>JARFJA010000013.1:3788387-5161774 GCA_036326145.1 Rhagophthalmus giganteus
GCAAGCGGCTCTTACTACCATGAAGAAGTCACCCAGAGCATGCTCCAGGTGTATAGCAACTTAAGCTGGATTTGCATTACTGTAAAAAAAATTCATTGTATAAACGATAAGTATGAAAAAGGGCATTTCATTTTTTTTTAAATTTCTTTGTTATTTATTTCAACAACTATTAATTTATTATAATATATTTCAGACGAATTATTCAATTCTAGGTATACAAGTTTTAATATTAACCGAGAACAAATGTATTAGTTACAAAATTTTCAGACTAAGGTTACAATTTTATTGTTTTCATAAATATATAGAAGTAAATGAACTTTATACAATGTTTTGATAACAGTATTATCAATGGAAAATAGGTTTTTTATACTCGATCGATGAATGTTGTAAGACTTAAATTATATTGGCTAATTATTAAAATAAGAGTTTTACCTTGAAATGTTGCAGATTCAATTTGTATTACAAGATGCGAATGTCTTCTATTTACAGTACTCCATGTAAATGGTTGGGAAATTCCAGTAAACCATCAAATCCACAAATTATATTAATTCCTATGACACTTTACTTATCGTTTTTTAAAGTTACATAAAAATTCATATTAAAGAATAACAAACGAAGCCAGAATTATCTACTCCATTTTGAAAACGTTTGTAAGGTGCTATCTTACTTTTCCTTATACCGTATCATCATGTTTACCTCACGCACGCACTTAACATTATGTATTTTAGTTGTGCTTTGAATTAGAAATATATTACGATGCTTATTTATTATTCGACCATTTATACAAAGAACAAAACACCCAATTTAGAATTTACATGAATATAGCGCTACCGTATTCCTCAACAGTAACAATTTAGTTAAAAATGTCTTCGAGCGACAGCAGCGCTAAATAATATTACAGGTTGCTATTGGTAATCCAACTTGTTTTAATATCTTGATAACTCTTAATCAAGAGATGCCTCTTGTGGCCATAGAGTTTCGAAGATCCTACTATTCTAAAATAATCAAGAGGGAGTTAAAAATATGCCAACTATCCTTAAAATTTTCTTAATTTACTGCTCTACATTTTCTTGGTGTATCAAATTTAATTTTTGCAGGAAAATTTTAATGTTAATATTAAAATTAAATTGTACATAAACTTTTTTAAAGTCTTAATTGTATTTTGAATAACTCTGTATATAAATAATTACTAGTTACTATAATTTAAAACTTCTCATAAAAACTAATTACTAATTGACAAAATATTCGAAAATCACACACCAATAAATAGTGTCTGTTATAATGATGTATGTTTATTTAGAATACAGATTTAAAAAGTTTTAAATTTGAATACAGTGCTTTCATTAATGATTGTAACCCACGCGACCTATAATGTTTAACTAAATAGGGAATTTCATATTTCGATGTTGTCATTTAAAGGCATGCTAGTAATTCAACTGTTTTAGTTTTCACTGGTGTGCGTTATACAAGTTTGTATTACCGTTTGTACCTACTACATCGTTTAGTTTTGACTCTCTGGTTATCACAAGAAAAACCTCCAAACAATGTTTATATTCGGCTACTTGTTAATTATTCGGTTATTACTAATTAAATAACATGTTTGGTTACCTATACGTTATTCAGGATAAATCATCGATAGAATATGCCACGTTCAAAACTTTAAACTGAATATTGCTAATATACAATTGAATAACTTTTATGCAGACGTGCATTCGAACGTATACAAACTAAAGACACGTAGGTGTATCATGCTACAATGATTAATGAAAGCACTGTATTTACGAATGCAGAAATTGTTAGTAGTGACATCTATCGAGTAAACCATTTATTTCCCCCTCTTAACGAACAAACATCGAAACGGTAGGCGTCGAATAGAAGCGACGCCGACGGAGATATCGACAATGAGCTGAAAGTAAGACTTCTACAAAAATACAGTCGCATAACACTCTATTGATTTTTATAAAGCATTCGTCGAACCAATTACAGAATACGGACTATTTTTAAAGGGTGAGGTTGTTGTTGGGTTTTGACGAGAACGAGTGCAAATGTGTGTAAATATACGTAAGTGCGTGTAGGTGATTATTTCCCGAGCTTGTCTGCGCTCGGTACGGCTACCGACCATCTTCCAATGCAGGTGGCTACTCTTTTCCGTGAATCCAGCACACTTCTTGGAGCTAGTATGGATGCGGGCGGTGGCGGTGCTACTACACCTGACTCCGCAACCTCTGGATTATTGCCAGCACCCTTGTCTTACAACGCCTATCCTATCGCTAATAAATATAAATTGTGAGTAATGACATTGACAATGTGTTTGATACGCGTAAACACTGTATATTTTAATGTAGTATATTTGAATCTCAATTTTTATATTGTTATCTCTAGCCTCTACCCTACTATATCTACAATTATTCAATAAATTCGGTAATATTTTATGTTATAATCACGCCAATTATCATTGATTTAAACATAAACTGCTAAAGTTTCAATTTTATCTGTTTTGAATGAGCCCTTGACTGGTTTTTTAAAACTTGAAATTAAAATATAATGAGGTTAAGTGCATGTTTGGTATTTAGTTGCAAGATAACTAATTAGGTACCCACATATCGTGATAGTTTTATTAAAACTTAACTTTCTGTTATAACAAAGAAACATGAAGTTGGAGTCTCACGATGATGGTTACGAAACTAGTGCGGATATGCTATTATCAAACACTGCCAATCTAAATCAAGAAATAAAGTGCGAAAAATTTGAAGACCCCTACAGTTTTATCGATGACGACCCTTTACCTATGCATCCTATCGGACAAACAACTCCCAATTTCATGAGTACTTCTCAACCATCTAATCAGTTAATAATGGGGCCTAAAAAACGAGGTAGGAAGAAGAAAATTAAAACTGAAGAGTAAGTTTTGTATACCGGATTAATGAATTTTGAGTAAAATAGTGATTTAATTTTGCAGCGTAGACTTAAATATAGTAGTAAATGGTGGTTTACCGAGGCCTGTTAAGGAAAGGAAAAAGCACGATAGATTTAATGGTATGCCGGAGGAAGAAGTTTCAAAACGAGTGTTGCCAGATCATCTTACAACTAATTTAGATATCATCATTGTAAGTAATTTTAACCATATAATTATTATAGATAAGCAATTCATTAATATTTTGAAAATAGACTCCATTTTTTTTATGTTGAAATGTTTAGTGTTTTTGTTTATTTAATCAAAAGAAATAAAAACTTTGATGTGTAATTCAATATAAAACAAGGTTTTTTAATTTCAAGTGTGTGATATCGAAAGATTATCACATTTGTCATTGATGGAAATGATAATTTTATTCTTTTCAACTAAAATAACTTAATACCGGACTATTATTATCAAGTGTTTGATACATTACATTTGTATCATTGCTGAAAAACACTTAACATATCTATGTAAAATTATGGTTTTATGCAATAACAGGAAATCAATTATTATTGAAAACTCCTTAACTTCAAATATGTCAATATTTGATAGATAAAAGTGAAGTAGAGGTGTTCGTAGCGTTCGGTATAAAAGGAAAATTTTAAATTGGTAAAATTTCTATCGTGATTTTATCTGTAACAGTTTTATTATTTTTATGCTATATTAAAAACAATTTGCTAGGTATTGAATTCATAAATGTTTTATTTGAAAGAATTTGTCTTCAAGAAATTCTCACGATATTGAATAATAATAATAATAAATGCTTTTATGCAAGAGACATTACATTGCTATGTGGAAATAAGTGAATAATTTAAAATTATCTACAGTTAGGAACATTTGTTAAAATGAAATTGTTAGATTTTAATTTGATAATAGAATATTATGGGTTTGTCTCCTATATGAAAAACGAAATAAAGGAAATTAGTGAGCAAAAAATTGAATTATAAAAAATTAATTATAATATTATATTAAGTATTCAAGAAGTTAATTTGATAATTGATTATAAATTACCGTAAAACTTCTAATTGACCGCCACCTCTAATAGACCGCCACTCCGATGGAGGGGTTGAAAAATAGAGTGCCACCCTCTAATAGTCTTCCTTTCCCACGATTTCTTGTGAATTCACATTTACTCGTTGCTCGTGGCGGCGTGCACTTAGAACAACCAGTGCTCGCGCATGGTGTAAGGATTTTCAAATAGTTTCTAAGTGTTAGGTAATTTAGGATGAGTGTGCATGTGTCGATGGATTGTTCCTTGGGATCAGCTGCCGAAGGATCTGATTAACAAAGTCGTTCAAGTGATGCGGACTAATAAAAGCACTGGATGCCCCCGAGGACGACAAAATCCACTGTTTCCAGTCAGACGGTCCGATTCCGACTGGATGCGATATTCTTCAGCAAGCAAGAGTCAAAGCCAGGATGGCCGAACTCATTCAGGCTCATTCATGACGAGGATAGCTATGACAGCGATATGTCATTTGATTTTCAGTTTGTTTAATTCTTTACATTATTCTGTGTTTGTTATGTTTCCTAATTACGGTATAATCTTCATTTTTTTCCACCAATAAAATGTGTCCACCTGAAATTTTGACCATCTAGTCAAAAAATAGACAGCCACTCCGGCAGAGGGGTTGAAAAATAAAGTGTCATGGTGGTCAATTAGAGATTTTACAGTATTTGAAATATTAAGGTTAATGTTGTTATAATCATAATTATTTAATTTAAAACTAATTTTTTTTTTAATGGAGTGCACTTTAATAATTTTAGTGGTTATAAGTTGCATATTTTACTCGAAAGCATTTTGGCACTAGTTTAGTTTTAAATAATATATCCTTAGGTGTTTTCTTTTAATTATAAACCAAAAATATACATTTTAACAGCATACCAAATCTACCAATAAGTACTCAAAATATTCAACCATCGAATCTTTTTTTTAAGCAAATGTTTTATTTAAAATCTAAGTAATTCTTTTAAAGTTTAAAAATACATTTAGAATTCTTCAGATGAAATATCAATTATTTCTAGTAGCTAATTCAAATTCTAAAGAACAAATGTGAAAATTTAACCAAAATATCTAAACTGTCTTTGTCTGTGAGGAAGCCGAGATGTATTTTATATTTTAACTGGCCCTCTTATTAAAGTTTTCCACAAGCCACAGTTGGTTATATAAGAGTAAAATTTGGTTTAATTAAAGAATTTAAAAGCTGAAATTTCAAAAATGTCTTAATTATATGCATGAAACTAAAGTATACTTATTAAAACATAATAAAAAAATGTGCAACTAGGTACAATTGGTAACATTTTGTGTTGGAAACAGTAGTATTTACTTTACATACCGAAGAAAATGTTTCTTGTTTTTTATGCTAGTAAATGTGTGAATGATATGTTTTTAAAATTAAGTTACGCAATTATTTAAAGTTTGATGGAAAAACCATTATTGTTACGATTAAATACTTCTACGAAATATTAACAATGCCATTTAATTTTCATGTAACCATCTTATAAAGTTGAGAATTACTATACAATTCAATTAAGTTGTTTTATAAACTATTTTGATATTGTACCTATGCTAAGTCTTGCTCAGATTTTAATCTACAATTTTACACTCATTTAAAATTCTTATAATTAAAGTCGTTATTTTTAAATACACGATTTAAAAAATGGGAATTATTGATTGGATTTCCAATTTTCTTATTAGTGTTGTCTATTTTCATTTTTTATGGGGAGATTGATAATTCCACGCTTGTAGTTTAAGAATATATCAGTAAGGCTATTTTCAGTAAATTTCTCTAATTATTTTCTAATAAATTTGTCTAATAAGTTATTTTCTGAAATAACAATAGAACTAAGCAAATGAAATATTAACATTAATTCTTCAATTTTAACATTGTTACAATATTATTATAAATTTGATTATAACCAAGATTAAAGTTCCAAATTTTTCTTAACATAGTCTGCCTTTTATATACATACTATTTATATCTTTGAAACACTCAATAAATTTTACAAAAACAAGTAATGGTTAATTTTTGTATTGTTGCAATCACTATATCATGGTACACATAATGTTGCCTATCATATTTTATAGTAAAGGTCGCTATTACTTTAATTTTTTCTTATTTAATGTTTATTTTTTAAATTTATTATAAAACTATCAAAGTCATAATTAATTAAATACAAATAAACATACGTAAATTCTAAACAGTTTCGATTATGTATAAACTTCTTTACAAATATAATTTATTTAAAACGTGTAGGTATACATTTTTACTAATAATTACTTAACTACAATTACAATGTAAAAACAATATAATTTTTTTTAATCAAGATTTTGTGGTTGTAATAATCTGAAAAGTATCCATTAAAATTGGCAGAATTTTATTAGTTACCATATTCTTTATAATATAAATTTTTTGATCAATTTATAGAATCAACAACATTACATACTTCTTCCATATTAAAATTATTGTCCGATTGTTGTGATTTATTTCTATCGAAACGATTATCCGATTTCAAAAAAACAATGAACAATATTTTAACTTTTAGTTCAAAACATTATCAGTGCCTTAGATTCTTTAATGCTTCCTGAGCTGCTTTAACGGATTCTTTATTACAAGTAATGGATTCTGGAAGTTTGTTGTTGGACTGAAGTGTTGCCTTGTTCATATGTGGTAGCTTGTAATTATTTCCTCCACAGAAAGTCAGAAATATATTATCTAATTGCTCAAATTGCATTTCTTACTTATTCTAGTGCTATTTTATTTAAAAATCACTACACAAATGACAAATGTGTCAACAGCTGGCAATTGTTATTTGAATTGCCATAATTCTAATATTTCGAAATGTGCCACATGAAATCTAGTTGTGAAATAGTGAATTATTGTATACAATCTACCTTATATTAAGTGGGCAACTGCTAAAATGAATTTGGGCACATACGATCGTTTTTAATTTCCTTAATTCAAAGCAAGTTGGAAATCGGACAATTATTTTGATACGGAGGGATTTATGCCCAATTTCATAAAAATTTAATCGCTTGTTAAATTAACCAATTGATTAATTACTCAGCACCGATTGGTCTATAATTTATTAGAATCTCTTTGATAGTAAGTGATTGGTTAGTTAAATCTTAAACTAACAGTTAAAATAAACTTTCTTCTATGAAATCGGGCGTTAAAGTTTTAAAATTATTAGTTAAAGAACGTACTAAATTTAAATTTATTTTTCAATTAAATTATGCTAGACTTTAAAGATTTTTATGTTTGTCTAATGTATTTTAAAATGATGAAGAGGAAACAATAGTTGACTTGAGCCAAGGCCATCCGTCTTCTAGCATAAGAGGAATATCCAATCCTAGTGGTGTTAGTCGAATGAGAGTTTGGAGAACCCTGCATTATTTTGGCTAGTACCCATACTGTATCCAGCTTATCCAAGCTTTGCAACCTGTATATTACTCAGTATGCCTGGCGTTTTGTGAGTGGCTTGTTGGACACCAACAACTTAGTAAGTATATTTTGTTTACTGTGATGAGACTATCTTCATAGAAATGGCAATTAACGACTCGCCGAATAATGTATTTTATCCCTTGAAAATCTCTCATTTAATTTGGTACTCTTTTTTTCAAGCTCATTTTTCTGAGATCACATCGATCTATTCATAATTTAGACTCTTTGGTGTTCGTGTATTTGAATTATCTACAAGAAGTAATTTTTCTATAGTGTGCTACAATTACTGATTTTTTTTATTAATTTTAATATTTGAGTATCAGTGTTACTAAACTGTATTTCGCTTTATTTATTTATCTCTAGGAATATATGTAAATGCTCACATAAATAAATTTATTAATTGAACTGACAACATAAAGTATACTTGATATTTTATTGATTATACTGCTAGCTCGTTGAGAAGTTTTTTTCTGAAGAAGAAGTTGGCAATTATGACGGTGAAATGTCGAGCATAAATCCAGGATTTTGGTGGTAGAACTTGGAAGTACCTTTTCATTTAACTAATCAAAATATTTATATGTCTATATGAGTAGTGTGACCTCCAATAAATAAAATACAGTAAATTCTCTCTCATCCGGACTGGTCATCCGTTTGTTCCAACAACGTAATTCGTGATTAGTTTAAGGTTTTTTACCCAATAAAAATATTTAATTTTAACAAGTATTAAAATTTAAATATTAATTTAAAATTGTAATTGGTTGAAATAATTGGGAACTGTCAGCGAATCTTTATCGGAACAAACCTTTCCTATTGCGATATATGTAGATATACGCGAGCGCATGTGAGCATAAGCTTAAGATCATTAAAACGAGGAGTCTATGAGGCAATAAATGAGGCGCTATTTTTTTGTTTTTGACAAAATACAGTTTTATTGCAAAAAAATAACACTCCCTTCCACATTAGTCCAGATATGAGAGAGTCTACTGTATAAATTTTTCTTTTTAAAAGAATTTACATAAACCTGTATTGTTATAATGAGGAGTTTGATATGACTAATAAACTGTTCAGTTTTTAAGTAAAATTTTATAAAGTAATATCTATACAATCTAACAATCTATATCACTTTTTTTTTTAATTTAAATTATCTTTTTGCATTTGAATGTTGTGCGTATGTGTTGTTCATTACTTAAATGCCATTTAAATGGTTATAAATTTGTAATAATGGTTTATCTTTGTTATGTTTCCATCTATTTGTTTGGGAAGTAAATTGATGTTTTGTACATCTTGCTTAGTCTGACTTATAATTAGAAAATCCTTCATGTGCTTGGTTTATCATCATTTGACATATTGCGATAATCTGATTTCACATAAAATTATTCAAGTTGGTCATAGTGTATAATTTGGTATTATAATTTATGAATTTTTTTATATAATTTTATTTTGCTTTATGTAAATAATGAAACGATATTTTAATGGTGTTTAGTTTGATATTGAGTGATTGGGTCGATCCTATTTGTTGCACTTGCACATTTTGATTGTAATACTTAATTACATTGTGATAGTTGCTTTGGAATAATATGTATAATGGCCACATTTTTGGAAATTCGCATTTTAAATGACCATTAAACTGATTTTTATAAATTATATGAGAGGTTAATTTTAAAGAATTAGAAACATATTAATATACTCGATAAGTAAAAATTACTATGCATTTAGAAAACTGATTAGTGTAGTAAGTAAGTGAATTACTGTATTTATACAAAAAGTATATTTAAGTAATTTTTTACTTTTAAACTTTATAATATCTAAATGACGTTTTTCTATAAATATAAATATGATTATAATAAATTTTAAGAACTTTTTGAGGTCCTTTATAGGCCATTTATGTTACTCTTATCATTTATTTAGTTGATAATCACAAAAATCTCCTTCTTATGGTTGTCGATTAAAAACTACTTTTAAATTCTTTTTAAATATACAGTGTCCCCGGATGGAGTTGACAAGAGGAAAAAACCTTTATTATTAATTTTACGACGAAAAGTAATTCTTTATAAAAAATTTGCTTATCAAAAAAATGAAATTCCCATAAAAAAATATGATATCAGATGTTCAGGGTGTTAATAAATTATTAAAGAAAACATGGAAATGTTTCAAGAGAGAAATACCATTATATTTTATTTTAAACAAAATTGTTATTAGAAAAAGTTGTTTAAAATAATAAGAAAGGCTTGAATACAAAATTTGAAGTCTAAACTCTAATTTATCATTTTACCTTAAAATTATGTAACTTATGCTTTTCTTCAAACATAACAGAACCTTGTTTTTAAGCAAACAATAAAAATAAAATAAGAATTTTCATCAATTCAACTTAAAAAAATTTAAAATAAAAACATAAAATTCAAAATTTTGTATCCTGACTTTTTATGATTCTAAGCAACTTTTTCTATTAACAATTTTGTCTAAAATAAAAAATAATGGCACTTCTCTCCTGAAACATTTTTATGTTTTCTTAATTTATTAACACCCTGTACATCTGATCTTAGAATTTTTCGTGGTAAACTCATTTTAACAACAAGCAGAATTTTTTATCAAGAATAACTTTTCATTATAAAATTGATAATATTTTTTCTCTCATCAACTCCATCCGGGGGACACACTGAATATTGACTCACAAGGGGAGGACCTCAAGTGGAAACGCACTTTTGGAATGTGGTTTGTTGCAAAAACTAGACATTTTTTGAGTTTTTTATCGATATAGTAAATAGGTATGTACTTAAACAAGACAAAATAACAAAGATGGCTGAAGGCTTTAAAATTTTGTATTCTCACTTAGTATTTCATTCTGAACAACTTTTCTTAATAACATTTTGTCGCATCTACAGAAAAAGCACTTTACTAGTGAGAAAAATAACTTTTTTGTGTGTTTCCAAGACATACTTGATTTTTCAAAACTAAAATTATGGTACATGTTAGTTTCTATCCAAGCATAGCTGAATCCCAGAAGATAAAATTTGAACTTAAAATAAATACTATAAATAAATTAGATGTATAAGAAAGATACAGATGTAGACATACATAAATGTTCCTGTTCTAATAGGAACTATTAGAAATTTATGAAAATATTAAGGAGAATAAAACGGTAAACGCATTTTTATAGGTAACTTTTTAATTTGTACTTTTAAGAATAATAAATAAATTTATTGTGTATAGTGTAAATAATGAAGTATGATTTAGTTATTGTATTATTACACACAACATTTCGACACTGGCAAAATATATAGCAGTGTAAATTAAATAAAACTATTTTATTGTGTATTTATAGCATATTTGTTCTATATTGTAAAATACCCTGAAGCAATTTTTAGGTAAGCAGTCTTATTGATATTTGTTTTAGAACAATTCAGAAAAGTTTAAAAAGTATTAATAGACACGCATAATTCATATTAGTTGTTTAAACATTTTTTTAAATTTATTTACCATTGATTATAAGTTAATGCCATATATTTGTGGTTTGACTTGTGTAACCTTATGTTATCATAAATGCAATTAATTATCGTATCATATGTTAATATAGGTTTGTGTCCCATTTCATATATTTATTATGGTATTTATGTATATATTTTCTAATAATGGTATTCTTGACAGCCTTTTTGATAGTTTTTAAGCAAGTATTACCATTAATTTTAATCATTTCAGTAAAAGACAAATGGTGGTAATGAAAATGTGTAAAATATGCAATCATCAAAGTTTTTAAAGAAATATTTTTTGCATGGTATACGATAAGCAATAGCTAACAATAATAATAGCTAGCTGTTAAACAACAATATGAAAAAATAAATTATAAACAATGGAGCTTTTTGACAAAATTGCTTACCATTTCTCTACTTTAATCAGTTTTAATTGAAAATTTTGATTTTTTTTTTATAGAATTTTAATAACATTTATATCGGAAAAATAATTACAATAGTCAATTACATATTCTTTTATAGATCGGAATAAATCCTGGCTTATTTGCCGCTTATAAAGGACATCATTATGCTGGTCCGGGTAATCATTTTTGGAAATGTTTATATTTATCTGGATTAACAAAAGAACAAATGACAGCAGATGAGGATTATAAACTGCTTCAAATTGGTATTGGTTTTACCAACATGGTGCAACGACCAACTAAAGGCAGTGCAGATTTAACTCGCAAAGAAATTAAAGAAGGTAGTCAAATTTTGTTAGAAAAATTACGAAAATTTAGACCTAAAATTGCCGTTTTTAATGGTAAACTAATTTATGAAGTATTTTCTGGTAAAAAGGATTTTCATTTTGGAAGACAACCAGATTGTGTAGATGGCACGAATACAGTAAGTTTCATTTGTATTATGCACAACTTATATAATAATTAACTTTTTAATTTATTTAGCATATGTGGGTAATGCCATCATCTAGTGCCCGGTGTGCACAGTTACCAAGAGCTGCCGATAAAGTCCCGTTTTATGCTGGTTTAAAAAAGTTTCGTGATTATCTTAATGGTCTTGTTGCTACAATTGATGAGTCAGAAATGATTTTCTCAGAACCTACGTTAAAAGCGTGTTACGAACCTGAACCAAAACCTGATCCAGATTTAATGGATCTTAGTAATTCTGTGATTAAGAAAGAAGATGGCACTATTGCTATACCATGTAAAAAGAAACGGGGACGACCTAAAAAAATTAAAATAGAAGGCGAAGAACCTATAAAAGTTATTCCTTGTAAAACTACTACCCAACACAACTGTGATTTTCCAAAAAAAAAGCGTGGTCGGCCTAAAAAGGTGAAAGTAGAAAGTGGAGATCATCTTAACTCTACAACTCCTATTGAAAATACTACATCGACTAGTATGAATAAGTGTTTTTCAAATCCGTCTCCAATACAGTCGCCTAGTAGTAATTACTATCATTTACCACCTGATGTTTCACTATCTAATGGCTCCAGTGCTCTATATGCTCCTCAAGCACCAACGTCCTACAGTCAATCACCTCGCCCTGCTTCTTATAGTCAGTCGCCTAGGCCATCCTATAGCCAATCTCCTCGACCACACTCGCAGTCTTTCACACACTCAGACCTCAGTTCAGAAATTAGTGCTGCCATAAGTTCTGAGCAATTGGGATCACCTGCATCGCCTAGCTTAGGTCCTCCCGACTTTGAACCACCATCTAATATGGCAGAAGAAGCAGATTGTCGCTTTAGCAGTCCCGCTTCTTCTACACCGAGCGAACAGCAACATTATCCTTATCCATCATCGTACAGTATAGAACCTGCAGTTGAACATCATTATCCAACTCCTCGACAACCACAAGATATAGCGTCTAAAAGCTTATCAGGTTTGGAGTCACTCGTAGACCAAATTCCTAGCATCACTGACGGAGAATCAACTTTGCCCGAATCTTCAGAGCAATTCAGCAGTGGTCAGTACAATAATATTAACTACAATATGCCAGCAAGAACAAGTCCTGTACCTTATAGTTACCCTCCTAGTCCAGGATATCCACTATATCCTACACCTACATGGAGTAGCCATTATGAGCCCATGCCCTTGGCTTATCCACAGCTTCCATATGCACAAACGTATACACCTAGTTTACATGTACCTAGCCCCAACTATCCATACTACAGCTATCCACAACCTACGCCCACACACCCACCTGGTTATCCTCCTTACTTGGGTGGCTTCTGATTGGTTTCCATCACTATGTATTCATGTTGTGTACCTGTATCATATGTTGAGCTAGTACCTAGCAAGTCTGTGCGCTTCAGTACAGTTGGTTACTTGCATTTCGACAACAGAGACTTGCACAGGGTAAATGGTGATATTTTTTTGTCATAAGTATTTTCTCTAAACTTTGAATGTTAGATAGGCCAAGGGTTTCGTGCATTAATCTACATTCAGATCTCCATTAAATACATACTATGCATACTATTTTTGAGTGTGCGATCATTGTCACAGACTGCATATAGCAGGCTTATCCCTTTAATCTAATATATTAGTATCTCAATTGTATTATATTAAAATGCATTTGAATTATTTACAAAAAATCTAAAACTACTAGTTTAGTTGTTGAATAAGATCAGGAAAAACATTGATACATATCTTTTAAACCTAAAAGGTTTTTAGTTAAACAAATTTTGTACTCAAATATTTGTGATTTATTGTTTGTTTAAAACAAATAGGATTTCTATTTATTCATTTTCGAAAGAAAAGTTTAGTAATTTATTTATTAAATCATTTATTATTGTAATAAGTTGTCTTAACCCATCTTATAACATAAAAATTGCACGAGAATTTAAAAAAAGGAGTCGTTTGCCAAAGTTATACTTTTGCAATTAAATTATAAATCTAGTAGTTACCATTTTGTATGAATTTAAACATTTTGTTTAATTAAATGTCCATCTTAACTAATTTGCATAAGAACAGGGTTTGAAAATGTAACAAGTATATGTATACAGTTAAATTATATCATTCAAAAAATTAAATCTACATTAAATGTTTATAATTATGTTTTGTTTTCATTATTATAATCATTTTTTCTAACAGAATGGAATAAAAACTAACAAAAAGTAAAAAATATATTACTCTTTTTCATTTTAATCTGTGTTTTATATCAATAAATATTAAAATACCCTAAAATAAGTCAATTCTAGTTTTTATTATAGTCAATCCATATAAATTTATTGACAGTATTTGCATAAAAAATTATTATAGACTTGTTTAAAATTTTTAAACAAATTCGTACTTTTAGATTATACAACAGCTTGATTAAATAATAAAAGCAGCAATATGTTGTAAGTTATGTAAAAATTCAGGGAGTATTAAAAAATGTTCTGATAAGTGCTACATTTCTGTATGCAAATATTTGTACATTTATTAGAGATAGAAAAATAATTACTAGTCAACTTGATTATTATATAAACCCAGTGATTAAATGTGGTAGGTGTGACTTAATCTGCTATATCGATCCATTTGTGCCATATGAAAACTTGAAAATAATATTTAAACTTAACCTGATCTATTCAGTCTATTTTCTTTGTTTTTAATAATAAATGTTAAGTAAACTATAAAATTAATGTAACTATTATATAACTTGTATAGCAAAAAAACATTTGGAAACTATAAAAAATTCAAGTGAAATTAAACAAATTTATTTCCCTCGTTAATTTTATTAAATAATATTTTAAAAATTTGGAATTTGTTTTTTATTTATCCAAATAGTCCTAACTGTAATTTTGAATTTATTAATCATCTTACCTTTAGAATTTTTTTATGTGGACGTCTAAAATAAGTAGGTTTTTTTACTTACATTTCTCAAAACGTAAAATTGGTTGATGTTTATTTTATAAAAGCTTGCATATTACATATTTGACAGATAAGACAGATTCCATCTAGGTCTGATCTGGAGGTACAGCAGTGCCTCTGTTGACCAACTTGGTCTGGACCGACGGGTAATCGGTTAAACGAAAAAGTTGATTAAACCAGGGAGTTATGTTCCTATCAGTAACTGTTACTATAAGTAATTCGTCTGTGATGTAGGTATTGAAATGATGACAGTGGTTTAAGGTACCTATATAAATTAACATTGTATTTAATAACTATAAAAGTTTTATGTATAATTTAAGTCTTAATAATTACGAAAAAAGTTTTAGTTATAATTATTATCAGTTTTTGAGACTTTCAATAACACGATTTTACACTGTAATTTAATAAATTTTTAAATTAATAGGTACATTTAATTATTCTTGTAATAATAATTTGGATCACCGAATCAGTCGGTTAACAGGGGCACTATTGTATTTGGCAAGTAGGTAATTGGAATGCATATAAGGAACGGTTATAGGCATAGGGCAGTTAAACATTGCTTGAGCTGAATTTTTTTTTAATAACATTCAAAATTAAGCAATAACCTTTATATTTACTGTTTATGTTTAAAAATATAAATTATATAACTATTATTAAATGCCAATTTTTGGCTGTGATACGGATAATTTTCATTAATAATTTAGTACTTGTATTTAAAATGAAATAGATATATATCCTGCACAAATATTAAGGTAGTAAATAATTGTTTGCTAAGGACAATGCCTTTTAATATTAAAAGCGGTTAACATCTTTTATTAATTTATGAATAAGAGTTGAATTATTTATAGGTGTAAAAAGGAGGAACAGTACATTTTTTTTCGTTTTACAACTAATGCCTTTTATTTAATAACAAGTAATTGATTTTTTCTCGCATATATGTATCTACTAAGCAACTAACAAGGGAATTCTGCATAAGAAAGTGCCTTAAGAATGTACAAATAGGTTTTACCTACTCATTTTTTTTTCTAAGCAGTTCTCAAATTTTCTAAATTTAAAAGTAGACCATAACATATGATTTAGTTTGAAACTTTTTTTTTAATGCATAATAGATTTTGTATTTTTTTATAGTTTCACAATTGTTATGCAAGTTGTATATTGTTTCATATTTCCTTCGAGAATTTCAATAAATAAAAGACGTTATCTGTCAAACTATTAAATTTATGACCGTTATATTACAAATTAATTTAACAAGTTTAATTATAAATATTGCTATAAGAAACAAATTATAAATATTTTTTCAGAGAAAGATTTTTAATTAACCTTCCATCGGGCACAATGCATCTAATAGATTTTATTACAATACATTTAATTTTTTTAGCTATTTGAAAATGGACATGTTTAGCTGTTGGAAAATTAGAAAGTGCAGAATTAAATACAGATGGAGAAATAGTAGTGATAAGTGAAATAGTTTATATAGGAGAAGATAAAAAGACAGTATGAAATGAGATGGCACAAACCAGAACAAAAAAGTTAACGCCTCGAAACTTTTCATCTGTTAGACAAATTGCAACCTTATTGTGTGTTATAACTTATATTGCATTTGATGGAGGGTTAATATAAATCAAAATTTCTAGATAACAAATTTTTAAATCGGTTTACAATATTGATTTATAAATAATTTAAATATTTTCAAATTATCTTTAAATAATATCTACCTACATTTATTTTAATATTTATATTTTAAATTACATTTTGTTAATACATGATTGTATTATTTAATTATGTTATAATGGTTATAAACTTTGTTATTGAAAGGATTATTTAAAAACTGGTTCATACTAATATCTTTCCTGAAATTATACCTTTTCAATTCTAATATTTCGTTAAAACAGTTTCATTTGTCTTTATTACTTTTAAAGTCACATCAGTTACACTTATTTCTTGTCTAACATTAAATTTTACCTCAAAATTGATATATTTTGGATCTTTTATATCTTGGATTTTGGAAAAGTTGCATTTTTTGATTAGTATAAAATAATTATTTTAATATATAAATGTTTAAAATGAAAATATTTATATTTTGATATTGCTGTAAAGTATTACTAATTAGTTTTATTTCAATTAGCACAAAAAAATTAAAAACGATAATAGTTTAAATTAAAAGAAAAATTATTCAAGTTTTGGTTCAAGAATAAATTATGATAAACTATGTATTATTTGCATATTTTATGTATCTACATTGAAGTAGCAATTTAAATTCGATCAGTGCAGTTGAATATTTGATGTGGTAGTATTTGTATAGGTGAACGTTAAAGAAATTGTATGTACTATATTAAATTAAAATAAATAAAAATTTTTAAAAATGTTAAAAAACAATCTACTTTTGTACATATAATTTTAAAATCTAAATATTCTTGTTTAATAAACTTTTTTGAGACATGTAATAGGTACTTGGCAAATAGTGTTCATTTTTTTAAAGCCACAATTTTATTTTTACGTTAATTGTACATTGAATAAGTTCTGTATGTGAATGTTCTTTAATTATTGCACATGCAAATATACCTATTTGTTCTATAATGATATAATTTAAATTAGCATTTCAATGAAGAATACAATAAAAACCAAATTACCTATTTATTTTACTTTTAAATTAAAAACAGCTGCATTTTCTTATTATATTAATTATTTGTAATGGCAGTTGATAAAATTCAACAGGTTTAATATTACAACTTTTATTATAATTATATTTTGGCCAATAAAATTATATATTAGGAAATTAGGATAATTCAATATAAAGTATAGCATAATATCAAAATATAGTTTCAATTATTTGGGTGCTGTTGTTACATTACAAAGTTTTGTAATTATTTTCCTAATATTGCCTTCTTTTGTTTATTAAGAAGCAATAATTGCAAATAAAGATCAAAATAAGAAAATATTTTAAAATTTGTTACATCATTGTTTACAAATGTTTATAAAATCTGTTTGTGTAATTATCAAAAGATATTACTTTACAAATAAGAAAGAATATTTATACGTTGCATGTGTTTTATGGTGGTCTTAGTATCAACATATAGTCTAATAATAGAATACTTAAGCCAAATACAATGTGTTTGATATAATATTTGATGTATTAAATATACACGATGGTCATAAGCTTTGTATAAGCTATAAATTTCAATTTATTAGACATATAGGTATATTTAATACCTAATTACTTGTTTTTATACTTATTAGTGTTTGCATGTAATCCGGTTTTCTTATAATTTCATTCACAAGTTATATTTAGGTAGTTAAAAATTTTGATACTACATTTACCTACTATTTAAAAATATCTTATTATTCCTTGAAGCAATAAATACATGATATGATTATAACTAAAGTAATCTATATAATTTAAATTATACTTAGTAATGCAATCTATTTTTCTTTAAATGATGAATTTTATTAATGCGTGTTGTGTTTAATGCTGTGATTATTAGTATAATTTTTGTCTTATATTTTTGTGTTTTTCTATTATAGCTTCGTATATTATTTTTATTTTTTCTATAAAATCAGTGTCTGAATATGTTTTCATTTGTAAACAATTATAATAAGTTTTTATAAAAACGATTTTTTAATTAACAAAATTATCACATACATAAGGGCTGAGTAATAAACCCTACACAGTATCAACAAATTTTACGTCTCAAAAACAATTATATACTTAGTGTTAAAAAGTAGGTCAATTAATGTGGCTTTTCCTTTTTGATGTGATCTCATTTCAATCGTACAATGCATTATTTTATAAAAATTCTTTAACTGCATGTTCTTCTGGTGAACTCTATATGTACTACTTTGATCTGTAAATGTTTGGATATAATCAGTTTATATTTTTATGTGATATAAATTTTCCTTTAAAAGTAAAACATCTTTTGTTGCTACATTCTAGCAATTTAATATTATTATCTAGTGGACATAACACATGGAAAGTACTCTGATTTTGTGTTTTTTGTTATTTTTTGAGATGTATCACTTACTGATTTTATAAATATGATAGTAAACCTTTGTCATCATAACTATCTTAATACATTTTCTACTAATTTGTGTAATAACATAAATGATTAACATATAGGCACTAACTTCATTTTTGAAGAACTTTTTTATATAGAAGACAACTAAGAGGATTAAAATTTTATATATAACTGTTAAATGTTTTCATGAAAGTGAGTACGAATTATGGATATTTACTGTGAAGTCTTACAGGTGTATATGTAAATAGAATAAGTAATTGATATTACACTTAGTATATGTATTTTAATAAATACAAATGGAGAATATTTTAAACAAAATCTATAAATTATTAAATATATTTCTTGCTTTTATAATTTTGACCTATTGCACCAAGATTTTTAATACCTTACTTTTTGTGAAACCTTTGTTTTTATTTCGCAAGAGCTTTGAATACAACATTGTTTTAAATTTTACGAAATTTATAAAAAAATATTACTGGAATATATATGTTTTTTAAATTTATATTTATCGATTTCATAAATTTATTGTTAATTTAGTTTGATAAATTAAAAACCCTTTAATTCATACTTACATTTTTTTAACTAGGTACATAAAAATTTATTCTCAAACTTTTTAAATTGAAAATCGAATTCTTATGCTACAGACAGAATTGCAACTTTTAAAATTATAATTAAATTATTTAAAATTGTCGATTGTATCTTTTAAATCATATTTAAGAAATCTTATGATTTTAACTTTCATATTGTAAAAAGGTCATATTTGTACTTTGTAATTTACAAAAATAATATAATTTTTGCTGTGTGTACTGTAATAAAAAAATTATTAGTAAGTAGGTAATTAATTTTTGCAATATTTTTTGTAATACCCTTCAATATACATCGTATTTTGTTATAATTTAATTATAAATATTTGTTAGATAATTTTTGTAACATTAATAATTAAAAAATTAATTAAAGTAGCGAGCAATTGTAGTAGATATTATCGATGATTAAAAACCCCAAATGAGAAATTATAAAATTAATATTCTTATGTACAAAAACTATTTGTTTAAACTAAATAAACTTAACCAAAACTGTGATGTAAATACGTATTATTGTTGCAAGAAATTCAGACCAAATTTCTGCTTTTACAAACAAATTTATAGCATGTAAGTGTAAATATCACACTCTGACTCATGTAAAACCACTTTTTGTACTTTTCTTGTCTGTGTATGTTCTTTTCTACATTAGCATAAACAATATTTAGAATGTTTGTTATTATTCTAAATAGAATTTATAGCTAAAGGTATTTTTATGGTAAATAACAACATTTCAAAAATGTAGAAAAAATTAAAAATTTATAGAAATTTTTTATCGAAGACAATTAAGTTTGTACATTTATAATTGAAATTAATTTATTTATTTATTCTTCATTTTATAGAAGTTTATAGTGAAATAGATTTAAAAAAATCATAAATAAGCAGTATTTCAATTTAAATTTGTTAAATGTTTAAAATGCCTATTGGAATTATTTGTATCTTTAATTTTTTAGCAAAATGCGAATTTTTAATTTTTTGTTGTAATCAAAACTAAATTTTCATCGTAATCTACTTTTTACTTAACAATTATGTGGGATAATAATAACTATATTTAAATTTGCCATCTTTCATCTTATATGTCCTGAAAATATGTAGTCTATGTATTCCAGATGTAACTAAATACCTAATATTATAAATGTTTGTAACAATTTTACATGTTACATGTTTAAGTTAATTGTTGTAACTGAGGAACAAATGTTTTAATTCAAATACAAATATTTATGTATTATTGATTGCTTACAATTGTGGTATTATTAAACTTCATGAAAATAGTTGTTTTTATCCTACATCAGTAGTTGCGGATAATTTATTTTGAAATTATACCATAATGTTATCGACACATTAATCTACTTTTTATTAGGAAACATTTTTTTTTATCGATTTTGCGAAGAGTTTAAAAATATTTTTCCCTGATTAAAATATGGAAAGTTATTTTGATGTGTAAATTGACCTTTTATTTTATATTTAATAATTTAATTTTTATTTCGTACCACCATTAATTTAATCCAATGTACAAATAACATTTTATTGTTAAAAATAATATTTCTAAGAATTATATCGAACTTTGGGCAATTGTATATAATTTTTAGATGTAATAGGTTTTCCTTTTTTAGCTGAATTAATGTTTAATGTTTCATTATTGCTAAGTGAATGTTGAAACAGACAACTACTCAAGTTTACTTATTATTTCTATTATATAGTTGAGAATTACAAAAGAAATCATACTTACATTTTCCTAAGTTTTATTTTTAATTGTTTTATAGTTTTCTATTGTTTTAATAGACTACAAATTAAATTTACATCGACATCGTAATTGATTTAGTGTATATTAAAGTTGTAATCGCTTCAAGTTGATGTTTTAATTAAAAAAAAAGAAAATTAAATCAAATTTGAGACTATCTATATGTAAAAATTACAAGTACCTACTTTAAAATTAATGATCATTTAATATTATTTACAAATTATTACTTTTAATATTGATAAGAATATTTTATTGTTTCATATGCAAAATAAGAATTTTGAGGTACAAATATTGCTATTGGTAATGGATCTGCTTGCTCGTCTGTGTCAGTGTTCTAGTTATAGTTACCTAGTATTATCTTCCGTTTCAATAAACATTTGTTATAGCTCTTCCAATAGTTTTTTCTTAACCTTTCCACATATCGTTATATTTATAGTTAGTCTATCATATATTGTTATTATTTTTTTGTTGGCAATTTGCTCATATGTTTAATTAATAGAGTATATACATGTAATTTATTTTAAGTGAAGTCAAAATCATAATTAATTTACATACCTACTATATAAAATCTACTCTATTAATTATACATTTTAAGTATAAGAAAATACTTAATATTCTTAATTCAATTTTGTACTTTAAACAATATTAGTGTTAAATCGTATTTAATTTAATAAAACTTGTTTGAGTTTGAGTAATTCTATTTTATAAAATCAACTGTAAAATGCGTAATATTCAAAATAGTACTTAAAATTTATAACAAATTAAAATATAATTTTTTTTAATTTTCTTATTTTTGTTTATTTATAAATATAATTTGAAATTTTACACTTTATTATATTATCTATGTTTACAATTTAACTAAGTTATTTGTAATATAAATTATAGTTGGGCCAGTATAAAGTAAAATTTAATTTAATCGAACCAATCTCTATAAATAATATATTTTAGATAAACCAAAAAGTTTTATAATTATAATTTTCATCTAATGATATTTACACTACTGTAAAACGTTTTAAAAGATGTCTCGTCATTTTTTATCAGCTGTAAATAGAATAATATATACATATGAAATATATGATATGATCGGAAGTTTCATAAATTTTAATTATTGAGATGAAAATATTTTTTAATATAAAACTTAATATTCCGTATCACGAGAATTAAGTAATTTTCGATGCAAACTACGCATATTTTTCACTTGTATAATTTACTAATTCATTGAAATAATAAAATTTGTTAGTTTGTTCTACGACATATACATAGGTACTCGAAATTATTCTGGTTGGTTTAAAAAAGTCCTAATTTATCTATAACGGTCTATCGTTAGAATAAATGTTTATAAGAGCTTTTAGTACCTAAATTATCCTGAGAATATGTATGCATATTCTGTACACCCTGTATAATTCATTTTTTGTAAAAGCTGTAATTGTTATCATTTTTAAGTGATTACGTTTATCAAGTATATAAATTCGCAGATTGTATTTGTAAATTGCAATGGTTTTATTGTATTATTCTTTTTTTAGAACAAATTTTTGTCTTTGGAACAAATAATTTATTGGTTTCTATATATTTTAGTTTATAACGTTAACACTAGATGGCAATACGAAACTATTGCAGCTATTCCGCCCAATCCAGAAATAATGTTGTTTTTTGTAAAGATGTATGAAAAACTAGTCGCGTCCGTTCTTCTTTACGTACGTTCAGTTAAGTTGCAAGGTAAATTCATCATATTCTAGCAAAAACTTTATTGTTTATGATTCACTTACAATTTTTTTACTACCAATAGAGGGACTTAGCACCTGCTAACTGACCGCGCAGGTAGAAAAATTAAAATAGTGCACTTTTGCGTACGTTTGACACGAAAACGCGTCACCGGCTTTAAGCCGTGGAAGTTTGGTCATGGCTGCTACGAGTGTTGTCGTTCTTGATAGAGGCAATAATACTACCTGTACTATTAATTTACACGGTATGTACCTTTATATTTTAGATAAATGTTACATAATTATGTGAAATTAAAATATTTTGGCATTTTTGCATAAATAAATAGTTGTAACATAACCTAAAGTGCTGTTTATGATATTTTTAAACTATTTTCCTTTAGGAGCAACGGTCGTATCTTGGAGAGTTAATAATCAAGAACAATTATTTGTGAGGTAAAGAAAAATGCTTTTTATTGTTAGTTACATTAATTATAACTTTATTTATAGCAAACAAGCTGTATTTGATGGTAAAAAAGCAATTCGTGGTGGAATTCCCTTTATTTTTCGTAAGATAGTAATACTTTTTTTTTATAAAACACGATTGCGCATATTTTAATTTTAGCTCAATTTGGTGCTTGGACTTTTGGCCCGCAACATGGATTTGCGAGAATTGTTCGCTGGAGTCTCGAGAAAGCTCCAGAACGACTTGCCAGTGGTGATGTGGAAGCAATATTTTCTATAATGGACAACGATTTTACACGTTCGATGTGGAATTATCCGTAAGTTGCATTTTTTACGCTTACATCATAATAAAATATTATTTCCTTATCAGGTTCAGATTAACTTACCGCCTAATATTACGGGAAAAGGAGTTACATTTTAATATAGCTGTTTATAATCCAAGTAAAGATCTAACATTCAGTTTTAACATGTTGCTGCACACTTATTTCAAAGTTCCTGACGTCAGAAGGTGCCAGATTACTGGCTTGCATGGTTGTACTTTTATAGATAAAACTCGTGAAAATACTGTTTATCAAGAAGGTCGAGATGTTGTGACAATAGGCGAATGGACGGATCGTATTTACCAGAATACTCCTCAAGAACATATTATAACAAATGTAGTTTCTGGTCGAAAAATGAGAATTCAAAAGTATAATTTTCCTGATACAGTAATTTGGAATCCATGGGTCGATCATGCTAAAGATATGGCAGATTTTGGAGATGATGAATATCCCAATATGGTTTGTGTGGAAGCTGGACATGTTTCCAGTCCTGTGATTCTTCTTCCTGGCACTGCATTTGAAGCGAGCCAAATTTTACAGGTGATGTAAGTAACTCAGTTATCTCGTATTCAGTCCGAATTTTAAGACTGGATATAGAGTGTGTTCACTTGCAAACATTCCATCCTTCTGTTTGTATCTTCTCACAAAATTATTAGTATTAATTATGTAGTCGTTTAATTTACGTCTTGGGACATTTTGTATGAAGATACAATTATAGGTTGTGATGATGCATTTGTAATAATAATAAAAGCAATAGTTAAGTTAAGTATTGATCTTATATTTATAATTCATTTGAATGTCCGTGTTTTGTATAGTATTGTTACTATAAATATATATATATTGAAAACTAGCCTTATATAGTATACGACTGGTGTAGTTGAGATATTTCTGTATATCTTGTGCAATAGTATTTATGGAACAATCATATTGGTATTAAATAAATTTGTAATTTATCATTTTATTAGGAACAGCTTTATCACTAATAAACTTTTAATATAATTTGATGTTGTTATTTCCTAATTGGTTTTACCTAATTTGCTACTTGTACCCTTAACTAAACATTAATATGCATTATGGATTTAATAGTGATGAAATTTTTTCATAGTAAAAATATGTGTTATTCTGAATGGTGACTATGCAGTTAGGCGACCTTCGAATTTTTTGTGTATTATAATTTTGTTATTTAACTAATTGTCAGGTTTTAAATGATCTACAGTTTCTTCTTACTACATCATCAGTACAAGGGCAAGAAAATGTAAACATGCAAATCATGATTTTCGTTTAATTTTAATTATTTGATATTGTAAGGTTACTTATTTTAATTTCTTATATTTGTATTTTTTTTAATTCTATTTTTATTATTTAATATTCATTTACGTAATTATTGTAATTTTAGAATTACAATTATTTTTTGCTGTATCATTATGGTAGCATGAAAATTATGAATATTAACACTTAAACTGCTAGCACGTGTTGTAAGAATAGGTGATCCTTTTAGATTATTTTGGTGTTCTGGTTACTTCCGATATGTACTGTTTTTTGTTACTGCTGGTTAGGAAAGATCATTATCCATGTAATATCTTATTTATATTCCATCAACATTCAAAGAATTAATATTTGAAATAAATTATTAACTAACTATAATTTGCATTAAAAATATGACACGATTACATAAGACCTTTTTTTACAGTTACATTAAAACACATTTCCTCTTTTTCTTTTTATTTTCACATTTACAAGTATTTACCTACTTATATTTAAAAATCGTCACGATCGACTTATTAGCTAGTCACTGTTGGTTTAAAATGTGAAATTTCAAAACGTGCCCTTTTAAGTAACTTATTTTAATAGATTCAAGTGATTTCAATAAATTAAAATATATGCCAGTATAACATTTAAACCAATAAAAATAAGTTAAAAAGCATATTTAATATTTTGCATAAATATAAATTATTAGCCGAGTAATTGCTACGTCGGTACTGACTATTTTCTTCTTTCAAGTGAACGTTATGATTCAAGGATAATTGGAATTCAAATTAAATAAAATCCCGCTTAAGTTAATTCCAAAATCTACGGTAAGATGGCAGATGAGTAGTTTGAAAATGCGAAACAGTTTACGTTACGAATACGGTATATAATTATGAAAAAATCGTTTATTATCATATGGAAGAAATCAGCTGATGTTATTTAACCGCTTAAATTAAAATGGTTTCGCTTATTTCCGTTTGTGTATCCTGAACGTTTATATATATATATACGAACTTTAGTATAGTTCAGTTTGACTACAGAAGTCGGTTTCGTTTATGAATTTGAATCATTTTAGTATATCTACAGTCAATTATATTGCAAAAGCTTGCTTATAAAGCCGCTATAAACTTGTTACTTACGTATCGTGGCGTATCAATTCAGTTATGGTTCAACAACTACAGTACTTTCGCTCCTTGTCGCGTATCGCCGTGTTACAAAAACAGCAAGCCAAATGTTTTAGAAGACTGTAAATTGATAATGGTTCGTCACCGTTCTTCATAAACACGTGTGGCAAGAAACCTATACCTGCTCCCGATTATAAAAGTTCGTTTGCGTACTAAAGCGACCCACTACGCAAAATAGTGAAACTCTAGAATCGAAGGAATGCTTTGTATGTAAAGAATGACGAAGAATACCTTATACAATCAGTTTTCAAGAAATCTGTTTTAGTGGTGTGTAACTTTTCAGTGTTCGGTTGTGTGGCGATTTTAAATTTTCCTGTTTAAAAAATTTTTGAATTTGCGGCTCGTCCAGATCGCTACTTTCTACAGAAAAGAGGTTAGTAAAGTATATAAATAATTAGTAGACATTTTCCATTAATAGAAAACTAAGAAAATTGCGGTAAAACGATCTGTTAATGTTATTATTCTGGTAAATTTTACCATTGATAGTTCTGGTTGCGAGTAAAATAGTTTGTGTATATGCATTAAACAACGTTAATATATAGGATGTTCGAGGAGGAACCTGTCAAACTTCAAGTATGTAGATATACTTTTCGACGATTTTAAGTAAAACAAATCATATATAATCCTTAGGGAGTTATGGCCATATAATAACAGAAAGTTATAAGAGGTGCGAGGTGCATCCTCGACAATTATCAAAGTTTTGAGCAAGGAAAACCACAATTAAATTAATTGACCTACCTATAATGAATTTTACCTTATTAAATAATATCGTTTATTAATAGTACATGCTATAAATTGATGTCTTTAAATATTTACATAAAATTCGCTATGTTTTAACAATTTTTTAATATTTATCTTAATTTTCAAACGATAATACCTATATCTAAAATAAATAATATATACATTAATATCGAACATTTAGAGTTATCATGAATTGGTTTCTACAAAGTTTAGAACAATACTGTATGGAATACAAGGTTGGGAAGTAATTTTCTACATTTGAATGAAACGCAAGTAACTATTCGTTTAAAAATAAAAAAGATTAAAATGCTGGTAATGTCAGCTAAACATAATTTTATTATAAGTATTAACCAATGAACACATTGTCATAATAAGATAGAACAGGTTGCACCGTTTACAGTACTAGTGATCATGGAGACAAATGATATCGAGAGTAGCACGAGGCGCCTCCATGTACAATTAGTTAAATAATACTACTCGACGTAATAGGAGGCACTCTCGCATTGACAGCAGGTTGCCATAAGAGTAGTTATTAACGATCATAATCTGTTGCTACTTAATAGCTTAACCTGCTGTTTGCTAATATTATAGACACACAGATATAAATTATATTTCAAGGTAGGTACTCTTAAGGCTAGATGAGATCACTAGAGCACTATCTCTATACGCAGGCCGTACAATGGACAGTGAGTCAGTCGATTCATCTGGCTTGTAACAGAACTGAATGTAAATAAGCACTGTCACAGCACGAAGAGCCCGCTTACCAGCGGAATTCCTATTAGATTGTACATCAGAATATTTCCTATCACTTTTCATAATTTGACATATAATATGGTAAATGTAATTAATATTGCTCATTTCTGTACTTATTTTAAATGCATTACATATTATACAATTCCGATTGAACTGTACGTAGACAATAATTTATTTGATGGTTTTTCATAAAAAATGACATATTTAAGTCATATGTAAAATAACGAGTTATAGAACATTTAATATAAATATGATTTGATAACAGAACTACACGAATACATTAGTTTAATGTAACATCTACTCTATTACATATCTTACTCTAAGTCCTACCGTAACACTGCATGCATTAATGAGAACGGCATTTAACCCAGCCAGAAGGGTTAATGCACGCACATATGTAGAAAAAATGAGCACTTGCAGAGTTATTTTGATTTGACACAGTATATATAGGATAGAATCACACAGGCACTGACAGCTGCACAGGCCGACTTCGTTAATTATAAACTGCCAACCTCTGCAATTGTTTGAAACCTTTTTATATAAACTATAACATTAAGAAGAATAAATTAGTATCTCTTTGGTATAATCACCCTGCACAAGTGATTATCTACCTATTATAATAAAAATACTGATCAGCCGTTTGAAGATTACAGTTCCCAGACAGCTATTTTCCTGTTTAGTACACGCACATTATGAATATATGGTAATTACTTCTTGTCCGCCTCCACGGACCATCAATACTCGTTCTAAACCTTCGGTAAGCACTTCTAAAAATTCCATGTCTGAAAACAATCTCTGTTCTAACAATATGTGACAATTAAATGACAATGTGTTAAAATCTAATGAATGTCGAAAGCGTTATTTTGGCTATTTATCGCATAGAAATAAATTAAACTAGCTGTATACCTAACAAAAATGATTTTGGAATTATGATACCTACTCGTACAATAAAAAATACGTACAATTTGATTCTCGTTCGAGTTTGGTGTCTTTTGGTGGCCCCGGAAGATTAAGAATGACTAGTTGAGCATCATGAGAACGATTTACGATAACTTCGTTAAGTTTAACAGCAGTATGCATGCGACGGACGTTAGCTTCGTCTCTGCAAATTTATAAAATGGATACGTATAAAGTAAATAATACAAATAGTTTAACAACATACGGTGTTACTGTTTTCTTGGTCTCTTCGGAAACAAGTTGGTCTTTATTTTCATCGATTGCCTCTTTTTCAGAAACATCTTCTTTTTCTTTATCCACGTCATCATAATCATTTTTCTCGGGCATCTAAAATAAATTATTAGAATCGACGATAGTAAGATGTATTTTTTTTTAATTTTACTTCGTTCGAAGGTTCAGCTTCGAGTTTTCCATCACCTTTACTAACATCTCCGTCGGCAGTGGGTTCTTGAAAACGAACTTTAGTAGTTCTCGGATCCATATTTTGATGATGATGATCCAGTATCGACTGCACCTAGATTAGTAAAAGTTAAATAATATTTACGATGGCATACTTAGTAAACACACACGCACACACATGATGTATGTAAATAAAATCTTGTTATAAATAGAAAAATGATGTTGAATTAATTGAAGTGCGAATAACAATTCACATGATGGGTAAAATATCAAAACCATGCACGAAATAAAAGAAAAACATGAGTTGGTGCTAGCGCAACACAGTTTACGAGTTACCAGAGGTTCTTTGTCTTCAGTTGTTACTTGATGGAAATCCACCAAAGTCTCTACCTTGCATGTTAAGTACAAAACGTTCGTTAAGTATTGGACAAAAATTCCTTTTCTGTTTTGAAAATCAATGTTTTTATTAAACTTACCACTCCTAAACTTTCTTTTTTATTTAAACGCAGTTCACGTAGCATTTGATTGCGTTGTTCCATCATAAGAGTGCGTTCGTAGGTATAAGCCGATATATCGCTGTCCATCTAAAAGATATTTCAAAGTACCTACATAATAACAAAAAAATAGTGTACAATTTTACCATTTCAACAACTTCTACTTCTCCATCGATCCGTAAATGGTAAAGAAACGTTTTCAAATCTTTTTTCATTTGAATAGAATTATCTTCCATTTGAGCTACAGTAAATATGCGCATTTTACAATTTTTCCAAGTACGATGCTGTTTTAATAAGAACGGTAATAACATTAGAAGGCCACCATCATGAACAATCCACCAAATATCAATATTGCCTATCACTTTTTCTGTCGAATCAGGGAAGAAATTAATTCCTTTAGGAACAAGAAGTGCCATACGAGCTGCAGCTACATTTCGAACAGTTTGCAAAAATACTTGCCAAGTTCGATCGTCTTCCGATTGTCGCCAACCATAAGGCCAACCTAATATCACTGTGTTAGGTTTTAAACCACCTAAACCTGTTGTTTGTACCCTAAAAAGAAATCTATAAATCCACATTTTACAATTTCAGAAACTCACAAATAAGAAATGCCTTCTGTAACATTTCTGGCAACAAGGATATCGACGAATCCTTTAACGCGTTCTTCCTCCATAATTTTTCCTAAATTTTGCTTCGCCGCCATGGCTTCTCCATACGATCGCGTAAAATCTCCACTGATGACCGAAACGCAAACCGTTAAACCTTTGCCTATAATTAAGGTGTAATAAAATGCGATTTCGTATTTTTCATAATTATTAATATACCCGCTTTTAGTTGGGCAGCGAATGCAAAAAGTTTTCTATATTTTGGTACTAAATCATCGGTAAGTTTGGTTAAAATCAATATTTGCGGTCTCCAATTTTTGGTGTGCGGTGGACCTTCTTCTAAACGAAGTAACGAATAACGCGCAGCGGATAGAGCAAGGCCACGTATTCCATCACCCCATTCTTTTTCAGCACTAAAATTTTGTTTAATAAATTATAAATCAATCACAATATAGAAAATTTACCCTCTATATTCGATGTATTTATATATACATCCTGCCATACCCATAGCTACGAGGGCATAATACCAGGAAGTCATAAACATAACAGCTATACAAAGAGCCAATCCAATAAAAGACAATGACCAATGATAATATTTAAATCTTGGCCTCCAGTTTGGTGTTCGTAAAAGTGTTTGAAGCGCACACGCTAAATTTACAAATCCATAGCACATAAGGAAGAACATTGAAAGCAATGGTGCTAAATAGTCTACATTTCCTAACAGTATTCCACATTGGCAGATGAGAAGAGTTAAAACTAAGGCTCGCGTTGGCTCTCCTCTACTAGAAGAAATTGCAAAAGGGGCTAAAAATGGAATAATTCCATCTTTGGCGATGGCTTGCAATAATCTCGGAGCACCCGTTAGAGACTGTAATCCAGCTCCTAAAGTTGATAAAAAAGATCCTATAAGGATGACCCATTGATTTGGCCAAGCTATATTAGCAACAACAAGTTTTCCTCCTATAGATACACCAAATCTGTAAACGAAGCAGATCATAAATCGCCATAAAATTTTCGACATTAAAAACGTACTTGTCGCGTAACAATAAATTATCTACGGTTCCAGCGAAAAGTAAAACTGAAGATAAATAAACTATCGATGTAGTGAGAATGGCGCATATGGTACCGATGGGAATGGATTTTTGTGCATCAGCTAAATCACCCGAACGATTGGATCCAGCCATGATGCCGGTGACGGATGGAAAGAAAATACCAATGAGAATAGTAAATGTGGTTGTAATGTCGGCTAAAACTTGATTATAACTATCGGGACCTATTTGATCAACATCTTGGGGTCGATTTCCTCGGGCGATGTATTGGCCGATTTGGAGGAAACTTCCTCGAAGGTTGTCTGTGTAAAAATATACATTTAGCTAAAACTATAACAAGATTGTTACAGGTTTATACCCAAGAATACGCCCGATGATAAACCTTTGATACCGCGTACTATTGAAATGTTATTCGATAGGAAATATTCATTATCACAGTCTTCCATCTTTTTGACATCTCCGCATAATTGTTGAAATAACGATCCACCGACGGTTTTATTGCATTCTTCTATGGTAACATTTTTAAGTAATCGATTGCCCAAAACGCACATGCTGTAACAAAATTATTTAACATTCGACGTCGATTGGTTAAATTGGTGTGATATTGCGAGTGACGTAAAATAAATAGTACTAACAAAAGATTATCGTTGCCGTTGATGTTCACGAAGATACCAATGTACACCGCTAGAATGGAGAAGATTACACATGCAAGGGCGACGGTTGCGAATTTGTTGACAAACTTAACACCGATAAACACGATAGTTCCCATTACCACCAGAAGACCAGTTCCGTACACTCGAAAATTGTTATACATCGCATTTGCGTCTTCGTTTGGGTCACCGAAAATTGATAAACTAGGTGCCATGTATGTCTGCAAGAAGCGTGCAAATTCGATTTAAACTCATCCTTCGTTGCGAACGGTGCTCACACTTACCAATACGATTTCCACGGCCCCGACAATGTACATGGCCGCCGCTAAGGTAGTACCCGTGTAAAAAAGCATACCCACAGCGCCGCCAAATTCCGGTCCCAGAGATCGGGATATCATAAAATAACTTCCTCCTCCAGGAACGACTCCGTTGGTAGCAATAGCTGACATCGAAATTGCGGTTAACATAGTAACACAACAGCAAGTGAACACGATAAGGAATCCATGAAGTGCACCAGCGGTACCAACAACCCACGTCAGTCGAATAAATAAGATTACGCCGAATATATTTTGGATACAGGGTAAATACACGCCGATGAGAGTACCCATCCGAGCACCACCTCCTGCAGGACGAGCATCTGGGTCTGAAGATGCTGGAGGAATGGTATTAGAGTAATTTGCAAGGGAACTGATGAACGTCGAAATTCGGGGACGATCTTCCATTTCCTCCTGTTACATTTAAATATGTTAATTTTCGAAAATTTTGACATTTTATCTTTCTTACCGAATATAAATAGAGGTTGGTCTCGTAACCCGACATTTTTTCGGACACAAAAGGTTGTTCGTCGGTGCCATCTCCTAAAAAAAAAGGTCGCCGTTGTAAAACATTGCGACTTTTCTATGTATATAATTTACACATTACAATGCTACGTAAATGGTAATTATCAACCAATAAATAAGAGATCGAGTTTAGTAAATAGGTACCTAGTTTTTTGAAATCGATACCCAAATAATAATAAAGAACGCAAAAAGTCGCATAGGGTTTTTTCTACATTAATACTTAAATTTCCCAATTAACACGATTATTATCAAATGGAAATCTTTATACTTTTCTTTTTTACCCATTAATCCAAATGGAATGAAAAATTGGGATTCTTCCTATTAGTTCGATCGATCAATAGCTGTTTTCGATTGTGTTTATTTGTTTTTCTATGTATATTATCATTGAATTTAGATATTTGCATTTTCACTGATTGTGTTGGCCTTGCTCTTGAAACATCATATCGTTTGCGTCTTTATATTAGGATAGGTTAGAGTAATCTCTCTATCGATTACAGTTTTGGTAAATTATATCAATCAAACTGAGCAAATAAGTATTTACAAAAAATTCAATTTTTGTAAACGATTATATTTCAAATGAGCGATAGAAATCAATTTTAATGAACGACAGAAATGCGATTGTTGTTTTTTAAAACGATGAGCTTGAAATAGTGGATATTAGCTAGGGGAGGTTTTGGAATGTCGGCGTCGCGTCGGTTTAATTTGGAATTTTCGATAACCGTTTTATTGACGGTTATTCGAGTTAGTTTTTGCAAGCGAAAAATATTCAGAATGTTATGTTATTAGTTTAGACGAACACTTTTTCTTGTTGAGACACCCTTCTACAAAATTTCGCGCTTGCGAAAATACTGCCAGTAAAAATGTCGCCTAGTTTTTAGTCTGTGATAATTTCATGTAAATTGGGAATGGATATAGGTACAAAAATATAAAGAATATTTTTATTTAAAATAAGGGCCATTCCATGCCAAATCAACCAATGGACTAAACCTTGATAACTCAAAAATTGATAATTTTTTACAGTTATTCTACATTATATCAATGGGATCTTATTATAAAAAAAATTAATGACCAATAGTGCACAGGGAAAAGATAACTAAACGTACTATGTACAGTTTAGACAGAAAGTAATGTCCGCGCTCTTCACATAATTTTTAAGTGGAAGTTTATTATCGCCGAAGCTATTTTAAAGTAGGTATGTATCGACTGTAAATGGAATATAAATAAGTAGATATGCATATCCATTATTAAACCCGTTCAAATGATTTTATAGGTTCTAAAAGTGAAAGTATGAATGTATAATTTAAAACTACGAACAACATTAAATTGGCGTATATTGCGTAATAGGTAGATATACATAATCAAATTAATAGAAATTACTTTTAATTTAGTTTGTTATCTATGATTTTTACTCTGATCAAATGATATAAGTGGACGAAATAATTTATAGATCATTTATTTCTAACTATTATTGATAATATTAGAGTATTTCAGTATCGAGGTGCATTTTTATTTTGAGGGAAATAAATTTGGATCTCCCAACACCTATAATGTCTGTGGTTTCTTTACTAGAAACTTTCTAATTTTTTTTACAAAGCAAGTGGTAAAGAATTGTTCAAGTTCAACTAAAATATAGGATTTTTCAGGTTATCAGCATATCTGATTTGACAGTTTTTCGATATCGTGCTCAAGAAGGTTTTTGCTTACCTTTTGCCTCAACCTCGTCATTATAACTGATTTTTTCCCTTAAAAGTTAGATAAGTGCGATGATCCGTGGTAGGTGCGTGCGATAAGTGTTAATTTCAGTGTTTCAATTATTTCCAGCATTTTGTTCGGTTACAGAATCTGTCGCAGGTTTTGCTCTTCGAGCGAATTGAATAATTCCTCTACTTTAAAGGATAAGTTTGTTAATTATTTTTGTACCGCTTTCGTTAAACATATTGCGAAATTGTAAAAAATAGAATATTTAGGTACGACCGGCGCATTATGAAATGGACATAGCTCGATATATAAATAAATTGTGGAGTTGCGTTGTTAGTACACAGCTAAATCCCGACACCTATCTAAATGTAGAATTTCTTGATATCAGCGAATAATTTGGAGTCGCCGATTTGTACAACTACGTAATTGTATAAAAGAATATTAGCAGTAATAAAATTATAAGGACAGTTTCGCGTTAATGGCAAACATACTTTTTAGTATGTCCAGAAAAACTCATATGAACAATATGAATTTACTAATATCAATAAGCAGATAGTAATATAAAAATTTCAAATTCAACTCTTAAATACATAAACATCATTCATATCGACGATTAACAATTAGAACATTCTTTCCAAAGTAATTAAATTATTGTCAGCGTTACACAGAGCGAGTGAGTGACAACTACATCCACTGACTTATAAACATAATCAAAAAGCGATACCTATTTGTGAATTGTAACCACTACATGTTTGCGAGATTTTTGGCGTTCTTTAATATAATAATTTGTTTTTTGTAACACTTGAGCCAATCACACACATTCATAATTAATATTTTAATATTTAACGTTCAATCTGTCTTATTGTAAAATCGTCGTCAGTATACACATGTCAGTTTTGCAATTATGACATTAACAAAACACAATAAATTGACATAAACCCTAATAAATGAAAGTTTTAAATACTCCTATAATGTAGTTTAGTTAAATAAAGTTTATAGTTTTACGGAAAATAGCCTTTTTCGGGTACTTCTTAAATACTAGGAATTCCGACCAGTTTTCAGTTAATCCGTTACACATAACATACAATTGTTATTATTATTGGCACTCAATCAAATGAGATGCAAATAATAAGTAATTAAAATTATAAAAAAAATATAAAATACGGATGTCAAAAGTAACCATTTTGGTTACATTATTTTTATTTTTAATAACTGCTCTAATTCTTCTAGGCATACATAGTGCTAGAAATATAAAACTTAAAACGGTAAAATGACTTAATCGAGCAAAAGTAAAAGGAAACGTTCCTTGGTGACGAATCACTAGATACTGATTAGGCCTCTGAAGACTCACGGACGCTTGTTATGCCTATTTTGCGTATTTTGTAGTTATTTGTATTGACTTGTGACATAAATATATGTCATAATAGGTAAATAAATATATTTATCTATTAATTTTCTAGAATAACTCCGAAAATAAACAATTACATATACAGTAGAGTCCTGTTAATCCGAACGAATTACCAGATTTTCAGATTAACCAAAATTATTCTTGTAATGCAGTAGCGAAAGTTTTTAGATTGCTGTAAGCTATAAGTTAACCAGCGTCTGTCTGACACGTTCAACATTTTCAACATTACCACAAAAGAAACAATTACTGACTTTATGAATAAGCCAAACAATTCATTTATTAAGTACAGTATCTACGTATTTTATTTTTATCATTTTTATAACCGTGATAAATGCAATGTTTTCTATACATTGTTCTATTTTCACTTGGCCTCTGTATTATTTTTCTAACTTACTTTTGTTCAGATTAACCGCATTTTCACAGCGGCGTGGTTCAGATTAACTGGACTCTACTGTATATTACAAATAGCACAACCAATTTTTAAATTTAATATTAATACACCTACTTGTTGTTAGATCCAACGGCATAAATGTAAACATAGACTTTAGACCTGTAAAAGTGTCGGTAACGTATTTAACGATTTGTGTTTTGTTTATGTCAGTAAATGTAAACGTCTCCACTTGCATAGTTAAATATGCCTCGAAGAAAATGAAATACGGAGCTGTGTGTTAAATCTCGCTGTTTTAGACCACGCCCACGTCCATTTGATAATGAGTCGGTTGTACCTACTATAATAAATTATTGATACAACGATTTTTTTTTAATTTGAACAATTCCAGTATAGGTACTTAATCTTTCTGACAAACGAAAATTTTTAAATTAATTATTCACCCTCGGCAGAAAATGTTAAAGGAAATTAACATAATCCCAGTTTGAATTGAATTTATTGTTTGAATATTTATCTAATTTTAAAATTATATTCAGAAGAACCTTTGAACTTATCGAATATATCGTTTACATTAATAAATAAAAATTTAAAACAAAGTTTTAAATTGCGGAGCGCTCTCTCTAGCAAACGATAATAAGTCCAATTAAGCAAAAGCAAATTTTGCGGAAATACCAAACCTTTAGGCGATGCAACAAAATTTCTGGATTAAGGTAGATGATTACTAAAATATATAATTAAAGTGAATAATTTGAGGGGATAATGCTCGTTCATATTCACAGTACCTTGACTAAATTTCTTTGAAAAGCGAAGCCCTATAATAATGCGCCTTAAAGAAATATTGCTTATTGTAATTTTAGCATGTCGTTAAATCTAATATCGACAATATCGAGTATTAAATAACTTCATACCAAGTAAAGATGGAACACAACGTTTAAACTTGCACTATGTTGATATTTTCGTAGATTATTGTGAAATTGTATCGTGTTTGAAAGTACAGAAAAAAAATGTGCAGTGTGTCTAATTTTTCTTGTATTTGCGGTGTATGTCTGTTATTGTAAATGATAAGAGTTGCGAATTTTACATTCTTCTGTCCTATTTCTTTAAATTTTTTTTATAAAAAATTACGTGTCACTATTTGATTTTGAATTATTGCCGAAAATCGATTTTTTGACGAACAATTTTCCGTCTTATTCGCTTTATACATTATTTTTAACAAGTTACCTACAATTATTTTTATTAAGGTTCAACAAGTAACCTAAAAAGAAAATATAGTTTATGACACGAAAAGTTAGATGTGTATCTATTTGCTCTTTATGTATCCGCTCAATTGCCATTTTTGATATTACCACAGAAAGACAATCCTCAAAGACAATTATCTAGGCATAAAAAGTTTTATTTTTATATTTATTTATTTAGATACATAATTTTATTTGATTTTTACGTACTAAATGATAAATAAAATTTTAAAAAGTAGTAGGTAGGTATAAGTAAACAGTATGGTCGTAAAATTACGTCCGGATTATGCAAATTATTTATTACCCTGTCAAGTAAGTCTACTTCAAGACATATCCCAGTTTCTGTGGTGGCCACTGTACGCACATGTGTAAATATTATATAATTACATATAGTAGGTACAGATGAAGTTTATTTTTTAATCGATGGCTGAAGATATTCAGTGATTTTTTGGCGGAACAAATCTGTTCTTTATAAATTTTATTATAAGGAAGGGTCGCGGCCTCGATTCCTCTTTTGAATTTAAGGCTCCTCGCCAGTGAAGGGTCGGGTTTTATTGCTTTCTCAACAAGTCGTTGATGTTTTAAAATTTCAATGAATAAACCAATTCAATGCATTATCAATTAATAAAAAATCACGAATACCTAAATTGCGTCGTCGCGAATGCTACATTTTTCCTCAATTGTAGGTTCGCGAATAGTTAAAACTTGAGAATGTTAAAGGATTACTAGTGGTATGAAAATTACTATAGTGATAGATAATTACTTTATAATTTTTTATGTTAATCTTTATTAAGTTGTAGTTCTTGATATAGACACTATTCAATGTTAAATAAATTAAATATAAAATAATAATATAAATAAAACATTATTGGAGCTAATTATTTTTAACGTTATAGGGGGTTATAAAACGACCATTACGATTTTTCACAACTTCCATATAAAAAAATATTGTATAATAAAATCTAGAAAAGCGGAATAAAATGTTTATTTGCGTTTTAAATGTTTCTATATTTATTTGGTAAGATAATGTTTAACTAGAACAATTTTTTAATTTACAATTCGCTTATCTCCCGGCAATAATCACAATATTCGGAAATTTCAGCGAAGTAACAAATCCCTACGTACCTACATTATAATGTTTTTGAATGTGAAGATTTTTTTATATGTAGATATGTATTTACCTGATGGAAAATAAAAAAATATAGTTTGTATTACAAAAAGTATACATATTCCAGGAACAACTGTTATTTTGTTGTGTTGTATAAAATAAGCATTTAGATCTTCATGGTTTCGTTGTCTAACATAATATATTTCATTTTCAGAAGTCGAGCTAACCGAAACTTGGTCGAACATCGTGATACACTTCCATTTCCTTAAATATTTCTTGGTAAGTCAATAATTTCTATTATTATAACAATGAGATCGTGAATTAACGGTTGTCGATGATGAATTATATTGCCGGTACATTTTTCCCTAACCAATCGGTTATGTTTTTCATATTTCAATAACGAACTTCAAGAATAATGTGACGTCAGGCCAATTAAAATGTATTCTGAGTCATGTGATCGGTTTTTATAAAAAAAATAATGTTATGATTGATATAACTGAGAACTATTATAAAACACCCTATATTCAATCAATGTTCGTTCGCAAATTATAAATAGGCGCCTGAAGGTATTATTTATTTATATCTACATTATGCGGCACATTTCATTTTACCTAAAATTCATTAACAAAATCTAGAACGTAATATAGAAATTTACATTTAGACAATGGTGTATCCGACGTGACGGTGGAGTTTTGAGATTAACCACCCCTCTTATATTCTTATGTTATTATGCGTTGAATGAAAATAATTTAGCAAAGTCGGAAGTAATACAACTCTGGTTAAAGTTTGAGATATGTAGATTACGGTTAATTATTTTAAACAATGTATACCTAACTGTAGTAGAAAATACACTTTAAAAAATCACTGTTAAATTGCAACCGGCTAAATTATGTACATTTAAATAATAAAGCTCATATTTATTTTACATACGTGTATATATTTGTGAAAGAATTTCCGGATTTATTATATAAATATAAATCGGATTTTATTCTTACTTCCACGAAAAGTTGTTTTCACACATACATTAAAAAAATAATAATAACAACAAATCAAAGGTTAAAAAATTCTATTTTTTAATAAAAGGTCCTGTATTATTACTGGGTATTTTATAAAAACATTATACCAGAAGAAGAAAACAGTATAAGAACAAGTTATAATAAACAAGACATTTTCAATACACTGATCGAAAAATACATCTCGAAAACGGTACTTTATATGAATTATTTGTAGAATTTCAAGAAGAATTGAAATATCGAGTAATATACAGGGTGTTTCATTTAAAAAAGCAACTTTGTTTTGCCACGTCCTTGTGAACACTCCTGTATAATTAATTTTTCTTTATTGTAATAGATTTTAGACAACCCTAAAACTTTTTTATTTGACATTTTGCGCTATCTACCTTACTTTAGGAAATAAGCGACCGTTTCCAACTTATCAGCGACCCAGTTTAATATCCGTGGGCGATTCTAAACTTCGTGACATCGTAGCAGCATAGTTGGTTATGTGGAAATATAGCTTAAATATGTCGAGAGCAACCAAAAACTTAATAGGACGGAGGTTAACGCTAAAAACAAAATGGCCTAACAACTTAACCGGTATTCTTGATGATAATTACTTCAAAAATTGTATGACAATGTTCAGACTTAGAATTAGTCTAAAAACATCAGTGTGCGCAAGTTGCTCGTAAGAAAAATGTCGACCCATTAAAGATTATAATCATCATCTCTCCTCGTTACACACGTATAATATTTAACTTTTGTTAGATGAGATTAGTTTCTAGTTAAATAGAAAATAATAGAAACTTGTAAAATTTCAGGTTATGTTAGGGGCTAATGTAAGTTAAGTTATCCCTCCCACTTATCATATTTAAGGGTAAAATCAATAGACGTTGAAACTATATGAAAAAGAAATTTTCAGTCTGTAAGTACCACTCAATTTAAAACTCTTTATGTTGAAAGTTACAGGAAATTGCCTTTTCCTACAGCCCCTAACATTTCAAGTATTCTCTAAGGCGATGTTCTATTTACCCTACCACCCCCGTCGTTTTCAGGAAAGGCAGAGATAATTTCCATTTGTTTTTATCAGGTCACACTAGGCTTATTTATGTCGATATTTATTTTTTTTTAATTGTTATTTTTTCATAAGTGTCCATTTATGAACAGGAATACGATGATTCTCAATTTCAGTGTAAATTTTGATCATTTGAAATCGAAGATGTTCTTATAATGGATTGTTTTCGAATGGTAAATTATTTGTTTTTCGATAAAGTTATTTTTATTAAAATCTCGTTTAATTGCTCGGGCAACTGAATTTTAATTAATTATTATCTAGGTTTTATTGGAAAGTAGATGACTCGTACATTTCTATACATTATTCTTTATTTAGTTTCATGGCGTAGTATTAATCTTATTTAATATCTATATAAGTTTCAGTCTAGTTTTAATTAAATTTTATACAGTCAGTACAAATATAAACTGTTCACGCAATTTATATTCAACGATTAGAATTTAGTTTTTCTAAAATAATTTTAATTCGTAGTACAATAGAGTCTCGTTAATCCGGCACAGTTTATCCGGACGTACTTTCCAGAAGAAATAAATCAGCCTAAACGACGTATCGGTAGTTCATTGCATTGACTGTTGCATTGACGAGCCTATACCGGCTCGTGCAAATATATATTTCCGTTGTCTACAACGTTAAATTCGGATTTATTATATCATATTATATTTAAATATATCATTACGGTAGCAATTAATCTATTTTATAATAACCTTTTTGAATAGTATTACGTATTTTTATAGTATATCCGATTAATCCGGATTTTCGGTGATTCGGACAGGGTCCAGTCAATTTTGTTAAGTCAAACAGAAATTATTGTGTATTCGTACATACAAGAGGTTGGTTTTTTACCGACTAATTTTTTTTTAGTGACTCAAACCTATTTTCCGTAAGAAAATAGGTTTCCGTCAAAAAAAAATTACCCGGTATAAACTCAACCTCTTGTGTGTATTAATACACGTTAATTTCTGTTTGACACAACAAAATTGATTTTTTTTTCGTTGTTAACTGACTTAAATTGTATAATAATGTGTTATAATGCATGTTTACTCACAACAACAAAGAAGTATAACGAATTTTATCAATTTACTTCGTTTACTGGAATTAACTATGCCGCTATTAATTTAAAACTAAAAATTATATATTGACATAGCAATAACCTCGTGAGAACGCTCGCGTAATTAATAAACGACTATAATCTGAACCGCGATGTTCAATTTCACGACACTTATGGGTTTAGGGAGACGATTGCAATAGTTGAACTAACGTGATTCATCAGATTGATCCTTTGATAATATTTAAAAGGGTGCGTAACTTTGAAATTACCATTATTAATTACAAAAAAACTAGGTATGTATTAATAATGTATTGCTTGTAGGAAATTTCAACTAATTTTAGTGTATGAAAACAACACGGTAATTTATTAGTTTTATGTTTAAATAAAATATAATCGATACATATTTAGATTGTCTTATTTATAGAAGTGCTATTATTAGATAAATACCACCTGATTTTATTGCTGAATTTTGAACGAATACAATTATTGTCACCGGTTTGTGTGAAAATATAATCTAAAACCGGCCGATTTCAGCCGGCCGAAACTTATTCAAAATTTATTCCGATGCACGTCATCGCTTATACCTTGTATATTTATTAGTACTAATAAATTGTAATCCTTCTTTGCCATGTCATGTTATGCCACTTGTAGAACTTTAAATTGAATATTACAAATGTACAACCTAGTAATTATTTTATCGATGACATATATCGGAATAAAATTTGGATGACATATAGCCTTTATACGTTATTACTGTAGCGTGCATATAAATGTGCGGTAATAGAAATTTCTAGAATGTTTTAGAGTTTAAATGATAAAAGAAAGCGACACGTATGACTCATACAATTGTCTAGTTCATGATTCATCCGTGGCTTTAAACGGTAGCTCCGTCGAAAGCGTTCGTTTAGCATCGGGTTACTTTTTTTTCTAAAAGATTATGTGTGGAACATTGGAATAGAGGTAGGAAAGTTTTTTTTTTTTCTAAACGTATTTGATTACAAATAAATAACGTGTTAACTTATGTATCACTAATAATCAATTTAACTATAATAATACGGCACTTGCATGAATTTTTAAATGTAACGAAATATAGATAAATATATAGATTTTAATTTATTTGAACTACGTGAAAACAGTTTCTGATAAAATTACTTATTTATTGCGTTTTCGCAAATTAAAAGTTGAATAAATTTAAATAAATATTATGCGAAGCAGGACGTATCACCGCACACAGAGAACCTATCAGTTTGTTCGTATTTACATTTTTGTTACTTATTCAAAAAATCAAAAAAATGAATAAGTAAGTACCCTCTTTACTTATACTAAAATTCTCATTTGTTAAACATAACAATACCCCGTACATAATGTGTAGGCACGTGTTACGCAACGTAGATTATTTGATACCGCTGAAAATTGAAATATTTTCTACTAGTCTTTTAATATTTAGTTGAAATTGTTTTATTCTTTAATTTTTGTTTAAGACATACTTGACACACGACACGTTTTGAGACACTTTTTATACATATTAATGTTCGAGTTCGTATCGCAAGTACACTCAATGATCGGTAATGAAGTTTTGGGCAAATACATTTATTACATTCAAAAGTGTAGGTTCTAGAAATATTAGAGTGCTATATTTTCATTAAGACCATAAATTGTTTTACAATTGAAAATCGGCGGAAACGTAAATCTTTAATAAAAGTAATTGTCAGATTTTTTATCAAAAACGTAACCGATAAAGCGAGTCTAAAAAATAATTTGATAAGTCGAAGTTTCTGTTGATTGATTAGATTAGGATTAGACATTTAAATTTCAAACTTTTAATTCCTTAATGTATACTAACGGTGAATTAAATCGTCGAAGTCTTGAAATAGCAAGTAGATATACAAGGTGTTAATTTTAAAACGAGACACGCTAAATAACTGATGAAAAAAATAGTTCATAAAAATTCTGTGACAGGTACGTCGATTTTTATTATTGTTAGGGGACATCTTTTGATATAAAAACCAAAATTGCGACCAGTGAGCAGTAGTTCGATAAAACCATTTTCAAAATTTTAGAATAAGAACACGGGTTAAGTAATACCTACATCATTTTAAACGACAGTGACTTGTTTGAGATATTCGTTAATAAATGTTTCGGCAATACTTCTATTTCCTGCGCGCCTAGAAAGGGTTGTTGATTACAGAAAAATCAACAATTAACAATTATTTTTAATAATTTATTTTTAAAATAACAAAACAAACTACGATTTTTATTCGACAAAGTCGGCTATAATTATCAGCTTTTCAATTATTTTTTATTCGATTGTCAATTTAATTTATGTATTAATTTTTCGACATAAATAAAATGCGAACGTTAAAAAACACAATAAAAATATATACAGCAACAAAATAATAAATACCTAGAAAGAACTTACCCATCGTAATCAAAAAACGATATAACGGCACTTTTGAAAAATTCCGACAAGAACGGAACTGCACATAACCAAATTAATGTTACATCACTTTTATTTTCGTTTAAACAACACATTCCTTTTTATTATTTTCTATGAAATTTCTTTAAGGAAATGATCGATGTTAAGTAACTAAAATTCGAGCTTTTTCGGTTTATTTTTAATTCTGATTACGTTGTGCGCTCTTTGTTGTCAAATATACGCGGAAGCTTTTAACACGGTAAAAGCTCCTTAATTATTATCTCGGCACCTTAAGATTAATCGCCGTTAAGTTTAGGTACATTTAATGATAACAAGATGGTTAAATCGATAAAACGCCCACAAAACGTTTCCACAGAGCACGGCGTATTTTGTCGTTGGGCTGTTCTTAATTCAAGTGTTTCGCAACAAAACGTTATAATTTAATAGCTAAACTAAAAGTCAATCATAAGCCGTACTATTGTCTCTCGTTAATTAATAGCACAAGCGCATATGCGCAGATCGTCAACAATTTGTAGTCGGTTTGTTAACAATTACTGAAGAAACGTAGCAGAACTATTTGGTTCGTAATTTAACTATATTCCGATAAGGAATTAACTGAGCATAGATCCGTAAACAGTGTCTTTCCAAATACGGCTTAAGCAAACAAGCTTAGGATTATTGTATTGTACTATAATGCTAAACCTTGACCCCGGCGTAGTTATTGTCAAACTGCAACTATGTATCCAGATAATTATTTAACAATAAGAAACGGTTCGATGAAGAACGAATGCGGCAAAATGTAAAGGAAATATTGTAAAAGCAGAACTCCAATTTTTGATAAATTTTAAATATGCGTTATCTGGAAAATAATATCAAGTATTTGAAGGTGAATAGTCCATTTAGCCCTAGGAACGACCGTTTAAAATCGTTTTTATAAAGGTTCAAGGGCTATTCGAACTTTAAAGTAGCTAAGTAATCCAGATTATCTGATTAGTTATTTGAATTTCGTAATAAGCTAACATTAAGCGAAGCAAGTGCAAACTAAAATGACGCGCTGAATATATGTATACCAACCAGACTTTACGTCGATAACAATAACGAAAAAATTCGGACGAAAAATATTTAAATTTCGGACGTGTTTCGAATATTTACATAAAATCGTATCTGAAATTGATTTCCGTGTGAATCTGAGATCGTGTCGCTTTATTCTTATAGAAACATTGAAAATACCTCCCTATTCATACTTTAGCACGTTCCCTCTTCCATGCCGAACAAAAGAAAAAAGGTTTGAATAGAACGTCATTATGTAATAACTCGACCAAAAATGTATTTTGTCCGAAATTGATGTTGTAAAATTAACAGATTTTTTAACGTGTCATCCATTACATTTTTCGACATTTCTTCATTACATCGAGAACGTCTTAAGATAAAATACCGTAAAATCTTTGTCATTATGTGTAAAACTAGTTTGTTGGTCGTCTAAAAGCACCGAAATAAAACTTTTTTAAAAATGAACTGGCCTTTATTCTCACAACAATTAAAAATAATAAAAATCTCGAGGTTGTTTAGGCACCAATGTTCGACAATCCAATACCAATTCTCGACATCCACAGAATTCCCACTCCTCTTTTAATTCGTAAAAGAAGCGAAACAATGCTTTGTTTTCACGATTACATTTTTAAATTAATAACTCAAGAATATATTTATTATAAAACAGGGAAAAAGTGACATAAAAATATATTTATCATTATTAAAGTTGTGGTAAATTGCGAATATTATTCAATAATTACGTTTACGTTTGTGCTATTAATTAGATAGGCACATAATGAGAATAATAATAAAAATGTAGGGAATTATTTTTGGTGTTTTTTTATAATTATAGTTGAAGTTGCTTATAGCGAATCATTCCAAAAGTCCCGCCATACAATCCATAAGATTCCTTATAAATTTTGGTGATTATAACGAAATTTCGGATATAACGTTCGACAAAATTGTTTCCGTAGGTACCTAAAAATTTTCCACAAAGGTAGATAAAAATAGATTGTTTATGACGCTGCCAGCGCACAGCGATATCGTCTTTGAAACGCTTGCATAATTCTTTTTTTACAAGAGAACACAGACAACCGGGAAATTCAGGTTTGAACGAATTTTAGCGGCCCAATATCAGCGGCGTTCAGGCGTCTGAATATCTGAAAAACTAACAAAGATATTTAAAACAAGTTATGCACGATTTCAACTAAATTAAGAGTTCTAAAATATGGCGCTAATCTATACCATAATTTTTTTTTAAGTGTTTTATGATTTACATTAGCACTATATCTTTTAAAACTCTTGATTTAGTTAAAATTGTGTTGTAAATTTTTAAAAAATATATATTTGATAGTTTTTGAGATATTGAGACAATTTGCGAAAGGTACCTTTTCGTTTAAGGGTGCTATACCCTAAACACGGGCGAGTGGGCCGCTAAAAAATATGCAATATTCTTATCTCGAGGAATTCTATAAACCTACTGAGTTTCGTTCAAATCTGAATTTCCCGGTTGTCTGTATTCCCTTGTTACAAAAGTACGTTTATCAATTGATCTTCCCAGCGGATATTTAAGCTTTTAAACTTTAGTAGATAAGGGACACAAGGGGTACCAAGCATAATACCCTTAAATGTTAACAATAACTGATTTTCCAAATCACTTTCAAGTAGAGAAAGTTTTTTTATCGTTTATTACGAACTTCGGATTTCTGACTCATGTTGTTAGTCCCTTGCGATTCGTTAAACCGGATTTTACTGTATTTAATTATTTATAACATTTAGCCAATAGAAAACTATCTTATTTGTTATTTTAATTAGGTACAGGGTTATTGGTTATATTTCGACACCCTCATTATTTATTTGATTATTACCGGTACAAAAAAGGTTCAAATCAAAGTTGTAAGAGTATACCCGAAATTTTATAAAACGTATTAAAAAACGTGTATATTATGCCATTTTCGAGTAGGGCCCTTTTCTCTAATTACGACGACGTAATGTTATACCTGTCTATTTTTTTACGATTTTTGAGATATTGGACTTTAAATGTGCAAAAGTGTTTCTTTAATGAAAAAACATCAGTTGGTTATTCCCAACAAAAGCGTGTCAGTGAAACGAAATAATCCGCATTTTAATTTAATTAAAGCGCGAATTAAATTAATTGATCTAATTAAACCGCGAATAAAATCCAAGATGGCGGCCGCAGCGTCGCTATCCTTTTATTATAGATAATTAAATAGTAATTGATCAAGTTCTTCAAACAAAAATTTATTTTAAGTGTCTAAAGTTTCATTTAAATTTCATCTAAAAACATCAAACTTGTTTTTATATCAAAAGATTGCGGAATATGATGGATTTGAAGCCTTAAAACTCTGGTAAACGTATTTTTTTCATGATAAATTTTACATTAATTTAAAATTGCTTCGTTGATATAAATTAAAATAATCGAAGCAGATAATTACTTACAGATTCCTGTTACGGATCGATTGATATGTTTACCTTGTTCAATAATAATTAAAGATATTATTTTTTGTCGACGAATACCTAGCGATTATTTGCTGAAAATTTTTAAGTGGTTTTGTACATGAATTATAAAATATTCTTAAAAAGAGGTAAAACCTCAACTTCGATTTAAGAACTGTCAAAATTACTGGAAAATCTTGGAGGGCATCGAATTAAAAATTTGCAAACTTTTCTTTTATCAACATGACAAGAGAACTTAATTTAAGATTTATTAACGACGTAGAATTTTATCAGAAGTTTTCTGAAAATTTTCGCAAGTTTGTCAAGTTACTTATATGTATTTTGGTTATTACCACGGCAATTTATCGTTTTTTACTAATCAGAAGACAGTTTCCGTAGAAATAACAAAGTCGTTAAGATAATCTTTTAAGTTTTACGACCCAAGTTTAAATAATGAACTAATTTAACTCTAATTTAAAATTTTAAAGATCGCCTATTAAATAATAATTGAAAAGTTAATAAGCCGCAAAAATAAATAAATTTAAGTTTATTTACGCTTGTGTAATTAAAAGTTATTAGTCTTAGTATTATGGTAGAAGTGAGAAATTATTAATAAAAGTTTAATTTAATCGACATAAATTTTACGAAATTTATTAAACATAATATACATTTTAAAACAAACTGCGAATGAAACTACCCTAATAGTTCAGTAGATTGCAATGTCATTAAGAAAAACAAGTAATTAACGACAATGGAAAATTACGCTAACGTCATGTATCATAATCTAAAAATAGTACCTAAATATGTTTATTTGTGGGAAAACATTCACTATTATTTTTTATTTCAAACAATTTTATCTCAGAACTATAATTACGGATAAAATCATAAATGCAAGCGAATAAAAAAATTTAAAACATTAAAATAAAAAATATGTAACTGAGATATTTTCTGCACTTGCCAAGAATGGCCAAAATCGGAGGAACGTTAAATTGATTTCTCATAAATGATACATAAAATGTCGATTATATCTATAGGGTGTTTTCTATTCCTATTCCTATTTTTTAGATGTAATGAGGGCATGTAATTAAACAATTTTTTGTAATAAAGTAATGTTCGGAAACGCTTAATTTCCGAGATACTGGGTGTTAAACATTTGAAAAAATCATGTTTTTTTTTCATTATCTCAGAAATAGTTTATTTAAATCATTTGAAATGTATGTTATTTACACTTTACATGTGTGATGTGTATGCTGGCAATAATATGATAAATCATTTCGTCCAGTGGCGGAGATCTAGGCATACCGTTACAATGTTTCAGTTAAAATTTTTACGCCAATGGGTTTATTGGAAAGTTGGCAGCATTTCTAAATTTTTCAGTATGTTTTGCAAAAATAAGACCACTAGCACACTTATCGTGGGACGCATTGTTTTCGAGATGAACGACAAAATCCGATTTCATATCCATTTAAGTGTGCGTCAATGGTTATAAAACTTTGGGAATTACATAATAGTAAGCACCAAGATAAGAAAAAAGCCCCTTTTTAAATAAAATTTACAAGGAGAAATTTTTTATTCAGTTTTTATTGTATAAAATCATCCTACGTTCCGTATGCGCGAATTTCGAAACATCCTGTATGATATTTAAAATAAATCGTATAAAATAATTTTAGTTATATATCAAACTATAATTCCTTTAGTAATATTTCCAATGAAATTCAATTAAAAACAAAGGAAATTAACACTGCATTTTTCCGAATCGGCATTATGCAGTTTTTCTTGATTTCATACGTTTTAATTTTATCGTCTACATTCATTTATTAAATAGCAGAGTATTCGCTATCCTATAATTGGGAATGTTTTAGATTATGGCTTATTTTGAATAAGAGTTTAATTCCTAGAAACGACTGCTGCGCGATATTCAACTATTTTCTCAGGTTTCGTAGTATTTATTATACTCAAATAATTGTAAGCTTTAAAACAATTCCATTTCGTAATCCTTTTAGGCGAGCTTAAAATAAATATAGAATATTTTGCTAGATTAATATTGTTTAACAACCATTTATCTAAATACGATTTAATAATGGTTTATAGTTTCTTGTTCCTCGATTAAATCCTAGTTATAAAATCTTTAGGTACTATTTTGACGACTAATTTCTAACTTGCTAAATTATACAATGTCACTTATTTAAGAATTAAACATTTTAAACAAAATTAATAAAATTAACGTTTGTTCGCATGTGGGTTCGCAACGTATGTGGGTTTTTCACGGGATGGGATGCAAATAGATGTCCCGGCAAAACACACTTGATCATATCGATGGTGTTTTGGTAAAACGTCGTAAGCGACAAAAAGCAAATTTTACAGGAGTGCACATTTTGTGTTGTAGCTTAACTATAAGCAAATACCTCCTGGAAACCGCGTATATAGGTAATTCGGGACACGTTTGTATCAAATAATGTATTTATTCTACGATGCAGTCACTGGGTTGAGTGAAAAACGGAGTTGTACGGAGGGTAGAATGGTGAAACATTACTTATAATTAATAGAATTAAACGTGGAATTATTTTATGTACAACATTTTAGAAGTTTAAACAAAGTTAACTTTGAAGATAACGAAGACCATTTAAAAAATAATTATAAATAAATTATTAATTAACCTCGAACCCCATAGTTTACTAAAGCTGCTCTACACCCGCCTGTTATATATATATATATATATATATATATATATATATATATATATAACAGGCGGGTATAGAGCAGCTTTGGTAAATTATGGGTTCGAGGTTTTGATATTTACGATATTCTGTATTTCCAACACAAAATTAGATTGCTTAATTGGTTTCGCATTTAAGAGCATTAAATAAAAAAATAATATGTAATAATACATTTTGAGTTTGCAGTTTTAATGTCTCATGGTTTTCACGTCTCTTCACCCACACTATTAAACATTGATCGGAAGAATTTAATAGTATCGATAATAAAATAAAACAATAAAATTCATAAATTGTTATTAGATAATTGATATAAATATTTCCCAACACTTAATTTAAACATTATGATAAAAAATATTTTTCAAAGTTTTGTTGGCGATCAGTAAATTACGATTAAGTGTAAGTTTATAGCATATTTTATAGAATGATTAAGTTTTATTTTCACAAATACAGACGCCTGTTAAGTTTTGATAAAGTATGAATTTAGAAATATGTGCCTATTTAACTGTAAACCGATAAATATATCTATTTAAGTTAAATATTTGTTTAATATCAAGAAATAGTGACTAATAGTTAAATTAAAAAATATATGTATTTAGAAAATTAAAGGTTTAAAGAAATAATAGTTACCCAGTCACGATCCACTAAATTTTCTATATTCGTTGGTGATATAATTTTCAGAATACATTTTACACAATATACTGTTATAAGGTATAATAAACAGGGTGATAGTAATGTCAGTACTAAAAGAAGAAATGTAAAATTGAGGTGGGATAAGGTATCACGTGCCGTGAAGGGCAAAGGATGGGAGTTTGCAGTGGCGTAACATCAGTGAGAAACGTAAAACCGAAATGTATATATTTTTTATAATATTGGCACGATTATTTTTCGCTAAAGAAGGGTGCGTTGCAATAATATTATTGTTAGACGCCCATAACTGGAAAGTTATTTGATTTTCCATGGTTCAATAAAGTCTATATTTCAGTACCTATATATGACCAGGTTAATATATTAATTACATTTTACATATATCCGGACGCTAACAAGTTTTGCAATATAACATCAGTCATATTATTCTTCCGATGTCTCCCAATTAAACAATTAAAAATAAATGGCGGCAATTATTTTTCGATTTAATATTATGAAAATAATATACTTAAACATATAATTAGGTAATAAAAAAAAATCCACCAGGAAGTGGAGTGACAGGAACAAATTCAAATAAAACGATAAATTATTTCGATATAAATATGAACGTATAATCCGAACTGATTGGGAACGAGACCTGTTCGGATTACCAGATTTTTCGATTAACCGAAATTATTCCTGTAATGCAGTAACGAGCACCAAATACAAAGTTTTTAGTTTACTGTAAGCTATAAGTTTTCCATATATTACGTGTATGACAAGTATTGCGTCATCCAAATGATTAATAGATTTTCTCAAAATAAACTCACTGACTTTATGAATAAACCAATCAATTAATTTATATATAAGTACAGCAAGTATTGTATTTTTATCATTTTGTAAGCGTATGCAGTTATTTCCATACATTATTTCTTTTTCATTTGACCTCCGTATTATTTTTTTCTAACCTACTTTTGTTCGGATTAACCGGATTTTCTGATTAGCATGGTTCGGAATAACGGGATTTTACTGTACTTAGAAGATAATATAGTCAGTAGTTAGCCGTAGTAGTTAGTCCGTTAGTTAGTTTATCATATTAACAAAATTTAATAATAATCTACAATGAAAATTTCTAATATAGTCTTTACTTAAAAAAAATAAATCAATATTGGTTAGATCAAACTTAAACTTTATCTAATAATCGTTGCTTTAATTGTAAAAACGAATACCGTCAGAAATGTTAATTAAATAAGCAGAGTTAAACAGAAGTGTAAGTCAAAATGTATGAGGGAAAACGTTTTGTTTTGTATCGATAAATATTACCAACGATCAGAAAATTAAAAAAAAAATAAAAGATTTCTATCATTTTGTTTCGTTTTTCTCTTGCCGTGTATACTACATGCTGTCGATTGATTTATGTATTCAGTGAACTTAATTAATTTTGAAAAGCTCAAAAGAAACTGATCGCGCTCGATTGCCTACGAATCTAACGGAGCATACATTATAATCACAACGATTTTTCATCCTACTTAAATTAGATTCATAAAATACGTATATTGATACAGCGTCTAACTAACGAAATATAATTCTGTTGCTAGACGTAAGAACTTTCTCTAAATCTTTATCATACAAAAATGTTCTTCAATTTATGTTTAGATATTAAGTTCAAAATAGAATTTTATATATGTATTATTTAAATCGATCGTCTCGTATTTAATTATCTAATTGTGTCTTGACTGCAATCATAAATATAATAAGTCATCCGCTGTGTATCGAGGGAAAGTGTTCAATAATGGTCAATTTCATGGTTCACATTTGTATATTTTGCAATTCTTTTATTAAAGTTTTCAGTAATATTAATTATAGAATCGTGATTTTTTATTGGAAAAATCCAATTAAAATATTAATTATGTAAATATAAATAATCGATGTATTAAGAGAACTTTTTAATAGAAAATAACTTGACAGCAAATACGTACCCGTCGACGTAAATAAAATTTAATTAAACGACATTTTAATTAAAAACTAGAAAATAATTTGTTAAAAGTGCTTAATATGAGTTTTAGTCGACGCAATTTTTTACAATAATCTTTTTAAATAACGAGAGTAAATAAATCACTGAAAATTCTATTTTGTACAAAATACTTATAGCACTTTACATTTAAGTACGTAATTTTCTAATAAAAAGCTCCACTAATTTAAACAGTTTTTTGGAGAGATTAAAAACGCCTTTATCGGTTTTAAAAGTGTATTTTGTAAACTTTATTTTATAAATTGTTCGTTTTTAATGCGAAGCTACACAAATTACATACTTTTTGCTAGCAAAATGACAAAAATACCGATGTTGACGTAAATTTATTTTATATTGGGTTGTCCGGAAAGTTCGTGCCGATTTTTGGTAGGTGGCGTAAGGACAGAATATATCAGAACGATTGAAAATAAATGACATGCGTACATATCGTAAACGACGGTACTTCAGGCATATTTGGAAAAAAAATTGGTTACGATACGTTAATTTTTGTCAGTTTTATTCGCCTTTGAATATGAAAGAAAACAAAGTGCATTTTAGACATTTAATGCTTTTCTTTTACCGCAAAGGCAAAATGCCACAAAAGTGGCAAACAAGATATGCGCTGTTTATGGCGAAGGTGCTGTAGCTGAAAGAACTGTGCGGAAGTGGTTTGCTAGGTTTAAAGCTGGTGATTTCAACCTTAAAGATCAAGAACATCCGGGTAGGCCCTCCACCACAGATGAAGATCAGATTAAAACACCGATCGAGAATAACCCACGCTATACGACACGTAAATTAGCAGAAATGTTAAATATGTCAAAATCCACCATTCACGAGCATTTTGTGAAGCTGGGCTACATCAGGCTTTTTTCAGCAGGACAATGCGCGGCCTCACGTGTTTTTGATAACTCGACAAAAGTTGTTGGAGCTCGGTTGGGATGTTCTACCCCATCCATTATATTCACCAGACCTCGCGCCCTCTAATTTCCATCTATTTCGATCATTACAAAATTCCCTTAATGGAAAAAACTTCAACTCTTTGGTCGAAATAAAAAATCATGTAGAAAAGTTTTTTGCTGAAAAACCTGAGACATTCTGGAAGGACGGAATTTTCAACTTGCCTGATAAATGGAGAAAGGTTGTAGAACAGAATGGCACCTATATAATTTAATAAATGTATACTAAAATTTAAATCTTCTTCGTTTCAATTTTCCTTCAAAATCGGCACAAACTTTCCGGACAACCCAATATTTATCGTTTATGTCGTTATATTATTTATGTAGTATAGTAGATACTTCGATATAATACCGAACTAAAATAATTATTTTTTATAGTTTAAAAAGCGTGTCAAACATAATAAAGATCTTGAATAGACTAGAAAAATACCTGACATTGACCTTTATGATCTAGTTCTATTTTAAAACAGGAAACCAGTAAGCTTTCTATTGAAACGATGAGACGCGGTGGCAGCTGGCGGCGTCTCTTAAAGAAAATACTTTATAGGTATATTTGTTCTTTTTGTTATTTAAGAGTGAAAAGAGAACTTTCCCTGGTATCCCATTGAAGTTAACACTAAAGATATTCTACATACCACATATTTAGTTTTTAAGCCGGGAAACATAATTTTCGATTAACTAATACGCCAAATACTTATACTTACAGAAAGGTAAAAACAAACATACTATATAAACAAATTTGATGGAGGTAAACCACCCCAAAATATGATTAAAATTATTGAAAAAAAAAGCTCAAATACGGCTATATGTAGTACACATAAGTTCAAAATAAAGTTGACGTGTTTTTGCTTTTTCTGCAAAAATAATATTAAAGGAGATAACGCCCATTTTCTAAATAAGTTCTTTTAGTGAATTTCCATAAGAAAAGAAGGTATTGCGATCTGTTTGGTGACGGGACCCAGTTGAACTGCTTTATATTTTTTCTTATCTCGACCCCTAGATCACAAACACACAGGTTGTTCAATTTGGTGGATCATAATATGTATGTAGAATATATGTAGGTATACATTTACACATAATCAAATTTTGTGAACACGATAGCGGGCGCAACTTTGATCGTAGGATACTGAAATGTTGGCAATGTATTATATTATATTGACAACAAAAGATACATTCGTTAGCCAAAAAAAAAAATGATCCACCCGTTTAAAAACGACGGCCGATCAAAACCTTTAAATCAAACTATCTCCATTATCGATTATCGGATTGATAATATAAAATGTGTTTTATAATCACCATAAAACACTCTAACAAACACCTCTCTTTACAACTTTCGTTAAAATGCACCGTTTTCAAGAAAATCAGGAAGAAATTAAGCGATTGATGTGTATTTCCGCATGTTCTAAAACCCATTGCGAAGTTCTAGGTTGCAAACGTTATTCGATTGTACGATATTATTGTACAAAATTTGAAAAATAATACCTATAATTCTAATTGAAGAGTGGAAATACCATAGGGGATAAGCAACTACCAATTTTTTGGGTAGTCCAATTTTTGTGTCAGAAATGTCATTTAAAACATTTCTAACAGAAAAACTTGACTTTTTAAAATGACGGCACTTACCCCCTTTGGTATTTTCTATCTTCAATTATAGATTTGTAAACACTAACGTGTGACACGAACTGCCTTGTCCTCTTTTTACGATATAAACTCCTTACCCTTCACTAGCATATTTAATCATAAAGTGAAATACTGCAAAAATCGATCATATTTGAGTAAGTAGGTATTACTTTTCTATCGTAAATCCGTCTATTTGAAATGATGTTTTGATAGAAGCTGTCGATACCATAACTAACGAGACGTAAATATTTGTGAGGAGTTATTTTTAATGAGTTGCACAAACAAATTATATTATTATAATATAAACAATTCGAGCATTCGCAGAAGTCGCCATAACGAATTTCAAACAAATTGAAGAAATTGCGTTTCTTATTCTTCATTATAAGAAAACTTTTCCAGGTAGTTTCGTTAAAAAAAGATTGCGTTGTTCTACTATGAAACAATAAAATCGACGCTCGACATCCCCGTTTTCGCCATTAAACTACGTATCTACATCACACGCAGATAATTTTCACCCAAATTGCTAAAATTTATTTACTGAAAATATTTAATTAATTTTCTTAAAGCGAAGTTAAAAAATATTTAAACATTAATAGTTAATTATTCGATATATAAATAACATTTTATACATATTATATCGCTTGAGGGTGAGATGCGCAACATGTTTTTATTTGAAAAGATACCTTAAATATTAAAAAAATATATATTTGTCGTTATATGACTAGCTTTTAAATAATTAGGTACTATTATTAGTGACCGAATTTTACAGAAAAATGCATTATAAAGGAATCTCGGGAAAACTTGAATCAACAGGTGGACGTGTGGACTAGAGGGAATGTCTGTTATATTTTAAGGATTTATTCTACTGTAAATGTTTATAACACACGAACTTAACTTGTTAACAGAAGCACGATAATCACATTGAAAAGTTTAAAATGATTATATAATTTAGTTATATTACTCGTCAACTTCGTGACATTAGTTTAATTTTGTAGAAATTTAAGTACCTCCGTGAAGAACTTTATAATTAATCGAGGTCGTCACTCTTGGGACGTTTCGTCTCAAAATCTAGTTAAAATTGTTAATAAGGACCATTTTCAGTGTTGACTTGATTTATATGTACAGGGCGAGTTAAGATACTAGCACCCCTCCATTAGGTCGTTGAATATTCATATTAAAAAAATATATTTTCTTAACAAAAGATGTTTAGAATGATATGTTGTATATTACTGTACATTCAGCCGCATGTTTATCGTTCACAGTCGACCAAGGCCGAAACACTTTTTGGACGCCCGTTAGTTTACGTATTTTTATTTCTATTTAATTAAAATAATAATTAATAATAGAAATTAGATTACCGGTATTTTAATAAACAGAAATTGATGAATTTTGTTTCGAAGATTTTATATTTCGAGTCGCGAGCGTGTTAAATTTAACAAATTTAGAAATAGTCGATTGTTTCTAATCAATTTTTTTTTTGTTCGAGTAAGAAATGTTTCGTGAAAAGATATTTTGTTTTTTTATGAATTCTGTTTAGTTTGAAATTTTAAGCAAGCTCCTCGCATACGAATGTATTTACGTACGATAAAAACTAATCTTGATTTATTTATGCATATTTTCCTTTTCACTATATTCCAGGAATACAAATTGTTTATCGAGCATTGCAGAGTATAATCAGTGGACAGACAACCAAAACCACACTACGGTTCAGCGCATTTGATTTGATTGTAGATCAATATTTTTCGCTTCTTATTAAAATTTAATTAAATCAAATAATCAAAATAATATCGGAACGATAGGATTAGTAAATTAAAAACATTAGTACAATGATGTCACTTGGACCTCCTCTATTTAATTAATTCGCACCCCCTCCCCATATACTGTGTCTGATATCAAGTCCCGGATTAAATTGATTCGCGCTTTAATTGAGGGATTATTTAGTAATTCGGCGTCTGATTTAGCGGATATTTCCACATAACGCGTAATTCTGTATTTAATTCGCGGTTTTATGTAATTTCGCAGGTTAATTTTTGGAATTTAATTTAATTAACGCTTCAATTAGATTTATTGAGTTAATTGGAGCTCCAATTACGTATTTTTTGATTTTGATTAGCGACTGAAATTCTCGGAATATGGAAGGTTTATTTTAATTCGACGTTTAATCGGCCATTTTATTTTAATTGACGTACCTTTATTTAATTACGCGTTCTGGTTTTGATTTTAAATCGACGTTTAATCATATCAATTTGATTGAGTTTATGATTCGCTTATTTTGATGACGTAACATATTTATGTGGAAAAATTCGCTAAATCAGACATCGAATTACGCAATAATCCCTCAGTTAAAGCGAGAATCAATTTAATCCGCGGCTTAACATCAGACATCGTATATGGAGAGGGGTGCGAATTAATTAAATAAGGGGGGGGGCAGGTGACATCCTTCTACTAACGTTATTTAGTTACAAATTGCAGGACATGAAATTTGAAATTATCATAAATTCTTTTGTAACCTTCTGATATCTTTTATCAAAAACTCTACGTGATTGTGAATGTCTTGAATGCCTTTGATTTCGTCGAAAACGGCGTATACCTATTTAGATTATCAAACGTAAGTTACCTAACTTTAGATGACTAATTTAACGGTAATCGGATGTTCGAGATACCTTTGATTTATGAATGCCTATTAATTCAAAGTTAACCGAAGTACAGAAATTCTACTACTTAATCTTATATCTAAAGGATAACTTCGGAGAATTATTCGATACGTTTAATGTAAAGGATTCCAAAGTTAAAAATTCTATTTAAACCAGTATTTTCTGCTATAGTTCGAATTACACGGTCGTATTGTTGTTAGATAAAATTTAATATCGGAAAGAAAATAATCATTAATTAATTATGGATGTGATCCATGTCATATGTCACTGTGCGGTTGCAACAGTTTTGAATTACCCTTTTTATAAGGTCGACTAGCGCTCTCCTCCATTACTAAATTTGATACAAATCAATGTTCGGAATAACGTTAAGGGCCGTTTAAAAATATCTTCCCTTCATCCCTTCATCCGATACGAACAAGTATATGATGGAACCTACCTATTGGTAGGTAGAAATATTTGTAATTTCATTGAAAAGGAAGTTTGAATAAAAAATGTGGGAAACATATTAAAGTGTGGAAATATGACGATAAATTTAATTTGTGAAAAGCTGCTCCCGATCTTAAAAATATGAACACCGAAAACGAGTTTTATTAAACGTTATTAAGGGACGGGTCCACGGATTATCTTCCTGCTATACAATTTACTTTACTACACGGTTACCCAAAGGCATTAAATTAGTGGGTTGGTGGATTGTAGGAATTGCGGAGTTTTAGTATCCATGCTCGTTTTTACTCCTGCGCAACGCAGATAATTTATTGCACTACAGAAATGAACCGTCTGCAGAAAAAGGTTAACTGGAGAGTGTTCTAAGAACCGCCGCGCTAGTCAACTTTTTGTTGAAAAATCTTAATTCCGTTACTCTACAAGTGAAGGATGGCGCGCTATTTTAATGAAAATTACGGAATGATTTTACGAAAATGAAATGAACGTTTATTACGCCACAAACGTCGCATAATTATAAAAGTTGTAAAATTAACGCCTAGGAAAGTCCTATTTTCCTCGATTCATTTACATTATAAATCTCTATCTGTCAAGAAATCAATACCTGAACGTAAAAAGATAAATATTTGCGTATTTATAAAAATCCTCTTCGAATTCCACGTTTGAACTTGTCTTCTAAAAATATATCCGTAAAATAACACCGACGCTGACGTTTTCTATCGTATAGAAGATAAAATGAATTTTCGCAGAGTTTATTTTCGTCTTTCTTTAAAGGTGATGGTGCTAAAACAACAAAAAGCGGGGATGAAAATGGGAATGAATTTTGAGAAGCAATTCAAATTAGAATTAATGACGCTTAAAAGAATCTTTAACACGAAGGGAAACAAAAGTTGAAAACTTTAATGAAGGATTTTGGTTATAAAAGGCAAAATTAATTGAGCATCGATTGATGAAGGTTAACAAGTTAAAATCGAAAAAGTTTGTTTCTTTAGAAATTTATATTCTGCTAACGACGTACTTTACACCTGTATATGGAAATAAAAAATGTTTTGCTTTTTTTTTTAAATTTTAATCAGTAAACCAATAACGCATTCCATTATTCTTTTTCAAAAGTTTACCTCGACAAATCCTACTCGTCAGAAATTCCCATCGACTTCATAACGACAAAAAAAATGGCGTAATAAAATTAGCTTTGATGGCGTGAAGCGTTTCGTATAATAATGTTGCAGGTCGCGTATACAAAATTAAACTTTTCAAAGGTAGCTTGCTCGAAAGTAAATTAAAGTTACTTATTCAATTTTATCTGTAAATGCTCGGATAAAATTATTGAAATACATAATATACCTACGTCTAAACAGAACATAATTGATAATATATATTTTCTAAAAGTAAATTAAATACAATTAATTAAGTACTTACATACCTATATTAAAATTATAGAAAATTGTTAAACGTACTTTTATAGTTGCTTACTTAACATTATTTCGAGATACGTTCGTTATTTTAAAAATTTAAGATAGATTTTTATAAAATACGTATACGCAGAATTTAACGCAATGAACTTCTCAGTCTTTGTTCTATACTTCAGTTCTTGATCGACATTATATTATGATATGAATTTCCCGTAACGATGAATTTGCGATGGCAATGAAAGGTAGAATCTTAATGACAATGGACAAACAAAAATTTCCCAGGGCTTTTAGGGGAGGCCCCTAAGTCCGTGAAAGTCCCTATTCTTGAAGTTGGTCCCTAAAAGTACATTTTTTGACATTTTGGTCTCTAAGTCCCCTTTTATTGGTAAAAAGTACTAGTAAACTCACGAAAATTATTCTACTATAAACTTCTATAGAAGTTGAAAATCTAACATCTGAACGTGTACTGTTTACGCATATTCATGTTGAAATATAATTAATTTTGGAGCCATTTTATTTAAATTTATTATTATTTCCAATGAATTAAACTGAAGGGACATTTTAGTATAACTTGTGCCCCTCGTTGTCTTAGTGCAACAGATAATGTCGTTGCAGCACTAGTCAAGTTACGCAAATTACTAGTTAAATTTAGTTAAGTGACGTAAATTGTAGATGAATATCTAATTGATTTGGTGGCATAAAAAAGAAGTACTTTTGCAACTTGCAATGCGATTTTTTTAACCCTCAAATATACTACGTACACAGGTTGCCCATAATGTTCAAAGCTTTGACAGTCAATATCTCCAAATGTATATATTTTTTAACCCTTTAAATCCTTATGGCTCTAACCACTTCAATTGTATTTATGTGTCAACTTATTTTTATGATTCTTTGGTCACAGACTTTAATGCAGTATAATTTCGTAAAAAGAAATAATTAAAAATTATTTATAATCTATAAATGAATTGTTTTTCGCACAGAGTCTTGCTCTTTTTCTATTTACACTGTAACACTTTATTAGTAAATTTAAAACATTGCCATAAGTTTTATTGCCATATAGTTATTTTACTACCAGTTTGTTGTAGTAAATAAATTTTATGTTTTTATTTTTAACTTATTTTTGTTTTTATTGTTCATATTCTTATGTTTTTATTTTAAATTTGCGGCTAACTGGAAGAGCAGCAGGTATTACTGCTGAACTCTGCCGTTGCTGTTGAACGCAATAAAACTCTTTATTATTATCACATCTTCAAAAAATAATTCTTAAAGTTTTAAAATAACGGTTAGGTAACTATAAATGTTAATCTTAATAATTTTTTTTATAATTTTCATATACTTAATTTAATATACATATTTAATTTACTTTTAGAAAATACATATATTATCTACCTATAAGAAAATTTTTCTTCGTTTGCATTAACGAATTAAATATGCAGTTTTTTTTTACAATTTACATTCTTTCGGTAAAACGTTCTCGAGAATAAGTTTAAAATTAAAGTAAACATGCCCGGGAATCCAGGTAATAATGAAGACGGAAAATGAATGAACCGCCGCACACCTTATTTCGGTTGCGGCCTCGAGCGGGGTGACATTAGTTTTGGAGCTTACTGTACCTACTAATTTTCTTAATGAAGATTTGCTGTTACTTTAGTGTTTACAATTTACAAAGATTTTGTTCAAATTTTATTATAACTTGCAATTTGATTATGATGTAACGAAAACACCTACTGATTATTCATCAAACTGTACAGAAGCTTCGTAACGACATCAGGGGATCTTAATTTTATAATCTAATAAATCAAGGTGTCACTAACTGTGTGACAAAGACAACTTGTTTGCTTTCCCGAAACCGTAATGTTTTAGTTTTTCGTCTAAAAATCCCGAATTTGTACTTTATCATTTCGTTGGTCGTGTATTTCGAATAATCTCGGATAGGCGGACTTCATTTCCAAGTTTTTTTGTGTGAAAATTACAGAATCTGTACTTACGTAAAAAGGGAGCCCATTTATCACGTTTTTCTAAATACTCACCTTTATAATTCGAGTGTAGGCCACATTGCTGAAACAATATTTGTTCTTTGCGGTCGATAAGCGAAATAAAATTTTATTTGTTTTTGCACGAAAATAATTTGCGTCTTTTTATCACATTTTCACGAATAGCATCGTGAAAGCATCTTGTGCCAATTTTCACATGATTTGTCAGAGCTTTGTAGCAGGTACCTTAATATCAGATCTACTTTTCGACCATTTATTTTTCTTTTTATTGGCAAGATTATCAGATATTTATCTAAAATTATTTTCTGAAGTTGTAAATAATTAGTATATTGTTTATATTAAAATGTCGTGGTTAATTACCTACGTTCGGAGATGGTTTCCGATCTTGCGATTAGAAAGATCTACATCCAAAGAATCTAAATCTAAATTAACCCAGAACTTCTCTAATTTTGTTTTTATCTGAATCGATTTGTCGATTCGGGTTGACTTCAGAAATATACGTACATACTTTTTGTCGCAATCATAGATAAGTAATCTACGGTATTAAATGTTTTTATTTTTGACTGTATTTTAACATGAGATACTTACTCGAAATATTTTTTAACATTAAATAAATACATATTCAAATATTTCATTTGTTTATTGATTACTATTACTAATTACGATAAACAACGCCAAACTGGATTATTTTCTTTCCAACATAAAAAAGTTAAAATAAACACGGGCCCAGAAATTCTCCGCTTGGGAAATATTAACATTCTGAGGTGAAGACGAAAATTGTTAATTAAATTGACATTTCATTTTTTAAAAGTCACCACGATCCAAGAAGAGAACACTGATTATCTTGTCAGTTCAAGTTCTTTGTTCCGGCTTCGCCACTCTCGGAATGAGAAAAATTATTAAAAATTCAACCAGCTATGAGATACGGTCTGCGATGGGTAAATTTTTGACTGACAAATTTAGTCGTAAATTTGAGCAGAAGATAAGATGATAAAGATAGACATAATGCGATACGTCTCATTTGTTTAACAAAAATTACTCGATCTTTAATTATGTATAAAATGAATGGCAAAAATGTTTTAATAATTTAAGGTTCGAACCTTTTTAATCACGTTAAAATAGGAATTGAAATTAAATTGTTCGTAATAACAGAAAAAATGTTTGTTTTTTTTTGTATTTGTACGCATTATTTTCAAAGAACATAATAAATATCGCTTCAAATATGGTTCGGATTGTTTTTTTTTACTATAGTCACGTAAGTAAGTGCACATGTTTAACATTAGGACTCCAACAATTAAGATTAAACAATAATTATAAGGGAAAATCGTCGAATTATGCACGGACATGTAATTGTTTGACCGTATCTGAGTATTCCTGATCTTTTCTGACCTTGAGTCGATCCTATTACACCTTTTACGACTTTATCTGATATTATATTGATCTGACCTGAATTTGTCCGACCTTTTCTGACCTCTATATATCGATCGGGCCATTTCTGACCTTGTTCGACTTTGTATAAGCTTGTGTCGACTCTGCCTTTGCCCTATATAACCTTCCCCGGCCTTGTCACGGACTTGTTTATCTCGCTTGATCTTGTCGCGATCTATCTAACCTTGTATTGATCCTATTCGGTCTTTTTTAACCCCGATTGATGCCTCGATCTTATTATGATCTTGTCAGATCTTAGAATTGCCTGCTCTTATTTTGGCTCCATTGTAACTTTGTATTACCTTATCTGATTTTGTTTGACTTTGAACTGACTCTGGCTCTACCTCATTTGACCTCGTATGACGTTATCCCACCTTCTATAACCTTATCCGACCTTGCTGGCCTGTTTTGAGCTTATCTGAGTTTTGTTTGACTTTATCGTGACCCTATTTGACCTTGCCCGACAAAAATGAAATATTTCGAGTAAAACATTTTTAGGCGCGATGTTAGTTTCCGGTCATATTTGTTGAAAACTGCATGCAAAACAAAAAAAACACGCGTTTTGCGAGTTATCGTCTTTTACGTTTTTTTTAAAGGGCAATTAGGTATGCAGTATTGTGCGCGGGTCAATTCCTCAGTTGTCGGTGAATATCCTTTTCTAGTTTCTTCCACCACAATTTTTGGGAGTTATTTTTAGTTTGAGTTTTACTTAAAACTAAATATTGATCCGCTTCAGGTCGGTCATAGGAACGGTAGGTAGGTTGCAGAGGGATGTATAAAATGTTTTTGACGCAGATTCTATTTCCTTCGACGTGCAAAATGCAAAGGACAAACAGTAATTGGATAAGAGCATTTTAATTAATGTTAAATGGTTAAATAAAACCAATTTACCACATGGGAACATGAACTTAATTCTGCCAAAAACTAATTCAATTCGGCATCTCTGCTGGCATTCCAGGTTATTTCGATAATAAAAAAGACGTTTCAAAGGACTAATCTTAAATAGTAAATATTTTTGCGATTATTGACTGATATTGTATCTATGATAATTGAACAAATATTCGAAATATTTTAAATAAATGAAAATATCTACTAGAATCGCATAATCGATATCTTCACACAATGGAGACCATAAACTAAATGCAGAGATTAGGATGTTAGGTCACTTTCACTTTCTGAATTATTAAAAGTGTTTAAGAGGGACAAACTCCAGTAAGACAATTATTAAATTAATAATCGTAATAACTTGTAAATTATTTACTTTGGAAAACGTTATTATTTAAGCTTTTTGTACCTTTTGATATCACTTATCTCTAGTTTTTTTCGCGACATTAATTTAAAAACACCCTGCATAATAGTTGAAAAACAAAGTAACAGTTTGTTCAACATTTTATTTTATAATTAGTGTTTATTGTAATTAAAACTATAGGGAATGTAAAATAAACGCATAGATACATTTTCGATGAACTTAACATGATTAAAATCAATTTTATTTAACCATTAATTAAAATGGTCCTTTCCAATTACTATTCGACCGTCGCATTTTGCGCGTCGAAATAAACCGAATTTACAGCAAAAACATTTTATACATCCCTCTGCAACCTACCTACCGATCCTATGACGGATATTTAGATTTAAGTAAAATTCTCAAACTAAAAATAAGTTGCAAAAACTGTGGTGTGAGAAACTAGAAAAGGACGTTCACCGACTACTTGGGAACTGACTCGCGCACAATAGTACATAAAATATTTCATCTCACAAAGATTTACGTTGAGTGTATGGTACAAAAATAAAAAAACAAAATCTCGATTATTTTACATTAAAAATTATACACGCAAACATTTACTAAATGTGTTGATTAACAAGACGAATTAAAACTTGTTAGATTCCTATCAAAACTGTAGACTTATTATACATATTTCTTTCAAGTAAATACAAGATATTCTATAGTGTATTTACATGTGTGATACGAAATTAATTAAATAAATTTAATCTAAATTTATTACATTTTGTAGCACTTCAGGGAGGCAATATTATTAAGTAATAAAATTTAAACTGTCACAAATTTAGTCTAAAAGTTTACCATAATTTGACTGATGCGAAATGTAGAGGAAAAAATAATCCCTAATAATTTAAAACATCGACCTCGTTTTATTATAAAGCTAACTTTTGTTAAAATGTCAAAATTCCATAAATTAACTTGAAATTTTTATGCGCAGTTAAACTCAGAATACACGAAATTTGTAGATGAATAAAAGTTTTTAGGTCAGAGCTATTCGCCGCACATGAAATCGTGAAACCAACCCAAAACGTCGTGACAACAAAAAAGTACGCGTAAACATCGACAGTTTGTTCAAATCTATATCCCTAAACGATATTCAATGCATCGAACCAAAGATTGAAAACGATTTCTTTTCAATATTGCTGCCAATCATGCATGCCTATAACGAAAATTTATCGGTGGGTCGTCATACGTCGATTAAAAAGCAACTCATCGAGTGTCTATTTTTAAAATATTATCAATTGAAAACCGTTAAAAGATTTTTGCTTCCAGTAAAACTTACGGTTGACATTTTTTGATTTGTTGGAAATGTTCAGTTTTTATATCGATAAGGTTTTATTCCAATAGAATTTTGAAATGAAAAATAACTATAAAAGTCATTGTTATAATATCTTTGATCTATACTGCTGATATTGTATCTCCATTTTTTGCACTTTAGAGAATATGTTCAAGAAATACACGACGAGTGTTTGGAACGATCTAAATATTCTTAGGGACGCGATGTACAAATCGTAGTTTATTTGAATAAATATAGTTACGGAACGAGTTTGATAATGTTATATTCAGTGACATTCTCTGATAAGCACCCGCGTCAATTTAAAACGAATAAGTCTGTTTTCAATTTGAAAGTTTCCAAAATTTTGTTGGTTTATATTTATCTACAGATCAAGCACTTTGTTTACGTATAATTTTGTGAAATAAATTTAATCAGAGAGCCGAAAATGAACGAATGCAGGAATGTACTGTATTAATTCAGTAAAAACGAAATTACCTATAAAAGGAAACTATGTTCTTAATTTCTTTTAAATGACAAATCATTTTCAATATTATTTTTAGAGGCCCTTAATTTAAATAAACGTGTTATTTTTATATTGATGTTTTCGATAAGTTGTCTTTTTGTTACCTAAGGTCAGCCTCAAGCGGCTCGTGGCTTGTGTAGTTTTCTTTGGCGTGTCTACTCGACCAACAATCCCCGCGCGTTGTAACAACTACACGCGCAAGGCGAACCTCCCCGCATCGTGTGAGGTCGGCTTAATATGCTCTCAAACTATAGTAATTTAATTAACATTATTATGACACGATCTTCCGTTCTATTATTTTAACTCACTTCGATTTGTATAATTATCCGAATGTTTTAATATCTATACCAAATATATATTGTAAAATATTTTTTCTTTTGACAAATTTATAGGTCGTTATATTAAAACTTTTCCCGATAAATATCCAGTATAACTGAAATTAATTTTAATTGCCCATTAATTTGTTCGTTGGGATTGAAACTGACTGATATTTCACGATTATCGCTAAATCTAAAATTAACGTACTTTTAGCGTTCGATCAAAATTAAGTTCCGTGCTTGAAATTCAATAAACTGTTATTTCTCGGTCATGCAGATTTATTTCCGTTCAGTTTATTATCGAAATTCTTGAATTTCTATCTAAAGAAAAAACTGTGAAAAGGAAAGCGCATTTGTTTATATTACTAACAGGGTATACAAAAAGAAAGGTTTTATTATTGGAAAGATCTATGATTCAGAACTGTGGAATTCTTTTCTGAAACTTTAAACGCCAATAAGGAAAGAATAAAGAAATGTTTAATTAATTTAAATTTTTGTTAATTTGTTAGACACTTATCGGTATTAATACTGGTTTATAGGGGTAAACCTTAACCAGATCATCTGGTTACGTTACGTTATATATTTCTTTGCAAATTATAAAATAATAAATCGTTATAAAAACTGTATAGGTTAAATTCGTATTTTAAATTTTGATAACGATAATAAAATTACACTAATTAACCACTTAAAAAAATTAGTCGAGGTGTATTTTAAAATTAAACCTATAGAAAGGGTTTCGTGCTTAGCTGACGTGTTTGGATTTTAATCTGACATTTATGAAATTTTTTTATCTAAAACGCTAATATAATTAATTTTAACTAGCTTTTTGTAGCTATCAACAAGCGTGTAACTTAACGTAATTACAGTATTTAATTAGTATTTCTCGGTTTTACAACAATAATCTAATTTATTCATGCTACATAGAGGCTTTCGTTAATAACGTGCGCAAGAATATTATCTATACAACAATTACGTAGGTAATTAGAGAAATATGGCCATGAATTAATAAATAAAACGTTATAGTTTGCTATTACACCCTGAATACATTTCCATATTTAATTTTATAATTTATATTTTTTGCATCTTTAATAATTTATTTATTATTATATAATATACAGGATGATTCCGAAATGGCGCGTCAATTCTACAGTATGTTTGTTGTAAGAGATTGTTAATGGTTCAAGAAAGAATAGTTAAAAAATTCCATCTGCTAAATTTTTGCAATTATTCGCAAAAAATTGATTGATAAATTTGGCAACATGTCTGGTAAATGGCTATGTATTAAGTCCATTATCGTTGGTGTTTTGATGGAAACCAATTAAAATAATAAATTCTAACATCAAATAATTATGTCATTAAATTTTATTGTTTTTCAAAATTTTAGAACATCGTTGCCAAACTCATTTTATAACACCTTCATAAACAAATTTGCAATTTTCAAAATTAAAATTACGCGTAAAACGAGTGTTTTGAACATTTTTCTTATTAGGCAACAATAATGGGAACATAAAGTTTATAGAAAATGGCGTTATGTAAGAATGAAGAAATTGCAAAGTGCTTTGAGCAAGCAATCGGAATGTTGTACCCTAAGGGTCGTTTCGCACGCTCCGGTTTGTCTCGGATAAAGTAGCTAACGAAACATGTAACTATACCGCAGTTTTCACACACACACCCATCGGGACCGGAGGCCGGGTGGCACGTAGATTTTAGAGTCGGCCGGGTCTTGGGTAGCTACTTCCGACTGCTATCCGAGTGTCACCCAGTCTCCGGTAACGATCGGTGTGTGTGAAAGCTGCGGTATAGTTACATGTTTCATTAGCTACTTTATCGGAGACAAACCAGGCCGGTCGAACCGGCACGCGTGAAATGAGCCTTATCATACGATGTTATCACGGTAATATCGATGCACGAGTTCGACTATGTCTTTACTCATTTACGTCTCGATCAGTTGACCCGATTTGCGTCTTACCATTGACTATATAGTATTATAGACAGCCACGTAAATGGAGCAAGTGGCAACCCAATTTTTCTGTGCTATAGATGGCGCGCCAATACAAAATTGTTCATAGTTTGAAATGTCGTATTTGACGGGAAAAATGGATTTAAAAGAGAAATATAGATGTCAGGTTGTTTTTATAAATGGTTTGTGACACTTGCACTTAGAAAAGCAAATCAAAGATGAAACTTGCATTTAGGAATGTCACGAACAACAATACGTAGTCGTAAAAAGCAGGTACCTAACAGGGTAAGCCAGAGTAACCCTCTCGATGTTAACGTATTTGCGATTTCGATTCAATTAATTCTTATTATTAATATAACATGGACAATTATCTACTTACTAATATTAATATTACCTTGGGTACTTATTAATATTTAAAATTAATATAAAAAAAATAGTTTTAGTTTTAGGCAACTAGATGTTAAACTATACTTGTATTATTTATATACAGTCGATCCTCAACATTCTCTGGGATTATGTTTCCGAGATTCCCGCGAAAATTCGTGGAAAATACGCAAATAACTAACCAGTCAAAATTTCTTCAATTTAATTGTAGCGTTGATCACCTTCCTAAATCACTACTCAGTTCAAAATCTTAAATACATACTTAAATAAAAATATACGAAAAATTAAACGATTTAACAAATACCTATGTATAGGCAAATAACTAATTTTACTTCAATATGGATTTAACATAGTTTATTTGCCCGGAAATAATCCTGTATTTTATTTGGCAGTAAACGAAACTACAGTGCACGCCGTTTAATGTGATAACATCTGAACTCTGAGTTTTTGGTAACAATAACCGATTGATAACAATATGCGATAAAAAAATACAAATTATTCTACATACATATCTACAGGTGAAGTTGCTTATAACGAACTTGTTTATAGTGAACCTCTAGATATAACGAACCATTCCTAAAAGTCCCGCCATTGCAACCCATAAGATATCCCTTATAAATTTTGGTGGTTATAACGAATCCGTAAATAACGAACTTTCGGATATAACGTTCGACAAAATTGTTCCCGTATGTTAAAAGTTTCCTTAAAAGTAGGTAAACATGTTTTTTCGAAAATAATATATTGTTTATGACGCTGCCAGTGCGCAGATGTTGTCTTTAAAACGTTCATATAATAAATTCTTCTCTTCTCTTCTAAAAATACGTTTATTAGCTGACCTTCTCAGCGGATACTTAATCTTTTAAACTTTACTAGATAACGGACACCAGGGGTAACCAAGCACAATAGCCTTAGATGTTATTTAACAATAATACATTAGACAATTGCGTACCTGATTTGGTACTTCCAAATCGTTTTCAAGCAGAGAAAAGTTCAAAATGCAGATTTAGTTCTGGTTCCTACTTTCTACTGAAAAAAAAAATTAAAAACAATATGTAAATACCATATAATATTGCCGTTCATTAAAGTTTTTTCAATTAAATTTATATTACCGTATACGCTCGAGAAGTATCCACGTTCATGTAATTGAAGACATCTTGATTTTCAGCAAGAAATATAAGAAAAAAATATTGACCCGTGTAAGACGGTATTAGTAATGTTTTTTTCAATTTGTTTGGAGTTGGAATGCCCGTGTAATGTCCATACCTAGAAATTTGCACTGAAATTTTTGAATAATAAGTGCGGACATTTTTATATACGGTAAATGAAGTTTTTGTACCGTTTAGTACGAACTTCGGATGTAACGAACTTATGTTGTGAGTCCCTTGTGATTTATTATAAGCGGATTCTACTGTATGTATATATTTATGAACAAAGAAATAAGGTTTTCACTGAAAAAGTGGAAAACCCTGAAATTTAACGATTCAAAATAAAAATCCATGAAAATTACCGAAACAAAAGTAAACAATTGCTCTGTTTGTTTCTCATCTACAATAATTTGTTATTGAAGTTTAAAGTGGGATAGAACTGTTTCTTTCTTTTTTGGAAGTGAAAATACCGATGGGTAAAAATAAATCCTGATGGGACAGATGAAAATCCTGAAAGGGTCAATTGAAAATCCCAGAATTCCGGGGTAGCCCCAGAATACAATTACCTCTGACTGGAGAGAGAAATTCGGTGTCACTTGAACTTGAAAATACAAACAAACAAATCTACGCAAACAAGGTTTATTGCTCGTAAATGAAAACGATCTTTAAAAAAATTGATAACTGAAACCGATGTCATGATTACTATAAACGATGTTTTTCCTATGTTCGTCTCGTACTTTGCGAAAGTGATAATAATACCCGAATTATATACATTATATCATACATTATTCGTGATTCTAATAGTCTGTGCGCATTGTATTTTAAACGTAGTGCAGTATATACCTACCTAAAAGTTGCATTAATAATTTATTGCATATGTCAAAACGGAAACTTATTGGTGAAATATTAACAGAAGGGTACCTGCCTATTTAATATCATATGAAGGGAAGTGCTATTAGTGTACATTATGTACATTGTTTGACCATGTAGTAATTAATAATAATAGCGAAATAATTAAAAGTACAAACTAACAATATTTTAACAAAAAAGAACGTATAGCTTATATGAACCTTTTTCGAACAAAATTATCATAAATAGTCAATAAGAAAATTTAGGTGGCAAATACCAGCTTTGATCGTGAACTATACTAAAAAGATTAGGACGGTATATTTAAGGGATCAACAAAAGCAGGTAATTTTAAAAACGGTCGGAAGAATTTTGTACCATATAGTTGTAAAATGCAATTTTAATTTGCGACATCTAGATGCACTGAATTAAAAATTTTTTTTCAAAATCTAACAGTGTTTTACCTACTCGAAAGTAGCAACGCTTGCAGTAGTGCCCCAAAACAGCGTTTCTGGTGTCCCTTGAGCGTTACCGAAAAATAGCATAGGGTTATGCTGTGCGTTTATGAACTTTACCAGGTGAGATTGTTAAATAGAACACTTTTCAACTTTAATCGTGTTTAATAGTGTAATTTTGTCATTTAACCCCACAATATTTTTATAGCACCGTATAGAAAAAAGATTATTTTTTCAAAAAAATTGTTAAAATATACAGTGTCATTTAAAAATAGAAAATTGCATATTACTACTCAAATCTCATTAGGTCCTGAAATAACATAAATATACAATAATATACTAAATATTATTCTGAACGTCTTTTGTTAAGAAAATATTTTTCTAATATGAATATTCAACGAACTAATAGGGGGATGCTACTATCTTAAATCACCCTGTATATTATTTGAATCTTTTAGCTTTATTGGTTTCGAGTTATAATTATAAAGACATCTTTATTTTATCAAAATTTTGGAAAAGACTTCAGAATAATCTAATATGCTTCACTATTTATATACCTAATCCTTGAAATTTTACATGTACGTATAAAATAAGGAATTATTAAAAGTTTCCATGGATACAGAAATAAATTCTTATAGAAACAGATGTTTGGTCCTTATAAAGTTTCCACAATAAAAGTTAAAGTTTTAGTCTTACGCTTCGTAATTTTAGAAAAACGACGATTCATTTTTTTAAAAATAAATATCCATACATATTCAGTACGGTAGCTGTACGAAAGTAGGTTTGTTTTTTTTTATTTAGTTATGATCCACCCACTTTACATTTTACGTGAAAAGATTTCTTCATGCAAATTTAGAAAAAAACGAATGCTTTAATTTGTATAGATGTGCGAAATACCTGCATGCTAATGTTAAAGATGTGGCGCGTTTGTTATTTGTTTTAAATTTATTTAAATGATTATTAATTTAAGTTTATTAACGTGAATTTAACAATAGTGGGAAAACCATTAAAAAGTTTGTTACGTCAGAAACGATGAAACAATTTATATTTATAAGGATATCATTAATCAGAATTATACTTTAATTCTAAATAATTTGTATTTTCTCGGTGTAATAGAAATTGTTCCAAAAACATAAGCAGCAATAAGACATTTAAACTAAAATGTGAGTTTCCGGAAATTGACATCATATAAACGTCAAGTCCTGATTAAACAATTTTATTAATCTTTAACTCCCTTTATTAATGCAGCTTTACTGCGACTCTAGGTACGAAGCCTAGCATAATCCAATATTAATTTGATAGGCTTAACCGCAACGATTACTGATAATGTAAATATTTGAGTTTCTTATTTATTGTTTTTAAAGGATCGTTAACTTAATTAAATTTAATACAAGTTTTACTTCAAATTATTTCTTGTACAGTGGTCGCCACAGAAACTGGGACACGTATTGAAGTAGATTTTAAGGAATATTTGTTGATTTGAAATGGATTTAGTTGAGAGGGTAATAAATAATTTGCATAAACGGGATATAGTTTTACGACCCTACTGTTTAGCTATATCTACCTAAAATAATTTTTTATTTTCTCTAGCCAAGCAAGTCCTATTTCTATTTTATTTATAATTTGCGTAAAAATAAAATAAGATATCTAAATAAATAAAAATAAAAATGAAACAATATGTATAACTATGAATAAAGATATACAAATTAAATTGAATGAAATATCTGTCTATAATGAATTAAATGGAATTCATCAATAAAGAATAATTACATTTAAAAGTTTAAACGAAATTAGAAGTCAATGATTATAAATTTTTTTATATATACATAATTGTTTTTCTGTTATACATAATATCAAAAATGGCAGTTGCCCGGGCGCGTAAAGAGCAGATCAATACACATCTAACTTTTCGTGTCATAAACCACATTTTCTTTGTAGGTAACTTGTTGAAATTGAATAAAAATAATTATAGGTAACTTGTTAAAAATAATGTGTAAAGCGAGTAAAATGGAAAATTGTTCATTAAAAAATAGTTGTTTACAACATTTAATGGTTTAATTTTACTATTGTATTTAACAAAAAATAATAATTAAACAAACAAATCTAGATTAAAGCTATCAAACATGTGTGATGGCATTTATAGACATCAAATAGAAATCACAAATACAAAACTGTAAGAAATCTCGCGTAATACAACAAAAATGAACAATTTGAAATGTTTCTAAAGAGCTACGTGATATAATTCTACGAAAATGTGGGTGTATTTTAGAAGAATAAATTCAAAAACAAGTCTAATACGTTATTATATAACAACTGTTCACTACAACTTTTACTCCTATAATATCAAGAAGTTGTTATTATTTACACGGTCTTTCGCTTTTCTAAGTACAGTAGAGCGTCGATTATCCGAATGTCGGTCAACCGAACGACCAATTAATCGAACTGCTAGGTCCTCGCTCGCACGTGCCGCTTTCCACACTCGCTACCGCCTTGCCCCCGCACATGGTCGAGCTGCCGACGCTTATATTGGAACTACTGATAGCGTTCCCTTTTCGTTAATTCTATACGTACATGCAGAATGCATATGTATTACATATTTTGTTTACTAGGCTGTCTGTGTAACTTTGATTCCTACTTGCCATTTTATAAAATAATATTGTATTAAAACTAAATTCGTTCAAATTAAATTCAAAGTGAATGTTCGAGTTTAGTCATTATAAATAAGTAAATATCGAATTCGATTTTTTTATTTTAATTTTTGATTCGACTTGATTTTGACGATTTTGTTATACAGAGTGTTCTATAACACAATTTCGTGACTAATTGTAAGTAAAATTTCTAGCAAAAGTATGATTCCTAAAAATTTTCAATAAACTGACAATTTGATGTCGTTTAGCAATTTTCCAGAATAGTATCACAATTTTAAAATCGACGATGTTGAATGCGGCTTTTGAAAAATTCCAGGTGTGTTTCCACAACAATGCACGCCAAATAATCCTACGATATAAAATACGTTTTAAGTATTGAGAGAATTGTTGGATAATTGCATTTCAGTGTAATATCGATACAAAAGTTCGCCACATTTCAATAAAACGAAAATTTCGTGAATAGAATTATTATGGCGAATATTTTTGGTTTCAAATTGTTAACGAATAGAATTGAAAATCATCTCGTTAGGCCTCATTTCATGTTTGCTAGTTCGTTTGGTATTGTATGAATACCGCGTGTTACATTCATAAAGATTTCCGAGACGGTTCGATGAACGAGTAAATAACACATTAAGGCGAATAAGTTATTCCGTTTTTAAATTAACCCTATGCAATAGAGTGAATCGAGAAAGGGAATTATGTAACTTGGGTAGAGCATTTCATTTAATTGGATTCCTCTGGGGGTCCTTAAAAACGAACGTTCGCGAACAAGGAAAACCAATATCTAACGAGGAGCTAATTCAAGGGGCATTTTCCTTATTATAGGATAAGTTACCGAAAATTCGGTCGCAAAATTATACCATGCTTTCAGAAGAGAATTACTTAGAATATATTTTGTAATGAGCTTTCCAATTAATTCCAATGTATTATTTAAATCACTAATTAAACTACTATTGTTATAATTGTAATTTGAACCCACGAGAGTGACTTAAGGTAAAATTGAACTGACAGACAAAAAAATCTGTGCGTTCAAAATTTCTTAAAAAATTTGCAGTAACTAATGCGAGTGAGTGTAATATTATGGCAAGTTTTTGAAAAAATCGTATGTTAGACTTTTGTGTAATTTACAAAAAACAGTAAAAAATACATATTAGTTTCTTGGAAACTATAGATACAATTTTGTTATAATTTTGGTTATCAATGGAAATGATCAATATTTAATAATGTTATTTTTTTCAAGGTCATTGAATGCACAGTTTTTTTTAATCATATAGATCCTTGTTTTAAATATCAAATTTTCCCCTATACATGAATGCAAAATACTGTAAAAAGTATATGTATATGTTATTAGAATTACAAAAAAAATCGTGAATAGGGAATCCGCGAATATGGAAAGTTTATTGTATTATCTTGTTGGACACCCTATATACATTTACATAAATGTAAGTATTTTAATTAATTTAGTTACTTTTAATTTGATGAATTAACAACAAAAATGATAATGATTTGACAGTTTCGATTTATTAAACACAATAATCAGACAACAACCAATTTCAACTAAAGCAAATTTAATTCTAATTTTAAATTAAAGCGCGCCCGTGCCGCAGCGCGATTACAGTTAATAATGGTCACGTGACAATTCCAGGGTCAGAGGTTCAAAAACATTCGTGCCTCATGTACAACGATATGTCTTATACCGTTATGGAGTCAGAGTGATTACATTAGCCGTTTGTATGTCGGGTGCCAACGAGATCACCAGCACCCCTCTTTTGCCCCTTGCTTTTCAAGCTACCGAAATGAAACCCGGCACAGTTGATAAAGACGCAAAATACCATATATTGACACGATGTGTGATTTTTTCGAACTTTATATTCGGAATTTTATATTTTAATCTAAAGAGCTGCGGTTATAAATCAATTACGAAATAAGGGAAAAACACAAGCTTCATTTCTGATCAACGCATTTAGTTACGGGGAGCATTGAAATTTGTCGAAATTAGTTTTTTGTCGAAAAGTTGATTTTTTCAAATGGCATCATCCGGCAGCACAAGTTTTTGAAGACCAATCCAACGGTATCATCAAACCCAAAATCCATTGACTATTCAAGTCAAAAAAATACATTAACTACATTTGTAATCATTATAATAAATAGAAAATAGTCTAAATATTTCTCGCCAAAATTGTGCAAACCTAATCAAAATCTACGCGGGATTCCGAAATTGCAATAATATAGGGGGTTCCATTTGAAAATGGAAAATTGATGTCACTTCCCGCCAAATCGGAAGTCTAAAAAAAATCACACATCATGTTAAAATATGGTATTTTGCGTGTCTATCAACTGTGCCAAGTTCTATTTCGGTAACTTGAAAAACAAGGGACAAAAAAGGGGTGCTAGTGATCTCGTTAATACCCGATATACAGGTAACCCTCGTACAATGCGGTTTATAAAATGTGGCTATCCTTGTATGGTGGTGCGGCCGTGGTTTCGATATAATGCGATCTACAAATATTTGTATCGCTAAAATACTACACGACTTAAAAATTTGTACATAAACTGTTCGTTAAATTTGTATCTGTTCGTATAACGAGAATTTATATAAGGGGAAACGCGCAAGAAAATACATACATATTTTTTGTGTAGTGTCAAGACAGCGATTACGATCAATATATCCAATATATCAATTTTGCATAATTTCTAAATTTGCTATTTCTGGAATCTAATCGCTACGTTATACGAAGGTTATATGTATGTACTATGTCGGACTAATTAAGCTGGACACGGGTTTGCGAGCTTCTTAAAAATGTATTTAAAATGTTCTGTCAAAACGCCATCGATATTATGAACGTCCTGATATGATATAATGTTCTTAGAAGCTACGGATTTCATTCATTATATGAAAGTGCGATAAGATATTTGCAAGTCAAACAAGCGTTTGAATCGACATATATGTAATATGATAGCATATTAGAATTTGCTATGGCTCCGTGTGTTTATTAATTAGGTAATACTAGGAAAGAATGATGAACTTTATCTATGAACTTAAAAAAAAAAACCTACTTAGGTATTATCTTGAGATTTATGTAGATCTGCTCGAAATATTTACCGCTGCTCTGCGATCTTCCACTTTTTTATCGCAGAGTACTTGTTACAACTACAATAAACAAATTCGCATACCTCGAAATTTATTTATTGAGGTATAAATAGCCTTTTTGGGAATTTTTAGGATATTTAACTGAATAATTTCACATCTTAACAACATGGACATAAGTGACAACCAATCTTTGATAAGTAAGTGTAAAATGTTTGAATTGCTAAAACGTGTAAACAAATTTGTTGAACAAAAGGGCTGTTATAATTAGCACTAACGTTACATTAAATTAAAAATAACTTTAAATAATTGTTACAATGCGTTGTCGTCAGACTAATTTTAATCACCTTAAATGGTTTTATTAGTTTTGTTCATAGAGCAATTTCTGACTAGTTTCTAGTTATTTTAGTCAATCAGAATTTTAGAATCCTGGTTAAATTTCATTAATTGTCAAAATCAAAAATTCTGCTTGGTTGAAATAATTGGAAATCGCTCAGAAATCGCTTTACAAACAAACCTATTATAAATTCCGGGCTGATGAACAAATTTTAACAGTCTTAATTTCTAGAACGCTTTTAGTCTAACTTGCATTCTGAAAATAAACTACTTGGAAAGTAATATAGTCTCCGTGCCTCCTAAGTAGCTAAATGTTTTCATAGTTTTATATTTTACTAGCACCTAGCACACACATCAGTTATATTACTTGACCGATAAAATTGTCAGCACTGTCGATACGGAACGCAGCTCGAAGCTCGCAAATCCGTGTCCTAGCTTAATTAATTCGACATACTACATCAGGTACAATATCTTGATATTTTTACGTTCGAAATTTAAGTTTAAGTCTAAATATAATCGTCAAATTTAGTTCCCTATGCAAATTATGATATCCTTAGAATAATTAAAGTATTTAATCAATAAAATCGCCTGATAATTTACTTTCTGTCATTTAGTATTCAACAGGAATCGTGTCTTGCTGAAATTAATCGAATTCTTGAAAACATCTTCTTTATAAATGTCAAATGGCTATTATAAAGTTATTTAATGAAAAGACGGGTTACATTATAATACTACGCTTTGAAAGTTTGTTTTTTTTATAATTAATTAAATATGGAATGTTAAGATATGTTTAACAACGCGTAACGCATACTCAAATTATTTCTACATAGTTATTGTAATATTTTATTGAAAAATATTTAAATCTGTGTTATAGATAATAAAACAATTTCTAAATGTTTTGACAAAAAGGAGTCAAGCAAGATAAATAAACATCGAATTGGAGAAAAACGCCACAGAAAAGGAGAACTTTTTATTTGATAGAAAACAACTTTTACAATCAATTAAGTAATCTTTTTATTATAAATCGTATTTTTCTAACAATTTGATTGTACGTTTAAAAATTAATTATAGTCTTTGGGTAGGCAACACATCGTGCTACTTACTTCAATGATAGTTTCTAGCCACTAGTTTTTAGAAATGTCACCGCATCGATTCATTTATAATTTTGTCTTGCACTTCCTTTAAGCGCCCCTACACACGAACGTTGTTTCGTCGCGCGATATTGATATATGTATCTACATAAGTACCTCTACAAACGAGCGTTATTTAGCCACGCGAAATCGCTGATCACAAAGGTGAACATGAGCATTTATTTACGCGATATCGCACGTTAAATGTTCGCGCAATAACGCAAGAAATTGAGCTTGAAATTGAAGAAATCGCCCAGTCAATCCAGAAAAATCCAGCCAAAAATTAACTAGGTGTAAATATTGCAATTTTACAGTAATAAGTATGTATACGTTATTCACGATAGGTTCCAATCCACGTCATCAATAAAACCTCATATTTTTACAGTACTAACAGTTATATGTGTGCAAGTAAAGCATCGGTAGAGTATGTGCCATGTTCAAAACTTTAAACCGAATATTACAAATATACAATTTAGTAATTTTTTGTGCATGACGTGCGTTGGAACCTATCATGAATAACGTATAGGTACATTTAATTAAGCTAAATTCGATCATCTTTCAGATGATCGATCTCGCATGGGTAAATAACGCGCGTGTATAAAGACGTTGATGTAATATTTAACGCGAGATTTCGCGCGACGAAATAATGCACGCTCGTGTGCAAGGGTGCTGAATTGGTCAGTGTTACTATTGCACAATAGATAATCCGGCCTTTCTTATATTAGACGATCACTCGGGCCCATTTCGCTTACGGCATTTGATTTGAGTTGAGTTCTGTCAAGCAGAATATTTTTTCGGGTTGCAAAATTTACCTAAAGGTCATAACAACCGAAGAGGTTTTTGAAGAGCTTCGAGGCAAAGGCAATTTCCCATTAAATCTGAATTTATTTTATGAGGGAGGCTTTGTTCCTTGTGGAAACGGAGATAGACTTGAAAGTTCTTTACCTGATATTCTCTTTACCGTACTCCCCGAATCTAAAATTATTGCAGGGTCATCGCGTTTTACTGCGCAGTCAGCCCTTTAAATAAAATAATACGAAAAAAAGGCTTAGCACTCGCAAGTTAGTACGGCAACCCGTAAATAAACATAAAGTAAATTGAGATTAAACAAATAAAATTGAGAAAGAAAATTTGCAAAAAACGAGATCATAAAATGAATACGTTTCTTTCTAATGACCTAATATATTATTTATCTTATAATTGTTACAGTTTAATTACAAACGATATATATATATAACAATAATTATTCAATTTTCAACTCGAAAATTCGATTCGATGTAATAAGCGTTATAAATTATTAGAGCGATCGTTGTACATTTCAGTTCCCATTTGATGCTTTAAATAGAAGTCGAAAGATAATAAATGGGGGAGTCAAAGTGACCACTTAACAGCCACTCACCTTCGAATTAATTTGTTAGCAAATAATGCTACGCATCTTATTTAAACCAATTTCTAATTTTGAAAGCTGTTATTTCAATACACAATGTTCGTCTAAATTTAGTGTTGAATTTGATAAATTTGCGTTAATTTTTAAATTTTTAACTTCAGTATTTTGGTAAAACAATGACGATTTTATCATTAATGTAAATTGATTTGCAACAAGCACAGTAATAGTACACTTTATGTTTGAACATTAAAACAAAGTGAACTACTGTACTGTGAATTTTTCATTTCGAATGCGGTACTATCGAGTGCGACTCAATTTCCCAGTGACCGGTGAACATACTTTTCTAGTTTCTCCCACCACAATTTTTGCAACTTGTTTTATGTTATTTTAAGTTTTACTTGTATTATGAGGAAAAAAACAGCCTCATTCGTATGGGAATATAAATACATCAGTTTTCTGTCAATCTGTCGTTATAACCGATAACCGAACCCAATTTCACTTGAAAAGTCTGTCGTTATAAGTGATTTTGATTGTATTTAAGTGTTGCGTTCTAATTTAATTGTATTATAATAGTTTCATTGTTGAATTATTGAAAAAAGAAACATGTTTGTGTTAAAAAACATTTTACAAACTTTATTTTTCTTCAAACTTAAATTTGATTAGATACTAGTTTATTTATCTAGTATTGGAATTCTCAAAAGGGAATAAAATCTTTTCAACGACAAAATTGGATAAGTAAACTTGTTTTGATGTTCGGAAACCCCCGATGATTTTATTTTTAAAACCCGGTTAATCCATACGTATTCCATTTGTTCGAAACAGCGACGAGCTATTGTATTCCATTAGTCGTAGACTGCGCATTTATTTCAATTGATTTCATTTTAATAATATAAAAACCGAACGTGAAGGTTACTTACTGCCCACTCACCTGAATGTTAAATGCAACAAATGTCGTTTAACTTCAGTATTTTTATGGCCATCAGTGATTTAAACTGTTTACAGCAAAATTCGGACTTTCGACTTTCAGAAAAAAGTCATAAATAAAACAATATGGCTGGGAAAAGGTTTTTACAACTTTTAACGAAGTCCAAAACAGTAGATGCTACTTTTTCATACTTTTAAGTAGATTACATTTTTTCTGTTAATAAAATGTGAATACATCAAAAACAGAAAGACGTTTACTGAAAACAGAATAAGTACATATAATTACAAATACAATAGAAACTCGATAAGTCGTCACCTTGAAAAGTTACACTTTCAATATTTAAATTCAAAATAATTAAAAAAAATCACAGTTTACTAAGAAGTAAAAAAAAACAATACAGTATTGCTCAAAATTGGTCAAAATCAAAATTAGTTGTGTTAAAAATAGGTTATAAGTATCATGTTAATTAAAACTATGAAAGTACAGTACTTATTTCGAATATGTTTTCATTATTTTTCTATGCATTTTCTATAATTCGTCACTTCCCCGGTCCCGGACGTGACGAATTATTAGTAGACTGGCTTGTGTTAATATTATGCTTGTAGTGTGTATTGAATGAAGAAATTTAGTGACCTATTTTACTCGTCAATTTGAGAGTACGAAATCACTTCTTGGTCACTTCAAAATCGCGTCCTTTACCCCTACCAGCCCTTAAGATGTAAATATTTCAAAAGGCTCTATCTCACTTATGTTTAAAGATAGAGCTTTCGCTTTAAAACCAAAACATGAAAAATTTCATGTGGAATAAAAAGTCTATAACAATAATTACTGATTTTTCAATATTAAGTGAGATATTACGAAAAAACGCACTTAAAAAATCAACCCTCCATAAACATTGGCAATTCTTTCTGAAACTAATAAGTTTACCGTCAAATTGTTTCAAATAAAATGTATTCCCTACACTTTCAGCTTTAATACGATATATTTATATAATTTTAATTATCTGAACTCTCTAAAAACCACCAAGAACGTGCGCGTGTAACGTATAAGTGAGCCGAAAACTCCAACAATTTAATGTTTGTTGTAGGCACAGTTAGCGAATTTTCATAGAAAATATATCTATTGCAACCTGTCTGATGACGGGACCCAGACGTACCGTTTTAAATTTTCTTCGATCTTAACCCCTAGATCACGAAAATATAGGTCGTTCATTTTGAGTCGGTCATATACTTATACATATATATCATATTAAAGCCTAAAGCGGGGGGAACAAATTTTATTTGAAGCATTTTGACCGTAACTTATTAGTTTCAGAAAGAATTACCAATGTTTATGGAGTGTTGTTATTTAAAGTGCGTTTTTTCGTAGTATATCACTTAATATTGAAAAATCAGTCATTATTGTCAGAAACGTTTTTATTCCCCATAAAATGTGCCGTGTTTTCGTTTTAAAACGAGATCTCTATCTTTAAAGATAAGTGAGATAGCAACTTTTGAAACATTTACCTTTTAAGGGATGGTGGGGAATAAAGGACATGGTTTTGAAGTGGCCAAGAAGTGGTTTCGTACTCTATAATTGACCCTCTATCGAGTAAAATAGGTCGCTAAATTTCTTTATACAATGCACACAAAAGTTCACAAGCGGATCTACTATATCGAGTTTCTACTACAGTTTCAAAATGTGAGAACTTCCATCCTCTCCATATTTTCTACTCGTGTCCTAACATTTTATTTTTTGCAAACAACTTTTGGAGTGAAATAATAAATAAGTTAGTTAGAAAAATTATAAAGTAACTAATTAGCAACTGTAAATTCATATGTGTATAAGAACCGACTAAAAATGTAGTATAAAAACACTTCAAATAAATGGAGTTATAAACGTATAAACTTTTCGTTATTCCTTGGAAGTTACATCGGATTCCGAAACAAAAAAAACAAAACGAAGGTGTAAGTTATATTATTATTCCTACGAGAATTGTTCACTGCAATATAGAACTATCAATCAATACTTTTACGTGAAGTTTGTGAAGTGATTGCGTGAGTCGGGAAGTATCGTGTCGTCCTATTATCTGTCAATTTTAAACAAAAAGAGGCTTCAATTGTCTCGGTTTTTGCGTTTGCCTATCTTTGCACTGTGTTTATTGTTATTTTTAGAATTGAAATTTTCATTAAAAGAACGTTTTTAGTTGGAGTATGATCGATCAAATGCTCAATTATCGTATACGTTTACCAACACTTTCCCAATTTAAATACAGAGTGGACCACACAACGTGGAGCCCTTCACATTCTGAGACTGCAATCCATCAAATGAACTTTTCTATGAAAAGTTGATGATTAATGTTTAGAAATAATAAAAATTGGATCAGAGCTATCATGTGAAATCAATCAATAAAAACATAATTTTGAACCATAATGTTTTTAAATGTTATAACTTTTCGTACTGTATCTATGAAAATGATGAAAAATGCAAAGTTTTAGATTTTTTTGGGCGTTTGGTTTACAAGTAACTTTCACAGATACGAAAATTGCCCAAAATGTGCAGCGTTTTTATTCTCTACCTCAAAAATTATTTGACTTAGAGAGCTGCATTTTGTTTTAACAGATTGAAGAATGAAGATTAACATTAATTTTTACGAAGATTACTTTATTATTAAAATTGATAAATATTAAATAGGTAGGTACTATTTTTATACTATTATTTATAATGAAAAAATGATAAAATAGATTATTAGCAACTTTAAAATCAGAATTACTTAGTTTACAGTTATGGAAGTCAATAAATTTAGCGAATTTCACGTACATTATACTATAAAAAAATTTATTTCTATAAGAATCCACTGGCGTTTCATTATGAAATTTAGCACATAGATAGTCAATAAAACATATATATATATATATATATATATATATATATATATATATATATATATATATATATATATATATATTGAAAGAAATTAAAAGGAGTGTTTTGAGATTTTCAAAAAACGTTTTTAAGGTCTTCAAAAATTATAAAATTTTATAGTAAGTATATTTTTCTTCACATTTTTAATATTAAAATTTTATTTTAATATCAGTATGTCGAATTAATTAATTAGGATTTTAAATAACAAATTAAATTTGACTTTTTTCACCTATAGACGAACAATGTTAAAAATATCATAAATATAAATTATTAAGAATGAATTATTTAAATTTTAGTTTATATGAAAATATTTCTTTAAATTTAATTATGTAATTTTTAAATAGACTTCTAGTGAATTAATTTGTATAGTCAATAATTTAGCCCTTATTATTATTACTTATACATAAGAATTTATAATTTCTATTTAATTTCTTATATAATTAATATTAATCTCTTATTATCTCTTATCTTAACTTCGACTAATCAATTATTCTATTATTAATTGATACTATTCAATTTACAATTTGTAATACTAATTGATTAATTTAGACTGTTATTATAAATTTTAAATTAAGATTTATTCTTGAAATCAACTATTAAATTTAATATAGGTATTTTAAATTTAAAAATTTGGTCCTTATATTATTATTACTTTAATTAAGATTTTAAATTTTATATTTAATAATTATTCATTATTCTAACTCTTATTTTCAATTATATTGTAAATTCATTGTATCCATTAATAATTTAATTTAGAAAAATATTACAAATTTTTAAAGTAAATTGATATCTAAAACTGTTTTTAATCTCTATTTAATAATTTAGTTCTTTTGGTATTGATGAAATAAGTTATTAATAAAAGTAAAGAATTTAATTTACGTAAAAGTGTAAATTTTTTAATTAGAATTTGAAAAGTATTTTAAATTTATAAATTTTTCAATAGTATATTTTTAATTATAATTTATTTATCAATTTTTCTTTTTATTGTGAATTGATTTTAGGGATATCTCTACCATAACTTAATGATAACTAATTTTTAAATTATTTCATATAGTATTAAGGTTCTTAAGTGATTTATTATTAATTAATTTAAAATTTTATACGTTGAAGTGATTTATATTAATTTAATACATTTTAAATTGATTTTTAATTATTGAAATATTTCTTTTACTAATTATTTTAATAAATTTTTTGAATCTTTATCTTATTGAAATTAATTTGTTAATCATTTTATTAGAATTTTAGTTAATAATAACAATTTATTTCTAAATTTCGGAATTTAATACGTGATTCTGAAATCAGTTAGATGTAAATTTTAATATTTCATATAATTTTATAAGTTTAAATTATAATTTTTAAATCGATTAATTATTGAATAAATTTGTTATTTCTAATTAATTATAATAATTTTAGAAATTAATAAATTTAAATTCACTTATTACTTTTTAATATATTTTTAATGATTTTAATATTTTTTTTATAAAATAATATTTATAATTTATTAATATAATTCTAAAATATTTTAAAGTTATTATAAATTAATCTATTAATATTATTGAATTATGTTATTAATTTATTATAAATTTGAATATTAATGTTAATTTTATAATATTTATTTAATTAAACAATTATAATTTTGATTTATAGTAATATCTTATTAATTGATAGATAATTAAGTATTTTAATTCTGATTTAATAAGAAGTTATGATTTATAATATTTAATTCACATTTTAACTATTATGTATAAGTTATTATCAAATTACGATATCATGTATAAGTGAATTTATGTTAATATATTGTACAATAGTTTAAGTGTCATCTCGAATTAAGAATTTCACTTATATATTTGTAATTTAAAATTCAATATTATAATATGTAATACTATGTAATTGCACATGAATAAATACATTAAATTCATTTGAATAACTTCATATTGTATACTAATTCGTACTATGCATTAATAGTCTGATTCATGATCATTAATTTACGTATAAATTTAGTGAATATATAATTTATTATTATAACTTCATAATATATATCTTAATATTAGTATTAATTGAATCTGTAAATTTTTAATATCATTAGCTAATATTATAACTTTTAATGGATTTCAATTATTTATTAAGTATCTTTATAAATTAAATTTAACATATATTATTATAATTATACTAGTCTATAATAATTATAATATTTCATTTAAGATATTTCTTTTGAAGAATTTAATCTAAGTAATCATACTTATATATGTAAATTCAATATGTAAGTTATAATTATTCATATTGATACAATATGATTTATTAGTCATACTTAATAATTAATTAAACTAGATATTATGAAATGTATGATTAAGTTAATATATAATTATTAAATAGTCATATATATATATCAGAAATTGATTAAGATTCAATATCTATAATTAGATATTAAGTACAATCTATTGTCAATTCTATATCTTATTAATTACTTTTATTATACTAATTAACTATCTATTTATATATTCTAATTAGTTAATAGTACTATCATATTACGAAGTTTCATATGTATTAATGAAATTTAAATTATAATAGTAATGTATGATTAAATGTGTATATCGATTTTATCTTATTAATGTATTTAGCGAATATCGTAATCAATTACTGTTTATATACTCTATGTATAACTAATGTATGTTAATATCTATCGTCTCTCAATCTATCATTGACTAGCATTTATGAATATTGACAATAATCGTATTTAATTGTATGTTTGAAAACATCAGATTGAATATAGTATTATGTTATTTAATTCTTATGTTATGTATTATAATTTTTTTGGAATTTATTAAGTTATGAATTATTATAATTCGTAATCGTATACATCTTATTAATATATTAAGTATAGAAATGTTTATTAATTCATTAAATATTAATATTACGTTATATTATAATCAGGATAGATAAATAATTAAGATTCATAATATATATGATTATTTAAGCTAATATATAATCAATTATTGTACAATTTCTATAAAGCTATACTGTACATAGATTATAAGCTTGATGACTAAGTTCGTAAGTATTCATATACAATCTAATGATATAGCTGATTAGTGTATTTAAATATTTAATTAAGTTAGGATATTAGTAATTAAATAATATAATACTTATATGATTCTGTATAAGTTAAGCATATTCATTAATTAATTAATGTTAATTTTATTAATGTATTTCAAATTGATGATAATCGATTTAGTTGTTAATTACTTGTTAATTGCTTATGTAATTATATACATAATCAATAATATTATACTAACATTTATTATATCAATTGTAATATAATGAATACTATGAAGATAATTAGATATTACAAAAGTCATAAATCGATATAAATATGAAATTAGCAAGTAATAATTAATGAGTAATGATATATAGTTTACTGAATTAGTTATTAAACATGTTATTAATAGTTAACGTATATAAGTTATATATATAAGTCGTATAAATATAACACAATTTTGTATTAGTAATAATAAGTTCATGATAATACATCAAAATAATATTTAATTATTAGCTTATATAGTTTATATAAATTAATATTCTTAGAAGTATTAATTGTGATAGTTATTATATAAAAATTTAATCAAAGAATTACAAATATAGGTGAAAATAATGTGAAATTGAAATCGATATTAAAATCAATGACACTATATAGTATTAACATTTATCATAATGTTACGTACAATTATCTGAGGAAATTAAAGGTTTTATAATAATATATTAATCATACTTAATGTCGACACTAGCATGTAACTTCGACTATAACTATGTTATAAGAATATAAAGTACATGATTAAATGTAAATACGATTTGATACATTGTTCAAGACTTTCATATTATTATCATAGTAATATCAAATTTAAATCTGAATATCTAGAATTGAATTGTCAATTGAATAATTGAAATGTAAGTAACAAATGTTCTATAATCAAATTGTAAATATGCAAATGAAATTATGTAGGAATAATATAGATATGTTAAGAATATGCAATTAAAGTTAAATTGAATTGATATAAGAGAAATTGATTAAATATTAATTGTATAGATAAATTAAATGACATTTAGAAATCATAATTTTATAAGAATAATATTATAGTCACTGAATCATTATTGGTAAAGCATAAGTTGATGCTTATATGATTTGTAATAATAGTTGAAACCAATAGTACATTGCTTTAAAAATAGTTGACATCGTTATGCAGAATTTATGCGTTTGAAATGCGATGCTATCACATAAATCGTTTAACTGATCGTACATTAATCTGGCAGTACGAAACATCGACCTTACATACATATTAGATATTCAAATTTCACTTCCGTTCTATTAAGGTATAAAAAATGTTTTATTGTTAAAACTCACGCTTTGTCCCACATTTCTCTAATTCTATTCGCTATTTTAAACTTCAAATAATAAATGTTAACCAAATATAAAACTGAAATACGTATTTAGTTTATTTTAGTGTTATTTGCTCGAGCCGCTCATCGATTTAACGTATTTTATTTTTTTTTTATAATGAACATCCCCGATTTATATTGGTCATAAAGTTTAAATTAACGTTCTTTAAAATTACGAGTTATTTATAAAAACATTTTGGCAATACTATTCTATCTTCTATCTACTTATTTTTTCTATTGTAAACTTTCATCGCCAGAGTCGACGTCAAAATGACGTCTTTCGGATTTAGATCGTAACAATGTTTGTTATACAAAATTGTTTATCTAGGTTACAATTTAATTTTGCTGTGGCTTTGTTTACTGGCGAATATAATCTCGTAAAATCAAAGTGTTAAAGCACTTTTGAATTAACATCAAAATAGACAACAAAAATTGTTTACAGCAGACTCTCGCTAATCCGGCCCTTCCAGTAATCCGGTGTTTTCAGGCTGGCTTATTGTGAACGCGAAGGAGAGAATATGCACTGGGTATCTCTGAGTGCGGAGAAAAATAATATATTTTCGTCGTTTCTTTAGTCGCTCGTCGCGTTCATATTTGACGTTTAGTTTATTTTCTTGTTTTATCCGTCGTTTTTAATAAAAATATAATAGTTTATGGTATTTTAAATGTATTTTTTTGATAAATATTCCAGTAATCCGGCACTACCTGGTCTGATACGTGCCGAATTAGTGAGAGTCTACTGTATTTCAATTATTCTAAAAAAAGAAAAAAAACAATACCTTTTAACTATTAAACGTTAGAAAATTATTTTAACCAATGCTAAAAAAGGTCGCTAAAAGAATAACAAGAACTGGATGTGAAACGTTTACTCAAATATATTTTTTACTTGGAAAAATATTGTTTTAGGCGTTTCACTACAATAATAAATCCCAGTTCGCGCGGATTTACAAGTAAATGGGCAAAAAATAACAATAGAATTTTCTCTCATTTTAACTACCGATAAAGAAATGAAAGTAAAACCAAAAAAAAAACGTGATTTCGAATCGTTTAAAAGGAAATTGAGTTTGTAAAACCATTCGAAATGGTCATTGGGAAATGTAACAAAGTAAATAATAAATTTAGCATCGCACGAAACATAAATTTCATCTGCGGTTCAGTTAACGTTAAAAGCATCGGTTGTGAGAAGTTAGATAAATGTGACGACATTGGTGTTGAAATAGGTAAGCATTGCGAGACACCTGAATGCTGTTATCAATACAAGATAACATTCTCGTCAAATAAAGATTTGTATAAATTGATAGGGATGATATATGTATAATTTTAAATGGAAGGAAAATAGAAATTATTGTGAACCTAGAAAATATAAGAATTTTTTTTTTTATATTATCGAGAATATATCGGTTACTACGTCGGCGTTGTTTTTTCTATTAAATAAATACGTATAAGATAGGGAGAAAATAATCAAATTTATAAATTGTTTCAACTCGCTATAACAGGAATGATATTTTTTGTATACCGTATCATACTTGTTAGAAATGTAACCGGTTTAAAATGTATTATCGTTTCAGAGCGTCCTTTCGTACGTATGTTTCAAACTGATAGCAGTGAAAAGCATTTAACCTTTGTAATTGAATAAAATTATATCTGATTGACGTAATAAAAAAATAAATTAACAACAAGCCGGACTGTCTATGACACATAACTGACATTTTGACTTTTAATATAAAGTAACACCTTCGTTCTTTGAAAACTGTTTAATTATTGGTTACTTATTTCTAAGCTTCGAGTATTCATAACGAATAGTTTAATAATATCGCCAGCGTGGAAACATTAAAGTCGATAATTTTAATTCAACTTAAACTAATTATAAATAAACATATTATCTATACTTATTTTGTACTGACCGTGACTGTAGTTGGACCACGCAGGATTCAAGAATTTACCTGAAAGAAAAATTGCACGTTAATTAAAGAAATTACGATACAGTAAAACTAAAATTATACGAGCTAATATGAATTGATCCGAGTTTACTTCGAATTATATGGGCGACCTTGGCCATGTTATCAGTTTTGAACGTTTAATATTACATGAAATAAAAAACGATACACATTTCGTATTTTTTGTAGAAAGGTGAGATCAAAAAGAACGAAAAACCTAAATACAATTTTTTTCTAAAGTAAATAATTTACGATTTATTACGATTATTAATTCAACAATCGTTTTACTGAAGTTTGTCCCTTTTAAAGACTTTTAAGAACTCAGAAGTGAAAGTGACCCAACACCCTAACTGGTGCCTCTGTAGTTTATGGTCATCATTGCGTGAGGGTATCGATTGTGCGATTGTAGTAAATATTTTCACTTATCTGAAACATTTTGAGTATTTGACCGATTACCATAGATACATAATTAGTCAAAAATTGCAAAAATATTTACCACTTAAGATTAGTTCTTAGAAACGTTTGTTTTTATTATCGTACTAACCTGGAATGTCAGCAGAGATGCCGAATTGAATTTTAAATACATAGGAGAATTTAACTTTATGTTCTCGTGTCACCACACGGAATCAGTTATATTTAACTAATAATTAAAATGATCCTTTCTTATTAGTGTTTGTCCTTTGTATTTTGCGCGCCGACAGAAATAAAATCTTCAGCAAAAACATTTTAAACATATCTCTGCAACCTATCTACCGATCCTACGACCAACCCGAAGTGAATCGATATTTAGCTTTAACTAAAACTCTTAAACTAAAAATAAGTCTTAAAAATTGTGGTGGGAGAAACTAGAACAGAATGTTCACCGACCATTGGGGGTTTGAGGCGCACACTATAATACGTTTATACATTTGTACAATACATATTGAATTTTTGTACGTTGCCTAGTTAATAGTCTATCTATTTTAATAATACGAATAAATCTGAGGCATCCGTATTTGTTCGTATTATTAAATAATACGAACGTATATACGAATATACGTGTATATATATATATATATATATATATATATATATATATATATAATACAAAAGGAAATTAAAATACATCGACAAATAAGAAGAAATAAATGGAAATTGACGATATTTAAGAAAATGCGTTCAGCTAGAGAACTAATTTAAATTTCCAGGATCGAGATCTGGAGATCAAATACGAAAGCTTAACAAACATCTCACTTAGATAAATCACTTTAAGTGCGTTAGAGTAGTTGCTTTATCATTTCCTCGGCGTCTCTCTTTATTAATACATTTAATAAGATATTGTATTCGCTTATCAAATAGATTTTTAAAATTAAACCTCATAGTATGTTATTATTATTATTACGAGTAAATAAAAAAACGTATTAATAAAATCTAACCCAAGTTTTAGTAACTGTTTTTATATATAATTTATTCAGTGTTCGTTTTTAGGGGTGATTAATAATTATTCATTAATTGAGCATAAAAGCGGCTTAATTTGTTAGTTACAAGGACACAAATAGTAGTATCTATACTTACATGACATCATCGGAGCGCGAATTCTCTTTTAATTTAAAACTTTAAAAATCAATATTACCACCTGCAATCCTAGTAAAATGTTTTGGCGACTTAATTTGAAAGCTTATATCTTAAAAACGGCGTGGTCAAATCGTATAAAATTTTTACTGCGTGTTCATTTGAGATTACACGGTGAAAATTTCAGTTTTGTACGTAAAGCCGTTTTAGAAATTTTGTAAGGTACCTATTTCACGAAAACTGTTGAATTTTGTCATAATTAAAGTATTGCGGCACAAAATTATATGAAATTTGGAAAATGTATCTCAAATCTGTTGTAACGAAATGTATATATTGAATTTTAATTTCTCTATTTAATGTGTCTTTGAGAACGATAAAAGTCGAACCATCTCAATTACTGACGTCTGGCACCAAATGACAAAATTATTTTGTGTGTATAATAAAATTATATTTTTGAACAATAATTGTGTTATTACTTTATTCAAATAATAATTCGTTACGCTTTTATAATAAATAATATAATGTGTTGTTGTTAAAACAAGACGCACGTAGTAGGTCGGCCGGTGAGGTTTGTCAGTCCACACGGTAAGCGGCTAATGTGTGTATTTTCAAATACAATAAATTATAAACATCTTTCCAATTAATAAAAAAACTTATGTCGTGTATGTCTTTCATACGTTTTGCGAATATGTCTTTTAAGCATATGATGAAAAAAAAAAGAATTAATTACATAATGCCTATTTCCTTTACATTATTTATAATGCCGCTTTGTAGTAATGGTAGGTGCAATATAGCACAATACCACACTCTTCGCGCCCCGAATACGCTAGCGTCGAACTTTGTTTACCAATATGTTATAATTTCTGGAGCCTTTAAACATTAATATTTGTATTAATTGTTCTACTTGGTGTTTACCTTCTTTGTACACCCAGGTGTACGCGAGAATTTTTTAACTATCTCTTCAAATAAACGAATTGTAGTGGAAAAAGACTTTTTATTATAACTTTTTTATTAATTAACGAAATTCCACAAAAATTTCACTAAACTATCATATAAGGTTCTGCCTTTCATATACATAAATATCGTTGCTTTTCGTTTAATAGTTTTTGAATAATCGAATAAGTTATAAATCCAGGCGTTTTTAAAATACGAGTAAAAATCACGTTTTTACGAATAAAGTATCTTAGCATGCAGTTTGTTCGAGTGAAATCCGTTAGGTACTTTTTGAAATATAAGCTTCACACTCAGCCGCCAGAATTTATTATTTCTATAATAAGCATTTTGGTAACAAAAATTTGTTTTAATGTATAATACTATGGAATACTAATATAATTTGATTTTTTAAAAGTGATCATGTTTTCTATTATGAAATAAATCTGTATTTTAATATTTTTTACTTTTTTCATCACTTTAATTAGACCGCGACGATGTCTTCTCGATTTCACTGAAATAATTAAATTTGCTCTCGGAATTGGACGAAAAGTCGTTTATTTACGTCGCAGAAAATTAGCTGATTGGAAACAACTTAAAGAGGTAACTAATTTCGCGTCATTAGATTCTAAAGAAACAATTATACAATCAGTAGGTATTCAAATATTTACATTATTAGATGCCTGGTTAAAATTAGATTCGGAAGCAATGTACAAATAAACAGAATTTATGTTTCAGGAGATAAAAAATATTCCTACACAATGACGGTAACCTTTACTGGTATGTTGGTATTATCAAACATAAAAGAAAAATACGTAGTATGTTGAATAAGTAAATGACCAAAACGTCGTTCACAGTTATAAAGTAATAAAGATGCGCACTTTTATTTTTTAAAACTTAAAACAATACAGTAAATAACTTGTACCTACTATGTATATCGTAAAATATAATAGATATAAATGTTAAAATATTTACAACCGAGCTTTGTTATACAAACGTTTCCGTACGTCCATAAACCGCGGGATTTTTTTAGTGACGCAATTTTGCGTGTTAAAGCGAATTGTATGTTTCAGCAATAAATTACATTTTCCAATAAAATTGTCGAAATAATTTTCTCCGAAATACGTAGCGTTACGCTCATCTTTCATACATACCGGCAATATATTTATTGTAAGATAAAGGATGACATTTCAAAAAGGATCATGTTCTTTTTACTGCGGCAAAGCAACCAGTAACAAAAGCATTATCTATGTATTCCCTTTTCCGGGTTGCTAAAAATCGATGTACGTACGTACCTATTTCTAATTTAGTAGATTACGGTAAGAGTATGTTTGACTTTGACGATAATAAAACTATGATAATCTATGTAGGCACAGTGAAATCTCGTTAAGGTGTTCCCGCATAATGCTTTATTTTTAATCGGTCCAATATTTATTAATACGTACTTCCATTTAAGACAAATTTTTTATTTGGTCCCTTAAAGAGAGGTTTAACGAGGTTTTACTGTATGTACTTAACAAAAAATAATACTATTGTAAAGTGATCGATAAAAACAAGTATAACAAGAATACCAACTTAATGGGTTATCGGTATAATTAATTAGATATCAAACATTACAACTACTGTAAACATATTTGGTGATGTTCATTTCTCATGCTTAATATGGTTTTGATTAAAATGTTCGATATTAAAAAAAAAAACGCACTTGAAGGGAGATTAGAACAGTCGATTCTTATTCTTTTACTCTACTAATTTACACATACGTGATAAGTAACGTCTTGTTAAATGCAATAAATCGAAAACAGTCCTACAAAACTCAAAGTAATCGCGAAATTGAATTCGAATATTTTAAAACTGAAAACGTGTATTTCACAAGCAATGGAAAATACGTCAAATCAATAACAAAGTTTCTAACACACCAGTGAAGGATGAAGTAAACCAATCACAAACTACATCTGAAAAATACGCTTGTAAATTTTAAACTTTTTTTATTTATTTTTACTAACTCTTCTATAGTTAATTGCTGCGCGAATCTTGAAAGAAGCACTATAAGCCACAAGAGCCATTAAATTCAAAAGAGATTGCTTATTCAGGAGTTTTCTTTGAAAAAGAACCTTCCAATTTGCAATTGCCGTACATTTATTATTAACAAGTACGGTCAATACGGTCTTAATTTTAATACAACGCCGATTTACATATTAATTGTTGTATGTAGAGAAAATAATAAAATAGTAATTAAATAGCGCACGATGTCTCTATCCTACTTCCATTCATGATATTAAATAAATTAAAATGCTAAATTTTAATTTTTAAGTCAATTTGGTATGTGGTTACTCGAGACCTTGATGTTCCTGGTGAAAGCGATGAAATAAAACTGATAATGTTTATTTTTTGAAAAACGAAAAAGTCTCTCTTTAATAAACTAAAAAAATATATAGTGATTTACTTAAAATGATAAAATTAACTTCATTTCCGGCGAAATCGGAAGTGATATAATGGTGTTTAAGATCGACGAAAATAGATTTTTAACCCAGATTTACCTATGCAAAAATTTATCTTTGTATCTCTAAAATCTGTTGAGTTATTAGCTTGGGACAGGTTGACCAAATCACCCGGTATATTGGGTAGAAATTTTTCAAATGAAGAATGCAATAACACACACCTGTAAAGATCCGTTTAATAAAATTTTCGTTACTGCAGTACTTGCTTTAATCCATGGAATTGCCGAAGTGGAACGTGGTTGCAAAAAATCGAGCCGTATTTTGACTTAACGTAAATGTAATATGTCTGAAAAAATGTTAAATGTAAAACTAAAAATTGTGAATGGAATGAAACTATTTGATGATTGGATGGACGTGATATTAATTGATAAAAAAATGCATTTCGATGACAAGAGCTGCTATTGCATCTTACACAAATTATCTGGAAAAAGAAGAGATAGTGCAAGAGGAACTAAGAAAGACAAAATCGATATTGCAAGAAAAAATTAATGATAGTAAGAAGATCATTTCAGAGCTTAAAAGGCCGAAGATTATAAATATCATCAAAAATTACAAATAAAACGTTTACAGAAGCAAATAAAATGTTACAAAGTTCTGTTGCACAGAACATATGCGCGCTAAACTGCCCTTGGTTCATTCGAAACAACCAAATACATCGTGAATTAAAGGTCCCATTAATCACAGACTACATAAGCAAGCTAATCAATAACTTCTTTGAAAATTTAGTGAAGTACACAAGTGCTACGAAACTTAATCTCGGCCAAAGAAACATTCATATAAGACTCAAACGCAGGCTACCACAAAACTTACTCTAAAATATTCACTTAACCTGTGTAATAATTGAACCTAAATGTATAAGCTAGAGGTGTGAATATTTTCACTTAACCTCTTTCTAAGTGACATTATCTCAATTACAAGTATCTTATTGTAAAATAGCCGTGTATTGCATCTTCTTGCAGAGCCAGCTAATAAATAAATAAAATAAAATAGAACATATGCTGCAAAATTCAGAATCTCTTGGGAAAGATGACGTTTTGTTAAGAAATAAATCAAAAAGTCTTGAAAAGAATACGGCCAAGCGGCAAGCAGATTTAATAGCACTTTTAAATAGCAAAAAACAAAAAAGTTTAAAGATTTTATTTTGTGTTATCTATCTTAATTTTGAATATAAAATGTGCTTTCAAATATTGCGTATATTTAATACATATCCAAAAATAATTAGCTATTTAACTACTTTCATTATATATTTGCGATGTGAACCTTGCGCAAACATCTTGGAAACATGTTACGTATCTCAAAGATCCACTCAAAAATAATTCATTCAAAGTAATTCACATTACGCTATTAAATACGATGACAAAAGTTTTGCAATAAGTTACTATAATAAAGTTTTAGTCTTAAATGTAACCAAAATGATTCAATTTTGAAATTATTATTGGCCAAAAGATTAAAAATTTTATACTAAATGCGAAGCGGAAAAGGCCCGATATATTGCCTATTAACAGTTTTTGACGAGTACCTAATCAAACCATCACTCTTCGACCTACAATTTTTTAGTAGAACAAAAGGCATCAGTAAATGTTTTATAAGGTGGATTGCTTCAGGATATTTTAAATGACAATGACGTTCGTGGTTTGAAGGATATCAGCGAGCATCTGGACAAACTTATGGTAAAACAGCTAGAGTTTTTTTTTTTATCTAGACAATTATGAAGTTGTCTGAAAAATGACTCAAAATCAATTAAAGTTAAAACGAGCATAGTTTTTAAGAAACCTAATACAACCTTTTACAGTTTTATTAAATTTGTACTTACTAAACATTTATACTTGGGAAAATTATCTACATTCATTTACATTTTATATCGAATTATAAAAGTTTCATATAATTGAACTTTTAAGTTGCCCTTTAATATTTCGTAATAAAATATCCATATAATTATCGTGACCTTTATAAGATATAGCGAGAAATTGTATAATAATAGACACTTAAATATTTTTAGAAGAAAATCAATTATGTGAGTTGCAGGAGCATAAACTAGTTTGTATATTTAAGGTATGTTCTCATCTAACAACGCATCGCAGCACCAAAATGCTGCTTCAAATTGTTTGCATGCTATTAAATGACACTTTTCCACTTAGCGAGGCAGCGCTGCATCGCTGCTAAGTGGGACTAATGTCATTTAATAACATGCAAACAATTTGGAGCAGTATTTTGCTGCGACGCGCTGTTAAATGAGAATCGACCTTTATTTTCAACATCAGTAATTTTATTTTTAACAATAGAGAAACTCGGTATTTCTGTATAATGAAGGTTGCTCTATATTTTTTTGGGTGAATTTATTAAAAATCTACGAAATTTATTTGTTATTTATTTGTAATAAGTATGTTTACTTGTATGTTTATTTGTCACGTGATCCCTATAAATCTATACAGAGGCTTCGTTTTCGAAATGTATCTTTAAATGATCCAAAAAGTGGAAATCGAAAAAAGTCAGATCAGGCCTATAAGAAGGGTAGGGGAGAGCAGTTTAAAGATTTGTGAATGCCTGTGTCACGATGTTGGACATCAACATTTCTGATAGATTTTTTAAGCGTCACGCGCCATTTGATCAGTTTTAGTTGCGTCATTTGTCAGAAAGTTCAACAATTCCGTACACACACGTGAGAAACTTCAAATGTGCAGCATGCAAAATTTTACTTTTCTATTTTTATTATTAGGTGATAATAGTATGGGGTACTGCAATCCTCGTACGAACAAACAAAATCGTTTAAAAGTTGCAATTGATCTGTATCATTTACATGTGACATATGTAACATGTCATTAACGTAACATATGTTACAAAGCGAGCATTACAGGCAGTCAGTGTGGCGCGGCGAGCCGAGTCGCTGGATGCGTGCGCACGTGCTCCATTTGACTGTCGATTGAGTGCTACATTACACATGAACGATACATGACAATCGCCACCTTGAAATGTTACTATGTAGTTTGTAATTAGTAATTTGTAGTTACTAGTTAAAGAAAATTACAGAAAGCTTTTACTGCCCTTCTACTATCGAAATAAACATGTTGCGAAACATTTTCTCATCATAACCGATACTCTTTTTTGCAATAACAAGGGTTTATGCGTTTTTAATAATTGAAAAATATTCTCAAAACATGAAAATTCAATTTTAATCATTATAAGTACGTTTATTATTTTCATGCGAAATATTATTTTCAACGATCTCACGTTTCAACTGAAATTAAAAATGTTATCGCGACATAATGAAATGAATTTGAGCATTAATTATTTCAGGTATTATTCTTAACCGAAAATAGATGCCGTGAAACTCGATATTTTCAGAATGTTTTAATTACAAATTAAACGGTCCATAGAAATAAGCGTTAACTTACCCAAGACGAGTATAGATTGCAAAACATTTATCGTAAGATGAATACGGTTGATTCGGCAAACCGACATGAATAGTTCTAAAAAGCTTTAAGAGCCAGTGCGAGAATCTTCTTTGATATTTTTTCATGCAAGATGGAATATCATTCTATGAAAAATATATAGTAGTACTACGATATGCATACATACAGAAGTTTTGGTTAAGTGAATTAATGGTGAACATTTTTTTTTAATAATTTTATTTTTGTGAGTCATACAACTTTTAATGTGAAATAGATGTACGTACGTTAAATTTACTTTTATTATAAAATAGAAGCGTAGATGCTTTTCCTCTAAGCGTCTCGCACGTTTTGGTTTCCACGAAATCTAAAAGATGGACGAGGCGTTTGGAGGAAAAGTATCCGCGCTTCAATATTATAATAACAGTGGATGAAAAGAGATAAGACAAAAACTTTTATTGTATGTTAAGTTATTGACTTTCAATTATTTTCGAAACTTCATTTAATTCGTAAACGTAGTATATTTTCCTCAACTACATTCGGTATCGGTCGTAAATTCAGCTATCAAATCCAGATGATGTTGGTAGCTAAAAGTGTATTTGTCCGAGCTTTGTTTAAAGGTTTACGATCTGTATGTAGTTTAAAATAACGTACCTATAAAAGGCATCGGAAATGTTTAATAGCATCGTATGAAATTCGTAATTCGCGATCATGCACGGTATAATTTTTTAAGTTTTCCCTAGGAGTTTTGTAACATAAATATATTATTGTACTGAAGGTACAGTCGGGTGCAAAATTAATGTCGCGAATCACAAGTATTAGGCGGGCAATATACGGCACAATGAACAAATCTACGAAACGCATTCACGACAAGTGAGACAAATTTCAAATACAAAGTTAAACTTTGAATATTCTGATCATAATTTGTTCGTTGTGTAGTGTGTTCCCGCGTAATGCTCGCGATTAACGACAATAATACTGCACGCGACTGTACATACAAATGTGAACAACCGTTTGCAAAATTCGTGTCCGCTATCATAAACTTCCCTAAGGTCGTACATACAAATATGTATTGTTGGTCACGTAGCATTAGAATGGATATTAGTTAAAAAATAAATATTTACTTAAGATTTCTTAATTTATATAAATAAATAACTTCTTTGTCAAACCGTAACTAGGGTGATTTTATCTTCCAAACATTTAAGTACATTTCCATGTAGCCGTAATTCTTTGTCTTATTTAATCAATACGTTTTCCTCGTAATTTCTTATGTTGACTTTCAGACATTTACGTCTGCTTTTTAAAGTCTATTCAATATTAATTTTCCGTAGATTTTTATCAGACTAAATTTCGTTAGCCGTTTTCCATGGATGAGTTAGTAGACGTTTTAAATTTTCAGGAGCTTAACTAAATCACAAAGGGCATGCCTTGTAAATAAATATGGGCAATATTAATGATAACAAAGTTAAAAGAAATTGATGGTAAATATAAATATAAATTACGTAACGAATTGGTTTTTAGTAAAAGAAATAATTATTTATTAGTTCTTTGAAGGCGAAAGCGATTATATTTTGCACTTACCTGCTATATGACAAGGTGAAGTGATTAGTTTCACAATCACACAATTTTTAAAATATTTGGATACACTTTGTTAAATAGTAGGGTACACTATGATCAAAAATAATTGTCGCATTATTGAGTCACAATACTTAGGCAATTTATTAAACTATTGAACTTCTTTATTTCGACTAGGAGGACGTTGAACTAAAAATTCGATTAAATAAGATACATACATTAAAAACAAATTAAATTAATTAGAGAGTACCTAATTAAAAGTCTGTTTTTTTTTCAGAAAGACTGCAAAGGCAAATCGACATTCACATGTAAGTACTTATTTGATTTACTTTTATATTTAATTATTTGAGCTACTTTTAAGTGAACGTTGTAACTAAATGAATAGTCAAAATAAACTCCAAGTGCTAATTTTTTAACGCTACACCTCAAACGCGTTGTCTGAATTTTCTCGTTCAACGTTCAACGTTCATCTATTCGAAATAGGAAATTCAAATTTTAGAGTTACCTAATTCTTACTACTTAGTTGGCGACAGTTCTTTTTACTGCAGTACACTTCTTATTTAGTCTCTACGTATTAATTAATTAACATTATTAACAATTATTAACATTAATCAGTACTATACTCGGATTCGATCTTATTTTGCGGGTGACCCTGTGCAGTACGAACCACGCAAGATTTCTACAGTTATACTGCTCTCTTCCCTAGTAGAAGAGCAATATTTACATAATGTTGGTGTAATATTATAAATTTTGTATAAATCTAGTAAAACAATATTGGTGCTATATTAAATGTTGACGGTTTTTATATTGTACGCAGTATCTATTAAAATCAGTAGTGCTGTAGTATAACAAGTTGCTAGTTGAACAGATGAACCTTTTAGACTTTTTAATAATTTATCGTATGTACAGTCAAGTTCATATGTTTTGTCCCGTCACCTGTGTTAGTTTTTATCGTAAAAGACTAAAAAAAAACATTACTGTCCGTTTTTATTTATTATCTAACGTGTCCCTTTTTACAATTCAAAAACAACTGCTATCCTTCATCCCTCTTGATCCTCTCTCATCGCTCGTTGACCTTCGATCGCATCTCGCGGGACAAAACATATGCACTTGACTATACGTCACTATCTGATCGCAGTAACGTGAATTTTTGTAAATGTTTAGAATAGTTTATAAGTACGTTCTTCTTCGAAATACAGTGTCTTATTATAAATTGGTAAAAACGATCTAAATTGCCTACGCTAAAAATAAGTTGATGTATTTTTAATGATGATCATTTTTTATATTCTTTAATGTGCTTTCGCCCTGTTATTTTAATTGGATAAAAAATTGATTTTCGTTAAGGGAATTTTTACACCTGATTTAGTTTCTTAGTTTTTAATTGATTACATAGATCCGGCGTTATTTCATCATCATTCGATTCAACGATTCAAACCTGAATATTCGCTAAAATGGTCGATATATTATATGTATATTTATTAAGTAAGAGGCAAAATCGACGTATTTTACAATCTGGTTTTTCCAATACCTACTATTTAAAAATAATCGTAAAACATCGGTTCATTATATAAATAAATACAGGATGCAGGTAATTCTGGAAATACAAATAAGTAGTAAGAAATAAATATTAATAACGATACGAAAATTGAATGGAATTTAAATACATATGGTAAAATGTGTATTTTGATTTTGGAACTATGCAGCGATTTTACGAAGAAGAAAATTTTCTGAGAAATTTCAAATAAAAAAGTTTTCCATTTATGTCCAACTTTATGCCGGTCACTGTATAAGTACGATTAATATTGTTAGCTATGATGTCGTGACGCGACCAGTCTCTCGCAATCAGTTCTTTGTTCACTCGAAACATTTACAAGTCGACCAAAATAGGAAGGCGCGTGAAACTCGGATGTACAGTAAGCCATGCATAAAAAGCTGATTTACATACCTATATTATTTCCAGGTTTTTGTTGCGATGACTTTGATGTATGTGCGATATGTCAATTTAATTCAAAATATTAAAGCTTTGGATTAGGTTTATGATGTGACGTTTAATGTTACCAACTTCGAAAAATGAAAAGTTGCGTGTCATAATGAGGCTATTATAGCGCTCATTTCTGTGCTATAATAAGCTCATTATAAACGCAAAATATAAAAAAGTATATTTTGCACAGCTTTATCACTTGCGTTCATTGGTTGGCGTTAGTTTATATTCTGTGCAGTTGTCACGCCATCCTATTCTGGTCGACTAGTAATTTAGATAATTTTATTGTAAAGCGTGGTGTTTTCTTCTTTAAACCTTCCATCTCTCGAATGGTTTGTTACGGACTTTCATTGCTGCCGGTTCTTGATTAAGTGTTTAATTATTCCATTATTCTAACTGCCGCTATGACGTTGCACATATCTGTATTTATAATTTGTGTAGAATTCATATAATTATCGTTAAACCTCGAAGTTTTCAAATAAATAATACACTTACCACCAAATGCAACACCACAATAATGACGAAAATAGTAATTTTGATGTAATACATTGAAATTAGCACAAAAAAACAATCGTTTTAACAAGCATTTACCACATAGGAAGTAAGGGATGATTAAAAATCAATTGAAAATAAAAAAATAACATAATTATGTAATAAAATACATTTTAAAGAAGTAAGTAATTGCTTATAGTAATTATGGATATGTTTTTTGACGCGCAAAGAGAAAATAAGTGACGTGTTAATTATATAATAGCCTGTTAATCTATTGATCGTGTGAGGTAGGTTAAGGTACTATGTCAAGAAACATCAATTTAATTGCGTATTAGGCAGCGTAGTAATTTCAATAAGTATATTATGTATGATTTATACATACAGTGTAATGTTGCTCATGGAATAACTATAAAAACGAAACAATTATTTTTGTACGAAACTGTGTATTTATAATACTTGTTGATTAATAATGTTTAATAAACTAATTAGGTAGGTATATCAATTATTATTATATACAAAGTATCATAAATAATTACGATAGTTAATAGTCAATTTATGAAAATTGTCATGATTGTTTTAAGCACGTTTAAATGTGCACGCGCTTTTAACCTTAATAAGACCCTGTATAATAACAATCCAAAGAAATACTAATTAGTCAATAAATTGAAGTCTCTATTATAAAATAATTTGTGTGGGAAATTAATGTTTCTACTTTTATTCAATTAAAAAAATTTAATTAGAAAAACCGAACAAAATCAATAACGCAACAAAAAGGTTATTATTTTACGGGGTAAATTTATCACAGTTCGTTAAGAAAAATAAAACGCCAACGCCAGAAGCGTTGAAAAAAATTTCGTATTTAACAAACAATGGACATACTCATTTCGAGCGTTTATTGATAAATATATCAATCACTTAGGCCTGTTTCAGACGAGGATACGCGTATGCGATTTGGTATGCGATTCTTTGTCGGCTGCGTATCAACCGTCTGAAAGGCTACATATGTTGTAATGTTAATTTTGTATCCATCATACGAGAATCGCATACTTTTATCGTCCGTCTGAAACCAGCCTTAGGTCGAACTACGGTATTGAACGTTCGACTAAAATAACAAAATATTTGTTTACTTACGTTCTAGAATAACAAAATTGATTTGAGAAGGAACGAAATATTTATGAATAGGATTTTATTATTTATAATGCAATATTGCCGAGATTTAATACTTGTTAATGGTTGGTTCGCCCGAAAGGAAACGTTAATCTATGGAATATTAAAGGCTCACCTCGTAGTCTAAGATATTCGAATTTTCTCTAAAATCGTCTTTTTTCTGAGACACGGACAATTTACAGATATTAATGTATCAGGACATTTCGTTTCAATGCGGGGTGTTTCTGAAATAAGAAACAATACGGTAACAGGTAATAGCTGAAATGACTCCAAAGTAGAATCCAAAATATGGTGGGGCTATATTTACCCATATGTCCATAAGAAATTAATGTAGAAATGACAAGTGCTAACTACGGTCCTGGATTATTATCGCTGCAGCATACAGGTTGAGATATGCAAATGTTAAGGGACCCCCAGACATTCAATACTATTGAGGGATTGTATAATAAATGGCCAAGATTGTGTCGCATTTAAATACTTTTATATTTGTATAAGAAACTAATGTAGAATTTGTTAAAAAATAAACTTTAATTAGAAAGAATAATTTTAAAGGGCAAAATACGTGAGAATTCACTTGAATTCATCATTATTGTGTAATAATATTGTGTTGTCTATGAAGAACTTCAATATTATTGCGTAACAACATCGAGTGTTTGGAAATACCATAAAACTACGTTTGAACATGCATTTATAGGATAGGACATTCGCTTATAAACAAGAACAATTAGGTCATCGCGGTTGTATCGTTCTGAAATGGAAGTTGGCGTTTTTTTGCCACCTCGCTCGTATACATAACATCAACAGATATAAATTAAGTGCTTTGTGTTAGGTCGTAAAGATCGGCACCTTCACGACCTAACACAAAGCATTTAATTTATCTCTGTTCGGATCTGTATCCGTACTAGGCAATTCTTTGCGTTTTAGATTCCAAAAGAAATTTTTTTGAGTTGGGACCGTATTTTCGTTTCTTCTTACGTCAACTATTACCTGTTCAAATATTGTCTCTTATTTCAGAGTATTCTTTAATTGTGCAGAGCGAAAAAATACGTTCTTATATTTTTTGGGTCGACAATCCATATGATTAACTTAACTTTGTATTTTTATCAGCCATAAAAAAGTTGTAGAGTGCCTGTTACGGTGTAGTAATAGAAATTAACAGAATGACTCATTCACGATAAAAAAGTGCGACTCACTTCCATAAAAAAAGGATGTAAGGCATAACAGATATTTACCGCGTAGTCACGGATAATGCAAGAACGATCGGCAATATCCCTGTAGGAAACATTCATTTACCATCGGTGGCGAACTTTCCGAAAGTTCCACTTCGATATAAAAATAGGCGAATTCGTGATTACCGAATTATTTCAAGTTAATTATAATTGAATGTTTATTTACGAGATAAAATGCTTGCGAACTAGTGAATTTATACTTTCTAAACGAAAATGAATGAACATACTCGTGAAATAAATATTCGTTGGTAATTGAATATGGAGGTAAATAATTAGATTTTTTACAAAAATTAATATAATATTTTGAAAACAATAATCTTCCGTTTGATTTCTGTATTGCAGTATACGAAAACCGTTAAAGTTCTGATTTTGATGAAGTATTGCTTTTCAGTCGTACGCATAAGTTTTGATAAGAACCCTTATTCAAAGTGCTCTTTTCTGAAATCGAAGGAAACCTGATGTTCGCGTGGGAAAGGTCGTTACATCATGCGAGTTCATGCAAGGACGAGGATACATCAGACAATTTTAATAGTTTAACGTTGCGAATTGCGTCCACCTGAATTTCCATAAGTTCAGTTGGCTGGCGTGTCCTCGCCCGCGACCCAAATATTTTCTTACTGTTGTCCTAACGTTGTATTTGCAAACAGAAACACATAATTTGTTTTTCGGTAAAATTTTAACAAATTCACGAATTATTTATTATAGTGCGAGAGCTTGACGCTCTTTTTAGTAAACCAACGGTCGGGAGTTCCAATCTCCCTGCAATTATAGATGTTAGTGAATGCCATTGAATGTTAAAAAGGAATAGGCAACGGCTAGGTTTACTACACTACCAGCACGGGTGTGATATGATCGTCTAGGAAACAAGTGCTGGACACGATCAGAATCCAGGAGAATAACTTATGGGGAACGCTACACCTCCGTATGCCGATGCCGTTGCAAATAGAAACAGTCTGTGACTAATGGGCTAACTTACCGAAGCAAAAAAAAGTGCGATTGATAATAATACATTTTATAAATTACTCCCACGTTTCGCTAAAATATACCTCATTATTTTGTTACATTTCCACAAAGAAACAAATTAATGAATACGTCGTTATTCAATTAAAATTCTAAATAAAAATATCGTTGTGTGAATAATATGTAAATTGTGAGTGTATTCATGTGCGAGGATTTGCTTTATTTGTTGGAAATACGAAATTAGTTTGTTAGGGTTGGATGTTGGATGATCTAATTTCCAAATTAAACATTTACGGCTTTCTGAATAAAAAAATTAGGGTACGTCTACAAATGTAGAGCTTTTAATGTGACCTTTAATTAATGAGTTTAGGGGTAATATACATTATGTCTACGAGTTCTGGGATTCTTCGATAGAGCCTAAACTAAACACAATAGAAAAAAATATTTTAGATAAAAGTTTGTTGATTGCAAGAGTCGCACAAGGCAAAATTAATTTTTGCCTATACAGGGTGATCCAATATTACGGTAGAGCACCCAACTTTATTATTTCAAATAGAATGTCCTACTTTTTTTGCATATTCTACTTAAGCATGTAAATTTAAGTCAAAAAGTATTAAGTTGATACTCACTTGAAGTTTATAATTTTTAAGAAAAAAAAAGTTTTTTGTGAGATTTTGTCAAATGCAACCCTGTACAAAAAAAAATAATCATGTTCAAAATTATGTATTTTCTCTCGCAAGCACAAAAACTAAAAATATGTCGGAATCGGTTATGTTTAGGTATAGAAAATATCATATACACTTGAAGAGGATGTAATTCTACATCAGCACATGTGAAAAAAGGTGACGTTCCATTTAAAATAAATAAGTTATTGTCGTTTTAATTTTTAAAAGTTGAATAATTTTTTGCGACTACCCTGTATGAGTTAAACAATAAATAAGCAATGTGTTCGATACAGTGTATTCGTAATTTAAGTCTAAAGTTTTCTTTACTTAAACTAATTCATTAAGAAGATATGATTTTTTTAGTACAGGGTTGTATTTAACAAAATCTAAAAAAACACATTTTTTTTCTCAAAAACTATAAACTTTAAGTGGATATTACTTTAATACTTTTTGACTTAAATTTACATGTTTAAGTAAAATATGGAAAAAATATATATGGTGTTTATTTAAAATAATAAAGGTGGGTGCTCTACCGCAATATTGGATCACCCTGTATAGGCGAAAATAATTTTACCTTGTGCGACTCTTGCAATCGGCAAACTTTTATCTTAAATATTTTTTTCTACTGTGCTTAGTTTAGGCTCTATCAAAGGATCCCAGAGCTCGTGGGCTGTATTGTTTCATATTAGGTACTATTCTAAGTTACATAGATAGGAAAGACCAAGCTGTTTTTATGCATATTTAAATACTTATGGATAATAAATTAATATAAAATATATTAAAACAAAAATGAAATATTTATATGATAAAAAATATTCAACTGAGTAATTCTTCTTAAGTAATAACTTGATCGACTTGAAAGATATGTCTATATGATATTCCTATAGGGATAGATGAGCAATAAGAAGTTGTCTCGATGGCGATGACTTAAATAAGAACACACACATCGTATTTTTCACGCTCCATTATTGGCAAGAATCAACCACTGCTAAGATCACACTGTGATATGAAACTTTCATATGTGATATGAAACGAAAATGAAAGCATAGCTACGGATCTTTTGGAATTATGGAATACGAGAACATTTCACAAAATGACAAGAGATTAGGAAGCGAATGTTGGCTTAAAGATATAAAAAAAAAACTTTGGCATGATAAAATATTGATATCTGCTTTTTACGTTCAATAATCATAACTTACGACATTGAAATGTCAAGGAGTATTTTTTACAGCTTTCAAATTTTTAAATTCATTTTAAGTTACATTAAATAAATGTTTTGAACGTGGCATATTCTACCGATGATTTACCTGCACACATATGACACGGCCAAGAAAGACTACAATTTATTGGTACTGTATAAATACCAGGTTTTATTGATGACGTGCATTAGAACCTATCGTGAATAGGTAACGTATATGTTTACTCATATTCGTTCCATAGTTGTATCACGTATTTTGTTTAATCTATTTTATAATAGTTATAATTTAAATAGATACCCTGCTAAATTTCCAACCTCAAAAAATCGTGCAAAATAGCGGAATCGACCGCATCATCAAATTATCCCGTTTGCGTCCCCGTTAAATGTAAACCACCTCCTCAGTTACATTCTATTTCTGGCTCTAGTTGCTCGTTAAGTCGGTGATATTTTCTCAAAGACGTTTCTTCCTTTTGTGCAGTTTTCTGACATTTCGTTTGTTCGTTCTTGGCTTTCCTTTTATACTTTATTTAGTCTATTTGTAATTTTTATTAGCGTTACACGAACCGTCAAGTTCAGCTTTGTTCCTATAGATTCAGCTGCCGCTGATATCGTTATTATTGGTTTATTGTTTTTGTTTTAATAAAATATTTTTGTTTCGTAACTTCATGTTAGACGTTTCATTGCAATTTTTTATTTTCTTTTCAAATTCGCGCACTTTAATTTTCTCGATAATACAATTATTATACAGTCATCCAGCGAATAGTCTCATATTATGACGTCACCTAACGTGCCATAGAGAAGATATAATGGATGGTAGGCAACCAAACTACATATTCATATACACGATCTTATATTGTGAGAGTATGACGCGATGCCTTGAATAGAGGACACGAGGTTTGCAAATGAGTGTACTAAAATGCGATTAAAAAGTTTAAAGTTTTAACTTAACTAAATAAATACAATGCAACGATGATAATTTAAAATCTGTCAAAATTATTGTAAAAATTCAAAATTCTCCGAAAATAATCGCTTAAATGCCTTCACAATATTTTTATAACATGTTTTGAATTTCCTCTTACCAGTTTCTAGCATAAAACGGTATAAAATTGACTTTTCGTTCCTAAACTTTAGATGGATATGTATATATACATGAAAGCGCAGAGATTTTAGTGGCTTCATAAGATAAGACGAAGCAGCTGATCAGAGATAAATTGAATGATGAGCGCGCAATCCGAAAAAAAATTAACGAAAATTGCGAAATGCGTTAAAATTAACGCATAACTTAAAAATCTGCTAAAAATTAAAATTAAAAAATAAATTAGAAAAAGTGAAAATTTTAAAAAATTCAGAATGCAATTTTTACATAACTTCCGCTACCATATTTCAAGTCAAACTAATTAAATTACGAGTAAAAAAAAGTATTTCTGTGGTGGCGTTCTTTTAAAACTTGTAAAATTGAAATTTTAATTTATCTCGAACGTTTTCTAATTTTTTTCAGGGGTTCAACTAACATTATTTTTTCACATACATATACGGGAAACTTTCGTTATTTTAATCTATAAATTTTCTTTAGTGTTTATACGATAAAGAAAATCTGTTAATAGTAACCTCATTTTTTTATTTAATTTTTTAAGAATATATGTTATTTAATAATTTTGGTAATTATAAAAATTGCGTTATAACGGCATATAAATATCTAATTGTAAGTAAAGTATAAGAATTGCGGGTTACTTTTGTAATGCTTTTTCTTTACTTTTTAAATCCACATCCGAGGTCTATATTAAAAAACTTTCGTAAAAACTCTAGAGCGAGAATGAGTAACCCAATTTCAACTTCTTATATTAATAAACGACAAAAATGAGAAGCTTTGCTTTATAACGAAATTCGCTAGAGAAATCATATCCGTTGGTTTGGGTCTTACATTTTTTGACAGCTTGGTGAAAACGTTAATATCAGGAAGAATTTTTTACTATACTATGAATGCCATACGGATTAAATAAAAAAAACAAACTAAATATGAACAACGAATTCATTTAAAAGCAAATTCTAATGCTTACAATACAAGATTTAATTTAATAAAGTTAATAATATTTGCTAGGTAGACGGTTAATTAGATTTCGGATATTGGTAGTTCTCTTACAGGCAGAAATTGATTAAAGGTATCGAAGAAAATAATATGTACAAGGAGGTCAATCTATCTGTTTTCCCATTTCGTATAATGAAGGTATAAATCGAGACTTAGACCTTTTCGGCGTTTGAACCTAAAAAAATGTTTGGTAGGGATGTGGTTCAACATAATCCTTTAAAAAATAATCACTTAATGTAAATAATTAGCCTTACTGTTGTTAATTTTGCGACGATCCTTCAATTATTTCAATTTTAAACGTTCCTATTACGAAAATAAAAAGTTCTGAACCATATTGATTTTGAAAGCGCATATTTCGAAAAGTATCTAACGGAGTTCACTTAAACCTACTGCCTACCGCATAAGATATACCTTATTCCTACATAAATATGCTTAATTTCATAATTTTCCAAAAAGGCGTTAAATTACTACAGCAATATATGTTTTAAAAAATCTGTTTTTACCCGTATTTTAAAAACGCTTGCATTCATAACTCGATTATTCAAATACTATTAAACGCAAAGCAACGATATTTATATACATGAGAGAGGCAGAACCTTTATATAATAGTTAGTTCAATTTTCGTGGAATTTTATTAATTAATAAAAAAGTTATAATATGAAGTTTTCCGCCACTCCAATTCGCTCATTTGAAGAGATATTTAAAAAATACTCGCGTATACGTGAACGGACAAAGTAAATTACTAAGTAAAACAATTAATAAAAATATTACTGTTTAACAAAGTACGAAGGTATTAGGACTGGGGTGGAGTGTGATGAGAGCTATAACGCACCTATCATTACTACAAAGCGGCATTATGAATAATGTGAGGGAAATAATGGGAATTATGTAATTAATTCTTTTTTTTTCATCATATGTTTAAAGACGTATTCGCAAAATGTTTGAAAGACGTACACGACCTAAGTTTTGGTGTAACACTGCTTATCCATTGGATATACGTTTATAGTTTTATTTAGAAATACACATATTAGCCACTTACTATGTTAGATGACGAAGGTCGCCAACCAGTCTAATTCTGCGTCTCGTTTTAACAACACATTATATTATTTATTATAAAAGCGTAACAAATTATTATTAAAAAAAAAAACAAAGTAATGATACAATTGTAATTAGTGAAATTAAAATTCAGTATATACATTTCCTTACAACAGGATTGAGATACATTACGTACAAATTTCTTATAATTTGGTGAAGAAATGCATTAGTTACAACGTCTTAAAGTTGCCAATACAGAAACAAGCAACTAAATTCGACAGTTTTCGTGAAATACATTATAAAATCTTCAAAACGACTGTACGTATAAAACCGAAATGTTCACCATACAATTTCAAATAGTCGATGAATACCCTGTAAAAATTTTATACAATTTGGCCCCTCCGTTTTTAAGATATATGCTTTCAAATTTAGGGTCAGATCATTTTACTTGGACTGTAGTGTATTGTTCTTATTGATTCGGATATACAAGTTTTTACTCTAAAAGTATTCCTATGTTAATTACTTTGATATGAATCGTTAATTTTGAAAACTTCTGAAATTTGTCGTGTTTCTATTAAGTTGCTTATTACATTATTAGGTACTTCTAACATTATTATACAACATTCAAGTTACGTTAAAGTTTCGAAATTGTTCGTAATAGTTTGTAAACGATAAGTTTAAAACGTTCTGACATTTCAAGTCGGGACGACTAAGGGATGATAACTAAGAACATCGTGAAAATTCAAAGCCAAATTCAAGACAGAGAGCAAGTGAGGCAATTTAAATGGTACCTCATTATGTCAAGGATAGATATGAACACAATGTGGTTAGAAACATAGTTTAACTGAGCTGAAAAGTAATGTAATGCTCGAACGTAATGTGATGATTACATGCCAGTCGTGATGAAATTGGGAATATGATAGACGGTCATGACAGCATATTGGGGTGGAAAGGGTGCGGAAAACTAAGATGCTTTCGTTATTTTATCCGAACACGCAAAGATCTATAACCTCAAAGACTGCTTCATTGATTATCACTCGGTACTAAAAAAGAGGAAGATTTAGTAGATCCTGGAATGAGATCATAAAAACGAAAAGTTACGCGGTAATAAGAAACAGAAAGACGGCTAAAAGCTGTAGGTATAAATTGCTCGTACGTTAAACGCACGTACGCACGCACGTATCAGTTTAACTATTTACATCGTGTACGTGAACTGTTTTAAAATTTATTGAAAAAACTACTTATAATCGAAAATTACTTTTTTAAATTATACAAATCATTTTATTTTGGAATATAAATTTTATAGAGTTAAAATAAGGCGAATGCGTTTTATTTTTATTTGCAGAACAATACAGGAAATATCATTTCATGATTAGAGAAATAAAAATTTATTATATGGGGTCTCAATATTTATGTATAAACTAATTTTGATGTGAAAATATGAAACTTATACTATTAGAGATTAGTTATGCATTGATTTAATCCTTGATTTAAAAATTTATAGAAAATAATTCAAGTTTTATATATTTAAGATTGCAAACTTTTTTCTCACAATGAAACAGTACATAAAACGAACGAAACATATGATTTTTAAATTCTCAATTAACTCTCCGATGACCTTCAGTTTTAACATAAATTATTTTAAACTTTCTCTAAAAGTTAAATGGGCACAGATAGGCATTCTAAAAACGTGGTTAGGTTCATCTTAAGCATTAGACGGTTCTATTTTAGTATTTTTATGACCGTCAAAATTTTCCACTTAATATTGTAAACCTTGAAAAAAAACCTTGTTAATGTTGGTATTAAAAATTTACGATAATTTCTTTTGATACGTTTCTGATAAGACAGATATCCAAATATATATGTTCGGGCATGAAGCGGATAACGTTTTAAAATTTCAGTTACCAGTTTCATAGAAATTCTAAAAAAATACTACTATCCTATGTATAATATTATAGGTACGTCTTTTAACTATTAATAAAAACGAAAATTTATTGTAATATACCTACGACCGCATTATCACATTCAAGTCTCGCAATATTGCAGAAAATAGTTAATATGTACCTGTAATTTTTTAACTAAATTGTTGTCATTTAACATTAAAATTCAATGGACAGTCCAACAAAATGTAACTTCAAACAATAATAGTTAAGTATTCCGAAGCTCACTCTTCTACACAAAAAGTAAAATTCCCTTTATTTAAGCTTAGCGATAAGAACTTGGATTACATTGCAAGGACATTTTTTCTTGCACGAAAGCTCGAGCTTCGATGTATTGTTCGGGAGAAAGCCAATAAATTTAGAATTCAGTCGTTATTCTAGCTATTGAATTCTAAGTTATCCTTTATTGGAGTGATTTGTTTTATAATCGATGCTATTTCCTTATGAATTCGTTTCTCTACATAATATCGATGATGATTCAAATTGTGTATCGACACATACGAGGTTTATTCAAACAATATGCAGGCTATTATAAAATTTTATTAACGGAAAATTAATCTAAATTAATTATTATAAGCCACCATTTAAAGATAGATGTCGTTATCGATATTTTTCAACTTCCGTTTCCAAATTAAGAAATAAAAAAAGTCGAACGACGCCGCGTGTGATGTGTACGGTGATTGCGGCACAATGATGTTTGATATTTCGTCAAATGCTTGTTAACAAGAAAAAGTAAATGAGTTGGCGCGTTATCATGATCCAACACCTATGAGTTGTTTTCTCGACTTCATCAACCTCGCACAATCACTTCAGTGAAAATGCTGATTAACCGTTCACCCTTGAGGCATCTATTCGCATTCCACAACGAATGCAATTAGTTGTGGTCACCGACATACTTGCATTATTTTTATTGGCCCTTAATTGTTTTACATAAGCAACTGATTGAACATCGATTAGTTACACTTCTCTTTTGTTTCATAACTTTTAAGTTTCCATTTACATTTCGTAAGGAGAATCTTAAATTATTTTCTGCTCTCAATTTTGAATTAAAATGTTTCATTTCGCATCCCTGTGTTTTCCTTATTTATTTTTTAATCAGTTTTAATTTTAATCGGTATATTACTGTTTAAAATGTTTATTTTTATAATTTTTGTTCACAGTATATATATATATATATATATATATATATATTTGTTTATATATATATATATATATATATATATGAAATGTATACATAAGTGTTAAAAACATAATAATCTAAATATCATTTTAGCAATATCAGGTAGCTAACATCGATAATTTACTTGAAAATTGGTGGGAAGTACAGTTATGATACTGATGTTAGAACGGTAAAACATTTGTTTCAGAAGCCAGAGAAAACCCCCACAAAAAAAACTCTGGCATACCGTTTCATTGTTAGTGAACAAGGAACTGAGCTGAAAAATGTGACTTTGATCTCGACAGACAACTTGCTCAGGCAACTATTAAAATATAACGTATGCTATTGATTTGTAATGAAATTGTTTAAAAATTGTAAAAATAACCCTTTTAAAGAGTAGCGTAATTAACGAAAATTTAAAATCCATTACTTTTTTGTTTACGCGAACTGTTTCAAAAACTTGATGGTTGCCTAATTGTTATTTATAGAAGCCTTAAGACATGTTAGCCCAGACGTTTTAGGAAGAAAAAGCGGCAAACTTAGAAATAAATAATGTAAATCTGAAAATTGGTGGAAATGTACTATCGAGTAAGTCGTAAAAGTCCTGAAAGCTCCTCTGTCAGCGTCATGTTGTTTTTTCAAGATGGTGGCTAAATTTTCTTCATTTTTTTCACCTACTCGGTTCCATGAAGAAATTTCGATTTATCACAGGTTCATCAACATATCGGGAATTTTTTATTACAGTCTAAAAGATACTCTAAAGGCTTCTCATTCAAAAAAAGAAAACGAAAATCGAACTAGTGGTTCCTGTGGTAACCGGTAAAAGTTTAAGTGGTGGCGGCCAACTTTATGACATCACAACGCTTGTCAAATTGCACATCCTAGATGGGCCTAACGATGTACAAATTTTCATGTTTGTATCGAAAGATAAAGTGTAATTTCTCTATGCTGATTAATTAACGTCGAGTTACGTGGTGGAGTAAATTTTGTGAAGCTGGCACATCGAAACTATTGACTTTACAGAAAAATAACAAGAAAATAAATTATAGGAAATTTCACCTAATTTATTTTTTCATATAGGTATTTCCGTAGTAAAATGAACCGTAAAGGATATTTTGGTAAAAAACAAACATTTTTGATGTATTTTCCTCATGATGGCGGCCAAATCCGGGCTCGGCAGACCGTGCAAAATTAGTATGCTTTTTCAGAGGTCTAAATAAAGAGAATAAATGTTATTTTAGTTTGCCACTAATCTTTTATTATAATTTATTTCAATTTTCAAAATTTTTATATTATCAAAATTAAAATTAAACAGGTATTTTGTTTCAAATCAATGTTTTGACAGAAGGGTTTTAATTTTGTATTAATTGACAATTGGAATGAGATTGAAATTGTCGAAGTGTCAGATCAAAAGCATCTATGCAAAAAGATATTAAGAAGAAAATGAAGCATAAACGGCATGAAGCATATAACTTACGTTCCGGTTACCGTATTTGGGCGATCTTGGGGTAATCAAAAAGGATATTGAAAACTTCAGTTAAAAAAAAAAAGAAATAACGTGCTTCCTTATGATATCGATAATAACTTATGCAGACTCTTTACGAATTAATTTGCGTTTTATCGTTAGCAGGCTATAAATAGTACTGCAAAAACATAAAAGATGCAAAAAATGATAGATACTAAGTGATTGTAAAAGCGTTAATACATACATGTTTTCAAGGTGGTTTTATCTACCTACTGATTACAGAAATATAGGCGGAATGAGGTACGATCGGAATCAACTTCCGATTAGTTCCGGTTTCGGTCAACGTACCGCGTTCATCTTACACTCGTTAATAAGAAAATTTTAATACGAATATAATTGATAATAAACATTAAAGCGAAATATTGTAACTGAAAAAGCTATTAGCCTGTTTGTGAAATAAAGCATAACAACCCCGTAGATATTTGCGGATTTGATGGATTTCCACTTATCGCTTCATAATGATCTTGTATATCATTTGAAAGGTAATCTTAAATAGAATAGCTCTTGTAATAAGTGATAAATCGATATTTCTTCATGGAGTCGAGTAAATGGGAAAAATGACAAAATTTTAGCCGCCATATTGAAAAAACAACATGATGTCGGCAAGGAGCTTTGAGCACTTTCAGTAAGTTAATCGGCACACTCGATAGTACATTTCTGTCAATTTTCAGATTTACATTATTTATTTCCGGGTTAAAACCTAAAACGCCTGGGCTAAGTAGTCTAATAGTCAAATGTTAGTAAAACAATAACATATTCTATAAAAAAATTGTGAATAATAAATTTGATATCCTTAAAGTCGATATAAATTTTACTTTCAAACAAAAACATTTTAAATTTTCACGAATGTAGGTATTATTTATCGTTCTCGAGTATTTCGTAAATTCTCTTTATTGGTGTAAAATGTTGTTTATCGTTATTTGATATTTCATTGTTTGTGCTGCTGTAACGCCTCTGACGCTGTATAATTGGTAGTCGCATAAATTCAAGTGTACAAACGGAATCAATTAACGAAGCATTACAAAAGTAAATAAGACGTGATACGTCACATTAAACCGAACGATTTGGTTCTAGTAAGGCAGGGTGTTTACCGAAATAATATGGCATAACTTTGCATTTAATTCTATTAAGGCCCCAGTTCTATGGTTAAGACAATTATATAATAATGATATTTATGATACTCGATACAAATTTAAAGAGTAAGGTCCAGTTTGTAGATTAGAGTTGTATTGTCACTAAAAGCGGTGATAAATCGTTTTGTATTATAATTCAATAAAATGCGGCACAAAATAACGAAAAATAGACGAATAAAACAATTTAAGAATACGCTGTACGTTTTTTGAGAACATCAACATACGTATATCAAAAACCTTTTTGGAATATTAATTATGATGAGGGAGGTGTGAAATATATGTATTTCAAACACGAAATGTTTTAGATAACGTCGAAATAACCTCACGCGGAAACTATAAGGCTTTTTCCGTCATGAAAGTAGCGCTTCTACGAGTGTAAAGTAATTCACGCCAGTTGTTTTTTATATTTGAATAGCGCTGAGATTGATTTACAGTCGTATAGTTGAAATTTACGTTATGAGGGGCGTTATTCAACTACAGTTCCAACGAGCTGTTATGCGCCAACTATTGTGTTTTTTTATCGCTCTCTATTAATCTTCCACTTAAACGTTTAGCTTTTTAATTTGAACTCGAACAATTAATAACGATATAAATATCTAAAAGAGTGTGAAAATAAAGCAAAGTGGACGTAAAATTCAGATCTAAACGATGACATTAAGAATTCACAACGAACTCCAATAAAATTTATTGGGTATCCGTTTAATTGCTAGATAATTTAAAAAAAAATGATAATCGAAAACAAGTAAACTTTATTAAACAATTCCCAAATTATATGTTGCTTAATATTTAAGCCGACATCTTACATATATAACGTCCGCTAAGTAATTAATCATTATTTTGAAAACCATGTCCATTTCGGATTTTTTATAAACCAGTAATGTAGAATTAAAAATATCTAACTCGGGTATGTGGTTAATTCAGTCAACTTCAAGCGTCTTAATTAATTAATCACGTACACTTTCATCGAGGAAATAAATAATCTAAAAGTTACGTGATCACTCATGTAACCACACAGTTTTCCTGATGAAGGTGCGCGTGATTAATTAATCGAGGTACCGCAAATTTTGAGCTGAACGAATAAACTTCTCTTACCATAATAAAGCAAAAACACTTTCGTTACTAATTTTATCGCAAATCTCCTATTTTCCCGTATTTGAGATGATTTTAAATTCTCGAGTTCTCGGCAATAATAATTTTTTTCAAAATAATAGAGATTTAGCGTGATAATAAAAAATAAATGTGAATTGCACCTTTTCTCGAGTTTAATGTAAGGTAACGTCTTCTGGGAGTTATACTTGAAACGTTATATCCTGAAAAACGACAATTTAAAATAGCGAGAGTTTTTTATTTTTAAATACATAAAAATATACTACTTGTTAGTATTTGTTTTGAAAATCAAATTTGCAGTTCTTCTCTTATGATAAAGAAGGTGCTAATCCTGATTATTAGTATGAGCTTATAGAGCTTCAAATGGAATTAACAAACAGGACGAATCGATACCTACTTTCATCCTTCCGTTTCGCAAACACAGTCGTAAATACTCGTAGTAACGTAGATTTAGTTGACACAAATGTAGAGGCAAATAAAATCCGGAATTAGAATCGAAGATTTAATTCTTATTTCTATTTATATTTATTTATACTAGTATATTTTTATTTAATATAAAGAAGTTGGGGAAGCGCATAATTTACTAATCATAATATATCCCATGAAATATCAGTCAATTTTATTAATTCACATCTTTTTTTAGGGAACTAGTTGGCGAAGTGTTAAGTATTCGCTTTATAATCCAAAAGTCGTAGGTTCGAATCCCACTGTGCCCATTAATATTTTTGAATTTCCTTAGTTATTATTATTGTATTGTTCTAGACTAATTTTGTTTTAAACTAAAATTGTTCAATAACTTTTTTATAAGCTATGTACTTACACTTCGTCCAAACCTATATGCAACCACGTCATCAATAAAAGGTTACTAGATGATGACGTTTTGACACAGTGCTGTCACCTCGTACCTCGTATTTTTACAGTTCTAATAAATTGTAGTTTTTCTTTATGCCATCTAATAAGTGCGCAACTAAATCATCACTAGAATATGTCACATTCCAAATTTTAAACCGAATTACAAATAAACAATCTAGTAACTTTTTTTTGATGATGTGAATTGCATATAGGTTTGGATAGGCCATACATGTACAGTGTGTTCCCGGATGGTGTTGACAAGGGGAAAAAAAATTTATTATTGGTTTCACGACGAAAGTTTTTCTTTATAAAAAATTTTACTTGTCGAAAAAAATGAGTTTACCATAAAATAATCTGAGATCCGATGTACAGGATGTTAATAAATTAAGAAAACATGAAAATGCTTCAAGAGAGATGTACAATTATTTTTTATTATATTATAGATAAATTTGTTAATAAAAAAAATTGCTTAAAATCATAAAAACAACCTGAATACAAAATTTTAAATTTTATGTTTTTATTGTTTTAATTTTTTCAGTTGAATTTATGAAAAATGCGAGTTGTATAATTTTGAAATAAAATTAAAAATTAGAATTTAGATATCAAATTTTGTATTCGGGAGTTTTTTATGATTTTAAGTAACGTTTTTTTATTAATAATTTTGTCTAAAATTGACCTACTTCTCTTTTGAAGCATTTTCATATTTTCTTAATTTATTAATACCCGGTACAATTCCCTAACAAAATTCCATCCCCAAAACTAGGATTTGGCTGAGGGTAAAATCCTAACGCCATAAAAAAAATACCCTGTACATCTGATCACAGATTTTTATGGTAACAAACAATTTTTTTTTATAATAAATGGCTTCGTCGAAAAATTAAAATAATAAAGATTCTTGTTCGTCAATTAATTAATAAATCTAGAAATAATTATTCTACCTACTACCTTTAACAAGGAAAATTTCATTAGAATTGAAACACCGAGCTTAAATGTAATTACATTCAAACAAAAGTGGAAAAGAAAATAGAATTAAAACTAACAGAGCGATTAAGACGAATTGTGACACAAAACTAAAGGTGGAACACCAGTTAACAATTGAATATGGCAGTGTTCAAAGCAATTTCTCTCTTTTTGTTAAACCTAATTGAAAGTGAAGTAATCAAAAACAGCTGTCTCGTTCAAATACGAATCAATTCCAATTAAACCTAGATATTCGTGTTATGCACGTTATTTGCTATACGAAATAACCGTTCACAGTTTTTTGACGAATAGCGAACACTTTCTCTGAATAAAATGCACGTTTTTTTAGCAAATACTGTTCAATATATCTAGAATTATTTATGATATCGACTTTTTGTCTTGAATTTCAAACTTTTAACATTTATCACTTTCGCCGTAACACTCTTTCGTCAACTTTTTATGCTTTGCGTGCGATATGTTCGATTAACAAATAAATCTGATATTTAAATAATCTAACAAACGTTAATTATGAATATTCAAAAACAAACTGCAACTAAACTGAATTTAAATACGAGGATAGTTCAAATATAAACAAGAATTTGTTTTCATAAATTTTATTTACAACGCTAACGAAATTACCGAGATTCATTTTATTGAATTATCATACGTTTTTACGTAATTATTATACGTAAGAGAGTAAACGTATTTACTATTAAATTATTAAAGAGTCCATAAAGCAGTGGCGTAACAAATATTTTTTTCAGAAAAAAGGAAATATTTAAAATATTTCACTCAAACCAATTGTCTGTGAAAGATACTTTATTCCTACATAAGCATGCTTAATTTCCACGATCCCATTTCTACTATGAACGAACTCTAACAAGATAATGTTGTGTAAAATTTACATGACCTAATAAAATTTAGAATTAACTATTATGTACCTACAAGTTTTATTTGTTTTATAAAAGTAATCAAGAATTAAATTAAATTTTATATACGATAAAGCTTTTAAATACCGAAAAATAACAGTTTTATTTAAAAATTGCACATAAAGCGTTGTATACAACTTTAATTAAGACAATAATAAAATGATGATTAAATGTTATTTGCATTAAATAATAAATAACAGTTTAGACAGGTCATTTTGTAAGTAACAATAAACAAACAAAAAAAAGAAATACATATAATAAAAATATGTGGATTATATTAATTTTTTCTGTCGGATTCCATTCCTGATAAAATGACGGTACACTTAAAAAGAGAAAAGTTGCATATAACGTCTATCAATTACGTTTTATTTATCGATGGGCGTTTTGGCAGAATTATGATCTTATGCCTTTAAGGCAAAGATATAATCCAAAACATAAATTACAGAGTGATCACCAAAAATTTCACGCATATGTTCAATTGGTTTTATATTGTACATAAATTGATATAAATCAGACTTTTTGTTGAATCGCGTGTGTTTTCATTTACATTCGTTTTTGGAAAATATGTCGTCCTACGGTTACATTCAGGAATACAGTGCAATCTCGTTAACCCGAACAGGGTCCCAATAATTTTTCAATTACTCAATTATAACAATTTAGATTCAAAAGAATTTTTAGTTGGGCGATTTTCTTCTTTCTATGTAACTATTACTTTCATTGTTACCTATTTCAAGTTTCTTATTGTACATATTCTTTTTGCACATATATTTATTCACATATTTAATTGTTATAATAGAAATTAATTGAGTATAGATAAAATATAGACTATCTAAGTGATATCATAAATTAGTGACATAAGCATAACAGAATGCTGTAAAAATTCATTTACAATCGCTAATTTCGAAGTACATATAAAAACTGATGAATTCATGTATTAGTATTATCGAATTATAGTAATTTATAGAATGAATTCAACTGTAATCGTAATAATATGTGAATAATAGTAATGATAGAATAATTATTTAAAATATTAAATTGAACACTGATATCGATCATTCGAATAAGTATGAAGTTACGCATATTTATAAGAACTTATCAAAAGTTCTTTTTAATCGAGAAATGTTCGTGAAACTACATATGATTTGAAGCGAATACTAGAAATTTATGTAACTTGATTCGTTAATATTGGTGTGCTGCAAATTTTTACATGTAGATTGTGAAACGAACAATTTAATTTTCAATTCACGAATATATTAAGTCAGACTGGATCTATAACAGTCGATCCAATTTCAATATAGATGTATGATGATTAAGATATACGGTATTTATCACAGTGTGATATTAGACAGTGCTGAACATGAATTACTAGGAGAATCGTAACGAATTATCATTGAATTGTATAAATGCAGTAAGCTGATTACTAATCCGTTAAATAACTATTAATTTAAGCAGATATTCAATGATCATGATTAATTAAGTATATACGGAATCGTATTATAATATTTAGTATGTTTAAAATTTAATCTAATTATATGTAGAGACTCATGATTGAACTACATTATGATATAATTATTATGTAATTCGTATGATTACAAATAGTAAAATGATGTTGAATCAAGATGAATATAATTCTAATTAGTGTTTATAAATAAATTATTTACATATTTATATATCATAGGTATTCATTAAGTATTTATATAATTTATGAATTAAAAATATTGCATATTTGATCGAAATAATGAATATAATGTATTATTAAGATATAACTTAAAAAATTAGTATGATAGATGTATTGAAATTTAATAATTTTGCAGTGATATGAATAATAAGATTGAAAGTGTATTTAATGTCAAATTATTTCTATAATTGTAGTAATATTACGAAACATATGAATTATCAAATAAACTTATAGTATATTATAATATTGTAATTTAAGTAATAATTTATTAAATTAATGTTCAAAGATTATTGAATAATATTTCTAGAATTCATTAAAATATTGTAATTTTTATACTATAGTCAATGTGCTATTTATATGTAGTTAGATAAACTTTTGATAACTTATATATAATAATTATGATAAATAGTTTATTAAAATATGAATCTATGTCAGTAAATAGATTTTATACTAATATATGTATTATAGTTGAATATACATAAAAGTCAGGATTATAGTTTACTGATTTATTAGATAATGATAGAATACTATCATGATAGAATTAGAATTAATGAATACATAATTGTAAAATAAACATACGTAATTAATATTACGAGTTTAAATAAAATTGATATACTAAAATTTAAGTTATAATAAGTTGATTACGAATTGTAGTAATTAGATACATTTATCGTTATAATCAGTTTATGTGTATGACTTTATAGAATTCATATTGCAAGATATTAATTATGAAATTAATATTATAAATTAAGATAGAACTTATGTAATATCTATAGTAATTATCTATTAGATTGTAATTATTTAAAATTTACTCGTTAGTTTCTAATCAATAGTCGATTGACCATTATCTTATACATATGTATTATTAGCTATCGAATCTACATGTACTTTAAGTCGTTATCTATTGTATTGTTATACTACTACTTGTATTATTTCATAAGTTTCATTAATTCTAATTGACTATTTTATAATATTAGTATATATGATCTCATGATGAGTAATGAATTTTAAACTTATGATTAATCATATCTATATAAGTCAAATCTATTAGAAATTAAGTTAAATTATATTAATAAGTAATTATTACAGATGAATTATTGAATAATAATCTAACATATACTAATTTATATATTAATACGTATGTAATTTATATGTCTAATATATAATTGATTATTTATAACATGATGTTAAATCGAATATAATTCAATGCAAAGCTATAGTAAAATCAAATTGAATATAAATATTGAATATGTAATGATCATTACATAATTCAGCTTTAAGAATATCTTAGATTAATTAATTGATCTTATTTACAAATTGAATGATTTAATCAATGTATTATATTATTAATAACTATTATAGATTCTATTTCGTATTTATTTTAATTTCATTATACATTTATATATATATTAAAATTTGTAATTATTTAAGTTAATCTTAGATAATATTATTAATTAATTAAAATATTATAAATACATGTAAATTAACTAATTATAAAAGATTTATTAAATTGACTATCTTTCTTATACAATAATTGAAATATCGAATTCTAAATTGATAATTATAAGATAGTTTAATATCAAATAAGTAATAAATATACTGATTTGTATAATTTCAGTAATAGATGTTAAGCAACATTATATTAATTAAAATTTGTAGCAACTATATTCATATCGTATAATAATTTAATCGGTAATAGTATTCGGATTAACTTATTTAATATTTTAATAAATATTAATCTGATAATTGATCACATTTCAATACGTATAAAATATAAATTACAAATTGAATTCTAAATTATACATCTGACATAGATATACTATTAATAATATACTTAATGATAATATTAACTAAATAGAATCTTTAATTATATCTAATTATAATTGTCAATATATTCAGATATATAAGATTAATTAAGTTCAATACAGTTATTATAATATAGATATATTTCAATAATATTATAATTAATATGGTTCTAAATACTAGCATGTAGTTAAAAAAAATTTAAATTTTTAACTATTTAAGAATATCTATTAATTCTAAATAAAAATTTAAAAAAATTTAATTTATTAATTAAAAATTTAATAAAGAAATTTTATATTGTAAATAATTAAAAAATAATTTATTATTTAAAATATAATTTAATATAATTAATAATTTTAAGAATAATTCATTTATCTTATGTAAATCTAAAATAAAAATTTTTTAACTTAAATATAAATAACTTTTTATTTAAAAAAAACATGTATTTAAATAAATTAAAGAGTTTAATATAATATTTTTTAATTTAATAATCAAATTAATAATTAAATTTAATTAAAATCATAAAATAATTCGATTTAAAAATTAAACATTTTTACTAAAACTTAAGAATTAATTAATAATTCAAGATAATTTTGTAAACAATAATTAAATTTTTTTATTGAATTTTATTTATACATGATTTAATAACATAGTTAAATAATTTTCTTAAAACGTTAAAAGTTTAATTTATAACTTTTCTTAGTGTAAGTAAAAATTGTAAAAATGTGAGATATATTTTATAAATATTATTAATGGTTAAATAATTAGCTATTTTTACCTTAAAATTTGCAATAAATATTCAAATACTATTTAAAAATATATCATTGTTAAAAACCACCAATTCTTAGAAATTCTTAAGATTAATATGAATACTATCAAAATATTATTAATAAAAATTTTGATGGAAATTTAAATTATAATTATTAAAAGTTCCAATTTAATAACGAAATATCTAATTAAATTTTTACAAATAATTAAAAAACAATTAAATAAATGTTTAACTTTTAAATAACATTGATTTACGAAATTTTAAATTAAAAATAAATTTAGTTTAAATTATAAATTGGCATTAAACTTATTATATAATATTGTGAATTCAAATAATATATAAATTTTTAATTAAATTAAAGATATTAAATATCATTATAAGTTCAAATAATTAAAATAGATTTAACTAAAAATTTGAAATTGCTTTAAAACTTAAAAAATATTAAATTAAATTATAAGATTAACGGTAATTTAAATTTTTTAAACTATTTAAATTCAATTAAATAGTATTTTGGATTATTTAAACTTTTAAAATTTAAATTACTTAATTTTCTACTTAAAGAAAAATCAGTTTATTTACTAATTAATTATACGTTTGATACTTAAATTTTTTCTTTAAAAAATTTTGTTAATTATTTAATTATTCTAATTATTTCAAAATTTACAACTTTAAAATTTATAATAAATATATGCTAAATCAAATTATTATCATTAATATTCAGAAGTTAATTGAATTCTTATATTAATCCCCGAATTTATAAAGTTTGTAAATTATAAGATTTACTTTTTACTTCATATAAATTAAAATTAAACTTTTAATTTCTAATTAATTTTCAGGAGTAATATTTTATAGCTGGGGGTCAATTGAATTCAAGAAATCTGTTAATTTTAAAGTCCTGTTAATATAAAGTTACCATAGAAACATTATAAAATTTATCTATTGTGATTGGTTGTTAGTTTTTTAACGAGCCTTTAAAATTAACGGAGTGCTTACAAAATAGACCGCCTAATAAAATTGAAAATAACTGATTGTAAGTAACTCGCAGGTTAAATAATTTTTAATTTAAAAATTTATCACTATAAATAATGTTTTTGTCTAATTTCGGTTACAGTTTTTGAAAGTCGCATACCCAAAATTTCCACTAAAAGATTCGATGCGAATCGAATCTTCGTTGGTTTTCGAGATATTTGATAAAATTTAATGGGGAATTATTTAATTTTTAATTAACAATAGGTTGGCCATGAAATGCAAAAGATTAGAAGTAAAGTAAACAGTTAGTAATTTAAAACGCAGCATGAAATAAACAAATAACTCGTTAAAGCCACAGGGGGGCAATATTTGGCCATTTGTTTAATTACGAACGTTCGCTTTTATACGAACGAATGAAAAGCATCACAAATAAACGAATAAATAGGAAGGTAATTGGAAGGAATTGTTGTGGTCGCGTGACATACTCGAGGTCAGACGTTAATTTCAAACACATATTTGTGCCCCTACGTAATGCTCTGAGTCTACGCATTGATCATTTGTTTTGTCTTTGATTATACACCACCAGTTTATGACTTTTCGTATACCTAGTGAAACCGATCGCGCCCAGGCTCTTTAAAATTGGTTTTTTCGACCACGTGACATTTGAATACGAATTGTTTTGTAATGGTAGTAATTTTATTAAAATTGTCAACAGTTCAAAAGTTAGCTTTAAGCCACATGATTTTCGGTCAAAAATGTATGTACTTTTAAGCAGTTAGTAGTGGTTACGTGATCAACCCGAGATCAAAGGTCAATTTCAAACGCAATGATCCGAGTCTATTGATAAGGTCATTTGTCCTTATGTCACCGTTTATTATATGTATAAATACTGTTACATGAGATGGTTGCGCGTGCCTTTAGGGCGCACTGCGTAGAGTATCGATACCGTTAGTATATCCCGGTGGTTACTTGTGCCCTTCAGGTATTTCGCGCATAACACTCGTTTAAAAAATTAAATTTCGGTCGACAGAACGAATATCATTTACATTAATAAAGTTTGTAATCCAAACAGTATTAAGTATTCGCATATACGCGTATCTTGCGCATATACGTGCATTTATCTTGGAAAGGAAACATTTGTAGGGAATAGTACATAGAGAAAACCTCCACCATTTTGCATGGAAATGATCGATTTCCAAAGTTTCACCAATAAAAGCTGCATAGATAAAAGGTATTTTATTTCCATCATCGACTTCTACATTATTTTCAGACTGTTTTTAAATGTTGCTCGACTTACAATCCTTGTAGTACACAAATTTATAATTGTATTGTTTACCAATTATATTTACATAATTTTCTCCATGAAATTCATAATTCGTGAATATTTTCATGGATGACTAAATAGCAGATTTTTATTTGATTCAGTTTCTATTCAACATAAACTATATGCGTCTCAACATTATAATATTCATGAATTTCTAGATAATAACCAGCTTTATTACTCTGTTATATGTATTTTGATTAGCATAACGCAATAAATTGGATAGACTCGCGCCTCCGTTTTCTCTCTGAATACCTTATTCTAAACAACCCAAAATCCATTTTATGTGTTTTCGTTCGTCTTCATATTTTGAACAGCCCTTTATCGTAAATCCATCAAAAATAGTTATTTCAAACTCAATGTAATTCAATAATGAAACTGATACATTACCAGTGACATCAAAAATGTTTAAGGTCATTGGAAAGAGGAACTTATTGTGCTCGTGAGAGCTCGTGGGCAAATTTTCAGAAAAAGTTATTTACTTTTGTGATCTTGGCATGCTGCCAAGCGTATTACACCGTTTGACGTCATCTACGCCAACATGCTGACGTCACAAAAGTAAATACAGTAAAACCTGCAAATCTGACCACGTGCCTTTTGTGACTATTGTGATCATTAACTAAGAGATTACTTATCACTAATCTTCTTAAAAGTAAAAGTAGGCGTTTTACATTGTATTTACGGAATTTCACTTAACAGTGACAAATTTAGTACAGGTATTTTCAAAATTACAAAGTCCTCGTTTCTGATTTTGAGGAATGTATTATCTGTAAACTTTCACATTTTTAACCTTTCGATGGCTTTAAGATTACTTAACAAGTCAGTATTCTATCATTAATTGACTGAAACCATTAGTGCGGTCAAGATGACTTCAAAAAAGTTTATAAAGAACTAAATTTGCAAGAAAACAAAAGGTGTTAGTTTTTAGAAAACCACAGTGAAAGGAAAACAGCGGAACATTTTCATATTTACAAATTAATCCACGATTTTAAAAGTTGTTTTAAAATATTTTTTAATAATTTTTTTTAGCATTTGCAAGATTCACTATAAGCACAAAAACTCAAAATAGAATGAATATCGCCTAAAAATACAATTTTAGTATAAAATAATTCATTCTTACAAGTGGCCACTTTGGACCGGTTTCAGAAATGGTCACTTTAGACAGGTTCTACTGTATTTTTTCTGAAAACTTGCATAGGAGCTAATGATGAGTTGCTCTTTCCAATGGCGTTAAAAGAATTTGGCGTCACCGATTAATTTTTTCATCATAAAATCTATAACGCAACCTTTTTATTTTACTAACTTAAACAAAATAGGCCACTCTAGTCGCTTTACATCACATTTAAATATGCGTAGACTTTATATCTTGTATAAATATCGGCATTCAAGTTAATTTGTTGCTTTAGAAAAAAATGATAAGTGGGTACTGCACAAAGAAGTGCACGCTTAAGTCATTTAAAGGTTATATAGTAATTTAGAAAAAGTGGCACCGTATAAAGCAGCGAATTTAATTCTGTAGGGGTCGCGTTTGAAGAATAAATACGCCATAAGCGCCATGTGCTTCGTAAACGAAGCACAGACGATTATAATAAAGAGTTTCATTTATGCCTTTGATGCAGTGCCAAAGTCACAAAGACGTCACATACGTCGATCTAAAAGAGAACTTGGAAAGAACAGTGGCGATTAGACCGAGCTAGCATTTCTTTAGCGAAGTGTTAATTATTGTTGTTGAGGTTTGAATGTAGTTTAAAATAAAAAGTAAACAGTTGAATAGCTTTTTATAAAACATCAAAGTTTCCTTTGAATAAAACATAACGATTGCATGACGTAAGTAATAAAAAAAAAACGAACTGTTTTGATTTAAATTACTACGTTTATTATTTACGTTCGAGTCATACAATGGAAATTATATAAATTAGTACATTTAAATATTTAACGAACAATTAAAAATAATTTCCGAAATTGTAATTTCATTAATTGTGATAAATATATTATAAACCATTTAATGTTTATAATTATTATTTTAAGCAACTATGAATGTCAATAATTATAAATGATGGTACAAGAACAATCAATTAAACAATTTCAATAATTTATTTAAAATACAATAGAATTACATTAATCCGACGTTCGTTAGTTCGAAGCCGCTTGTAATCTCCAACGCACTTAAAATTTTTTTTAATTTTAAAATTGTAATAGTAATAGTTTAGGTATGATTTAATATAAAAATTGTTTGATTACGAGACTATAAATAAACTCAAGTTCATTATTTTTGTCATATCCTACGTACATACAGGGTGAGTTATTTAAAAAATGTCACGCGTTTTTCTCGAAAACTGTTAGAGATAGGTAAGAATTACTTATTAGAATAATGATAAAGTATGAAGGTGGTCCTCTGACGACCTCGAGTGACCTTGAAACCCATTGGATTTGGAAATATAGGCCTAAATTACCTTTTTCTTTTCAATTAATAGCGAATTTTTGTGATGCTCAATTCATAAAACAATAAAAAAGTTTTACTTAAAGGTAGTTTTCGAAATAATCTATCGTTTCGAAGGTCAAAACAAAAATTTCGTTTCGGCAATAAGAATATTTTAATTGTAGCTTAAAATTTATTTATTATTCATATAAATGCTCAAAATAACTTAATGCAAAATTTGAACCACAGTATTCGGTCTTTTTCGAATGCATTCGAAACGGTATGCGAAATACGAAACGTATGTTCTGATCCACAGCCTTACTTGCCACGTGTAAAGCTATCAAACTGATTGAAACTAATTTTTATTTTCTCTTATATCTTCTAGACGGTTGATTATTTCGAAAATACGTTTAAATAAAAATATTTTGGGTTTTTTACGAACTATCGATTGGATGTCACACAAATAGCCTATCCAATTAAAAAAAATATAACTTAGACCTATATCTCTCAAACTAATGGGATTCAAGGTCATCATCAGACGGCCTTTTTCGTACTCTATAATTTTTATAGTAAGTAATGTTTATCTGTTTATAGGAGCCATGTGGTCTAATGGGTCAGTCTAAGGACTGGGCTTTTAGCGTACTCACGGCTGCGGATTCGAGCCCCGTTGCAACCATGAACGTTTATGAATGTTTAATACTAACCCCCGTACTAACCAAATCCAGCAAGAAAACCCACCAAATTAGACTGGTTAATTGGGGAACCCAAAGCCAAAAAATAAAAATATTGGTCTCTAACCGTTTTTGAGAAAAACGCGTGCCATTTTTTAATTAACTGCCTATATACGTATAATAAGTATGGCTTAATTACAAAAATAAATTTGTAACCCATTTAATATCCGAGTTTAATGAAGTCGAAAAATAGAAACCTATGTATTTTCGTTATTATTAAAAATAAATATTTTTTTTCGTAAATATATAATTATTATAGATACATGCATCATTATAAGTAACATAAATAACGCGAATTATTACAAATAAAACAATAAACCTAGGAATTACATTTTTGTTCGCATAATTTTAAGCGGTAAATGAACACCCTTAATATTTCGATATTCTAGTATACTATTATTCTGCAGCTGACGATACAACTAGAAGACTGATCATCGATAAACAATCTTACGCGTGGGCAGGTAAACTATCGTCCGGAAAATTGGTAGCAGTAGTCATTACATTGAAAGGATAGCCTCGCGAATGCTGCTCTTGCGAAATCAACCTTAGATTGTATCTAATCTAACTCTCGCATAAACCTGTCTGTTGTTGGATCATCGTCGCTTTAGTTCGATCTGTCCATCGATAATGTTTTTCCCATCTCAATTTGACGTAATAAGTTGTTCGATAATCTTTCTAATACGTACAGAATTCCAAAAAAACTAATAACCTACCAAGACAATTCATACCTGACGAGCACGTCATTACTTTCTTGATATAGGTATTTTACTTATTCTATTACCTTTCTTGGACGTCTCAATTACGTCGATTACGATTATCTCCATAAACTCTTATCTCTTCTTATCTTCTTATCTCTTTCTTTCCATTTCCTAAACATCCTTTTGTTTTACTTTCAAGAAACTAAATATTGTCTACACGTGTAAATTTAAAAGCCCCACTCGCGTCGAATTTTTTAGTTTCCCATTTCATTTCAGTTATCATTTCATACGATATGTACGTAGGTTGTAATCATAAATCAGTAACAACAGAAAATTGTGCGTCCATTTAATATAATTGATGCTTCGGATGTTCGACGTATAATTATTTTCAATTTCACACTTTCACGAGAGTGATTTGTTTTTTCAAAATAAATAAAACGAAGTGACGGATATAATAGTTTCAATAAGGAAAATCTGAAACAAAGTGAAAAACTGACCCTTATTACGTGAAAAAATGTTACTAGTAATTAGTTAGGTACTTGTGTTAGAATGAAAAATAAAGGCAATTGAAAAGGTTTTTAAGTTCAGTTTGTTAGCGCCATAATACCTATTTTACATTTTCATTAAGGATTAGACGGACAAAAAGGTTTCCTAAAGGAAATGAGATTTTAATTAAAGTTCAATCAAAAGCAATCAAAAGCGAAGTAAACTAACTACTTTGATAGTCAATTTATTTATTTTTTAATTATGAATATACACGATTTTAGTTCATTATAGAAGTTATATTAGTTATAGTTATATTATCATTTATTATATAGTAGTTTTATATATTTGAAAATTTTGTCGCTCTGGAAAACCGTGACGTCGAGATGTGCAGTAACTACTTTTAGTAACGAATATAGGGGAATATTGGAGTAGGGCATATTGTGCGACAGTCACACAAGCTTCCTGTTTGTTTACGTAGTACACGTAGTCGGTAACAGAATCTCCGTCATTGGATCTTTGCCTTTCCACATACACGTGATAAAAACGTCACGTACTCTAAGAGCGAACGAATTCACTTTTCAACAATTTAATAAGATGACGTTGACAAATAAATTGTCGGTATTATTTGTTTCGATTTAACTGATTTTACTCAATTTTCTCTAATGATCTACAAATATTATTACCATCGTATTTCGTGCATTTTTGTTTTATTTATTACATTTATTTGCTTTTATCATGATATACCTTACGTTTTTATCGATACCTATAACAGCTGCATAACCTTATTACTCAATACAAATTTTTATGTTAAAAATCAGTAATTTAACAATAATATTTGTTCGAATATTTACTAATAATGAAGTATTGTATTTTTTAAAACTCTTCAATTTTATGTAGGTTACCAAATTCGTATTATACCAATAAATTTGTATTAACTGTTGGGGTCATTCCATTCACAATCAATCAATGGATCAAATCTTGACAACTCAGAAATTGATAATTTTTTCTACAGTTATTATTTATTCTAATCATAAAAATAATAAGAAATACCAAATATTTAATTTTTAGTCCTAATAGTTTTTGAAATACTACTTTTTAAAACTATGAAAATCACGAAAATATATCGTATTTTTAAAGATTTGAACGGTCCTATCTCAAGAACTATTTGACTTAGAGTACTGTATTTTATATTATTTTCTTCAGTTTTTTATAAGCTTTAATTTGATTTGCTACAAGGTTACGTGACTAAAACTTTATTGTTTTAAACAATAAAAAAGTGTTTTTTGAAAATCAAAAAATCGAAAGCTTTGATTTTTTTTAATATGTTTTTTATACACTAATTAAGAATATAAGTACTCAAATTCGTGATAGTATCTCGATGGGATCCTATTATAAAAACGTATATTGACTAATAGGGCACAGAGAAAAGTAAATTAAAACGTGCACTTAACAGGTGCGTGAAGTTGGCACGTCATTAAAAGCACTAACGAAAAAAATTGTGCCAATCGTTTGTGCTTTGTTTGTGCACGTTTGTGCACGATATAAAAATTTTGCCCGACACGCCGTTTTCGAGTTATTCAAAAATCAAAATGACGTGCTAACTTCACGCCCAGCACGTCATTTGGAAGCACTAACGAAAAAAATTGTGCCAATCGTTTGTGCTTTGTTTGTGCACGTTTGTGCACGATATAAAAATTTTGCCCGACACGCCGTTTTCGAGTTATTCAAAAATCAAAATGACGTGCCAACTTCACGCTCAGCACGTCATTTGGAAGCACTAACGAAAAAAATTGTGCCAATCGTTTGTGCTTTGTTTGTGCACGTTTGTGCACGATATAAAAATTTTGCCCGACACGCCGTTTTCGAGTTATTCAAAAATCAAAATGACGTGCCAACTTCACGTCCAGCATTTGGAAGCACTAACGAAAAAAATTGTGCCAATCGTTTGTGCTTTGTTTATGGACGTTTGTGCACGATATAAAAATTTTGCCCGACACGCCGTTTTCGAGTTATTCAAAAATCAAAATGACGTGCCAACTTCACGCCCAGCACGTCATTTGGAAGCACTAACAAAAACAATTGTGCCAATCGTTTGTGCTTTGTTTGTGCACGTTTGTGCACGATATAAAAATTTTGCCCGACTCGCCGTTTTCGAGTTATTCAAAAATCAAAATAAAAAATCATTTGAAAGCACAAACAAAAACAATTGTAGCAATCGTTAGTGCTTCGTTTGTGATCGTTTATGCATAATATAAAAATTTTGCACGACACGCCGTTTTCGAGTTATTCAAAAATCAAAATAAAAAATCATTTGAAAGCACAAACGAAAACAATTGTAGCAATCGTTAGTGCTTTGTTTATGGACGTTTATGCATAATATAAAAATTTTGCACGACACGCCGTTTTCGAGTTATTCAAATATCAAAATGACGTGCCAACTTCACGCCCAGCACGTCATTTGGAAGCACAAACGAAAAAAATTGTACCAATCGTTTGTGCTTTGTTTATGGACGTTTGTGCACGATATAAATATTTTGCACGACACGCCGTTTTCGAGTTATACAAGAATTAAAACCTGACGCTTAGCACGTCGTCGTCGGAAGTATGTACAATCAAAAACAATATTGCAGTATTTTGTAATATTTCTAATCATCGAAGAATTTTAGCATGGTAGGCCGTTTATTTAGGCGGTACGGAGTAGTATGGCCGTACTGACCATTACCATTTTTTTAAATTTTAGAAATTAAAAATTAACAAATCTACTTAAGCAGTGTACATTCAACTTTCTTAGATATAGATTACAATTGTATAAATCTTTAAAAATTCTATTTGATATTTCTGATACTGATAAGCAAGTTTATGAAAGATACATCTACCTATCAAAATCGTATATTTTTATTTCGTCGGAATGTGTTCCTTTGCGGTAATGGAAAGTTCCTTGATATAGAAATACGGTGAATTATTACTTCATTTTTGCCATAGATATTTGTGGTATTTTATGTAATTTATGTACTGTGTGATATAATACGGGAATAAAATTAAAGTAACTATTCTGTTCATTGCTTAATAAGGGGAAATATACAAAGCTGCAATATTATTTTAAATTTTGCGCCTTTATTAATGAACTAATTTGTATGAAATTTTTAGGATATATATTTTAAATTTTGCTCTACATGCTAGTAGATAAATTTCAAGAAAAATCGTACTGGTACAGCAATTTTCAAAATTTAAAAGCAGAAAATCAACGTTTTGGACCTACCAGCGTGTTATAACTTGCACATACCTATTGCGCCATTTACGACAAATCTTACTAACCTTCAATGATACCTACCTACTATTTATTTACACACATACCTACATTAAATAGAGGTATACGTACTTAAAATTAGAACGAAAAAAATATAGACGAAATACAGATGACGAAGAACCAAATGAGTAGGTATATTAATAAATGTTAGATTTTATATGCGGATAGAAATAAAGATATAGATAGAAATAAATAGAAATAATAGATAGAAATAAATGTAAATTCTACATGCTTAAACAACCTACTTATCTGGTTTAACACCTAAGATAGGTTACAAAACAGTTTAAAATCAAACAGTTTTATGTAATAATTAAAATGTGACTTAAGCCGATCTTTCTATTTTCAGCTAAAATCTAACAGATATTTACCATGAAAACAATTGTCTGAACAAACGTTTCTATGGTAAATATCTGTCAGATAAATTTATCAGGAGATGGAAAGATCGGCCCTTAGTACACTTTTATTCTGAGGTACAGATACAGGTTTTTTCCAATACACCACCAAACCAGTTTGCGAACTGTCTGGTACATGCCTTCAACTAATCAGAATTTTAGAATTTACTCAACTGTCAAATTCTAAAATTCTAATTGGTTGAAAGCATGTGTCGGACGGTTCGCAAATTGGCGATGTGTTGGAACAAACTTCAAGTTCTATTGATAATAAATAAACAAAATTATATTACAACGTCGAAATAAATTTAATTTTTTTTTAAATTTTATTAGTTTGTAAGTAAATATTAAGTTAATCTACTTGTGCATATAATAAATGCATGGTTTTTACGTTAAATATATTTTTTTATTTGTTAGATATTTGATTATGTTGTAGGTAGTTATTTCATTGTTTTTGTATTTTATTATTAAAAGTAGATTTGAACATAGTAAATATAATAATCAGTATGATGTCGAGATTATAGGTATGTGTACTACCTTTGATTATAGGTACTACCTAATTAGAAATCTTCTCAGACTAGGATGAAGTAGAACAGTAGAACATCTTATCGTTAGTAACTTATATTTAGATTTAATCTTACCATTAATATTAATAAGTTTTTGTACCTATAAATATAAGTGTTTATATAATGAGTGTTTTTTAATTATTAGAAATTATTAATCGTTGTACGTTATTTTTAACTTAATCCAGATAGTCCTGAACTATCTTACTTTATATTGTTTTTAAAATTTTCAGTTTCTCTCCTGATTATTTAAAATTTAAAGATAATGTTACTATTCAAAATAGGATCTCCTTTCAAAAAGACAGTAAATATACCTACATACAAGTTTTAAGAAAATAGATATGATATGATCTGCATTCTTGTACTTGTACGAAAATCAACTACTTTCAGTAGAAGAGTACATTTACATAACTTGAACGACCTTGTATAAATAGTTAATATTTTTTGACGTGCTGATTTAAAATTCCCGATAGTTACAAATATTCCAAGAAGTATTTCCTACTAAAAGTATACCTACTAATGAATGCTGTAATATTGTTTTTGATTGTATGTATCTTCAACGACAACGTGTTAAGCATCAGGTTTTAATTTTTGAAAACTTGAATAAAATTTTACAATGTTCAGAAACGTTCATAAACAAACCACTAACGATTTCATAATTGTTTTCGTTTGTGTTTTCAAATGATTTTTCATTTTGATTTTTGAATAACTCGAAAACGGTGTGTCGTGCAAAAATTTTATATCGTGCACAAACGAAGCACTAACGACTCCTACAATTGCTTTAGTTTGTGCTTCCAAATGATTTTTTATTTTAATTTTTAAATAACTCGAAAACGGCGTGTCGTGCAAAATTTTTATATTATGCATAAACGATCACAAACGAAGCACTAACGATTGCTACAATTGTTTTTGTTTGTGCTTTCAAATGACTTTTTATTTTGATTTTTGAATAACTCGAAAACGGCGTGTCGTGCAAAATTTTTATATTATTCATAAATGATCACAAACGAAGCACTAACGATTGCTACAATTGTTTTTGTTTGTGCTTTCACATGACTTTTTATTTTGATTTTTGAATAACTCGAAAACGGCGTGTCGTGCAAAATTTTTATATCGTGCACAAACGTCCATAAACAAAGCACAAACGATTGGCACAATTTTTTTCGTTAGTGCTTCCAAATGACGTGCTGGGCGTGAAGTTAGCACGTCATTTTGATTTTTGAATAACTCGAAAACGGCGTGTCGGGCAAAATTTTTATATCGTGCACAAACGTGCACAAACAAAGCACAAACGATTGGCACAATTTTTTCGTTAGTGCTTCCAAATGACGTGCTGGGCGTGAAGTTAGCACGTCATTTTGATTTTGAATAACTCGAAAACGGCGTGTCGGGCAAAATTTTTATATCGTGCACAAACGTGCACAAACAAAGCACAAACGATTGGCACAATTTTTTTCGTTAGTGCTTCCAAATGACGTGCTGGGCGTGAAGTTAGCACGTCATTTTGATTTTTGAATAACTCGAAAACGGCGTGTCGGGCAAAATTTTTATATCGTGCACAAACGTGCACAAACAAAGCACAAACGATTGGCACAATTTTTTTCGTTAGTGCTTTTAATGACGTGCCAACTTCACGCACCTGCACTTAACGGGTTATATTTATTATATGGGTTTATTATTATTATTATTATTATATTATACGGGTTATATATATTTCAAATACACACAAATTACACAATAATTGTGATATTACACAAATTATAATAATATATATTTTTTAAAAACAAATAAGTTGTGGAGCAATAACCATTCACGCGATGCGAAATTTTAAATCATACTTATATGAAGGCCGTCGCTGTTCGACCTTTTCATTTTATCTCTATTGCGCGGAGTGCAGCGTATCCATTATAATTTTGACCCTACAACATTTGACGTTTTGAAATTAAAAAAAAAACTAACAAAGCACGATTTTTCAAGATAGATAACTGTGACTGCATATGTAAATGTAGTATTGTACAATTTGTCAAAAATAAGGGTAATTTACGCTTCTGTTCGTCTCCCAAAAATTTTCAAAATTTTTGTGTTGAAATTTTTCGATTTTGGCATTAGCAATCGCAGCTTTATAATCCTTCAAATTGTTTTATTGAAAACAGGCGAGTGCATGTTTAGATTTAGTGTCTATAGTACATTTTTTAACATATAGATCTATCGTCTACAATTAAAGCTAACCTATGGTACACTATGTTTAATCAAAAACTACACCGTGGGGTAAAACCGGGTACGCTTTTGAAGATGATACTTTTTATATATTAGCTTATAATATGTTTATATCGCCATGTAAAAATGAGCTTGAAGATGAAGAAAAACTAGAAAGAGCAGAAAACAGAGGCGTTAAAAGAAAATTGTACAATAATAATTAAAAGAAATGATACTGGTGTTGTACATTCAAACAAGCAAACAGAATAAATTCAAAAAGAACGCTAGGAAAAGTGCAGAAAAAAATAGAAATTTTGGAATTTTCTAAAAATTTTAAAAATTACAAAAGAAAATCTGAAAAGTTAAAGATTTTGACCAAGACCTTTGTCTTGTTTTTGCATTAATTGAATTACTAAACCGTAACATAAAAATTATTTAAAGGGAAGGTATTTTCTGTTGTTTTAAATGGGCACCCTTGGTGGAAAAACCGGGTTTCTGTTCCTTGTGAAGTAAAGTTCAATTTACTAGATATAAAAACTTTTAGACCAAAAACCACTATTTTTTATTTTTTTTACGTAGGTATAAGGAAACCTAATAACCTTTTTTGTAATAGAAATATTTAAAAGAAGAAAATATGTAACAGTTCAAAATTTTAGTACCCGGTTTTGCCTCACTTTTCACCACTTAACAATAAAAATACAAAAGTCACAAAATTTAAAAACACGAATGTTCAAAATTATGTTTTTATCGGTTGATTTCATATGGAATGCCCCTATTACCCATATAAAATAATTAATTTTCCAATGTATAACAACACAACGTCCTGACAAGATTTAGTTTCGCAAACTTTGTCACAAATATCCTAAAAAATCGATTCTACATAGTTATTCATGGAATTGTTTTTGTTAATTCCGACATTTATATTGTGTGAAGTAAAGCACAATGTGAAGGTGTTAATCTCTCCGTCATGACGGGAGATTAGTCTTTCCAACTTGTCGATCTTCAATTGTTGTTTTTTTTGTAATTAATACTTGTAAATGCACTTCAGATGCTAAAATTAAAGGTCGAGCACATGTATGATGTCCCTGTCCGTAATACAGGGTGTTCGCAATAGAGGGTTTACGAATACGTGTTTTTAAATGAAGCGAAATTCAGGACATTTGAAAACTGTCCGTAATGTGAGTTGTCCTCGTTAGAGGAGTTTTACTGTATTATGTATTATTACGCGTTATTTACGAACGTTAGAATTTGAGGTTAAATTTTTTCTTTGCAAACTTGGAAAGATTTGACACCACTGTGTGAGACGTCATCATCTTCTGACTTTTTATTGATGGCGCGCATTTAAATAAAATTTGAACGGGTCTAGTCGAGAATCGGCATCATGCATCAGTCGTATAGCGAAAGAATTTCTGGAGAATAACAGGCGCTCGTCTTGTTTTTGAGATTAAAATCCACCTTTAAAAAACCGATCCGAGATAAGATATTTAAAACAATGGAATAGAGAAATAGAAGATGGCATTTTTCAAATATTTTCACTGCTGCCTCGAATCGTAGAATTCGTGAAGTGAGCAAACGGATAATATTCTTAAAAAGTTGAAACGTTGAAATTCTTTTAAATCGCATTCTTTGCATTTTGAGGTATGTATAACAAAAACTTTTTCGTAATATAATCCTTTTACAAATTTAGAACTTATAAAATTGTTTTATACGCTTTTTTATCTACGGCATAACGACTATTAAAACAAATATACTATAATAAACTATTATTGTGCCCGTTTCTATTTTCGTTGTGTGCTAATTTTTTAATATGCGCACGCACGGCTTAGGAGGAACATTGACAGATTGTTAAGATACGTACTTCGATCAAAATGCGAATTATTTCTTCTCCCCCGTTAAGTTGTGTATTGAGCGAAGCGGTATTTACATTAGCGTGAAGTCATGGCTGTGTCGTAGATAGTCAGACGTATGTATATTACTCCTTGCATTTAAAGTCGATGAATAAATAAACGTGTGACTACAATGCGACGCACTCGCGCCTGATTTCGATCGTGGCTCTACGCTAATGTAAACGCCGCTTTAAATAGGAAGGAATTTAACCCTAATTTTTTTTAATCATGATTGAAAAACAATTTATACAGTTGAAATATAGCTTTTTATAAAGAGTATGTAGAAATTTTAATTAAAATGGCACGTATATTGACTTAAAGGCAAAGTAACAAAGAGCCGTATAAATCGATGACCTACTCGAGACGTCGGATTAATAATTACATTACATAAATAATTCAAATAGATACCTTATGTAGTACTTTAATCGGTTTAATACGCCAAAACGAAATACCTACTGTTATTTTCAACGTTGCTGGATATACAAGCAGACTGTTTTATGTCAAGGTTGGATATATTATTAATGGGGTAAATGAAGAAGAAGAAAATAAAAGAAAATTGTAATCCCAAGTTTAACGTAAACTGAAATTGCATTTCATTTCATTCTACTCTATCGACCGTTGATGTAAATTTTAACTATACGCTTCGATAGTCTTCAAAACGATATCGATGGCGTTCTGCCAAAAAGTCGTAACCCACACTTTTGCAAAAATCCAGTTATTCTGACTATCTTATGCATCTAGGGCAAAGACATCATTTGTTAAAATTTGGTAACAATATTCTGATTTTTTTCACCGGAAAAATTGATTTATATTTCCGCGAAACGTATCTGTTTATAGCTACGCGACTATATAACATGTGCTCTCTTGTAAAATTCTCTTTTTGTGGGTTACGCCCTTTTGGCAAAACGCTATCGATATATCGCTAAAAAGCTGTAACGTTATTTCAAGAGAAATCGCATTATATTAGTTTTAAATCTTCCATAAATTTTTATGAAAGCCATATATTATGTATATCAACGAATTCAAGGTTTATTTCAATTTTATTATAAAAAGTTAATTAAGAAAAAAAACAACAAATAAATATAGGTAAGTAAGGATCATAATAATTTTAAATATTTACAGTACAAATGAAAAAATATTTACTTAGGTATAACAATTAGGTTCTGCACAAAACCAATTTTGAGTCACATTTATTTAACAAAAAAAATATAATTTCTATTTGTTAACACTAAATTAATTAAAATAGACATTTTTTTGTTAACAATTTGTTATTTCCTAATGCGCAAGAAAAGATTTTGAAAAAGTTAGTCTAATAATGAACTGTCAATATTTAAGTACAATACGTATTAAAGTCGTATAAAATAGTATTTACAAATCACGGCTTTTCTTTAATTGGCAATTTTTTATTAACGCATATTTTAAACGTTGCCCCACCAACAAAAGTCCCAAACTTTGATGAAGTTGAATTTGAACTTTGTTTTATAAATAAACCACACTTTGTACAGTGATCCACAAAATTAATGCGCGCACTTGCAAAAATATTAACTCTTCAAAACATGCTTGTGTGGCTATCGTTTGGTCTACTGTACCCTATAGGGATGAGCGAGCGTTTCATTCGGTGCGCAGCAGTCGAGCTGCAAGTCAACAAGTTGTTTTGAGGCGAATGTTCGACTCAGAATTCCACTTAAATTGTGTGTTAATAAAACATATTTTTCATAAATAATGTGTTGTTATACCAGCGCACACACAGCTATTATTTGAAAGTATTTTAAAATCGACGAGTTTAACAACATTGAATTAGATTGGGACACTTGCTGATCACTTTGGATGCGCGAATTAATCTTGTACACGACTGTATACATACATATTCACCAACAAACAACTATAATTTTCGGAAAATAACAACCAATGAGAATACCACTACATCATATCAATCGACAAAAAAGAAGATATTTAAGTAGTAAATTTTGCTAATATTAATTGAAATTCGTATATAGACTCGGAAACTTCCTGGCGTTTGCACTAAGACATAATTGTATAATGCAAGTATTTGCTCTTTAACGTTTACACTTCGCTGATATCTCGGTTTATCAACATTTGGTAGTTGTTGTTTCAGCGCTCCCCTCTAAAGTATCTCTTCGTACAGTAATTATCATTTAATTTGTCTGATAATAGCAACCACGAACTTATTGTCGAACCGCACCATAAACTCCATTAACAAAAACAATTTCTACTGATATTAGTTCTATATATTAACTGGTAGTAATTTTCAGAAAATTAGAATTTTTTAATCCAATATTCAATGTAATGACGTTTGTGTTATATTACAACCGCCCTACTCTCGTACAATTGATTTCCACATTAAAACGCCGCGCCATTTTAAAAATAAAATATGTCCCATTCTAAACGTCGCCTTATTGTGGACATAGAAATTACGTAATACGCGTGAAACGTTTTCAGATATAGCGTCACAACCTAATAAAGTTGAAGTTATGTTTTCTGACAGTAAGGAAATTGTGTATTAGGAGATGAACTCGCCGACCGAAATTTCGATTTCCTATTCGTATTTGTAGTTATTGAGGAGATATTGTTCTATTTTGACAAGACTCGTTTCGTCGAAATGTTTAGTAAAAGTTGACACTCGATTCGTTATAGCTAAATATAATTTAGTTGCATCTTATTTTGCTTTTTTTTTTCGCTTAATTGACGTGGAAAGCAAACGAACGCTGTACGATTTAATATACTGTCGGAGGAAAAAATAACTTATTTATTTAACCTGACAAATTCGTTGTAACGGTCATTATTATTCGATTGATGTTATCGAGTGACACGTTCGAAATTGGATTTGAACATCCATAGGAAATCTAACCTTGAAACCAATCAACACATTTTAATTACAATTCGTGCACACTTTGATACAGATTTAATTCGATCGATTGTTTTTGTAATGTAAAAAATAAGATACAAAGTATCTTCAAAAATTGAAAGTACGCAATATGGTTCAAAAACACGGAAACATCAAAGACGATCCTTAAAATTGACTAGTTTTGTTTCACAATTGGTAATTTTAATAGACACGCTGAGAAATAGAAAAACGCACTGTGCATGTAGCAAATTGCACAATTTCCTGCTGTTGGATATGAAAATTTTAAAAAAGAATATAAATAAAATGAATATTGTATATGTAACTGAATTTACATGACGGTTTTGATATGACGAGATTCGAGTTAAGAAATGAAATACGCGCTGTACGAATCGAGTTGTTTATGGAAAGAAAATTGTTTCGTAATATAAAATGCGAATAAAAATTGGGTTTTTAAAGAAAATGAAGGTTGATAGTGCTTGATTATCATATTTCCAGTGATATTTTTGGACATATGTTAATTATTGTCGACGTCAATTACAGTCTTAAGCTTTTATTGGATAATCTATAGAGGCATATGCAAATAAAATTGAGTAAATGAGACGAATTTAACATATGCTAATGCCATGCAAATGATAAATTATTAATAACCGAAAACTAATTTGCGTATACTCTTCTTCCAACTTAAAAACGGCCGTAATTTAAAATTTAAAATTATAATTCTGAAAATGAAGTAATAAACGACCCGACTAGAGACTTAAATGTAGGACGCATGGGTAATAAAGAAAATAATAAAACTGCCATACAACAAAAACTTAGTTCAGTTGTATTCTTTCCGCAACATCTATTTAATAACTAGCTTATTTGTATTTATAAAATTAAAATTATTAACTTTGAAATATAATATAACAAGGTGTTTCTAAAATAGATAATCAAAACTTGAGGGTACGTAGAGCTATGGATTCGAGAATGGTTTTATTTAATATCTTCGTTTTTATGCTTATTAAATCAAAATAATTAAATTCGGGAGGGAGGGGATTAAACTGCATTAATATCACCTTAATTTTTTTGTATTTTAAGTTTTTCAACATTTGACAAGAAATTATGAAATTTCAAAGTTTTCAAAGGGTAAAATCATTTTTAATATTCCATTACATTAATAGTAAAATAATAATTTCAATAAAAACACTACCGATGTCTTCGTTTAAATGAAATTTCATTTTGATTAAACTTCTTCAAAGCACAAAAAATGCGGTTTATTATGTAGGTATCGAAAATTGTACACGCGACACGAAACGTGTTAATCATGTAAAGATCAAACAGATCTTTGCCCTTGAAATATTAACGTGGTAAAGGAAGAAAGTGTCACCAAAAATAGAACAACTTTCAGTTTCCAACTTTCCTCGGATAACTTGCGACTTACTGAACTTGCCATTAATTTTCAACAAGTAGACTGCTATTGAACAAGAAATAACTTTTGAAAGTAGATACTTGACTACTGATTTCATGTACGTGAAGCATTTAAAATAATACTAACATCTTCGATGTAATATTAAAATAAAAAAATACAATTTAAAAAACCTCGATCGACAAAATATTAAAAATAAAATAAACATCGGAGATAAAACATTTACGTGAAACGAGCAATTAAATTATCCGGAAGCAAAATATTAATATTTCCTTCTTTGGCAATTAATTTTGCTGAACGTTTTATAAACTTAATTGATTTAATTAAAACTGGCGTCGAGAGATTGAATTATTTTGCGATACACGTTAATCATCGACAAATACAAAGTGTAGCCGATATAAAACTGTTTGAGGAATGTCTAGAAAAACTAAGACAACTTTCCAAGATGTTGAAAAATAAAACGAACCGATCAGAAAAGACGGGTGTTACTAAAATTACAAGAAAATTGCGAATTTTTATTCTAACCGATTGCGAAGTTAAGAATGTACCTTGTTGTGCGAATGCCTTGGGCACAGGACATGAGTTTTGCAAATGACTGTACATTATTATGTACATTTACACTATTGTGTAAGTTTTATTTACATTCAGTATAGTGTTCAACGCTACAAATTAGCTGATAATATATTTATATATTAATATATAATATAACCGGTACTCTTGATCCATAAAAGTGCGGGTTTTGCGCGGTTTTCGGAAGTATTTTTCTACGGGTTTGGCGTCGAATCGGTAGAGCGTATGGCGTGGAGCCGCGTTTTTTCGCGAGTTAAAGGTCGCGATTTATAGGCGCGTTAAAGGGGGGATTCCGTTTCGATATTCGAAGGGGAAACGTGCGAAAAAAGCGGTTCTTTCGGACCTATTTTCGACCGTCGGCGATCACACGATGCGATTACACGCTGCGATCACGCGCTATGATTACACGCTATGATTACACGCTGAGATCACACGCTGCGATCATACACACACACACACACACCCGCACGCGCTCACGCACACTCGCGCTCACCCTAAAGATAGGTTATCTTTCAGAATGATAGTTATAAATGATGAAATGAGGGAGCAAAACATTTTTATATAATTACCGTTTAATACATCGTAAAGTAAATTTTATTAATAAATTTATATAGTTTATACATATGTATACATATTAATATAATAAAATTTGAAAATTATCAAACCAGACTATCTTAATTTTGTGGATGGGCGATTTTTTGTTATTTTTTTTATATAGGGTTTCGTTATATTGCTTATTGAATAATTGAATATTGCTCCTTGAATAATTTTCGAGGTTCCAAATTCGTTCCGTTCAAGTTTCCCTTACCAAACGCTGTACTTTTTTTTCTTTTTGTTTCGGATGATGTTGGTCGACATTGTAATTACACTGTTTTCTGTGTATATTTAAAGATTTATTCGGTTTTATTTGTGTTATTTATTTGAAATATATTACGACGCTAATTTTGTTAACACATTTTGTGTGGTTTTCCACGGTTTTAAAGCACGACCATATGATAATATTTGAAAATTAGTGATAAAGCACCCCTCTGTTTGAGCGTGTGTTTCGGTTTTTGCTTGGTTTTTTCTATCGGAAATTGTTATACTATTTTTTAATAGACAAACTAGATAATTTTCAGAGTTCAAAGTTCATACCGTTCAACTTTCCCTTACTAAACGCTGTACTTTTTTTCTATTTCTTACGGGTTTCTCTTTCGGTGCATGCTTAAATATTTATCCGGTTTTATTTGTTGAATCTTAATCGTTTTTATTGCAGATATCGAAAATTCAAGGTTTTTGGATTGATTTAGAAATATTCATATAGTACGGTTCTAATATTTTGCTAATGCAGGTTTTCGCTTGGCTCTTAAACGGAGGGAAAAATTTTTGTTCGCTTATGGCATCGTTTTCGCGCAAGTTTTACGAACAAATCGCGACATTCACCCCGTCCGTGCGATATTCGAGGCCGCTTCTATGGAGGTTTACGACTGAAAGAGTGCAGCTATAAGGCTTTTCGATTTTTTTAAGGCAATTAGGGGCGCGCGAGGACGAAACTTTTTGTTGCACGAGGTTTTCCGAGTGCCCTTTTGTCGATTCCGAGCGAAAAGTTGCCGAAAGAAAAAATTTAATTTTTCTATAATTTCCCGTACAATAATGTCGGGATTTAAAATTTCTAAAAATGAAATGCCGCGAAACTCGGCCGTTTTTCGAAATTTCGGTGCGAAACTTTGCTCGTCGGTAGAGCTGCCGGACGCGCTGAACGTGCCCAGGAGAAATCCTAAAAATTCGAACCGGGGGGTGGTTTTTCGGGGGTGTAAAGAATTGCGATTTTTTGGAAACGTTCTTTGTCTTTGGGAACGTGCCGTTCCCGAACCGCTCGACGTCGGGGGTTGATTTTTTTTCGTGCGCGTTCTTTGGAGTTTCGGAAAAAGATCGGTGTGTTTCTCGACTTTCTAGCTGCAGTCGGTTCGAAGTTATTCACGTATTTATGTGGGACCGTGCGCGTCCCGTCGAAATCTGGTTCCTCGAAATTCCGTAGGATATATATCCTATCGCTACGATCGCTATATAGCGATCGTCACATTTTTCTCAGTTTAATCGCGTGTATCTCGCGAACGGTCGGAGATGGGAAGAAATCGATAGGGACCTTTTTGTAGTACTTCGACTTTTTTATGTTAATGTCGCCGTCGAAGGGTTTGCAGTAGTTTTTCGAGTGGACGACTTCCGGAACATTCGAAATATAGAGGGTGTTTCGAAATTGTTTTTCCAAAGTCGTCATTATGTACGAAATTGTACCGATATTGACGGAAATTGAGACGCGGCACCACGTAACCCGCCCGCAACGCTTAAGGGTGTTTGGTACAGATTTTCAAAATTATTTTTTTCTATTTATTTTATCACATATAGATAATTTATAATGTTTACATGGTAGTAAACGCAAAATTTTTCGAAAAAAACAAATGTATGTATCAGTAATTGTCGTTCAGAAATCTAGTAAGAGAACTACAAAACTTTTGGTATTGCCAGTAGAATAGCCAATGTACTGTTTATGGAAATATTTTCATTGCAATAAACGCAATAACTTGTTTATTACAACTGTTATAAAAATCTACAAAAATGACGTTTACACAAACTCTTAATTTGTCGTCCTAGAAAATACTTAACTGCGATAAAATTATATTCATTGCATAGCTTAAAATATCTACGTTCAAGTTTAATTTAATAACTTCATCGAAATTTTTTAGTTTTCAAATTAACACCGAAATTACAGATCGAGTGCATTTTCGATTTTCCATCCCGTAATTTTGTCTCCGTCTAATTTCTCCCATTCACAAAATACTATTCTACCGCACGTGGGTAAGTAGGGGAGGTAAACATTTGATAAATACCGAAAGCAATAAATTTTTATTGCTTACGATTAGTGGAAGTTACGGTTTTTAAGTTTGACTCGCAAATTTTGAAATGGTAGTTTTAGTCGTAATTATATTTTGATGGATTTATTTATATTTATAATTAGATACTTATGAGGTAATTAATATATTTATTTATAATATTTATACCTTCTAATTATCTGTAGGTACCTATAAGTTTAGTAGACAAACTGATTTTAATTAAGAGTAGCGGAACTCATGTCCTTAACTTGAATTAAAGACACGTAAATTACGATATAATACGAATTATTACGAATTAATAGTAAATTACGAGCAGAATGCATATATATATAGTCTAAGGTTAAACGCAAATTTGGCTTTATACCACTTTCCTGCCGGGCCGCCAATTTTTATTGTTACAAGAAGTAACAAGTAAAATAAGACATTTTGTTACATAAATTCTGGCATATTTTGTCGACCAGTTACTGACACATCTGGGAACCAACCCCGACCAACTGAAACATTTCAAAATACGTTCAGATTCTATCTAATTTTAGTGCTCGATAGTTTGAATTTTCAACATTTTCAAAATATTTTATAAATAATTGACCCTGGGCTCTCTAGAAATCTTAAAATTAGAGATCCAAAGGAAGATTTGTTAGCAACTCCATTACCAGAAAAATAAATATTTTCGATTTCAAATTGTATATATTTTTCTTCTCCTTTTTTCTATTTGTATATAGTATATAATTTGTAAGTATGTATATATTATTTGTATTGCTGCCGTACAGCTAAAAAACAGCAGCCTACCCTACTAAACTAATGGGCTCTAGGGCCTACAACAAAATGAGACTTTTTTTTCTATTTTTTTGTTTGACAATTTTTTATGTGGTATGTTTTTTTATGGTCTAACATGAAAAAAAATTAGTAGATATCTCGTGTACAACTAATTACGATTATTTACGATATTTTGAGCTAACCAATACTGTCGAAAGACCTATGACGTCATCTATTTCTGAAACTTTCCACATTTTTTATAAACCAATTTTTATAAGTCGTGGAATAACTTGAAGCTTGAGTTACACCTGTGACTAAGGGTCGGTTTTTTCACCTCCCAATAAATTTACTTGACAAATTTTTACCACGGAAACAATTGTCTGAACAAACGTTTCTATGGTAAATATGTGTCAATTAAATTAAATGGAAGATGAAAAGATCGGCCCTAAATGTATAATGAGCGTAAGCGTAAAAATACATTCAATTTTGAATTATCTTACGATGCATCGGTTTCTAATTTCTTTGTATTTAATAAATAATCTTTTATTCGAAAAAATCTTTTTCTTTTTAATAGTAGCAAATAGGTAACTAATTTTTACATTATTCAGAAAATTCAGAACAGCAAGTCTGTTCGTAGACCGAAGGTTTATGATTCCAGAGCTAATAAATTATGTTAATCCGTAAACCAAGGCGTTTCTAGGATCGCTGTCGGTTCCGTATTGTCCTCAACTATTCGGGTAGTGATGGTAATATAAAAAAATAGGGGAATACACTAGTTCGCTTAGTATTAGTGGCGCTCCTATAGCGGAATAGTTTGGCTAAATTACCTACAAAACATCCTTAATAGACATTCTAGCGAACTTAACCAGTGTGAGAAGTGCCCGGAGGGCACGAGCACGACCACGACCCCCGGCCTAAACATCCACCAGTCCCTCTTAGGTAAGATTCTAAGTTGCGAAGCGACCCAACCTGCGAAGGAGGTTGTGTGGTTAGCTTCGCGCGAAGCGCGAACGCCAACGAAAGGAGAGGAGAGGCGGCCGGAGACCGCTGAGCCTCAACTGGTATGTAAATATTGTGAAACTCGATATTGGAATTGTTTTTACGACTAGACGAAAGAAAGTTGACGCTGCACGTGGCGGAAGGCGAATAAATAGATTACAATACATTAGGTAGGTTACGTATTGAATCGTTATGCTAAAATAAATTTCACTCTCGCTAAGGTTACATATTAGTTGAATTCGGATTGAAACTTTTCCGCATTTATCACCAAGACTGATTGGCCGAAATGCAACCCATACAACTACGTGCCACGCAGGGGCCGATATTATCGTGGAACACGTAAAATTTTAACATTTCGGTTAAATCGACCGAAGTTCATCTAACGAAAAAGTCATGATTGAAAATGTTACGACTCGATTAGCAAAACATTTCAATTTTTAATTGAGAAGTGAAAAATTCACTTCCAAAATTATTCTTTCGTGTGTCGAAAAACGAACGTGGAAAACCAGACTTAAATAACAAAGTACAAAGTGCAAATTCGTATTAAAATGCGAACTGATCCAAAAAAATCATTTTACTGAATAAGTGAAAACTACTGTAAAACAGTTTCGTCGTGGATAAAATATGAGATTTTATAAAGAGTTTCATAAATTAGCTTATCGACGCGTCGATCAGTAATAAATACAGAAAAATAATGTGGCAGTTTGGAGAATAAACTTAGTACATTTTCCTTTTATTACGAATTTCCTTTCCGATCGACCTTTCCTTTAACCAAAACGTTTAGATTGATATCATTTTTTGATAACCTTAGGGGTAATTATTTTGTGGGCAAAAATTTTATAAATAATTGAGTACACGTGGTACTTATTGTTGAGTGCGAATTTTATCGAGAAACGTAAATCTTTTAACTTCAACCGATACCTCAAAGAACTTTGCCCTACTTATAAAGGTTTTTAAAACGTTTCTGAAATAACCATAAATTATTAAATGTGTTTTGTATACTTTAAAATTGCTTTTTAAAAACATTTCAAAACTTTTCCACTTAATGGTAAACGTTTGTTATTTTTTAAATAGTTCATCTGAGCCTAATTGCAAAAAATCATTTTCTATTGGCCAAGAACTTTGATTACAATGACAATAACAACTCAATCGACCGTTAAAAATTTAATTTTTTTTTCTGCAACCGTTCCTTAATTGTGATAATTTCACATACTATGTAATAATCAGTGTTAAAGGATTAGATTTTCTTCAACCTATGGGTGTTTTCATAGATTAAATAGTGTTTGCACATTTGGCGATATCTAATACTTCTGTTCGAGAACTAGTTGTTTCCGTAGGTCCAGTTCAATTCGCCGCCGTTTATCTCGCCACCGTATCAACTCGCCGCAAGAGGCAAATTTTCGGTTTATTAAAATTATACAAACAGTTGTTTTAAATGTGTTTTTATATATTCATCTGAGTATATCGATCACATATACATGTCGTAGGATAATTATAAAATCAGCCTTTCTACAAAACGCCGTCTTATTTTCGAAAAAACGAGCGTATCTCAAATTCGCTGATAAATCATAGCCTTTTTATAGTATGCTTAATTTTCTAACTTTAAAAAAAGGCGTTAAGTTACCGCAGCAATAAATGTTTAAAAAAATCACGTTTTATCCGTATTTTAAAAACGCTTCTGTACATAACTCGATTATTCAAAACCTATTAAACTGAAAGTAACTATGTATTATATAAGAGGTAGAACCTTATATGATAGTTTAGTTCAATTTTCGTGGAGTTTTGTTAATTTGTAAAAAAGTTATAATAAAAGTCTTCCGCCACTCCAATTCGCTCATTTGAAGAAATATTAAAAAAAATGCTTGAATACATGTGAGTGGACAAAGGTAAATTATCAAGTAAAACAGTTAATAAAGATATTAATGTTTAAAAGCTCCTGAAATTATAACATATTTGTAAACAAAGTGTGATGGCGTATTCGGTCCCGGGTGGAGTTTGGTGAGAGTGTCATATCGTGCCATCATTACTACAAAACGGCATTATGGATAATGTAAAGGAAATAATGGATCTAGGACTAATCTATATTTACTCAATATTGATTATATTTTAAGTCGTTCAAGTTATATTACTCATGACGTCATTCACGTTTTATTAAATATTTTTAATTTGATGTGTTGGTTTGATACGCAAGATAATGTATTAAATAAATAGCAATCGAATCTTTAAAAAATCAAAATATTTAATAAAATGCGTATGATGTTATGAGCAATAAAATTTGAATGACTTTTAAACTACAACAAATTGTAAGCGAGATAGATTTATAAAAATTACCTTAGTTCGAGATAAAAAGTAAAAAACGTCAAGTTCTCTAGTTCATCACTGCCCCTTAACAAGGAATTAAAAATAATTTTGTCTCCAATTTAGAGTAGGTGTATTTAAATATATGTAGATCGTTAGCTGTTTAGAATTTTAATTAAAACCTTATTTTTTGAACGAAAAGAAGAGAAAAATAAAATAGTGCCTTAAAGAAATTTCTGATATTAATGCGGTTTAAAAGGTTTTATCCGTAAAAAGTAGATTATCTTCTACATTAATGCAATCGAGTAGTCGCTCGATTCGATAATAGAATAAACTGTTGTTGAGTAGAGGAGGTTATAAACAATAAAACTTAATGGATGTTAGACGTATGTACTTAATGATTAAAACATTATTTTAATTATATATTGATATGTAAAAATTATAAACCATTAGTTTTTTAGAATTGTAATATTTTTTTCTGCTTAAAATGAAAATACCAGAGGTTGCAAAATAAAGGAATGTTTTACAATGAATTTTATTTAGATTCAAACGAATTCTACGTACAGAGACCATTTCTCTGTATTATTAAATTCTCAATAAAGGCGACAATTCGTTTTGTTATTACACAATATAGTTTTCCGTGGCGATGGCTTTTTGTATGTAGTATATTAAAATTCACGTTTCTAAATTTCAAATTATCGAACTAATGCCATTTTAATGAACTCCTTTTCCGGTTTACAAGTGATCATGTATAAGATGACAATTATTCCGTTTAAGAGGATCTTTATTAATTTAAGCAATACATATTACGATCGTATAAAATAAATAACAAAGTTAGGTATTTGTTAAATATCTGTTCTGCATTTTAATCTTTCGGTTCGGTGCAGGGTTATGTGGAGAGCGAATGTAACAAAGAAATTCTATTCTATAACGAGTAAAAGCAAGTCTTAGTCTCTAGCTTTTACAATGGATAATACCATTGTAAATGGAATTCCTTTTATCATCATCAATGTCGTTTTTTCGTCAGTATTAAAATTTGTAATACTGTTGTACTGCTATTGGCGTATCTGCCTTAAATTACTTTCGGCTTTATCGACAATAATACGTAGAACGAATTTCATCAGTTACATATATTTTAAAATTGCAACGTGAAACTTAAACGATTTAAAAATGGAATGGCCACTAAGACACAAATTAATCTAAGTAAGTTACATCAGATAATAATATATATATTCTCATATACTTACCACACTGCACCAGAAGATTGAAATGCACTATAGATTAAATTTACGAAGTTTTCAATTTATAAATAATTGCATTCGCATTTATAGATTAGAAGCTTGAGTATTCGGTGTGCTCAACGTCACGTACATACATAATACATTCCTAGTCATTTCTGGAAAATATTTGTTGTTCATGTTTTGCGAATAATAATTTACTTATCTACCAAAGTTGGTATAAAACATTAAACTGTGGTAATGTAATAAAACATTTTTGAAAGTAGGTCGACATGTATACAATTTCTCAATTTTTGAATAACTTACTTTACACAAATATTTCAAATTTAAAAAAAGGTCTTTGTATGTACAATAAAGAACGAAGTGGCAGGAAAGGTCCGAGACGGTTATCCGTTCAATCAGGACCAAAAACTTCCTTCCTCGATTGGGAGTTGATAGGCGTCGACTTTTAAGAATGTGGGCAGCTAGTGTACACTTTTTATTATTATATAGTTTGTTTACAAGTGATGCGATAGAATTTGTTAATATCTAATATCCAAAGTAACATTTCACCGCTTATCTCTTGAAGCTATCTTGGTTCGGTTAAATTTTGCCAGAATCGTGAACTATGTCTTTTTTTCGCAATTTCCCGAAAATTTTAAATCGCCAGAAACGCGCTTAGATTGTCATTTCTTGCATAGTTATTTTCGATAAACTACTTTTCAAGTAATTCCGGGCCGGTTCTGAGTGTATCAGGTAGTGTCATTTTATCGAGGTTATGCAAAAAATTTAATTCTATTTAAACGCTTGCAGTTCGTCATTTATTGCTTTATTATACTATAAAATCGACTTTTCGAGTAATTCCGGACCTGTTCTGAGCGTTTTAGGTTCGACCAAAATTTTGCCAAAATCATGGACTATAACACGTCTTTTTTTCGAGATTTTACAAACAATTTTAATCGATTTAAATGCGTGCAGATTTGCAAAGCGTGCAAAGCGGTGAAATGTTACTTTGGATATTAGATATTAATAAAGGGTGACTTTGCACAAATACAAATCAACTAATTTAAGGTGATACATTTTAATGAATAATTATACCGATAAACTATAAAAATGCATTGCAGCGTACACAAATATATTAAAAATAATTGGGGGTTGCGGGTAGGGATGAAACCCCTTAGGCGTTTTATCCCTAATTTTTGTATTATAATGTAGGTCTTGGACAGTTATTTACAAAAATATATAATTTGTTGGTGATATTTATTATTGTTTAAGAAATACGCGGTTTCGGATATTATTATCAAAGGGTGCAATTGCACAAATACAAATAAATTAATGTAAGATGATACACTTTAATGAATAACTCTTTTAATAAGCTATCAATTCATTGCAACGTACAAAAAAAATATTGAAAATAATTGAGGGTTGGGGGCAGGGATGGCACCCCTTAGAATTTTTACCTCTAATTTTTATATCATAATGTAGGTCTTGAACAGCCATTTACAAAAATATATAGTTTGTTGGCGATAGCTCTTGTTGTTTCAGAGATAATAAGCAAAATCAAAACAAGTTTCAATTTTTAAGGGTGGATTTTACCCTCTCAAACCGCATAAGGGTACGAACGGAATACGGCTCTTGATTATGGTTGACTAGTACTACAATCTTGTAAAGTTTCAAATTTTTCTGAGATTTCCACCTGACTAACCTTCTTTGTTGGGGCGCAAGTTAGATAGTTTCCATAGGCACTTAATTCCCTCGTTACGGTGTTGACTAGGAGGGCGTCTAGCTCTCTAGTCCACCACCGTTAAAGGGGTAATACACAGAATGAGAAATTCTTTTAAGAGAGAGAACAAAAAGCTCCAAGCGAGATGGTCAAATATAAATGTAATATATAGCGTGTAGTTAAATAAAACTGACGTGTTACACTATAATTCTTGCTTATCGCCGTGTGGGATAGAGTTATTATTGAAATATAACCGGTGTTTAAAATAATCTGTATTGCTTTGAATAGGTGTTACTTTGCGAAATAAAGAAAGGAGTGCATGTTCAGGTCATTATACACGTTCATTTGTTTGAGTGTACGTACGTACAAGTGCTGTTCAGTATGAGTCCGAATTTTTTTTTGTTTACTTGATAATCTTGGGATCACTGCCTATTGATCAGACTTTTTCTGCCAAAAAATATTTTTTTTAATAAATTGATATAAGAAATTAGACTGTCCTATATAGAGAGTTTTACACATTTTACAAAATCACATATAGCTCTATCCACAACATTATTATTAAAATTTAACAAAAAAATGCACACTTACAGAAAACGTGGAAACAATAGGTTGAACATTTTTATAAAATTTCTGTCTTTCAATGTAATATTTAGGATACTTTCAAATGATTCTGAAATATGACAATAAAAATAGATATATTTCTAAAACAAGAAAAAGTGTTACTGTACGAGTAAAAAATATGTAAATTGCTAAACAAAACAGGTATTGTTATTTTTCCATATTTTGTTTCAACGAAATATGTCAATAACATTAATTTATTATAGAAAATATCCGTTGTTTTAATATGCAACTCCAATATTATAAATGTAGGTACCTATACCTACATATTTAATGAGTTATTAGCTATTTACTGAGACTTAAATATTCTGTAAACATTTAATCGTTATTTGTAATTTAATACCTACCTACGCTTTGCGATAACGTAATCATGTTGATATATGCTGTCCAAATCTATATGCAATTCACGTCATCAATAAAAAGTTACTAGATGCTGACCTCACAGGCAGCGATGTCGGATTGTTCTAACGCTTGTAAACAAAAGATCTAACCTCAAATTTTCACATTCGTAAACAATGCTAAAGTTTCGATACAAATTATTAGTCGATATACAGACAATCCGTTACTGCAAATTGTAGCTGTTGCTGTGTTAACTGTAATTTGATTTTAATAAGTGCGTAGTGTGGATTTCCCGATGTGTTATTTACACTTGTTGTTTACATGCCAAAGAAAGATTAACAAGGTACGTAGGTCCTAATCATTGTAAACATAATACAATAATTGAATTGATGTTTAGGTAGACGAGTTACTTTCGGGGTGATGGGCTGTCTTGTATTCATGCAATTATAGTAGAACCTCAATCGTCACCTTTGATAAACCAGAACATGTAAGTACAAATCAATATTATTGATAATAATTGACACTTTTATCACTAACTCGAGCGACTGCTTCTCCTACCGACAAACATTGCAATGCATTTTGTTTCAGGGTGATCGTATGTAGAGGTTAAAGCCATCGGATCTTCACTTGTTACAAACTGAAGTCTTGCAACATGCAGAAAGTTCATGAATGCATAGTGAATTAATGTAACACGAAAGCAAGACACCTCAGCGAGTAATAATTACACACGTTAATTAACCAGAGCATGGAAAAGAAATGAAATACATAATGGCCGACGACAATCGAGAATCATCGATAATCGCTTGTTAGATTACATATTGCGTTCCTGAATAAGTGTACTGTGCTTTTGCAGCGACAATGTTAGACATGCACATGTTAGACATATGTACACAGGAAGCTCACATTTACAGTACAAAAGCAAGAAAACGTGTACCACTGAACGTTATATAACTAATATAAAGCAATAAATCTTTGCATGGTCTTTTATAATAATTCATGTAATACTAAAACTCCATGTAACTTGTTTACATGTGTATTATTCCAAACATATGCATGCAGGTTATTTGTAAACAGAACCAGACTAATGACAATTAGGAATAGCATAATAAAGTGTTATTGTACAATTTGTATCAGTTTTGTTACAAGTACAGTACCAAAATATATCAAAATCAAACCAATGTCATAAATGAAAAGCAACAAATACTACAAACACAACCAATTTGAAAATATACATAGATAACAGCTTGTAAACTTAAACTACACACACAAAACAATGTACATAACTAGAACCGTTGTAGGTTTCATGTCGAGCAAACCGTTGTGATAAGACGCATTATCCATGACGATCAAGGATGGTTCCTCTAAGGGCTTTAATAGCTGTTCTTCAAACCACTGTAGAAAATTACTAGTATTCATTTCCCGTGGTAATTGCTAGTTGTTTTGGAATGAAATAGTAATTTTGCCTCAGGTACAAACCCATTTACTGTTCGTGCATGTACTACGATAATATACATACAACATAACTGACACAGAATAATCACTACAGTATGTTTCTAAACTACCTTTTCATCCTTTCCACCTCTTTACAGTATTATGTTGCCACGACTTAATCGTTGAACCCATTTTAACGATCCATGTTTCGTTTAAATATACACATATTGTAATGGAATGTCACTAGTTGGATTTGCCTCATATTCTTGTAAAAATCTCACTCGTGTCAGCGATATGATGCAATTGAAATAATGTTCTACGATTACAGTCTTTCTTCCACTTAAATGCCAAGTTATTGTTATGTATTTATATTAATAATACAAATATCTTGCTAAAATTATATTTTTTAGTTCTACACACACAAAGGATAACCTTGATCTGCTCCTAGTTGGTATTATAGTTTCCTTCCTATTATAATACGGTACAGTTATGTAGGATTTTGCTAAGTTGCTTGATCTACATCGTAAAAGCTTTGTCCCTCAGTTTTGCCAATAACGAGTCCAACGTTACACTCATCCCTATACACAATAAGATACGATAACATCACTTTTACAAGTCATTACATCAACTTACGTGCGTAATACATCTCATAAAATGATAACACTTCGTAGTCTGCATTTGGTAACAGAGTCAATGGTAACTACACTTGTAGCACGTGGCTCGCGTGTAGTAACTGTGGACGCACTACGTACCTTTTGAACTGCATTTAATGGTAGTAATTGACCACCTTCTTGCCGTTCCTTCTCAAAATAGCCTACTAAATTAAATATCTTTGACATATTTCGCGGTGGATTCCCTGCACATACTAAGGCGCAACACGTGCTTTAGAATGGGCGTAGAATATTTGGCAGCGTCGCATTTCTGATATATTTCTCGTACGCATATGCCGCAAAATAGACATACGGACGCGAAGCATGTTATCAACGTGTTAGATAAAGATAACAACATACAGATATGTCGAAGAATGCAGATTACGCAGATATCGGCAGCGGTCGGATAGAGGTCCTTGTATTACCAATTACTTTTTAAATTATCGCATCATTTTTACACGGAACTGTTAGGAAATTTCATATTACGGTTTTGGTAGACAATTGATGACGTGATTTGCATATAGATTTGGACAGGCCTTAATTCTCGAGTCGCTCCAGAAGAAGCATAATAAAATTTGTTACTGCTAACGCCTGATTTTAGGCAATTGTATGCAGAAATTTTGAGAAACATGCTTTCGTAAAACCAACATTGTACAATACTTTCACTGTACGTTCAAAAACAATATAATTTAGTAGCTAGCTTTATAAGATATTAATTATCTACGCTAAAGAGCGTTTTATTAGATATTGTTATTTACCATGAAGTTATTTAATGCCAAATATTGCCAATATTATGCATTAATTTATACTATAAAGAATAACTTAAAAAAAAAACGCTCTGTAGCGGAGTAATATAGAGCTTCATCTTTCAGGTAAGTGTAAGTTTATGAATGTATGTCTTTTAATAACTTTAGGAGATTATTTAAGCTAAGGCACTGTAAATCGGATCGTGCATTACCCCCTTAAATTAAAATCGTAACAAAATTTTACATTTTAATTTTTACATCTAATCGTCACTTAAATATTACAGATCAAGGCGCATTTCATTTCCTCAACGACTTTCAAGGTAATCCAATTTCAGGATTGTTATCAGATTCGTGATCAGCATATTATACTATCATACTATCATACTATCTCAAAAATTCATTAAAGTAAAAATGTTTTACGAAAAAAAATATGGGAAATATGTTTCTATCCTGGTCAACTATTTATGTCAATTTTGCGCGAAATCAAATTTATAAATCATATCTTGGAATAAATAAAAGTTGTTATCGATAAGATGTATTTACTAGTAAGTAGTATAACTATATCGACCACCCTATTATCTATGTATATAAATTCATGTTAGCGCATCCATGTCGACAAAATTGATGCCACGTTGTTTAGTGATGCGAAAATTAATGTTTGCTCTATGTTAATATCGCATATAATAATGGAAATTTCAAACTAAAATTGAGTTTCAGTTCGTGTTCAAACACTAGCGACATATTATTTCAACTAATTTAAGCATTAATTTAAGATAAAATCTTCTAAATTAGATCATATTGATGAAATTAATAATAAAGTTCAGTTCTTTAATAAAACAATTATTACTCTTTACGGTATACAAATAAACACGCAAGATATGCTCACACGCATACATGCGCGCACGCTCATAAAGACCTACGATAATAGAACCTTTAATAAATAAAATCAACTAGTAAATTGATGGGGGTCGATAACATATTAAAATAAAACACGACAGCACTTATATGTATTTACTAATACAATGTCTCCCTGATTTATAAAGAAAAGATTCATTAGGATTCTTAATCAAAAAATGCGGGCCACACTTTTTGCAGTACATCTCGTTATTTATTATCTTTACAAGGATATTCAATTGTTAGACTGCAACCTTTCGCTACAGTAAATAAACACTTGAACGCAATACAATTTTTACTTTAGTGTGCAAAACACGTTGCACTAATTTTCCAATGCTTTCCCGTCTGTATCACTGCAGTAAACATTACTGGTCACGGTCAGTAGCTGGATGGGCGATCGCTGGGGGCGGGAGAGAGGGGACACCGTAGGTCGTTGTCACATAATTGGTATTAAATTCGTAACACCATTAAAAAGAACCCAAGACGTATAATACATATACATATTAGTTAATTACGTGGTATTGGCGTCAAGTTTTGAAAATATAACTTAGTTTCGTCCTTCACAAACTTACATAAGACGTTTGTTTGGTAAAAACCAACTATTAATTGCAAAAATTATGAAATACATAAATATACGTTATTCGAGATAGGTTCACAATAAACACGTCATCAATAAAACAGTATTTTTACAGTAATAAATTAAAGTAATTTAAATAAATTAATTTTAATAAAGTAATTTTAATAAATTGTAGTCTTTATTTGCCATGTCATATGTGTGCAGGTAAATTGTCGATAGAATATGCCACGTTCAAAACTTTAAACTGATTATTACAGATGGTTGATTCTCTACAAATTGACCAAATTACGGTAAAATTGGAAACCTGAAATGAAATTGTGACGTAAATAGTGTTTTTTGTATGCAAATATTACATCGCTATTGCTTACACTAGTAATAGCTTTTGTGCCTGATATAATAACTTACTAAGATAGGATATCTGAGTGTTCTAAACGTCAATCGCGATCAGTAGCACGTGACAATACGTGTAGAAATTTAAAAGATTATTTTCAGGCAAGTTCAATAGTTCGCATTTCAAATTTCTCTTACAATCGTCATTTTAAAAATGTTTCGAACAAATTCTTGAAGTGTTAACAATTGACAACACAAATGAATCCACTTTAATCTCAATTCAGGTTCATTACTAGGAAAGCAGAAAAAAGCAGTTATTTGTCAGAGTTGCAATCAAACACCCCGCACCTCATGTTTATGATGAGACATAAAAACAATTTTAACGTCTAAACTACGTTTTATTATGCTTGTGGACAACGTAACCGTACCATCGGTATTCGGAAAATGTCTGACGGTGTCTGGCGGTCTTATTTGTCCTCCAGTGACGTCGAAGAATATGCGCAGATCCGCCTCTATATCTTATCTCAATAGTTATTGTACCATGGCTTTTGTGGTATAGTAGACAACTAGACGTTAATAACTTTTGGGAAAAATTATATAATTTTTTTAATTCTACTTAGTGATTGCGTGTTTTTTTTTATGCATCACTCCCTGATCAGGTACGCTTAGTTTGGGTAATATTTAGATGTAGTTTTAGCTGACATAATATCACGTCAAAAAAATTATGAAAAGAAACGTTGTCAGTTTTAGTTATTTTTCATGACTCTCTCAAACGTTGCGTTCAAAAACCAAAGTCCAAAAGTCGAAAAATTACTTTTTTATATCATGTCCTTCATTTTAACTAATACTATGAACATATTAAGTTTAACCCGTGTAAATAACTTTTCTGTTTATTGCCATTTTCGATGGTGAAATTGATCAATTTGCAGAGATTCGCCCGACTATAAATAATCAGCTGACTTACTGTGTACTGGAAAGGTTCTAAATATAGCTCTTACGCAATCTTCCCCCCCCAGTCATCACATCCTTAATTAACTCTATATTATCGTTTTTATAGTTTTAGGATGTGCTTTTTGGAATCCTAACTGTAAATATTTAATGTGATAATAGTAAATCGCAAGAGTTGATATTTAAAAAAAATATATTCCACGAAATTAAAAATGATAAAACCATTAATAATTTGTACCGTATGTTTTATAAGTCACTACATTATCTACCTAATCATGATCGAAGAAACAATCTCGTAACTGTCAAACAATAAATAACGACATAAAACTGTATTTTTGCCAAAATGAATTTCTACGACTTCAATGAAAAATGATATTCCATTTTCATATAAAATTAAACTATACAAAACCAATCTTTGCTAAACTTGGGCCCTTTCTTTTGACAAAGTTGAAGAATCCATTTGCGTAAAAAGCAATTCCTTTCGAATTTATTCAATTTGGAATCGCGCAAAATTTAAAGTTCGATCGAATGAAATTCTAGCGAAGCAAAAAAAAACTTACGATTAAAGTTGTTTATTTTATCGGTGCAAAGTTGATATTTCATCCTGTACATGATCAAAAAGAACTAAATCGTATAAGCTATATTAGACTAATTTATTTACTAAACTTATTTAATAACGTATTAGTAACAAAATTCTAATAAATAATTTACAAATTCTTTTTTTTCATCTTTTAATACATATTAGTGGAATACCCACAAGTAAATTATTAATTTATTCTAAATCAACAGCACTCTACTAAAGAAAACCGAACAAAAACGGATTGAATGTTTAAAAAAAAAACTCAATTTAATTTAAATTTAAACTAAACAGGGCGAGTTTGGAAAACCTAACAAAATATGATTTTCCGAGATAGATTGCTGTGACTGCAATGTAGTTTTTAATTGAAACCAACTTTTCTCAGTTGTAATTTTCGATAGTGTCAAAAATAAGGGTACCTACGAATTCTTGAGACAAATTTATATTTTCGGATATACTCCGTATATGACTCATAAATTTTAACTTTTGATGGTTGTATTTTGAGTTTTAGACCATGCACCAACTTTTACCGAGAATATTTTTTTTGAGAAATCAACAATAAAAAAGTTTTTCATATGGTGTAAACTATTTGGCGGACACTGTATAATATGTATCGAACGATTTGTATCACTCTCAGAAAGTTTGCGTACATTAACTAAGAACTTAAAAGGGGTAACGGGATAAAATAGCGAACTTTTAGCGCGAACGCAAAATTTCGATGCAGCTCATTACTTTCTCTGACACGACTTTCGACAGACCTCCTTGTTATATTGATCAATGCCTGTCAAAAACAAAGATTTTTTGGCACGTTTAACAAATGATTAATGATGTGAGGGAAATTTAAAAGTTTTGACAATTTCGATTTTTACCAGTTTATAATGATAATGTACCGACATTAAATGAGGATTAATCGACTTAATTTGACATTTGATGTAAATGTATCATATATGAACTAATTTTAGCGTGGGTCGATCGTTTTTATGTTTACTTTTCCTTTCGTTTCTATTTTTCGAGTCTATAACTTATCGGTGTGAAATGTTATTTATTACCTGCTTTCTAAGGCATGATTTAGAACCATAAATTCGATTTGGAGTTACTTTCTACTACATGTTGCCGAAGCATAAAATAAAATTCGGAATTTAAAATGAGACTCGGCATATTGGTGCAACCTGACCTCGCATGTAAAAAATCTTTTCAAACTTTATTTCCGCTGAACACTTCAACGACATTGCCATCATGTTTATTCTTTCTGAATACCAAATTTAAATATTTTAACATTTAACGTTCGTGGTGAACGAGTAGAAGACTTTAAATATTTGACCGTGTCAATTCAATTACGACAAACGAATACTGCTAATAATGATCAATAAGTGTCGTAACAATGTCAATAATGAAGTAATGGCCGGGAGATCATTAAAGATAGCCAAAAAAAAAACTACTTTCCACAGAGATTATATCAATATCTACATCCACTAGCTATAGTAGCATAAGCGGTAGGTTCAAAAGAAAGACATATAAAAAGAAGAACTTATTTTTACTAAACAATGAATATAGCCCAATTGTCACTCACGGATTTCAAAGAAACTTTCTAATATACATAATATTAGAATTATATAACATACTTATATTGTTTTCCAAGAATTTCTTCGAAGAACTAAAGTTTGACATTTTTCAAATAAAATCAAGTAACTCAAATGCCACCATTTCCTTCCAGCTAAACGTATAAAAGCGACACAATAGATAACAGTCTTTTATAAAGTACTACCTTTGCATTATTTAAGCGTTATTATACAACAGATTAGTGATATATCTGCTTGGATGAATAGTTTATTTACAAATCAACTTCCGGAAGTGCTTTTAGGAAATAAATGTTAGTTTGTATATATGAAAACTTTCCTGAAATATTTTAGAAATTGGAAGTAAAGGTTATTTATCATAAGTTAGGATGACGTCATACACATTTTTTAACTACATAATATATTTTGATTTTTTGAAGATTACATTTGTTCAATACATTATCTCGCGAATGCGACGGCGTATATAAAAAATATATAAATTAAATAAAACAAACATCAACAAGTCGAACGTATTTAATAAAATGTATATGACGTCATCTTAAACTTAAAATAAACAACCTGTATATTTTAATTTAGTATATTATTATATTTTAAATTTGATTAATTTTCTTTCAAAATAGAAATAGGTAGATACTTATTTTATCTGAAATTATTATCTTTTATGAACAGGGTTTTTACAGGTAAGTATTTTTTACAAGCTTACGAACAGTTTTGAAATAATTTAAAAAGTAACTCATCATTATCAATTTTTAAATAAGGGACTTCGTAAAATTAATTATGATTGATTAATTAACATACAGAGAAATACATAGTAAATATCTGTATTTGTACGTTTTATGTTGAATTAGGTACATATCTGCATATCGTAATACTGGAAAATCTAAACCAGTTATCCTGAACTTCTTATTTAAAATAAGCCGTTTATTTCCTACTGATTCTGAGATCTCCAAATAAAATAAGCTGTAAGTACATAGCTCGATTTTTCATTTACCTGACTTTGGGAATCGTAGGTACTTTTACTATTTCCTTACAACTCGATCAAGGTCAGCACGAAATCTTCAAGCTCTTTAGAGGAGCCTTGAATGTAGTTTGATGGTCATCAAATTCGTAATTTTGCAAATCGTTAATGCTCTTTTTATTAGTAGTTTTTTTAATATATACGGAGAAAACAAAAGCTGTATGTATTTTCAAAGTTTTAAATGATTTATAAGTATTTATTTTTAGACATTGCAAAAAATCGTGTTTAGATCTAGCATAACGCTAACAGATAATTAATTACTCATATTAAACGAAATAGACGCACGTTGTAAAATTTATCGAGTACACCGAAAAATCAATATTTCAAAAATAATTTTCATACATACATAAAACATAAATACGAGTCGTCTGAAACTCCTCGTTATTTTTTATCTATTTTATTCGTGATATTTAGAAATTCTTATATTTCGTAACGGAACTGACCAATTGATGTTGTGATTGTGTGAAGTTAAACGACTCGAAAACATCTGTATAGAAATGTCAACAAGATTTTACTTTGTGGCATATTGATTCGCTTGTTGAAAGTATATCACTGTAACATTTCTACTTTCTGTATTACTTTTCTTTAAAGTCATTTCTTTTCTTTATAATTCTTTGAAAGGGGTGGCATTAATCGATTTATACGAAAATGCCTATCTATTTCATTTTAATCCAATTTACGATAAAAAATGCATTTTTCATTACCTCGTACCACAAAACCACCAATACGTAAAACCGACGATTCATTTTTCGTCATTATTTGCATATTCAGTTTTTGTAAGTCGTTTTAAAATAAAAATAAAATTTCAAAAGTGTATAGATACAGTCAAGGTCAAAATGAATGTCCCGGGTCGATACATGTCCCACACGATACAAGAAACAAATTATGAACTGAATATTTAAAGCAATAACATAGTATTTATAATTCGCGTTACACATCGTAAGTACTTTTTGTACATTTGTTCGTTGTGCCATGTATTTATTGCCCGCGAAATGCTCGGGATTCAGGACATTAATTTTGAACTTGACTGTACATGGTGATCCTGCGCGAAAAAACGTATTTTAATTCTTGTTACCACTACGAACTTAGCAAACCAACAGTGCGATTTACTATTATACATATTAAGCCTGATTTGAAGCCTCTACTAAAATACTAGACGCGTGCAAATCAGGCTTTACAAGCAGTAACGTAGTTAACGTTCATTATCGACACACACACTAACAAGTTTTATAATGTTATTTTATTTCAAACTGTTGGGAGATTTTGTTGAATGTTATAATTTTAAAATGTTAAATGTTATAAATTTTGTACTAATATTCATTTAAAATAATGTTTGTATATACGTTTTCAATAAAAAGCGTTAATAATAAATTCAAATATGTATGTAACGCTACTGATAGTTGATAGTACATAAATAAAAGCCTTTTAGTAGATCACCTAATTTTTGGTAGCTCGTGGTAGATCGAGTGCAAGAAAACTTGTTTGATCGGACGATGGGTGATCTCAATTGAACGGCATGTAAAGTTATATCGTGACTGTAGAACAGTATACTGTAAAAAAAATGCTGTAGATGCGCCGAGAATGATTGGCAGATCTGTTTCTACATGACAAGGGCTCTAGTCCACGAATACCCATACAATAAAATAAAGGATTTGATACTGAACATTACGAATAATCTGCAAGAAAGAAATTTTTCAGCACTTTTCAGATTACTTTAAGCAATAACCTTTTCCAAGTTGAAAAATTGGTTACTTTGAAAGATGTATTCATAGTACATCAAATCCTTTATTGAAAAAGAGTTAAAAAAAAAGATGACTTTTAGATAATAGTATAGGGCATCACTAACTTAACTGCTGTTTTTCCAATGGACGTAAAGAATTATTAGTTTCGATAAATTGTAAAAAAATTATTAACATTAACATAATTCCACTCACAAAATACAATAATTATTCGAAAACTGAAGAAAAAAAGAAACAACAGAGAATAAAAATAAATGACTTGAATTGGAAAAAAGAAAAACTGAGTAAGTGTAATACCAAACATTCGTGTAATAGTTAAATGAAGCAAATGCACGGCTAAAAGCAACTTTGTAAGGGAACGATATAATATACTCGAAGGGATGGAAAATCAATTTTTTACTAATAGGAAGTAGCAGAAGCTTAATGAGTAATGTCGAATACATTTTTGCTTCTGCAAGAATGCTATAATTTTGTACATTTATAGCATATAGTCGCAATGGGACTGTGATAGAAGTTACTTTAAAATAAAATAAATAAATGCTAGAGACATTGTTAAATTTTGCGATTTCTTTCTGTCCCCTTTTTTTATAGAAATGAAATATTTCCATCTATTTTCCAAACCTTTTATCGCTAAACGAGATAATTTTTTATCAATAATACGTCTTTTTTTCTCAAGTAATCATTGGCAGCCCTGATCAGGTGAAACGCAAAATAAAATAAGATTATTAAGGGTCGATGTATCAGTCGCCTGTTAACGCTAACTCTTAGTTAGTTGTCATAGAATCTATTGTCAAAACCGGAAATTAACTGATGGTTAAGCGTTAACAGCCGATTGAAAAACCGATCCTTTGTTAGTACAGAATGCATCATATTTATATTTTTTCATTCTAATAGTGTATATGTACTTATTTTTTTTTAAATAATGTATTTTTTATAAAATTCAAATTTTCCTAAATCCTATAATATTATAATTTATTTGTTAATAATATTAACTTTTGTAGGATTTTTAAGAAACGATCAGACGATGATGTATTGTGACTTTTAGTTCATAGTTTGATAGTTTTCATGTTGTGACTAATTGTTAAGTGGAGCGGCAAAGTAATCGGTGAGGATAAAGATGGGAAAGCGATAAAATTAAAATTATAAACGGCTATCTACGCGTTTATAGGAAATGACGCTACAAGTGAAACTATTAAGACAGAGGTATGTATACAATATAAACTGTTAATAAAAGAAACACAAGTGACAGTGGACTAGTTTGGATTCAAACTATTAGCTACTCATTTGGCAACTGCACCATGAATATTCATTCATAACGCGAACATTCATTGTGAAGCCGCTCATTTCGAAAATACCTATTACACTGTACACTCGTCACTTTACTCATTTCTATTTTCGTCGCTTTACTACTTTATCAAAATTAAAGGAGCCAATTGTACTAGAATTTATAACTTTTTTTTTGGAAAATCTAGAACCCTTTTTTACTCTTCATATATTTTATTGTATGTAAGTACAAACGTATTTGTGAATAAGCTTTGTATGAATTTGGGAAAAATTCAATGATGATGAATTGTCGTTCAAGGTCTGTGGTGCCGATGTGTGTTGTAGATTTAAATATGTATATCGATGGTTTAAAATTGTAGCCATATAGCTTCATTTTTGATTGCATTTGCAATCTATCGATTTAAATTTAATTTAATTTTTTTTCTATCTGGAGTTAGACGGTTTACATTCTAAGTCATCGATCGCTTCTTATTGTTATTAATGGCGCCTTGGTGCATGATGGTAGACATGTTACGAAGGCGATGATATGATGATATAATGGAAGAAGGACCTAACGCAAAAGTTTGTTTAGATCGTTTTTGAATTGTGTTTCACTTAAATTTATACTACTTTCCAGAACAAAATAAAAAAAAACGAAAACCTACGTATTTATTGAAATTTTTAGCAACGACTTAGGTCGGTAATACACACAAATAATTAAAATTTCCAATTAAAAGAATATAAAACAAACAAGTTATTCAATAAATAATGAGTAGCTCCGTCGTTGTTTCTTATGCACTCATTTACTCGTCGTGACATAATTTCAATAACATGATCGATATCAGTCTGAGGTATCTCGTTCCATGCTTCTTGTAGCCGCAAATTAAAATACCGTAAATTTTGCGGGGTTTGTTATAAATTTAACAAATGCTTTTCAATAATATTCCACACATGTTCTCTTACAATTTAGTCTTGAGAAATAAACGGCGGAGCTACTCATTATTGAATAACTTCGATGGCATTTTGACAAAAAAGCGTAACCCACACTTTTTGTGAATATGAGTTATTCTGACTATCTTATGCATCTAAAGCAAAGGCGTTGTCTGTTAAAATCTAGTAATAACATTCCGATATTTTTCACCGGAACAATCGATTGGGATTTCCGCAAAACGTATCTCGTTATAGCTACGCGATAACACAAAATGTGCCCTCCTGTAAAATTTACTTTTTGTGAGTTACGCCCTTCTGGAGAAACTGCGTCGACTTGTTTTTTGCTTCAAAATTTTAATCGTTTGTATGTACATATTATCGACCTAAGTCTCGAGTAAACATTTTAATAAAAACGCATAGATGTTTCGTTATTTTTTTTTGAAAGCAGTATAGTAACCGTGAAAAAAGATCGACAACCAAAAGTATGTTTATTTTCTTATGTATATAATAGGTCCTGAATATTTTTCATTGGGAATTGATAAGCTCTCGAGCGCATTCATTATTTTTCTGCAGCACATATTTTCTAAAGAGTAAATCAAACGCTTCTCCTGTATATACGTCCAACGCCGAATTAAATACTTCATAGAATAATGTATAAATTCTTTATTGAATAATTGATTATGTACATTATAGATTGCCATGTGACACAATGTAATAAACGTATATAACATAAAACAGTGGTGGCCAACAGGTTGATCGTGACCACTTTTAACTATACCTAGAAGAAAAGTAATGAAACTACAGAAAAATATGGACTTAAGAGCCATCCAAGCGCTATGTTTTGTTTGCGCGGTTTTTGCGCAAACTAGGTTTGCACAGGTAACACGTAATAAAAGACGTAGCGTGTGAGCGGCCCTTTATAATCGCCGTATCTCCATTTTCAGGAGAACAGTCAGTTAAATGACGCATTAACAATAAGTTGGCCACCGTTGACATAAAATAACAATAAAATATGATAATGATTAACGTCACAATAACAGTAATTAATAAAAAAAAAAAACTACAAAGTTGCTTAATCCTAGTTCTATGTATATAAATAGTTTCGAATAATATATATATTAAGAATTTAAAAAACACACAATTTCTTTGTCAAAAGATTAATGTAAACTTGAAATTTTTTAGGTTGTTAAACGGCGATGCATTAGAACAGCCTCAGCTTTTTCTCTGTGGTGGCTAATCATTTGAATTTTTGAACTTGCTCACCTATAAAACAATTACTTTAGCAATTTTTAACTGTACGTCATTATTTACAATACTTTTTGTAAAAGGTACTATTCGCCGCGTTTTATGATAAAAATTGTTGTAAAAATTACATCGTGATATATCGAAACTAATAGGGTTCGTTACAAAAACGCATAATACAAAATGAATATACGAATCAAAATAAACGAAGTGTGATGCAAAACTAATTTTTTCTACAACCGTTTCTACACTCAACTTTTCGATTGTCTAAAATGACAAAGTTTCAAAGTGACCTTCACTTAAAAATAACGTTCGTAACTTTTATTTCAAATTTATGAATATATGTATTTTTAACACTTCTAACGGTTATAGAAAAAAATAATATTTTTGATGCATATAAATATACATCAGTCAAAAGTGCCCACATTTCATGACTTGTTGCATAAAAATTTTGAGGTTTCCGAAAAAAAAAACATTATTTTATTAATTCAAATACATATTTTATCTAACACAGTTTTTATTCAATGTAATATTTTGCCAAGTTCTTTATTATTTAACGCACAAGAACTTTCTACTTGAACAGATAGATATTCCATCACCGTTAATAATCAGTTTTCGATATCCAGAAGATCGCCCAAAGTCTCAATTAATAATTTCTGCAAATTCGAATTTAAAATACCTCCAATAATATACGAGACATTTGAAATATTTGTAAAAATTCAATTTTTTAGATACCTACTGCAGAATACAGTTCATTATTTATGATTTCTACCAATTTTAAAAATAGGGTTTGAAGATAGTTATACTAAGTTTATTAATTTTCCCCCCATTATTAATAAATAATTATTCAAATTTCAATATTTATCTTTTCTTTTTCTTTTTGTTTAAATAAGAAATTGAGAAAATGTACAAATATTAAGGTAATTTTTGAAGAGAATGATTAAAAATCTTTAAGCAAAAAAATGTATTACGAGGGCGGTTGATTTTGTACAAACAAGGAACTGATCACTCAACTGTGATTTACTCGTTAAATTAATAGTTTTGCCCTTAAACTTAACTGCAATGATTAACGCGTTTATAGGAATTATAAAGTTTCTTTCTTTACGTCATATAGTCTGGTAATTAAATAAATTTATCTGAAATGTTTTGTGACAGTTATGGTGTTAATTACCATTCTTATAAATTTTGTAGTCATATTGAAAAAATGGCGCTGCAAACGATTTTTCTTTTTATAGGTTATTCACGATAGGTTTGAATCTACGTCATCAATAAAACCTCATATTTTTACAGTACCAATAGATTGTAATCTTTGTGTACAAGTAAATCATCGGAAGAATATGTCAACGTTCAAAACTTTAAACTGGATATTACAAACATACAATTTAGTAACTTGTTATGTATGACGTGCATTGGAACCTATCGTAAATAACGTATAGTATTTAACCACATTTATAAATTGATAAAATACCTAGAAAGTAACAGAACATGTGTAAATACATAAATAGTACATATTCTTTCATAACTTTATTAGAATTCGATCAATGAAAACTTTCTAAAATAAAACCGGGATTTTGGTGTTTATGTAATAACTTAAAATGACTCCATTTCTGTCGGGTTATTAGTAAAGAGTGTTAGTGTTATTCAGTACGTATTTAAAATTTGGGCGTCATTCGCGAAGTGCTTGGTGTTCCTGTGCGCGCGCGTGTTGTATTGCATGTGTTTCGGTTTGAATATAAGGATTACAACGAAAAATAACTACAATCGAGAATAATGAGAAAGGATAGGATTTTGTAAATTCCCAATTCCCAATTTAGGTATTTAAGAGGCGTAAATACATGACTTTTAGCTCTAACGCGAATTTTCTAACTTTAGTTAAATAAACGTTCTGGAAACTTTGTTAGGCTCTTCTTAAATATTCAGCAGTTCAATTTCTCAACCTTTATTTTACGGTCGTTTTCGCAGGAGTACAACCAATATTTGTGTGGCGCAAATACAATCAAGGTCACATGTTCTTTTTATTACCTTTAAGATCGGACCTAGTTTAGTCGAACACATTAACGTATTTACTTGCAATCGCACTTTAAGATTAAAATGTTAATCATAATATTTGTACCATCGGCTGTGGAAAAATGAAAACAATCGTTTTTGGTGCCATTTCTTGAATATGGTGACGCAAACGACAAAAATGGGAGTGCTCCAAAATTTATAAAAATTCCGCAAACCTTTCCAGGTAAAATTACCTAATTACTGGACTATATGAGGTAAAGAAAGAAATTTTATAGCTGCTAAACGAGTTGACCGTTGCAGCACGTTTAAGAGGAAAAACGATTTATTTAGTGGGTAGATTACGTCCCTAAAATTTCATCAAAATTGTGGTGTTACAGTTGAGTGATTTCCCTTGTAAGAAAGTATTCGATTTGTGTTCGCTGGTTTTTATTTCGAATTTAATGATTGATTTTAATTTAAAAATGTTCATCACACCGATAAACTGAAAAATCTTGTTTTTTTTTTATTTTTAATCTTAAATCTTACGCAATAAAAGTATTATTTCTGAACTCGATAGTTCCATTTTAATTGAAAAACCTTTCGCAAGCCTACCAATAATTAGGTTAAATAAATATGTGCTGGAAATACCAACACTGGAAACGTGGTTTTGTTATTTGTTCACGAAGTCATTTAGATAGAAATACGCCTCTTTTTTGCTATTAAAAAATTAGATTCGTCGTTTTATAGTAATCTGTAGCAATTATAATAAGATAATTATCCAGAAGAATATAAATATTCCAGTTATTTTTAACTCTACATGAAATTGGTTTTAGATAACGATAGAATAAAAGGATAAAAGACATTGCCTCGTTCATATGATTCGTTATTTAAATGAAGTTGTCCAAAAATGCGTTCTAAAATAACAGATCTCCCAAAGTTAAAAAATTCAGAAGTTAGGTTAGATAATAAGACTACAAAATTAGGCATGATTAGATATGAAACCACAATGTTTAGAATTTGAATGGATTATATGTGGGCATTCGGATACAGCTATGAAAAATAGACCCTTTGGTAATTAAAAAAAAACAGCGAAGATAACAATTTTTTATTTGCCCGAACCCCAAGATTAACCAGTAATGTTGGATTATTTATGTAAAAATTGTATAAACCTTTAAAAATATGAAAAAGTGATGATTCGTGAAGCTCATAGTTCTATTAACTGAAAAAAATGTAGGTCGTGAATAAATAATTATTTATACGCATATTAAATTTTAAATTTAGACTAATTTTCGTGCAAACGTCGGTTTGCTCTTGAATCATTTAAACGACAGCAGTTAAGCTGTCATTCAAAGGAACGTTACATTGTAACAACAGTTTATAGAGGGTAGTTATACACGACGAACTAACGAGTATTCCCAAGTGCTCTCGAGAACTTGATGGTGTAATTTTCAACTACAGACGTAATACAATGTATATATACTCACGAACATTTAAAATCGTAACGACTCTTGAGGGTCGAAATTGCAAAATTTTAATTGTTGGAAACGGGTTGACTGCATTTGTTCTATACCTGTATTATTTCTAACAAAAAGTAATCCCCCAGAACAAAGAGAACAAGTGCTTTCGAATAAACACAACAACGTATTTACCTAATTACTACTAATGTAAGGATTTTCCAAATATTCGGAAGACAATATATAGGCGCCTACGTTGTGTATTTTATTAAAAAATAATTGAACTTCTGTAACGTAAATAATTGTAAAACTGAAAATGCAATTAGGTATGTAATAATACCTATAGCTAAGCATTGTCTACAGGTAGATAGACTAAATGCATGATGTCGTAGAATATCATTGCGGTGCACAATGTTTGATGTTTTAGAAACAAAATCGGCAATTTTCGCAGTTTTTAAACTGGATATAAAAATTACAAAAGGACGCCGTCCTAGATTTGTTAAACCAAAACTCTTCAAGTCATTTATATACAATGTATCTATGGATAGTTGTCAATTAATCAATTGATAAAAATCAGTGTTATCAATTTTTATGTAAGGGCCGTTCCATGTGAAATCGACCAATAAAAACATAATTTTGGACCTCCGTGTTTTTAAATTTTGTAACTTTTGTATTTTTACTGTATCTATGAAAACGACGAAAAATGCAAAGTTTCCGATTTTTTGGGCGTTTGGTTTACGAGTATTAACTTTAAAATTTACAGCATTTTCTTAAATTTGTTTATAAACTTAAAATTAAGATACCATCACGAAATTGAGCACTTATATTCTCAAATAGTGTATAAACATACATTTTTTTCAAAAAAAATTAAAGCTTTCGATTTTTTGATTTTTCAAAAACGTTTTTTTTTTATTGTTTAAAACAATAAAACTTTTAGTAACGTAACATTGTAAGACATCAAATTAAATCTTATAAAAAATTGAAGAAAATCAAACAAAATGCAATTTTCTAATTCAAATAGTTTTTAAGATAGAGCCGTTCAAAGGTTTAAAAACGCGATACATTTTGCGTGATTTTTATAGTTTTGAAAATTAATATTTCAAAACCTATTAAAACTAAAAATTAAATATGTGGTATTTTTTGTTATTTTTATGGATATAGAATAACTGTGCAAAAAATTATAAATTTCTGAGTTACCAAGGTTTATTTCGCATGGAATGGTAAAAGTTAAACATTCCAGTTTAAATATTTTTTGGTGCAACGTTAAATTACAGATGAGGTTGTATGAATCTCTAGCATGTAAGTGACGGAAAAATAGGAATCTCGATTACTAAGAATTGAGTATTTGAACAATGGGAATCTCTTCAAGGAAAAATTCCAAGCACGCATTCCTTGAAATAAATGAAATGTGACACAAGAATTTCGTCTTATTAAGGTAAAACTGAACTGGCCAAAAAAAAAGTCGTATTCATTCAAAAAGTCTCAAAAAATTCACAATAACTAATACGAATAAATATAATATTATGACAAGATTTTGAAAACATCGTATGTTAGACTTTTGTGTTTTTTTTTCAAAAAATGGTAAAAAATACATATTTTTAGCTAATTTTTTGAAAACTAAACATGCAATTTTGTTCTAATTTTGCTTATCAATGGAAATTATGAATGTTTATTGGTGTTATTTTTTTCGGGGTCATTGAATGCACTTTTTTTTTAAATCATATATATTTATTTTGATTACAAATTTTCCCCTTTAGATGAATGCAAAATATTGTAAAAAGCATATACATAATGTATGTTATTAGAATAATGCATTACAAAACCTTTTCTGTTAAAAAACACGACATCTTAGCATACTTTTTAATAAATTGAAATTCCGTAAAACCGAAAATGGTTGATTTTCTCTGTTCATGGCAGTTTATTGTACTGCAAAATGTTAGCAATCGCCTTTTTGTAAGTAGATAAACCATTATCTACGTTATAATTTAAACTATTTCAAGATATTTTTCTTCTTTTCAAGATTCTTTTATTTAGTTGGTTCCGTTTAACCTTAAGGTATTTTTTCTAACGTGGCCGCCGTCTAATAATAGTAAATAATATGTTATTAAGCAACAATGCATGTAAAACAGTTAACTTTATATCAATATTAAATAAAAAATTCGACGGAAAAAAGTTAGCTACGTAAAGATCTTTTTTTTTAAACGAAATTTTCTTAATATACCGCGTTTATTACAGCTTTTCTAATAAAGTAAGCCATATTAAAAGTATAAAATTACAATTTTTAGTAACGCTCCTCGAGTTACTTACCCAGTTACGCTTACACTTCGCTTTCTTAATTTTTCCCCGTATTAAAACGTCGAAATAGATTTTCTAATTATGTTCCAGAAAATGGAAATTTTAAAAGTCGACTTTTTAACGACAACACGAAATTTTTAATTTTGCGTAAATCGTTCGTTTACTTAAACGATTAGATTTTATAATATGCTATAACCGAAAATGTTTTCAAATTCAAAAGTTAATGGAAGACAAAAAAAAAATTAAACACGATCAATTTAATTTTATCTGGTCTAAAGCGAATTAAAATATTATTAAACCGACTGTAAATATTTTCGTATAAATTTTTTTAAGCGCTCAAACAATTTAACCACTTTTTAATTTTGAGTTGAAATAAACGTTGAAATAAAAATACGGTGGTCGCCGCTTATCGTGTGAATCGGCCGCTTAATATATATATATATATATGCTCATTATTGTCTGAAGAAAATAATTAAATTAATTATTTTACGGCCGAATATTGGAATCAGAGCCCCCAACGTGATTCTCATCAAGCGGCATCTACTGTATTTCGTAATTGCGATTTTGTATCGTACAAAAAGACATCGTCGTAATTTTCGAACTTTGTTTTTTTAATAAACCTATACATAGATATAATTATAAATGCGTTCACGCAATATATTCTGGCCGTATTAGTTTTCATAATATTTGCGTGACTGATTTAAGTTGAAACTGTTCGATTTTAATGTTGAAACATGGATGAAGTTAAACGACCATCGATATTCGTAATTAAATTAATCGAATAAAAAAAGAGAAATAAAATAATAAACGAAAGGAATATGAATGAAATAAAAGCGTAAATGCATTCAGAGATACGTAATAAACGAGATATAAATAGAACAGTTCACTTTCATCGAATCTAATTATTTTCACGGCTAAACGTAAAGCATGTACTCGAGGGAAAAATGACAAGTTAATTAAACTTCCGGCATTCCGTAAAAGCGGAAAATAGGAGCAAAAAATACGAGTTTTCCATCTACCGGTAAACAAGATACGAGGGCGAATTGAAAATTATTTGTACAACTCGGATCGTAACGTCGAACGTAAGGTATCGAATAATCGTCCGCATGGAATTCGGAAGCGGTTGGGCGATAAGTGATACTAGCAGAGATCGATATCGCTGTAAGGCGATAGATGTGAAGAGTCGGGAGTGGTCCTGGGCTAGGATAGGGAATGTAGGTTAGCTGGAGCCGCTGGAGCTTTACGGGGGTGGGTGGTGTCAAAATCGATACAACCTAACGCAGTCACAGCACAGTTTGCTCTCAAATTACCGACGCTCGGAGCTGCCTAACCTACTGACCCACTACATGCGCTCTGCGGCTCGTTACTCGGCACGTACGACGCCTGCTCGAACTTGTGAAAGTGAAAGCCCGCGAGTACTTGAATTTGATTTGAATTCCCTCCAACGGAATATTTTCAAACAACGAAATTTCCGCAATTCTCGAACTTTCTACGACTTTTAAACGTCGCATCGCGTTACTATCGAATCAAAGAACATATATTAAAAGTTTTAAAACTTTTTAAAACTTTTAAAAACTTTTTAAAAACTTGGAAATTTTCTCGAAAATTATAAAAAGTCACTTTCAAGTGACGGCCGAATATTCTAAGGACTACCAGATGTGGAACTGCAAAAAGCAAGTACCTGGTTCCTTAGTTGGAGTGCAGTGTCCATCAGCAATGGGTTTAGGGGTAGGGGAGGCCGGTGCCTTACGGTCATCTTCGCCTGCGGACATGGCAAGAGGCCGGCATCCACCGCGGGCGCCGATGACCAGGTGCCGAGTTCTCAACAGCTTACGCGATCACTGATCGCTGTCGGGAGTTGTAAGCGACTGACTAAATTCAGCATCCCTGCTCCTGATTGTGCACCCCTAGGACCTATCGACGGAGAAGCCGCACGCGCAGCATCCCAAATTCACGAAGTCATGTAGCAATCTCCAGACATCTACCTGCACTACTCGGACGAAGGGCAAGTAAGTACTTTACTTCCGCAGCTCGATGACGATCTCGAGTCCACGTTCTCGATAAAGTTCTACAAAGTTTTCCCCGTAAAACGTCGCGTCGCATACATAAAGGGCGAACCAATTAATTTATTTAGTTCGGTCGTTGCCGATTTCCGAGCAACTCTTAATATCCATCCCCCCGATTTGCAGACCGATTCCTAAGCTGCATATTAAACCAACTTTCGGGGTTGGCTATGTCAACGAACGATATCATTAACGATCGTCATTAACTCTTAAGACGCCCTCTTATACCGTCGTATTCGCGCGATACGACGATTTCTTGTACTTTCAATCGTAAACAGAAAACTCGCAAATTTTAACAACGTAAACACATCATTTTATCTAAGTAAATATTATTCGAGCGAAAATTACGTATAGCGAAACTGTTTTTTTAGTTTTTTTTTTATTCGCCGACATCGTCGCCGTCGTAAAAGTAATCTGTAAACATTACACTACTGCGTTGGAATTAAATTCATACGGAGTTTTTTTCTTCTCACATATACGTGGAAATGCCGTGGATGTTCATTAAATAGAGGCGAAAATTACATTTCAGTTCTAACGAAATTAAACGCCAATACGTGAGAATTTCCTTTATTTTTAAAACGACCGAAAATATCTTTATAAATCCTGTAATTTTACGCGGTGAATACAACGATCCGCCTAATATTACAAAGTTTATAGTCGAGACGGGCGTGGTCAATAAGTTAAATGGATTTGTTTGGTAGGCAATCGGAAAATAAATTATTTCGGATAACTTTTATTTAACCAAAACCGATTACGCGATTATGTTTAAAAAAATATTCGCCCTGCAAATCTAGGACTAGACGCGCGAACGATTAACCATTTACTCATCAATCTAATATTTTTTACACGAAGTTTCGACGAATAGGATAAATTTAAAACGAAAAACCCCCAAATTAAAGACGAATTTAATTTATTCCAGCTTCTACACGTATTAAAATTAGGTTGTTAATTTGAAAGGGTTACGACTTTTAAAATTATTTCACACTATAGATCCATTACTGTTCCAAAACGTCTTTTATAAAACATTTGTCTTTAGTAAATGCCGCATTGCCGTTAAAAATTAACTTAACGACTGGAATATGAACCGGAAGCGTGAATAGGAACTTGTTAAAAGTTGTTTTCTCACCCGGTTGTCGGACTCGTCGACGTTGGCGTCGCCGATACTGTCGGCGACGCTAAGAAGCGAGAGCGAAACATTTCGATTTCATTCAAGGATATTTCTACTATCGCTTTAACGTAAAAGTATTTTTACTCGTATTTCTTAAAGCGACAAGTTCAGCTTGCAAGGCTACACCTCAAACGAATATTTCTCTCGTTAAAAAAAAAAACGTAAGAAAATATCTCGAAATTAATATATATGATTTCAGCGAACAATTTTTCCGCTCTATTGCCCGCTAAAAGTCGATGGCTAACGACATATTAACTTCCTCGAAAATATATCGCCGTCCAATAAAAACAAAATTAATAGATTAATCGAACGCTTTGAAGTCATGAAGTCGAAAAGCTAATAGTCGTTGTCAATTAACAATGTGTTCTCTTTAATCCAGGTTCTAAGTGCATAAACCCTGCATTTTGTGATACAAGCATGCAATTTTAGAAGTGTATTCTATACGGTTTCATGAACATTTCTTGAATGAAGAATTTCTCGAATTATGTAGATTCGTAAATAATTGTGTTTTAAGACAATTTCCCACGTTAAACTAATAACCAAACAGTTTTATTTCATCTACATTAACTTACATCTCTACATTACATCTACACTAGTCTAACCTCAACTCATCTACACTAACCTAAGCTTGCCTCATCTCTGCACTAGTCTAAACTTATCTCATCGACACTAATTTAAGCTTACTGACTTACTTGACTGTACTAGACAATAGCGAAACACTGTCCCTCCTTCCCTCTTCCCTTTACCCTTTCGCCCACTTTTGCAACAAATTGACGCGTCCGATGAAACGAATATTTACCATTAAATAGAACGTAATTTACGCTCTCGAGCTGTGAATAAAACGTTCACTACTGTATCTACATAATTCGAGAAATTCTCCATTCGAACAATTGTCTGCACACCATACTAGCCACAATAACCGCCAGAGTCGTTTCGAAGCCATCCTCTAATTCAAAATAATACCCTTTTAATACTCGGGACGCGTTATAAAACAGGGTGTCTAGGAAATGATGAGAAATCGTCCGGAAACGTATAAAACACTTCAAAATAAAACTTTAAGTTTCTATAAACATTTTTCCTACGACGCTTCCCTGCCGAGATATTCACCCGCAAAGTTGAAAGGGAAAAATCAGTTTATTTAAAATAGTAGATTTATTTTTTATGAAAATTAATCATGTTTGCTTTACATTTTTAATAAATGAAGTACAGTGAAGTCCCGTTAATTCAAACCATGCTGCTCCGAAATGCCGGTTAATCCGAACGAAAATAAGTCAGAAAAAAATAATACAGAGGTCAAATGAAAAAGGAACAATGTATGTATATATAGAAAACATACTGCATTTAGATATCGTGCATATAAAAAGTAAGTACGTTTCACATTATCAGACACGTAATAACGGCAAATTTATAGTTTACAGCAAACTAAATACTTTGTATTTGCTAGTCGCTACTGCATTACAGGAATAATTTCGGTTAAACCGAAAATCGGGTAATCCGAACAGATCTCGTTCTCAATTGGTTCAGCTTAACGGGATTCCACTGTATTTCGAAACAATTTCATAGATTTTTAATATCACTTTAGGCTGAGCAAGGATATACCACCCCTAACATTTCTAATCACCTTTCCTTTCAGGGGGATTAATTCAAAAAAATTTAACTTTATTTCCGGATTCACCCAAAATTTTAGAATAGAACAAGTACTCTTACCCACTTTCCATAAAAGGAATTCAGGTGCAACGTCAGTTTAGGACTCTAGGTTCTAATATTCGCATGATCTAAATGATCTAATTATTTTCTCACAATATCGGTGGCCATTACATTTACCTGATTTAACACCGTCGGACGTGTGGTGTTACTTAATACAATCCAATATAGGTATTTAAACAGATTCATAAATATACGAGAATTGCCATTATCTTTTCCTTAATCGCAATGTCGCACTTTTTTCACTTTATCTTTCATGATACAAACTTATAGCGCTATAAAAAAACTTCTACGAAACGAGCTAATAAGGTTTTAGGAATTAGAAAATCGAATTAAAATTATCCGATTCGAAATAACAGATGAAACCGTTAAAAGCTCCTTAAAGCTTATAAATGAAATTCCCATCCAAATAATACGAAAACATCGTAAAAAAGTAAAAAGCCGTACTGGAAAATACATATAAATAATAGTCTACCGAGAAAGCATAATAATATTCTTTGATTTATGTTGTATGTGGTTCGTGATGTGAATTTTAAGTAAGTAAATCGAGACCTTTTATTAATTTTAATTGAAGAACTTTACTTTTCGTGTGCATACTCGAAAAAAAAAACGATTTTTAAAGAAAATTATACGCGAAATTCAAATAAAACGACTGGAAGTTGACAGTAAACTTATGTCGTGCTTATACTAGTCCTTAAATTACCTCTCCGTTCTTGTTCCATTACCCATTAATAATTTCATAGATCCTATATTCCGTCCCTTCCGAGGGACCTATTATCTATCATTCACCCGCTATAAAATATCGCTCCTGTAAATGATGATAAACACACTAACCTATACAAACCCCTAAATATTGCGAGTATGACATAAATTTTGAAATATTTTTAACGACATCGATTAGACACTAATTTATGTATCACTTACGTCAATATTAATTATGATCATCGGTTGAACGAATATTTGTTTAACAATTTAATTACGGCTAAAAACTAATTAACATTCGCTCTATGGTAAACAGATCGAAAAATTCAATATATAAATAATCGCATTGGAACTCGGATAGAAGTAAATTACGTACATTTGTCGCTTCAATTTATCTACTACATAATAGGCAACTGCATATAATACGAATATGTTCTTTTTCCAATTCAAATAGAGAGATAGGTAAATAATTGTATTTAGTGACACGATAGTAAATTTTAAATATTACAAACGTACGCAATAAGTATAACATTTGTAACCAGTGAGGTGACTCATTTGTTAGAAAGTGGCTGACGTAATAATGGAAATTCCCATCACGAGTCGCGCGCGATACAAGAGGCGAATCATATAATAGAACACTCGGGAATCATCGTTATTGAAAGTATTCGACTACCGTCGACCAGATTGACCTAAAATAATAATTTAAGATCAAGCATGACGTACACATATACAACTATTTGTATCGCGACAAAGTTTTTTTCCCTGGTTAAAGTGACTAAAAGATTTTTTTCTGCTAAAATTTGTTCCGATACTCTCGTTCCCGTTATTCTTCAAATATGATCGTGCGATTCGCGCAAGCGAATGAAACTACATAAATTGGTTGAAAATAAATTAACCCCACGATTTTGTATAACTCCAAATTACCGCTGCTATTTCTTTCATGTTCTCATAATAGCTCATAAATTTCAATTACAGCCCGATTTTCCTCGAGGCATCTCCATTTTACGCTTGCTTCGCACTTATTTCGGTTTCCTTTAATCCAACGCAAATAAACATGCACTGCTTGTAATATTATTACATAATTCATCGACATCGTTTGTTGAAATAATTTACAAAGAAAATATTTCTTAACTATATCGATGTTGTAAGTACGTTACATTTTATTTTTCGCCGTACATTAATTTTATTTCGTTAACATAAACGAGTATTAAAAATTTTTATCATTGTGTAATCGCACAGAATGATTTGTATCACTCGCAATCATTATTGTCCTACAATAAAAGAAACTGGATGATTTATAAAACCAATTATAAAACTAGGATGCGACGCAACGAGAAGGAAGAAAACAGAATTAGTCTTCAATTAGCTTTTCATTATTTCCGCGCTATTTTAAGTAGAAATTTTAAAAATAAAGTCTATGTACATTTTTGCAAATTTAAATTAAAATATATTCGTTTCATCCGCAGTTGTTCAACCAACAAATTATGGTCCGGTCAATTCCATTTGAAAGAGAACCCTTGTAAAATTCAAAAGTTTAGACCGTAACGAATCGTTAATAACCCTGGGAGGTTGGGGAATAAAGGCGAAATAGTAGCATCCGATTAGGTTTTCGAATGCACGCCGAATACATTAGGTTTTATTCGTAAGCGCTTTCTACGGTAGCTTCTATTATGCTCTAAATTATCTCATTCGGTCGATTACCGAAAGAGATTTTGCATTGGAAATTTCCAATTTTAGTTATTACCTGAAACGTAATTCGACATCGTCGAATTTCCCTACACGACTTTCAAATTGATCTAATAATAGCGAATAGTAATTCCAACATGAATTGCAACTTAATTAGATTGTTGAATCAGTTAAATCGCAAAATTTAAGACGAATTATTACATTTCATGTATGAAGGAGATACAATTGCAGGTATGCGTTTTCATTAGGTCTCCATTTATTAGGGAACGATATCAATTGTATTTATTTACCTACTACAGTGGAACCTCGATAAGTCGAATATCTCGATTACTCGAGCTGGGTGTATGAATTACGAACAAAATTCTCAAGTAAATATATTTCGATTACTCGAACTTTCGATAGCTCGAAGTTTTCTTCTCTTCCCTTCAGATTCGAGTTATCGAGGTTCGACTGTATTCACAAATTTGATCATAACTTTTACTTTTAGAGCTAAGTTGGATTGCGCCAATGTACGGTCAAGCCGATTATCGAGGATTCTCTTATAAGTAGTTACCATTTCTGAACTATTACGCGATCAACTTGACTGATTGAAATTGGAATATGTCGATATACTTTTCCCACTAAATACTTAGTAGATAATATTTATTAACGTTCGAGTATGATTACTTAATAATTAAAAAACTCTGATTGCAATTTTGTTCTTAGCTTCTCAAAAAAGCCGAAGATTCCCACATCAAACGGTTGTAGCATGTAGGACAGATAAGTAGACTGCTATTCCGTTTTCGCGCGAATAATAATTGGGAGTCGTAACACAAATTGTCGTGATTGACGCTTGAGAGATTACGTTGAAGAGGCACGAGAAGAAAATTCAGACAGAGAAACCAGAAACACGACGGCTTCCAAGAACGTCGCATAAACGTAACGTTACATTACATTATCGTGTAAAACACGTTGCTCTTATAGCTAATCGAGCGGTCGTCACCTGGTGTGCACATAAAAATGTCTGTAGATTTTAACTAATAAAGGGCCATCTATGCGTGGGTAAATGAATTTCTTAAATATTTCAAGTTTGAAGTTGTGATAACTGCATCAACTTGTCCTCACTCCAAAATATATTTTAAACTTGCTCAAAGATCTACCGACACACATCTAAATAAAACATTTCTTTTATCTTTGTCACCGTAATTTGTATAATTTGTTAGGTCTACTGTTAGGTCTACATCATTTAAAATAGGAATACTTTATTTTTAATGTATTATATGGAGCGTATGGATTTCTGAGTGATAATTTATTGCATTCGAACACTCGGAAACATTCTAGAAATATGAGTCATCGACGTTGGAAGTATTCGGTTATCGCCGCGTCGGTCGCATCGAACCTCCATAAAGTTATAAAGTGAAGAGACTAGATTAACTAGTTTCAATTTTATGAATTAAACAGTACTCGACAGTAAAATAAATAGCGTAAAGATCGATACGAACCATCTAATGTTTAATACAAGTAAATAAGTAAAAAAATTGCGAAAATAATGAATAATTAGTTATGAACACTCACCAACAAGGAACAACTTTGGTTGCTTACCTGCAAAAAATATATATGTCAGTACATTTATTTTAAATATTCATATATAAATGTCTTGGAATAATTTAATTTACTATTTCTCAAACTGTTTTTAAACTAATTTAGAAATTTTGTAATCGACACCTTTTAAAAACACTGATAGTTTTTGGTAAATTCATTCGAGAAGTCGTGAAACGGTTAAAAAAATTCAAGTAGGATATCTTACTTAAGTTTAAGAAGCACTGGTACATACGTTTAATTTAATCGGGTGCATAAGCAAATACAAATCTAACAAGCAAAAAGTAATTACTATTCATACTTCCTTAGATTAGCAAAACGTAGTGTAGGTATATAATTGTTTTAAGCGACTTTTACTATATTCATTTAAAGTAATAATTATGTGTTAATGAAAGTAATATTTTATTTTTCGCGCATGAAAGTAAAAACGATTTTAATTATGAAGCGAAAAGCAAAATTAGCTTTTTCACGCAAACGCGTACTAGCAAACAATTTTGCAGGTATGTAATTAGAATCTAATGACAGATCCGACGTGGACATTTCAAACGTTTTAATCGATGAGGGTAATTCATAATCGTATTTTCCGGTAAAACCGTAATCGAATAATATATTGATTGAGGTATTATTCCCATTAGGTTGTAGTTTTTAACAATTAATGGAAATTAAAACCGGACGAGTTCAGCTAATAAAAATGTTCCCCATTCACATTAGACAATCGTGTATTTTATTTTTAAATCGATTTTTAATATAATTAATAAAGAAAAATAAACTCGCGAAACATTAATAGAGCGTTTTAATTTATAAAACAATTAGATCGAAACTGAAAACGTACTATAAACAAATTAATTAATAATACCCTCTTAAATTGTATAATTTGTAAAAATATAAATATACGTAACTTGAACAATTTTAAATTAGAAAAAGTACAGTAATCCCTTAACATTCGTGAGGACGCAACTTGGGCATTCGCAAAATTTTTAATTAATTAATAGTGCATTGAATTGATTTATTCATTGAAATATTAATACAGATCATAACAACATGAACATTTTAAAATTGAACATTAAAATTTCCCCTTCGCGACCCTTCCATATAATGAAATTTATAAAGAAATTTGTTCTGCCGAACAATCACAAATCACCAAATATTTTCAGCCATCGACTAGCAAATAAACTTCATCTGTACTATAATATGTATCTATCAGTACCTAATTAATATATATGCATGTACAGTCAAGTTCATATGTTTTGTCTCACGAGATGTGATCCCAGACCAACGAGTGACGAGAGAGGTTCAAGAGGAATGAAAGGTAGCCGTTGTTTTTGAATCGTAAAAAGGGACACGTCAAATAATAAATAAAAACGGACAGTAATCTTTTTTTTTTGGCATTTTACGATAAAAACTAACATAGGCGACTGGACAAAACATATGAACTTGATCGTACCTACATATTATTGCTTAATAAGCAATTGTTTTCGTTCCGATTGCTTTATTCATTATAATTAAAATTTCATAGATCCTTATTTACATATAAAGATAGTCTCAACATCCACGAGGGTTCCCTAGAACGCAACCCCCGCGAATGTTAAGGGATTACTGTATTTGATTTATTCCACCACCTATACATACGTAATACAGTCGATTAAATTGACATTTTACTTACTACAACTATTGCTTATAAATGTTGCCTTTCATTGGATGTATAATCGGCCCGCTTGTTTAGTCTATTGAAGAACTCCAGCGTCATTAACGAGCCTCGTAGCATCGAAATTTCGCTGAAGTATTTCTTCTCTCGTGTTCGCTTTAACTCCATATCACCACTTTTTTTCACGAAATCCAGTAGAGTTAGATCAGGAAACATTGCGGGCCAATTCACCACACCGCACCACCATATATCTGTTAGCAAAATTGAGTGTAAATTTTAATCAACAGTCGTAGTATTTCAGGAGTAAAATGTCAACAATATCGAATGCATTTCCTTATGAATAATAAATTACCCTAATTAAAATAATTATAAAATAAACCCTTGCGAATCTGAACCTGAATTAATAATTATTTACCTAAAAAGTCGTGAAATGGCTGCATTTTACTAACGAGTTATGAAAATTGTCGCACAGCACGTCCAATGCGTAAAACGCACATTTCGCACATGTTACACGCAAGATTTTCTCTAACAGGCAACGAACCACAAAGGGACTCGAATGAGAACGGAGTCATTCGATTGTGAAAAAAAAACTATTAAAAATACAAAAATTGTTCTCTGTCGTAGAATTGAAGGGCCCAACGAGGGAGATGTAAAAAAATACCTTTATGTTTTCTTTTCAATGAAACGAGTGAAAATAAATTTCTGAATACATATGTAAAACTCACATTCGTATTTTAATTAATTTTAAAGACAACAACACTTTGAATATAACCAAATCATTCGAGCGAGAGCGAATATGATCATAGCAAATTTTCCCAACGTGCATCACTGCATCACTTTTACGAAACGTTCGTACACCCACTTGCATCCTTTATTGCCAACGTATGCAGACATAATTGGCATGATATCGAACATATGCATTGCAATTAAATCATACGCGTATTTTGCTATTTTGAATTGGCAACTATTTCGGTATTGAGAGATGCATTTTAAAACGCCGTCGTTCGAACATTATTATCTTGGTTATAATATTTGCATAACATAAATAATTAAGTTGATATCTTTAAATCGTCCCTCTTTTCATTTACGAATAAAATAAAAGCGCACAACCATCGTTGACAATAATTTATACGATTTTTGTTACAGGGGTGTTCCGTAAATAATCAATCAAATAATCGAAAAATAATTAAGTTTTTTACCATTTTGGCACTAAATGCGCCAATTTTTAAAAGAACTGGCACGTTAAGTGCAGTACATTTTTTTTTGCACCACCAACGGTCAAAATAGGGTGACGAAAAGTAGGCGTGATCTAATTTTGAAAAATGGCACATAATTGTAAAAAACCATACACTTTGTTCAAAAATGTTGTATATAGTACGTTTTATAATAACACTCTTCAAGAGGATTATGCTATAAACGGAATGTAAAACACCTTTACTTGTAGAAACGGCACGCAAAACACCAACCAAAGGCACCGATTTGCGTGGTATTCGTAGAAGTGCCAAAATCTCGAAATTCAAGGGATTTTACGAAGGTTAAATTGTGATATATTCTGAACAGTCACGACCTGGCCTATCACCAGTTCTAAGGTTATCCATTATTTACGAGATACTCACTCTGTACTACACTTATTGTGACTCAAAGATTAGAGCTCACTTGATACCTACAAGCGCTGTACACTTCAAATCTACGTAATCGTTCAATAGTGGATTGATTAATACCATGGACTGTGAAATTTTTAATTCAACTTATTAAAGAGAAGTCCATCAAGAAACGCGACACCGCAAAGGTCGAATGTGTGAGCAGCAACAGTCAGTTACAACAGTGATTAGTAAGTTGGTCAAAGTAGTAGCAATAATTGTTAGTAGTTGGTGTCAATCATCATTATGTCATCTTAATATAGCAATATAAGGTGAATCTCCACGACACTTGCCTTTACTATCCCCAACACTATATACAATCTGTCTGTGTCGATCTATCTTTATAGTAAATTAAATAAAAGTGAGAAAACTCCGATCACGGCGCAGCTTTAAAGAGTAAAATAGATGTCATCTGTATTAACGAACAGGCCTTAATTACTTATATCCGGAACGAGTTATGCACAGTTTTGGTAATGTGTACTGAAAAAGGGGATTTCTTTTTAACGTACCTAACGTTACTTGTAAAAAAAATTATATTTAGTTGTTAGGTAATTGGATAGTATTGTTTAGTTAATTCCGATACTCGATCTAGTACGAAATACATAATAGGGAATGTAGCAATAAGACAAAACCACTTTCAAATTTAATCACTTAACATTAATCTAGTAGGCGGGTTTTAATTTCAACATGACGGTTCGGGCTAATTCCGATCGCATCAACTAATCGAGTTCTAAGGAAGCCAACCGTTCCGAGAGTCAAAAAGAACAAAAGAGGCGCAAGTTTCTTGAACACAGAGACTTTCAGCGTCCAAGAAGACAAAAAAATGTCTAAGTAACCTTCCTAAATTAGCGACACCTCGCTCGAGTCAGTAAGGGTCACTTTATCGCGTTACGTCTCGAATGGGGCGTCAAAATTAAAGGAGCCGACTGTACCTAAAGGTTAAGAAACAAAATATATATCGCGTTTATTTTATTTCCTAGCACAAACAGTTTTCTTTGCACGATAATTATTGCTCAAGTATTCGGATTTCCCGTACTTTACCTCTATATTTATGTAGAATTTTAACTTGTAAAGTTTTAATATATGCGTATATTGATTATTTATAGTAACGATTTCAAAAAAATATCGCTGCTTACGTAATTAAAAATTAAACAAAAACCGTAAATGCCTTTCTATTAATAATTAACAAAATACGTAGTAGGGCCTCTTTAATTCGAACTTCGATAGGTTGAATTTTTCTGACAGGTATTTCAATAACTATCCTTTTTTTGTATTTAACATTCATTATTTACAGAAGTTCGATAAAGAAAACATTTTTTGTTCCTTTTTAACTCCGATTTAAAGGGGTTTGACAGTAATTGATTTTAATGTATTAAATATTTCTTTTTGAAACTAGGTCGAGATGACTCGAAGCAGTTGCTCGCCATCCATATAAAAATTTAATTTAACTCGGGAAGTTTCGTAAAAATCGCGTTGCTAGATTGAAACTCTTTTCTAGCAGAAAATTGTGCGACACTTTTGTACGGAGGGTGAGAAATTTATCAACACTCGCTTTTTAATTAAATGTTTTAATCGCGTATGTACTAAATGATTTTCCGCTACAGACTGTTGGCTGAATTAATACGATTACGACATCAAAGAGACTGGAGAATTACAATCGCGGAAAATCTGTTACAAATTTAATAACAAATTAATTGATAAAACAACTATTCAAGTTTTGCAAACATTTATTTAATATATGTGAGCATATAAACATTACAAACTATAGAAATAAATGTATCAGTCGAAATGTACTTACATAATAAATATTTCTTATACACAGTTCGGTAAAAATATCTTACTTTTATCAAATTATTTAAGTACCTATATTATGTGAAGACCAAGGGAAGAAAATGGTCGATTCGACTAAAATTACAAAATCCCACCGCGCACAAGCATCGGTATCGAATTTTCATGTCGCATGTCAAAAAACTCCTTTTTTAAAAATTTTTCTCGAAAGAAATACATTTTTTGAAAAATAATATTTACGAGAGAAATTTATAAGAATTAAAACAATATATATCATTTTTTTTCGAATATTTCGAAAATGGTGTATTCTATCGAAAATTATAAAGAGACGTGATCGGTAGAGAATTTTATGCCGATTCGAAAACATATTTCACATTACCGGTCCGATGAGTAATAACGGAGATTAAAATTTTTTTAATTTGTTTTTTGAACGGCCGTCATTTTGAAACGGGTCGGCCGATTTGACTGGTTAACGAACTCGTCCTTCGTTTTCGTAAAGACAATACGCTGTCCAAATTTCAGGCTTCTACGATCAAAATTGCGATCGAAATCGTGTCCACAAGAAATTGATAATATATATGACCGACCCAAAATGAATGACCTATATTTTTGTGATCTAGGGGCCGAGATCGGATAAAAGCCAAAAGGACACGTCTGAGACCTGTCATTAGACAGGCTACAATAGCTTTATTTTCTATGAAAATTCGCTAATATTCGTCATGATCATTTTCCAAAACAATCTACGAAACACTGCCATTCAGGATCAATATGCCTGAAAATTACATGCCCAAAATAAAATGGAGCCAAACATGCTATACGCAAATATCTAGTCGATAAATGAGCTCTTCGTAAACTGATGTTGATGACCACTCTGCGAGCTGTGAGTTGATGTGTGATTGGTGAGTTACATGTTTGCGAACAGCGTGTTTTTTTAGTCTGTACCCAGCCTAAAGGTATGTACAGACCAAATGAACACGCTGTTCACGAACACTAATCAACCAATGAGCTCTTGACAAATTGGTGACGCTAATCGGTTTCTGAAAAGCTATTTAATCGGCTAGATTGTTCGCAAACAACGTATTCGTTTGGCCTGTACGCATCATAATATGTCTAATGTTGTAACAGGACAGCGTCAACATTCTTGTAAATCGTAAGATCTGTTTTATAATATTATTCCGTTATCCTTGCTAAAAATTCACTTTCACGTTGTTTATGTAAATACATGTAGTTTTATAGTCTGTCTTGATGTAGAACTCCGATAAAGGATTAAAACCAGTATTTTGTAAAAATCACTAAATACTTGTTCTATTGAAGTTTTTTATTGCAATACTCATCGTCCTTAAATGCAATATAAGATACAGTCAAGTAAAGGCTAAACTAGCTTGTAACAATTCTTACCTATTTAAAACATTCAGCGATTCTAAACCATTTCCTAGTTAATAATTTGAAGAACTATTAAGGCTGCTATTACATTATCGACGATTTTTATAAACGATCTTACCAAAACCAGTACTAAATAAACAAAATATGGGTAATTTAAAAAATTTAGATCCGCCGAATGTTTTAAACAGAGGTATTGCAATAAACGGGACTCGTTTAACAAGGTCCAGAAAAAACGTGTATATCTTAAATTGGCTGATAAATCATAGTCTTTTTATAATACGACTACGCATCTCTAGCCTTTTTCTAACGGAAGCATTTAAAAAACTTTTAGCCGATTTATATGAAATTCAATGAAAACGAGGAATTTCAAAAATAACTAAAACGTTTAGTTATTATGCATAAAAACTAAGGAGATTGACCTTTCCTTCAACTTTAACCTGACCCCGTGTACACAGACAATTATACATTTAAGATTGTGCGCACACGGGGTTAGGCTAAAGGTAACAGAAAGGTCAAATCTCGTAGGTTTTTATGCATAATAACCATACGTTTTAATTAATTTTGATATTTCCTAAAATATTATCGATATTAACTAAATTTGGATATTAGCGGTACAATTGAGAGGACATATGTCTGTATATGTAATCGATACACACTGATAAATACATAAAAACAACTGCTTGTATAATTTTTATAAACCGAAAATTTGCCTCACGCGGCGAGTTGATACGGTGGCGAGTTTCAAAAAGTTCGACGAACATTTTAATAGATACTAAAATCTAAATGATTTTTTTTAAACATTTAGTGAGCGCCTAAGTCGATAAATAAAATTAAAGAGGAAACAAATAAAAATAAAACAAGAAGTTGTTTCCAACTGATTATAATTTAAGAATATACTCGATGAAAGTAATTTATTCCATCTAATATCTTAATCAATTGGAAAAGTAGGGATAAAAAAATGCGCTAATAATGCAAAAAATACAATATGGTCGCAAAGCAGTGCAAAATGAAAGTAATAAACTAGAGTAAATCCACCCAAAGTTAACATTAAAAATGTGTAGAGAGACACGTATTATTTAAAAAAAAACACAAAACTCCCAACAATAATTAATTATTTTCAACGAATAAGCAGGTAATAATTAGTTCCTATTTACCTTTAATTTTGTTTGAGTATTAAGTCGATATTAAAGACCCTGAACTATTACATTTACATGTTATTCAAATATGTCTTATCTTATCGTGCACAATTAAACGCATCGCATTTTTCCCATTCGTTATACCTATTTGATGATAAAAATAACTACTACTGGATGTTTTGTTCGAATAATGACTGTAACGCGTTGAAGAAATTCGTATTTGGAAAGAATGTGACGAGACCTTAATTAATGTCAACCTCATCAAAATCTCTAACGAAATCGTCGAAACTATGTATTTAATTGCACGGTCTTATTTTGGCATTTGTGGCCGTCAGTTCTTAGTTGACTCATTAGTTCTTTAAAATTACGAAGTAAATACATATTACGACATCCTTCAAACTTAGAAATGTGAAAGAATCTCACTCACGGCCAGATTTCCAATCAGTTCATGTGTCAGTTCTGATCGAATATCTGGCCAAATACAGTTTAAATTGAAGTTTATTGTGAAAAAAAACAATTAATTTATTTTTGGAACGTTAAATAATTTATTATATTTACTTTTTTTTTATAACTTAAAATTATCATGGTCTAATTTAAAAAGTGATTCGATACTAATAGAGCGAAAGCTGGCAACGTTTTTATTTATCGTATTTTGAACAAGTGCGAAAAAGTGTTGAAAGACATTTTTGAATATCCCTTATCCGTAATCGCGCGTCTAGCAGCCCTGCATCGATTAGTATAGCAGCCGTAAGCACTCGAAATTGAACAAATAACGCAGAATAATATTATATGAAGAGCGCAGGTGGAAGAAAGTGCGGTTATCGAAACGTATCGAGACACATAGTTTATCATATATTTCAAATTTCTAGGGATGATAAAGGAGGGCAACAGCATCAATTTGAGATAAGGAACCCCGGTCCAAAAACGCCTCAGTTGAAAGTTATAAATTAAAATCGTTTTGGGATGTCTATTAAAGTGAAATAAGAAAACTCAAAGATGTTTGTAGATTTAATAATTAAATGATCTAGAGTAACTTTACAAGCTACAAAAACATTTACAAAATGTGTTCAAAATGGCGATCACCAGCTTCGATGCAAGCACGACAATGTACTTATACCCTGCTCCTCCAGTTAGGCGCGGTGGAAGAACATATGGACCTATTACGTACTCGTGAATTACGTCCGCTCACATGTTTGCTGCATATGTATCTTTCTTCATCTGTAGCGTAAGCGTAAGCATCTAATATCTAATAAAACAGGCTTCGTCGCTGAAAAGAACATATACAGGAAAGTAGAGTCGACCGCACAACGCTGCAAGAACTATTTACTGAACAAGACTTACAAGACGCGAGGTTCGAAGTCAGCAAGACTCAAGGCCTGAACATTCTGTGGATGATAAGGGTAAAGCTGCCAAACGACACTGTGAGCGACATCTATTTCACGTGCAACTACTCGAGTCCTGATTGAAGGCTGTTCGTCCACGCGATCAAGCACGGATTATTCGCAGTTGAGAGTTCGTATCTCTTACAACCCACAAACAACGGTTTTAGCTTATAACTTTCAACTGAGGCGTTTAGGACCAGGGTTTCTTTTACTCCAATTGACGTTGTTATTCTTCTTTATAATCCCTAAAAGTTTGAAACATCGTCACGAAAACACCCTGTATCAATAACAACGTGCTTGTGGAACTACAGCGCCTTAATGTCCACGCATTTGCATATAATGCTCTTCTACTTTGTTTGTTCTACTTTAAGAACCAGAGTTTGTTATACTAACCGATACACGGCTGCCAGACACACGATTCCGAATAAGGGATATTCAAATGTGTCTTCCTACAAAGTTCCGTGGCCGCTCAAAATATGGTAAATTAAAACTTGCCAATACTCTCGGTCTATAATAGTTAAGAAGACCAATATGATGATCGATGATAATTAATGAATTAAATAAATTCATCTAGCGCGAAATCAAGCGTTTGTTTTTTTTATAGACGTGAATCGAGGGCCACCGATGTCTGACATTACATTCGTCGCAATCTCATAAAATCCATTTTAAATTTGCAAAACCGTAAATCCGCTCTAAAATTAACATTAAATTATTAGTTATAAATAAATACTGAATTTTGTTATACACTTTAGTACAGTAAATAACCCGACTATTGAATTTTGTTAAAACAATAAAGTTCTACGATAAATCTTACAGTTCTATTTGACCTCGTAAAAGCTTTGAGAACGTTTTCGGTTAAATATGTAATAATTATAATTGATGTAGAAACATTAATCCTCTCCAATATTTAAAGGAACATGGTTCCGGGCAATTAACAAAACGCTGTATCATCGATTTTGTTTCAAATAACGTATTTAACTGAAACTTCCTTACTAATCCGTTTAACTTTTGTCATTACAGGATCAACTATTTTTGTTTCTACATTGATAGACACGAATAAACTTCAAAATTAGTTTAATTTTAAAGCATACCACGCTCTACTTTCCAGAGCTGGTATTCCGCAAAAATTATTCTCCGAGAATTTTAGATGACGTTATTAAAATATGCAAACACGAAATGAGATATTCGCAGAGAACATGATTAAATCATTTGTCGGATTTTAAGGATATTCAACTGCAGTTTTTATTTAAAAAAAAAAACGTTTTTCCACAACGCATAATTTGTTGACATTTCTATAAATAATAAATTAGAAAACAGCTTTTATAGCAATTTTGAATTACATATTGAATATCCTTTCTAAATATTTGATAATAAAATGTGAGACGATTAAAACGATATCTTTTTAAGTCAATAATTTCAGTTTTAATCCCATTGGTAACATTACTGTATCTGTTTTTTTGTTATTTGGTATAATATGATACGTAATACAGTGGAATCCGCTTATAATGATCACTTTGGGACTTGCAATTTTTGATAACAATAAACGGCCGATAGCATTAAACAAAGGTTAAAAAAAATTTAGATTGTTTAACTAAACTTATAATAAACAACATAAGAATTAAGAGTCGAACAAAAATTTTATTTTAAAAATGTATCCAGCGTCGTTTGGCGCTTTTTTACGTCCAGTAATTCCCGAATGAATTGTTCGCATTCATCACGTTTCTGAACATTTGTTGCTCGATGTTGAACACACTGCGACGAAGTTGGAGGAGTTTCTTAAATTTCTTCTTTGGTAATCGTACCTTCGCATTCTTCGGTCAATTTCAAGTTATCGGTAACAGTTTGACAAATTTCCGACGTCGTAATTGTCACTACATACATAAGCTAGTTAACAAAATTAATAAGGATCCGAATGCCAAAAGATATTGCTCAGTTGCCTTCCTTGACGTATCTCAAGCCTTCGATAAGGTATGGCACAGTGGATTGCAAATCAAATTAAAGAAGTTTTTCCCCTACTCTCACTATCAACTGCTCAAATCCTATCTGACAGATAAACACTTCTTGGTCAAATAAGGGAACGAATACACTGATTTGAATCCTATACATTCAACAAGACTAACCACCGTAGCGACGTTCGTCGACGATACGACAGTTATGATATCTCATACTGATCCCGCATCGACCTCAAGAAATTTGCAAACCAACCTTAACACGATTCGGTGAGTACTAGATAAAAAAAAGGCTCATCAATGCCAACGAATGTAACATTTACCTTACCCTCCCGTAAAACTTAACAACTGTCAACTCCCACAAATTGAACATGGTAAATATCTCGACATGCATTTGGACCATTGTCTAATATGGAAAAACATATTTACCAAACATAAACAGTTAGGACTTAAGCAAAATCAAATGCTTATTAGCTGAAAATCAAACTATCTATGGACGATAAGGTGTTATTATACAAGAAGCCCACCTGGACTTATGGGATTTAACTGTGGGGCACCGCCAGTAACTCCAACATTGTCATTTTGCAGAGATTTGTCGGTTTAGTGTAAAATGCAGTGAAAGAGTATCGGTGTATGCTAATGTATTGACCAACCATTTAGATGTGCCCGATGCCAATAAAGTGTGTAGACTAGAACGTCTGCTGCCGTTACATTTGCCAAGAGGCCCCAGATAAGTTAATAACTGAAGACAATTATAAAAATATAAACTCTAAATTTAGGCTGAATTTTAATGGAGATCATTCACTGAAATGATACTCTTCATATCACTAACCGTTATCGAACAAAATGCTTGGACAGATTTCTGAGCTCACTAATCGCAAGTAAGAGTTAAATAAACAAAAAAAACATGGTTATAACTAAAACTTAGAACATAAACGCTTATTAAACACCTAGGTATAATTTTGTGTACACCTTTATCAGGAAATCTAGAAAAATAATAAGTTACCTATGTATATTATTATTAATTATTGGATTGAACGGAGTAAGACAGTAGCAATACATTTAATATACCTTAAGGTAACATACCTTATACATAATGACTCTTTCTTAAATAATAACCATAAGCCAAATTTTTCATCGTTCAGAATATTTAATGGTAGGTATGTACAAGATAGATCTATCATATACAGTGTGTTAGATTTTATATGTCACGGCAAATATCTCGGCTATTGTATGAATTAGTAAAAAATGTTGTATGTGAAAGTTGTTAGATTATTTATTCTTAATAATGTGTCAAAATCAGAAAAACAATTGAACATCAAATCATTTAGATAAAGCAAATAAATTTAACATTTTAAATGGATCGAACCCAGTATTATTACATATTCTGAAACTACAAGAATTTATCTTTACAACGGTATATCACATGTTATACTTATTTCATTCATTAAAAGCGTAATAGAATAAATAACCGAACGCGTTGAACACGTACAGTGTAACAATGTTCCGACGACGCACACTTTCATCTTTGCATGTTCTATTAAGTAGAGCCGAGGAGGCCGTGATATGCGCTCACTTGTTATCGCTATGTGTCAAAGTGGCTAAGTAAATTGTTAATTGTTAATTTTCATCTCGTGACACACGAGGGATAGTAATTATTCTAATAATGAAAAAATGGATATGTTGAGAGTGTACATCAGATGCAATGATAATCCTAAAGAAGCTTCTGTATTGTATCGAATCTTGTATCCAGAAAGGGTACAATCACATCCTCGCACGTTTGCAGGAATTGAACATAATTTACGAAGAAATGGATGTTTTAATGTTACAGTGCGAAGACCAAGAAATGAGTGTGCATCACATGATGAAGATATTATGGTGTTGGCATATTTTAGAGCACATCCAAGAAATTCAATCTGTGAAGCAGTAGCCGACATAGGTATAAGTCATCACAAAGTATTTTCTATTCTAAAAAAACATAACATGACCCCCTATAAAATTAAATTGGTTCACAGTTTAACAGCTGGTGATTCTGATAGAAGGCTAATATTTTGTAACTGGCTTAACAATAATCAACATTTAGTAGATGTCATTCTTTAGAGCGATGAATCTAATTTTAACAATAACGGAATTTCTAACAGAAAAAATGATTATTTCTGGGATGCAGAGAATCCACGTCGAATTCGGGAATGCAGGTTCCGACATGGGTTTTCTATTAATGTATTGGTGTATTAGGTGATACTATACTAGGTCCTTATTTTTATCGCGAAACGCTTAATGTTGAACGGTATGCTAATTTCCTTACGACAGAATTCGAAGAATATTTGGATGATATACCCTTACAAGTGCGTCGTGATATGTGGTTACAACAGGATGGCGCACCTCCTCACAATGCAAGGAACGTCAAGGATCGAAAAGTTTGGTGCGGAATGGATAGGAAATTGTGGCCCTATAAACTGGCCGGCACGATCTCTGTGTTGGACTTTTTTGTTTGGGGATATGTTAAATCAAAAGTTTATGTTACATTTCCACAAAATTTAGGGGATCTTACAAATCGCATTCATAGTGCATGTGCTCAAATAACACCAAACATGTTGCAAAAAGTGCGACGAAATTTAATAAGCAGATGTCGGGAATGTATTACAAACAACGGGGAGCACTTTGAACAAAGAATTTAGATGTTAGGTAGGCATTACATACAATTTTATAATTAACTTACTTATTCATATATTGGTTTGTTTATAATGTTGTATTTATGTTGAATAATCTGTTATTGAGATTGTTTTAATCAACACATTGTTTATACTGTCTACGTTTTCAACACGATCAGTTATTTAGTGTATTACGCCCAGTTAATTAATGAAAAAGTATAACATGTGATATATCGTTGTAAAGATAAATTATTATAGTTTCAGAATATGTAATAATACTGGGTACGTTCCATTTAAAATATTAAATTTATTTGTTTTATCTGAATTATTTGATGTTCAATTGTTTTTTTGATTTTGACACATTATTAAGAATAAATAATCTAATAACTTTCATATATAACATTTTTTACTAATTCATACAATAGCCTAGATATTTGCTGTGACATAAAATTTAACACACTGTATAGAATGAACTAATTATATCACCCTAATATACGTAGTATTTTATGAAGGTACAACTTAATTTTAATATGCGAGCATACACTGCTAGCTTTAAATTAGTTTTTAATGCATACTCTACGTGCTTTGTAATCAATTGCGTAAGTTTTAGTCGTAGATAACATTCCATTCGATTGGGACCGTTCCGTAATCAAACGTGTGATATATATATATATATATATATATATATATATATATATATATATATATACAATATATATATATAATATATATATATATATATATATATAAATATATATATATATGATATATATATATATATAATATATATATATATATATATATATATATATATATATTATTATTATTATTATTATACGATTAGAAGTTAATGTAGCACGAAATCGGGAGCCTTTGATCATCTATAACCCAGATTATAGCCGCTTCCACGTTCTTTCTTGGTTTGGTTTGTTATGACTGCATTATCCTCTTTAAAAATGGCAGGGCGAATTTTCATGGTATGTATGTAAACGTTGTTTATTTTGTTGACCTTGTTTTATTTCCTAACAAAACGCGCATAAATATATATTAAAATAAAAAAAAGTAAAACATAAGTAAATACGTTCGTACATAAGTTCGTCCAGCGAGAAAATTTAAATTTTAGATTTGATATACACATTGTGCGGGTTTTGGCAGTTGCAATGAAGTGGGGCGCACCGTGCTTTTGCAATTGAAGAATATTTTACAAGTCGTAAATCACTTGCAGCAACTAATTGTAAGCGAAAATTTTGTACTCGTGTCAATATTCCCGTTTTAACTGAAAAACGTGGTTTCAGCAGGATGGGGCTGCTGCGCATATTGCTGTCACATCCATGAATAGAGTTCGAGCACTATTCCCTCAAAAAGTGATATCGAAGTTTAGTGACCTATCCTGACCTACTAGGTCGATTTTTTTTTCTATGGGGCTACCTCAAATTCACTAACTTCGAACAACAGAAGAGTTTTTAAAGAAAATATTCGTCATGGAATAAGACAAATTTCACCGGAACTGTGTAGAAAAGTTTTCGTTAATTTGCGTTTCAGATTGCAAGGACGTATACACACGAACGGCAAACATTTGGATGCTACGATATTCAAAAAATGAAATTATGTTTGTTTAATTTGAAATAAATCAACAGTTTGTAATGTACAATACTATTTGTTTTATTTTTAATCAAAATTTGAATTTCCCTGCTGCGCACACTGTACATATTTTAAAATTAGAAAATTTTATTGCCAATAAATACATACGCGTGCGTTTCGTTTAATTTTAATACGATGGCTACAAATCCGTACTTTTAAATCGATCACTACTTTAAAATTATTATAACGTTATATTTTCTTGGCTACTGAAAAATTGAAACGATTTAACGTCCACAGTAAAACGCTATTAAAAATTTAACCTCCCGCACTGCCGTCATATCCAATCCATACTCTCCCATTTTCTCTTGTCAGACCTCAAGAGCTTCATTTTCGCGCGTCTCTTCCATACAATCTACGTTGCTATTGGGACGGTATTTCCTGACAGGAGACACTTTTCCTGAATTTCGTCGTATAGTCATACTACCAAACACCGCATTATTTTGTTTTTATTATTTACAAGAATTTCGTTATTCGCGCACGACCGAACAAGCAGGTAAACGCTCGTTTTGAAATACGAAAAACATACGCGTGTCGTTATTATTAGAATTTAACTTCGAACGTTTGGAAGCTTTATTGTGGAATTTTTATGTTATAGAAATAACATTTTGAAAGTGCGTATTTCGAAAAGTACGTAACGAATTTCAATCAAACCAACTGCCAGCCATTATTCCTACATAAGTATCCGTAATTTCATAATTTTCCAAAAAGTCGTTAAGTTACCACAGCAATATACGTCTTACAAAATGTGTTTTACCCGTATTTTAAAAACGCTTGTATTCATAATTCGATTATTCAAAAACTATTAAACGGCAAGTAACGATATTTATGTATACGAAAGGCAGAACTATAATAGTTTAGTGCAATTCACTCATTTGAGGAGATATTTAAAAAATTCTCGCGTACATGTAGGCGGACAAAAAAGGTAAATTACCAAGTAAAATAGTTAATAAAAATATTAACGTTTACAGGCTTCAGAAATTATAGCATATTGGTAAACAAAGTGCGATGCTAGTGCGATTCGGGCTGGGGTGGAGTGTGGCGAGACTGTTATATCGCGCCTACCAATACTACAAAACGGCATTATGATTAATGTAAAGGAAATAATGTAAATTGTGTAATTAATTTTTTCTTTTTCATCATATGCTTTAAATACGTATTCGTAATACACATAAGACTCAAGTTTTGGTGTAACACTGTTTATTCGTTGGAGAGGTGCTTATAGTTGAATTTAGAAATACACATATTAGCCGCTTACTATATAGAAAGACGAAGGTTGCCGGCCAATCTAATGCTGCGTCTCGTTTTAATAACAACACATTATATTATTTATTGTATACGGACATTGCAGACTGGCGCCTATCATTACAATATCAATTAAATTTATTTTATGTATATCGTTAATAAAAAAGAAATAGATTCATTATCGACATCAACACACAGTACATGTTCGAATATTAATTTCTTCAACTAAACACTCGTTAAATTTCAAAGGATCTGTAATATTTCGTATTCGAAATTTTATAATTATAATTTACATATTATTGTATATTGCGTAAACATATTTATCGAGATTAATTTTGTGGCTGCTATAACAATAAATAAATATTATGGATTAAACTAATTATCACCGAGATTTGGTATAATATTTTAACAGCGATTTAAAATGTGTTTTTTTTAAATAAAATTCGTAATGCACGACGTAGATGAATATTTACTGTAAAATAATTTAATAATATTATGTTTGCGCATCATAGTAATACATAACCATATTATCAACACATATACCGCATCTATAATAACGGAAATAGAATTATACTTGCTAAATCACTTGATTTACTTTCAGTTAAACTAAAAAGAAACGTAATATTCTCTTTAAAATTCACAAACGAACGTTATTAACAATAGCAACTAAAAACCCAAGGAAACTTTGTAAGACAAAAGATGTTTGTATATTTGCAGAGGCTTACGCAGGGTGTGATAAATTATTTCCATAAACTCGTAAAATATTCGACTGGCTAATAATTGTGTGATTGATTACAGTATAATATTTTAACAAAGAATGTCGAGAATGCGAGAAAAAAGCTTCGAGCCGTATAAGAATTTTCCGAACGAATATTAATCGATACGATATTTAAAGGGAGTTTAAAAATTTCGACATTAAGCTCTCTAACAATACAGCAGAAGTTCCATAAAAATGACTTATTATAATGAAATGTAATTATTTTAATGTTCCATTCAAATAGATGTAAATATATACAACTCTCGTTGTAGACGTTTATATAATATGACTGTCGACCTTTGAATTATTTGCAAGTTTTGGCCTTATTTATCGTCACATTAAATTCATGAACCGTTGATATATATTGTAGAAGACTAGAGAGATAATTTCTTTAATGCATGTTAAAAATTCAACGGTGAACTGAATTGCGAACGCTTTTGACCAGTGTTTCTCAAACTTTGAGTGGTGCAGAATTTTTGTGGGTCACGAAATGATGACATATTAGCACGGATGCGAACAGCACCCTTTTATTGCAGTTAGTTTGCAAAATACAACAATTTTATAATATTTGGGTCGCGGTACCGGTACAAAGTTGTTAGGTCGCAGTAGAAAAAGATTGAGAAACACCACTTTTGACTATATGTATTTACAATAAGCTATGACAAGTTTCAGACACTTGAATGGAGGCCGTTGTTTCCATGCATGTAGAAACTCGCGACAAAACTTAACATATAACGGCTTGTTCAAAGTGAAAAAAGAAAATACGACCAAATAATATTATATATTGTATAACTAGTGCTAAAATATCCTTTTAGCACGTGTTATACACGGTTCTTTTCCGACGACCACAAGTATTTTTATTTTATTCGCTGAGCAGCGTGTGCAATGATTGCACGTGGGCTACAAGGTTTTCGATTGACTAATGGATTTCTTTACGCACGATCGACCTATATGTTTGTAATGGTCAACTTTCGGTGACATTTAATGGTGCGAATTTATGCACTTTTCGTGGTGGTCGTCGAAAAATAATATTACATTCTATTAAACGCAGTAATTAAAAAGTTCATTTTTTAAAACTACTCTAGAGACATATGTTTGCCTAAGAGTTGGCGAGTAAACAGAACCGAATTAATAAATAAACAGCGCTCGAGACTGTGCCTTGCCACTTTATTTAAAGACTTAACAAATATTAAGGGATCCGCTTAAACCACATTTCCGAAACTTTGTTTTCGCATTTACGCAATCTATATAATATATAAATACAATGCTGCAATAAAATGTTCTGCTTTCAACTGACTTTTGCTTATTCGAATTTTCTCTTATTTACTTCGACTAATGACTAATGAGTTAGAAAAGTTCATGTTGACCTTGAGTAAGGAAATACTAAAAGTAGATATGATTCCCAAAGTCAGGTAAACGAGCAACCAAGCTATAGACCTACAGCTTATATTATTTGGAGATCTCAAAATCAGTAGGAAACAAACGACTTATTTTAAATACGGAATTCGAGATGACTGGTTTACATTTTCCAGTATTTACGTACGCAGATATGTAACTAATTCAACATAAAACGTACAAATATAGATATTTACTATGCATTTTTCTGTAATTCATTATTTCTTCCTTTGTTATGCGTACAAAATTGGTTCCGGATCTGTACTAAACGTTTCAGGTAAGGTCAAAATTTTGCTGAAACCATGGACTCGCACATCTTTTCTTGGATATTCCTCGAAAATTTTAAATCGATAGAAACGCGTGTATTTCGTCATTTCTTGCTTTATTATGCTTGAAAAACGACTAAGGCGAAATTAACATAAAATTTTTAAGTTCAGCCCTGTACCTACTACTAGAAAAGTAGGTTTTTATAGACGTCTGGAAAAACCCAACATTCGGTTGAAGAACAGGCAGGCAGACGATTATTGAACAATAGGTGTTTGCAGATTATTATTTAACTTTATCACACTTCAGAAGTTTACTAATAACATTTAAGTCTTGTAAGCACAACAAACATGATGAACCGTACTTAGAGTCATTTAAATATGAGACAAAACTAATTATAAAAACATAAATGTCAGGAAAACAGGTTTATTACAAATGTAAGTCCGTAAAATCCGTCTCTAAAATTTACAGACAGAGAATGTTACACCAACGCTTAATGGAATTTCTTTAACCTATTGTTCAATAATTACCTAATTACCTGCCGATCTTTAATTCTAATGTTGGGTGGTTTTGCCAGGACGTCAACTATACCTAAAAACCTGTCTAAACTAATGTAAGTAATGCGACGCCACGTCGCACAGTGGGACAACGGCGGAAATAACTGTTTGACATGGCCATAAACTGAAGTCTTATTTTATGGTTCAAATGTTTGTCATTATTTTTATAGAACCCTATCCTAATCCTATATGCTAAATATTTCATTTCACATCAACTAAATAAGACACTACAGCAATAGTTGTAGTGGCGTATAAATTTCAAGTCGAAAATTAGAGTAAGTTCCTAGTCACATATCTCTGAAATGAACATATCATTAAATCATTTCATTTATTCATTTATTAAATAAATTCCAGTTGCAATTGTTTGCAAACGTTTGATTTTGCCTCATTTAACTAACGAGCATATTTTTGGTAGTGAAAAATGCAAGGGAGCAGGGTAATTATCAGCTTAACGACAATTTTTGCATATAAAAGCGGTAGATTATGATTTAGTACTTCATTTACTATTATCTATTTGAGAAAGTAACACTATTTTGAAACCATGGCAAATTTCAACATTTCTAATGCAGAATCGTGAAGCGCATAAGTGTATCGAGAGTCTGAAAAAGAAATATCCAGATCTTTTGGATAATCTATTAGAGGCAATCTATGTTGGACTGAGTAAACGGTTCCTACCAAATTTCACGAAAAAGTGGCATGCTGCATCAAGATTGACTGGCTGAATGGCACATTTTCAGTTAGTTGTGATGTGGAACACTCCGAATTGAGTACCGCGGATTCTGAACCAGGACCTTCAAAAAGATCTCGAAGTGGACGACCAGAAAAATCGTTTGAAGAATGTTGTGAGCGATCGAAACGAAACAAAGTAAGAAGTTTGTGCGAGAATTTTCCTGATGAATTAGTTATTCGAGCTGCAGATAAAATTAAAGACAAGCTATCAAATTATCCAGAATTCAGTCCAGAGAAAGCTTTGTCTTTGATGCTAGACGCGTCACTTTCAAAACATCAATATGAAATTATTAGAAAGGCGACAAAGGACTTAGGGTGCGACATTTTCCCGCACTATTCTCAAGTTCTAAAAGCAAAAAAAGAATGTTATCCTGCAGACATAGACATAACTGAGAGTTATGCATGTGTACCTCTACAACAACTACTTGATCACACAACTAACAGGATTTTCCAAACCAAAAAAGCAGAAGAACTTATAAATATTAGTGAGGAAATGACTTTTATTTCGAAATGGGGCTGTGATGGTTCATCTGGCCACAGTGAATATAAACAGAATTTCTCTGATGAAAATGTTACAGATGCAAACGTGATCTTCACAACTTTAGTTCCTCTACGTTTTAGCCCAAACAACTCTTCAGACGACTCTGTAATATGTTGGAAAAATAAATGCCCCTTTTCGACAAGACTATGCAGGCCGGTACAATTTCAGTTTTCCAAAAAAACAACAGAATTGATTAACAACGAAATATCAAGAGTGGAGTCTGAAATAGCTAACTTGAACTCAACTGTTGTTTGCATTAGTGACAAAACGTTTACCATTAATCACGAACTTTTGTTCGCTATGATCGACGGAGAGATAGCGCAAACGATTACTGAACATCGTCGAATGCTGTGTGCTTCATATGTAAGGCAAAGCCATCTGAAATGAACGATCTTGATAGAGTGCGAAATAAAGCAGGCAATACAGATGCTTTCAGAATGGGCCTACCGCCATTACACGCACGGATTAAATTTATGGAGTGCATTCTCCATATTGCGTACAACAAATCATTTAAATGTTGGAGGACAAATTCTGATACAAGGCCACAGAAAGAGGCGGAAAAAAAAAGCGAATTCAGAAAGAGCTTTTTGAGAAGTTGGGCCTTAAAGTGGACTTTGTCAAGCAAGGAATGGGATCAACTAATGACGGTAATACTTCCAGGAGATTCTTCAGCAATCCCAAAGTAGTGGCAGAGATTACTGGTGTGGATGAAGATCTTATACACCGGTTTTCCATTATTTTACAAGTCATAAATTCTGGAAGCACGATTGACTGCAAAAGTTTGGTAACTATTGCAACGATACTGCCGATGTACTATATGTGAGCTTGTATATTTGGTATAATATGCCAAATACTGTGCACAAAATACTTATTCGTGGAAGTGAAATACTATCTGCGGCTGCGTTGCCTATGGGAATGCTAACAAAAGAAGTACAAGTAGTGGAAAATTGTATATGATTTTTTTATTTGTATATAATGTATATATTTACTATACAGGGTGTAACTAAAATAACTCGAAAGCTCTTAAGGAGCGAAAGAGGAGTGTGTGACATGACCATTAAACAAGATGATAAACATTTTATATGTTTATCGAATTTTAACAATTTAGGTTGAAATTTATATCAAATAATAGGAATATACGGACCTGCTTTGTGTTTAAAGAATCTAATTATTATTAGTGTATGTATAAAGTTTATTGTAATAAATATAATAAATTAGTAGTTTATGCATCTTTTAAACTATTTTCTGAATAAAAATATTTTATTTACTTATTTATTTGTTTTTTACATAGATATAGATCATAAAAGATTTATTTAATCTAAATAAAAAACTATCAACGTATATCCACTTCAAAAATAATTCTTTCCGCACCTCCATACAACTTGTTCCACTGTGCTTCGTTTCGTCCTCAGATTCAACATAATTCTATGCAATTTAGCAGAAGAACGTAACCCATAATTTTCGCGCGAAAATGAATTATTCCGACTATCTTATGCATCTAGGGCAAAGAAATCATCTGTTAAAATCTGGTAACAATATTCCGATTTTTTCCATCGAAAAAATAGATTTGTAATTCCGCGAAACATATCTGTTTATAGCTACGCGACAATATAACATCTGCTCTCCTGTAAAATTCACTTTTTGTGGGTTACGTCTTTCTACAAAAACGCCGTCGATATGTCGAAATCTAGAAAAACCACATCATAAATAAGTGTGACGTGCAAGCCTGCATTGCTTAAACAATATAATATGTGTTGCTGAAACACATTAAAGACGAGGGCATTTCAATCGGATTATATCGACGGTGTTTTGGCAAAACATCACAAAAAGCTAATTTTACAGGAGCACACATTTTGTGTTGCAGCGCAACCATAAGCAAATACCTCCTACGGAATTACCAATCAATTTTTCTGGTGGAAAAAATCGAAATGTTGTTACCAGGTTTTAACAGATTATGCCTTTGCCTTAAGATGCATAAGATAGTTGGAATAACTCATTTTCGGAAAAAATAGCGCTTAACATATTCCGTCAAAACTCCAAATTATTATTTCGCGTTCAAAGAGTTGCGATTGGAAATTTCCGATTAAACATCAAAGTATACAAGTCAATTACCTCATCGCAGTTGAAAAACTGAACCTGTGAACTCAATTTATTTAGTTCGTTATTTCGATATCCTATTTTTAATGAAGACGACATTCAAACTGTATTGCCAAGGTTGAGTTAAATATTAAGTTAAAATTAAAAAATCTAAAAATATAAAACTATGTACAGTGCTCTCCCTCTATAGTTCCTTCCTCAACAGTTCCGCTTCCCCAGTTTTCGACTCGACTAGTACCCCCACTCTTAAGACATCAGCGCGTACCTCGAGATTCAAATGGCTCTCTCCATACAGTTCCGCGCGCTGTAAGGCTTGAAAAATCGAGTGTATCCAATATATATAGCACAAATTAAGTAATTTATATTGTATTTATTATTTTATTATTATTATTTATTTATATTTATTAAAAGAAGTATAAAAACAAAATATATTACGTTGATTTGTGACATTTTATATTATAAAGATATAGATTAGCACGAGCGTACGAACAACAACTAACTGTCGAACAGAGGAAAACCATCAGTAGGAAATCAAAACAAAAGAAAAACATTTTATTAGGACGAGTGTAAGATGGAACTATTAAGAAAGACGCAAGTGAATTCGTTCGAGCGCTACGAAAGGCGCTTGGTAGGGGAACTCTGTTCGACTTAATTTCTAAGAAAAGTTATTCCCCTCATGCCCAACTGCGGAACTGTAGAGGAAGAGCACTGTATGTACAAATTACAGAAATGATTAGAATAATAATTGTCGTTACTAATAAGTAATACATATTGTTATATAAATGATTATCGTGTTTTGTACGCCTTCTTATTAATTTGATATAAAAGTGTGTATTAAAAACGAATTAATCGGCTCAATACTTAAAATAAATACCTACGGTCCAAAACGTATTGTCTTATTTAAGCATTAACGATACTATCTTTATCTTGGATCTTGAAATGAACTAGTAATCCGACCAAAAATATATTTTTGTAATTAAAAATCGACGAATATCGACAAAAATTTTAAATACAATTAAATATCGACAAATCTGTATTACTTGAAATCAATTTAAATTTTATAAATATTACTGAATGGTGAAATTTCAATTTTAAACTGAATATTACAAATATACCATCTAGTAACTGTTTAGCGATGACGTGCATTAGAATAAACTTTGAATGGTCTATACCTCATTGTATTTTTAAAGCCGTTGATACGTGAGTTGCCGACAAAGGCTCCAGCGTAGGTGAGGTTCAACGAAATCGGACCATGTGGATAAGGCCTAGTTCAGATGACCGGCGTTTTACGCGCGTAAGGTCTTACAGGTCTTTTGTTAGTCTTAGATTGGAATATGTACAATGCATTTGATAAAATAATATGGAAAATGTGGATCAGGGGTGTTCAACTTTTTGGTTTCTCTGGGCCACATTAGGCCCATGAGAGGTTATCACGGGCCACATATAAAATCTAACATTTATTAATATAACTACTCGTTTGGTTCTTTGTCGTCTGTATTTTTTTAGTTCTATTTTTTTTCTAGTTTTATTTTTTATAGTTTTAGTTAAAAATTACATTTCGGTTTTAAACTGTTCTCAGCCAATAGTGGTTTAATTTCAAAATTTCTTCAACTTTTAGTCCTAACTGCTATGCTACTAACACGCCGGTAGATCCAAAAATTTGATTTTCCGTTTTTAATTTTCGAAAATCGCTGCATCAGTACGATTTTTCCTAAAATTGATCTGCTATCTTGTAGAGCAATGTATACACTAAAAATGTCATACTAATTCGTTCATTAATAAAGGCACACGATTTAAAACAGTTTTGCAACTTTGTATATTTCCCATTAATCATCACACGCACAACGTATACCATACACCAGTGGTCGGCAAAGTGCGGCTCCAGAGCCGCATGTGGCTCTTTATTTTTTAGTGTACTACTTATTTAGTGTAATAAAAGTTTACTAAACAAGCAGATTTGGCTCCCAATTTTTTTAAAAATTGTTGTAATGTTCATATTTGGCTCTTTGGCCAATTAGTTTGCCGACCACTGCCATACACTAACGCAGACGCATAATAGACGCACACGCTTGGTTCATATTTAACACCGACCCTGTAATACACTAATTAGTAATTATTATAAAATAGTTTGTTAAATTATTTGTTCAGTAATTCCAGTAATATATAAATAATTTAATTAAGGCTTTTATCTTTAGTCAATTTAAGTGTGATAAGTAGGCAGATGGCGCTATGAATGTACAGCGAGGGACTTATAATGTGTCGCAGGCAACGTACACGATTATGCAACCAATAGTGCAACGAGGGAGAAATAACGACTAAAGTCTTTCGAAAACGTGCCCAGATTCGAATTCAGACCAGAAATATTTTTTATTTTATAAATATGTATGCATTACGGATTTTGTGTTTTTTTAACATGCTAAGAATCGTTTAAAACTAGTAAAAAGTAAACTGTAATTTATTTTGTGTATTTTCAAAAATAAAGGTACTTTATTCTTGAGAAGTTTTCTTATTTTTAAACGTCCCTCGTATATGAAAGGTTATATTAAAATTTCGATACGTGTATTTTGAATTTGAAATTATGCAGAGATTTTTACGAAGAATAAAATTTTCTGAGAAATTTCAAATAAAAAAGTTTTTAATTTGTGTCCAACTTTATGCCGGTCGCGTATAAATAAATGCACGATAACAATAAACTAATAATAATAAAAAATCGATTAGATAAATGTTACTTCTTAATATTAGTTGCAATAGGTAAATAGATAAATTAAGCGAGAATCCGGACTTGTACGGCACGATGCGAACTAGAAAACGTCAACCACCTCGCATCGTATAGTTTGTATACTACACAATTATTATTTCCGTTCTATTTCGAACTTTACTTGCCTCGTTGCACGATTTTGTCGCCCGGCGTAGCATTGCCTCTTAATAAAAAGCGAGTAAAGCGCTATTTTTCAAAACGGCGATTCTATATTAATTAAATCAAAGCACTTAAACCAGATACAACCCCTGACTACCTTAAAAATTTAACGCGGATTAGCGTCATCCTTTAATTGGATAAAGCAGTGCAGACATGCATGTTGCCACAAACTAAAACAAACCCGTCTCCGTGGAACTTTGTAGACTAACATCCTGGGAATATGATAACAATTTTTCAGTAGCTTGATCGACATGGGCTTGTCTTCCCTGTTCGCTAGCAATTGTCTTATAATTTTTATTCAACAGAATGCCAGAATCGTCTGATTTTGTTACTTTAAAGCGTTCTGGCATTATTAAACGCGAAATCAAATAAACGATAAAAACAAAAGTCAAATATAATAGATCTTCGCCGTAACTAAACACACTCTCACAAACACGTGCAATATTTTCAAATCAAATAGTTCTGTTTACAACCTAACTGAAATAATGCTACTGTCAACGAATAGTTTTACAACTTAAAACTAATATCAGCTGTTTCACCGGTATTATATCCAAATAGATTTTCCGCAAAGTTTGTTTCGATAATTGTACATGTGCTGTCATCTGTTATCCCATAGAAGCAATTTCATTAGGAAATAAACTGACACTACCTAATTTTAATTAAAGAGACCTATAATGAAACATTTGTAACAGTTTAGATAATGCCATTACGTAATTATCGAGATATCTTTATTGCACTAATTTTAACTACCGTAGTGAACTTAGCAGCCTAAAAGCAAAGAGCATATAATATCAAGAGTGCTAACATTATGGCTAGAAACGTGCTTCTGGAAAGTGTGTTGCCTATATGCAAAATTCGATTTTATGGAATATTTTTATATAAATCAAAAAGTAGCAGAGCGTTCTCTACAATGCACAGTGGTTCAGAATTAATAAAAGTTGGCCAAAAGTAAAATTTAAAAATACTTTTCTATTACGTTCAAATTTTTGTATTATATAAACAACTGTACAAACTTTCTTTTTGTAATTGTCCAACCCTATTATTTATTTTTATATACCTACTACGACCCCTAGAAGATCCTTCTCAGTTCTGTTGTCGTGCGCATTACGCTCTATTACGGTCTGTAAATAAGAAGTTTTCGCTTATACTGTTAGTGCTGTTTTGATTAAAATTTAACTGCACATTGTCCAATATAAGTACTTGCATGTTGTTAATTTGTAATCTAAAAAATTCGTTTGTTTATTTGGAATGAATATTATGCGGAATGTGCGGCAATTTATTACACTTTTTTAGCATTAAATAGATGTACAAAAAATGTTCCGCAAGATACCGCATTTTTCCTTTTATTTATAAAATGTTCAAAGAGTGTTTAACAATATGTATAAAATTTATTTGCGACCGTTTGCGACTTTGTGAAATATTTAATGACTGGTGTTAATTCATATACATAGGTACTTACTTACCTATAAACAGCTGTAATTAAGGATTAACACATTTTTCTCTGAGCCTATGAGCGTTATTGCAAAGCTTCTATTTTGTTTTATAGAGCACAGTTAAAAATGCCAACAAGAGGTGAGCTTTTTCAAATTTTACGCGAGAAATAAAATAAAAAGAAATAAAAATAAGAAGAAATAAAAAGAAATTTTTAAATATACATGCTGACTGGCTCGCTATAGATTTTAATTATAAACAACTGGAAATCACATCCAAAAACCTTGTACTTCTAGTACATCAACTTCTGGTCGCCCAAAATTAAGATTTGCGGAAAGCAGTTCCAGAACAAAACGACGAAGAGGAGAAAAACTAAGAGAACACTATGAAACTGAAAAACTAACTTATGCAGCACAAATGGGACTACGGGCAGAAGGAAAAGACGCCGAAGCTAAAATTGTAACAGAAGCAATTTTGACTACTCCGACACGAACGCAAAAAATATGAAAAGCATGGAAAAGTAACTGAAATGTTCCAGTTATTACATCATTTACTCCCGACGAAGTAGTATCATTAATTGTTGAAGCGCAACTAACTAAACACAAATATCTTCTTATCAGGGAACGCACAAAGCAAAAAAGTTTAGATATTTTTCCTTCGTACCATAAAGTCATGGAGGCAAAAGCTAAATGTTATCCTCCATTAAATAAACAGGCAATCACAGAAGTTTCTGCAGAAATTGAATTGCAATCTATATTTGACCATATTCTGGAATCACAACAATCTGTTATCTCAATATTATCAAATGATGTACTAAAAAATGCTACTTTATTAATAAAATGGGGTTACGATGGAAGCACTGGACATTCGCAATATAAACAACAAATTTCTGAAAATAATTCTACTGACAGTGACCTATTTCTCACATCTTTTGTTCCAATTAAAATTTATTCTTATTCAACAGAGTCTGAAAAGATCATAATATGGCAAAACCTGCGTACATCTTCAACTAGGTTCTGCAGGCCCATTAGATTTCAATTTATAAAAGAAACAGCACAAATTTCACGACAAGAGAAGTCCTACCTAGAAAATCAAATTGAAAAGTTGTTACCATTTAATTATGCTATTAACAATAAAAGTATCTGTATATCACATGTTTGTGTAATGACAATGATCAATGGAAAGGTATGTAATGCCATTACACAAACATTATCGTCTCAAAGTTGTTATATTTGCAACGCAAAGCCGACGGAAATGAATAACATTGACAGAGTGCTTCAAAAAAATATAAATGAAGATAGTCTTCCATTTGGTTTATCTATATTACATGCCTGGATAAGAACATATCCTTCACATTTCATACCGTTTAAGCATTAAAAATGGCAAATTCGTGGAGAACATGACAAGAAGATTGAAGCAGCGAGAAAAATTACAATTCAAAATGAATTTAGTAATAGGTTATTGCAGATTTATTGCCTATAGGGCAATTATCTGAGGAGGCCCAAGAGTCCAGAAATAAAGATTTAAAAAGCTTTAGAAAATCTTACACTCGCAAATCATCGCGAATAAATACCAATCAAGATTTGTTGAACAGGCTTTAATATCTTCAGATCCCCTAATTTCATCATTGCGAAAATTGCCCTCAAAATCATGTTCGTCGTTTAATTCAGAAATTATTAGTATGTTAAAAGAACCTAAATTGAGTTTAGTGGAAGAACCGCCTTTTTTTAGTGATGATAGTGAAGACGATTAAGTTTTTATTGTTTATTGTGTTTTAGTTGTTTTTTTTTTAATTTTGTTCATTAACTTTATTGATAGTTATTAATTAATAGTTATAGTGTACGTATTTGTAATAAATACCGGATATAATTACTTTTTATAGTAAACAAACAATAACAATTATCTACGATATTTTACTGTGCGAGAAACTGCACCCTTCAAATGTCTTGGTAATTTTTTTTAAAATTTATATTACTTATTATTTATCCTATTACGTATAAATTATTTAAACACTATAATTTTTTATTGAATTAAATCAACATGCGAGTTTTGTATTTTGACCACCTTTTTCAGATTCTGGCCCACTGTGCAATGTGACGAATTCGCAATGAACTACAGCACAGTGATATTTTTAATGGCCATTAATACAAACGGTAACTACAAATCTAACATGTGCAGCGCCTAATAAATTTTACATGTTTAGGGTTTTATAACTCAATGAAGGTAATTTCTGATAATTACCTGTACGGTGCGACGCACGTACGTTTTAAAAGTCGATAAAATAATTGCTATTTAAATTAATAAAATTCTGACCTTTTTGTTGTATTAAACTCCGCGGCTGACGATTCAAAAAGTCTTTCGTTAACCGCCAATGTACATACAAATGTTCCACCTATAGTTTGAACAATACTCACGTGCGTCCAAACACTTCGAAAAATAAAGCACAACTGACAAAATAATTTTCATAATAAACGTTTACTCATACCTATTATGTTTTAGTTGCGTAAATACCGAACGTCGGTTACTAATGCTTACGATAATCAACACATGTGGGGTCTTAACGCGAGACGGCAAAGCGTGCATTGTACTATTTTCGGTCACATGTGGCGATAACATACAATATCTTTAAATAATTTAAATAAATGCAATAAATATATTGCATTTATTTAAATTAAAAGTTGTTATTGAAAAATTTAAAGAAATTATGTAGGTACTATTGTAAATATTTTAAAGCGGGGTTACTACTTTTATTTATCACAAATTAAATCAATTTAAAATTGTAATGCGAGCGAAATAAATATTATTAGGTAGGTACATACAGTTACAGACTTGAAATAGGCAATTAAAAGTTCAAGTTCATTACAGTATTTTGACTTGTTAACTAACACGTGTTTTGGCAATATGGCAAAAGAAATTGATATCAAAGGAAACGGGTTTTTGCTGTTATAAAGTTATGACTTTATCGTATGCCAGCTATTTTAAATTATAAATGTAAGACCATTTTAATCAATTATCGCTAAAAGACCACAAAAATGGATCGATACAATAAAAGGGACCGTGAATCTTGAATTATTACAAAAGTTTAAGTACCCCATGTACCTGTTAAACAGTTAAATAATGTCTAGTTCTTTCTTAATTACATTTAAGCTGTCGTCTCACAATTGTACATATTACCGTAACTTGGCGTTCCTTTGCGACGGCCATTTTGTTACAATATGATTTAAGGACGAGGTAGATTATGAACCGAAAAACTATACCCAATAAACCATTTTTAAATTTTGTGGATTTCTGTTGGTACTACTCTTATATAAATATCAAGGTCAAGTTAAATAACAAAAACAGCGACGTACTGTAGTAAATGATTATTTTAAATTGTTATTTTAACGTAAACGTGTTCAAAAATAACATTAGTAAAATACGCGAAACTGACAATTATTTACAACAGAATGTATTTCGTTACTCAAACAATTCAAAATTCTTCTCGCCTAATTCATCGCCGCTACTGACCACAAATGTTTTCAAGTGATACCAACAGAAATCCGCTGCGAAATTTAAAAATGGTTTACTGGGATTGTTATCGAACACAATTACGCCCCCTACAGATTTAATTTCGGTTAGTACATAGAAGAAACGCCCACTAAAAATCTCTATTTATACTTTATTATTAATTATACAACTGTTAGAACCCTTTTGAAAATGTAATTCAACTTTATTTTAAGTTTTAGAACATGTAAATTTTGACTAATAAGTACATACAAACATACATAGATTGCCTTTCTACAACAATCTTAAAGGATTAAAGCTATAGACATTTTACATTATCTAAAACAATTGTTTAAAATAAATAAATAAAAACGTGATTGTAGTAGAGAAGCAGTATTACATATTAATAAATGTAAGATATTCTTTCAATTTATTTATAAATTGAAAATGTATTTGAAAATAATTTAATAAAATAAATAATGTAACAATTAAGTTTCTTAATTTTTAGTTTTAAATAAATTGAATTGTTATGATTATTATGTAAAGTGCAAAAATGTAATATAATAAAGAAATGGTTATAAGATTTACGATTATAAATTTCAATAACAAATTACTGTTGGTGGATAACTTACAATTACCTATATAAGAAAATATTGCAATATTATTAATTATTTTACAATGAACACAACCTTGCAAATATTGCAATTGGAAAAGGTAACAAGTCTTCTTCAATGTAAAATGTCATTTTTGTCAATTACTATATTAAATGAATACCTACTTAAATAAGTAGTTTTTTATATCTAAATATTTAAAAATAAATTTATGACAAAATTGTGCAAAACAAAATAAGCAATCTTAACTTTGATTAATATTGATTGCCATTTAAGAACTGTATAAAAATTTTACGAACACAACACATTTACATAATTATTACATTGAAAGTAATTTTATATTGTAATTTTTACGTTATAATAATTGACAAAAATTATCCAAAAATTTACGAAATTCTAATAAGAAATGTTAAATTTGTTTTAATGGTACATTTTCAATAAATAATCTATTATTGTATTATATCACGTAATGACTGATCAATAATTTCCTATAAATATGTTTAGAGTATTTTTAGAAAAATTGTAAATAATTTTTACTATATTCTGAAGTAACTACTACAATTAATTCTCTAAATCTTTTTAAAGAAAAACAATAAACATAATATAAACTTAATTTTATTATAAAATATGTCATGTTTAACTAATATAAATCAACAAATAAACTATGACTTTTCAATTTAACAATTTGTACACATTTTTATTCATTTTTAATACTTAATTCCAAAATCGGTTTTATTAAAACATTTTAATTTAATTAAAATTGCTTTTTGTATACAAAATTATTAAACCTTATAAATATATTTAAAAAAATATTGCGAATCATTTTTATTACAAAAATGTGATTAATTATATGGTGTGCTAATTAAGCAAAGCAATTTAAAAAATGACTAGCTAATTATTAAGTATTGAAACTTTTGTCAAATCACAATTCTGTAACAAAGGGAAAATTTATCATTGGTTTCCCACAGCACATTGTTAATATGTCAAAATAGATTGATCATCGAAAAGAGTTTTTAAAATAATTCAATATTTAACTGTGCATTTATGGTATATTAGAAGTGTGTAAATAAGAAGAAGCAGAATTTAACAAGCCAATTCTTTGTTTTTGTTTACGTTGCTCGGCCATTTGATCTTTTAATTCCATGAGTTGCTGAGATAAATTCGATACAAGTACTTGTGTAGTTTCCAATTGCATTTGAAGACTACGCAACTCTATTTGTTCTGCATCTCCTTCTACAGCAGATAACGACATAGCTCTTAAACGTGGAAACCATTCTAAATTACATGTTTTCACCATTGCGTAAACGTAACTTTCTGGTCCAGTAAATTCTGTTGGATCCTTTACTTTTATTAAAACTATAAAATATAAATAGTGCCACATGTTGTGCTCGCATTTTATATGCTCCTCAAAACTAACTGTTTTATTATCAAATGCGGAACGATTCAAACCTAAAATAATACAAAAAATTAATACTTAAATTTCGAATTACTTCATAAAAATTAAACTGCATTTTAATTATAGAGCATATCTATATAAATTAAACAATTATTCATATAAAATCAATTTGATTATTCTTAATTTTATAAATTAATCATAAATACATACCGCAGATAAAACAAGTATTCTTCAAAATAAGTTCTTTCTGTTGTTTTTCTGATCTAAGATCAGCAAAGGTGTCAATAATAACACCAAAAATAAGATTAAGTATAATAATTATTACTATAAAGAAGAATAAGAGATCATAAATGACTCTTGCAACAAAAAGGGCTTCCTAGTAAAGTAATTTTAGATTATTTCGTTGCTTCATTAAAATATGTTTTAAACATACCGAACTGCTCGGTGCTCTTAAAATATCTCCAATTCCTCCACCATTTCTAAGGCCCTGATTTAAAGTTGTAACAATGCACATTATTAAAGAGTCGCAAGCCCTTTCTTTAACATCATTTCCAGATACAGTCGCACTTAATGTACTGCTTTCTTTGTTGCAAGTTTGTTGCGTGTTTTGATCACTAGCCACTTTATACTTTGAACCGATAGTATCTGATACAGTTTCACATATTATTTCTTCAGTAGAAGCTATAAAAATAATCACGTTATTACGTTAAATACCTGAATAAGATACTTAATATTAATATTCACACGATTATTAAAATAATCTCGTACAAAATTAAAATCAAACACAACTGTAACTTATATCAAACAAAACAAAAACCAATTACCTTTAATGTAAATACACGATTCCCTATTTTAAAATAAAAATATGTAATTTTTTAAATAAAAATTAAATACAAAATACTTACTTGTTACCTCCTCATCCACGTTAACAAGGAAATCATCTTTGAAAAACATATACCCAATAATTGAAAACATGTAAACTAATATTATTGCTAAAACTGCTGTTAAAATAATAGAGCGACCATTTCTTGTGACTGAACGAATTACATTTAATAAAGTTTCTTCTCTATAGACAACGTCAAAAAGCTGTAAATAACAAAAAAGTAAAAAGTTCCTCCTACTATTATTAAGTATAGGTTTATTCCTTTCGGTAATTCCAAACTTGTAGTTCGCTGGACGTTTGGTTCAGAATCAGTTCTGAACCAGAACCAGTGGAACACTGAAGTTTACAAATACACCATTATATGATTATATGCAGTTACTCGTGTAAATCGACACCCAAAAAATACACCCATTACTTTTGCTAGCATGGCCCATTTCAGAACTCATTCTGAACTAAAAATACTTGCTTCGAATCAAGAACTGTTTGAATAGTTCTGGTACAGTTTTAGAACTGTATAACGCTTTTGAATGGATCACCAAACTGTTTAGTTCGAGTTCTGGAATGTTCGAATGGAACACTTTTAATACCTAGAACGGTTCAGAACGGCCGAAAGGAACAAATCTGATGTATACATGTACAAGTACCAACTTATTCTTGGCGGCAAATTCAAATTCTTTGTCTAATACAATTAATTATATAAATAGTAACTTACCAGAAATGAATAAAAAAATGGATGCATCATAAGTCCAAACATACAAAAGATCAAATAGGTCAAATGATACAATAATTCCACATCGGTTAATATTTGATGGTAAGTTTTGGTTATAGTACCATGGTTTCCCATTATACTAACTAGATGTATTCCTTTTAAGACGAGCGTGAGAGTTCCTAAAAGCCAGAGAGTTGGTTCTGGTCCTACAGAAAATATTGACCTTAAAATTGTCGATGCAACCAATGTTCTAATGCCCGTTTCACGAGGAAGCGTTAATACAACCGCTACAGATGCAATCATTGCAATCCATATCAGTATGGAAATAGTAGAACCCAATTCTAAAAAGACACATATGATTTATATCTACATATAAATGATTTTAAAATCAAAATTTAGCAACAAATTGAACTCAAGTATTTGCTATATATTTCTTATAAATTACATTGTATTTCCTAAAGTGAAAAGATTCGATTGTATCTAAATAACTAATACGTAACTTACGTGGAATTGTATCATTAAATGGATAGAAAAAAGCCACTATCAAATTGATAAGCACGGCGCAATTAAATAAAATATTGCTCCACAAAGACATGTAATTGCTCACCCAAAATAACATGGGTTGTGCTAAAAAAAGAACAAATTAACATATCGTAATTTTGAAATAATTTCAAATTACCTCGTAATTTCTTTTGCCATTTCATTTCATTAAACATTTCTTCTGTGCGCTCGAAAAAATCTGTAACTTTAGAACCTTGATCGTCTCTCTCTGCTGTATTTAAAACTTTACATTTAGTTTCACTCGTGATATATTCGCAAATTTCTGGAATCGGAAAGACTATTTGCTCTAACGTACGATCGTGTCTAACAATTTCAATTTGTGCAGTATGTGTAGCATAGTAATTAAGTGCTTGAAGAGTTTTTGGATCTGTTGCTTCAGTGGGTTTAAGTAAAGCGGCTAATTCCTTGTTATGTTGAGCTAATTGATGGCATAAAATATATATGTTGTGGCCAACTTCCCGTGGAGATACGTTATCATCCGAATTATTATCATCGTCTAGATCATCGTCGTCATTAGATTCCTGATGATAAGCTCGACAAGCAACATCTACTAACTGCTTGGGATTCATATTATATAAAATACGTTCTGCATTTTCACTATCGCCTCGACTTTCCATTATTGCCAATAGTAGTTTTGAAGCGTTATTTTTTAATTCTAATACTAAATCCATTCTTGTTTTACCTAAAGGATTGATGTCGTTTAAAATTAAAGCAGTTATAATATCTAAACCATTGGATTCGTGTGTTGAAATACAATTTTGATTTTCATGACAGGGACCTTGGCAATATTCAGTCAGCGTTTCTAATGTCTGATTAATTAAAGATACGTTGTTTTCATTAATATATAAACCCAATAGACCTAAACCTCCTGTTGTCGAACCACAAATACAATCCAAAAACATTAAAGTTTCAGAAACTAAATTATAATTAGTTTTATTATTTTGATTTCTAAGTAAATTTTGTAGTGCCGGATTGTGATTTTCACAGAGTAGTTGTAGAAATCGCAAAACGGGCTGCATTATTAAGATTTTAGAAGACAATGAATTTTCATCATCACGTTCTCTATGTTTTTCTAATTTTTCAGCAAGCATGTCTTCAAGTGCAGAAGCAGCACCCGTACTTATAGGACAATTGTCTTCACCTACTGCTAAATTTCTAACATTCGAGTAGACTTGAGATGTCGATTCGGCAGCCCTATTTAATTCCTCACGAAGTTCTTCGCTTATAATAATGCCACTTGTTTTTGTGTCATTTTTATGAGACGTTTTATCCAAATCTTTACCATCTTGCTTATCTTCATGTGCTTTTGCTGCAATATCCGACGTATTTACTGTTACTGTTGATTTTATTTCTTGTTGAGCATCTCTCATTTTGTCATAAAATACCTAATAGTTAAATGTTATTTGGTTATTTATTTTACGAATATTACTTACTCTAAAGAATGACTGACTTAATTCTCCTCCAATTAATTTGCTAAACATACTTTTTTGTATAATTGGATTTCCTCCTTCTAAAAGAGCAATTCCTAAATGAACAGCTTCTCCAAATATTGATGGGGAATGTACAGAATTTACAACTAATTCGACTACTAAATCTGAAGCACCTTCTTTGTCTAAATGGGTTTGAACTTCGTGCAAGGTACGACCAGCTCGGCTAAGCAATTTTGCTGAAAACTTATATTAATGCATTCAATTATATCGTGGTTAGTATAATTTACCTCCAGGTCCATGCATTACAGTTGATAATTGTATACTACTTAATTCGACAGTATCATGTTTTTGAACAAAGGATTTTCCAAAATAGCGAGCAAGTAAACTGTTTCGTAATACATCACCCTGTGAAAAATTTTAATTAATACATATTTACAAAATATTTAGATTAAAATTTTAAATTCAAATTAAAATATTCAAATCCAGTAAAGATACGTAAGTAAGAAATTTTTACTTTTTAAATATCAAGGTGGAATTTTGTTTATATTTTTTTTAAATGTAAAATGTTTTCTCTTTTCATCAAGATCAAATAATTTATATCTTACTTACACATTTTTTAAAATGTTTGTATTAAACAAAGCACATTTGTACATTTTATAATTTCGATGTCCAAATAACATTTTACTATTTAGAAACTTTAAACACATTGTTATGACGGTCTTTCATATTAAGAGTGTATTTATAATCAATAATGTATTCAACTAAAATTTATTTTGGCAACAATTGATTGCAAATTAACTAATTCTAATATAAGAAATTTAATCATACCGGTGTAAGATTCATCTTTTCTTCATTCTTATGAGCAGCGACAAAAAAATTACTAATAATTAAGCGGTTACCAACTTTATAATATTTCATACCTTTTCTCCGTAGTCAGAATCGATCGCCATCATTTCACGAAGAATACAAAGTACTTTTACACATAGTTTTTCTTCTTTTTCTTCCAATAATTTTTCAGTATGTTTAATTAACCTTAATAAACAATTGTCAATATACTGTGGTAAATTGTAAGTATCTCACCTTCTTATAAATCCTCCACTTTCACATTTTTTGCGAGATTCAGTTCCTGCTGGAAATAATAATTCGGGTCGATATAATACATCAACTAATAAAGAGAGTTCTGATTGTACTAATGGTTTTAACTGATCTTCAAGTAGAGATACTATGTCTTGTAAACCTTCTATAATACTTCTATCTATGCGCATTAACTGAAATATAATTTTATCTTATAACTTAAATTCATGTTAAATATGTTATACCTGAGACTGAGATCTTTCAATTTTTGATATTTTAGAAACTTGTAACCACTTGCTCGTTTGTCGTGTCAAAAATGTAGCTTTATTAAACATAGCGTTCACTTGACTTTCCAAATCTAGGGGAATAGCGATACCTCGATTTTTTGCTACAAATAAAAATCGATAATCTAGTAATTATTTCATTAATAAAAAGAATTTTTATTGAACTAACCAACTTCAGATAACGTTCGAATGCAGTTTTCAACATTAAAACGCTGGGGAGGTGTTAACCAAGGACATTGAGATACCCTAAATGCCGACTGTAGTAATTGGACAAATATTGGTTGTCTTGTCTAAAATAAGTTCCTGATAATTAATAAAGTTATGCTTAAAAGAAAATGTTTGTACAATAGATAACTTATTTTTAAAAATTATTTAGCATTACAATTTTAAAACATATATATTTACTCAAAAATTAAATAATTAAAATTAATTACGCACAAAAACTTTTGTTTGATTACAAAAACTAGCTATGGGTTTAATTTACTTACACAAAAAATTCCCACCAATTTAAAAATGTCTCCACATTTAAAGTTAACTGGCAATAATTGTTTTTTGGTACATAAAAAATTATCTTTCGTTATATTTGAATATATTGATTTTGATAGTAATTTGAAATATAATTAAAAAATAAAATGTTAAAGTTAATAAAAATTATTTTATAAAATATTACATATAATATAAAAGAAAAATTAATTTACTATTGCGATGAAAAAATTTTCAACGCTTTTGTACTGTTCATTGCAGCGAAATTTAGTAAGACGATTTTTGTTATGCAAAAATGCATGTGAAATTCAAAAATGCGGTTAAAACATTAAAAAAAGTTACACCCTCAAAATTAGGGCGTATAAGTTAGTAAGGGTGGTTTATCCTGATCGCTCCTAATTTTTAAACCAAAAGGACTACTTTGAACTAGGACGTAACTGACCCAAAAATCATCAAATTCCATCAAACTGTTCACAAATTATTTCTACAAAGTGAATTTAATAAATCAATTTTAGGGGTGAATATCTCCTCAAGAGCGAATATTTTACTAAGGTAAGTTTCGCCAAATCGACTTATTTTTGTCTGTGAAATAAGATCCTAAGATTAAAATGTTTTCAGCAGACAAACTTAATTAAGATTATATTTATTTCTAAATCTACAAATGTCATCTATAAGTACAAAAAGCGCTAAAAATAAACTTAAAACTAATAAAAAGCAGAATTCGTTAAAAGAATCATTTATCTTTGACAATTTTGAGACATTATATAAACAATAAATTTAAAATATTATTTATAATTACCAGCAGTCAGTTTATAATAAGCAAACTAATATCCCATAGATAGTATAATGTAACAAATGTTTAAATTAAAACTACCATTAGTTAATATTCCAAAGTAATTTAATCCCTAATTAAAGGCTCATAAATGGAATCTCGAAAACCTCTATAAATACACAAAACAAATTTAAAGAATAACATAATTTGAGATTTTCAATGTAAAAACAGCTTAAACCACATTTGCAGAATTCAATTTTAGACATGCATATCAAATATGTTTCAGCATAAAAATAACTCGATCGACTTTTATTTATTGTATTAAAAAAGTTGCTCGTGCTATTTTTGTACTGAAAATTTATATATTTAATGTATTTAGATTTTAATTTTGATATTATAAATTTATGGTTTAAACTATTTTAGAAGCAATAGCTTCACTTGTATGTTTTAAATGCCTTTTGCATACAGTATGTTTACCACAAAATTATGAGTTTTTTAAATCTAAAGCTTTATCCTAAAATTATTTAATGTTAGTATTAAAGATCGTTTTTGTAAATAACTTTAACTTTAGTAACAATTATTAACGGTTACTTTTGAAACAAATTGTTATAAAAAATTTGAAAATTATGTTAAATTATATATTGCGCTTACATTTAATTAAAAATTTTATTATATTTAAGCCTTTAAAAAGTAAATATGTTTAATTATAAAACACTTTAATTTTATCTACGCTATCTTTCTCGATGTAAAATTAGGTTGTTTTTAAAAATTTAAGTACAGTAAACTCCTGGTTATCCGTGTGCAGATTAACCATGTATCCAAATCCCGACACACATACACTGTAATATCAACTGAAATGACGTAGTGAACACACAATTTAACAAATAAATACCCACTTTTGTTATCTATAACAAAATATTAAAAACATCAAGACACATATGTAACAGGTAACAAATTAAAGAAAACTAAAAGCAAAGTTTTTTTGTTGGTGTTGTGTTTAAGGCTTTAATTAGAAATAAAACTACGAAACTCGAGAATAATTTGGTTTAAAATTGTGAGTGTACTAGCAGAGTAATTAACTCTTTAAACATCAATCGAACTTGTTAGACTAGTTCGACAAACTGACTGATAATGTGACACGGATATTACAAAGTCGATTAAACAAGGAAAGTTGCCTATATTTTAGGTGACATTACAATGCTGCATGGAGATTATTCATCATCATCAGTAGTAACATAAAAAAAATGCTATAATAGCCTTGCGACTAGTAGAGTACCAAAAGTTTCCCCTCAATTTGCTATCATTGGAGATATTTTCTCGACTTTCTAGAATGTGGACATCCTGTGACAATGATTCATATTTTTGAATTGCTTTTTACTTGCCTACTTTTTCTCGAAATGTAATTTTAGTATAAATACAACACATTTTGATAAAGTACATTATTGTACAGCGGATTAACCAGCTCTTCCGATTCCCAATTAACATGGATAATCGGGAGTTTACTGTATTTTAGTATTGTCCCATATTCCTACAGGATTAACTGTTTTTTAAAGTTTTTGTCTTTTTTGAATAAGTGTCAATACAAAAGCCAAATTTAACTCTTTTTTTTCAATTAGTGCATAAACCTTTAAACTTAGCTATTAGTATTTGCAGAAAGCCAAACAAAGCGTAAACATTACTAAATTTATATTACCTATTAACAATAGCAGAAAATGTTACTTACGTTACCAGGAAATGGTGAGTATTTTAAAGGTGCATTTACCAAGACGGGGTCATAATCTTCCAAGGTGGAATCGCTCCAGAATACGCGGGCTTCATGCAGATGTTTCTACCCATCACCAAATAAATAGCCACCAGCAGATGACAGGAGTCATATATTGATAGTTTTTGTAAAAATTTGTAAAAAATGTAAAGTAACGTAATTATTATATAAAATAAATTTTACATAAAAACCATCAATATCAACAAGCGTGTGATTTATTTTTAAAAACAAAGTTAGCGTAACTATTTGCAAAAGATATTGGTAGTGAATCCCAGAAATAAAAGGCCCATGCAAATTATTAGAGAATCTGTTATGATAATATTAAATTTACCTGGACTGTTGTGCTTTGGTCTGAAAATGGACTACTGAAGAAGGTAGAAATTATATTCATAACACCGTTTGTTACATAATGTTCTAACGCTTTATCTTTATTCTTCCTATCTGCAGGTGCTGTAGCTATATCTGCCATATCTACCAAGAAAGACTTTTCAAAAAGACTCCACATATGATTTGATGTATATATTTCCTTCATTTCCACTTCTGTGTCAATATAGCAATGATTCAAAAATCCTACATATGCTTCTTTCACTTCTGGAATACAATCAGGATGAGTAACCATAGCTACTATGTCGTCTAATGGTAATAGACTATGACACTTTATTTCAGTATATACATTCTTGCCCATAGTACAACATGCCAATAATTTAACCAACTCTACATGATAACGTAACGGATTACTCTCGTCCATGCAATGTCTTTCCCGTCGCATCATGTCGATGAAATGATTGAAAGATGCTTTATCGCTATAAAAAATTAAAACATCTTCCCCGGCATTTATTAACTGAAATATAATTTTAATACATTTTTAGTATGATTTTTTTTATAAACACGAAAACGTTTTGTTTTTCATATTTAAAATTACTTACTTCTTGCATAACCATGTCTTGAGATTTTCTAATAAATTGATTTTCGGCTTTTACTATTGTTTGTAAAAATTTTAAATATTGTACATGTCTTCCGTGACTTTCGATGCAGTGCACAAAATGTTGAATTACTTTTTCATTTACTTCGTTGCACAAAGTTGAATTATCTTGAAATATAGAACATACTGTTTGAGCTTCCCTGATCTAAAAGTAATACCGAAGATGAATTGGTGTACATAAAATATTTGTTATTTTACCCCAGGATTTAGAAAGAGATCCAAATGTTTATATAAGAGTACTTGATTTTGTTGATTGCCTAAGCAGAAATTTTGTAAAAATTCGTGTGCCAATCTCATAAGTTCGTTCATTCGTACATCTTCCTTTTCATCATAAGGTACTTGTAATAAATCTAATACTACTGTATGTACACCAACATTTCTAAGTAATCGTTGCTCGTGTTTTTTAGGCATTATTACTTTTGCGACTGAACACTGAATACACAATTTATTCATTCTAATTAAAATTTGTTGAATCTTTTTATATTCATCTGCTTGATCAGGATGTAAAGGAGGTCCAACGTCCAAATTTATAGCAGATCCCTTCTTTTCGATACTACTTAAACTAGGAATTGGTTTACGAGTTGATACTTCTTCATCTTCATCTTTATTCTTTTTTACTGTTACAGAATGATTTAAAAATATCTAGTTACTAATATCTACTTATTAATTACCTGTTGGTAAATTATGTTCATCCAAACATTTAGATTTATAAACCCATAATTCTGATTTTTCTACTGATTGCCTTAAAACATCTAAATCTGCTTTAATTTGCTTGTAAGATTCCACATCACTATCTGATACTAATAATTGAACCTAAAAATGTACACATAATTGAGCGTAATAATTTTTTATAGTTAAAAAAAAGTTACCTGTCTAAATGCTTGCAATACCTCTTGTCGTTGACTGAAATGTCGAAATAATAAATGAAGAGCTCCAGACACTAATGGCGGATAATCGTGCATAGTAAGATGTAATAAAACTCTTAAAAATGTACGACCACCATGACCGTCCAAGTCTAAAACTGCACATTCTTCGCTACTGCCAAATATTCCTTCGGCTTGACTACTAATCATTTCTAAATCAATATTCTTTTGTCCTAAAGTTAACATTTCTTCTGAAATTTTTTCTGCTTCATCAAATTCTTGTTTAAAAATTGTTAAAAGACAGCTAATTCGATAATCGAGCCTTACATCAAGTATAAACTACAAAATAACAATGAATATAAAGTTTTTAAATGACAACTAACATTCAATACCTGTAAGATTTCTATAATTTTTAATTTGGTATCCATGACCAAAGGATATTCTTTTAAAAATTGAGACGCTTTAGACTGATTAACTTTGGAAGGCATGACTGAACGCCCAACAGGACCAAGAGCAAGAGAGGTCATCACTGCACCCATATCCCCAATTGAACGCAATACTCCCCCTTCAGCTAAATAAAAAGTTAAAAACGGAATTCGAATAAATTGGCAACAAAAACTACTACAATTATCTTAAAAGCGACAATATTAATTATAATACTTTCTACAATTGTAATGACGACAACAATTTAAGAAAATTTGTAGTACGTTTAATATTACTAATTTAGTATTTTTTTCTAATATAAAATCGATCACAAGTAAGTTTGTTCCTATTAAAGTTGTTTTTTTTTAACTTCAATACTTGCATAGAATATTTTCTATATATAAATTCAGTTATAAGGTCATCCAAATTTATAATTAATATTCCTAATGTCACATTCATAAGCAAAACAGCACAAAACAATGCAAAATAACAAAATATAAATCTAAAAAAATCAATAGAAAACAGTTACGTAACATTTAACATGCATATACCTCTTTCATTGGTTACAGTTTCTTCATCATCTGCATATAAACAAATTGTTTCAGTATTTTAATTAATTGTATACAGGATGTTTTTGAATTAATGCCACGGAAAAAAAACTACGAGTAGGTGAGATTGAAAGGAGCAAAAAAACTTAAATAAAAAATTAGTTCTATTAATGTCGATAATTTACGAGTTATTGCAATTATTGTTTTGATAAGCGGCTTACTTGAGTTTATCTTGTTTAAAAACTTTTGAGAACTTGGAAAGTGAAAGTGACCCAAACTGGTGCATCTGTAGTTGATGGCCTCCATTGTGTAATTGTAGTAGATATTGTCATTTATTTGAAACATTTTGATTATTTGTCTGAAGTGATTAGACCAACTTATAAACAAATTGCAAAAATATTTATACGGCTTCAGTTTCTTACTAGAAACTTTTTTTTTATCATCAATACCAACAGAGATAATGGTTCCTTCTTACGATATCACATGCTGAAATTTAAAGAGTAACAGTACGTTTAATTTTTCGAACAAAATTACCCTCATCCCTCAAAATTAAACTTGTTCAAATCAAACAATGTTATTGAGGTTTTTTTGTTTGCATTAGTTTCTACTATCTGTAACTTTCTTCCACAACATTAATTCAAAAACACCCTGTATACGTGACATCGTTGAAATATTAAAATAACTATTTCTATAATATAATAAAATACTTACAGTCAATATCTCCAGTTAAAAGTCGGCCATCCATATAATCGTTTTCAGAAATACAGTCTAATATACTTAATAAAGTTTTTGTTAATCTTAATAAATCAGAAAAACAGTAAAAACCAAAGTATATCAGTTCCCTGGCCAGTTTTACAACCTACAATTTAAATTAAATTATTATATATTATGTATCATTATTAATTACCTTTTACCTCAAAAGTTAATTTGTTTTGTTCTTGATCACTGAAGCTCCACATTTTTGCAACAACATTACATAAATAATCTTCGACAAATGCGATAGTTGAACAAAATCTAGATCGTACAATCTCCTTATTAGGATCGGGCGTTTTGTTATTGTCATAACTAAAACTGATTATGAAATTTACATATTTAAAATTAATAATTTATACACACTCATTGATAGACATTTTTGAAGATATTTCTGACCATAATCTAGCATATTTAACAGGTGTAACTGGTTCTTGTGGATCTCTATCAACATGCAAATGTAGCATCAAGCGGCAAAAAGAAGCTCTTAAATCATAACTAATTGTTTTATCGGCCATGCATTTTAAAATCAGATCTATGTCGAGGTGTAACGATAAATTATTTAAAGCCAAATACTGACGATTTAAACACATATTAGAAAATAAGTCCAATTGGTGTCGATAATAATCTAAAGTAACTTGGTCATTACGATTATTTAATTTTTCGCTAGAAGATAATTTAGTAAGAGACATCGATTTTTGACGATTATTCCATAACAAAAAAACTTGGTGTTCTTCAATTAGTGTTACTAAAGATTCATTATCGCTGTCATCAATGCCTGTATTAGAATCAACATAATCTTGCATTTCGATTAGAGTCTTCATCATTCTTGTTTCTAACAAAATATCGGAATTTTTTTGACTTAAAACACTTTTGCATATTAATTCTTGTGTAACAGGTATTGCTTTTTTATTCGAAATACAAAGATCTGATAGGTAGTCTAAAAATCGAGATTCCCAATTGTCCATATTTTTACGAACAAGCCCGACAAATGTTTCAATTTCAGCTGCAGTTATGTGCTTTTCTAAAAGTTTACGATTATTGTGCAATAAAGCAGTAATAGTGTCTTCCGCTAAAATATCATAGCCAATTTGTTTTTGCATAAAACCAAAGTGCTTTGCAATATATTCCTACAAAGATTAATTTAGTGTAACAACTTAAATAGCGACGCTTTTTTACCTGATTTTTACGGTAATCTTGTTGACTTAAACGCAAAATTCTATAGCAAAGACGAAAAATATATTTATATGGGGCATGTCTTGGATCATTCAATTCTTCTATCTTAAGAAATGCAGGTTCACCAGTCGGCGAATCTATAAAAGGACCCTATAACATAACGCAGTTTTTAATTTTATAAAAATTGTTTCAAATATTCAAGTACCTGAAGTATTCTAAATAACTGTTTAAGAATTGCTTGTTCGCGTAATAATTTTTGACGATCACGGTTGGGATTAGTAACAATCAGATCTAGAGCTTCAGTCTTGTTTTGTTCGGTTTCCAAATCAGCAACAAAATAAACAATGTCTTGTAATAACGTGGTTACTGCTCTGTTAAGTTAAATGAAACACATAGTTTATTACTTAATTTTATGCCATTTTAAAATAAATTTGTGCTAATAAAGTACTCGCAATTACACTTTAATATTTAATTTTATTCATTCGATATCTTTTAAAATAATTTTTACGATTATATAGATATTATACAATGTGATCCATAAAGTATGTATGATTTTTCGAAAAAAGTTATTTTTTATAAAAGTCGGTGCTTCTCCCAAAACTAAAAATGCGCCAATAAAAAATTAAAAATATCTCGTAATATACGAGGGAGATCAAAAAATATAATGTTGACTTTAGAGTAGCGTGCCTTTACTTTTAATAATATTAAAAAATATTACTTGATAATTTTATTTACTTTACTTTTATTTAGATATTTTTAATTTTTTATTGGTGCATTTTTAGTTTTGGGAGAAGCATCAACTTTTATAAAGAATAACTTTTTTTTAAAGAATCATGCGTACTTTACGGATCGCACTGTATAAAGCACGATTAATTGATTATTCAAATATTTGTATCGATACAGTATATATTGTAAATTATTACAAGTACTCTTATTATTTTATTATGATTAAACGACAAAACATTACCTGCGTTCATTATGAGAAATAGTGCCACGTTCTAATTTAGTAGATAATGCGGAAAGTACTTTACAAGCGTCATTAGCAAAATCCAAGTCTCTAACTTCGACCGGAGATACAGATATTATGGCAAAAGCTTCCTTATCTTCCTTCATTGCAGCACATCCTACTTTCGACATAACAGGTTTCTCTTCATCTTTATCAATAGGAATAGAAGTAGAGTGTACCCAAGTGTTAGTAAAAAGATGGTGCAAACGAACATAACTTGATTGTGGAACCAAAGAATCGGCTCGAGTTAAAGTAGTGGGATCAAGTTCGAATAAAGAAGCTATTTCGTTAGAAAAGGCAACAGGTACCAGGTGATATACGTTTGAATCTCCCGAACCTATATCTGTACGTAATTTGGCACGCATTTGTTCCATAGTCTGATCATTATCGACATCTGCAGCCAAATAATGTCCAGTTGCCAAATGTTTGAAACGAAATATAGAATTCCAATGTCCTGCTCCACCTCGACAAGGATCATGTTGTACCACTTCTATTTCCCATAGTGCTTTACTGCTAGTTGCTGCAGTGGCACTAGTTCGTCCTGTAGTGCGCAAGAAAACATTTTGAGTTTTCTTGTATTCGTCCATAGTTAAAAACTTTTCTTGTTCTGCATGAAACAATCGTACCACATCTCCACCTTTTAATACATCTTCCGCATTTTCACGATGTTCCATAAATAAAGTTACCTTCCAAGATGTACTTCCATTTACTACATTTACTTCTTTACAACCTGGATTATCTGGGAGTTCATGATTCGCTGCTACATGTAAAACCTGCTGGCCAGCATTTACCGGATTTAAAATAACTTTATCGCCCAAAACTATATTGTCTCCATTTGAACGCAATTTATAAAATGGCAATATATAAAACCAAGAACCTTCGTTTCCATTTCCATCTAAAGAAACACGCATTGCATTTTTCTCTAATAAAGCCGGTAAACGTTTGTTAACTGTTAAGTACTTATTAGATTTCAAATGCAAAAGCTAGGTACAAAATGATACTCATCAGTATACTATAATGAGAGTGTTTTTGATTATAAATTACCTGTACAACACTTCCATATTGCACATTTGATCCTAGTAATTTTTTATTTTCACTTTCATTTTGCTTTTTTTCAATTTCAGCCGCATGCTATAGTAAAATTTATACGTGTATTAGTTTTTAATGCAAAGTCAAACATAAATATAGTTTTACGATCAAAATAAAAAGTCGCTCGTAAATTGGACAATATAATTTTGTTAGTTTCTGAATTTCAAAGAAATTGTAAAATTTTATACGTACATGTAATCTCTTTAATAAATTTGTATCAGTATTACAACCCATGCTTTGTTTTGCAGCCTTCCAAAATTGTTTTTGTGCAGAATACCTGTTCATTGGACATATTTTAAATAAACAATCTAAAATAATAAGATGTAACAAATGATGCTGTTATTTTTAGAAGTTTGTACCTCTAAATTTCTTTGGTGGATTATTCAGATCTCCTGCTTCGGGACATACAACACATCTATCGTCAACTAACCTGTAATTGTCAGGTCAAATACTTAGTAGTGTAATTAAAAATTATATTTGCAAATTATACTGATTATTAATTAGAAATTATTGAAAGATTTTAATTCTTGTATGATATAAGAGCAGTTTTAATTGTCTTAATTTAATTCGATTCACTTTTGACGGTCTCAGTGAATATGTTAAAATAACAGAATCAAAACAAATACTACTTACAAATAGCTTTTGATCTGATTTGAATTTAACCTTAACATTTACCATCGTATTGCTTATAGTGAATTAGTTTATATCAACTAACTTCGACTAACAGTATGAATAATTAAGTTAAAACAATAAATAGATAAACTTTGGAGTGTTCATAATCTAGATGACATTTATTAATTATGTAACTTACCCTAATGTGCTTAAAAAACCACAAACATTTCCTTCCGCATACAAAGAAACGATGTCTCCTAAATGGAGCAAACTCGAAGAGCCTATCTCGACCATCGTAAAGTAGTGGTTTTTTAATTACAGCATAAATAAACAATTACAAACAAATTGTAAAAAAGTTTACCCTCTACTCATTTATATTCCATATTATTCCATGCTAAAAAAATGTTTTTAAATACTTTATAAAATACCACAGTGAAGCACACTGTAAATATTTTTTTTATCATAAAATTTAATATAAACTTTTAGGTTACTATTTTCAGGATGTTTACCATAAGTATATGATATTACTGATTTTAAATACCTAACAGTAACTTTAAATATGCGGTTATAGTCTAAAGAAATAGATTATTCAACAGAAAAATCGAAAATCTGTTGGTAATGAAATTTTTATAGATCTAGTTTATTAAAAACCAAAAATTACGCACACATCTCGAGATACATATTTCTATAGTTATCGAAAATATTTGATACCTCTAACTTATCAAATATTAACGTTCGACAACAAAAACGTACATAGGTTAGAAAAATAAACGATAACTTACATATAATTTATATCGACTCTTCGTACAAATATTTGACACGTTAACATTGTTGTATAATAAATATTTGTACTGTTAACTTTTTAACCTTTGCAAAATATAAAAAATGCAAATTAGAATTTTAACACCAATAAACAATAAACATTACTAAATCATTATTATAGCATGCTACATACAACTGACTATCTTTAACTGGTAGTAAATGCCCTCTATAACTTTTAAATTGTTAATCTAGTAGTCGAAAGATGGCGGTATAGTACCATTCCTTAATTTCAAATAATATATATGTCGTAGTCATAATGCAACATTAGGCTTTTTATAAAATGTCTAGGGATTTTATAAAAGCCGGCAAAACGCGAACGTACAGTGCAATTTTCGTTATGACTACATCAATGACAATTCAGGCAAATTGTTAAAATGCCGGCAAAACGTGAGCAGAAGAATGTATATCTCGTTCTGACTAATTATTTTCAGGCATTTTACAATTTTCCAACAGCGAAGTAGTCAAAGCGTGAGAATAAAAATAATAAAATTACTATTTAATAAAATAACACAATGACAATAAACGAAAACAAATATCTCTGTTAAGTAAATCTAAATAAATACTTCACAATATAAAAATATATTAACTTTCAATTAACTAATTTTAAAGTATTCAAATTCAGTACTCAGGTACCTATATTTATTTTCATATTATATATTATATATTATTATAATATATATTATAATATAATATATTATACATTATATGTGTAATATATAATAATATAATATATTATATTATACATTATATATATATATAATGTATAATATAATATATTATATTATAATATATATTATAATAATATATAATATATAATATGAAAATAAATATAGGTACCTGAGTACTGAATTTGAATACTTTAAAATTAGTTAATTGAAAGTTAATATATTTTTATATTGTGAAGTATTTATTTAGATTTACTTAACAGAGAGATTTGTTTTCGTTTATTGTCATTGTGTTATTTTATTAAATAGTAATTTTATTATTTTTATTCTCACGTTTTGACTACTTCGCTGTTGGCAAATTGTAAAATGCCTGAAAATAATTAGTCAAAACAAGATATACATTCTTCTGTTCACGTTTTGCCGGCATTTTATCAATTTGCCTGAATTGTCATTGGTGTAGTCATAACGAAAATTACACTGTACATTCGCGTTTTGTCGGCTTTTTATAAAATCTCTAGGCATTTTATAAAAAGCCTAATTTTGCACTATGACTACGACATATACATTTTTCAATAGTTTATCACTTATCCAACTGTTCTTCTTTTAATGTTAAACTTTCATAACTTTAAAATAATAATATAATTGCCTTTTTTTAAATTTACTTTTCGCAGTCAATCTGGGGCAAGTTCAAGTTATAAGTGTTACCAACCCGTGTAATACACTAGAAATTATTTATTATTTTATAACCTTAAAAAACTGTTTGTTTGTGCATGCACCAAATTAAGAAATATGGATGGAAGGCCTGTAGCTTTAATTCCAAGCCTTCAAGAGTTGAAGAAACTTATTAAAGAAGAGTCGATAAATAACCCTCGTTTAGCTTCTTTAAAATTGCCACGAGATTTAACGCTTGGTGGTACTAAACCTAAAAAAATTTATACTCCTAATTTAAATGTAGTTAGAAATAAAGACAAAAACAAATAGTAAGTAAAAAATATGTTGTTTTCATTAATGTAATTTTTGAAATTGTAGTATTCCGGCAAAAACGACAAATCGTAAGAAATACACAGACAACGTTCGTGGAGGAATTCGATCACAAAATCGAAATTCTACTCTCAATTCAAATAGAACAGCCAAATTAATACAGACAGAGGGTGTATTTTCTCAAGGTATAGCAAAGTCTAAATCTTCAACGTATTCGGAGAGATCTGGGACATCTCGAGACACTTCTTTTACAACACCAAAATCATCTAAAAATCTTAATGTAAAAGTAAGCTTTATAAATTATTTATTTAAATATAATCATATCTTGTGCATGCAGACTAAGAAGAGTACTGATGTGGGAGTTCATCGTCAATATGATTCAGAATCTGGTGATGATAATGATGACGATAATGATCATGAGTTTGACCCATTATTGTTACCATTAAAGGACAACAAGAGTAAATATAAATGTGTTTTAATTTTTTTAGAGCTCTGTATATTTGTGTTTAAACTCTTGATCTTTGGTAATATTTAAAAGAAGTGCAATAGAAACATTAACTTTGCAATAACAAAGATTTTATACGTACGTTTTATACGTATTTTTATTTATAAAAATAAATCGCATTTTATTAATTATTAGTTTATGTATTTTTTGTAAAATTGTAGTTAAATTTTATAGGAATTTTGTCTATACAAAATGCCCTGTTTAGTTAAAATGTCCTATTTATAAAATGTATGTTTTACTTGAGGTATTTATTTTTATTTGTTGTAGCTGTATTTACAAATTTTACCAATATTAAACAAGAAATTAAGAAAGATATAGATAGTGAGGATAAAAAATCAAACATTTCTCAATTAATTTATGCTGGTAGTAGTACTGTTACTAGCGAAGCAACCGATATTAAAACAGAGAGTAAGTAATTACTTTTTTAAATCGTATAGCTAATAACTACTTTTATTGTAGTTAAAGAAGAAAATGATGTATTGACAAATCCAAACGTTCTATCTTTCATGCAAAATGAAAGCATGTATGATGACGATAATCCAGGAATCTCCTTAATACGGGTATTAATTTTAATTATTGTTATAATTTCATATTTACAACTAAACTATGTTAGAAAATTGTATTAACTTTTGTAAGTTCAATTTCCAAATTTGTAATTCCCCAATTTATCATACATATACATTTTAAAATACTAAAAAATTTAATCGAACCAATTTGTTTTAGTTGCCATCCACTTTGATCGGAAAGGCTTGGAAAGATGATGCTAAAGATAAGAATTCGGATTATACGTTGAGCGATATACCAGATGGACCATTAGGACATCTTCGAATTCGTAAATCAGGAAAAATAGAATTACAAGTCAAAAATGTAACATACGTTTTAACTGAACATGAAAATGAAACTTGTTCCGAGGTAAGTACATTTTTTTAAATGAGATTTAAAAATGGGTAGATAGTATTTGTACTAATTAAAATTACTTATTTTTTAGACAGCTGTAATGTTCCCTGGAGAAAACAGTATTACCTTAGAACCTTCTTTAGTTACATTAGGACAGATTACGGAAAAATTTTCGTTTTCGCCAGAATGGCATTCATTGTTTGAGCAAGCAAAGAAGAAAAATAAATACTGTTGGTAGTTGTTCTTTAAAAAGTACCGGGTAAGGCAAAAGAAGTGTATTTTATTAGTAAACATATTTGTAATCATCTAAAATAGCAATGCAAACTTTTAAGTAGCTATAAAATTAAAATTAATTATAAAAAACCAATTAAATTGTAGACATACTGTGCCTTCTTATTGCATGTTATACAAAAAATTTATTCAATAAAATTAAATGTGATGATAAAATTAATTTAGCAAATTTAATAGCTACTTTTTTAAATTGCTTAAAAAAATGTATAAAGTGCTTTTCTTTTACCTTATTGAGCATTGAAGGTTTTGATATTGTTTTTATTTTTTTTTTTATTTTTTCTTTAAAATTGATACCATTATACAGTAAGTTTCTTTATCCATATATTTTATATGTTCCTACGAAATGTTGAATTTGTAGAAAATGTGAATATTTTTATATTGTTTAATTAATAAATTTATAATATAGAAGTGGAATAGAGGAACTTTATTTAAAAAGCAAAAAGAACTAGTAGATTGTAAATATAGACAGAAAAGGATGTTGTGGCACCAATCTGACCCTAAATATTACAAAAAAAATTTATACAAAGCATGCACTGCTGCAATATCCTTGATGTCATTTATTTGCTACCCCCTAAGCCCTCGTGTCACGATCCGCGATCTCTCGCCACCCCTAAAGAACGTCATGTCCCTTTTGAATGACCCCCAGGTATCATGCAACACAACAAATTATGACCAGCAGAAATTTTGAATTCATAATTCATTGCATTGTGTGTTGCCCGTGCAATATTCGTCTATACAGGGTAATTCAATTTTAAATACAAAATTGGGAATCCATTAGTAAATAAAGCATTAATAGATGGTGCCAAAATTTATATAATATGCCAGACATGACGTGTTCAATACTGGTATGCAGATATGTTGTGTTGAACTATTTACATTTCTTCAAATATTTTTAAAATTACGTAAATAAAAAAGCTTTCATAAATGTCATAAAATACCATGTAGTTCCATCTAGTTGTGCTAAAATTATCAACTACGGGGAAGGGAATTTGACGTTTTTAAATTCAAATTCAACTTATAATTTTGTAGCTTGAACTAGAATTGTTTGAAACCACGCAAAAAGAAAAACAGGAATAAGTTGCTACCAAATGTTTTAAAATTATGACCCATTTACTCATAAGTAAATCTGGAAAGTTTCATCCCAATCGAATCATCTATATTGTATTAAACAGTCACCTAATTAACACCCTATAACTTGAAAACTCATTTTCGGATCTGAACGTTTCCTTGTCAGCTCATTTAGGTAATTAAATGTATTATTCTTTTTATAACTTATTATCTAATTTAAAAAAGTTAGGTAACAAGTTCAGTTCAGCGAAGAAATCGAACTATATCTACCTAGATCCGAGATTTTTGGTGAAAAACTGTATCTTCCCATTAGTTACTTTAGGTTTTAAATTTTATTCCATATTGTTATATAAAAAGTATATCAGTAACTTTATGTCTTAATTAGTACATATTTTATCAACCAAATATAATTACTAGACTTTATTATAGGTGATTAAGATACATATACGTACATATGATTTGTTTTATTGTTTCGACTAATATCAATTTAGAAAGTCCTACAAAGTTTTTGTATTTATTATTTTAACATTTATTTTAATTTCCTTTCGCACAATTAATTAACGCTTATTAATATTCTAACACGTTTTTCACATATAAAAACTCATTAACAATATGTGTATGCAACATTTTGATACGTTGTGGGAAACATACTAATTAAGTATTCTAATTGTAAGACAAATACGTTAATAGATATTCTAGGAAAGCAAAGGAACTCGGTAATAGAGTTATGTATACATACATATACAACAAACGTTTCTTGATTATGTAAAGTAATTAAAAAAAAAGCAAAGTTATTTATTTATTAGTATTTTTTAATAAATATTTAGACATACCGTATTGGGGTATTTTTAACTTTTCTCGATAATTAGTAAACCTATCTAAGTTACAGTTTAATTTTTTATAACTTTTAAATATTTAATATAAGAACTATATGTACTTGTAAGAACTTCAGTAGCATGTTTAAGAATACAGGGTTGTTGGTTTAACAAATACGTTTAGGTGTGTATTTTATTTATAAAAGGGAACAGTCAGAGATTACTGTTTATTAGGTACCTATAACAATGTATGTTGTTGAAAATATAATAGCTATAAATATTCAATCAGAATAAAATAGAGAGTGTAACAAAAGTCCCAGAATACCCTATTGAAAATCGAAATTCTAAAATTCGAAAGGTTACGTATTTAAACTTTATAAATACATGAAGAGTTAGTTGGGAACTAAAAAATCCTACCTTTCTTGATTGTATTTATTTTTTGGTTGTGTAAATCCTTTCCGTAAGTAATTCTTATATTCCAAGAAAAATTCACGATCATCACATATACGAGAAAACACGCAGAACACAAGTTGCACTTCGCGAACGACGCCGAAATTTTAAATACGCACGCAACAAAACTACCGTTTTTTACAAATAATCTCACAGAACTGAAATCATTTCGATAGAATTACGTATTAAAATTATTGTATAAAAATCAAAAACCCCGGTATTATTTTACAAAGTTTTCATTCATTGTTCGAATTCTAATAGGTAAGTTGCGACATACTACCTATACCTGTACTTATCTACCTATACATGTTCTGTTACTTATTGAGCATTCTATCAGTTCATATTTAACTGGTTACGAATTGCGATAAAAAGTTTTCAATTTTAAATGCGTACAATTAAAATTATTTACGAAGAAATGTATTACCTTTATAAATATAACATTTAACAGTGCAGGTATTATTTATATTTATATTGTTGTCATGAAATTATCGGTCATTTAGAAATCTTCGAGATATTATAGTCTGTACACCTTGCACTTTAAAAATTAATTATCGGAACTATTACTGAACTAAACTTCTATCAAAACTTATTCAGATCTAGAATGATCTAGAACATTCGGATCATTGGCAAATAGAACTATCGTTCAAACTACAGAAACTAAAAATAGTGTTCCGCAATCAAAGCTTCGTCAAAAACAAAAACCTCAAAAATCTTGTTTTGTGTAATCCTCGCCCAAATCTTTATGACATTATTCGTCGTCGCTAAGTTAACTATAAACGTGACGTCATATTTCCGCTTTCGGATCGGTCGTAGGATCGGTAGGTCAATTGCAGAGAGACGTATAAAATGTTTACGCTGCAGATTTGATTTCTTTCAGCACGTAAAATGCGACGGTTAAACAGTTATTGGACAGGAGAATTTCCGATGATTCACCTGCACATATATAACATGCCAAAGAAAGACTACAATCTATTAGCACTATAAAAATACGAGATGTTATTCATGTCGTGAATTGGAACCTATCGTGAATAACGTATAAGTAAACATAAACATTCTAAACATAAACAACATATATTCTTCGGTTTTAGACGTTAATTGTTGAAGGCACCAATTTTGCTAAAATAAAATATTGTTTTTCAATTACGTAAATTTTACTTAGTATACATAGGTAGTTTAGGATCGATTTGCCTGTCAACGGTCCTTCACCCGTTCGCGACCCCAATATACATATATTTTATATGATAATAATAAAATCACAAGAGAACGATCAAAATAAAAAAAAAACATAGTCCTATATTCTTACAAGAAAGGTTAGGTAGGTGGAAATCTTAGAAAAATTTGAAACTTTGTAGGATTGTAGTACTAATCAACCCTAATCAAGAGCCGTATTCCGTTTGTGCTCTTATGTGGTTTAAGCCTTCTTTAATTCTAAGGAGTGCCATCCTTTAAAAACTTCACCTCTAATTTTTGTATCATAATGTAGGTCTTGAACAGTCATTTACAAAAATATATAGTTTGTTGGCGACAGCTTTTGTTGTTTCACAGATAACCAAAATTGAAAAAAGTTCCAATTTTCAAGGGTGGATTTCACCCTCTTAAACCGCATAAGAGCACGAACGGAATACGGCTCTTGATTATCGTTGACTAATACTACAATCTTGCAAAGTTTCAAATTTTTCTGAGATTTCCACCTACCTAGCCTTCCTCGTAAGTACCAAGTAATCAAGTAACAAATACCTAACTCACAACTTAGAATGCACTCTAAAAACCGACAACTTATTCTCACTTGCAGGGGTCGTACTAGAGTACGACTATCAACTAGAGTTTGATAAAAAAAATGTACTTTTTAGGAAATTTATTCTAAAATTATGTATTTTTTATACTGTAAAATTATTTGAACAATCACTATCTATTGCCTTTATACCGCAGAATTATAAATATACTCTATTTTTAATGTAAAAACTATTCGTACGCCTTTATACAAATTTCGAGATTCAAATAAAAAAAACAAAAAACCAAATACCTACCAGTTTAAAATTATTTGAATAATCACTGCCTTTATACCGTAGAATTATAAATTTACTCTATTTTTAATTTAAAAACTATTCGCGTGTCCTTAAGCATTGAAAAATTCCCTATTACAAACCATAAACCACATAAAAGTTTAATCGCGTTTTTATGCGACCGACAAAATACAAAGCAACTAATAAAGCATGTGCATCACCTACTTTCATAGCTTATCGGAGTGCGAACAAAGAGCTGAATGTTTTTAAAGTGAAACCGGGATTTCCTAGTATCCACGTATAAACTCGAATGCATTTATATATGGAATTCTGGCTAAACCGCTTAAGATCTATCGCGTTAGTGGTACAAAGCGGTAGTGTTTGTTTCAGTAGTTCGAATTTTAAATTACGGCGTCGTATTGTTCGTGTGTGCGAGGAGTGTTCGTTCGGTTTATAAGGCCTTTTTGCGTGTGACTACGCGAGTATTGTGTATTGTATTGTGTTCTTTAAAAGGATTATAAACAAAAAGGATTATACGACGAGGAAAGGTAGGATCTTTCTTTATCGACTAACTCTTTACGTATTTATACATGAACCTTTAAGTTCTAACAAAAATTCTCTGAAAATCGAATTTGGTTAGGCTCTTGGATAGGAACTCGTTTAGGGCGTTAGGGCAACTGAAAAATATACGTTGGAAATTGACGAAAGAGGGAAAACAATGACGAGAAAAAGGTAGGAAATAGAAAGAAAAATTTAGAAGTTTCTGATTTTTTCTGATTAGTCTGTTACAGACAAATAACAGTCGCAACGGCAGCAGTGGTAGGCTGCATTTTACGTAAGTATTAAAAAAAAGGTACTTCAGAATTTTATTTTTTTTTAATGTTTTTTGATTTTCTTTAATTTTTCTTATTTTGAGAGATTTTACATTTTCAATGCATTCGTTTATGGATAAAAAACGAAATGCAAATTTTTAATTATCGGAACAATTTAGACTGACAACGAGACAATATTTGAATACCTACTAAAATTTGAAATAATCGAGTCAGTTATTAAAATTTATTGTGGTTAGTTTACTTCTAGTTTATATTAACAGGAGTGATTTATTTTATTTTAAATAAGTATTATAGATACATACTATATATATATATATATATATATATATATATATATATATATATATATATATATATATATATATATATATATATATATATATATATATATATATATATATATATATATATATATATATATATATATATATATATATATATATATATATATATATATATATATATATATATATATATATATATATATATATATATATATATATATATATATATATATATATATATATATATATATATATATATATATATATATATATATATATATATATATATATATATATATATATATATATATATATATATATATATATATATATATATATATATATATATATATATATATATATATATATATATATATATATATATATATATATATATATTTATATATATATTTTTTTAAACTATGTATTTAATACCTTATTAATGTTGAATTAAAAAAAAAATTAATTTATTTGGGGCATCGTATGTGTATGAATTGTACGTCGAAAAATGTTTAATATCCAAGTTTCTCGATTAACTTTTTATTTTGCCACCTCTTTACTTAAAAAAAATATTCTAATAATTCCAGTTTCTTCGTGGCATTCTTTTAATAGTCCTTGTTCTAAATTTCCCCCTTTTTTACTAAATTTAATACTTTCATGCAATTATTGTAGTTATTTTGCTAACAAAGTGGGGGTAAAGATACGGTGCAGTTAGTTTCCTAATTACCTACCCAATGCTCAACAAGGAAAATTTCGGATCTTACTGCCAAAACTGCAATAAGCGCTTTCGATATTAGTTTTTATGGGGTTTAATTGATGTAAGTTGATTTCTTAATCTAATAATTAGTATGTTTCTCATTTTGACTGGTTATTTATTGTTTTACTATTATTGCCTAAAATACTGAGCTGTTGGAGCGGCGAACAAGTAAAGGACCGCTAATAAGCGAATCGACCCTGTATAATACGTATTATAAATTTTAATGTGCACTTATTCTACGAGGGTTAAATAATAAGTACGTTTTTATTTGTATAGCTCATCAATAGATGTCGACACTTAAGCTCACAAATTTTTATGTTTTTACCACAATCTTAATGGGAAGCCGTATGGTACGATAAATAAATGCTTATAAAAATTAGTTTTAAGTAACAGGTGTTCAACAGACAGGATTTAATGAAGACAGTTACTTACATAAATATCCTTGAGTGTGATTAAATAGACATTAGATTGATACGTGTCAAATATGAAAGTTTTGTAACAACGATTAATTACAGTTGAACGGATTATTGATATTCTACTGTAAAATGACAATACGAGGTCATACATTTCGCGTGCCACTTTGGAAGTCAATTGAGCGATCGAATCTTGTCGTCTTGATTCTTGTATCTTATCGTTTTCGAATGAAAACTTTCGCGATTAATATTATTGCGCGAATAAAGAAATAGAAAGGGTTATTATAATGATATTTAGGAAATAAAGTATGGGAGTTCTTCCGTGATGACTTTACGAAACTTGTTTATTGATGACGTAAATATGTACAGTTGTTTGGCGACTCTGTTAAAAAATAAATGTAAACCAAGAAAAATTAATTTAATTTAATTAAAATTAAACGAAATCACGAAAACTAGAATATATTTTAATTTTAACGAATTCCATATTAACAAGGCCCTCATAATAATAATTTTTAAATGTTTCATTTCACGCAGATTTTTAAATAAAGGAATCGTAAATAATGTTTCATTATTGAACTAAAAATTAGTAACGAGAAATTATTAATTTAACTTATAAGTACATATATTTAAAAGAAATATTTGGCTATTCCATTGTCTTTAACCAGTAATTGTAACTGGAAATTTTCTATGACATGTTGTAAAATTTGAAGTGGGCTGCAGTAGACTAGTAGCATTTATTCATACTTTAATTATGAACAAAGAAAAGAAAATATGTAATGTAGACTGAGTTTCTAATACCGACTTTCACAGACGTGCAATTATATTTTCTTATGTCCCGCTCGTTACATAAACATGCACAAGAAGTAATAAATAACCGCAAGTTCTTAAATAAATTAAGTTCTTTTCCGTTATTAATTTGAACCGCAAAATTAATAATTCTAAATACTAAAAGCCTACGTTACTTAATTGCGTATTTTAAATAAAGGGTTCGTTTTTATCATTCGTATGATTATTTATGTACCTACCTAAAACTGTTTTTTTTTTTATTTATTCTTTATCGTCTAAGGAATTTTGTCTATTTTAGTTAGACTTTATTTGAATAAATAATGTGTAACTGTAACAAGTGTTATTCAATTCAAAAAACAAATTAGTAGCTGTCGTGGACTAGGGAGCTGAGCGCTTGTCTATAGTAAACGAACGGTTGTAGGTTCGAATCTCGCTGAAACCATGAACGTTTGTGAATGTCCTAGAAATTCTAAAAAAAAAAAACAACTAGCTCTTACGAACTCAATCTAACTCCGTTGCTAATGACCACGCAGTAGTTGAAGCGACGTTAAAAAACGAATTAAATTCGGATTATTGCTCTTAAAGTAGATATAGTACAATTTATTAGCTATAATACTTAATACATCTGCTTATTATTTGAAATAACAGATAGCACGTTCTTCATAAATTATTTTTACTACAATTTACTACAACTACTACAATCTAAAATTCGGTGTAATCCTCGGTTCTCTATGGCATTGTCACCGTTTACAACCTTAAATTTGAATTTGAAAAATCGAACTCGTGACTCTGCACGGTGACCCTCTGCGGTGAGCGCACTCAACAATAGGTACAGTCAAATTCATATGTTTTGTCCCGCTAGATGTGATCGCAGGCCAACGAGCGACGAGAGAAGATCGAGAGGGATTAAGGGTAGCAGGACACGTCAGATAATAAATAAAAACGGACAGTCATCTTTTTTCTCGAGCCTTTTACGATAAAAACTAACACGGGCGACAGGACAAAACATATAACATCGTCACAATGTTAACTACTATACAATTGTGACAGATCTTTCATACTGTCAATGTGATTTACATCGACAACATCTAAGTGTACCACATTTATATGACGCTCGGCGTACAAGAAAAATTTGTTATAAGAAGGCAAAAACTATAAGATGTTCGCGAAAATAACTACCTATAAACGATTCTTACGTAATGCATATAATAAGCGTTTAGTCTTGAAGAAAAACTAGGTCACATATGGAATTTAGACAAAATCGTATTTAAATCCGTCGCGAATAAAAAGTGCGTGCTTTAACATTTTTGCTACGATTGGCGTATATATGCGCCCATTAAGGTCAAATACGCTCGTTCGAAAATGCATCGGTGTTTTCTGTCGACAACGCACCACTTTATTGTCTTAATAATCGTCGCAACCAAAATCAGTTGAAACAACTCTATTAAAACGTGAACTCGTGGCACGAAATTCTGTTTAGTTGTAACACACCGACGCGGCGCGGCGACCAGATTTGCCGTAGCGAAAGGGTTAGAGTTAAAAAAAAATAAAATTGCTTAATTACACACTTTTACCTAATAGTACTTAACTAATTTTAACTTAACTCCGAAAATTACATTAAATTGCGCATCGTTCACGATTATTACGTTTTAGTTGAAATTACAAGTACAGTTAGACAATTACTACACTGTTGCATTGTATCAATTTTTTTTATCAACTCTTCCTATTACTGGGATGTTTTGAAACTAGTTACGTGAAAAGTGCACTAACTGTTATTGCGAGTGGACTTTATTATTTTGGTAAAATAAAAAAATACAGGCTTAAACAACGCAAGCTAGTTTTTCTATATTTATCCTTATGGGGATGGGGAGAGGCTAAGTGATGAGGATGTGAGGCAAAGTGATTCACATATGGTAGAATCCGAGGAGTAGACCCCGCAGGGAAGCACAAAGAAGGATTTATTAAAAAGGAAAGTAGGTGTACATTAATTTGCTACGCGCTTTGCCCCTCGGTACGACCCGTTGTACGTTTGATTTTGTGAACATCGCAAACGATGTTTCTGAAAGAACGATACACCAAACCAGAAGACGGACCGATACAATCTGTTCGATGCATTGTTCCTTTAGAGAAATCGTTTGTGATATTCATATATGTGTTCGATTTTGGATCGTCTGTCCACTTATGTGGGCCATCGAGTGGCCCATAGATAAGACGATCCATCGTCAGATGAATCAATAAATTCGGTTTGATGCATCATTCACACACACACACACACGTTCAATTGTAATATCGAACGACGGATCGTCTTATCTGAGAGGTCCCTTTATCGAAATGATTAAACGCATAATAGATCATCTTTATCATTTCGACTGATCGCACATATGCACGTTTAATAATATACCGATATAAAATTTAAAGGCAAAACATTAAAACGTTTCTGAATTATACATTGTCTACTTATGTTAGTGTTACGTACAACTTTTTTATGAACGCCTAAAATTCATTTCGGGTCGAAAAGACCGGAATACTAATGCGTTAACAAAGTTTTACGAAGCAAACCAAAGTTATTCCCATAAACCGATCTAAAGTTTCTTTATATTCGAGAAAGTGCAATCATCCAAGGTCGTATTTAATTTCCAGCCTGAATCATAGAAGTTCCACTGAATACAGATGCACTGATTAAAATACAAGACTGGTCTTTACTTATACCTGAATACGCAATTGTTTACTTTGTCATTAATTCCTTGTACGCGAAAGTGCCTCTTCGAACGCTTCTAAAAGCAATTTAAAACGATTATTTACTTAGGAAAATTGTATTTCGACAGAGTTATCCGGAATCCGGAATTTTGCCCGAATCCTTTTCGCGTACGTGGTTCCGTATTATAACTAATACAACATTCTCTTACATCACTACTTTAACCAAAATGTATGCGAACTGCCTTTTACAAATATACACACACACACACACACACTAAGGTCACTCACAAGTACGCACGTAAATAAACATCACTTAACACTTCTTTTAGAAAGACAGCATCGTGAGAGAATAAAGTTTTCGAATTAAAAAAAAAAACGAATTTTATTAAAAGGTTATGTAATATAAATAATCAATTTTATTGACTAACCAATGGCGATAGCGATCATAATTCTAGAGTTAGCGCCACGACGCTTTTACATCCCAAAGTTCGTTAATGGTGCAATAAAGAGATCGATCGAAAACCAAACAATGGCAACCACAACTTACATTTTACAAAATTAACATAAGTATAATTATCGATTTTAAATAACAAAAACAGTCTCACATAGTATTAACATAATGATGCATAAATGGACAATATAGTACAATGAATGTGGACTGGCCTGGTGCATCATTCATTTGGCGCTATATCACGTTAAGTATAATCATAAGTTAGTTAACTCATGCTTACTTGACTGTGCGCCATGACCAGGATGTCCTTTTTCTCCTTCGGGAACCGCAACTCGCGACCAGCGAGACGTGCGGATTCCAGCTCCCGTTCGGCCTGATTCAATTCCCGACGTAAAGCTCCTTCGCATTCCTGCTCACGTGCTATCCAATCTAAAGCCATTTGCGACCTCATGTCATCGTCGAGGGCTCGATTGGAGTAATGGGCCACGACTTCTTGGCGACTGCATTGACGTTCCCGCATCGCTTTCAAACTACCGTTCCAGTGTAACAGTTGAAAAACCGTCATTAATTCTTGAAATTCTAACATCGTTCGGCCTTTATTCGATTCTAACATGAAACGAAAAGCTCCGATTCCGGTATTGGGGTTGTCCGCCTCCTCCGGATCTCCTTTGAAAGAAGAGCGAGCTTCGGCGATCGCCTTCTCGATGAAGTCGTCCGATATCCGACGAGATGGATGCTCGTTGAAGACGGAATTCATCAGGGCTATTTTGGCCGCGCTGCGCCGCGCCTCGGCTTTCGTGGGACAATTCTTTGGAAGAAAAATAAATAATTATTAATACAGGACGTATGGATAAGAAGGTAGGTAGGTAGGTAGGTAGGTAGGTATGCGTCGCGTTTCTCGCTTCTTCCACGATAAAAGCAAACAAATTAACAGGTTCGGTAAGCGATGTTGACACGAAAATGAGCTAGACGTGGAGCAATGTTTAACTTGGATGTTTACTTTTGGTTTTAAAACTTTACCTGAAAGCTTCCAAAGCAAGAGCCTCCCGGAAGGGTCACGTAACAGACGTACGGTTGAGCATTCGAGGGCACAGATTCGTAGATGACGAGGGCACCATTTCGCAAATCGGCTCCTCGGGCTTGCTTCATTTGCCAGAATTCCTGCAGCGCCTCCACCACGTTCACTGTAAGAAGAAGCTACAGTCTCGGAGCGCATCTTTACGAATTGTTTACCTGCTTTCATCGCCAAATAGCTAACCGATAAACGAAACAAAGCGCAAATCTAAGTAGTATCGAATAGTCGCGGCGTATCGTTATTGCAAATGTTTAATTGCGACTACCGTCGACATATTTGTAAAGTTGACCGCCGAAACAAAGCATTGTGTGCTGCTGATTATAAGTGGCAGTGAATTCAGCGGCAACCTTTACGTCTGCTCGAAGCCAGTTTTTAAACTTTTAATGGTCCAAGTTACAGTTCAAACTAAATTTATGCTGCATACACAACTTTTTGCTGTCTGGCTATGTCATGTGAGATGCCTCAGCGGTCTGCGCCCCGTTCGCATCGCCCACTGTTACATATCGCGAACATGCAAGATACACTATGGATGTCACTCCCACCCGCAGTCGCGACGAGCTATTTTAATTGAATTTACACGGTACATATTGACAAGTACACCTCTCCTGTCACAACTGCTTCCCTAGATCGCCAGACAACGTTTATGTAATTGGTCGTATTACGCGGAGGCTCGCGGGTTTGCAGACCGCACTATCGTCGAACTCTCCGTATTTACGCCGTGCGATGTCACCTTTTATGTGCAATTTAACGACGTCGCGCTTACGGAAGGTCTTTGTGGGGGTTGCACTTACCACGATAGCCGATGTCGTCGTACAGCTGTAGCATCGTAGTCGTGGGGCAGCTCCACTGCGGGTCAGGGTACACCATCATGTCAGAGGCTGGCGCTTGGCCGCCGGGTTCAAGGATGCGTCGCGTAACGAGATCGCGACTCGCACATGCACTCCTCATCAATGAGCACTGCACTTCTATTAGCGTTGCATGCTGTTGCTATGGCAGTGACAACAGCACCGGCTTCTCCCCGGTTCGCTCCACTGCCTGTGCCGCACCAGCGATTCGCAATGATCACTTCCACTCGCTCCCTCTTACACACTGCACGACGGCATCGCGGTCGAACGAGGACGGAGCGCTCGCTGCTGGTGAGACAAGAAGTTGACCGGATTGGCAGCTGAAACGGAGAGGTCAGAATGCCGCTCCTTTGTGCGAGAACGAGATCTCCGAATTAATATAAATACACTTGAAATTCTCACGAATTCTCACGAGAAAAATGACGGTACTTCTGATATTTCAATTGCACTATTGTCATTTATACTAAGTAGGGTGGTAAACGATACCGTCGATATCTGGTTCTGCGTTAGCGATCGACGACGACTATACGAAACGTTAACAAATGCCATTAGGTAGGTAGGTACCTTCTAAATATCGTACTACGCCGATATTTGCACACTAGCGAGGACACCGTACCACTGGTTGCGCGACGATGTGGGGTCGGTGATGATGGTAGCGCGGAGGATGCCCGTCGCCGTTGTCGTTAAGCGCCACTTTCTTTTATCGTCGATAATCAAATGACGCTATCGTTTACTTCATATTTATTTATAAAAGATCGCTCGTTACACTAACAATAAGATATGGTAAAATATACGTTAAGTTATCTAATATGTAAATATACCTAAACGTTATTTATCGTTGGAAATCCGAAGTTAAATTATATCACCAAGTGCGAGATTGTCATGGGAGTACTGCTGGACGTTTCCGTTTTCGTTGGCTTCCCTAATAAGCAGCAGCCTATTAAATATTTTGCTCCTTAATCTATACAACCCGTACGTGACGCCGTGAAGGACTATCAAAAAAAGCATCACGACGATGCATACTCCTGTCGTTTTTCCTGGCTTGCTCCAATCTAAAATCGGATAAATGGCGGTGCCGTTTGATCTGTAATCGTGTACGGATTAGTTTCCGATATTTTAATGGGCGTCGGAAACAATTACTCACCTATCGCTTCCGCCCGCTAAATAATAAATAATACTGAATACTATGTAACACGCCCCAAATATTACTGGACAGTAGAAGTGCAAAAATCGCACGGGATGCGCTACCGCGCACAAATCCAACAACATTAGTATCGAATTGACAACGTGAACGACAAAATTCATACCATCCAAAGCCATCTTTGTTTCTAAAACGGCGACGATTAGATATGAACAAGGCGATTAAACGAATTTAAAACAACAACGAAAATGAACCATTTCCGGGCTATAAAAAGAATTCACCGAGAAAGACTCTATTCTGGTCGGTCGGTCGGTCGGTTGTTAAACCGGAACGTCTTTCTGTGAGAAAATTCTACAACAATAACGCAAGTATGTATGTAGGTACTAACCGTCGTACACTAAAGTCCAATAAATAATGGTTATCCCGAGAGCCGCATCCGTGGCGATGATGTTAACGATCCAATAAGATTTGTAAATTTTAGAAATGTAATTTTTTTGGTTTGCGGATTCTAAAAACAATTTACAATCAAGGATATACGGCAACAAAGAAATAGTGGCTTTTACCGCTATCGATTTTGCGCGCTTGCAGGAAATAGCAGGAAATCATGACGGCGGCCAACAAGCTTTGCACTGTGCACATGGTGAAACCCCAATTTGTGAGGTATATTAGCCATTTTACGTAATACTCCGCCGATTTGCCTGAATTAGGAACGTTCGCAACCGATAATAATAACGAAATGGTAAAAAATACAGCCATCGACCATCTGTACAAAAGATAAATCAAGTTGGGTTTTACCTTCGTCTGCCACTATAACATACACGTAAATTTTAATTACCTATTACTTAATCTACGTCATTTCTCTTACTTGACATAATACAAATATAATAGGATTTTTATGCCGAATCGCTAATTGATCGACGGAGACTTTCTTTCTCCAGGCCTTCAGCATTTTTCTGAAACAAAACAATTTATTCTATTGTGCTCCATTTGTTGTATTGCATCTGTTATCGTATAATGTTTTGTATGTTATTACATACAACCTACCCACCGGTTTAAGGTTTAAGGGGAAGGGAGAAATTCGCCAAAAAGCAAAAGTCCCTACGACTGTACCCTTATTACGAAAAACGGCGACCGAAGATGGCGATCTCCGCAAAGTAAAGGTGACTGTATGTGTTAAAGATTTCGGAGCAGTCGATCGTATAATTGAAAGGGTTTGACTTCTTTAAAACTCCAGTAGCATAGACCTCACGCAATAAAACCGCTCTGACCGCCGACCTGCCTAACAGACGACTCGGAACAAAGCATGGTCCGCGTCATGGGGCTTGTTACCGCATGGACAAGCATCATCGCCCGCCCAATGACAAAATCTAATATAATAATAGTCAAAAGGTTCGTGACCGTTGAGAAGTCGTACAGATTTTGCGTTCAAAGAGAAGCGGACGATCCTTGTCCGAATTTAATCCCATCATCCGTTCTGCTACGTGCCCGTTTGATCTCACTCAACGTCCCGTCAACGTTAAACATAAAGAGGGAATAAGAAATTCTTGCTAAAATCCAGACAAGGGGGCACACTCGCAGTCGCCTCGCACGCACGGCTAGAGGTAGTTCATATCTCCTAACTGTTGCTGCTGGGGCTGTGAAGGAGTCAGACTCCCTTAGCCATATAGCCGGCTGGCCCGAGATCTTTAACATATACGGGACCCTTTTCTTTGAGGAATCCGATATCTTCGATCGCCGTCGGAATCGTAGAGTTTTCCTCGGAGGGGTTTTCACTTATCGATAAAAGTTTTCTTTCACCTTAAATTTCACAACGAATTCCTTTCCCCCTCCCTCTCTATTCAGTTCCATACCACCTTCGATCTTATATATAATATTGGTTAGAGTTATTGAGAGAGTTTTTCGTTTTAAAAATGTTTTCAACATCTCAGTGCAGATGTATCTATCTATCCTTTAGGAAATTATCGAAGAAGTGCGCATATGCAACTTTGCACGTACTAAATCAACCAACAATTTTATTTGTGATTCATTCTGTTGTTCGAGTTTGTTTTGAAATTAAAAGTTCTCGTGGTTTTCGGACAGTTCTATTTGTAATAAGTTAGTTCGTTGTACCTAAATATGTATATTTGTCGAATAAATGTATCGATCGACCCTAAAAACATCAACATTTAAAATTTTTGTATAATTCACTTTATTGAATAAACATTTTTCTCGTTTCCTGAACGTTTTCTCGTTTCGTTTGTTAAGACGCGAATGCGAGTTTTGCAAATAAAGTTGAACATTTTTGTAAAAAGTAAAAAGTACTGTTTTTCTCTTGATAATATTGCGGTGTCGCGAACCTTTTTCCAAATTCGACATTTTGTAATTAACTAGGTAGCGATTTTTTCATTAGGTATCGATGATTCTAAATAAAAACTACTTCCGCCGATATTACATTTGACGCCGGCAAAACTGGACGCATGCGTATTAAAATAATTATTCCTAAAAGATAGAAATTTCTCTTTCTTTCTTTTTTATGTTGGGAACAAGTTTCTCACATTGGTCATATACAATAAGCTCTGTCCAGGAATATATGGTCGAAGCATACCACATACTGTGGCCAATTTCAAAACATCAAATTTTATTTTTTCTTTGCTACGATCTGTTCTATGTATGACACACTAACCTCCATATTAATTATACGTTTACACCCACTTGAGGGGACCTGCCCAAATCCGATTTCAATGCATTTTTCTATTCCATTCAGGTATACATTTCTTAGTTCCTCTTGCACTTATAGTTTTGAATTTTTTACCAAGTGTTCAAGCAACCTTATTATGCAATGTGAACTTTTATTTTGTCGTTACAAAGAATTAAAAAAAATTGGCGCATTGTTTTCTAAACCCCTCAAATTTTGGCTGCAGTGCAGACAAATGCGGCGATTATTTTTATACAAATGACACTATGAATAAAATAAACGATTAAACGAAAAAATATATTATAACGAATAAAATGAGACCAAAGACAACAAATTTTATTCAGCGGTTCTTGGGAAATTGGTACCTAAACAGAAAAAAGTCAATTTTACAGGAGAGCAAAAAAACGTCAGGTACCACCGTATCGATCCCATACGAATCAAGAATATCGAAAATAATTGGACAGTAAGCAAGCAAGGCAGAAAAGAAGCAGAGTAAGAACGCAATTTAAGAAATTTGTCGTGGCTGAGAGAAATGAGTTGCGCTTTCATCATAAATTTGAATGCGGTACTATAAAAATTCAAAGTACTGGTTGTTTGTCTATATGTACTTATATCTAGATTGATTTTAAAGAATTTAAAAAAAAATGTAATTTTAACATTTTTGAAGCGCTAAACAGTTCTTATCCTTCATGTTTTTGTCAAAAAAAAGCAATGGCATGACATAGAAATTGATTTTATAAGGCTATGAGACTCGTTTTATAATATTTGGCATACAAATAGTTGTATATATGTAACAAACCTTTTATGGGAAAGAAAAATGTTTGATAGATACGAGAGTAAATTAATAACAACTGTATCGACATCTGTGAGAAATCGGTCAAAATTTGAAGGTAAGAAGATCCTAACAGGTGAAATGTTGTAAAAAATGTTGCTGAGGTTTTTTGTTTGTACCTACTAGTCTCAGCTACCTGTAGCTTTCTTCCGCGACATTAATTCAAAAACGCTCTGTATACATATAGATTTTTGTTTCTTGTTTTTCAATTTCTATTTCATCATTTCTTATGCAAGTTCTTGTCATTATTGTTACTTTTTTTTGTAATATAAAATTGGCCACTAGCTGTACATTTATGTACAGTCGTCTATAGAAGCATGTAAGTGGAAATTACGGTTAATCTTTTCTTTTCTTTTTTATTTCATATTTTAAGTGAGATGCAAGTTTTTCAAAGTAAAATTAGCCTAAATGATCGATAACTACCGTTTACCCTACCTTGTGCCTAGTTCGATTACGTATAATCGATCGAATATTTATTACTTTATATCCAGTAAAACTTTGTTATATATGTGTTTAATTAAATAGTCTTAATAAATTTGATGGTTTGATAACGGTCACTGATTTATATTTCTACAGCTACATGTTTCAGGTTCATTGGGCAGGTTTTTGTGTCGTTTAATAGGTTATTTCTAAAATAATGACCAGTTTTTCTACGTGAATTATGAGAAGACTATTATTATAGTTAAACAGCTTAAATCTAATCTGCATATTGTAAGATAAGGCAGATTAGAATATACATATCTGATTCGAAATCTTCTATATCAGTAGTGGTCTTAGCGGTGTAGGCAGTTGAATTGCGTGGTTGGTTATATATGAGTTTACTTTGTTTCGATTGTGAGAAGTACTTTTACAGTTAAAATCTTCAACTAAAATACAAATAGATTATAGCCGAGTATGGGAAAGTAAATAATTACAGTTTGGATTGTTCTTTGAAAAATTAAATATCGTAACAATAGTTAACGTCAATTGATAGATCTTTTGTCAACTTTTTGAGAAACTCTGTATAGATATTTTTTGATCAATTTTGAATAAAAGCCAAATGTGTGCAATCAAATAAAAAAATAAACATAATAAGGAATATTTTAATTAACGAAATTTAACAAAAAACGATAAAAGCTAATATAACCCATCAAAATTGAAAGTAAAACAAATATTTTCTTAAGTAACAATGTGTAATTGTGTAATTATGTTACAATTTCCTATCTTTTAAAGTCCATTTTGTAGATGTGACAAAAAGAAAGTTAAAATATCTACTGTTTTACACGCAGCGTTATTGTCTATTTTATAATACCTATAGCAACGAATCCCGTCCATCAGGTGATGACATCATCGTTACACAAAGCAGTATCCTATAGAAAATTATTAATTTATACATATAGCCGTTTTTATAACTAAATAAAACGCTTTTAAACTAAATAAATAAATATTTGTATATACCTTTTTTATTTGACGTCCAACCAATTAGTAAGACAACTAAACAAGTAAACTAGTACCAAAAATTTTTATTATCTTAATGTTTCTTGGCTACCTACCATAATTCTAAGAAAATGACAACGATAAAATTCGGCTAATTGCTAAACAACAGGCGATTGGGTAGATAGATTTGATCGTGACAACTAGGTCAATTTCGTGGTTTAAAAGTTGACACGATTATAAGGAACTCTGCTTCGTATTATACATCAGATAAATTATGATTTCTACTTTATTAAACGTATTTCCTTCTTCCTCAAATATCAGACATTATGCAGTTGTCGAGGTTGCTAAGTTCAACAACTTAAATGTATTGTAACAGATACGTACGTGTTTATAAATTGCAATTAAAATTCACGGCATTCACAAAATAATGATCACATCTTCGCGTAATAGTCCAGGAATTTTTTTAAGACTCGTTGTTAAATGCTCAGATTTTTTATTAAAACTAGTTTATTTACCTAAGTTTTTGCGATCAATTAAAATGTAGGTAGGTACCTAGCTGATTAATATATTTCCTAACCTAGGTACTGAAGGCCATCGCTTTATAGACTTCGGATTTACCGGTTTGCGTCATTTACCTATCTAGAAAGTCGAATTGTCAATAACCGTTTATAGGAACGAAACGTTGGTTAATTGTTAGAACGAAGTGATTTACTTTTTTATTTTTTTACCTTGGTATCATGGTATACCCCTCTAATTTTGTTATTTATTAAGATGAAATTTTTAAACTTTTTACATTTCTAATGTACTTATTGAACGTCACTTGTGTTGTTCTCACTTCCGGTTTTGCCGAAACTGACTGAATTTTTGATTTTCAAATGGGACATCCTGTATATTATTACATTTTTGGAATCTGCATAATTTTTTTAATATAATGGTACCACATAAGTGGTCAAAATAAATTTTGACGTCCATTTTATTTTTCAAACTAGAGTGTCATAACCCCCCCTCCCGGATTAATGTTAATCGACCACATCAATACAACAAAAAATAAAATCATGCCAAAAACAGGTAATCGTTTGACTTATCATCTGATAAAGTTATCAAGTTTGTACCAAAACGTAATTTTTTTAAATATCATGATATTACTACGGCACCAATAGGAAGTACATTCAATGACGAATCTACCCACGTGCCTACTTTGACCGTGAGATTAATACATCGAATTTAAAGGAGAAAATTTGAAAAAAATAAACTAGGTAGGTACCAAATTTTATATCGCTTATACTCGGAGGAAAGTCACCAATTTTTCGTCAAATATTCCTCGTACCTACCCCTACTATATATATAAGTATCAAAATTTTTCAATGGGTATAACAGGTAAATATTTGAAAACGTTCGTCGTTTGAATTCTATAACAGTTTGCTACATACAGGATATCCAGGAAATCGTAGCGAATCTCTCGGCAACGTATAGACTACATCAAAATAATGCCGCAAGCTCCTATAAATGATTTTCTTCCGGTGCTTCTCTGTTGAAATATTAAATAATAACTAATTAAAAATAATATCTGGGATACTCTGCATCTTTTATTCTTTATGTACGATTTGCTCGAATATGGTTCATTTTATCGAAATTAACCAAGAGTACTTTTTTTATCCTATAATATCTTGGAAATTCGAAAAATACCTTAAAACTTAAATTTCTGAAAATTTTGAGGTTAGAAAAGTTAAGCGTAGTGCATCCCCGACTCATCGGAGGTGATATCAAGAAACCTAATACACAATTTTAAAGGCCTTCATTTATTACCAAAGTATACCAAAAATTATTAAATTCCAACGAAAAATAAAAATGTTATTTCAAAAAATTGATTTTTACTTTTCAATTTTGAGCGTTGTAGGAAAAAAATCTATAGGAACTTGTGGCATTATTTTGACGTGGTTTGTACACTCCCGAGAGATTCTTCATTATTTCTTGGACATCCTGTATGTAGCAGACTACTAAAGAATTCACGTGATGAAATTTATCAAATACTTACCTGTTATACCCTTTGGAAAATTTTGATACTTACATATATAGTAGGAGTAGGTACGGGGAACTTTTGATTAAAAAATGATGACTGTCCCCTAGTGTAAAATATATTTTAAAATTATTTCAATTTAATATTCTTTATTTTTCTCATTTTCTGTACACGGAGAATCCTAAAAAATACCACTGATGAGTTTTTAGTACCTCCACTATATCGCATAAGTACCACAGAATTCGCAATAATAGTTTGTGAGAAAAAAAATGTAATTTTGAAAATAATTTATTTTTCGGAAAGTATGAATTTTTGGGAGCTAATATTTTGCTAAAGTTAAACTTACATCAAAATGGACATTTGAGAACAAAATCAGCCAAATTCGAGGAAAGGCTCATTTCCAATGCTTACCCCCGGCTATGGCCTTTCCAGAATACTCCAACAGTCAGTAATGTATGGGTATAAGTTATTACATACCTGTAAAATTATTCAAAGTTATTGTTACAAATCGTAACAAATACGGTGCGGGTACTTATATACATATAACGTTGTAAACAAACTATTTATATCTTTATTTCAAAGAATTCCTCGCAATTGCGATTGTGCTATATAACAATTATAGTATTGGATTCTGTTATTTAATACCAATACATGTGTAATACATTTAATAGGTAATTAGATAAACTATAAATCTTGTGACACTATAACAATGTTAGTAAGTATGTATATGGTATATGAATCAGAAAAACGATTATATCGAAATAGAAAACTTCCAGGCTGCTAGAAAAACCCTAAATAAATACTTTACTAATTTATCGATTAATCACATTTATTTTTGAATTTTTTTAAGTATCACATATTGTGTAACTGTCTCGATTCAATGTAAAAATATCATTAATATAGGAAATGATACGATCAAAAAATAATAATAGAGGCCCCAAAAAAATCTTCAGAATTTTTGCCAGTTGTCTTCATTTTGAATACCTACTCATAATTTATAGCTCATCACATCATACGATAATTTCTCTCTAATACTTTTGTTGATATTTTGTCGAGTATTGCACAAACTTAATTCTCGTTAAATATATTATAAATTTGAAGATAATAAAATGCTCAACCAGAGTAATTCTGGTTGAGTATTTTGGAACAAAACGTGGTCTACGGTAATTAAACTAAATTAGCCAGTTCGACTTGTACGGAATTTCAAAAATGAATAGGTAGTTTGTACGACACATTATTCGAGCCAAAATTATGTTCATGTTGACTTCTAAAACAATATATGCGTAGTGTACAGGATGATTCACAAAAAACTCCGTAGGCGAATATTTTGGTAACTAATAATGATATTGAAATTCGGTTAACAGGTGATCAGTAGGTAAATACAAGGGATAGCTTTAACTTTTAGTGATTCGGGATTTTTTACGGGTCGTACAAAGATGGCGTTGAAGCACAAAAGTATTTTTCGATAGCTGGAATATTGAAACATAACGTATGCAATTGGGCATCGAATGGTAAATAATTTTGTAAAAATACAATTTTTTGTAAAACCATTAATAGACTTGTAGGCATTTTCTTATTAATTATTTAAATTAGTTGGTTGTTTGGAATTTTTTAATAACTTTTAATGGTACTACGTATAGGTTGTCTTAAAAGGTTTCAAACATTTGTGTTGCAACATTCGCGTAAATTTTGTTGTATGTGTGATATCATCGATTGGTTCATTGTAAGTCAAGTCGTTCGACCAAAAGGAGGGCGGCAAATTTCATTCGCGAAAGACAATTACACTTTACTCCAAAATAATAGATACATATGATTTTTTCACAGTTTTATTTCAGAATTTTAGTTTGGTCATGTACATCATTTGTTATGTATTTTGTTATGTTGTTGTTATGTTATGTTGCATTTATGAATTTTATTAACTTAGTTTTCTTGTTTTCTCAAGTTTTTTTTAACGATTGTGTCGACAAACGTCATAATACATTATTGCGGAATTTACTTGATTTTACATGTACGGGATTGTATTCAAAATTACAGAAAATTTTCTTCCACTAATACATGGTACCATTAAAACTGTAAAAAAATTGCAAACCACCAACCAATTTAAATAACTAATAAAAAAGGTACAGACGTTATTCTTTGTAAAATTGTGAAATAGAAAACCTCAAATATTTCGAAAACTAACAGTTTTACAAAAAAAATTGTATTCTTACAAAATTATTTACCATTCGATGTCCAATCGTATATGATATGTTTCAATGTTTCACCTATTGAAAAATACTTTTGCGTTTCAGCGCTATCTTTGTGCAAAGTGTCAAAAAATCGTGAATCGCCCAAAGTTAAAGCCACCCCTTGCACCTGGTGATCACCTGTTACCGAATTTCAATGTCATTGTTAGTTACCAAAATATTCGCCTGAGCGTATTTGCGAAAAAAATTAAACTAGGTAATTTAAAAGGGCAATAAATCGAGGACCGATAAAAAATTACAACGACTAGATATTTGCTCAAAATCATCTTTTTCTAACAAAATGTTTGTTTCGGAACACGTCTGATGCTTTTCGTCGATAGCTTCAGCGGATCGTCGTTTCTGAATTTCTTTTCTTCCACAATTTTAATTTCAACAATATTTATTGCATCGTGTAATTAGTTATTAAGTTACAAGTGTATAGAATAAAATAGAGGACTAAACCATCTTATCGTTAGATTAGCTACATAGGGTGGGCTAAAAATATGACATAAAGTTTAAAGTCACCTAAATTTTGATTATTTTTAGTTGCGACAGCTTCTTTTTAATAGCTTAATTAATTTATTTTAAATATTTCTCAAAGATTCAAAAACAAATTCTTACAACTAACAGCTAATTAAACTATTATTACCTAGTACAGTTTTGGATTGAATTTAAAAAATGGATGAGCAGTATGGCTGGATATCTCGCACAACAGGGCACTTTTTACTGAAGTAGTGACCTTTACCGATATACACACGTAGTAAAAAAAATATATTGCGCTCTCTCGCATTGTTTTGAAAACACGCACAATAGCAATAGGTAGAATATACTTTTTTAAGAAAATTTCTTTTTTAAATTAATTTTGAGTTTCTTATTGAAATAAGTCGAATTTAATCAACGAAGATACAGGTTCAATTTTTTGACCACGTAAAATGTAAAAAATGAAATCTTTAACATCCAATCTTAGTTTAACTTTTAAAAAATCAATAATTACACATGTAAGTATGTATGTAAAAAGTAACATCGGTTAATTCAATCTATTCAATTAGCTACGAAGACCACTTAAGTAAGTTTCGATTGTTAATAAAATATTAAAGTGGCCGTAAAAGCTATAACGACGTGCTTTTCTATTAATAACATTCAAGTTTAGAAATAAAAGTATACCTTGCGAAATTACCCCATTATCAATAAGCTGGCTATAAATCTTTTAGAAAAGCTATTGGAAAACCTGCTTAATAAAAACTTTCTACCGAATACTACTCAAAAATTGTTAACCGCACAATTCGAACGATTACCGATGTATAATAATATTGGTCGCCCTTGTTTTAACAAAATGTCTTTCTTGATTTAGTTTTTTGTGGCGATTTTCGATTTATCTTTTTTCTGAAAGAAACCTCTTTTGCAAGTCTAAATCTAACCGTTTTACACAAATAAACAGCTTTAGTGGCATTTGTCTGTTATGACATGCAACAAAGTGTAAACGTTACATTATACATACAGGGTGTTTTAGAATAACTATTCCTATTTTTCAGATGTAAGGGAGGGCATGTAATTAAACACTTTTTTCCTAATAATGATTCGGAAACGATTAGTTTCCGAGATACGTCATACCGTTACAGTTTTTCAGTTAAAACTTCTGCGCCACTGCGTTTTTTAACTTTTTAATGTGTTCTGCAAAAATAGGATCACTTTCTCTCTTATTGTGTAACTCATCGTTTTCGAGATAAACGACAAAAATCAAGATACCTACCATTCATTACGTAAATTTTAACACCCTGTATCTCGGAAATTAATCGTTTTAATTAATTTTAATTAATCGTAAAAAAAGTGTTTAATTACTTGTCCTCCATCACATGTGAAAAGTAGGAATAGTTATTCTGAAACGCCCTGTATAATAAAATCGAAATTCTGAACGTTCTAAAGTTTGGGAGGATTGGTGGTCACTAACAGGTTTAGTTTTTGTCTGGCTAATCAGTGGTCGGGGGTTTGAATCCTTCTACATCCATGGACGTTTGTGAATGTCTCCGAATTCAAAAGAAAAGCAACGGTATTATTCCACATTGCCGGCACTGGTTTGATCACCACAAACAAGTAAAACAATGCTGATCGCGGTTAATATTTGAATGAGCGACCACTGGGGAATACCGCATACCGATGCCGTTATTTAAAATTCTATGGTCAATAAACGCGTGGTTTAAAGTCAACAAATTTTAAAGAAATAAATCGATCGATTTTAATTGATTATTTTGACGCTTTGTTACACTATAGTTACAGGTTGACATTCACGTTTCACATTTTCTCTCGCAAATGTTAATATTTTAAGCAATACTAGTTGAATTGTTTATATTTGAAGGTGTTCCATAGGTTACATACATAGGTGTACATACGTTAACTGTAAATAAAGGACAACTAGGCTATTTCAAATAATAAATAGTTACTGGATCTCAGACATTTAATAACCGAGATACACGGTGTTTTATCGATGTTATTCATTACTTTTATAATCTCTAAGGTGAGCGTTTATGTTTGTAGCTGTGCAATGTTTGTGGAATTTTGTTAATTAATAAAAAAATTATAATAAAAAGTTTTCTGCCACTCCAATTCGCTCATTTGACGATATATTTAAAAAAACGTATTGGTAAATAATGCGTGATTCAAGCGTATTCGGGGCGCGGAAGAGTGTGGTGTTGTGGTACGTGCATCGCGCCTACCATTACTACAAAGCGACATTATGAATAATGTAAAGGTAATAATGGGAATTATACAATTAATTCTTTCTTTTTCATCATACGCTTAAAAGACGCATGAAAGACATATACGACTTAAGTTTAGGTGTAACACTGCTTATTAATCGGAAAGGTACTTATAGTTGTATTTAGAAATACACATATTGACCGCTTACTATGTAAAATGACGAAGATCGTCGGCCGATCTAATATTGCGTCTCGTTTTAAAAACAACACGTTATATTATTTATTATAAAAGCGCAACGAATTATTATTTAAACAAAATAATGATACAACTGTTGTTCCAAAATGTAACTTTATTATATGCACTTATACTTTCGTCATTTGGTGCCAGACTTTTATCGTCCCCAAAAGCGCATTAATAATATTAGAGAAATTAAAATTCAATATATACATTTCCTTACAACAGATTTGAGGTACATTATTTCCAAATTTTATATAATTTAGTGCAGAAATACTTTAGTTATGACGTCTTAAAGTTTTCAATACAGAAACTATCAGCAACATTCGACAGTTTTAATGAAATACATTATAAAATCTCCAAAACGGCTTTACGTACAAAACTGAAATTTTCACTGCGCAATATCAGATAGTGGATGAACGCCTAGTAAAAATTTTATACAATTTTGGCCTCGCCGTTTTTAAGATATAAGCTTTCAAACTCGGCCGCCAGAACTTTTTATCTCTATAATAGTTCTAATCAAGTAATTCTAACTCCATAGCTAATGACCATAGTAGTTGAAGCGTCGTTAAAAAAAAATGATAATCTGCTTTAAACTAAAACATTAAATTATTTTTTACAACAATAAAAATCGTACAATTAATATATTTTGGTACAACTAAAAATTGACATTTTCCATATATTCGAGTTTTCAATAAATTCTGCCATTCGGGATTTAATGTATCCATATGATCGTATGCATAATTTATCTACATAAAATGTTATAAGTTCAACTTAAATGTGTAAAGTAGGATTTAACGCGTTTTAGAGTCATTGTAACTACAAGTAGAACTTAATTAAAAAGTTCGTAAACATTAGCGCAACAAAATAAAATGATAAATCGAATTTAGTTGAAGAAAGCATTTCTCTGAATTGACGCAACCGGACCTGGGAGAGAAACGGTTAGTGACACTTTTCGGCAACATATAGCACTAGGCATATATAAAATAAATAACCAAGAAATTGCTAACAATTACCGTTTAAGAATTAAACGTACGGTAATTTTGCATGTGACAAAGTTGCATAGAGTGACGTCTAAGCTATGCAATTCTCGAGAATTAATACGCAAGAGGTTGAATTTTACCGGGCACATTTTTTTTTGAGACGAAAACATATCATCCGTGAAAATAATGCGAAAACAATTTTCTTATGGAAAATAGGTTTGAGTCGCTAAAAAAAATTTAGTCGAGTATAAAATTAATCTCGTGATGTGTATTACAGAAGATTATATATATTATTACTAACTATCTAAAATAATTATTATACAATAACAAAATCATTGATTTAGAATTTTAATTCTCATTTTTGCACTCACAATTTAATATTTTGATGACATTTCTAATATGACGCACGCGCACTCCGATCAAGCAAGGTACAGTTTTATCGATTCTTTTTATCACCTATTACTAACCAGTTTTCTCACTACGAAAGATTCCTATTGGTCGATTGTTTTTTTTTTTTAATTTTGACGTTTTAATTGGTGAATATAGTAAGAATATATTAACACGTTCACTTCTAACAAAATTCCGAATACATCTCCAGACCCCGATAGGTGTTTTTTGTTATTTGATGAGTTTCGTTTATGTAAGTCATGAAAAAAGCGTTACTCGGACGATATCAGTCCTTTATATAGCTGTTTGTGCATTTACATTTTCTTTCACACCTGAAGGCCCCGGTACACTGTCCGGCATATTGTATAATTATAAAATACTAACAGATCATCAAAAACTAAACGTAACCCATTATTTTTACACGTCTTTTCTATGTGCTTCTCTTATAATAACCGCCCAGTACTCACGCTTAATTCCTATAAACAAAATGTAATTGTCTAAGATCGTAACGGGAATCCTCGTCAGACGCACAACGAGTCCGCGTTGTTAGCAGTGAACGTGTTAATCGGTATAATTTCAAATGGCGTTGAATTGATTTTATGATAAGTATTTAGACTAGTTTAGACGTGAAATGGTGCGCGTGCATCTGCAAGCGTAAATTACCCATAATATGTAGGCATTCGTTTATGTGCATGTGCAAAACTATTTTAAAACTACATATTTTTCGTATATTCGTACGGCTATTTACATTTATTACATAAGTTTAATGGGCTCTTTCCATTAATTTGTCCATAAGAAATGGCTAAATCATAGCAACAATAACGAAAGATTAAAAATATAATGTTATATCGTGTATGGTTAAAATCAAATACCGGTTTTGTCGTTTGGCGAATGGTAACGTTACATATATTGAAATTTACTAATATTTATTTATGGAGTTGTTTAAATTGTATAAAATACTTTTTAAAAATAACCACTGGTCTATTTCGTTTCTTTTTCGCGACGACGTTATATTTTATTATGTACGTATTTGATAATTTAATTTATTATCCGATTAAATATTAATATTACCGATCATGTGTAAAATATTACAAAAAAATAGGTATGCGAATAAATTACCAGGAAGCAACAAGGTATGCAACTATACAAAGATTTTTGGCGATATACCGAGGGTGTACCGTTATAAAAATGCAGATTTTGTTTTGGTTGTTTATCGGAAGGTCATCGATCATATTTGATAGATCGCGGTTCCGAATTGAAAAGGTACGTTTCACACAAAAATAAATTGGAATTACTGAAACGGAAATTACTTTTGAATTTAAATTTCGAAACAGTAACAGTCGGACGTTAATAACAAATATTTTATTTATGTGTTTTATCTTGGTTGTCAATATTACGAACATAAGTTCTATCAATTTTTATACTGAGAAAACGCCCCGAATATACAAGTTCCTAATTTATATGGGCAATTCTGAGGTGACCTTCAAAAATCTTTTGTTTGAATTTATAAGAGGGCATTGACTAGATCTTTGCCATATTATATTTATTGAAGAAGCCATTAGTGAAGAGATAATTACCTTATTAAAAAATTATTGAAGAAAGCAAATTCGCATAATTGGCATATTTTGCAATATAAATTTTCAATATCGATTGCTATACGAGACGAGGTGACGTAAGTAGAATAAACTTTTGTGTCCTCTAAATCTATTATTGAATATATCACTCTATCGTATATAAAGGTTTCTCAATTAAGGTTATAAGATTTATAATGATATCCGTTAAATTTATTTATGTATTCATCTATACAGCGTGATCTCAGAAAGCAGTTATTTCTGTAAATACGAATACCTACAACAATTTATATGTTATACAGTTGATAACAGTGTCAAGCGCTCGATTAAATTATTCGTAAATGAACATATCATTTTTTGAGAAGCTAATTTAACCTCGGAACAAAGATCGTTTGCTACAGCCGAAGCGAAAGAATTTGATGAATGAAATAAACGAACACCCAGATTATTGTATAATCGTTTATTCAATGTGCCTAGTTCCAATTAACGGGACTGCTTTTAAGAAACCAGTCCGGATTAGGAAATATTCTACTAAAATGATTTGTAAAAAGTTGCTCTTATGTTAGTTAATAAACGTTTCTCTTCATATCTCAATTTTTGAGTATTCGATTACATAAAACAAAGGAAATAGACGGAACATAAAAATCTATATGTATAAAGATAAGTATACCGTTTATAAAAGGATTTTAAATTCTTCGTGCGACTACAGAAAGTTCCACGTTTTCTCCTACATTAATTGTTAGAATTTTAAAAAGGTTTATCAATGTTTTCCTAAATATTTTGAATTTTACGTCGCATTTATAATTAAAATTTTAATTCCGAAATAATTTTGGGCCATTCCATGTGAAATCGACTAATAAAAACATAATTTTGGACCTTCAGGTTTTTTAATTTGTTACTTTGTATTTTTACTGTATGAAAGTGACGATAAATACAAAGTATCAGATTTTTGGGCATTTGATTTACGAGTTAACTTTCAAAAATACGAAAATTGCACAAAATTCAGACAAGTTTAAACTTTGAACGCCTCTATCTCAAAAACTATTTGACTTAAAGAGATGTATTTTGTGACGTTTACTTCAATTTTTTATAAGCTTTAATTATACACGCTATAGGGTTATGTTACTAAAACTGTTATTGTTTTAAACAAGAAAAAAATGTTTTTTTGAAAAAATATGTTATTTATACACTAATTGAAAATATAAATGGTCAATTTCGTGACGGTATCTCGATGGAAACCTATTTTAAAAATAATATATCAACTAATAGTGCACAGGGAAAAGTAAACTAAAACGTACTATGTACTTAACGGGTTAATATTATTTTATATCAAATTAACTGAAAATTATATTGTTTACCTTACAATATTTGACTTTTTGAAATAAAAATAAAAAACTAACAATACATGTTTCTCAAGATAGCTGTGACTGCATATTTAAATGTAGTTTTTAATTCTAAACAAGTTTTTTTAATAACAATTTTCGATAGTGTTAAAAATAATGGTACTTTACTTTTGAGTCAAATTTATATTTTCGGACATATCCCATATATGACTGATAAATTTTGACTTTCGATGGTTTTATTTTGGGTTTTATACCATGCACCAACTTTTAACAAGAATAACTGTTTTTGAGAAATCAATTTCCATATGATGCAGACTTTTTGGCGGACACTATATATGTTACTAATATTACAGAGCTTTTAAAACGATTTATGTTAATCTCGTATTTTGACACGAAACAATAAAGGTAGCAGTAAACTTTAGCCCTTTGTAGGAAATATTACAGTTTTAAAACATTCGCAGAAATATATAACTTGAATTCTCAATTTTACCTCTCCATATCGATAAGAATAGTCAAGGAGGAATTTTTAAGTATCTTTTGGGGTTCCTTAAAGGGCCTACTACAATGTACTTGACAGCTCATGCGCTACCCTGTACCCTTATACACACTGTACATAACAACACCAAAAAGACATGCATCAATTATTACATAATAATTGGCGCAAAAACACTTTGACGCAGACCCACAAGGGCGCAAAAACATTACGGCGCAAAATATATTTTACCGAGCGCGCTATCAGTTTTAAATAAACTATGTTAAACTTCGCATGTTTAAGATGTGTTATGACGAATGAAAAAGAGTTATAGTTTAGGTTAGTATAGATGAGGCAAGTTTAGACTAGTGCAGATAAGATCAGTTTAGGTTAGTGTAGATAAACTAAACTTACCTATCTTTATTTAAAAATAGAATAATCGGCTTTATAAACAATTTTCTTCGCAAAAACAAATATGTAATACATACATACATATATGTATGTATGTATGTGTATCCTAACACATACGAAGACTAACATAATTTATTTAAAACTGATAGCATACTCGGTAAAATATATATTTCGTATCCTATTGTACTCGCACCAAAATTGCTCGCACCAAAATGTCGTAAACTCCTATTAATATTACCAGATAATTAAAATAAAAAGTACAAACAAAAACAACGATAATATGAAACACGTCACACACATCGTTCCCACCGTTCGTAATTCATCAACATCAATAGAATGTTTATAAATCACCTAACATAACCTGGTAAAAAGTTAAATATCGTCCAGTAATTGTTATAGGAACGAGGCTCCTAATTAAAATAAAAGATGTTCATTAATAAATGAATATAGACGATACAAAATGTACGAGAACAAGGAAAACTGTGTGATTTTTCTCAGGTTTCGTAGCGTTTACTATACACAACATCATTGGCCGTGTTCTTAAAACTTCCTAATCCTAAATTGGTAGATATATCTTTTATTGATTAAATTAAATCCTTTATCATGCAATCTGCTAAATCTTTATTTCTTAATAGCCCCTAATAATTTCCGTTCCATTCAAAATTTAACAATCCCTAATTGGATCACAAGTGGAATAAAAAGGAAAAGGTCCATTTTTATAACTTTTCTAGTTGCTTACAATAATGACGTGGCTTGAGTAACTGAAACATTTTATGGAAATATAAAATTTTAATTACCCGAATATAAAAAATTAATCATTGTACATTAGTTTAATGATAATTGTTTTTAGAAACTATCGAAATACTCCTGAAATCACATATCAGCATGAATACTACAATAGGTAACATCTGCTCGCTTATCGCTCAATAAAAGACTGTTATTCAGTAATCAAATCCATCATTTGGAGAAAGCGACCATGAAAATAGCTTGAAATTTTTCTACATCGATGGTAAAACGTTTGAAGGTCTATTTAAACTTAACACTTAACGCATTTAACGCGTTAATACCTTTAACGATTCTGGAAAATCTTGTATACAACACGCGTGAAATCTATATTCTACATATTTTCAAATGTAAAATAGTCACATTTCACAGCTTGTTACATATAAATAGTTTTTTGAAAAAGGTGCATTATAAATAAAACAACGATATCGACAATCCATTTGCACAGATGCTTCTCGTAATTTATCTGTAATAAACAAACTTCGTGGCATTTACCTACATTTTTAATTTTAAAAATCAGTCTTCTTAATTTAAAGTGAAGTTTACATGACGAGATACGATTTCTTGAACAAATTAAACGTGAAATGCGAGTACGATGAGTAACGAGAGAATAATCCAAACAAGAAATTATTGAACACGTTTAAGTTTCGAGAATTGAATCGATTTGTCATGTTCAGTAATTTATGTTAGTAAATAAAATCTATCGTGTCACGTAGTTTTTTGATCATCATTTTCGATAAATTAATATTAATTTAACAACTAAAAAGGCCATCGACAAATTTGTTTAATCAGTGATTAATAACAAAAAAACAACATTAAACACGCATTATTTGGAAACACACATATTATAATATTTCGTTATGCAATCTTACCTGTGTTTGAATTACAAAAAGAAACAAATTTCACGAAAAATAATAACCACTGCACTGTCAATTCATTATTGCAGTACTAAAAGTTCTAATTATTTAATCGCCATTATTAGTTAATATCTATCTTAATTAAACAAACGATTTATACCGCTAATAAAAATATATTTTTAGGAAGTGCTACATTTAATATGTCGCGATAAAGTACCTATTTTGAAATTTTATCGTAAGAAAATTGACCAAAATTTAAAAAAATTGTAGCACTTACTTATTACTTATTACACTTTATGTAATTTATGGTTTTACATAATCTAACGTAAAACACGTTTAATAAAACGATAACTGAATAATCATTAATCACATTAATTTGTAAAATTGTGAATGCATTTTGTCTAATGATAAGTTTTAATTTGCAATAATTATATGCAGTTGTTCATAGCAATGGTATGGCGACATTAAAATTTTATTTTTGAATTAGGTTACGTTGACTACATTGAACTACCTAATTGTTTTATATTCGTCTTCTACAATTAAGATTAAAATACTTTTGATTGTCATTAAAAGATTATTATGATCAAGATTATAAGTTGTTCTTATTTATTTTTGAAAACCGCAAAAGGTATAAAACCGTAACAAATAATACCAATATTACTCATTTAATAATGAATGAATTATTTTAATAATATGTTAAAGTACAAGTTTCATAAGGCATGTTTTTATTGCACGAGTCCAAGTTTTCCAAAGACGAGTACATTTTGGAGTATTTTTGGAGGATGAGTATTTTTATATTTTGCCCCTTTATACCCTTTAAAATTTAAAAAAATCGTATATTATGAAATTAATATGAAATTGAAATATCGAGTAATGTATAGCTTATCCAAACCTATCTGATGTTCACGTCATCAACAAAAAATTACTAGATTGTTTATTTGTAATTCGGTTTAAAGTTTGGAAAGTGACATATTCTATAAATGATTTAATTGCGCACATATTAGATGGCATAAAGAAAGACTATAATTTATTAGAACTGTCAAAATACGAGGTACGAGGTGACGGCACTGTGTGAAACGTCATCGTCTAGTAACCTTGTATTGATGACGTGAACATCGTATAGGTTTGGATAAGCTGTACAAGGTGTTCCATTAAAAAAAAGTTATTTTGTTTTGACACGGCTTTGCGACCACTCCTGTATATTTAATTAATTTTTCTTTATTATAATAGATTTGAAATAACCCTAAAACTTTTGTGTTTAACATTTTTTCGCTAGCTATGTTACTTTAGAAAATAATCGACCGTTTCCATACTTATCAGCGACCCTGTATAACACCTTAATAAAGAAATTGCAATTTTCAAAATTAAAGTTACACGTAGTATTGGACAATAGTAAAGAGCACATAACGTTTATAAAAAATGACATAAAAAGTTGAGTTCTTTACCTTTTAATTTCTCACTAAATTGTTGACCAAGATTTTTATTATTTTTCCTGGCATCTAATTAACGATCACTGAGTATTTAACTGTAAATGGTTTATTTTTCGTTTCGTTCGTTTTCTCTTCAAAACTAAAGAGATAATTAAAAAAATAATAATTTCAAAATTGAAGAAATTCATTCGCTCAACGTTTTGAAATCAGAAAAATTTAGGATCGTTTACTTTCGACTTTCCTAATGTATTATCACAAAGTTTTTTTTGTTTGTTTTTAATGTGCTCTTTAACCTCAGAGACCTGCAATTCCCACCAGAATTTATCACTTTTTTGACGATCTTCCCTTATTATAACCGTTAAAAAAAACGCCAATAAGAAATATGTATGTATAAGTATTTGATTTTGAATGACCTTATGACCTGCACCGGGTCACCCTGTATATATGTACCATATTAGAAAAAGTTGCAGCAGGATGTTAATTTTATATAAAATTTATGTTGCGATATAATCAAAAACTTTCTAGCGCTTTATTGTCATATTGGTCTATGCCTAAAGAAATATTAAAAAAATTACCATATTATATTTCTAATGTAAAATAACTTTCGATAATACCTATCAATCAAATATGTAGGAAATAACGCGTGTCTATAAAATTTTCTTTTTATAATATACAAAGTGTTAAAAAAATGAATCATTCCTTCAATACTAAACCAGTTCTTGACCTTTTACTGCCTTATTAATAATAACGGGCATAATAGCATGCTAACATTCTATTAGTTAGTAGCGACTAGAATGCAACTAAGAATATTCTATTAATAATGTTCAAATAAATGATGATTAACTAGTTGCATTTTTAATATACAGGCACATATTGCAACACAGCACATTTTAATTTTTAATAATCTAAATGAACTACTTGTACTTTAAATGTCAAAATACATCAACTTAAAATGCAAAATGAAAAAGAGTTTCATAAATTAAGAATAGATTTTTTAAGTAAAATGCCATTTTTGTAAATATAATGTTCAATTTTTCGTATGGTAGACATAACCTGTACTTCTGGACTTGATCCTCCATCTTGATTACTTTTAACAACGTCGTTGCTTATTAAATTAATAACATTTTCTGAAACTGCTTTTCTCATTCTGTAGCTTTTTTTAAATTCCTTATCACTATAAATTTCAAGTGGATTTAATCTTTTCATATATATTTTTGGATTCCTTAATATGGCCAACTGAATCTCATTCACTTCGTCGATTTCGGCTTCAATATCTACCAAATCCATTTTTGAACTGACAGTTATCCAGCTTTTTTGTCGAATAGAGGTTAAGTAAGTTTTAGTGGGACGTTAAACATGCCATTTATGTCTACTAAAAAGATAGTAGTCAACTAGTCCTAACAGGATGCTAAACTAGATTATTAATACAGTTTTTAATAATGGCAAGATAGTGGTTCAATAGTGACTACTAACTTTGATTATTAATAAGGTTGTTAGTATTTGAGACCCAACTCTCCATATCAGTTTTAATCGCGCCCCCTTTCCAATGATTGTTGGCACCCTAATATTTACTTCTATATCTATTTTTATTTTTTTGTTGATACTTTTTGATACTTTTGTCTTTTTTAATGTATTTGCGTCCCCTTAAGGGGGCGCGCCCCACAGTTTGAAAACCGTTGCTTTAATATCTAAACGTTTTATTTTTAAGGTACATATACTATTTAGAATATAGTCAAGAAATAAAAATGTTGGCAATTCTGATTTTATTGGACGTAACCGCAATTTTTCATCTTTAAATAAACTCTCTAATTAATATTACATTTCCATAATCTATACCAATTCGTATTTAAATAGATGTAAGTCGAATTGTCTTTACCTATATTTATTAGATACATGTACAGTGCGTTTCATTTTTAATGATTTAAAATGATTAAATATATATTTTTTATTTTTAAAGCAATCAGAATAAGATTTTTACAAGTTATTTAGTCAATTAAGACGCATCTTTCTGTAGCAATAGAATTTTCTTAAGATCGAAATCTACCCAATTATGATCAAAATAAAAATTAGCGTTTCAAATAAAAGTTATAGTTTGGAGATTAAGATTTAAGATATACTTTTTTGTTCTATCTTAATCGCTACTTTGAATTTACTTGAAACGTTAATTTTTATTTTAATAACAATTGGCTAAGAAATTTTATTTCCACAAAAAGATGTATCTCAATGGACTAAATAACTCGTAAACATTCTATATTGATTGCTTTAAAAATGAAAAATTATTGATGTGTCTTCATTAAAAGTGAAACACGCTGTATATTATTTAGAAAGTTTCGTTTAACGAAATAAATTTTAGAAAAATGTAGCTACCGACAACATCTAAAAATTTAGCACATTTAGATATTTTAATATTTTCAGTAGGTTATCTAGCTACACAGAATAATTACAATCATATCATTAATAAACTTAAGCACGCCGTAAATTAAATACCGAATATATTATTTATCGTTATTGCAAATCAATTATGTATAAAAAAATAAAATTTAAGCGAACTTAACATACTGAAAATCTGAAATTCACTCACCCAAAAGCATCGAGAATACTAGTCAACCTTCAATAATTCAGTGGAAGGAATGTTAACGTTTTTTTACTAACCACCATAATAAAATAAATATATAATTATTTTAAAAGTGACTGAAAATGAGTCTCTTCCGTGTTTTACTGTCAATTACGACTATATCTGCTTAGCAATAAATATAATTTTAGGTGAAAGTGATACATACGATCAAGTTCGGATACCAAAGCTGTGACAAAATCTTTAATAACCACTGATTATGAGAAAATAGATTGCATACCTAAAAATACGTTTTAGATAATTTTGCGATAGTCACGCTAGTCGTCTTGAAAGGAAATTAAATTAAAATTTGAGCGTTCGCTTTCAAGATAGATGTGGTAATTGAATTTTCATCTTACAGTGCAAATTTTTAATTGCGTTACAGTAAATTCTTTATATTATGCGGATAAAATGTGCATTATTTTAGGTTTCGAAAAGTGAAAATTTGATAAGATCATAACGAAATTGCGAAATTAATTGACCAATTTTTAAAAATATCGAAATATTTAGATTTTTTGTCTTTTTACAACCTTAAAAGTTTTAAGACATCACAATTTTACGTAATACCTACCTATAGAGCTTTTTATTTTGTCAACTTAATTAATTTAAATCGCATTTAAATCGTTTTTATATTTACCGATAGTTTTTCTAATATAAATTAATTTAAAAAAAATGCATTCTTTGGTCATCCTGTATTCAAATAATTGGACTGGGCAATACAGGGTGTCCCATTTATACTGTGTAACTTACTGTAAAATTAATTTTTTATTATAATAAAATACCCAATATATTTATAGGTATTCCGATGTAATTTTTTAACCTCTACATGAAGTTCTATTCACTTTTTAATTTTGCGTCAATGTTGCCAACTTATCATTTTTTTTCCTAAAAATCTTCCATAAGCAAGCTTTACTTTAACAAATCGTAGCGTCGTTGTTTTTGAAGTCAAAAAAGAAGTTTTAGCAATAATGTTAGTCCGGTTAAAGAGAAACATTTCGATAATGAGAAATTGGGGTTTAGTGACACAGGGAGTTTACAGAAAAATTGCAAATATTCCAAACTTCAAAGTGCCATAACTAATTTTTTTCAAATGGAACGACCCATATTTTGTTACCGTATTAGATATCATTGTTTCTCCTCTTCAATTTTTGTAAGAAATAGTCTATATCTACAACGCGTAGTTTTTGAGATATTTAATTATATTCACAAAAGTACTCATTTAATTACATTTTTATGCACCGAAGTAGGTCATGATAATTAAAATTAAATGTTAAAAGGCAAACAAGTGACTTTCGTAATTAAGCTTTTGCAAGTATTTCACCTGAAATATTAAAAAGAGTGCAAAGGTCTTTTCGACAGCGAATTGATTTGTGTCTAGATGAAGATAGAAGACATTTTGAGCATTTGTTGTAATCATTTTTTTTTATATTTGTTGTTCAATTTTGTTACTTTTCCTTAGTTTTCGAATAAAAGCAATTCATTTTATTTAATAATTAATATCCGCTTTAATAATAAAATTTATTCAAATGCTAAATTATCAGTTGCTTACCTTTTAACAATTGATTTTGATTATCACAGCCTGCTTCGGTGGATAAAAATGTAATCAAATGGGTACTTTTGTGGATACAATTAAACATCTCAAAAACTCTGCGGTTTAGACATAGTAAATATTCATGTGTTTCATTTGAAAAAAAAAATGTTCGAGTTACACAGCAAAAATGGGACACCCTGTATTGCTGAAAATAATTTTAGGAAGTAGATCTTTTTAAACCGTTGAAATTTTATCAGAAAGTTTTTTCTCCATCTCCAATGGACGGGGCGCTAAGAAAGATCGACGTACTATTACAGGACCCTGCATACAGGGTGTATTCGTGACCATGTTTTAAACTTTTAGGGATGATAAAGAAGGGTAACCGCATCAACTCGAGATAGGGAACCCCCGTCCAAAAACGACTCAGTCGAAAGTTATATTTCAGCGGAAAATAATTTTATTAGTAAACAGTTTTTAGTTCTTCACCGTTATGTACGAGTAGGTACATACATACACTGATGTGAATAATACATAATCAATCGTTCGTTTCTAAGATTTAGCCGAATGTTCTTAATAAACAAATCGTAGTGCCCAAGATTCTTCCGCAGACGTCTATTTTGTCTGAATATTTTTAATGAAAATCCAATAAGATAAACGACTTTATCACATCATATTTTTAGATCACGAAACTACGACGATGATATTTTTCTGTTGAAAAACACGATTAACGTACAAGTTAGAATTGAATAAAAAATCAATTATATAACCAAGAAATCTAAATAACGAATTGCTAATTTAAAACCTTATTTAAACAATTATTTATGTTCGATAATACAAAAATATGGCATAAACTGTGAATAAATTTATTGATAAAAGTCTGTATTACATTTTTAGGATAAAAAAATAAACTTACCTAAATTACACGAATCGTTCAGTTTCGTAGGGTAAGTGGGTGGGGATCCAAAGAAAAACTACTAATTTTTGCGCCTAATTATTGATTTGCCAATGTGTTTTAGCGATTGAATAACTACGAAAAGCCGGTTAAAATGTTTAAACATAAATGCGTCACACCTAAATTATTTTATTCGTCGTCGTACTTTATCGTCCAGAACCTTGAAAATGCGTTTTCTTGCAAACGATAAATAACGTTGTCCGTTGTCAGAAAAAGTGAGAAGATGACTAATTCCACCTTCTAGGGATATTTTTATGGTTTTTTTGAAATGTATTATTATAAATTGGTATTCTTATTAGTAACCTTCAATAGTTAATTTTGTTCTTCACCTTTTGTTTAGTTTATCACCAGTTCCAAGGTTATCTATTATTTACGCGACACCCTGTAAGTACACAAGTATCTTTGCTACCCGTTGAATACTTTTTTGAATAATTGAGATTTGAATGTAAGTATTTGAAAATTATGAAATTAAGCGTGCTTATGTACGAATAAAGCATTCTTTAGCCTACAGTTGGTTTGACTAACATTCGTTAGGCACTTTTCAAGATGTGAGCTTTCAAAATTAGGGCTCAGTACTTCTTATTTTGACTGTATAGGCGAAAACTATATGGAAAACTAGTATTCAAAAAATAATTCCAATGCAACGAAAAATTGATTTCTTGTCCAATATCTTGTTAATAAACGGTTGGATTATTAACTACTGACCATTCTCAATAATTTTACAAGATTCGATTGTAACGTTTCCTAGTTTTTAATAACCGTAATTGAAATTTCATATTTATTTATTACAAAAGTAAATAGTAAAATCGAGATATGTTCAAAAATTATTTATCTCAAACACTTGAACTATTAGAACTTAAATCCATTTAAATTAGTAAATTGGAATCGGCTATGGCGAATTAACGTTTAATCTACCTACGATTTATCGAAATTATCAGCACGTAATTACTGACGAAAATAACTAAACCAATAACCAATATAAAAATATCAATAAAAATGGGTAAATAAACTCACCCCATTTAAATGACGTATTGCCGATTCAATTTCGTTCGGAACAATAAACGGTATTCATGTGATACCTATCAACAGTTACTTAATATTATAAAACAACGTATCTACCACCATAATTGCGAATCGATTCCATACTTGCATTTGTTTGCTTTCCTTGTGATAATAAACTGTTTAGATAGTATTACTTTACAATGATTCAAAAACAGATTGACGTACGTTCTTAGAACTATGAACTCACCAATTATTTCAAACAAAAAATAATAATTTAACGGCCAAGGTACATATTTCAACTAAATAATAATTAAAATCGTTTATTATTGTTATACAATATCAACAAAAAAATTTGCATAATCTCGATGAGTATTTTAGTTCATAACCGAGGGTAGTATAAGTCAATTTAACGCTAGGTGTACGTGATTCGTTTTTCGAATCTTTTGAGCTGTTAAATTGTTAATAACCTTCGATTAGTGTCTCAATTAGTTTAACTACAGGACGATTCATAAATAATGCGAAAATCTTCAAGGGACGATTCCTTGTCGAAAATTAAGGGGGGTTATTTGTATAAAATTTTTTTTCTAAAAACGTCTCCTTTTGTAGTTACACCCCTCAAAAGATGAAGGGTAAAATTAAGTTTTCATTTTATTTCTCAAACTTGGAGAAATGTAGAAGAATGTCATTGAATGTAACTAGTAGCTGTCAGCGGAATTCGAACCTACAAATCGTTCGTTTACTAAGCAAACGCCCAGACCCTAGTTCACGACGGCTCCCTAATGGTACCTGGTACCGTATTAACCTGAAAATAAGACGAGTCTAATTTTTTACTAAAAGAATCAGACAAGGCACATTTTTTAAGACCTCGATTATAAGACGATATACAATTTTTTGAAAAGAGAGCCTTTAAAAATTGTTTTAAATTTTAATAAAAAAAAATACAAATAATGAAAAATATACAAAAAAGTACATGGTAACATACAATGGTAGTCATTTTTAATCGCCAAATGTTTCATCGGTAGTCTCATCTTCATCAGTAGACTACCTATTCGAAAATCGAAATATCCGAATATAAGACGACCCTGACTTTTTAATGATTTACTAGGTTTACGTGAAAATTAAGTACAGTTCATTCTAGAGATCAAATATTTATACAAATAATTAAACCAAAATTAATAACATGTATACTTATATAGAATAGGTAATAATAACAAATAACTATCTGAAATTAACGTATCAAAATGAACTCACGATTACTACCTATCTTTATTAAAATATGTCATTTCGGTGTAGGTATTTATGCTTGGGTAGAAAAAGTATATCGGTATTCATTTAAAACGATGCGATGTTTTGTAATAAAATTAAATTGTAATCCTAATATGTCCTTAACAATAACTAAAAGGTTTTTCTTCAACACGAGCTTGGTATTTACATATTTGTTTGGCTGTGAGCGAATAATGACAGTAAATGCACGTGGTGGGCGAGCTTTATTAATGTCCGTGGCTGCACAATATGCAAACCTGTTTGTACGCTGTACTGCAAGGGCTCTTTTAAATTAAATTTATAAATAATCAAATTATATTAAAATAAAGTTTCTGTATCATTTTTTAAAACTATTTTGTAGTTATTTATCGTGCATTAACTTTCTCAGAATGATAATTAAAAGCAACGAGCGCGCTATTGGACACGTTTCCCTTAAAAACGAACATTTATGGGCCCAATTGTATTGTTAAGAGTGGGTTGAATGGGTTTCTTTAAACAGAACACTATTTTACAAATAGGACAATTACAAGGAAACGTTAGAAAAATAAGGTCTTCGCGTAGAGAAATTAACACTATAGTCGCCTTTATTTTAAATTTTCGTCTTTCGGATTAAAATTTGTTACCACCTCCTCAAGAAATACATTTTGTTAATATCTGCTTATTTTTGTTTACGTCAATGCGGCTTATTCTAAGTTTATTTAAAACTTGGCATGTAAGCCAAGTGGTCTTTCTATCGTTTTCTGGTTGGCGTAAATAAAAATAGGCAGATATTAACGAAATGCATTTCCTAAGGAGGTGGTAACAAATTTTAATCTAATAGGCGTAAATTTAAAGTAAAGGCGACTATACTCGAAATTTTATGGATTCGTACCTAATAGAATAAGTAAAGCTTTCTTTTACTCGAGAGTAATTTGAATTATTTTAACATTAACATATTAATAAATATAATAATACTATTCTAAATTTTAATGATAACAAATCTAATCTCAAGGAAGTCGATACACGCTTGTTTATTGAGGCTAACCATTACAAATTAAAGCAATGCAATAATAAAATTATAGATACTAGTTTTGGTAACGGAAATAGGGATCGATATTTAAATTAAACCATGTAATTACTAAAAAATTGAGCTATAAATGCAAAGGTTTAATTTCTTAAATGTATAGTATTTACTAGTCTGTATTCAATAGGTATGGCCTCGATAAAATATGTTTTTTTTTTATTATTAGCAAATTAATAAAATATGCATACTTCCCTCTAGCAACGAAATTAAGATTTTCGTCCAATTTTTTATGTCATTCTACGATAAAATGGACTAACTTCTTTAAATGGAGCAATGTTATAATTATGTACACAGTGACGGTCAAAATTAGAAATATCGGCATTACAAAAATCTTAAAATTAAATAGAATTTGCATTCAATTTGGAATTTTATCAAAAAAATTTTTAAAGGTGTGTTTTAAAATTTTGATTTAAATTTAATTAATTTTAAACTCCATGTTACGGTACGTTTGTAGCAACGATTAAATAGATGATTAACGAAAAAAAGGGAAATAAAAAAATCTTCGAACCATGATTTCGAAACTTCTAAATCATAAACGGTTTACCGGGTAACTATTCTTTCTATTTTTAGCAACTTTGGTTAAAAAGGCTTTAATTGTTAGTTTTTGAAATTTCAATTCGGTAAAAAATGTTGGGATATTGTTTTTTATTCGAATTATTTTCATTTAACTTAACAATTAACATTGGATTTTCTGATACGGTGAGTGAACGCTAAACATAGAGTACCTACGTTTACACAACATATAACTGCATTATGACTGTGTTTACACGACATGAATTTCACTGGCTTAAAAACTACAGTTCAAAGTAATACAAAAAAAGTATATAAAGGTAACAAAATTTAACTTTTGATTTTTCAATTCAATTCAATTCAAATTTAGTAAGAAATCGAATATTTGTGAAAACTGTTTAAGAAAAATTTAATAACTTACCATAAACTACAAACAAAATAACACTTTGAAATACTTCTGAGCTGGCTACTTCGTTGTAAATACAGCAGTAAGCGTTTACACGTTACATAACGTCTGTAGTTATAATTATATACACCTGTTCACAAAGTATTTTTTAGTCGGTACGTCTATAGTAGTAACTTCATAGCGTATAAAGTTATAACTTTGTAGTTATGTCGAGGTCACACCGAGCGCTACATAGCATAGGTACGCTACGGACGGTAGTACGTTCGGTATGCGTATAAAAAATTAATTTCTTTATTATCAATGTGACTGACAATGAGAGAGTGACCGACACCAAGCGTTGTCAATAAAGTGAAGACATTTTCAGTTCGCATACCGAATGTACCGCCGTGGCACACGTAGCGCTCGGTGTGACCTCGACATTAGAGAATTCGTGTAAACGTACTCATAGTGTTGGTAACAACGTCCTTTAGGGTTGAAAAGTTAAACTCAAATATAATTAACTTAAGTAAAGGGCATCCAAAAAGTTTTTCGGTCTTGGTTGGCCGTGGAAAGATAAAGGCATGTCTTGGTTTAAGTATTTAAGTCATAATTTTATTACTATGACATGACAAGAAGTAATTTACGACATGATTTAAGCTAATCCTTTATCTTTCCACAGCCAATCAAGACTGAAAGACTTTTTGGACACCCGTTATTAATGATTTATTACTTAATCACAGCTAAATTTAATGTTCCTTCGTCATCACTTTTTATTCTGGATGTCTTTATCACAAATAATTTCGTCAAGGTAAATGTAAACGTATAATTATGTAGTAGTTATAAAAGAAATGGGCAAAATCGATAAATCACCCTGTATCTCGGTTATTAAGTATCTAAGTATTCAGTAAGCATAGTTTATTTGGAATCGTCTAGGTGTCCTCCATTTACAGTTAACATATGTACATTCATCTATAAAGCACCCTGTATAATGAACATCGAGAAATATTATTTCACAAAAATGCAGTTTCGGCATTAACTTCTGTTCACCGCATTAACTTGAAAGTTACAAATAAATATGGGTAACTTTTGTGTTACCATGTTTGTAAAGGTGTCATTCGTAACATTACCACATCCAAGAATAGTATTTTTGCAAAATAAAATTTCCGTTCACCTCATTTAATTTAAAACCAATATTAGGTAAACGTTTAAATTTTTTTTGTATATACGTTACTGAGCTGGTATACGTATAACTGCTGGTATCGTCTCAAAATTCACGTATAAAGCGAGAACGATACCGTTAAGATTTAAGAAATGTATTATGTTACTACGAAAAAATCTATATTACCCAGTTTTACCTTATCGGATGTATAATAAATTAATATTTACATCACGCGAAACTTGTTTCGAAAGTCTTCATCAAAGAGGGTGTACACGTACGCAAATCAACGTATTTAATTTGGCTACAATGACCTGTAAAATTGTAAGATTATACAGTATGTTCCGCAATATTTTTACAGCGTTTTCTACGATAAAAAATAAAACTTTGTTTTTATTAATGCCACTAAAAATAATTTTTTTGAAATATCTCCAGAATCGTTCAAGATAAAACGTTTCATGGGTACATTAGATATGTAACAAGTTTAAATATTTTATCTTAATAAATAACAAAATTAAAGGGGTGTACATTCTGATACATACGGTATAGTATTTGTCCTGTTTACTAAGGCGCCAACTGTACCTAACTTGTGATTGAAGACTTATATTGAACCAATAATTTTTGCCATATTCCTGTCAATAATTTTTTGAGAAATACTTTTATTAAATATTTTTAAAGGCGATTGGTCTAAAGTCTTGCACGCGTTGGTAACAATGTCATCAAATCAGAAATTTTATTATTAATGTCAAAAATTGTGAAAAAATAATTTAAATAATAAATAATAATTAATTAATTATTTATAAAGATTATAAGCAAACCTTATTTTTAACTCGGTTTAAAATATATTTGCTTTAAAAATTTGACTAATAAAAAACAGTCTGCATACTTTACAAAATTTATTAATTTTTATATACCGGGCGTCCCTTACCATCTGGACCACCCAATTATTTCGTAAATGGGACATTTTAGAAGAAAATGTTTCGTACAAAAGCTATAAGGGGTTAAATGATGCATTAGGTAGTGATATCGGTATGACCTTGGACATAATCGTCAAGGACACCTTCAATATTTTAAGTAGAACTTGTTATTTTTCATTACATATTCTCATAGCTTAGTTCGAGAGCTTTTCAAAACGCTATAACAAAATATTTTTCCAATGAGTACTTTTCGAGTTATAGTCGGATTTACACCTGTTGTGTGTTTGTATGTTTGTGTTTTTTGCGCTTGTGCACGTGAATGTGATAAGAATTAAGCATGGTTCTTAAAAATCTCATTTTTTAAAATGAGTATTTTAATCTTAATTCATCGAACGAACCACAAATTTCAATTAGACACATTTTGATATGTACATTACTGTACGCGCGCACCGACACAGACACACAATAGAATTGTAATCCGACCGTACAACCTCCACATAGTACGCCTAGGGTAATGCTAATGTCGGCGATACTCGAAATTTCAGATCTTATAACTCAAAAAGTACTTTGTTATAGTATTTTGAAAAGATCTTGGAATAAACTATAAGAATATGTAATAAAAAATAGGGAGTTCTATTTAAAAGATTGAAGGTGACCTTATCGTCACCTTAATAACGCTATTTAAGATCATGCTAATACCACTATCTGATAAATAATTTAAAACCTTATAATTTTTTCTCTAAAATGTGTTTACGAAACAATTGAGTGGTCCTGCTAGTCTAGGACACCCGGTATACCCTCGCCGAATGTACACCTAATAAATACAATAAAATTATTTTTTCATAAAAACATAAAGCTCACGTTTCATTGAAATTCAAGAAACGATGTTCGCAGATTGTATTTTTAATTTTATCCACACCTCGCTGATTTTATCGTTAATAACTGTCAAAACAGAGGTCTACGTTTAGAAATGGATAATTATAATTTTAAAAAATGTTGTTAGGTATCAGATAAGAAACCACCATAAACACTTTCGATCTAAGTCATTCTATATTCAATTATTATCATTTAAACAACGTTGACAAGAATGTGTGCACCAGTTTAATAATTTGAGTATCAATTAATATAACTGTTATAAATAAGGATATTCATAGATTTGAACTTCAAACCTCTAGGTCACTACGTGAATTAGATCATTCGATCTTTTATTACTTTAATCTATTTTTTTCTTTTTTTAAAGCTTTTATGCAACTCAACTAAAATTTTTCAACGAAGAACTTTATCCAAAAATATACAAAAAACAGGAGATATTTTTAAAAAATCATTCACACGCGATATATGTTGATCTACATTAATCCAAGTGGAAAAATTAACAACCAAACGAGTCGTGTACTCCACAAAATGGGGAGAACTTAAAAAAAAATTAAATACCTAATCCGAACCAATAAAAAGTTTTTTTTAGTCAAAATACTTCTAATGCATGTTTCTCTACCTTAATTGAATCCGTGAAATGACAGTCAACATTTTTTGTGTTTGAATATTTTGAAGAGTAAAATTATGATTATTTAAATCTATACGACATAAAGATATCTTTTAATATCGCTTAATCGACCAATTTGTGAATACGCTGAATTTTATATATGCACCTACCACATTTTGGTAACATTAAATAAAAAAATTCTCCACGGTATGAAAAGTTTTTTTATAATTTGAGATAACTACCGTACGCTCAGAGAGTCAGTCGGCATTTAAAATCAGATGTATCCAGGTGAAAACGTACGCACATTATTTTACTTTTACACTTAAATTTAATTGATGACGTAAAAAATTGAAAACTTTAATTTATCTCAATTTTTTCACAATATACTTCACTAATAAAAATCAAGCGGCGTAAGTTCGACGGCCACTGCGGCCACAATAATGAACTATTTTTCCAACTCAATTTGAACATCAATCACACATAATTCCTTTAACACGAGTGCCGTGTAGCAGCGTCTGTCATGTTCTACTAAATTAAAATTTTCCATTTCATCAATAGAATTTCTAACATATCCAATTAAGAGTTTTGGTTAGTTTAAAAAACATTGTTCTAATACACTGATACCTTCACTGTACAAAATAGCACACCGAGCATTTAGACTGCGTGTTAATAATAATTAAATTGGATTTCCTCTACTTTAAATTTTAGAATTTTGAAAACAAACAATTTCATCCACGGCAAATGTAGATTCGTCAAAAAAAAATTGCATTGTAGCGGTTTCGGGTTACGTTCTTTCGATTTAAAGTAATTTTAGATTTCTGCTTTTTCCGGTTACACCGGAAATGGTTTTATAATTATTTTGTTCGTTTTGTTAGAGTTTTTAGTTTAATTAAGTTCTACAAAATCTTATTTTGTAGAATTGATTAGACTATGGAAGATAGCATATATAAGTAAAAACAAAAGAAGTTGATAATTGTTTCATAATAATATAAAACGTTTACATTAATAACTACAGTACCAAACAACAGGTCCATGTCGCCCCCCTCCCCTAATGTTGGAATTTTGAACAGAAATTACTGCCAACATTTTGTGCCGTCTAGCTCGAATTTTGTGCTCATTCTTATTCGCATTTTTTTGGTACACATAGGTAATAAATTAATATCTTCAAAATGTTGTAATAAATTTTTTTTTTAATTTTAATCTCAACATTTTTCACAGATTTAAGTTTTTAAATTTTTAAGGTCTTTTTTGGATTCGCCAGACATTTGAGAATAAAAAAGATACTATTGTTTAAATTCTATAAAATAAACAATATTTGAGAAAATCATACATAGAGAATAAAAAATGCAGAGTAATTAATACCCAGTAAACGCAAAATATGATTCATTTTATCGAAATTAAATAAACAAAGTACCTTTTTTATTTTAGAATGTCTGGGGTATCTAAACTGTAGTTAAAAATTTAAGAACATAAACTTCTGAAATATTTTGCAGTTAGAAAGGTTAGGGATAATGCATCTCTGGCTTCCCTGAGATGATATCAAAAGACCTATTAAACTATTGTGAAGATCTTAATTTATTATGTATGTGTACCAAAAAAAAATTATTTTTATTCTTCGTCTTTGAGGGCAAATATCTCAACAGGCGATCGCCATAAGAAAAATATTTATAGAAACTTGTGGCATTATTTTGACGAAAGATTTTTACCATTTCCTATACACCCCGTATATTATTGTAATGATTGTTTAAACAATAAAAATACTCGAGTGTACCAACCTAAGTGTTTCTGATTTTAAATAATGTAGTATAACAAACATTTTAAAAAAAGTTTCATCAAAATCGGTTCTGTTCTTGTGGGTTCCGAAGTAAAAACCTAATTTGACTGTACTATTTGACTATAACTTTTGGAACGCCTGTGTACTATTTTTAAATTAAATAAATAATAAAAATCATTAACTTTTCTGAATTATTTCTTCTTATTAAATACAAAAACGGAGAAAAACTATAATATATACCCGTGCGGATACACATAGAATATTTAATAAGATTCCGTTTTATTATTATGAATCGAAACTTCATATTAGCACAAAAATTATAACTTCTTTAATAGTTAAAAAAAAAACGAACGAAACGTATACCTATCCGTAACATTTTCAGGAAACGTTCTAAGTTTTTATATATTATAATTATGTGTAATCAAATTTAAATTACATCGAATAGTTTGCAAAACACTAATTACCTATACCTAAAAAGTATAAATGAAATAAAAATGTTCTTAAAAAACGCCGGTGGTCTAAAAAAATAGCGTCAACTCATTTTATTATAAAATACAAAATATAATAATCAAATCGATAATTACCTACGTAGGATTACGTCAACGGTACTGATAGGAAAAACCAATAAAAATAGTACGCCGATAAATGCGAAAAATTTGAAAAATTGCAAATAAAACAAACTCACCGAAATTGAAAATTCGCGTGGTTGGGGGAGCCCTTTTCAGGCGCACTCGCAACTGAAAGCTAATCACGTGGATATTCGGTAGATCAGGAGTAGCAGGCGACAATTCGCTAACTGTTTAAAAGAGCGAGGGATCGTGAGATCGTCTCTACTTACCTATCCACAAATTATATACTTAACCCCAACTAATTAATAGATCGACTACTGGCAACGCGCATGCCATATCAGTAGATATCGCTTTGCTGAAGTGTGGGAAAATGGTGTTTTGCTAACGTAGTTACTAATAAGGGCCACTCACCCTTCTCTTGGTGCATTTGAAACTCGCGCTAGAGCTCATTCATGTCTCATTGTCTGTCTGACTTACGAATTCCCGCAAGTATCCACACTACCACGAGTTTTGCAACAATACCCGAACGTACTACTTGAGTTACACAATACACAGGAAGGAGGAAATTGTATCTGAAGTTAAAATTACCGGCGAATCATGTATTGAAAAGACCATGCTTTCGTTATAATAATTATATACAATATTGAATATATTGTTAGTTTATCGGTTATATGGTTATAACGCTCGAACACTCGCACTTCCTATTATTTACATATTAATAAAACGCATAAAATGTTACGTTATAAAATAAAAGTTTTGCCCATCGATATATGTCGTTGCACGAAATTCATCGCTTGAATTGAAAAAAACACAAACACGCTTTTTGATCAATTTCTAAATAGATTTGACGATAAAATAACACGAATTTTACGAACATCTAGTATCGCAATAATTTATTTTTAATAAACAACAATCGATTGTGAAAACTGATCTATGATCAGCGAAAAATATGTTTTCGAAGAACGAATTCATCACTTTCTAATGCTTACGAATTAAATAAAGCAATTTCAGAAATGTTGTAGTAGTTTTTCTATACAATTTCAGTAAATTATGAAAAAAGTGCGATTACTGTTTGTTTCACAAAATAACTTTCACATACATTACAACAATATTGATACATTCGGATGGAGAAACTCGAGAGACATGGAAGATACAAAAAACAGAAATCGCCAAAAATTAACATTATAAATTAAAGCATCTAAGAATAAACACGAGGAATCAATATATAAAAAATATACATATTATACACAATAATGTCTTCCTATACGATTACAGCCCGACTTCGCCAGCCGATGTTTGTGCGAAGTGCCCTACGGACACAAAAATGCCGAAAAAGCGCGTTTTAATCTAAATGCGAAGCAAAGTACGTTTTCTCTAACGAGAGTAACTCCGTATATTTCGACCTTTGTTACAATCTTTTTCAGTGTTTACACAATAAATTGATATATAATATTAATTACAGCCATAAAATTTTGTTATTTTAGACAACTAACAATGAAATAATTGACATAAAATCTAATAATATAGGTATTTAAAAAATATGGGAACCGCGATGGCCTAACCTCTTACTGTTGCGGGTTCGAATACCGCTGGTCGTTTGTGGTTGTAACACTAACCAGATTTAGACTGATTAATTTGTTAGCCCAAAGCCATAAAGTAAAAAAAAGGATATTTAAAAAATATTAAAAATATTTGAAGAACAATTCGTTATATTATTATAATAATTTGGTACAGCCACGGACGTTAATAAAGTCCGTTCATTTTGTACGTTTAAAAGAATTTCGTTGTTCGCACACACCGAAAAAGCAGGTTAAGACTGATTTGTTTTTAAAGGCGAAACTCATTATGCAATTGTTATTATTAAAATTCAACTTCGAATGTTTGAAAACCTTATTGTAGCATTTTTATCTAGTATTTACAAAATGAATTATTTGTTTTTAGTTTCATTTTTAATAATTTTGTATTACATTCAACAGTTCACCAATTACTACCTAAATGTTAATTCGTTGTTTTCTACATTAAATTCATTTACATTTTACTCATTGTATGTATATCTGACGAGAGAAATATTTAAAAATCCACAAAAAAAATGAATACGTAACTACCTATTAAACTACACTCATACTTCATAACATTTTCCAAGAATATTCGTGCAGACCTTAAACTCGAGTAAAATTATTTTAAGCCATTTTATTTATCAAGTTTTTCTCAATTAGTTCTTATATCTAGAAAGGCTAGCTTAAAGATTTAGTTAAAAAAATTTGTTACATTTTTAGTAAAATGTAAAGTTCAGAATTTGCAATTGAATGATATAAATAATTTATTTTCGACAAAAATCTATTGCTTTTTTACCACAGAGTTGTAAATTTGTTTTATTCTTAATACAAAAATTATTTGTGTGCATTTAGGGATCGAAAATTTTCCTATCGCAACTAATAGATCTAGTTACGTGAGCGTTAAGTCGCATTTTTATAGAACATGTGTACCTCACTTTCGTAACTTATCACGAGTTCGAACAAAGAATAGAAATTTTTTAAAATAAAAACGGGATTTTCTAGTCTTTACGCAATAATTTTAATACATTTATAAGCGTAATTCTGACAAAATAACTTCAGTTCTCACGTGCCATTTATTCAAAGCTGTAGTGTTTGTTTCAGTGCTAATTTTAAATTTCGGCGTCGAATTTTGTGTGTGCGTGGAGTGCTCGAGTGTTTATAAGGCCTTTTTTTAAGTGCGCGTATGTTGTGTTGTGAGTGCTCAAAACAGGATTACAAAAATGATTTACACAACAGAAAGTAGATACGACGAAGAAAGATAGGATTTTTTTTGTCGACTGACTCTCCATGTATTTATACAGTGTAAATACATGACCTTTAGATTTAACACAAATGCTTTGAAATTCGAATTTGCTTAGGCTCTTCGATAGAGATTTTAGTTAGAGTCTTGGATAGAAACGAACTTGTTTAGGTCCTTCTTAAATATTCGGCGATTCAGTTACGCGATTTAAATCTTACGCTCGTGTTCGCGATTGTATTTCCGCGTTCATAATTATTGGTGAAATACAGTAAAATGTAAAATGTGTGTGTATTGCTAGCCCATAGTTAACAGAAGGTATTTCGAGGTGTTATTGCAATTAACGTATCATCTTTAATCTCCGCTGAAAATTGATATACAGGGAAAACGTGATAATTAAGAAAAAGGTAAGAAATACATTTAAAACAAAATTTAGTAATGTCTAATTTTTTCTTAAAGTCTTTTATTGCATTTTATGTATTACACAATTAATTTTCTTTCAGGAAAAATTAAGTAATTTCAGGATTTTCAATTTTCAATGCTGTCTGCTTAATTTGAAAAGTAAATCAACGAAATTTATTATTGTACCTATGGATAATTGAGCTTTTTTAAATTACTGTTATTTGTTTGTTTAAAATGTATTATAAAGTACTTGAACCCTACATGGCCTACCTAACCTATATATATTTTTAATGTTGTTAATGTAAAAACAGTAAGTATTAAGTATGGAGTGCCACAGGATTCCATTTCAGGTCCTCTGTTATACACTGCCTATACTTTTGATTTGTGCAGATCTTTGTCAGTGTGTAATTACCATCAGTATGCGAATAATACGCAGACATGCTTGTTATTTCATCCAAATAAATTTGTAAATGCATGTACTTTATTAAATAGAGATATCAACAATGTAGTCTCCTTTGCTGCATCGCCTTCTCTAAGGATTAACCCTAGTAAGGAGGAATTTGTCACGCTCTTCTCTCAAGAAACCTTCAAATGCATCTTCATAAACTTCAAATGTACCAAGAATTGCTACCTCCAGATTATGAAAAGAGAGTGGTGTATTGCTAGTGGTTTCAGGAAAATCTTAACTAAACAATCAATATTGTTTCGAATAATACTTTTGAAGTAGGAAATGATTTTAAATGATAAATGTTTTATTAGTTATTTATTATTATTCAAATAGGAAGATTTATTTTTTAAAGACATTTTTAGCGACTAAACTTATTTCTGTACTATTTTGAAAGAATAATAAATAAGTAACATTCTATGTTATTCGTAACACACCATACATTACGTGTTTCGAATCGTATTTAAAATGAGACTAGATTATAATTCAAATTTGCCGCTCGAAATGTTACCATTTCCTTCGTGGCGTGGCGTTTTAAAGCGCCACTCGCTTGAAATTTGGATAGGAAAAATGATTTATTGCCGTAATGCCCTATTGTTACTGAAATCACTTTTGAATGTCACATTTTTTAATAGATATTAGGTTTGTTCGTAAAGTGACCTCTCACTGGTTTCCAAATATTTTATAACCAATCAAATTTTGGCAGTCAATGAAATTTAACTACGATTCTCAAATTCTGATTGGTAGAAATAATTGAAAACCAGTCAAGAGATCGTTCTACAAACAAAACTATATTACCTAATATAAAACAACTGTTACCTATAGGTAGCTATAGGCACTATGTAGTTCCGAAAAAATCTTATCAAAAGTACCTACATTATACACGAATACATTTAAAAAAAAAACTGTTACGACTAATACGTAATTTTCGATGTATGAATCAGGATCATAACCAGTACCTATAGATGATAACCGGAAATTTCTAAATGTTAAATTCTTGCGATTACACTTATTCATTATTTATCTATACAATTTTATTCGAATGCAGATATTTGAATCATGAAGTTAAATTATACAATTGAACAGTTTAAAAAGATACGGACAACATCGGCACCTACCTATCTTAAAACTTCAACGTCGACGTCGCTCAACCTCAACAAGAAAAGTATCCACATAATCATATTATTTCGAAAAATGTTCAACATTTACATGTCTTAATAAATCGGCCAATTCAAAGTCTACCGCACAAGCTAACAGGCACTATAAGACACCATCAAATATCAATTTTAATGATAAAACATAACGGACACAAAGACACAATTATTCACTACAACCACACGTGCTTGACTAACTAACAATAAAATGAGTTGCAACCCCATCATTTCGTTATTCATTTTATCGCCACATGCGGCATTTTTAAGAACAAATCTCTCGCTCTCTGTTCTTTTAAAGCGCGACTTGGTTTTCCGACTCTTTCTAACTTGCTTTTATGCATTTCTTGCGGAATTCATAATAACCAGTGCATTCCAACATTTATCGTATTAGAACAAAACAATTATTTTAAAATGAGTTTGTAGTTTTAAACAAATTTAAATCGGGAATTACTATTTAATTTAAACATAAAACGATTTAAAACACACTGGTTATTCTAAAATTATGATTAATTATTTTAAACAATACCTACTCGATCTATAATACAAATGTCACAATATTTACATTAATAATTATTATGAATAGATGTATTGATAATTATACCTATGTATTAGGTTGTCCCATAAGTTTCTTCCGCACCACGCTATGAGTGACTCTAAGTGGGTGTGTTTATATAAACATGCAGGCTTATCTCTTAGCCGTTTATGGCATCGGTTTCAGTCCTCCCAGAGCTCTTTCAAAGTACGTTTCGTTGGTGACAAAGTCTCTTTTAAAATTTTTTCTGCACCGTTCAATATGGAGAGCCAAAAGATGCATTTGCGGCATGTTATGCTTCATTGCTTTAAAAAAGGTAATAGTGCAAAGGACACTGCAGACGAGATTTGCACCGTTTACGGGAGTGGTACTACCACTATTAGGACCATCCGCAATTGGTTTAAGAAATTTAGAGCTGGCAATTTCGAGTTGAAAGATGAAGACGGCAGCGGCCGCCCAGCAACGACTGATACGTACATTATCAAGACTGTGCTCACTGAAAATCCACGATATAGTGTGCGTGAGATAGTGGATGCCACTAATATTCCCAAGACAACGGTACATAAGCATTTAATCAAGATGGGATATGCGAATCGATATGAAGTTTGGAATCCACACCTATTGACAGAGACCGTCCTTATGAACCGCGTCTCTACATGCGATTTGCTTCTCCAGCGACATGAAAGGGATCCTTTCTTTAAGAGGCTTGTCACTGGAGACGAGACTTGGATTTTATACCAAAATGTGCATCGAAAACGCACTTGGTCCAAGGAAAATAGACCTTCAACTGTTGCGAAGCCTGGACTTCATCCGAAGAAGGTTCTTCTGTGCATTTGGTGGGACTGGAAAGGTGTAGTGTACTACGAGCTCCTTCCTCAAGGTGATACGATCAATGCTGATAAATATTGCAATCAACTGGATCAACTGAAAGCCGCCATAACAGAAAAACGGCCAGAATTGGCGAACCGACGAGGCGTCGTTTTCCATCACGACAACGCAAGACCGCATGTTGCGTTAACCGTAAGGCAAAAATTATTACAGTTTGATTGGGACGTTCTACCTCATCCTCCATACTCCCCAGACCTTGCTCCATCCGATTACTACTTGTTCCTCTCCTTAAAAAATTCCCTCCGTGGTAAATCTTTCAAATCCATAAGCGAAATAAAAACGCACCTAGATGAATATTTTACAAGTAAACTTAAACAATTTTGGAAAGAGGGCATAATGAGGCTTCCTGAGAGATGGAAGAAGGTTATAGAACAGAACGGTTCATATATAACATAATAAATCCATCTTAAACAAAAAATATCGTGTATTCATTTCGCATCAAAAAAAGGGAAGAAACTTATGGGACAACCTAATATATAAAATTCAAAACATGTAAAGCTAATTTTTAAGTTGGTTAAAGGTCATTCATATTTTATTTCTCGTCATACACATTTTCTTAAATATTTTGATTTTCTAGAAATTTAGTTGAAATCAAACATCTATATTATTATTATCTTTATGGATGACTTGTAAATTAATTATCGATGTTAATTATTTTATACAATTAGTTTTCTAATATTATAATACTAACTTTAAACCAACGAATTGGGAAAGACATCTTATAGATATGTAGGAACTTTTACAGGAACGGCTTTTGAAAACTTTAGAATTTGTTTCAATTAAGGACATTTCTAAACTAATTTTAAAATTTAACTTACAAGGAAGGTTAGTGAATTTAAGAAATGATATGGTGGGAAAAATCCAATCGGTGGCAGACAATTAAATTTTTGTTGCTGCCTTCAAAAAAACTAAGTCTACCATACTCGGGTACATTTTTACATCGGCAGACATATATATTCATGTAAACGACAATTAAAACTATAATTTGAAAAAAAAAACTGTACGGTAGGTGACATATTGAAAATTTATTCATTTGGCGGGAGGTCTGCAAGGTTTGCGAGGTAGACCACAATAATTCTAAATAATTGATATTTCTCTAACGTCTAAATCTCTAAATTTTATCAAATTATCAAATTTATCAAAATTGATTAAAACAAAAATTCAATTGTCTGCCTCCGGTTGGATATTTCCCTCCATATTATCTTTTAAACACACTAAGAAAATTTTAGTAGTGTTGTGACGTAGTTTTTGTGCGATGAAAGTTTGGGCTATTAGAGGAGAATTTAATAAAAAATAAATATGCAGATAATGACCGAAAATTTTTAAAATATGTACTTTTTAGGAAATTTATTCTAAAATTATGTATTTTTTATACAGTAAAATTATTCGAATAATCGCTACTTACTGCCTTTATACCGCAGAATTATAAATTTACTCTATTTTTAATTTAAAAACTATTCGTGTGTCCTTAAGCATTGAAAAATTCCCTATTACAAACCATAAACTAAATAAAAGTTTAATCGCATTTTTATGCGACCGATAAAATACAAAGCAACTCATAAAACATGTACAACACCTACTTTCATAGCTTATCGGAGTGCGAACAAAGAGCTGAATGTTTTTAAAGTAAATGCGGGATTTCCTAGTACCCACGTATAAACTCGAATGCATTTATATATAGAATTCTGGCAAAACTGATTCAGATCTTTCGCGTTAGTGGTAAAGAGCGATAGTGCTTGTTTCAGTAGTTCGAATTTTAAATTACGGCGTCGTATTGTTCGTGTGTCCGAGGAGTGTTCGTTCGGTTAATAAGGCCTTTTTTCGTGTGAGTGCGCGATTGTCGTGTGTTGTGTTGTGTACTCTAAAAGGATTACAAATAAAAAGGGTTAATACGACAAGATAGTATCTTTCTTTGTCGACTAACTCTCCATGTATTTATAAAGTGTAAATACATGGACTTTTAAGCTTTAACACAAATTCTCTGAAAATCGAGCTTGGTTAGGGTCTTGGATAGGGACTCGGTTAGAGTCTTGGTTAGGGCTCCCCTCAAACATTCAACGGTCCAATTTCGCGAACGAAATTTTACCTTACGTAGGTATAGGTATGTAATAATACAAGTTCGCAGTCAACGAAAGAATCTACGTTAGAAATTGACGATAAAAGGAAAACGATGACGAGAAAAAGGTAGGAAACACAAAGAAAAATGTTGAAGTTTCTAATTTTTTCTTATAGTCTGTTACAAACAAGTGGCAGTCGCATCAGTGTTAAGCTAAGCGTCCACTAGCCCGAATCGGACGCACAGTACGCATCGGACGAAACGGATGGATTTTAAGTACTGCGTGCATAGCATTCGTAGTATTCGGATTTCCGAAAGATCCCTATTTTGTTCTCGACATTTTTAGACTAGGTTCTAAGTGCATAAACCCTGCATTTTGTGATGTAAGCATGAAATTTTAGGGGTAACTATATTCTATATACCCCACAATAAGTAAAGGTGTTTAGGAAATGATGAAAAATCTTCAGAGGACGTATAGAACACATCAAAATAAAACTTTAAGTTTCTATAAACGTTTTTCCTACTACGTTCTCCTGCTGACATGTTCACCCCCATAGTTGAAAAAGGAAAAATCAATTTGTTTAAATAGGTAACTCTTTTATTTGTTATTAAAATTTAACCATGTTTGGTTCGCATTCCTAATAAATGAAATAGGTAAGTACCTACCTATTTCAAAACAATTTCATAGACTTTTTTTATACTACTTCAGGGTGAGCAAGGATACTACTATTAACCTTTCTAATCACTGCTTTTTCAGGAGATTAATTAAAAAAAATGTAACTTTATTACCGGATTCCTCAAACATTTTAGCATAAAAAGGTACTTGTGCCCACTTTCTATAAAATGAGCCATATTGAAGAAAATCGCGCAATTCATGACAATTGTGTAACTTTACTGATAGATATTAATACTGGGAATACCGATACAAATTGTGGAGGCATGCATTCACTAGGATCGGCATCGTACGGCACGTACCGGACGGATCGTATTTTAATCAGTTTTTAGAATTCCCATCGGCATTACTGACATCAGATGCGTGCGGTGCGGGTGAACGTAATCTCATTCAAAATAATGTAAATCATTCCAAGTCCGATTCGTCCGATGCGGACCAGTGGACGCTTATCTTTAGTCTGTATTTTACAGGAGTGTTAAAAAAATCATTTCGGGACTTAAGAAGAATAATAGACTTAAGAATAATCTAGTCAGTTATTAAAATTAATTTGATTAATTAGGCCATAAGTGTATTGCAGTTTCAACGTATCTTTATGTTAATCGTTTATTTTAATTACGAAATACTATTAAACCACTTTAGAACTTACCATGTGATATTTATAGTTTTAAAGTAGGGATGTGCGTTAATTCTGTGACAAGCCTTATTTGGCAGGTAAATATAATTTAGTTTTTGTATAAAAACGGGCATGAAATTCTTTGATCACTCTTTTTCATTGTCAAAAAAACAATTATAACTGTTTTAGACATTCATAATTGTTATTTAACGGAATTCAGGCAAACTTAAAATTTGACGAATGCTAATTAATGTGTGAATCGCGCTTTATACCTACTATCGACAGCTTTTAAAACAAACTACATTTCCTTTAAATTTTTATGATACTGTAAGCAAGATATATTGTTCTCAAATAAATGTGACTTAAAAAAAATTCGAAATTTACTCTGTTCACAATTTCACAATCGGATGGCCTTTTTGTTTTATTCTCAATTCATGGCGAAATGTAATCTTTTTGAGTTATGCATACACAACAACTTTCAACATTGCAGATTTATTCAATGCCAGTTACCTACTAAAAATGAATATTGCACCTTCTACTGTTTTTCTTGTATATAAGTATAGGAGCATTATTAATTTTTTTAAATTTTATTAAAAGCATTTAATAAAAATTTCAGTTTCATTATACTCAAAAATTCAATAAAGATGGTGGAAAAGACATATCAAGTTTTATTAAAGAAAACATCGATCGAATTATCAAATTACTAACACGAATACGGTTTCTTAATTTCTCATAAATAAATAAATACGAAACTCTATAACTCGTTATTATTAGATTTTTGAATACCCACGCCAATGGTAGATACAACTGGATATGTAATAGACAAACTAAAAATTAAGAAAAAAAATCAATAAATACAACATTATAATTGTAACAATTTATTCTGTTGAAAACAATTGAAAATCATGTTAGACAAATATGTATTTACATGTAGGGGAACGTGGGGTAAAGTGAAATGGCGGAGCAATGTGAAATGTGCTCGCCAATACATAGATTGACGTAACATCTATTTTGTTTTTATATTATTAACCACTTTGAGGATTGACTGGCACCTGATTTCACTTTGTTCCATATGCAAACCATTACATTTAACTTTACCCCGTGTATAGGGTAAAGTGACACTTTTTAAACAAGTTTTTCTTATTGCGATACACTTCAAAGTATAAGAAGTAATGTCTCAATTATTTTCTTACGTGTAATAAACATTATGGTCCTCTAATTACAAATGTTGCTGAATTATTGTTTTGTGTGTTAACTTGTTCATTTTGTCCCATATTTCTCTACATATTGAGATTACATATTGGGAGTATAGGTAAGACATCCACAACAAATGTTTTAACAAAGTTAAAATAAAATCGTTTAGTCAATTTTTTTTATTAATGAAATACAGTAAAACCCCGTTTATCGGAATCTAATTCATCCGAATGTCTGAATTATCCGGAACTTATTTAATATTTTTATGTTTCTTCGCGTATCCATGCGCGACAGGTACTAATTTCGTAGATCTGGTGTGCATTACCAGTCTCTGCTGGGCATCAATCCGCCTAATTAATTTCCCTTTACGTAGGTTGGTAAACTTTTTAATTTAAATTTATTAGCCACTAAAAATCAATAGAAAATAAAAATTATCGAAATAAATAGTAACAGAATTAGAACTGTGGAATTATTATCTATGTATTTCAAATTCAAGACAAGTAAACACCATGGTATTTATTACAAACAGATTTATTTATATAAATATACATATACAGGGTGAGTTAAGATAGTAGCACCTATCCATTAGTTTGATGAATATTCATATCAAAAAAATATTTTCTTAACAAGAGATGTTCAAAATGATATGTTGTATATTATTATCCATTTATTTTATTTTAGGGTCTAATGAGTTTTGAGCAGTAATATGCAATTTTTTATTTTTAAATGATACCCTGCATATTTTTAATTTTTTTTGAACAACTATCTTTTTTTATACGTTGTTATAAAAATATTGTGAGATTAGATGACAAAATTATACTATTAAAAACGATTAAAGTTGAAAAATATCTTATTTTGTGATTAACAAAAAGTACAAGTAGGTGGTACCTACTCGACTAGAAGCACTTTATGTTAATACTTACAATTTAGTTCCTTTTTATGTCAATTTGCTTTGTTATTTCAATTAATTCTAATCAGAAAACAAATGTAGATTCTGCTTACCTCACATTTTTGTGGTAGGTATGTGAAACAATGATCAACAAATAATTGAAAAATTAAAATTGAAATACAAAATTTCTTTATTTTTGAATAGTCAATAAAATGTTGGTAATCAATAATATTAGTAGTAAGTACCACCTAGTAGCATGAATAAGAAACTCTGTCATTTACGTTTCCAGAATTACAGTAAATTCCTTTTTCCATTTGTTGATAACTTCATCCCGATATCAGAAAATTTCAATATTAGTTGAGGTTAATAATATATCGCTACGTGCTACGTGTTATAACAGTGTGGCATTACCTTGTTTTGAATTAAGTAGTTATTTTATTTAATATTAATATAAATTAAAATTGTAGAAAATATAAAATTATAATAGTATTTATAACTTTAAATGTTTAAAAAAAAATTACTTAGGTAATACATTAAAAATCTATAAAATTTACGTGAACAGATGGTCGTTATAATTTAAATATCGTGAGTTCTGTATAACATATTTTTAGATTATTTAAAATGAAGACCTTATTAGCTGTATTTGCTTTTATTAATTTAATTTGGTTTCATACCTGCAATAGTCAAAAAATAGCACCTGGAGTACCCCCACAAACTTATCAAGTAAGTTATGCATATATATATATAGAACATTTAAATATATTTTATTTCATAAATAATTTAATTTATTAGCAACATCAAGACTATCAACAACAGCAATTTCAGCAACAACAATATCAACAACAACCGCAATATCATCATCAACAGCAACAACAACAACAGCAGCAGTATCAACATGTGCCTATACAAAAGTGCCAGTACAACAAGTTAGTCATGTTTTTTCTTTAATTTTATTCATTTGTTTTACAATGTTCAATTAAGAGATACTGATAAGATAATAAAATATTAGGTAACTATATACATTAAAAATGGAAAATTAATATTTCATAAGTATCATCAGAAATCGACACTTATCAGAGTTGACAGTTTTTTTCATTGTATTCACTACAAATATTATACAGTAGAGTATCAATTATCTGGATTAATTGGCGATCGATAGTATCCGGAAAACTGATATGCCGGATAATTGTTAATACTTAAAATACAGCACTAAATGGTGCCATCATATATTTTCTGTTGCTATACTTATTTATAGTAGGTAAATAAAAACACAAACATATTGAATTATATTGAATTCAACATATGTATAATATTACATAGTAAAAATGCTGAAATTTAGGATTCAAAACTTTCCGGATAATCGATGGTCTACTGTATTGTTATTAATTATTTTTATTTATAATTTAAGCAACAAGTACCTATGCAACAAATTCCAGTTCAAACAAATACTCATCATGGACATCATGGTGTTCCACAGTCAGGTCAGCTATTGAATACTGCAAACATAGCTCAAGAAAAGGAGTAAGTTTCTGAAACCTGCCAATATTTAATATTGTTACATATGTATAACCCTCTAGACACATAGCGGAGCATTTAGAAGTTCCTATTGATACCAGTAAGATGAGCGAACAAGAATTGCAGTTCCATTATTTTAAAATGCATGATGCAGATAACAATAATAAATTAGATGGTTGTGAACTTATTAAATCACTTATCCATTGGCATGGTATGTTATTACTTTTTTTTTCGTTTTGTTAGTAAAGGGCGTTATGTTTTTATAGTGTTGAATTTGTGTTTGTGCAATATATACCTAAATGAAATTATCGCTTCTGACAACATTTGAATATAACATTTTCTTTATTCAAAACTGTTTTCTATTGTAGAAAACTTTGATAAATAAAACCGGATAAAATGCATACTATAAAAGTCAAAAAAAAAAATAGCTATACCTATTTATTGATGTCAAAGTGTCTTATAAACTGAGTGTTATGATGAATTTTGTTATTCAACCATTTTAAATCTCGATGTTTTTGCGTAACAGTTATTTTGTTATTTTTTCTTTAAAAAAAAATTATTACAAAATTGGTTGATGAAAATTAACATTTTAATGTTGCTTTTTATGTACAGTAAAATGCAGATAAATATATATATATACGAGAAATAAGTTATATTTATATTTCGCTAAATGCCTATGTATATGTAATTTTGCACGTTTATTCGATGTGCTTTAGAACAAGGCAGTAAAGGTGGTCAAAATCACGTAGAAGAAAAAATATTTAAAGATGAAGAATTAGTAACTCTAATAGATCCGATATTAAATATGGACGATGGTAATCGTGATGGTTTTATTGACTATCCCGAATTTGTGAGAGCTCAACAAAAGGCTGCTGCTTCTGCATCTCCCAAACATTAATGTATTCGAAAATCAGCATCATTATTCCATCGCAGCGTCAATCTAAATCGTTTCCATTCGAAAAAATTGAAGTAGGCAAATTCGGAATTCGAATATGTCGTAACCGAATAATAGTCTTTTTTGAAAATCATTAACTTTTGAAAATATCGATAATTGTTCGTTAATAATTCTATTGTTAAAAATTCATTAATGTTTTGTTAAATTAATACTCAAATATTATATTTCGATTAATAAAACTATAAAACTTAAATTGCTCAACTTACGATTTATTAAGAAAAATGATTTGTTAAATATTTCAAAATATCCTTCATTAAATATTCAATTTAATAATTAAACGAATTCAATTTCGAATGTATATTTCATTAGAATTTAAATTAAAATTCATTAATAATATGGATCTAATATATGCGTCATTCAATATTAATCTTTTTTATTTCTGTATAATATGAAATGGAAACGATTTAAGGTTCATCCTATTTACGATTTGAATTCTATTAATTCAATTGCGTTATATATAATATATTAAGCATCTAGAATGCATTAAATTTCGAAATATCTATTTTTAAAATAATTAAGCACATATAAATATGACGAAGTTTTTTATTTAATAAGTAATTATTGCTAAAAGAGAAAAAATTATAAATTGTTAAATCATCTAGATTTAGAGTCATATTCGTATTAATGTAGTTTTAATTTAGAACATTACGATTTGTCAACAATAACAGCAATATTACAATATATTATAAATCTAATTTGAATACTTTATCTAAATAAATTTACATATATAATTTAAATGATTTAACTTATTCAGAAATTTAATTAATTGTTTAATTTCAGATTATATATTGATGACTCGTTATTTCGCGTTCAAATTGACAAAGATTACTTGAATTGTTGCTTAATTCTTAATTGAAATTTGATCTTTATTATGTAATGAAAGATTTAAATTTAGTTTATATTAACTGGATATTGATTCATTCTTAAAAACTTAATGTGGTAATCTTACTGATTAAAGTTTATTTACAATGATTTAATAATTTAATTATTGATTAATTAGTAAGTTGAATAACCGAGAACCTGTCATATGTAAGTATCATGAAATAAATATATAAGTACTCCAATTTTAGATTTTTCAACAAGATATTTAGATATACGTTCCTAAATCATCAGAATTTAATAATTATTAATATTAGGTTAAAAAAATTGTAATTTAAAGTAATTGAATTTATATAAAATATGAAAATTTAATAGATTACACCTTTTGTTTAAAAATTATAAATAAGTTTGAAACTAGTACTTTAATTTAACGATAATATATTTAGAATAGAATTTTAAGCTAATGATTTTGTATGCTCCGATATCACATAGTGGATTATCTTAGAATTACCGTTAAATTAGTAAAACTCCATCTAATTGTCAAAAAATCTTTTTTAATTTAACGAAATGTATAATATTTAAAATCTGAATTCATATAAATTCGATGTAATGTATGATAGTGATACAGTGATCAGTAAATGTAAATGTATAGTTGATTTGAGTCATTGATAACTACTTAAGTTGTGAATCGATTTAGAAATTAAGTAAATTGATCATGTTAATTAACATACTACTAAATATTCTAATAATTTATTAATACTTCAATTATTCACTGATTATTGCATCTTGATCAATACGCATACTAATATTCTTAGTAATTGTTGATTCGACTTATCGTCAGAATATCTTAATGAAATTCACTATGAATTCTTGAATTTAAGTATCAAATATACAATTCAGATCGATAATATTACGATAAATATTTCATGCAGATAATAATGCTAAATGTACTATCGAACTTAGGACAAAGTAATCAGACTAATATTTGTAACTTAATAAAACTTATGAAATAAAGTAATCGATGTACGAATTAAATATCAACATTATCATAGTCATTTAAGACTAATTTAAGATCATACATTGAATACTCAATTACAATATTTATAAATTACGAATTAAATTCATACCATATCTACAAGATCTAATAACTTGAATCTCTAATACGCCTATATTTGTAAACATGCATTTTAGTAAAGTGTTTGAAATTCAATACTTAATGAATATTGAGTAACAATGTAAATGATTTGATTCAGATCATAGCATTTATCATACAATGTACAAATTTAAATTACGTAAAGTAACGATGACTTACGAAATATGTAATAACGATCTATAAGATATTCGACAATACATTAATGCATTAACCTATAACTTACGTCTATCATGATCTGATTCATTTAATACTGACCATTCTGTACAATAATTAATATTACAATTTTTACTATTATAACGTCTATCATGATGATACAATTGATTACAGATATATATTGTCAAATATATGTCAATATGATACTAATGAACTATAATAATCTTAGTAACGAAATATATAGAATACATTATAACTATAAGTCATGAGCATATCAATGTAATCATCAAAGTACTATTGACTTATTGACTCTTACATACTTAAATGTCGATTATGACTATAGAAATACGCAGAACTTAGCTAATCATCCTGACTGTAACGTATCAAGTGATGAATTATGTGAATTGATTCAATAAATCATTTTATAAATAGTTGAATATAATCTTGAATATTGTAACATTGCAATTCTCATGAACAAGCGATTTCGAATAATTTATCAGTCTGAATTCTCATATTGGTAATTATACTTGAAGCGATCAATGCCATGAAATTTGATCAGATTGCTGTAATTGATCACATACTCTAGACATCATCTTCGATCTTAATGACATGTCACTGTCGTAATCAAAATGTATGCCATGATATGTACATCAAAGCTCGTTTAGTATTTAGAAAGCATAAGTAAATCAATTCATAATATCTTAATCAGATTGTCAGAGCATTGACTAAACTTTAAATACATACGTTATATACTACGTATAAGATCAGTAACGTTTAATTGATTATATGATATTTATTATATATTTATACATGAATGTCGTAGATTAAGTTTAGTAAACTATCGTCGTCAATATATAATTAACATTTGAATATATATTCCATTGTCTATTCGTAATCTATTGATAGAACTTTCTAACATTCAATGATGAACTAGTTGTAATAGTATCGTCAAGTTTAGTATATTATACATTATGTCAATTATCATAAAGTTATATAATTATTAAATATATATTCTATAAATTATAGTAAATATTAACAATAGAATGAAGTCTCTATATTATATCTCATGATAATATTGAGTAATAATGTTAATAATTAATTCGTGTAATGATTCAGAATATGAATAAGTAAATTAAATGATAAATTAGTTCATAATGCGTTCTATACAACGTTCACTCATCACGCTTGTACAACTATCATGTCATAAAGTGTATGTATCATTTTGAGTATAGTAAATTTCATGATCAATTGTAATTAAATTTAATTTATGATAAGTAAATGCAATTCAAATTATCTAGATTCACATAATGACTTACAAGTATGCAAAGTAAGTTATAGTTTATCTAATGATTATATTAATAGATAAGACTTGATAGTTCTATTACTGATTAAATCAATTACATCCAAGTATTTCGATTAAATTATACTAAATGCATAACTTATAAAATGATTTTATATATGATAAATTAAATATGATGAAATAGAATTATACTAGAATGATAATCTTAGAATATGAAAATAATATATAATCTATGATATATATGACAGATATTCAAGTTAATCAAATCATAAATTCAAATATCTAATTGTAATTTAGATTAAGTTAATTATATTTTCTGATAGAATTAATGCAAATTTTTATAAAATGATTAAGTAAGAGATTAAATATATAATTAATAATGTATTATAGTATTGATTATTATACAATATTCAATATTAATCAATTAAAACTGATTAAACTTATATTAAATTCATTTGAATTAATACTAAATTTAATATTAAAAATTCTTAAATTATTTATCATTAATTTAATTATATTAATTATTAACGTACATATATTATCGTAACTGAATAATATTCATGATTAAATAAAATACAAAAGTCGTATCGATAACAGTCATATAAATTACTAAAATTATAAATTACATGAATTTATAATATGTACATTTAAATAATTACATAAGTATTACAACATATAATTCAACTATAATTAAATTAGTGAATCATCATACAATAATTAAATTATCTTACAATCCTAATCATATATAGATTAATATAGATCATCTTTATATCTCAATTATACATAAATACTTATAATAAAATCAATTATACATCTAAATTATAATGTCTTAATTAAAAATAACTTAAATGATTATTAAATTCTTTATTCGTTATATAGTTCATTCGAACTTAAATCTTCATATGTCTAATTCTCTATCTTAGCGACAGTTATATGTATTTTTCTAAACTACTCTTTCGTAATTGATCATGTTTCATTCGTTAGACACGTTCTTCATCTTCTAACTCTATTCTGCATACGTAATCTAATCTCTAGAACTTTTCTATTTTTCACCTATGTAATTCTCACATTCTCAAATTCTATATCTGACTGATAATTTCTCTAAGTTACTCAAACTCATGTCCTAAACTCAAATTTCAGTTAAGCAATTTTGATTAATTTAACATATTACACAGATCTCATGAATACATTAAATTCTATGTCTAAATTCTACTAATTCTATTATTTTGCTTAAATTGAATAAGACTTGAAGTTGTTGAAATTGTATTATACGTGAATGTAATGTTCGTATAGAATTGATATATCTGTTAACGTGATTACGGTTCAGTACTTTTAGGAAGTATTCTTTTAAATACTTTCAAGGACACTCAACCATTGTAACAACTTAAAGGCACAGCGTCGGAGGTCTGGGTTATCACGTGCGCCACCAGCAAGGAGAAAACAGTCTGTGACAGGAGGATTGTCACACCTGCAACAGACAGTGGTGCATCACCCGGAGCGTCTGACCTGTGACCTGTGCCACGACGTCGCGTCGCGTTTGTTTTTAAGCTGCCTTCCCTTCATTCCAAGTATCCGGCTCGTCCCGGAACGATTCAAAGAGGAAATGTTTGCGGCACTTGATCACGCTACGGGACACGCACCTCATCTGAAACAGCACTCCCCACCGCGCCATCACCGATTGCCCTAAAACATTTCTTCTTTGATCGTGTCGAAAACAAAATAAAATTACTAGTGAAGAAAGCTGTTCGCGTTTAATACAATCGCGCGCGAACACAACAATTACATATACACAGTGATACACATAATTCATCAGGCAGCACTGAACTGAGGATGTAGTTAGCACAGGCAGGTCAGACAATGAACGGTCGATACCTAACAGAGGAATGGCATCAGATACTTGGGGCAAGGTTTCTGCCACGAGGTTCAGGAACACAGTCAACGAGAGCAAGATGGTCACTCCTGCAACAGAACACAGCTTGAATACAGCTACGGCTCCACTGCTACCTAATCTATTGGCATTTCGTCGATAACGGTCCCGATAAAAGTGTTCTCCGATTTATTGGCGTTCTGTCGCTGCTCCACTATTTACCTACTTACCGTAGCGCCACCAGGAAATCATGCCAATACAGGAGACAATTTGGGAATTTTAAACAGGTCTTGTTAGGTCAGGGTAGTCATGCAGCTGCTGCGCCCTCCAAGTATCAACGGGCAGTAGTCCATCAAGGGACACAGGGCGTCAAACACACGATGCTCCCAGGAGGCCTAGCATACCTATCAGGGGAACTGCGTCAGACGTAGTTGGAATCTTTTCAGCTACTAGGTTGAGAAATACAGTCAATGAAAGAAGAATGGTGACACCTGAAATGCAGATTTTGAATTTTGAACGTGTCGTGTCCGTCATGGCATGTCAGGCGCGCTGGAGCCGTCTCTCGACGTGGAGATGTGTTAAGTAGGTACATGTATAACGTTTTGTAATGTGATGTAAAATGTGGCGTGTATAATAAAATCGACACTGCGCGATGCGAATGATTTAGCATAGGCAGTGTTTTCAAGCGGCACCCATACAACACAGGAGTGCAAACACACAATGCGACATACGAACATGTACCTAATGTAAGTTTCTCGCCGGAGTCGGGCGGTAGCGTAAATCCCAATAGCGCCATGGAAGAAATGAGCACGCAAGGAACTATTAGATTGAAAAAGTAGTACAATGTACGCCGTCGAATTTGAATCGTAAATGTTACGTCCACGTACGGTTCGGGGCAGCACTGATAGACTATGGTATTTTTCTTTCCCGGCATACCTATAACGATATCGAGTTTAACAAATTTGAAAAGGAACCACGAAATTTTCGTCTTACCGATAAGGTACCATTCACCGTTAGTGATGAAATCAGACAAATCACCACCGTCTTCTGAATTTAATATAAGGTCCAGCTACGCAAAACTTTTACTTGTAATACGAACTAATACTCACCATAGTAACAATCTGCTATTTTGCATGCAAGTAAGTACTAGTCCCAACACACGATAAGGAGACGGTGCTAAAATGAACTACTTATTTTAATTTAATTCGACATGCCATACAAGGTAATTTTAATCAAATAATCAGACTTGCATAACAACAAAAAAGATATTTCGAAAGATAAATAATTAGATTCTAATAATATACATTTACATAATAAGACTCATTACATACATATTCAAGGCATAAGAACGATTTTCGTAAAATCGCAGTGAATTTCAAAATAGTTAATTTGCTACTACCACCACCTACATAAAGATTCGTTCAGATATTCTAAATACGCCAAATATTATATTTACATGCACGCTCGAAACTACAGAAATCAATTAGAAATACACAAAACCGTGCTATACGAATATGTATATTGGATAGTATGTAATCAACGGCCTATAGATCGAAAATTGGATAACGTACTAATACTTTTAAAGGTTCAAAAGGTTCATTAAAGTGAAACGTAAATAATAAAACGTAGATGATGTGCAGTCAAGTTCAAAATTAATGTCCCGAATCGCGAGCATTGCGCTGGCAATAAATACATGGCACAACGAACAAATCTATAAAAAGTACTTACGATGTTTAACACGAATTATGCTTATTATGCTATTATGTTATTGCTTTAAATATTCAATTCATAATTTGTTTGTTGTATTGTATTTGTCCGCGCAATGCTCGCGACCCGGGACATTAATTTTGAACTTGATACGTATATACTCGGAGATAGAGTTGTTTTATTTTATCGTGAATTTGATAAGTTTTATAAAATCAGTCGTCGATGTAGATCCAGGTCACGCTAATCAAGCGCTCGAACTGCATTTTCTATTTCGAGCAATGTAAACGTGCACACTTTAAAAATGGATCGCAATCAATCGAACAATTTTGCGTTCTGTTACGTGTCGAGTGCAATCTGCCCTTTTAATATCCGCTTGCTGGAAATGGGAAATTTAAATTCGAGTGTTTAATAAGTTACGCATCATTACGACTCGATCGGTGCCAATAATTGATTATCAAACCTAATCGAACACGTCGATATTCAAAAAGAAAAGGCAAGTTCGTCGATACGATATCTTCGGAACATTATTGAACGTTACTGGACATTTTAGGAATACTATTGGACGAAATAATATTTTGACGTTAACATAGATGATTCAATAGATAGGTTTAATACTATACTAGATCATATATTATAATAATAGTGTCAAAATTTCGTTAACTCAAAGATGAAATAGGTACTTCAATGTTTTTATTATTATTATTATTTTTTTTTTTTTGGTAAAAGAGTTAATAAATATCAACTAAACATCTACATTTTATTATTTATATATGTGTCTATTTATTGAACTCTTATTCTCCACGTTTTGATTATAATTTAAGTATAAATAATACCTGAATAATTTCTCTTATCGTTAGTCTGACTATTAGTTTGTCTCGGTTTTCACGATATTAATGCCTCCGCTCGTTATTTAAAAGAATAATAATAATTTCTAGAAACGATTTAAAAAATCGAACTAACTTTCGCAAACGAAATTGACGAAATTAACGCTTGGGACTTGAACTACTGCAGTATTAACAAATATGTAAATTATTGTAGTAATATACCTGGTTGCCATCATAGGTCCAACTACCAAACTTCATGTCACAGTGTTGGTCATCGAAGGGAAACCACGTAATGTCTATCTTGCATGTGCTCTTGAAGATACCTGGAGGGACGTACAAGCAGCTGCCGTTATGTTTGACCACAACGTTTGTTTGGAAAGTCCCATCGAAACCCTCATCAGCACTTCGTAACAACACAGATTGTTAAAATGGACCGCGACAGTAGGGCACGCGCGGTTTGGACATCATCGCATGCAACAGCCATCCAACATCGATATCGTACAACAGGAAACAGCTAGGTCTATTCATATTTACTGAAGAACGAGTTTTATCACTACCCCTTCGAACTACCCTCCCATGTTTTAATATGAACTTTAAATAAATTCACTGTTTCATTTTGTATTTTGATTAAGTATCATTATTTCCTTGGTTCGGTGATGTTACCATTTTAATCAACGCCATAATAATGGCTAATATATTAGGAAAATAAGTAAGAGGCATCGATTTAAATAATTTTATTTAGTAATCATTTTATTATAATCAAGTGTTTTAAAATACACCGGTATTATTTAATAAATTATTTATTATTTATTTTACTTTTAAATTTATTGTACAACTTTATTTATAAGATCCGATTAGTTTCAGTTTTTATATGAGTGCTGTTATAGAGAGAGTTTTCGGGGACATTCCGGCCCAACAAAAGTCGAATAACAAAACTGCTACCAAATCGTCGCCCACGCGTTTGATTAAAACGTAGAAGAAATTGCTCTTTATGTTTGGATTAATGGTATCAGTCCAAATTCGACTCCAGAAGGCCGGAAGCAGCTGTGGCCGACAGCAACGGCTAGCTGTCTGTGTACTTCCCACCTAACATTCGTTACACACACACAGATGAAGCATTCGCTTTGTATACTTGATCAAGCAAACCAAATTTTCGATTGAAAACACAATAGTTACTTTATAAAATAAAAATGCAACCAATAATGATAAAAACCTATAACTGTTCTTTATTTCATTTAATGGATAAAACCGGAGTTACATTATACTCTTTTCAACTAGAAATTTGAATAAGTTTCACAACTTGCAATAACGTTGAACAAAACTTTTCTTGATTTACATTACGCGATGTACATAAATCAAGAACAGGTTTGCTCGATTACTTACCTAGTTGTGAAAATTGTTCAAGTTTCTAGTTGAAGAGTATAATGTATTTACTTAACTCGAGCTTAAACAAAGATAGCTACATACCACTTGAGTTACTGATAGAGTTTTGTACATCAAAAAGTGATTTACAATACATCATCGTCTGTGTAGCTTTACAAGATACGCAATGAAAGGTTACTATAACGGTTCAATTGGGGTAATCACGTACGTACAAATCAAATAAGTGAAGTTCGAATCGAAATCAAGCGCGCAATTATAATCTAATACAGTCGCAATAAACGTGTTGTGGTTATATAATGAACAGTTCAGTAACTAATAATAGAAGATCAAATTGACGGGATTTCCTCAATTTTGGAAAAAAAAAACTATACTGTACTCTTGGTCTTTTACAGTTTTAAAAAATACAATATTCTGCCAATAAAGGATATCGATATAAGTGAACGAATATCGAAGGGCCCTGAGTTTGACCTAAGAATAAATTAGTTAGAACCTGCACTTTTCAAGAGAAAGGCAATCGTGTGGAAACCCGATCTGTTAACTTCGGACCAAAGAATAGACTATTTTTAACAATATAACTAAGGGATTTGTGGGTATCGACCATGCAACGAAAGGGACTAAAACATTAAAAGTCGCCTATTGATAAATAAATCGCAGATTACCCACAATTGATTTTCATTTAGTGTTTGGATATATGACCAGAATACGATAAAAACGAACTTCGGAAAATCTAAAGGAAGAAAAATAGCCGGAATGAATGAAAATCTATGAATAGAAAAGGGCGACATCCATCACACTTTCACATGAATATTATGTGAGAAAATTCATTTTAACATGTATCCGCCTAGATATCATATAGTTTATATTGATTCAAAATTCTCTTTTAACGATCACGCTGAGGCTTCGACCAACAAAATTGGTCAAAATATTTTTGTTTTCCATATAGGATGGTCGATAATGTTTCGGCAGGTATTCTATGATCTGTTTGCAATACAATAATACAGTTTGGACAAGTAGTTTTGCGCTTCGACGAAGGGCGGTTCGTGTATTTTTGGTGACCTAAATTATCGGGACGATCGTAAGGCTCTTTTTGTTAAATTGCAAATATTGACCTTGCCCCGTTTGTTTATTTATAATTGAACTTCTTGCGTTCTCAGATCGGATGTACACAAGTGTTGCACGTACTTTTATTTGTCGGGATATTGATCTAAATTACCACCGACCGATGTGTATTTCGATCGGCTGCTCCCCGACATCAACAGGCAGCCGATCGAAAGATTTAAATTCACTTTACAATGGTTTTTTTTTGGTCGGAGAAGGCTTTCTGTAGTGTTAGGGAATTCGGAAATCGCGTCCTGGATCTTTAAAAATATTTTTCGACGCAAAAATGGTCGCTTAATCAAATCAAAATTGAATTGTGAACTATATTTTCGTATTTGCATATTTATTTATCTATTTTACTTACCGTGCACGTTTTATCTTTTTTTTTCCGTACTTTCGCTAGGATTGTTAGGGTGTATTGTATGTATGTACTGAATATTGTTTTTTTTTGTCTTAGGTTCTGATACATAACCCATTGTATAAGGAGCACATAGTATCTATATACTTAAGTAGCTACTGTGGATAACGATTCAAATACCTACACTACAATTTCTCTGATGGTGTGTTTTTATTGTGTACCTAATAGATAGATAAAACGTAAATAATTAAAAGAAAAATGCATAAACTTGTTTTTTGTGTACCTATTTACTTTGACATTTAGTGCTTGAGTTTATAGTTTCTAAAACAGTATATGGTTAGTTATTCTAAATTATTTAGCTAATTAATAGGTGTTGTCCTGATTTTACTAACTTGTGGCTACCTATGTACTTAATAAACCAAAAATTAAAAGTCGATATTGAAAAATAAATTGTATAAACGGACATTGAATATAAAAATTTATGTAATATATTCGAATGCCTTCGATCAACTCGAATATAAATATATATATATATAATTTGTTTAATATTAATATTTAACAACAATGTAATGTCCGAATGTACAATAAATTGATCAACACAACTTATAACCAAAATTTGACTATTGTGTTTGGTATGTTGCTTGAAAAGTATACAAAACATGGTTTACATAAAAGTATTTTATATCCTTTGTTTAGATAACTTTAAGGCGTAGTACCATAATCGTAGAACTGGAATCTTTAATTTTGAAATAGTTTTTTAAGTTCATCCCATATAAAAGATATAATTGTGTTTAATCGGTAGATATTAATATTCACAATTATAATTACTCGCATGCAACTGTAATATACTATAACTCAAACAACAGATAAAAGTAGAAGAATAGAAAATAAATTTACGTAATGCATACAGAAATGTGTTACTATGACAGGCACTCCACTTAACTTGTTACCTGTTGTACATAAGTACATCCGGTTTCCATAGTTTATTAGGAGTTATTCTTAAATCTTTGACGCCGCCATATTCGGATTCGTTCCATCGAAGATTATAGTCGTTCCACTCCTGCATAGAAAGCAAACAAGTATAAGAGATAAATGCGATTTTTAAAAAGTGTTTAAATTATCGATGAGTACATATAATATTGTATTTAAAGCATATGAATATGAAGCATCACCATTAACAATACAATAAATATTTGCACATATATAGATCAAGTTTATGGACTCTTTTTTATTATTAGGTATAACTGTAATTAACCGAAATTCGAGAGAAACCATAAACTTTTCAAGCAATAAAAGCAGTTCTAAAGCTAGTACACAGCGACATGCTACAAAGTATTACGCTATTCTATCGCCAGATTACCATTTGATTCAAATGTCCAAACGCCTATCAATTTAAAATAATGAAATAATTTCGGAATTAATGGCGATCCATTGAAAACAAGCTAGTAAGCGAACATCGCAACGTGATCGGTAACATGCAAGGGGGCGGCTTTTAGTATCTTCAATTTTAGCAATTTCATGTTTAGTGTACGATTTTAAAGAAATGTTTCAGTTTAATGTAAAATAGAAATATTTAGTCGTAAGTATAGGACAAATTAAAAAGAAACGTCTCCGTTTTTATATCAGACATAGAAAAGAAAAGAAAATATTTAAATCCTATAATTAGAGCACTCTGTAGGTACACTCGTGCTCACTAGTCTTGACAGGAAACTAGCGAAACCCTTTTCCTCTCAACGTGGCCAAACCAAGGAACGCCCATAAACAAAGAAAAAATGCTACAAGACTATAAATGAGCACGAATATACGTATACGTAGATATTTAAGTACAAATACTAGAAAACAATTTGAATCTGTGTCTAAAATTAGGAAATTTTCAAATTTGAAATCTAAAAATAAAAATAGAAAATTTCTAAAAGTGTACAATATTTGTACTTGTGTAGAGCTCCAGGTGAAATAAGTGAAATAAATAAAGAGAAAACGATTTAAAATATATAATTAACGTAAAAACATGCCTATTAAAAGTTGAAAAAAAAACGTACTAAAAATAAAGACAAAAACAAAATTGCGCCTAACGCCAATAATTAATGGTAATCGATTAGTTAAAAAGCAGAATTATATGATATAGTTTTAAAATATCGAACACACACGGCAGTAGAAGAATAAAAACAATATATGAACTTTGGCGAGATAACTGTCAAGATCGAGCATCCAAAAGTTTAAACTGTTTCAAGTGACCATGACTATCTTAATATAAAATGGAACTACGACTATATGCTATGGACTAACGCTAAGGTAAGGAAACGGGGGTTGCACCAAGTCCACGCGCACCATTCCATATAAAAACGAAAGATTTCGAGCAATGCTGAATTGTCTGCAAACACTAATGACCAACTTTTACATGAGGCATACGCAACTAGAAGGGCCGGCGTGAAACACGGACACACAGCCAAAGAGACAAAAATACTAGGTTCTTAAGGGAGCACACCATCATTCAGGTGGGTTCGACCAGCTAGAAGAGGAATATCAAAGAAGTTAAAATACAGGAACTAACAACCAACCAACTGCCGTGTGTGTATAATGATTTAGTTATTTAATTGGTTTTCACTTACCAAAGAAAGCCAAATATTTGTTATTAGGAGTTGATTCTTCTCGTCCTATGGTAAAACAATAAAAGGGAAACATCGGTAGTTAGTCACATGACAAGGCATGCATACGGCGCACTGATCGACCGTGCCATGACGGGTCTATTCGACACGTAATGGCAGGCCGACGTGCTACGGCGGATGGGTAGTGAAACTTTAATAATTTGTGCTTTCGTACACGACCAGTCCGCCGTGGGAGCTATACGTCCATAGCCACATAGCCCAGAATCAAACACTAACGATGTCAATCAGACATCGTGTCTAATTGGACATACATATAGTGATTGTTCTGTTGAAACACTGCGATAGGCTGGCTGGACCACATGGCACTTACCAAATTCAACCACGCGTTTGTAGTGAGAATCTGATTCTTTTCGTCCTAGACAGGGGAAAACAATAGTAAAACAACAAGACAACATTCTGTCGATACCCTTACTGTAGAACATAAGTCGACAACACAACTCTCCTTGATAATAAACATTTACACCACGCACGCATACATACATTACAATCATTTCATTTTACGGCATCTCCACACAAAATGAACAGCATACAACAATTTACTATCAAGTTTTCCTTTGTAATAAAATTGTTTAATCGGCTTCCGCTTCGCAATTGCTATACTCAAATTAGTAGTTCGCTATTTTTTACGTAATACAAATATTATAAATAATATCAGCAATATTATTTAGAAGAATATAATTGCATACTAACCACATCGATAATTTGCTGCAAAGTTAGGCCGAACTTCACTTCCAGAGGTTCTGACTCGTTGGCTACTGGTCTCTCCAAAATGTTGTACGGAGTCAGCAAGTTGTTTAACAACCGCTTCTCGTGGGGCCCTTGATACGAATCTACAGGAGAAACGACGTTACTTCATTACGTACATATAGATCACGTAATTACTCCCGAAGGTGTAAAAATGTACAAACCTTTTTGGTAGGCAACGGGTACGTACACCTCGATATTCACGCGATTGATTGTATGATTCGGCAAAATATAATATGCGATCGTTTTATCGTAGACAAGTAGTCTAGTTGTTCTATTTTGCTGACTGACCCAATCACGCACGACAAAATCGCGAGTGCCTTCGCAACCTTAATATGATGGTCTTAATCTAATCGTTTTCTGTAATCGTCAGATTTCACCTGTGAAGTGAACTTCGCTGTACGATACTAAAAAATTGTTTAAACTATCCCTAGGCAATGACGTAATTTATTATTTTAAATTAAATAAAGTCTTATATTATTATTAATGTGTAATGTAATCTTGAAAACTCTTACAGCAAATAAAATGCAAAGACAATCATCGAATACTGATGAACTGACCTCGCGAATAGTGGCCATATGCAAACGGTTTGCAAGTTGAGAGCTGCACTCTAGACGCGATGGCCGAAATTGCGCGTCGCTGATGGTCCGGTATGGTATTTACGCCGACAGGAAAGTCCAGTTTTTTTTTAGAAAATTAAGCTCGAGTTGATATTCAATTAAGTTCGCATTTATGTTCGGTTTTAATGTAGACGTTATCGTTGTTGAAATAATAGAAGACAGTTGTGAATATGTGGTGCTTTTGTTGGAATGTGAAATTCGCAACTGTCTATCATTTATATATTAATAAAGAACATGTCCGACAAACTCTGTATATTCCAAGTTATCCGCTGCCCACTTGCCGCTGAATTCTTCTCGAAATTTAACAATGAAATGTTTGAAAATATTTCGCCCATGGGCTTTCCCACTAGCAATTATTGGATGTTTTTTTCCCGAGTTGGCAGACGAAACAGGATACAGATTTGCCCACTTACGTTCACTTACGGCTATTCACTGTCTCGCGACCCTCAGCAGCTATTTCGATCTAATAACAGTAAAATCGTAAAAAGATAGTCAAATTAAAAAGCTTCGTATATGTCGGCATGCTCGATATGATTTTCGTTTTGATTTTCGGTTTCACCGTAATATTGAAAAACAGGAGAAACCCTACCACGTCGATATGGGTTATTTTGTTCTTCGTTACATACGTATTTTTCAACGTCTCGATCTATATAGAAGAAATGTCTAGTTTAAACTTGTGATATAACCACGAATACGTGGTAGGCGAACGCGAATGGTAGAAAATGGGTTACAAAATATCAAAGACATTATATTATGTCAAAGACAAGTACGTATTTGTGCAAGTGTCAAAAGTTTTCTATTTAGTTATAAAATATTTATCGTTTAATTATTAGCTAAAAAAGCAATATAAAAATTTTTAAATTAAACTTGAAAAACTTTATACGCATACATAATTTTTCGAAGTAGGTATCGCATTTATTTTTGTCGTTAGGCGTAAAAAGTTTTGAAATGGTATTACCGATTTGATCCGACTTGAACGTAGGCGTTCCGTCTCGATATAATTACATATTAACTTTACCAACCCCATTTTCGATTTAATTATAACCGGAAGAGAAAATATTAATAACGCCTACACGTTATTTCGATACCTATTATAATTCCGTACATTTTGACCGTTTAACGCTAATATCCATAATTAAACGTCTCGGCATGTAATATTTTTCGAATTTAAACGGTTCGTAGTCAAACGTGTTCAAACGACCGCGCCCAAATATTATATATCACGTTAAATAAGAAAATCTTATTTTAAAAACGAATAGAAAAAAATGTGTCTTTGAACGAAACGTTTTCCCGTGAATAAAATAAAAAGTATTCTTAAATTTAGTTTTTCTATATAAAAAGAAAACAAGTGGAAAATTGTCAATATCCACGAGCTTTCAAAACAACTTGAACGTTCTAAAATATTTCGAGGCCGTTAATTAGTTTTACATTATATCCGGAATCGAAACAAAAAGTTTTGTAAACATAAAGGTAACGAGGAACGTGTTAATAAAACAAAAGATTCTTAAACCACAAAAATAAATACGTCAAATCAATACCTCGATTAACCCTTGTTTAGAGAACAACTGGATCAACTAAACATTGTTGAAAAACGTGGAAATACACCTATTCTCTCTAAAAATATTAATGTTTATTTTGTTATCAATTTGACAGGTTGACATTCAAATCGAACGATATTTCGAGAGCTTCAAATATCGGACCTATAAATAATTCGAAATATGCCCTAGAATTGTTTTCCACATAAATTAATTAACGCCCACAAATTTCGGAAAATGGCTATTGACGAAGCGAAAATCGAGTGCGTTTTCTTTGATGATAATTAAATATTGTCCAGAAACGAGAAGGAACGTGTGAAAAATATTTTTCCGAGAAATTCGAATCGTTTAATTTCGCGTTAATAATAATATTCATTACAGACTGTGTTTTCCCGACAAAATATCAATGAATAAATTTGTTATTTACTGGGTTCACCCAATTAACTAGCGTAACTTCAGAATACACTGGGGTAACGTTATTCAACATCAACTTTGTTAACTCTTGGATTATCGAGAAACACAATAAATTACGAGGTCCTCCTCCATTAAATTGGCCGATTTTTAGTTCCTCCACTGCAGCTTTCTAAATCATATATCGTTGTATATTATCGAAGAATCTATATCGAATTTATTAGAATTGTCAACTTTGGCAATTTCAAGAGATTTCTCTCGCTTAACACGAGTAATTGCAGATTGAAATGGTGAAACAGAAAAACACTTTCTTTCAGTTGTAATTATCTATACATTGTTCGTCATCTTACCTAGTGGCAACGTGATGAGCAGGAAGGCAATGGCCAGAAGCGCCAGCGTTCGCTCGCTCGAGGCCATCCTAGCTCGATGCAAGACTGCTCATGATTGATGCGATAACCCTCCTGAACTGGCCGTCATAGCTGTGAGCCCACAACACACGCCCACGTCGTACAGATTTGGCCAAAGACTGGCACCTGCTACTAGCTGATTACAAAGAGCCACACTCGCGCCAGTTCACTGATCATTTCACATGTGACCAATGCTTTAATGGAAGCGTACTGAAGGCGACTCGCAGGATTCCTGCGGATGGATGCAGGTCAAAATGAGATCAATAAGAACCTGGTGCGCGCGCTAGATCCCGGGTATCGTGCTGGTGCTCAAACTGCAGAGGAACGCACGCGCTGGTGATATGTATAATTTGTAATTTGTAAATTGCTGAGGGTAAATATGAAATTTTGGCTGTCAATAACAGATATTATAAGTTGGGCATATCGGATTTGAGAAAAGCATCTTTGTACCTATACAAAATTTGAATCATCTGCTATTCGTAATAGTACGTATCTATTTAAAACCTGTTCTTTCGATTTTCATTCATGAATATTTCTGATAAGATATTCTTCTCTCTTTTACATTCATTGAATAGAACTTTAGAATATTACGCTTTAGCGTCGAAACGGACGAGAATCTTCCGACATTTCTAAATATCCATTATCCTTAGCCAATATAATAAAATGTGATAAATTAATATCTATTGTTACATAAATCCACTTTTGTCTATAATTTCAGTCTGCGCCAATGCAGAAATAAGTTGATGAGGGTATTGTACTTTCTCCATTCAAAACACAATTTACAATCTACATACGTAATAAAATAAGTAAGTACATACGTAAGTAATAAAGCGGGACAAACCGAAATAAATAAGTTACCATTATCATAGTAAATGCTACATAATTTAAATACAACGTTGAAGCAATCGCAGATGTTGACTTTTATCAAGAAATTAAAGTAATGCACAGTTTTTGTTTTCTAACAAAAGCTTCTGAAATAAAACGTAGATACGCCGTCACTGCTTAAATAATTGTCTACAGGAAGAAAAACGAAAGCTACTCGTTTGCTTGACCTAGACTTGCCCTATATCGCTCGATGTTGTATGAGCATTATTGTTGTGTGAATATTAATAAATAATCGCATTTGTTAATATAATATTAAATGTTTAAATTATCGCTCGTTGTAACATAAGAAATTTTTCATAGGTAATCAATTAGGCAACGAAATGTTCTACAATATTTATAAATCGTTCAAGATTTGCAGCAATTGCGTAACCTTATGGTATTTGCATTTTTAAATGTGAACACATGTAGTCTCATAACCAAGTTGAATTTCGTACTCCTCAGTCATCGCCGTGTTGTACGTAGACGCCCACCGCGCATGCATCCAAAAGTATTGAATGTCATTCCGTTAAACTGTGTTCTGCGTCTGCTGCATGTATAAGGTCAGATCAACAATGGTCGTTGCGAGTTGCTGATGAACTTTCTTAACAATAGATCTAGAAATCTTTTCAACTATGGTAGTACGTCAACATCTCAAAGAACTAAAGGTGTGTCAACTTTTGTTCGTCAGAAGCATGCATCTATCTAAGGACCTTGACGATCGTGAGGCAACGGCGTAACGAGGGTGTGGCGAAAGAGGCGCTACGTTTTGATAGGGTTAAGTAAAATTTCATTTGTTATAATACATTTAAATTTATTAAACTTTTTGCTATTTTTGAGTTAGGGTGGCGCAAGTTAGACACTTGCCACAGGCGTTTCGTACCCTTGTTACGGCGTTGACGTGAGGCATTCAACTGGCGCATGCTCCATTGACATCCCTCAGTTGGAAGCGTTCTCGGCACGAGTGAATTTGCGTCCAACACGTCACTCGACATGTCGCTATCCAACGATAAAATGCTATCTTTTATTGAAGAATTATGGAATGCAAAACATAAAAATTACCTGAATAAAATCAAGTGAACCGATACTTTACGTTCTATGGATGTAGTGGCGGCGAACAATAAAATAAAGGTCTTTACCCATATTTCTCTCGGGAGCGGCAAAAAATGATTAAAAAGAAGAGTGGCGATGGAACTCGGACTTGATATATTGCACAAGTGTGAATGCAGCAACAGAACAGCACATAAACAGCAGAACAGAAAGTTCAATCACAATTCTGTTTATCGTACAAAATGTATCCCCATACCATAACGTCTTGGATCTCTAACTTCGTACGGTTTTTTAGGCGATTTCAAATGTTTAAAGTTTGTAAAAACTACTCTGCATCAAAAAGTTGGTGCAATTTGACTTTTATTTTAATGATTTATAGAAAAAATTGATATTAATGTTAAATAATTTAAGATATTTTCACATTATTGAGTGTACCTAAGGTAAAAGAATGAGTTTCGTGAATTACTACGATCAACATTGATTTTTCAAGGCGTTATAAAAAGATGACCAAAAAATAAAATTAGACTTAGCCGGTTGATGTGATTTCGTATTTCTCTGTAACTTTTAATTCTAAACAATTATTTTAAGTTACATTTTTCGATATTTTTAAAAAAAAGCTACTTTACTCTTGAGATAAAATTATATTTTTTAAACTCCGTCGTATATAATGAGATATTTTAAATTTTTTATTGGTACAGTTTTAGTTTTGGGAGAAGCACCAGGAATAACTTGTTTTCAAAAATTCATAATAAAAAAGTTTCCCATATAATTCGTACTTTATGGATCACACTGTATATGTGAACAACCTATATTTTCATGATCTAGGGTTGAAGGTCGGAGAAAATCCAAATGAAAATGAAAATTCGTTAAAAACCAAATTCACATTATTCGATGTATATTTTTTCCGCTTAATAGACTCAGAAGCGCTGTACACCAAAGTGATTATCATAAGCGGAGTCTACTATATTGTTAAAATTAATAAACACATAAAGTACTTTGTAAAGTACATGACAAGTAAATGACATATCTAATCATGATAATAAATACAAAATTTGATAAAAGTTGCCAGAATTTCGAGAATAGCCAGCGCGGATACCTACTAATTTGTAAAAAATTCTTAAATATCCATAGATTACATTATTTTCCCAGTAGTCTGACTGTTATTACTAAATGTCTAATAGTAGTATTTCGTTCTGGTCGAGTTTATCGGCCAACAATTAAAAAATACCTAATTTAAAGTCTAGTCGGATCAAAGATCAATTTTCAAAGTAGCCCCTTAAATTTCTAAGCATCTAAAACAATCGAAAGCTTATAAAATGTCCATTATTAATATTAAAAGAATACAAAACGATGAAATTTTAAACTTTAAAAAGAAAAATATCCAGAATTATATTCTTATTAAAATATACGTTGTTTTACAAATACCTATATGGAAAAAGTAAATTTTCTGCAATATGAAAAAGCATCGTCTTAATATTACGTTATTAACGTGATTCGCGTTCAATTTCTTAATACAATAATTAGTCGACGCCGACGTTTAAAACTTTATTTGAAGATTTTTAAAATAACGTAACACCTGACTTTCAAATTTGTTAGTCATCAGTTCGGTCGTTTCGATGTCCGGATTTTTTTTAACTATTCGCTTCACAACGTTCCACGCACTAAACATGTCTTGTATTTCTTGAGGCGTTAGTACGTGAGTATCTTCTTCGTAATATTCTTCTCCGTCATCATATTCACTCATAGTCGTTAATTCCTTAATCTCCTCCGACGACAACGGTTTTCCGTGATCTTCGATTAACACCCTCACGTCTTCTGCATCAACCTCAAAACCCAGTGATTCGCCAAGACTAATAATTTGTTTGTCTAAAGCTTTAGCGCCACGATCTTCAACTTTATAAACGATATCGGACCATAAATTGCTCCATGCATCGTTGAGGCAGTGAATAGAAACATCATTCCAAGTATTCACTATAATTCTCACACTGTCTAAAATATTAAACCTAGTCTCCCACAATTCCTTGAAAGTGATTGTTTTGTCTCCCGAAATTTCTTCGAAAAACTTAACGAACATGTTCTTCGTGTAAATTTTTTTAAAAGTGATAGCCACATTGTTGTTTATCGGCTGAACCGATGTAGCAACGTTAGTTGGAATATATTTTATTGTTAAAAAGTTGAATTGCGCTTCGAGAGATACGGCTATATCTGGGTCGTGTGACGATGTATTATCCAACAGTAGTAATACTTTTAAAGGAAGCTTATTCTTTTCCAAGTAGCTTTTCACCGACGGACAAAACACTTCAACGGCCCATTCGTTAAACAAGTACCTCGTCACACTAGATTTTTTGTTGCACCGCCATAATACGCCCAATTTGCTTTTGATGACCTTTTGCTGTTTGAACACTTTAGGAGTTTCCGAGTGATAAACCAGCATTGGCTTCAATTTAAAATCTCCCGAGGCGTTGGCGCTTAATAACAACGCAAGTTTGTCTTTCATAAATTGACGTCCAGACAAAGGAAACTTTTCGTTTAGGATGAATGCTCTCCTTGGCACTCTTTTCCAGAAAAGGTCTACTTCGTTCACGTTAAAAACTTGTTCGGGAAAATAATCTTCCGTTTCGACGAACTTTTGAAACGCCGCCTTAAAATATTCGACTTCTTCAATTTCAAGATCATTCTTGGCAGCTTCCACGTACCTCATAATGTCTTGAACGTCGAATCTTTTTTTAAAACGTTCGAACCACGCTTTGTTAGCTTTAAAATCAACACGCCACGTATCGCTAGTTGATGGTGTTGCGATCATTAAATGGTCGAAAAGTTCTTTCGCACGTTCGCAAATATATTGCTTCGAAACTATTTCGCCTTTCGTATATTTTTCTTGCATCCAAGATATCAAATGGTTTTCCATGTCCGAAATCAACTCGTCCCTTTTTTGTAACGTTTTCGATTCGTCACTTGTCTTAATCTTCGCAAGAGTTAATTGTTTTGTAATCGTAGCAGATATAGTCGATTTCGAATAACCAAATTCGCGCACCAACGCCTTAATTTTAGTTCCATTATCGTATTTTTTCAATATTTCTTGTTTAATTTTGTATGGTATTTTTCGCTCGGTGCTCTCGTTCGAAGACATGATGTATTATTACTAATTATTACGATTTCGTAATCGTTAAACACAAATTATATAAAATACGTTAAATAAATAATTTCGCGACAACTACCACAAAGCCCGTAAAACATTGAAATTGTATTTTCCTTTCCACGTCGCTTGCGTACGTTGGTGTTGTTTGATTAGCAAAAATCGAAATCTAATGTGCATATTATTTATCGTAGCGAACCTTTTTGCGACGAGATTATCATATGTATATGTAGTAATTTAATCCAACAATGAATTTATCGTAAATTCGGAGTCAACTGTGTTATACATTTATTTAAACGTTTATTTTTTATATTTTGCATCGATTGGCATTAAAAAAATAACGCCTATTATTTATAAAATTTTACGATATACAGTCGAATCTATACCGAAGTTGGTATCTCCTTAACTTGAATTTCTCACTAACTCGAATTATTTTGTTATCAAAAGTATTTAGAGCAAGATTTAAATTAAAACACCATCCTCCGAGTCGAATTTTTGAATTGAACTGAAACATTTTTGTTTGGCATTTGCAATATCGCAAAGTAGTGACCGCTTATAATGAACCGTTATAGATGGCCAAACAAATTGTTCATTTAATTCAATGTAATTTTTTTCGCTTATAATGAACTTTCGTATTTAATAAATCACATTTTACATTTCAAACCATACAATGTATCGCTTATAATGACCTTTCTACATACATACTTCAATCTTCAACGTATTTATGGTTTATAACGAATATTCAAAATGTGCTCCTTGAGCTTAAATACAAGCTTGACTCCTGCGAGTTATCGAGTTACAATCATAAACGCACTACACGACATTATTATAACCAATTTGATTAGATGAATTTGTTATCCTTCACAATTTTAATTTCAACACTAAAGACGAGCTGTTTTAAGTGGTCCCATTGGTAAAAATCAATTTCATTTTTTTCAATAAATAATTCGCGTTTTTTAAAATACTGATTTTTTTTGTTTTTCAATAGTAGGTAACTAGATATTAAATTAATGAATTTGCTACTTGTAATAAAACTTTTGATCCTTTGATAGAGGACCTACATTCATATAACATTTCTTACTCAGAATAATCTCCTCAATAAGTTGCTAAAATTTTTACATTCGTTATAAATTGCCCCGTATATACTTTCTTAACGTGTAAATATTTTATTGTTCGTTTTTACTCAATATTTCTAATACCAGCTAAATCCATTTTCTATAGTTTTGAAAAAATCGACAAAAACCCAGGCTTGAAAAAGTAAGCCATATTTCAATATAAGCGCTGTACGTGTATCATTAGAAGGAGGCCGCATTATGATTATGAATAACCACAGCAGTTGAAGCTCTTAAGAACCTTGAATTAACGTAAGAAAAATATGTTAAACAAAGCAAAAATTAATGAATTACATGCGTTTTTGATTGAGTTCCAAATTTTGAGAAATCTCGAAACAACGCCTCATAATTTTGACCTTATTTGAAACGTCTAGTACAGGAACAGAACTACTACAAATATAACTTTTCAAATATAACAAAGCAGCGATTTGAAAAAAACCGTTGATGGTTTTTGCAAAATTTCCGACCCCACCTGAAAGATTTAGTATAGGTCTAAAACTACTAGAAATGTCGTTATATATAACAACAAAGCAAGGAAAGATTTATAATTTTCTCGAAATCTCGAAAAAAAAGACGTATCGACGAAAATTCCATGATTTTAACTAAATTTTATCCCTGCTTGAAACTGTTAGTTTATGTTCGGAACTACTAAAAAAAGTCGTTTTCAAGTATTACAAAACAGGAAATGATCAAATACACGCATTTTTATTATATTCGAAATTTCAGTAAAAAATTTCAAAAATTTTTTTATATGTTTAAGTGTTGAATAATGAAACGGAGTAGATACGCAAGGGGTTTTATGGATCTTTAGAGAAGTCCTGAATCAGAAACTGTAAGAAAGGGGACGTTCAAAAAGGACGTTACGTTTTTTTGGGTATTTTTTACCTCTCCCTCCATGTCATGAAATTCTTACCTCACTCAAAAGGACACATCACAGTATCAATCGCACCCCCCTAAATATTACAAAACATTTTCATACAATGTCAGCATTCACTGCTACAATATCTGTAACGTCTTATTTTCTACCCCAAATTTGAATTTTTTAAATATATATTATGTAGGAGCCATGTTATAAAAGTATTTTATAAAAATTGTTAATTCTTGAAGAAATTCTTTTTTCTTTTGATTGAAAAAGTGTATTAGAACAAATTTGCAGCTAGATGTAATTATTGATTGTATTCGTCATCATGTGATGAGGATCATATTAAAAAAACCACAGACTTGGTATTTGTAGTTTTTATTCATGAAAAACTTTTGCTCTACAATTTTTATTTAAACCTGTTACCAGTAGATGGCATTCATCTATAATAACAAATATCTACTGTTTTAGTTATTACCCTGGCTAGATGACGCTCACAAAATTAAACCTTAGACTTACGGATTTGGATGAGCTTTGTGGTGCTAGATGAGTTCACGTTGTAAAACCTTTGGACCTTATATTTTGTAGTTGAATCTCGTGATCCTAGGTGACGCAATAATCTTCCATCTTATTTTTAAATGTTCGTTCTCACGTACTATTTATGTCCGTACCTACAGTCGATACTTCGCACGTGCTCAAGACTTGAGTAATGTTTAAATCCATATTTACATGGGAAATTTGCATCTAAAAGTATGCTCAAGTCTGAGTTCATGTGATGTATCAACTATAGGTATGGGCATTATAATAGCAGTCTATACTCTTACAATTATTTTGCCGTTTCCAGACCCGAATTTGTTGCATTTGAAAATTTATTAAACTTAACTTATTGTTTATTTAGTTTATGTTCTTTGCAATTCGGAAAGTGCATTTTATCTAAAGCAGTTGAAAATGAAAAATACACGTGTTTACTATATTCAATTTTATTAAAAAAATTTAAGAAATAATTAATGATTTAATATCATATAAATGAAATGAAATAACTTTATTTGTATAAAAATATAAAATTTCAATTCATATTTATACAAGTTTTAATATTCTTATTCTAAAATATTGTTCATAAACATATATAAATTGCATAACCATTAAAAATTGGACGGATCAAATTGTCAGTTCTAATTATACTAAATATTTTACTACCTTAATATTAATCAGATCTCTGAAGTTCAAATTACAATAGAATAAACATGTAATTAATCAAATTTGTTGTACAGGTACATTTTATTTAAAGTATTGTCATAGACAAACTTACTAAGCAGCCCAGGTTTAAGTTTGTTTTATCAAAATATGTAATAATACATTGAAAATCAAATAAAAATATTTTACAAAATAATTAAAGATTTTATAAACAATTATTAATAATTATCAACAATTTGTCATATGTTGTGCCATATAGTTTAAGCTTTTAACACGTTTAACGTCAAATTCTGATTTGATTACAAGAATTATTTAAATTTTCATCTTTGGTTGTAAACCATTACATCTACCAATTAAGTAGAAAATTTGAATTAGGTACTAGTGTTAAGAACATTTATTATTATTAAAATTGAAATGTTTTAAAATAGTTACATAATTTATTGTTGGTGGAATATTTCATTGAACAGACAATATAATAAATTAACTAACATTTATCATTAAAAGTTAAACTATACGACAAGTTTTTTTATAATTAAAAAAAATATATTCATAAAATTAAGAAAGTTAAGTCAATACACAAGCATTTTAAAATCACTTATGCTATATAAAAAAATTTTAAAAAATTTAAAGCTATTGTCAGGCATCCCACACAAATTAAAATTACATTCACATAAAGTAAATAAAATAGCAGCCTTAATGCATACTCTAGGTAGATGAGTTAGTAATTTATAATTAACAGATCTGTACATATTTTTGTTTAATAATTAAATGATGTATAAATGCTATAAAAATATACAATATACTTTAACATGGGCCGTTCTTTGCAAAAAAATTATAAATAAACCAATCAGTCTCACTGTAATATAATCTCATATTTTATAGCATTACAGTAGAAATATTTACTTATTCTTGGTTGATTTAGAAGGCACAATCTAATGATGGATAATTAAATAAAATTATTTTAACAAACTTCGCATTTGTTCAAAAACGAAAAAGTTTTTGTGCACTCAATTTAAAAAAGTATAAGCCTCGCAAAAACTAATTCAGAAGTTTGTTAAAGATTGTGAGAGCAGAAGAATGATTAAAATTGCATGAGAATATGTTTTACAAACATTTGATCCGCTTCGATAGGATGCAGGTGCACCTAAAGATAATATGGCAATTACCTTATATTAAAATTGATATTTATTACAAACATCAAACAACCAAGTATGATAACAATTAGAAATTAACTCTTATCAAGACAACCCAATTTTCCAACACCAACTGACAACGTGGGTCTGTTACACTCAACAGTATATTATTAACTTGGGCACTAACTTTTTTACTTTTTTGAAAATAAATAAATATGAATTATAAATTATTTAGTCTTATGAACAATATATTATAAAAAATGAAATTTCTAAATATAGAATGTAATTACCTTATTAATGTATTCCATGACAGCCGCTACATATGGGTTTTGTAATTGAATCACTCATAGAATTTTACAACAAATAAAACATTGCTTTTTAGAAACCACATTTTTAACCATAAATTGAAATTTTACAATAAATTCTAAGTATTGATTTCTGCAAACCTTTACGCAGTTCCCTTAAGTAACGAAGAAATTGTAAACTTATGCGAACTGTATTATTTTACAAAAACACCTGTTATTTAGATACTAGAGGATTATGTGAGAAGTAATAACAACGAAAATTGACTTATTAAAAGACTTGACCGATTGAAAAGACCAAAAAGACTTAATTGACTTATTAAAAAATAAAATAAAATTATTATAAAATAAAACAACAGACTCACATTGTCCAGATAAGAGTTAAATGCTACAAAAACTAGTATGATTAATATATTGGGTGACATTAATATGTTTTTTATTTTCTTTCTTTTTCTTTGTCAATTGAGTAAATGTTCCACATTTGGCGAGTTCATTTAAAATCAATTGTTTTAACACAATGAATTTATTCTCATTTATTGGGTAAAAAGGTTTACAACATCGACAGAGTTACATTATAGAAGTAGATTATTGAATTTTGAATGAGATGTAAGTGTTCGCCAATGAACAGCTCAAAAGCAATGAGTTATGTTATGCAGTGCTTTCATTCATGCAATCCACATGACATTAGTACATAGGTAGGCAATCAAACATGCACAGTTGGTAGAAACAAAATAATTAGCATGTAACTAAAGATACAATTTTTTTGTAAAACTTGTGATAATCAGGAAGTCAAAAATAAACAATAAAGTAAAAAATAATGAAAAACTAAACGGTAATACAAATTTGAATTGGAGATCTAAAGTGGTCCCAGAATTGACACACAGGAATCCAGCTCATATTGCAGTGAATTCTCAGTAACACATTCTTTACGATTATTATTCGACTGAAATATTGGTTATGCAACTTGCCTAACAAGTATGTTACGGTAATTGTTACTAAATATGTACACAAATATTAATCAATCATTATTACAATAATACGAGACTATAAAATAGTTTATCTTATAAGTGTACGTCATGATACATTATTCTTTTATTTTCCTTCAATGAATAATTGAAAATTCAATCGATATATATATATATATATAAAATCAAATTATTTACTCGAACCTTGTAACATCAAAGCAAAATTTTAAATGTTTTAAACAAATGTGAATGTTGAATATCCTGTCTTTTTTTTTTAATATTATGGATGTGTTTAATTAGACTTTTGTATTGATTTATAAACGTATGGAAAACCATTTGTGAAAATGTAGTGAAATAAAAGGAGAAACTCAATGTAAATTACAGATAGGGAAATTCCACTGGTGCCACTTTGCTGGTGTACCGCTCTTGTTAAAATTTTAGTATTTAAATCAATGGAAGTGCTGAACAAAGTGACAACACCAAAATATTAAATTCCCTAATCTGTTAAAAAGTGCAAGTCACATGGGTTATAATCATTAATGAAAGCACTGTATTATTCAACTTATTTATCACGAAGGTATCAATATATTAATAGAAAGCGGTTTGTTTGCAGAAAAGTTCAACTGCAGGAAGCATTTCATAAGTTCGACCTACTTAATCTGTTTTAACTGTTTTAGCACCTACTCATAAATACAGCTCAACATTATTAATAGCACCCATTATTGACTATTGAGACTACAATTTTAGTTTAAACATAAATCATATATTAAGAATAATCAATATACAATAATCCCCCTGTTAACCAATCGACAGCGACTCAAATTATTATTACATATGTATATACAATAATTAAATGTATTAATTTAATCATTTATTTTCCTTATTTTTTAAATCTTATTTTAAAATTTTATTAATTAGTATATAGACCTGGCACTTTAAATTACTGTCATCATTTCAATGCATTACAGAAAGCTACTTATAATAATGGTTATTGATAGAATAATAACTTTTTGGTTTAACCAACTATTTCGCTTAACTGACTATCTGTCGGTCAATAGGGGGACCAATAATAGGGGTTCAATTGTATATGTTTTAATTACCTTAATTATATTAGTTGTTATGGTTTTTGTTCGAAAACTTACCCATTTGAAAAGTTAAGGGTGGCGAACTCATTCTACCATCACCACCATTAGAAAATGCTAGTACTCTCATATGATATGTTTTACCTGGTGATAGGGTATCTACAAAAGCTTCTAATTTATTACCACCAACTGGTATTATAGTATCATTTGCAAAACTCATATCTTGATCCATTTCCCATACTCTTATCTAAAATAATATTATTGTATCATTTATAAAAAAAAATCATTTTAACAATAATAAAACCTTATATCCTTGTACAGGTTCTTCATCAAGAGATGGTTGTATATAATTCCATACAACTCTAACTGTAGAAGGATTAACTCCAAATACTTGTACTGAAGTTGGAGGTTTTTGTGGTGCTTTACGGAATGTCCGTTCTAAAATCAATAAGATTAGAAAATACTTATATATATAACAAATAATTTATTATTAAACCTAAGTAACGTTCACTTTCAGGACCTTCACCAGCCGAATTGAAAGCCATAACTTTAACAAAATAATATGTATCTGGGTGCAATCCAACGATGAGAGACCAAGGATTTAATGATCGTGAAAGGTAATATAAACTACTATTTTCTTGATTATCTGTTTTCCAGTATTTTATCTAAGAATAAATACATAAAAATATTGTTTCGTAACACAATACAATTTAATTTAAAAGAAGTTATCACACATTTTCAGAAAATAATCCACAAATAAATGATTATTTATTCAAATCATTCTATTATAATTCGATATGATCTGGGCAAATTAATAAATATATCAAATGTTATCTATTCCACACACAATTTAGTAAAGTGGAAAGTAATGAGATTTAAATATATAATCATTCAACAATTCAAAGTGACACTAAATATTTGATAATAAAACCATACCCTGTATCCAATAAGTTTTCCATGAAGAGCTGCTCTAGTTTCCTCAATAGCATTCCAACTGACGTTCAATGCAGTAGAATTATATGAAAGAGCTGAAACCAGTTGAGGAGCAACTTGAGGCATATCCTCTGCAGAATAAATTACTACCTCTGGACTCTCGGGTCCTGCACCAACATCATTCCATGCCTACAAATAATAAGTTAGACAATTATTTAAACTTGAAATAAGCCTCAAATAATGCTGACATCTAATTTATTAATATTTCTTATATCGTTTATTAAAAATGTTTTAAAACATAATTTTTTTGCGTAGCAAGTAATTTTTATACAAAGTTCGTATACAAAGGGAAATGTTTTTAGTGAAAAATTGAAGATTATCATACATTTAATTGCTACATGCATTTTTATTCACTGTGTTTTATAATTCCGTAAATAGTGAATAAAAAACTCTTCATATAGAAGTTTAAACTGCAATGTTAACGAAATATTAAGAAAAATATGTAAGACACTGTTAAATTAATCCATTGAAAATTCTACAAAAAGCAGAAAATAAATAAAATTACTAAAATGACTAATATTGGTAAAGTGCTCAAAATAATCTCCGTTAAAAGTATTGAAAAACAAAAAAAAACAGGGAGTGTAATTAACGAAATACAGGCAACAAATCACATTTTAATTAATAACATAAAGTTTGAACTGAAATTTATTATCTTTATATATTTATACAGGGTGTATCTACTACCTTGCACCAATTATATATGACTGATAAACTTGTTAATGTGACCAACTTCTTTTAGTAAATGTTTTTGATACAATGCTTTGTATCGAAATTATCGATATTGTTTTGGTTTTTAAATAACTGCCGCAACTTTTTTGGTAATAAACAATTTTCAAAATTAAACACTTTTTAGGAACTACTTTTTATTGTCCACAACTTTTGTATTTACATAATTTTCAAAATGTTTAAAACTTCAAAATGGCAGCTGTTTAAAAATTTTAAAGTCGATCATTTTGAAAACTGCCCGATGGATTTTTTAAAAATTTATATTTTTATAAACGCCTAAAAATACGCCAAAGTTTTTGTCTAAAACATTTTCATCGATTTCCGTTAGTTTCTATAGGTTAATTTAGTAATAATTGCCTTTGCACAATATGCAATTCTCAGTAGGGTTTTCACATTAAAAAAAAAATGCTTTTCTTGAAACAATAACAGAAACTATGGTGGCTTAAAAAGCATTTTTTTTTAAATAAATAATGTGAGAACCTAACTGCCTACCGAGAATTACGTATTGTGCGAAGGCACAATATATTCCTAACTTAGAGAAACTAAAGGAAATTGATAAATATGTTTTAGACAACAGTTTTAAGCAATCCTAAAAATATAAATTAAAAAAAAATCCATCGGACAATATTCAAAATGACAAACATTAAAATTTTTGAATGACCGCCATTTTGAGAAGTTAAACATTTTGAAAATTACAAAAACATAAAAGTTGTAGATAATAACAAGTAGCTCATAAACAATGGTTGTTTTTGAAAATTGGTTCATTATCAAAAAAGTTATGGCAGTTATTAAAAACATATTATGAAGCATTGCGTCGAAAAAATTTACTAAAGAGTTGTTCACATTGACGAGTTCCATCATTCATAAATCGTTGGTCCAAGGTAGTAGATAAGCCCTGTATAATCATTTAAGTGCACACAAAAGTAAACATATACTTAAAAAAAAAAACAATTGTATGGTGCACAGGGTTTTTTCTTACATAAGATTGTGACTGGTGACAAAAAGTTGATGCTTTTGTCGATTCCGAAAGATGTATTACACTTGAAGAAGACTGGGAGGTTTGATGTCCTCTATCTTCCCTAAACATTGCATTAAAAATGTTCTAAGTTTATAATTTTCTGTAAATTTTGAAAACATATTTATTAATTGTAATACGGGTTTTAATTTTTTAATTATTTTGGGACGTTAATTAATGGCAACTATTTAGTGTGAATGTTCTTTTCTTAATCTAAATGAAATATATTAAAATAAAAATATAAATCTAGTTTTAAATTTCATAATTTTATCGGTAGTTACTAACCTGTACTTTCACAATATATTGAGTATAAAAATAATCTGCAGAAATATATACTACAGCTTTTCCTGTATTTCCAAATTCCTTCAAAGATAACGTCTGAAATTCAGTTTCGTGTTCTTTACGTTTCCAGAAAATTTTGTAATAAATTCCAGGGCCATTTTGTTCTTGAGATAATAATGGCGACCATGTTATTGTAAGATCACCTAAGGTACCGCCACCGCCACTAATTTTATCTGGATAAATATATGGTCTATCAGGAGGTGTAGAATGACGAGGACTTGGAGCAGATGGTAAACCCATTCCAAGTTCGTTCCAAGCATTTACACGAAATTCGTAAACTGACCAGGGTGTCAAAATATTATCTATAACTGCTTCCTTTCTACCAGTATATCTGTCAATTTCTACGGCTTGAACTCCATGGGTAATGTTTACCCAGGTGTTATTCCAATTTGTACGTCCACTAATGGAATAGGCTAAAATGGGACGACCATGAGAAGCACCATCTGTCCATTGTAATGTTACTGATGTTCGTTGAATTCCTCCTACTTGTACTCCACCTATTGGTATTATAAATACGTATAAGTATTTTTTAAGCATTTAATAAACAAACCTGGTTGACCAGGAGGACCTTCGACAATAACACTCGACTTAGAAGTAACTCTACCAACTGCAGATTTTACTATACATTCATAATCACCAGCGTCAGAAAATGTTAAATTAGAAATATACAAGGAACCACCATTTAACTGCTAAAATTAAAAATAACATTATAAAACACTTCAATTGTTATAAATTTATAAACTTACTAAACGATTATTCGAGTTTTTAACATCGATATCTCTTATTCTCATACCATTATGTGCCCAAATATATGCAACATCGAGCATCTCTTCAGTTTCTGCTCGACATTGTAAATAAATATTTTGAAACACAGATGCAACAATCCTCGGTCTTAATGATTCGACCAATCTAGGTTTGTCTATCAATATTAGTTTACAATGAATATTTTATAGAAAAAGAGTTGCTTTATTTCTTACGTAAAACTATCAAACGCCCATGCGATTCATCCATACCAAGTTCATTTGTTGCAGTACATGTATAAATCCCTTCATCGTCTCTCGAGACAGGACTTATAATTAAATTTCCATTTTCGAGAATTCTTCTATGACCACCAGAACCAATTATATTCAAATCTTTCTTCCAAATATACTTTGGCCTTGGGGCAGCTTCTGGATTGCATTTTATAGTTACATTACCTTGTTCAGCTGCATATGTTTCGGTTTCCAAAGGATGCTTTTTGAATGAAGGTTTGAACGCTAAACATTTTTTATAGTTAGTTAAAATTTATAATTAGAAGATTTAATATAAATCACTTATTAATGAAATGTATAAGAATTGAATAATATAGTTTTTAGAATGTTAATTAAGTATTAACGTAATAGTAGCAGCGGTGAGCGGTGAAGCACAAAATTTTACACAGTTGTTCTTTAGGATAAATAAAACATTTTGGCCGATAGCACTCAAAATTTTAGCATGTAATTAAAAAATTCGAGCTATTGATATTGACCTAAAATTGCAACTAAAAGGTCACTGAAAAGAGAGTAAGAAATTCGATTGTCTGGATAATTTGACCCATATAGGGTCAAAAATTGTAACTAAATATATAATTTACAAAAGTGGCCATGTGAGGTGTCTTTTATATTGAATTGGAGTCAATAAAACATTTTATGACTCTTCGATTCATACTATAAGTGTAGCAACCATTTCCAAAAATTGCGGCTAAAATACGCTGCTTAATTCTATTTTATTTTTGTCGATATCATGTAAAATATTAATGGTATTAAGATGATTAGTAAATTTAATCATTTTAAAGGTGAAAATTATTAATGGATAAATTACAGTTAGACACTAACTTACCTAATACCCTTAATTGTGCCGAAGAATATCTAGCTTTTAAAGTGTTGGATGCTCTGCACTGATACATGCCAGGATCTCGATATTCATCAACATAATTTATAGTTAAAACATTATCTTGAATTTTAACTCTGCCTCGATCTTCTTGATCCAAATACCCCATAACTGAAATTTATTTTTAATATTATAAATAAAAATTGTAAAGTTAATACTTTAAACATTATAGTCTTAAGATTAAACGGAACCATCAACTAAACAAAAACCTTAAAATAGTTTAAATTGTAACGTAGATAATAATTTATCTACTTACAAAAAGGCGATTGATAACATTTTGCAGTACAATGAACTGCGGTGAACAGAGAAAATCGATCATTTCCAATTTGACGGAATTCCAAATATTTAAACTACAATTTATTAAAAAGTATGCAAAAATGTCATGTTTTTTTTAACAAAAAAGGTGTGATAATACATTATTCTAATAACACATATGTTTTTTACTGTACTTTGCATTCCTGTAAAGGAAAAATTTGATAATTAAAACAAATACCGATTTTAAAAAACTGTACATTCAATGACCTTGGAAAAAATAAAACTATTAAATATTCATCAACAACCAAAATTAGAATAAAATTGTATGTATAGCTTCCAAGAAATTAATTAAAAATTTGTATTTTCTAAATTACACAAAAATCTAATATACAATTTTTTCAACAACTTGCCGTAATATTATACTCACTCACATTAGTTACTGTAAATTTTTTAAGAATTTTTGAATGTACAATTTTTTTTCGGTCAGTTTCATTTTACCTTAAAGATAGAAAATACAAACATTTTGTTGTATATGTATGGATGTAAAGTTCATCTCGCCATGTCTGTTTTTTTTACATTTTTAATAACTAATTTTATCTTATCCAAGGTGATTTCAGAATTAACTTACAATCAAAATAATAATTTTATAATACTTGAACATTAATTATTTTATTTATTCATTTTTATAATTCGTACCTAATTGTCGGCCATTTCTCCACCAAGTATAATTTACATCTGGTATACCAAACGCCTCGCAAGTCCAAACCAATTCTCCCCTATTATCGATATGTTTATCAGTTAATGGAATTGTAAAATTGGGTTCAGCTGAATAGAATATAGTTAACATACAAAAAATAATAATGAATAACACACAAACCTTGAATACTTAATATAACACTATTTTCAAGTGAAGAACGATCATTATATACTCTACATACATATTCACCTTGATCCTCTACTCGAACTTTCGGAATAATTAAAACTCTATTATAACTAGTAGAATATGCACTACGAGGTAAATTACCACCTCGTCTCGTCCAATTATAACTAGGTATTGGACTAAAATATAAACATTTAATTTAACTAATAACTTAAAATAATAAAACTTACTATCCAAATACTACGCATTCTAATCTAACATCTTGACCAGCTAACGGTGCATCGGGAAACGCTTTTGGAAAGTTATTCGGAAATTTTAATTGTTGATAATTTGCTAAAATTTGCTCAAATATAACAATATTCTATTCAATACAACAATTTACATACAATGTGGATTAACTCTTAAAGGAAAAAATGGCCCATTTCTACCAGTATCCGAAACTTCAGATTGAACACTACAACTATAATTTCCCCGATCTATAGTTTCTAAGGCAGAAAAATATAAAGTTCCATCATATGATACGAAAACTCGTTTATCTTCTTCGACAAAATTTGGAAAATAATCGCGAGACCAATAATATTTTACGCCCGGAAAATGGGTCGGTGGATCGCAGTAAATAGCTTTGCCCCAATTTTGATCGCCCGATTCCGGCGATCTTTTAAACACAAACTCCAATATAAATCCAAAATTTAATTCTGAACTTTCAGAAATTATAGTACCATATTTATTTGTCGCTTTACAATGGTAAGTGGCACGATCTTGTTTCTAAAATGACCATTTTAATGTTTATCAATACAAGTATGTCTAAATACCTGTTCGGGATTATTAATTATTAAAGTACCACCACTAATTGTATATCTAAGATCTTTCAAAGGATCAATTTCTCGAGCAATAAGTCTATCATTTTGATAGTCTTCTCTAAACCATTGATATACGGGAGTTGGATATCCACCTGCTAAACAACTACAAAAAAATTATTTAAATGCATGTGAAATCAACCAATAAAAACATAATTTTGGACATTCGTGTTCTTAAATTTTATGACTTCTTGTATTTTTACTGAATCTATGAAAATGATAAAAAATGCAGTTTCAGATTTTTTGGGCACTTGGTTTACAAGTTATTAACTTTAAAAAATACGAAAATTGTATAAAATTTACACCATTTTAAACCTTTGAATGGCCCTATCTCAAAAGCTATTTGACTTAGCAAGCTGCATTTTGTGTCATTTTCTTTAGTTTTTTATAAACTCTAATTCGATATGCTACAAGGTTATGTTACTAAAACTGTTATTGTTTTAAACAATAAATCAAAAAAACAAAAGCTTTAATGTTTTTGAAAAAATTATGTCGTTTATACAATAATTGAGAATATAAATACTCAATTTAGTGATGGTATTTCGATGGGATCCTATTATAAAAAAATATATCAACCAATAGTGCACAGAAAAAGAAAACTAAAACGTGCTATGCATTTAACCGGTTAATATTATTTTGTATCAAATTAACTAAAAATTACATTTTTTACCTTGCATTTGACTTTTTGAAATAAAAAACTAACAAAACATGATTTTCAAAATAGCTATGACTGAATATTTAAATGTAGTTTTTAATTTCAAATAAGTTTTCTTAATAACAATTTTCGATAGTGTCAAAAATAATGACTCTTTACTCTTGAGCCAAATCAATGTTTTCAGACATACCCTATGACTGATAAATTTTGACTTTTGATGGTTGTAATTTGGGTTTTAGACTGCGCACCACCAACTTTTATAAAGAATAATTTTTCTTAAGAAATTAATAATAAACAAGTTTTCCATATGATTCAGACTTTTTTGCAAACACTGTATATGTTACTAATATCACACTATCTCTTTGACTTCATAACATCAAATGCTGTAAGATAAAAAATATAATTTTCAGTCAATTTGATACCCAATAATTATCCCATTAAGTGCATAGTATGTTTTAGTTTACTTTTCCCTGTGCACTATTGGTCAATATATTTTTTATAATAGGATCCCATCGAGATACTATCACAAAATCAAATACTAATATTCTCAATTAGTGTATAAAAAACATATTTTTTTCAAATAAATCAAAGCTTTCAATTTTTTTCTTCAAAAAACATTTTTTTTTAATTGTTTAAAACAATAAAAATTTTACTAACATAGCCTTGTAGCACATCAAATTAAAGCTTACAAAAAATTGAAGAAATTACACAAAATGCAACTTTCCAAGTCAGATAGTTTTTCATTAAAAATTTACTATTTGGTATTTTTTGTTATTTTGATGGGTAGAACTGTGCAAAAAATTAGCAATTTCTGAGTTATCGAGGTTTAGTCCATTGGTTGATTTTGTCTGAAATGATCCATAAATTTTATGTAAAAAATATATTACCTAAGCGAAACGTCGTTGTAAATTTTTCGTTTTGATAAATCAAATGTTACATCTTGTGGCTGTTTTATAAAATAAGGTCCTCTCGGTATTTGTTCTGGATTATCGATATATATTCCATATTGATAGTTTCTATCGTCAGTTAACAATCTTTGCAAAGTATGTATATTAGCTTCGCAGATGAACAAATGCGGTTCGTCGCCTCTGACCATTTGAAAACCCCATCGCATTGAAGTAGTTGAAAAATTATACACCAAGTAATCTTTTCCATAAGGATCAGTATTGTCGGGAAGAAATGCTTCTTGCATATGTAATAATGGTGATCCATTAGGATTTTGCCAATTATGTAAATCTACTTGGTGAGATCCTGCATACCATCTTCTATGTTGTGGATCAATCTGGGTTAACTGATAAATTAAAAAGCCATGTTCGTCTAAATTTTCTATGGACACCAAATCAGATGCACCAGTTTCAGGTACATAGGACTAAAAAATTTAAAGTTCACAATTAACAAAATAAAAACCTAACTTAATAACTTACTTGACAAATTTTTCTGGCTTCGTTATATGGCCGTGATGGCGATTTTTAACTTACACCCATATCACAATTTGCTTGACCTGCTTGCTATTTCCTTTGTATATTGTACTCTATGGCTTCTTTAACCACTTGGCTTATACAGTTGGTAAAATCATCAGATTCTTGGTAATTCCGCAATGCTTTCAACAAGCTTTCGTCTAAAACACTTTATCGTAAAGAACTTCGACTTTAATCGTTAAAGTCTTGCACTTCAGTCAATTTCAAGTCATTCATTCGGCCTACTTCGTTACTCAATTGTAACCTTGCATTACTACGTTTCACTTTAAATACTTCAATTCTATTGTAACTTTATCACAGTTTAGTGAAATTTCGACATTGTATTGATCAATCTAATCTCAATATTTCTTAATTCGATCTATTCTTCATCGTTTCGATCTGCAATTTCGTTATTCTCAATATGTTTCGTATCAATATCTTGAATCAATTTCGCAGTATTGCATTATGTTTTTATCGTTATTCGTTATTTCGATGATATTCTTCAATATGTGATAATGATATTCGCTTGAGTTCTTCAATTATTGACGATATATATCTGAATTCGTATTTCAATTAATTTATCTATCATCAATTTTCGATTCGTATTTACTTATCTGATATAATTGACTGATTTTCTTTATTATTACATTACAATTAGAATAATTAGTTACTAATTAATCAACTTTTCATATACGATTTATTAACATTTAATTCATTATATTTATATTGTATGATTACTCGATGTTTTAATACATTTAACTTTATTTACTCAATTATTACATAGATTAACTCTTATTAGTAGTATTTATCAATTTTCAATATCGTAAATCATAACGTATCTTATTTCATTATATATTTCCATTATATCATTACATTTTAACGTAACTTTATTATTATTAAAATATTTTTCGTTCAATTGACTATGATTAGTATATGATTTAATGAACATTATAACTTTTTCAAATCTAAGCAGTTTTAATACATCAATATCTAATTAATGAATATTATCGTAATTTAATACATTTTAATTTCAAATTGCATTGTAAATGCTATTAGTACCTGTTATAAGAGATTACTTATAATATATGAATTTAAACTAATGTATTGTTACACGATATATCGTTAATCAACATAATTTGCAAATTATCATTTAATTAGTAAAATCTAACTTCATTTTCAATTACAACTAATTAATTAATGTTTTTAAATTAGTTATGACTAAACATAATATTAATTCAGAATTAAAATTTGCTTAGAAAATTACTTCAAATAGTTTTAAAAATTCTTGAAATACTATTTAGATAAGTGTATCACGCATTTATAATATTTGATAATAAACAATTATATTAGAAATTATAATTATAGAATGTTAAATGTGTTATGATATTAGTGTAAGATTAATCAGATATAGACTTATTGACTAAATCTTATTAAATTATAAACTATTAATTCTATATTCACATATCAATAATTATACTTAATTTTATAATTTACTTAATTTAAAGTTTATATCTTAAAATCTTATTATAAGAATCATTAACATTTTCAAAAGTAAATTTACATGTTTAATTACTTAAAACTTATAATTACTTAACTTTATGTATACAAAGGATATCATAATACTCATTATTACTACGTCAAATATTTCATATGTTATACTATTTGATCTGATTAACGTATTATAATTATATTACGTTAACATTATAATTTACTATGAACTTTATTTATTGATATTCATCAATTAAATTTTCTAAATATAATTTCGATCATATACTATAATAATAATTGATTTACATATTTTCATATTTGTATAGATTTATATAAATTATGAACTTCAAATAATTTAATTCATATATAATTACATATATATTAAATTTATTAATTTATTAATAATGATAAATACTATTTGTAGTAAATATATATATTTATCAATTTAGTCAGTTAAATTACAATTATACAAATATAAATTAATGTATAATCTATTATAATATATATGATTATATACAATAATTATTAGATATTAAATTTTAATTACTAAAATTTAATTTTAAGTTAATTATGAATCTATAAATATATAATATTATATATTATAAATGTATATAAATTCATATATTAAGTTAAATTCTATCATTATCATTATTAATTACATTATAAACATTGAATTATTAATTTACATAAATTTATCATTTAATTACAAATATGAATTAATTTGAATTATTAACTGATTACAAATTATTAATTATTAAATTATATAAATTATAAAAATATAATATATGTTTAAAATTTATTTAAAGTACTAAATAATTAATATATATTATAATACTAAATCATCATAGATGTATATAGTATAAAATTTACATTTATATTAAATATAAAGATAATATGTAACTTTAAAGAATAAAATATATATCTAATCAATTATTAAAATATTTCTAATTAGAATATATTATAAATTATATTGTAACTATTAAAAATTTCATAAAATTAATAACAAATTATGTAACAATTATTGATTAATATTTAGAATTAGCAAATTAAATATAATATCATAGATATATATAACAGATATTAAAGATTAATTATAAATATTTATTAATCACTATAATTTACAAATTACATATATACATTTTAATAATATATTTGATATAATTTATATACTTATGATAATTATCATTTAATATAATAATTAATTAGATTATATATTTTATTAATACTATATTAATAATTTAAAATTTTTACTATAAATTATATATATAGATCTATTAAATTACATAATTGTTAAATTATAATATTTATTAAATAGATAAACATTGACTATAATTAGATATAGCAATAACTATGTTATAAAAAATAATATAAATATACAAAGATCAATTAAGTATCACAAATAGTATTTTAAATTACATTAATATTATATTATTATAATTCATTTTATAATTACAATTTAATATACTATATTATAAATGATAAATATTTCATATTACTATTATTATATTAATAATGATTATTAAATAAATGAATTTACATTAATACAAGTTAACATTATAAATTAATGAATTTGATATTAGTCATAAATATTTAAATTAAAACATTAATTTTTAAATTAACATTATTTAAACTTAAAATCAAAATAATTTAACAAATAAAATTTAATAAACTAAATTTTAAAAATTAAATATTAAAAATTTGATATTCAATATAACAATTTAAAACAATTCAACAAATAAATTTTAATTAATAGATATTAAAATATTATAATTAAATTTAAAATTTATTAATTAATTAACAAATATTAAAAAATTTTATATTAAATAAAATTTAAATTTCAAATTAAATTAATAAATATTATATTTTATAAATAAAGTATTTAAATATTATTTATTACATTACAATTGAAATTTATTAAATATTAAAAAAATATTTAAATAACTTTTGCAAAATAAATTAAAAATTAAAAATTTTTTAAACTTCATTTAAATTAGAAAAATAAATTTAAAAAAATTATTATAATTATCGATCATTTAAAATATTTTGAATATTAAATCAACTAAATTTATAAATAAAAATAAAATATTAAAATCAATTTAAAAATTTACATATAAAAATAACGTTAAATTATTAATTCTATAATTATTAATTAAAATTAATTATTAAATATTCTTAAAAATATTTATAAATTTTATTAAATAAATTTATATTAAATTATTCAAAATTATTAATTAATTTGAAAATTTGTTTACTTTGAAATTTAAAAGATTAATTATAATTAATTGAATACTTAAATATAAAATAATTATTTAAAAATTTATTAGAAATTTTAATATAATAAAATTAATTTTAAAATTTAGATAACAACTTAATAAAATTTATAAAATATCAATGTAGATTATAATTAAAACTATAAATTGCCAATTAAAAAAAATAATAATATTCATATTATAAAATTTTATGTAATTTATAAATTCTTAACAATTATATGCAAATGTTAATTTTAAAAATTATTAATATTATTTTTATATATATGTAAAAATTATAATGTATTAAAATTTTATTTAAAAATTATTTATATATAATTTAAAATTAAGAATATTATTTAATAATTATTTTAATTATACTATAAATTAAAATTTCAATAATAAATTTAAATTAATATGTTTAAATTTTCATTTAAAATTGAAATATAAAATGATAAATTTATTATAATAAATAAATCAGTAATAAAATAAATTTTTTAATTTCTATATGAATTAATTAAAAAAATTATAAAATAATTTAATTAACATTAATGACAATATTCACCCATTGAAATTGTTATCAATTTATAACTTCTACTAATAATTAATTAATAATTAATAAATTATTAACATATTTCATAATATATAATTTATAATATTTAATATTTAATTTTATAATAAAATTAATTATAAATTAAAATAATATTATTATTAATTAAATTTAAAAATAAAAATAATATATTTAATAATTTAATTTATATATTATTTTAAAATAATAAATTTATTATTTAAAATTTATTAAAAATATTAATTATAATTAATTTTAATAAAATTTGAATAATATTTTAAAATTATTGTTTCTGTTACGCGAAATGAGGTATTCTGCGAACGGAAATGCGAAATGACAGTTCGGGACGCGAAATATTATGGATTGTTATTCATTAACCTCAAATTAATTAATCGTAAATGTCAAACTTTCTAATCACATTTTTACTAATTTTGGGACAGTTATTAAAAAAATATTTGATACACGATTGCGAAATGCTTTCGCATTCTCGAATGATTTATTTGCTCGCTAGCGCTCGCAGAAAAATTTTTATTCTCGAATGCAAATAGTATAGTAATATTGTATAACTAGTGCTAAAATATCCACCTTTCCGCACGTGTTATATACTATGCTTTTCCGACGATCACAAGTATTTTTATTAAAAAAAATTGATTTTTGACGTTTACGAAAGTTCGTTTGACATTTTAATAAAATGTCATTTTACATTTAAATTATCATTTAAATGACATTTTAATAAAATGTCAAATTTGATAATAAAACAGTTTATGCGTAAAGTAATTGCATGAGAGTGTAGAAGACTTTGATTGACCGTGTGCAATGATCGCACACGGGCTGCAACGTTTTCGATTGGCTAACGAGTTTCTTTACGCACGGTCAGCCTATTTGTTTGTAATGGTCAACTTTCCATAACATTTATTGGTGTGAAATTATGCACTTTTCATAATGGTCGTCGGAAAATGTAACTTTCCGTACTAATAATGTAGGTAATATACCTATTTCTAGTATTTTTATTTGTATTACACCACCAAAGTTTTATAAATATGTACATATAAATAAAGACCATTTATTAAATAATGACGTCAAAAGTAGAAGGTGCCATATACAAAAAAGGCAATATCGTAAGAACTTCAATTGCAAAATAGTCGTCAAAAAACTTAGTTACAAAATAGCAAGAAAAAAGAACAAAATTGATGTATTCCAGTGATCTTGCGAATTCCTCATTGTTAATTTTCTCAAATTTAAGACATTTTATTGGTGCAATATACGATGTAATGAGATAGCTAATCGTGATTAATATTTTGTTAATCAGGATTCCGTTTCTAAAATGTATGTAAAATGTCATACACTAACCGTTTATTGATGTTACAATAAATTATGTCTAAATTCACAATATTGACTTAAAGGACTTAAAAGAAGAACATTTCGCTTGATTTATACTGTTAAGTGACCAATGCTCGCGTTAGATTTTTAGGTTGTAAAATTTATGACCTTTTACAATAAAAATAGGGAGGTCTAGTCATATTACCCAGTATTTAACAATAGTTGTGGGACGACCCACAATCATTGTCCGATATTGGGCGTTAACATTTAAACCAAAAACTAAAACTTCCAACAACCCGCTTTTGATTATTTATAAAAAATTGATGTAAAAACGAAAATGATCATCGGAAGTGATTCTTAACGGCAAGACGTGCTAAAATTTCTCCAATTTATTCAAATGATCGTTAAAAACACACATTGAAATTTTAAAAAATTGCAAAGCAATTATTTAATTAAAATAAGTATTTATTAAGCAAAAGAGCACGTTGTGCCGTAGAGGGAATGTTACGTTACCCACTAGTTATTAATTTGCAAACTTTGGTTACCCCAGTTTTGAGTTATGATTGCAGTAAAATTGTACTTTTTACACATTCATTAAGGTTTTTAAAGGTGTTATGGAAATGATAGATTTTTTTAAGTATTTTTCTGTGAATCAGAACATTGTAATCTATGGAAAACGTAATTTATTTCATGAAAACATCAATCTTTTTATTTGGGCTGTACCGCCGTTAAGACAATTTTAGGCTGCTAACGCTGCAGCAAAAACTGAAGAACTGCATTTCGAGTAGTGTTGTCCATTTCCCTTTTTTAAATTAATCTTCTTGATGAATCACTCATTTTGGGCACTTTTCACACCAAATTAAAGTGGCAGCGGGTGCACTTTCAAACCTTTGTTAGTTGTCAATCTGACACATTCCTATTATATAACTTCTCTTTTGAGTATTTAATTTTTTAGAATATTACTTCCAGGATTAAATTGTATTTGCCAATAATCAGCAGAAAAAAAGTCAAAGTCACAACTAATTTGGGACAGAGGGAGTAATATATAACAAACTCCACACAAAAATATTGTTTTCAATTTAGTATTTGAATGTTTTATACTTTGTTACTCTAAAACAGATAAACAATACCGTTTTCAATAATAGGGCTTTAACAGTTCTTGAATATTTTTGCTAACAAATATCAATAATTGTTTAAAAATTAAATACAGTAAAACCTGGATATTATGATTAATATGTAATGCTCGTACTTATAGCCGAAACTCAATTTTATATTTGAGATATACTTTGCCAAGCACCAAGTACGGAGTACTTCTGATTGCTACTATTTTACTATTAAATTATAATACGTAAATTCATGTTAAGCATTGCTTATGATCGAGAACGAGGGAAATATTGACTATAAATACAGGCATAAATCTATTGTGGTTTTCGTACTTTGATTTCCAGACATAAAATTATTACATAATACTTGATTATTTTTTCAGTGCATGCACATGATTGAATATTATGCACAAATTATACAAATAAGGTACAGTAAAACATTCTAATATCAAGAAAATTTCAATAACTAGCAATATGTTGGTTCCAATGTGCCAAATAATTAAATTTTTACTGTATTTGATATTTCTATTAAAATAAAAAATATCACATAAATGTAAAAATAATATATGAAATAATCTATTGTTTTTAAAATCAATTGTATGAACGATTAAAAAACATTTTGAACAAAATATTCCCACAAATATTTTTTTTTACATTTTGTTTCAAAAGTTTGACAAATACTAAAATTTAGAATTTCACTACATTATTCTTTAACTGATTTTTAATGCTACTCTAATTATCCTACAAATTTATTTAAATATGTGTAGTTATGAAATTTTAAATAACGATTTTTAAAAATTAGTATTTGAACTTGGCCATATTGAAATAAATAAATGTCTTATATCGCGCTAATAAAAAAACCGTTTCATACAGAATTTTTCAATAAACTAAAACCACTCGTTTGCACTTTCAGGATGTAAAATATATTATAAATTTCATAAAATTTTGAATTTTACATTAATTATAATTTTAATTGAAACATGATTCGTAATATTGTAAAATAAACACAGATGGTAACAAATGTTGCATGTACTGAATTTTAATTATATTTAGTATCAATACATTAACATACATTTATATTAAAAAACAACAAGATCGTTTTATCAATTTTTCTTAATTATTTAACGGGAAGAAAATTTTCAACTGACACATATATAGGTACTTGTGTTTGAATCTAAAAAGGTATTCAGTGAAATAGAAAATATATCAATTATACCTAACGCAATCATTCATAGTCTCAGGAAGCGGTATTACATTGCAATGATGTGCCTATTTGGTACCGCCATTTGTGCAAAAGGCATGTGCGAAATGAGCAATGTTCTCCATACATACAAAAGCAGAGAAGTTATCACAATTTCAATTTGAAACATTAACACTTCAGTTAAAGACATTGACATTACAGGATAGACTGCACTATCTGTTTAAACAAAAATAAAAAACTTTAATTATACAAGATGATACATCTGAAATTTTTGGATGATACCAGTACAAGCTGATTTGTCGCAGTTACATCTCAATCTAGTTTTTAAATGGAATAAGCACTAATGTTAACCAATTGCTTTATATATATACATATATAATTTTTACATTCAAAATAATTATCCAAATATATACAAATAATTAAATCGTATTAACAAATATAATATAATTGAAAAATGTTACACTAGTGCTTATTTCAACCGATTACTAATGTAATTACCACACACACAGTCCTGGATATGCTTTAGAGAACACTATATCCCCTCAACTAGTCTTAATCTATAGGAATATAAAACACCCTAAAAATGTAATGGTCAAAAATATTGTCCAATTGATAGTCTTTAAGACTCGGAGAACAATGCATGCCACTTATTCACAAATTTGCTATCTTACGTGACATCAATTATCTGGGGCAGTATATACTATAACATAATTTGAAAAAGTAAATTAGTGTATCGAAAATTGCAAACTAACATATATTGTAAAATAGAATTACAAATACAATTATAGATTAAATATTAAATAAAATTCTGCGCATGACTAATTTGCTCCGATATAATTATGAGGCTCCAGATCCGCACTTGCCTTCATGTATACACTTTCTCATGCAACGTAAGTCTTGAAATTATAACTTTTAGTTTCTTGTTTTATAGAAGTACACAAATAGTTTTCTTTTTCTGCTTTTGTTTTTTCTCTGGTGACTTTTTATTGATTTGTCGAACTAAATCATAAAATATCTGAAACAAATTAAAAATTTAAGCATTGATATTTTTATAAAAGCAAAATAACACTAACATCATTAACATTTATTTTAGCTTTGGCAGAGGTCTCCATGAAGGCACAGTTGAACTGGCGTGATAGGTTGATACCCTGATCTTTGCCTACGACTCTTTCTTCTTCCAAATCACATTTATTGCCCACCAGTACCATAGGTACATCATCAGTATCCTTTAAACAAGAAAATACAATTGATTTTATAATGTAATACTTTTTGTGAATTTATTAAATAAATAAAAATTGCATTAATAAACTTTAAAAAAGGTGAGTGTTCAAGTTATCGAATTATCTTTATAAATATATTTGAAATATATTTATTTCATTACTCCCGATAATTAATACGATACATACATCGATGTTAAGAATAGACACAAAAATAGTCCACATTAACAAAACTCAAATGACCTTATTGTCTAATACATGGATATATGAAAGATTTTTGTCGTAAACCATTCACAATAATAGAAATTAGTCCTTTAGAATTACAATTCTCAAATGATGATTTTCGTAGGTCATGATGACGATCAGTTTCCTAATAATCCATATTCTTGAAATCACTTAGATCAACACTGTGATATTTCAAAAGCATTACAGCCTATATGGTCAGAAATTTGTTTGATTGAAAATCAGTTCCCCTCGTTCGAATAATCTGACCTCATTAATCACTTAAGTTGTGATAATTAACCCATTCATGACTTCCTGGCATTTTTATAGATTTTTAATGCACAAAACTGTAATACCTGCACAAAATAAAGGCATGCAAGTTAGTAATAGTAATTTGCACAAATAATTTCAAGGAAAACGAAAACAAAAAATATAAGATGGTGATTGATGTTTTTTTTAGTTTCATCCATGTCTTCAAATGCTTCATTAATGAAAATTTCAAAATAATTGTCTGAATCGTTCCTTCAAGTTTCTTGCATTAGTAACGAAATCGCCCAGTATATTATGCAAATGCTCAGATAATTTTTTAGTTGTTAACAATAAACTGAATTTGTGAAACCTGGTAAACTATAGTCTGGGACATGAAAGAAAAATGGGCAGAGCTTACACGACACTTGCCAGTTCCTTTCGATCGCGACCTTAAAGCATGAGTGGAAGAAGGATTTAGAGGACCAAACTGATAGTACTGTCCATTTTTCTTTCGTGACCGCATGGTAATTACAATCCTGTGTGGGTTGGCATCTTAACAAGTTATGTAGATGCAAGCAACTGATATAAAATAAAAATAATAAAAATGTATCCTCAGTTTTTGAAATTGACTAATCTTTCAACTTACCGAATAATCACGTTTTGGAGAAAATGTCATAAATTATAACTTTTAGGAACAAATGGACTGTAATGTACTACTATCAAAAATATATATGTTTATGTAAAATAATGACCAAAACCGACCACTTTAAATTAGCAAAAATTAAAACGAACGTTAACAGTTTTTTTGGTAAAAATTACTTATTAAAATTCTGCCAATATTGATGGTATTTTTATTATTTAAAAAATCATTCGTAAATCACAATTTTTAAGTTTGACCATTTAAAACTGGGATCTCATATATTGTTTTAAACTGATTTTTATACGTATTAAATGAAAATCATAGTCGAAAATAGGAGCAATCAAGTTAAATTAAGAAAAATATATTTGCATTATAAACAGATTTATAATAAAAATAGTAAGTACGCATTAACTTTTACAAGTTTAAATAAACTTGTGCCAATAAAAAAGTATCTATATGTTTGTTTAATTGCATTAGTTTCAAAATGCTCTATACGAACTAATTACCTCAAATTTAATAATACTGTTCAACAAACTAATTTGTCTTATTTTATAATTATTGTGCTATATTAACTCTTAAATCAATAATTCGTTAAAGACAAATACAAGATTATTCATAAAATTATCCATCATAATTAGCACATGTGTATATATTCGGGATAATCGGTTAATTGATTAAAAAAAATAAAAAAATGAATAAAACTATTATCTTTGTCAAATAAGCATTATATTCTAACATCCCCAGCTAACAATTTTTAAATTTCGCGGCGGATTTCTGTTGGTACTACTCGTATATAAACGTCAAAATCAGGTTAAATAACAAAGGCAGTGACGTACCGCAGTAAATGATTAAATTAAACTAATAATATTTTAATGTAAACATGTTCAAAAATAACATAAGTGGTAAAATACGTGAAACTAGACGAAATTATTTATATATGTAACAGCAGGTATAATATTTCGTTACTCAAACAATTCAGAATTCCTTTTGCCTAATTTATCACTACTACTGACTGCAAATGTTTTCATGTGATACCAATAGAAATCCGCCGCGAAATTTAAAAATTGTTAGTTGGGATTGGACATGTTAGTTTTTTTGAAAACCAATAATAGCTTGATAACTCATGTAATCACTTGCAATTGAATGGTTAGTAATTACTAATTGAGTTCTGATAATTCTTATATTTATAAAATGTTAGCTAAAACTTCGGTATTTCAAGGTTTTCCAATAGCATATGATATACCTACATTCAAACTGATAAGAATTTGTTGAAGGTTATTCGATATAATTATTTCTTCTAGAATTATTAAATAATTTTGTGGAAATAAATTACATTTAGAAAAGTGGAAATTTAAAACTATATATATATATATCCAAAATAAATACGATTGCATTATAATACAATTAGATCATATAATAATTTGCAATGATAATATTTTAAACAGTTTAAAGTAAGTTTATTTAAAAATCTAAAAAATTAAGTTATTTTCTGTTACAAAAATATTTAAAAAATATACTAGCTTCATTTCTAAATTTAAAAACACTGGGTGTGGTCTGAATACACAGGATGTCGTCTATGCAGATTATATTTATTGTAGAATCAGAAAAATTTTCAACGCGATTTTTCAAATGTATTTTCTTTTTTTTTAAATTTTTTGAATCGTCCGATAAGTAAAAAAATATACATATAGTTTAATATATTTATCAACAATATTAAACATAAATTATACTTCAAACACGATAAGAAGATAACCGTTAATTTAAATAAGCAATACATATAACCATGTGCAAGTATTAAATAAAATACCATATACATATAATTAAATTTTAAATTTAACGATTTAATTTTAAATATCAGTTATCAAATATTTCTTACTACATTTTGCTAGATTTAGGTAGTTATATAAAAAATATATAATGTATTTCATAAACTTTGAGTCACGAATTTTGATAAAATATAAGAATTTTTTCTTTATTTACAGAACATCCTGTATATATACTACATTCGTGTAATAGAAAATAAAAATTACCTTAACTCGGAGAATTTGTTCACGGAGATCTTGAAGATCATTAAATGTAGATTGCGCGGTTATGGAATATACCAGTACGAATCCTTGACCGTTTTTCATGTACAAATCCCTCATGGCGGTAAATTGTTCCTAGAATATAATAAAAACCATGAGTAATTAATTCAAATAATAGGTGTGTTTAAAAATACACTCCTATCAATGCAAATATTAAAAACAACTTACTGTTCCAGCTGTATCTAAAATTTCAAGCATACATTGTTGTCCATCGACTTCAACTTGTTTTCTATAACTGTCTTCTATTGTTGGATCATATTTTTCTACAAATATTCCTTGCACAAATTGCACCGTGAGTGCAGATTTGCCAACACCACCCGAACCCAATACTACAATTTTATATTCTCGCATCCTGCCTTTGTATATGATCAATCAAGCTACCCCCTCTATAAAAAAGAAAGTAATCTATGAATACCTGTAGTACGATAAGAATTAACATTAATAAAAGCAAACTGTCTTAATAACTTTTGTGGATAACGTAATCATCCCGATAAAATAAACCACAACCCAACAGGAAGCAACAAAATACTAAAATGTTGGCAAAGTTATTCAAAAACTAAACTACAGTAAATTAATTATACCTACTTAAAAATTGAGTTAACATGCATTCATAATTATGACATGAATTTGATTCAAAACATAGCATTAGTAATCCACTGTTAAAAAATATGAAATGCTCGATGAATCATAAAACAAAGTAACTTTAGTTTGCAACCACGCTTACTATTAACGTTACAAAAACAACGATCTAGAATTTCCTTGGGGTGGCGAACCCTAAAAACAATACAAGCCAAGACCTATGCCCTTCTGCCAACTATCACCACGAAGTTTATTTATAAATTATAGATACATACGTCGCGAGCTATCCACCTCCTGTGCGACAGTCCTATTCTTCAGGACGATAGGGTCGCGTCCACCTCACGGATAAGTTTAAAGTTTACCGTCAAATCAAGTTCATTAAACACTTTTAATTCACACCGTCATGGCTCAACGCTTGAACAAACACCCATTTAAATAATTATTTCGATTTTCCACTTAGTTTTTACAATATTTTCATTCTTTTATGGTCCGTAAACTTTTAGAAGGGAAGATTTACAGAGAAATAGTTTAACTTACCGTATATTTTACACCGTTATTTCGGCACAGGCGATGGCTGAAATACGTTCAAACTATAGAAGTATGGTTGTAGCAGTAGGCAGTCACAATTATAATATGCTGCGTCTCAAACCGCGCATGGAAACATGCCGCACCCGAACTCAAACCTTACCGATATAAAATACAACATAAACGTTCCAGAAATAAAGAATACTGTTAAGAAAGATAATGTGATTAATAGATCGCAGCACTTTCTAACATTAGATAACTATGCTATGACATCGTCAAATTACACCTACAGTTTCCTGTTTGATTAGCAACAATTTCAGCAGTACTAAACATACTTTTTATGTACATACATATGATTAAAGATTGTACACGACTGTACGTACTAATACATTAATAGTCAGACGTCACAAATCTCGTCAAATTTAAACTGGATGCATAAAATCGTAGTGTCCAAAAAACAACAGGAAAATAAAGAATAGTGGCAATAACTTAGATATTATTTACATATTTTAAATTATAAATATTACTTATATAAGAGTATTTAACTAAATACCTTAAAATTAAAAAAATATCTGAAGTGTGCGCGTAAGTAACAAACGGTTCGTTTTCGTTAACCTCAAATTATTTTATAGTTGTTTGGCGTGAGCAGTTGGTGCTTTCTAATGTTTGCTCCTTGTATTTTGTAGTATTATCTTAGTTTATTATCTTTGTATAATCTTTTAGTATTCAGCACACTGCGCATAGAAAATACTCCAAACGCAAAGACAACCACATCATATTTTTTAATTTTAAGGTATTTAGTTAAATAATCTTATATTAGTAATATTTATATTGTAAAATATGTAAATAGTAACTTAGTTATTTCTACTACTCTTTATTTTCCTTATTTCGAAATCACAGTGTCACAATAATGCTTTGAAGGTACCCTTATAAATAAAAACCTTATAGGTAACGGTGCTTAAGTATCAATAAGGGACTTTCTTTTTGGACACTGCGATTTTATGTACCCACTTTGTGACGTTAAACTATTCATTCTCCATTGATACCAATATTTTAAAACAAAAATTAATAAGATTATAGTTTTATTTGATATGTTGATTGTTTTAGTGATGAAGAATTTAATTTCGAGTATAAAATACGTAACATATTCCTTATTATAACAGAGATAAATAATTGGTGACATCACGAACGTTGGTAAATTTAAAGCGATGCATGAGATATAAAAATTCTACGATAAAATGATCCTTATTGGCACAATAAAATTTACATTTTTGAGAAGCTAGGAAATTATAGTAAAGCTTGTTCTACATGGTACTAGAACTCATACTAGTTTGTTTATATACTTGTTTCTATGCTGGATATTCCGAGTGAAGTTGCCACATATATGTATGTACGACCAACTTCATATTGCAGTGTAGCAAACTGTTTTGTAATTTTATATATTATCAAACATAACCTCCAAGTTAAAATGAACGATAGGTTAGAAATAGTCAATAAGTGTATAAAAATTACGAGAATTTTAAGTATTCTACGTAAAGTATATCGCTTAAAATCATTAACAAATAGTAAACCGAAATGTTTTTATGTTGACAACACGTTTGAATCGTGCGCTTTGCATTTCTAGTATGAAAAATTAGAATCAAATCTATAATTGAAACTCGACTGACTGAAAGAAATTCTAGTATAGGACAAATATAGTATGAATATTGGATAAATCTAGCATCATGTAGAATACGCTTTACATGTACAATATATATACACGTACGGTGGGGAATGTCACTGATGTAAAGTAAGGGACGTATATTATGTCTATATTGTCTATTATGAGTATATTGTATTATATGATAAAAAACACTAAATCCGTAATGTATACATATTTATAAACTAAAAAACATTTCTGGTCTAAATTCGAGTCTGACAATGTTTTCGCCTTTGCGAAGGTTTCGTAGTGGTATTTCCAGTAATAAAATAAGACATCTCACCATCTCAACGACAATGCTGACCACCAATGCGAACCGACTGACTGCTGATAATAAGTCAAGATTCATAAACGGAAAGACTAGATAACTAGCCGAGAACTTGTGCCGTTACTTCTCCCTCGTTGCACTATTGGTCGCATACGAGCTCACGTTGCCTGCGACATAAAATAAGTCCCTCACTGTACATACAATATATTGTCGTGTTTTCTCCCAGTTTTGATATGCATTTGTATAAAATTAAAAATCACCTTCAGTACAGAAATCAAGCATATTTTAAATATATATGTACACATATAATCCTAAAAGTCCGAAATTCTGGGGTAACTCTGGAATACAATCGCCTCTAAAACTCGTAAACACCTCTAAAACTATTACAAAAAACGCACTAGATTGCTTTTAACCCGATCGCGGTGTTCTAAATGCACAATAAAATTGTCTAATAAAATCAAGTAGACTATAAAAACTTTTCAAAATGATGTAAATGTATTAAAAATTGATAGAAGATTCCAAAAAAGACAAAATATACAGGGTGTTCCATTTAAAAATCGAAAGTTGAGATCATTTCCGGCGTAATCGGAAGCGTAATAATAGTTCTCCAATAGCCAAAATATAGCACCGATATACTTTATTACTTTCAAAAAAATTCAGACCGCCACCTTTTTCACCGTCAAAAATAAAGGCTGTTAAACATAACTTTCAATTCTTTGATAATATCAAGGTTTGATAATATTATACAAAATAAACTTTTTTCAAATTACTAATACTAGTGTCCTTTTAAAAAAACATTAATAATTAACAATTTACACAAAAATTATGGAATTTTTTTAATTCCATTATTGTTGTATGTCTAAATAGACATTGATAGTTAAATACAGTAGGACCTCGATTATCTGTCACTCGATTAACCGTCAACTTCTATTAACCATCGGGACATTAGCTGTCTACAGTCACTTGTAGCTCAGTGTATTTCTCACCACATCTACCACTTTCTTCTTTTTTCACTGTTCTTTGTCCGCTCTGTTTTCCCGCCTCTTATTTATATAACGGTCGATGACTATGTACATACATAATGTGCAGTAGGGTACAGAATTAATGTCGCTAATCGCGAGCATTATGCGGGCACACATGACGCAACGAACAAATTATCATTAGAATATTTAAAGTTCAGCTTTCTATTTGTAATTTGTCTCATTCGTCGTAAATTATTTTTGTAGCTTTGTAATTGTGCCGTGTATTACTTGCCCATTGCTAGTGCAAATTTTGCATCCGATTGTACATACAAACTGCAAAAAATTTCATTAAAAATTCCTTACTGTTCTGCTAATCGTCTTTTCGATTATCCGTCAACACTCCGGTCCTATGCTTGACAGATAATCGAGGTCCTACTGTACTTTTAAACTAAAACTAAGAATAAAAAAAATTCAATAATACATATCTGGGATATGCAGGTCTCTTAGGAGAGTTCGCTTTAAGGTTCAAATTCGCAAGTTTTACGGAACTTTTGCTAAAGTTTACAGCCAAAATAATAATTTTGGAAATTTGATCGTTGCATTATTATATTATTTTATATCATAGAATTTAATGTAGGCGTCGATTTTGTAGAAAAAATGTTTATTTTTGTTTAAATTTCAGGTTTAAAAATGCCATTTATTTGGTATATAGTAAAAATGGTATTGAAGAATTTTAAGAAAATAAAGATTTTTGTACAAAATCGATGTATACGTCAAATTCTATAATATAAAATAATATAATAATGCAACGATCAAATTTCCAAAGTTATTATTTTGACTGTAAGCTTTAGCGAAAGTTCTGTAAAACTTGCGAATTTAAACCTTAAAGCGAGCTTTCCTAAGAGGCCTTAATTGGCACATGGAATTGGGTTATGTGCTGCTTGCCTATTTATCGCGAGGAAGAATTACTAATTAGCAACGTCGTCTTATATTCTCATTAAATGCACTTTTTTCTGATGTGTTTGTTGCAACAAACGTAGAATTTAAATTGTATTTTAAAAAGTGATGAATCGCAGCGCAAATAATTTTTTCAAACGCGGATTTTCATCCGCTTCGCCAATTACGGTACGTAAGAATGAAAATGAGTTTGGTCTTTTTTCAAACACGTTAATCATAGTGTCTGATAAAACTCTGTTTAGTTCATCAACGCGCGAACGTTTTTAGCGCCGTAGAAGGCGGTCGATAAAAATAATTTCTATTTGAAAAATTTTTAAAAATATAAAAAAGAGTAGCATAACGCCAAACTTGATCCTTTTATTACTTTGCTAGTGAAGGATTCCCACCTCCTGCCCAGCTCCTACGTAATTTCAGGACGACATCAAAGATATTGCTGATAAGTTTAAAATGAAGTACATAGTTACTTATTGTGTTGAAAGATATCTTTGTTATACATGTATCGACAATGTATGTCTTCAAATTTATGCGCACAAGAAATAAAGTCATTATTATTAACTATGGAAACAACATAATTATTATAAAAAGGGACGATCGCAGTTATTGGGTCAGTAGATAATATATATATATAATTTTTTAAATTAAATTTACCGACTTCGCGTTTTGTTTTAATTTTTTAAATGTATTTGAGAAGTTAATTTACATCGTTTTTATATATTTACGTTTTTAAGTGAAATATTTGGAATGTAATTAGATTTAAGCATCAACTAAGAATTTGCGAGTCATAAGTAAGAGACGCAAATAGTCAATTAAATCTAGGTATGTTGAATTAACGTACTATTCGAATTCGTTCATATGTAAACGTGATAAAACAATTGTTTCAACTGAATACAGTTAGTGCGCCCTAGTTTGAATGTATTTACATAGAATTGTAATAGACAAGCACATTTAGATACAACAAACTATTTAGTGTAGGTAATGAGAATTTACCTACTTTTATTTATCATCTATGTCTATTTGAATTATTTAACAAACATTTGCGTTGTTCGAGTTCCACATAATAAAGTCAAATGCAGGCATCGGGCCGTTATTGATCGCGTTATTGAAATGTAGGTACTGACACTTGAAGCTTAATTGATAATCCACTATAAAGCTTAACTAGGAGAGTTCTGAAAATTGACAGGATAATTAGTCAAGTAGAAGTACCGAATTGAAACTCGACACCGTAACTCTGAAAATTTGACGTTTAGGACGATCTTTTGTTTTTGCTTCGTATTTTGGGATTAACAATTAGTTATTATTTAAGTGAATAATGTCGAACATAATTAGATGTAATTCGAACGTTATTATATAGTATTTTACAATTTTTTTTACGGAAATAAAGTTTTAATTGGATTATATTATGGACGTATACTTATTTTCATTACGTCTTAAAAACTTGCTTTTGTGCGCAACGAAAATAGCTTAATGACATCTTATGTCGATTTATTGAAGGAATTTAGATATTTTCACGTCGGCTAATTTTTATTATCGTACAATTATTTTTCAAGAGTGGACCAACAGAAAGGGATTATACATTATTGCGTTTTAACTAACTTTTAAATAAACGTCTTATTTTCGTTGTCTTCCTTTTCGTACGATTGTTTTGTCGACTTTTTACGAAGCGATGCTTAAAAATAAGGAATTAACTATTTAAAGCAAATAATTTCCAATTTTTGTTACGGCGCGGGGTGCGAGCAGTTATTTATACTACCCTTACTCCAGCACTGCACGCGCGCAAAACTAGTTGTTGCAATTGCCTAACAATAAAACATTACTAAAATCGTTTTGTTTAGTAACTAAATTGCATCCAAAATACCCTAGAATATAAATATCATAATATTATATCGACGCCAAAAGCGACTTCCGTTTTTCTTAATAAACTTTTTAGTTTTATTAAATTGTAGGAATCAATAATTTTTATTTGATCTTCATTCGATCCTTTAGTTGTTTTTGATTTAAAACAATCTCGCAATATTAAAAGTCGACCCTATTTTGCAAGAGGTTTCAGGCAGCCGTTTATTTAATAGAATAACGGCAACTCTAACTTACAATTATTAGTTACCTGCAATAGTTTAAACTGTTGTTAGTTCAAATCTATTTTCAAATATTGTTTTTGAATAATACGTACATAGGAACTTTAATGTTTGCTGTTATTTATTATTTTAAGTATTGTTTAGATATTAAATGGACCTACATTTTTATATAAAAAGTCTTGTAACGTAATAACTTTTTATGTATAGCTAATAAAAAACCAGGTCTACTAAAATTGTTTTCGACGAATACGTCGTAGCTGTAATGTGAATGTAGGCAATCATGGGGTAGGTAATGGATCTAATGGAAAATGCGGCTCGAAATACATTTGCCTATGTATGTAATTATACCCTTCAATGTTTTGAAATACACAAAATGGAATTGAAAGAAATAAAATGCAAAACTACATTTTTATAATTAGGTATACATTTAATTTCGCTTCCATTCGTTTCGTTAATTACTACTACGTGGCGCAGTACGGTTTTTTGTTTATAAGAATCTATTCAACATGGAATTAACTATTTTAAATGAAAATTCTTTAAATTGGCTAGAAAAGAGGGTATTGATTTCGTTTGTGCTATTACAACTTGTTAAAGTTTATTTTTAACTTGAGATTAAATTTTTAATTGAAAACTAGCGAGTTCGCGTTTCAATAACGAACTAAGAATCGAACAATTGTGATATAGAAACGTGCTAATTTCGTCAATTTAATTACCTCCGCTATTCAGAGGACCCTTTATAATCATCAGAGGAGTCTATATTTGAATGGAAACGTAGGTTCGAAATCAGGTTAATGTTGATAATTTTTTGGGAAAAATGGGAAAAGAAGTTGAAGCATTAAATTCTAAATCTAATTGGTACACTACTAGATGTTATATGAAAGTATGTATATGTAGGTATACACACAAACATACATATATAAAATTATGCGGCATCGAAGTGCCCATGCGCCTTTCATTGATCTGTAGGAAAAATCGGTCAGTTCTATAAGAGACGTACGTCGCGACACTTTTAATATAAGATAGTAAATACCAGTATTTGTAAGTTTACGATTTATAAATTAGGGTAGGCCCGTTTGGTTTACAGCATCCCTTCCGCTAAGGGTCACACAGTGGTCCCGCGGTAGCGCAGTAGCATTTTGCTGGAGGAACATCTAACCACGATGACTTCAGTATATGAATGTGCAAAGTAGGCGCCAGCTAATAAAAATGAAGTAACTTAATCTAAATTAATCGTTAATATATTAAAATATATGTATATACATGTGTATGTATGGTATGTCTCGTACAAATATACATAAGTATATATGTATATATGATAAACATAAATTTCTGAAATGTATAAAATGAAAGTGAACTAACAAGATTCTTCCATAATGTTAAATTCGTTAAACATAACAAAATTAATATAATATGATCCGCAATAATAAAATATTATAATTTATAAAATTAAAAATTGTTCTTGCACGGAACTGGCGCGAGTTTTGCCACTCTATCCATGGACAGTGGCATGCAGCAATGTCAATCCAAATGCGGTCATCGAGTTCTGACGTTCATTATCTTCTTACACATCTGCTTGTCGCTGCCCAACGGTAGGCAACTCTGACTTGCAATTTTCCCGATTGTCCAGCATTCCTTCTACTTCTTTACCTCTTTTACAACTTTATTATAAACTTATACACTATATTTGCCAATCAAACTTTAAGTTCCATTCATAGAGTTTATCCCAATAAATAGTTTTCCAAATTAAACGACAATCGTAATTTGCTAAACTATTTGATTTTTGAGTCGAAAGTAGTTGAAGAAAATCTGAAACTAACTAAGAATACTATAGATATGAGGTTTCTAAAAATTTTAGAGTCGTTGGCGGGCAACAACGAAAAAAGACTTCTTCACAAACTTCTAGATCATTATAATGTGCTAGAGCGGCCTGTTGCAAATGAGTCTGATCCATTACAGCTCAGTTTTGGTCTCACACTAATGCAAATTATCGATGTGGTAAGTAAATCAAATCGCTTCTTTCGTTAGTTTTTTATTCGCCCGTTTTTCCTATAGGATGAAAAAAATCAACTTCTTATAACCAATATCTGGCTAAAATTGGTAAGTAAATTTAATTATTATTGGGCAAATCATTATTGTTGAGAAAAAATTTATTCGTGCATCGAAAAGCTCATCTAATAATGGAGCAATCAGATCCGGAACGGAGTTAGGCAACACACTTTGCTACCGTTAAAGAGTAGCGCTTTCGAAATGATAGGGCCTAAAGCACAATTTCTATAACATTCTTCGTAACCGGATTAATTTATATGAAAACTATAAAATTTCTCCTACAGAGTCAGTTTTATTTTTAGTCTTTAATTAAGTAAAGATGAATTTTATTTTGATTTCAAGGTATCTTAATCTAATTTCATAAAAGCTCGATGTGGTATAAGGGAGAGGGGGGCACATTTGTACATTAAATTGATGGCAAATAAATTGAATATTTTACGCTACCTATTCAAAATTGGTTTTATTATCTTTTATGTGTAATATTGAATAAACAACAGCTGTTTAAAGATACTTACAGTCAAAATGTTTTTGAAAAGAAATAGAGTGAGTGTTCGAAAATGCCGCAGACAGGGTATCTTTGAACAGATTTAATTTTAACCGATAACAACATAAAAATATTTATTTAAAAAGAAAAACAATTCGTTTTAAGATAAAATTCCCAATGCTCGACACGTTTAGAAAAATATTTGTGTGAAATCTTTGTCATTGTGTGCAAAACTCGTTTGTTGACGATCTAAAAGTACCGATCGATACTTTGAAATGTTAGCTCTTAAGTAATAACTTTTTAAACATGTACTGACCCGTCTGACAACAATTAAAATAATCAAAATCTCAAGGTTGTTCAGGCGCTATTGTTCGACAACCCAATGCGAGTCCTCGACATATTTTAACTCCAGTCCTCGACACCCACAGAAGAAGAGCTTTTAATTGTTAAAACAATGTTTTGTTTTCACAATTATATATTTAAAATTAATAACTCGGAGATATATTTATGATAAAACAGGGAAAAGGTATCATAATTTACTTATCATTATTAAAATAAGTAAAAATAACGGCGCGCTCCTAATATTATTGCGATAAGTACATTAATTTATTATTAATATATTATAATATCAATATGTTAATATAATTAATTAAATTATTAAAGTTGGTACAAAAACAACGGTAAATTGCGAATATTATTCACTAATTACGTTAATGTTTGTATCTACTATTAATTAAATAGGACATAATGAGAATAATAATAAAAATGTTGCTGGAAATTCTTTTTCGCGTATTTTATAATTATCAATTATTTTTGATATCTCGCCAATAGAAAACGATCTTATTTTCTTTTTTTTTTTTCTGATGTCTTCTCCAGTGTTTTACGAAATAATTGGATATTAATGACAGTTACATTTTTTTTTGTTGAATTAAAAAAAACGTTTCGCTCATTATAATATCAATTTGTATTGTAAAACGCTAGAGAAAACATCAGAAAAAGATAAAAATATAGGTAGTTAAAGTAAAAAATAAGATCGTTTTCTATTGGCTATAGATATTAAAAATAATTGAAAAAAAACTATAAAAGTAAACAAAGATTAGAAAATTAATTTCGTTTACTGGTACGGAATGCGAAAACTTACAGCTAATTCGGGACCTGTAATGTTTTTTATAATTTGATTAATTTTTATAGAAAGTACATCTTCTTGTGGATGAAATATAACTGTGTGTTCCATACATACTTTTCTTATTGAAATACAGTATAATAAAAAAAAATGAAAATACGTTTGCTTTTACTATAGACGACTATGTCGATCATTGCCGAATGCCATATTTACGGATCCAGTGATCGACACCCAAAATTAAAAAATCAGCACTTAGCGCTTAAAAGATCCAGTAACATTTTCGCTTGTATAAATAAACTGTTTAAAAAAAAATTCTCAACCGAATACCACAAAAATGGTAGATAATCGGTAAACATCTTAAACCACCTTTCAAGGTTAAAACTATAACACTTTAATAAACTGAAATATTATTATATTTGCATAACAGTAGGACCATGTCGATGACTGTGACCTGTCGAAGACTGGTGCACTTAAGACGAAGACGTGTGCGAAGACTCACTTATGAATATGAAATGTAAAACAAACATTGGTTTTCGAGCGGCGAGTAGCGAGTTTCGAATCGCGTAATTTGCTACTCGCGCGTTAATCGCGAGCAATACTCCGGAATCTCGACACCATTATTGCGTCCAGTAGTCGGGCGAATAAATAAATATAAATTATTATCGGTATAGGGTACCTACACTTAATCAAATTTCTATGTGACTTGAAAATAATCTTACCGATGGTAGTTTTCGGTCATCGAGTTGAATAGTGTAAATTTAATTAATTTAAGACGCCAAACTCGATGGCGCGCCCAAAAATTGGCTTTGGGGGCGAAAGTTAAAGAAGAGTTTCGGAGAAGAAAGGTTTCAAAAGAAACGGACGTTTATTATTATTATTAATATTATTAATATTAACTTAATCTGATGTCAAGACGTCTTGATTTTTCAGGCTACGGAGAGGTTCAAAACCCCAAAATCTCCTCCTTCGGTGCACCAGTGCCAAACTGGTTAAAATTTCATTAAAAATAACGATAATTTCGCACAAAAATAATAAATCATTTTTCTGTCTTACGCGTGGAATTGATTAAACTAAATTTAAGGTTACTGATTAACTTTAATCAAACATTATTTCTAATATAGTACCTACCTATGTATTATATATTAGATTTTAAGCGTCGACAATTTATTTTTTAAAAAATAAAATTTTATTTCAGAAATCATATTTATTTAAGGCATGGCAGGTACAGTAGTTCAATCATTGACGTTAAGAAATCAAAATTACTCTAAAATATTGACAAATTATTAAAATTTCAAATAAAAGCATTTTTCGTCAAAATCCGCGATAAATTGTTTAAATTGAACCATTTAGATTTCTATGTCTTTGTTACACGAATATAATCAATACGAAGCTTTAACATTTATCCCGAAAATATCATAAAATGTATGCGTAAAAATATTGAACAATAACTAATTTGTAGTCCACGACATCAAAAAAATATTCTTATACGCCGAGGTATTCATCGATCTAATCGGGGGAAATTGAAAGCTTGTCCTTTTAAGTTGCTTTAAATAAACAACTGATTGAACAATAGCCGCAAAAGTAAAGTTAAGGCTAAAATCGAATTAATCAACTCATGTAGAAACTTTTCTAGAAAAATAGATAGCTGGTCTTTTGTCTGATACCTTCGTAAACAGAACTGACCTTTTGTATCAAACTAAAATAGGTTTATTTTCGGTCTAAATCAAACAACGCTATCGTATTACCTACTTTAAACTTGCATTTCACCGAAACATCTGGCCTACATTAGTGTTACATAAACGAGAATAAAGACGAGTTTGTTTAAAAATAACGCTAACACAATAAACGGTATCCCTGCCGGAATAAATTATTGATTTACTCCAAACGGAAGCTTCCGATAATGAATTTAAAATAACGTTTCTAAACTAGTCACGAATTAAAAACGAGACAACGTGCGCTCCATTATTGTTTATCGGTACATCGGACCAGAGTTAAACGATTTGGTGAATATTGAATGTTGGCTAGCTTGCATTTCGAGGAGCCATTATACCTAGTTTGCGGTTTATTAGTATTTTGGTGGTTTTTGATATTTTTTCAATCAATTAAAAAATGTGTCGTGAAAATTAATACATTAAATTTATTGCGTGTAATAATTACACACTAATGGAAGTTTCCGGCAACGTTATTTCGGATTTATTATATGCGTGGACGGTGTTTTGCGGAAAACGCTGAAACATACATAAAAACCTTTTTCTATATGTTTTTTTAATATAAGGTCAAACAGACAAACGAAATTCGTATAAACTGTACGCGCACAAAAAGAAGTGCACAATTTAAATCTATATAATAACGAAGACGCTGAAAACCATTTTTGTAAATGTTTTGGTAATAATGGCATTATTCGTCTGAAAATGACGTAGATCATTTTTGCTTGCTGTAGTAGTTACAAAATGCATATACATTTTAAATAACAAAATTCAAAAGTAAATATTGTGCGGGGTGGGGGTTATGGAGAAGTCACGCCGAGCTGGATGGCGCGTTCGGTATGCTTATAAAAAGTTGCTTCTTTTATTGCAATGTAACGGAGAGAGCGACCGACACCGAGATTTGTCAATAAAAGAAAGAAATTTGCAGTTAGTATACCGAAAGTAAATAACGTCCGTGACGTCCCATCCAGCTCCGTGTGGCCTCGACATTAGACCATTGTAAGTACTTACAAAACGCCGTTCCAGTTTAGCTTTCAAGATAAAGCGATACGATCTTTTTCTTTTTCAATAAGTTTAAATTATTAAACGTTCTATATACCTATATTTTTAGGAGTGGAATGATGTCAATTTACGTTGGAACACTTCCGAATATGGAGGTGTCAGAGATCTTCGAATACCGCCTCATCGCCTTTGGAAACCAGACGTGCTAATGTATAACAGGTATCAAAGAAACTTAATCGTTTTAAGAAAAAACTCTTCACCTATAGAAAATTATGAAATTTCAATTTATATAGTGCCGATGAGGGTTTTGATGGTACGTATCCAACCAACGTTGTGGTCCGAAATAACGGAAGTTGTCTATATGTTCCGCCGGGAATATTTAAAAGTACTTGTAAAATAGATATAACGTGGTTTCCATTCGATGATCAACGATGCGAAATGAAATTTGGTAGTTGGACATACGATGGTTTACAAGTATGTGTTTGGTAATTTTACTCGTGCCCAATCGGTACTAACACGTTTTGTTTACAGCTCGATTTGCAACTTCAAGACGATACGGGAGGCGACATTAGTAGTTTTATTACGAACGGCGAATGGGATCTATTAGGTAGGTATTTTCGCGACAAAATTTAATAAAAAAAACAAACTCGTAACTATATTTTTCGTCATTTAAGGAGTTCCTGGCAAGAGAAATGAAATTTATTATAATTGCTGCCCAGAGCCTTATATCGATATTACGTTCTATATTATAATTCGGCGTCGAACCCTTTATTATTTCTTCAATTTAATAGTTCCATGCGTCTTAATAGCTTCCATGGCAGTATTGGGTTTTACGCTGCCACCGGATTCTGGCGAAAAATTGTCCCTGGGAGTAACAATTTTATTATCTCTTACGGTGTTCCTCAATATGGTTGCTGAAACCATGCCAGCAACATCCGATGCGGTTCCTCTGCTAGGTATACATCATTAATCGATATTCGAATTTAATTTATTTGCAATGTCTTTTAAGGTACATATTTCAATTGCATTATGTTTATGGTGGCGTCTTCCGTGGTATCGACCATACTTATTTTAAATTATCACCATCGTAATGCAGACACTCACGAAATGTCAGCCTGGGTACGATTAAAGTGAATCATAACGCAGTCATAACAATTAATGCGACCTTTTATAGATAAAAGTTGTATTCCTTTACTGGTTACCTTGGGTTTTACGGATGCACAAACCACACCATAATTGCGATTTTCAGAATTCCAGCAAATCCGTACCGGTAGTTGCCGATCGAAAGCCGTTAAACCTTCAAGATGTAGAACTAAAAGAACGTTCGTCGAAAAGTCTTTTAGCTAACGTATTAGATATTGACGACGATTTTAGACACAACCATAGAGGAGCTAGTACACCGACTCCGTTACCAAGCGCAGCTTTTTTTCGAACAGTCTACAGGTAAGTCACGTTTAATATCTATTATCAAGTTTATTTTGTAAATATACAGTTTAAGAAGGAAAACTCACGAGAGGCGACCTCTTGTCTGACCTCTTGTTTCCATCGTTGCCCTTATAAAATCTTTTTAGCCAGACCCCTTTTTTCCATTTCCATATTTATTTGCCATCTCGCATCTTCCATTCTCGGGAAGTGCACTTATTGTTAGAATGAAATGCGACGAGAATATAAGACGCCTCTCGTGACGTCCACATTAAGTTCACATTTTCTGCTACCGTTTTCTTTTTTTTGTTTTAAAGGCAAAATGAAGATAATGGGAATGGAGGACGACTACACGAATCGCTCGTGTCGAACCACACATGCCTCGGAGCCGATTACGAATTGGCTCTAATTCTCAAGGAAATTCGTTTCATCACAGATCAGTTACGCAAGGAGGACGAACACGCAGATGTTACCAGAGACTGGAAGTTCGCAGCCATGGTAGTCGATAGACTGTGCCTTATTATATTCACTCTGTTCACGATTATTGCTACTTTGGCGGTGCTGTTCTCGGCACCTCATATAATAGTGTCGTAGCAAGCCCACGTTGGACTGCAGTTCTTATGCCTCCTTGCCAGAACCCCACACTCGACAGCCAAATAGCTGCGCATACGAATTTAGCGCGACACGTTCTGTTCTTGGCCACGCTAAGTAAACGATCGATTTCAATACTAGCGCTACCAACACGTTCAATCTTTTTATACGAAAATTTGGTTTCGGCTTCGTTCATTAGGATTAACACAATCATACTGTGATAATTCGAGTTACATGTTGAGTTAGAACTTTTTCATATGCGCGCTGCACATCATCAAAAGTCGATTTTCAGACGACACTCGATAGAAATTAAAAAATAGTGATTTCTGTTTTAGCACCGAATCATATTTTAAACTCGTTAGGTACTGCAGCGCCCATATGTAAAACCCAGATGTTAACGCGCAGCGAAGAGCTTCCATAACCATAGCTCTTTACTTCGCATTGTTACTTGAAACTTGTTAATGGCATTTGTATTTTATGAATAACCTGTAGATACTGAAATGATATAACGCGAACTATATTTTTCTTGTAGAAATTTGAAATTTATCATAAAATGAATTTGTACAACGCAGTGAAACATAAAAAGTGATATGTTAATATAACTGCGGATGAAGCAAATTTCATCATTTCGTTTATAACAAAATTGCGTGCTACATAGGACGGTATACTTGATTTCTACTTTCTTAATTCACGTGTATGCTCATGAGCCTACATGTAGGCAATTGGGCGAATGGCCGATTAAGAAGCACTTCAAATTCTTACATATCCTGTAAAAGTTTTGTCGAGTAGAAAGCTAGTTCTCAATTTCTGTCTGATATTGGCATTTGATATGTGTTATCGGATAAAAATAAAATGTAATCGTTTGTTTCTTGGTGTAATATAGCGATTTGTTTCGATTCGGATACGTACGAAGTCGCTCTTTTGGAATGGTTTATAAAATTTATTTTCGTAAGTCAAGAATGCTCGTTATATTTCGACTCTCGTATTAGAATGGAAGTTGCTCAATAAAAAAGTTGTAGATCAAAAAATTCCGAGAGTCACGAATATGGTTAAACGATTATTATCGAACGTAACCGAATTCGGCAAATTGGGATAAATTTAAAGTTTACGATGTTGAAATTTTTCACATTTACAAAAGACAATATACTTACTGTTATTTAAAATTATTTTAAAATCGACGAATAGTTTACGATTTAGTAACATCATCAACCACCACTATTCAGAATAGACAATAGGAACATAGCTGCACATCGCGTTACATCTCGTTCATATTTTTAGGTAGCGAATAAGTGGGTGAATGATATCTAATAAGATTATGCACCGATAATTCAAGAGTCATCTATCTCTCTTAATGGTTAAACACGGCTGACAGGCAATGGACCAGGGGTATTCGTGCAGCGCTGATTTTTTTTAAATCGGCGCTGCACAGTACAACTCCTGCTTATTTCAAATTTATTTCTGTAACATTAATAATATAGTATTAGATATACCTACCTATAATTTCCTTGTTATTCGAACTTTCCTTGTTATTCGAACTTTCCTTTCTTCATATAAAAGTAAATTGTCTAGTTGAAATCTTAATATTTTTAAATAAACGACAATCCATTCTCTTGTTCGCATCGCACGATTGTATAAGTGTTAAAATTTAAAAGAAGAAGAAGAAGAAAAAGAAAATGAAGAAAATCGAGTTGAAGATCAACGATTGATTCTGATTTGCTATGCAACAAGTAGCGTTTTTTTACCGCAATAATTGTAATATTGTATCACAATGGATTGTAATTTGTTAAATGAAGTAAAAATAAACGACTATTTGAAGATTTTCCTTCACTTCTTATTTCTATTCCATTCGAAATAATAATTTAGAAACCTGTATAATTTTTGGACATTAAAATCCAAATTTTTCATAAAAAAACTCAATTTTCTGTTGAAATAGTCCAGCTAAGAGTAATTCGACGAATGTCAAATCCGTTCCTTTTTCAAATGTGACGTTGCCATTAGTTTCCAAAGGGAGCGTGCGCAAACGTTTCGTCGTTTAAGAAATCGATTTTGGAAGATTATCGAAAGCTATTGGCTCTTTACGATGCTTCTGCGCTCTCAGTGTGTGCCATCTAGATATAGTAGGCATAATTAAATTTGTGGGGGTGGTGCCATACTACGATACACGCTGTCGTTCTCGGAATGACTCGAAGGGTGTGTGCGTGACCGTGCCTGAAGCTGCTAGTGATGGGCGATGGTGGATAACTAACACCATGTTACGATCGCGTGAATGGAGTATAAAAGGGTTTCCCGTGGTACCTCACGCGGAGACTCGTGTTCTTATTTTAGACCTAGAGATGGACTTCAGTTATTGTGTACGATTCCGATGATTTACTGATCGCAAATAATACCAACGCAAAGCTCGCAATGTGGTGGACTATGAAAGTCCTGGTGTCTTTGCTTTTCATCATATGCCTCATAGTTATAGGTAAGATTGCCGGCACACCCACTATTGCACGCTGAACTACATGTAAACATTGCCCCTCCCCTCTGATTAGAAACAAAGACTGCATTTCCTGAATAACATCATCAATACTCCATACATTTATCGCGAATTCTTCTAGATTAAATTTTCTTTCGTGTCAGCAACTGATCGTTGTCTAAATTTACGTTTTTACGTCAAATATTGACCAACGTTCAAATGCTAACTTTTTTCTAGGTAATTGTTCCGAAGACGAAGAACGTTTAGTACGAGATCTTTTTCGCGGATATAATAAACTGATCCGACCCGTACAGAATATGACTGAAAAAGTTGATGTTCGTTTTGGGTTGGCATTCGTTCAACTCATAAATGTGGTAAGTTCAAATGATAAACTTTGTTTATTATCCAGATGTCAAATGTTTGTTCTAGAATGAGAAAAATCAAATTATGAAATCCAATGTTTGGTTACGATTGGTAAGATAAATTTTTATATCCAAACATCAAACAGGGTATAATATTTTTATGTCTTTCAGGTGTGGAATGACTATCAACTTCAGTGGGACGAAGCCGATTACGGTGGAATTGCGGTGTTAAGATTGCCTCCAGATAAAGTATGGAAACCGGACATAGTTCTCTTTAATAAGTAAATGAAAGTTTTGGCGAAAACGCGTTCATTTAAATTTTTTCACTTTTAGCGCCGACGGAAATTACGAAGTTAGATATAAGTCGAACGTTTTAATTTATCCAAACGGAGAAGTTCTTTGGGTTCCTCCGGCGATTTATCAAAGTTCGTGTACGATAGACGTAACATACTTTCCATTTGATCAACAAATTTGCATCATGAAATTTGGATCTTGGACGTTTAATGGAGATCAAGTTTCCCTCGCGTTGTACAATAACAAAAACTTCGTAGATTTATCTGACTACTGGAAATCCGGTACGTGGGATATCATAGAAGTCCCCGCGTACCTTAACATTTACGAAGGTCACCATCCAACCGAAACAGATATCACATTTTATATCATTATTCGACGAAAAACTCTGTTTTATACAGTCAATTTAATATTACCCACAGTACTAATATCGTTCCTATGCGTTCTCGTATTTTATTTACCGGCAGAAGCTGGCGAAAAGGTATCACTTAGTTATTTCAAATCGTTAACTGAACAATATTTTGACGAACATTTTAGGTTACACTCGGAATAAGTATTTTACTGTCTCTGGTGGTATTTTTATTGTTGGTATCTAAAATTTTACCGCCAACGTCGCTCGTGCTACCACTCATTGCCAAATACCTTCTGTTCACTTTTATCATGAATACTGTTAGTATCCTCGTTACCGTAGTTATAATCAATTGGAATTTCAGAGGGCCACGGACACATCGGTAAAAATGGTTCTAATAACAAATCGAACCCGATTTAAAGGTTTTTCCCTTGTAGAATGCCTTCTTGGATTCGCTCAATTTTCTTAAATTATTTACCAGCCATGTTATTAATGAAACGGCCTCGAAAAACGAGGCTCAGATGGATGATGGAAATGCCGGGTATGGGTGTTCCTCCGAACCCATACGGATCTCCGGCAGATATACCGAAACATATAAGGTTACATTTATTCGAGTCGTTTCTTCGTTTTCTAATGAACCCATTTTAGCTCTATCGAGTCCCAAAGTAAAGTGGAAGTGATGGAATTGTCGGATTTGCATCATCCAAACTGCAAAATAAACAGGAAGCTCAATTCCGACATAGGAGTAGGTGTAGGCTCTGAAAGCTGTCGAAGAGAAAGCGAAAGTTCCGAATCAATTTTGTTAACGCCCGAAGTATCGAAAGCGACAGAAGCTGTCGAATTCATAGCCGAACATTTGCGCAACGAAGATCTATATATCCAGGTGAGTAACGGGTTAATTAGTATTTATTTTATTTTCCAGCCGATTGTAGACTCGAGAAGACTGGAAATACGTTGCTATGGTAATAGACCGATTGCAGTTATACATGTTTTTTATTGTTACCACCGCTGGAACTGTAGGGATTTTAATGGACGCACCTCACATATTTGAATACGTAGATCAAGACAGAATCATCGAATTATATCGGGGTAAATAGAACAAGCGGTTTTTTTGTCATTTATATTTGGCTTTCTCGTTGCTAACTAAAAAATCGTGTGGCTTCCATGAGAGCTCAAGATGGACATGCAAATTTTAAATCTATTAACTGTGGTTACGAACGAGAAGTTTTCCTTCATCACGTTGCGGTTTTTAACTCGATATCACATGATTTTATATGATCTAATGTTACAAAATACCCCATTAGTGCTACAACTATCCTTCGAACTTAATACATTTAGAAAGTGGTTATAAACTATTAAATAATTATAGTAAAATAACAATATTAATGAAAGTGAAAACGATTAACATCTTAGTATAGGAATATTTGACCGACAATCTTCTAAACAACTGTTGGTATACTCAAATCATTATAACAGGCAATGCACGTCATCAATAATTTTACGATGTCACTTTATTATATTTACATAGCTATCTCGGTATATTTTTATACATAAAAACAAGAAGAAACAATTCGAATATAATGTTAGGTATAAGTAGTTATAAAATACGTCTTAAAAACGAAAATAACATTATCTAATTTTGTCATAATCGTTTTATCAATTGATATTCGTTACATTCAACTGGTTTTTTATTTTTATATAAAACTAAATTTGTCCAAGCAATACTTATAATACTATATGAAGTTATTGTACATATATAGGAACACAGAAGCTACTGTGGATATATAGAGTTTAAAATCATTATTAGCAATTGTTTGTAGATATAGATAGGCGCTTATGCTCGCGCAGCCATGATTTCCACGAGAATCCGCCTTCGCAAAATAGGGAACTGAAGTTCGACTGCTTAATAAGTTGCCTACCTCTCACGATCCTACGGACAGCAAAACTTACTGAACATATAGTACAATAATATGAAAAAACGTGACGTTATCCAGAACAACAAATTTTGCATTTTTTAAATGTGAAAGTATGTTCGGATAACTTTTTCTACCATTGTATTTAATGCTAATAGCTGATATAAAAATAGTTATAACTAAACGAGTAGATAGTTTAAATTATTTCTAATGAATGGGTCAAAAGTTTAATTTAAAATTGGAAATTGTAAAAACGTTTATGTATTCTAAAATTAACGTATAAATAATTTAGTGTTATGTAAATAAAAAGCAATAATTTAGGAATTACAAATTGGCCGTCTGTAGTTTTTATTCGCTTTTAAGGTACGAAATTATTGCATTAATATATTCTATATTAATCTACTTCGACTAGTTATCATTTACTTTTGGAAACACAACTTTGAAACTTTATTTTTATCGTAACATGCGTTATTTCCAGTTGTGTGTTTCGGAAAGTTTCAAGCACCCCGTATATTTTCAATGTTCAATTAACTAGATAATAATTGCAATTATACAACACCATACTTAAAACATCCTATAAACATTTATATTTATATCGCGTTATCATTAAAAATTAATACCTACATTTGTTTAGATTATTTATCACAAGCGATATTAATCTGTTTAATCGTGGCAATGTTAACAAAATTATTTAAAAATCTAAATATAATTATACTATAAGGAAAAGGAATTGGAATATCATTTAGAACAATATTTAAAAATACGATGATTGTAAAGAGAACAATTTAACATCTATAATATAAGCTTATTATCTAAAGGCTTTTTAAGCTTAACAAATGATAATTAGTACTACGTACAATTGCTAAATATGAAGGGACCACCTTAAACCTTAGTTCAACGTCAAGCTCAAATTGCACGTTATCGATAGTAGCAATATTTTTATAATTCACGTAAATGTTAATATCGTTTATAAGTCAAGCTTGTCGTTTTACCAAAATTTAAAGTAAATTTTGAGCTTGATGGATGAAAGTATCAATGTTATGGTTTAAAAAACTGAGTTGTTTATCTAACATTTCAACGGTTTACATTGTCAGACTTAGAAAATCTCTAAAAATTGGTCTTGCGCATCAACATTTTTTACAATCCAAAGAAAATCAAAATTACAATGTTTAAGATATAACATCGACGAACATACATGAGAGAGCGGAGTTACAATCGACCAAATCGATAGCTTTAAAACGATAACTACCGCTCAAGCAGGTAGCAAAATTTTTATTTAACTAATACATAGATCAGGTATTTTCAATTTCTTTTTTTTTGAAAACATTAACAAGGGGAGTCCACGGGTTGGGAAACTGAATTCCGGTTCATACTTGTACAGTTTGTAGGAGGAGGGGGGATTTCCCAAGTACAAACGTAGAATATTAGGTGTAGATGGCCAGCCATTCAATAATTATTAATAAAAAAAGATTAATGTTCGATATACATGGGTGTATTAAGAATTATTTAAACAAGCGGTTGATGGCACAGTGGCTAGGATGTCTCCGAGGGCTCGGTAACTATAGTAAATTTTATACACAATAATGCAAATTTAAAGTAATTCGGACCTAATTCAAACTAATACCATAATAATACATGTAATACAAACTAATTCAATGTTATTCTATATTAAATTCAAGAAACAAATATACACTAATTCTGCTAATACACAAGTTATCGACCCCTCGGATATCTGCTTAATGTTCCGAGGATTCGATTTCGAATCCCTTTTTAGGTAACCCTAATCTTTTTTTATTAATAACTATTGAATGGCTGGCCATCTACATCTAATATTCTACGTTTGTACTCAGGAGGTCACCTCCCCCACACAGAAACTGTACAAGTATGAACGGGAACTCAATGTTCCATCTCGTGAATTCTCCTTATAAGTTGCGACACTCATATATGCATGGCATCTTCTTCATTAGTATTAAAAATAGTAAAAGCGATTTTTATGACATAACTTGGTTCTCGAAAGGTTTCCAGCAGACAAACCGAAACGGCAATAGATATTTTTCAAAACATCGATCAAAATGGTGAGAATATTCTATTGTTATCAGTTGGTGACATCATTTTTAAATAAATAATTACGCTTATTTTATATGTACCTAGGTAAATTAATGCCTATTTAAAGTCACAAAGATTAGCAAAAATAATGGATAATTTCTAATTTTAATTAAAAAAAATAAGAAATCTTTTATTGAGTTACGTTGTTGTAGAAATATTCGAACAATCAACTTCCACAAAACAATTCATATTTGATGAGGTGCAGTGGTTGTTGTAATGATTGAACCATATCTGCTAAAGTAGTTTTAATTAAGTTGGGCGGTCTTTGCGGAAGCCTTGTACCTTCTTCCATTTATATTACTTATAAACGTCACAGTGAATAAACTGAATGTTGTTAAAGGTAATCAGACTCTGTTCCTGCCATTCGATTCGATAACATTTAGTGCAATCGCGTCCGGCCTATGCAGTTTCACTATCATTTCTAAGGTACTTTTACAGTTTTTGACGAATACACATCCCCATACAACCGCAGCCACCATAACCATAAAAATAGTGAAACTGTATATTTAAGTGCAACATTCCCGAGTGAATTCGTATACATCAACAGTCAAATATTAATACTGTAAAATGTTTAGACTAGAGTAGAATGAATAATAATAATAGGCAGTGTTATACTGTAAATAACTGTTGGATTTTGTTTTCAATATTTTTCAACATTTAAAAACCACACGAATAAATTCCCCCTTCTATTGGATACCTAATCACACCATGTTCAAATTCAACAGTACTCCACTTCAATTTTTAATCGGTTTTGATAAAAAAATATTTTACATATTTGTAGTGTAAATAACACTTAAAAATTCAATTATTTTGAACTAGAAATAATAAATGTTATAAATAATATGATCGCTATAAGCACGTTATTTAAATATGTTTTCGAAAATTTGATCGACCATTTATTAACTATTAATTTTAAAGATCACGATGATTAGCTCGTTGCGATATAGGTAAAGGTCTTCCAACTTAATATGCATTTAAAAAAAAATTTTAACATTATATTTAAATCTATCTTTCGAATAACCATTGTTTATGAAGAGTGTCTTATAATTATTTTCTACGTGTGAATAGTCATCAAGTCTTAATATCATGTTGTTATTGCATAAGTACGTTGTAAGTGAAATATAAAAGAATAAAATTATAATCTAAATAATTAAGAACTGTAGGAACACCGTATAGCACTGCCTTATCGTGTTTCAGCACATTACAGCTTGGAACACCTATTGACTATTTAATACAATCAATAATAATCATTTATCTGTTAAAATGTTAATGTACCAGACGGATGCATTTACAATAAAAGTACGCAGGAGAATTGTTATTATTTTTAGTTTTATATATTATCGATAGTAATGTCACAACACGGGTGCCACGGTGTACCTAAAATCCTACAAGATTTATTACAAGGCAGATAATTATATTTCGAACACCTAAAATATAATACCAAAACGAGTAGAATAAAATAAAAATGAAAAATTTAAAAAATATTAAAGGCGTATTAATCCTTTCGTTCCGATGAGCGTAAGTATAGGTATGTATATATACGGCCGTCATAAAATACTCTCCCGTTATTCAAGTAGAATGCACTCATTTGAAAATGCATCGGTTTTTCGCCGATAGCACATCACCACCCGATTGTCATATCCAAAATTACTTGGAACAGCTTTATTAACACTTAAATGTGAACTCGTAGCACGAAGTTCCGTGCTAGCACACCAACAGCGCCCAGATTTGCCGTAACGAAAGGGTTTATAAACAAAACGGACATGTTATGTGACAGGCGTAGAAATTAATAAAAAATAAAGTTAGTTTTTTAATATAAAACGATCCATATCGCTCGGATTTCGAATAAAAATCTTTTTTTTTATTTGGGAACGATTAAAGTACCTATAAACAATAATGGCGGGGCAAAATAGCCCAGGTAGCACGGTGACGTCCTTTTCACATTTTTTAATGTACGCTCTCATCAGTATAGACGTCAGTATGTTTGTCGGAAAAACGTCTTTAACGCCAAAAATGGAGGTCCATTTGTCACGCCCAAAAGGACGTCATCGAATGACGTCTGTAGTACTTATATCATTTAACAATCTTTACATGAAAGTGCCTATTACAAACATCTACAAATCAAAATTATTTAATAAAATGTGAACGACCATATTCATCACAAAATTTACACCAAATAGAAATATGCATTAATTAAAAAATATATGCTGATTGTGAGCTGTCCTTCTGCTGTATAGGTATAACTCCCCTAATACTGTGGATAGCATATCAAGAAAAAGTTTGTACTTTTCACTGTGAACAACCTTATTGATAACAGTAGATCAAATTTAATAAATATTTCAACATGACTTTATATATGAAGAAAAATGGCTCTATGATTACATGCAGCAATAACTATGGTTTCCATCTAGCGATAAAATTCAGAATTAAAAAGGTATAATTGACTGTCGTCGAAAAGACGTGATTATTAACGAAATCGTTGTTGTCATAAAGATGTCTAAAGAAATAAATCAGATAGACGTCATTTACTTGTCACCTGACGTCTAAGACTAGTAATGTTCAAAAAAAGACGTCATAATGACGTACCCTACTACCTGGGAGAACGTTCAAATTAGAATTAATTTCATTAAAAACATTTTGCAATAATTAAAATGAAAAATTAGTTGATAAAAATTGATATGTATCTATAAATGAAGCAATTTTAGAAATTAAATTTCAATTAAGTTATTATTTCAAACGATCTTGCACGCAACATATTAATTTCGGTACATTTAATTATCTCGTCTGAAAAGCACAACTTACTTGAAAATGACTACTCTCCGTTCCAACTTACCTAAATTAGTTTTACCATAATTACTCTCTTTGTTAACTAGATTGTTTTTATTATGTTTGTATTAAAACATTTCTATCGTAGAAATCTATTATATAAAGGAGGTTTTAAATTAAAAAATTCAGTTTAATTCGTGTTAAAAATTAAAAGAAGTTTCAAAAACTACGGTTATTAACAGTAAAAGTTATATGCAAAAAAACAGGGAGTAAAGTAGTTGAAAAAATGTTCTACGTAGTTACCTAATTTTTAATAGGTACCTATACCTACCTACAGTCCAAGTAAAATGTTCTGGCCCCCGAGTTTGAAAGTTTATATTTGAAAAACGGAGGGGATAAATTGTGTAACATTTTTACTGGGTATTCATTCGCTGTTTGAGATTGTACAATGAAAATTGCAGTTTTGTACGTAAAGCCGTTTTGGAGATTTTGTAAGGTATTTCACAAAAACTGTCGAATTTTGCTGTTTTTTTTTCTGTATTGGCAACTAATGTCATAACTAAAGTATTTCTGCACCAAATTATTTGAAATTTGGAAATAATGTACCTCAAATCTGTTGTAAGCAAATATATAATATGTTGAATTTAATTTCTCTAATTAATGTGACTTTGGGAATGATAAAAGTCGAACCATTGCAATTACCGACGTATGCACCAAATGAGCAAATTCTTTGTGTATATAATAAAGTTACGTTATTGCACAACTTATTTTGTTTAAATAATAATTCGTTACGCTTTTATAATAAATAACGCAATTTGTTGCTGTTAAAACGAGACGCAGTATTAGATCGGACGGCAGCCTTCGTCGTTCTACATAGTAAGCGGCAAATATGTGAATTTCTAAATACAATTATAAGCATCTCTCTAATGAATAAGCATTGTTACACCAAAACTTAAGTCGTGTATGTCTTTCATATGTTTTGGGAATACATCTTTTAATCATATGATGAAAAAGAAAGAATTAATTAGATAATTTCCATTATTTCCTTTACATTATTCATAATGTCGCTTTGTAGTAATGGTAGATGCGATATAGCACTGTCCTCACTCTACCCCGGCCCGAATACGCAAGCATCAGACTTTGTTCACCGATATGTTATAATTTTTGGAATCTTTAAACATTAATATTTCTATTAACTGTTTTACTTGATAGTTTACCTTCTTTGTCTACCCACGTGTACATGAGAATTTTTAAATATCTCTTCAAATGAGCGAAATGGTGTGGCAGAAGACTTTCTGTCTGAAGACGTTCTATTCTAAAGTATATCTGTCAGATTTTGGTATGTTTGTGTTGAAAAAATGATATTAACCTAATAAATAACACACTACTGGAAATTGATTTTTATAGAAATTGATGACTCAGTAAGCAGATTATAGAAAAAACGCTCTAAAAGTATAACCTTATATTGCTAAAATAGGCGGTCAAAGAATTCGCAAGAACCCTTCAGTCGACAACACAAAGGAACAAGTTGATTATGTAAGGAAAAAGGATACTTCTCCAACAGTATACAACAACTTATTCTGCATTTTAATACGTGATAATTTACAAATTTTTAAACATTCGTATTGCATAATTATAATTTTATTTTATACTATTTATCTCGATTTAAAATTATTTTCATATTATATTGTACATTCATATTTATAACCGTACCATATATCTATGGAATAATTGACAGTAAATCTTATTGGAAAAAAGTTCTATAGAACAAATTAGCAATTATAGGTAAGATAGTTAATTAATTAGTAACATTTTTGCCAATAATATAATAGAATGAGTGTTTATAAACGATCAATGATGATTCGATCACACTATCATTGGAGTCACTATTTTTATGTATTGTGATGTATAGAGTAATCATTTTCAGATGGAAAAGTCTCCGGAAACACTGTCATTCAGTTTCGCTCGATATTTGAAGTTTAAATTGCTTCAAGTTTTATTTAAATTCAATAAATTGGTCTGCGCGCACTAATTTATAAAACAATAATACTGTGTAGGTATGTTTTCAATTAATGCGCTGTTATTTTATAATTTTGCTTATTATTTGTTTTTAAAATTACATTTGATTGTAGTGAAGCATTTTTACAGTTAAGTTTTTTAATAAAAAAAGTAGAAAAGAACAGAACACTTTCGATATTTTTATTTATTAAAAATTATGGCGATAGCCATATTTAAAAGCGTCTCCGTGATTAATGTATTAAAAAATAACGTCAGTATAGATGTGTATTTTTAAACACTTATTGATTGAATTTAAAGAAGTACTTAATTACTGTAGCGCTATGAAGTTAAAATAAGAAAATACAAGTATTTAAAGCCATAAAAACGCATTAGGTGTCACCCAGGTGTTTGAAAATTAAATCGATTACAATAATTAAATTTAATTTAGTATAATAAATTTTTGTATTTGTAGTGATCTATAGACAGGATTCAAATAAACACTTTCAATCCAAAACACTGTAATATTTGGTCATAAAATTCAGGATATCCACCATCACAACCATCTTATTGTTGTCACAAGTTAGCCATTTAACGACAAAGAGGGAAACAAATTTAAATTTCCGCTGCTACATATTTGTATTTTTAAATAAAATATATAGAGGAATTTGGGGCAACGTAGAATATTAATTTAAATAATTAATTATTGGCGCAAAATTCGTTATTTTGTGGAATAGGTATATGTTTTTTTATGTGTTGATATCCGTGTTACATGTGAATATGGCATTACATTGTTTATTTGTGAAGGTATAATGTAAACATTTAGATTTTTGTGCATTCTGTATTACAAAAAAGTAACTATAATATATTTAAAAAATTGTTGCGTGGTATATTTTGATTTTAAATTTGTAATTATCTGCGTAGTATGTGCATGAATATGTATATTTCGCATATTATTTATAATAATTAAAGTTAAATAAAATATTATGCGGTATTCACTGAAGTTTATTTCAGTTGCTTAGGCAAAGTGGAATAATGTCCCACTTTGCCCCTTAGAGGTAAATGTATCGCGCTTGTGTTTTACATAGGGTAAACCGGGGCTATTTGAGCCAACCAACAAGCACGACTTTGTTATAGAATGATCATGATGCAAAAATATCAACAACAAACATTTATTTACATAATATAAGCATGTATCTACCTATAACATACTAGAGATTCGGCATTTTTTGAAAGTGTCGGTTTCAGACCGGGAAGGGGAAACTTCCGGTCCGCCTATCGACTAAAACCTCTCCACAGCGGTGCATGTACTACCCCATCCGGAACCACCTGACGACATTACCTCAGATGGGGCTTCGCGGTGGTTGTTCGGCCCCTTTATTGCCCCGCCATGCGTAAGTAACTCGCTCGCGAGTTTTGAAGATTTGCCTCAAGTGTTTCGTTACTGCCCCTCAACAAACGCTCTGCACTTTCCAACATTACCACTATCGCGTTTTCTGCCCTAACGGGTTACCCTACTTGGTGTTCCAAAAGCTTCCTCTCCTCTTTCCAAGTGACATATTCAAAGATTACGTGTTTCGAGGTCTCCGCAGGTGTCTGTCACCGCCCTTCCAATAGTTGCCAGGTAACTATTAAAGTTCCTGTAACTCGTGAGCACCTGAGTCACACGAAACCTGTTCATAGTATAACATCCGAGATCAGTTTGTATGTCCATCTGCCCTTCGATGTGGTTGCCGAAGCCTCGTTCCAACTATTTCGAGTCACGCCTCTAGCCGCCTTCCTGCAAGTGCTAACGGTCTCCGCCCGCTCGCGAAACAGAAGTTCCTAAGGAATTACCTCGGACAACCACGCACACCGCATCTAAGGAAACCGTCCTATAGGTTGAGCATATTTTTATGGCCATGCTTCTCTGTATCTTCTGCAATTTGGTTGGGTACACGCGCACCGATAGCGCCGCAGAGGTGACCGACGAGTACATTATACTTCTCTTGGTTGTCCTTGGTCCCCTGACAGTGGGCATAAGCATCGCAATCGTAGCAGCTAAGCGCCCAGCCTTCCCAGTAATATGCTTAATATCGTGCTTGTACGACAGTTCTTTATCTTGTATACAGTGATCTTTACTGGCACGAGCCTTCTTCGTCTTACATTCCGTGTTTTTGTGGCGAATGGTGACGTTAGCTTTCTCACCAGCTCGTTTATGTCCTTGTCATGCGCCAGTACGGCCAGGTCGCCCGCATACACGAACAACTCGATTCCCCCGAGATATGTCATCTGCAAAACCGCGGCGTACACCAGGTTTCATAGCATGGGCCCTAGAATGGACCCTGTGGAACTCCCCTATCGATGATCCGCCGGTGCTTCTGTCTCTAGTGGTCCACGGCGATTAGCTTGATTATTCTATACAAGTATGGCTGGATTCCTCGTCTGAGGAATTCCGAGCTCGGTCAACAATAGCCTGCCACGTGAAATAATTGAATGCATTTTTAACGTCTAAAAGTATATGAGAGCACAACATTGCCTAATGTTCCAAGTGCCGGTCGTAACTCGCCTAGCAATCCGAACTACTTCTTGTACAGCAGCATGAGGGTACAGCAGTCGCCGTGGACCATGCAAACCGCCATTGTCTTCTATCTTCTTCTCTAGCCTGACTAACGCTTCCAACACTTTCCCTATGAAGTATAATATGTAGTAGGTAAATATATACCTATCTATATTCTATAATGTATAAAGTAGACTCTCGCTAATCTGGCTTTTCCAGTAATCCGGCGTTTTCAAGCAGGCTCCTTGCGAGCGTGACGGAGAGAAGATGCACTGCATGTCTCTAAATGAGGAGCAAAACAATATGTTTTCGTTGTCTCTTTAGCAGTCGCCCGCCGCGTTCATATTTAAAGATCAGTTTATTTTCTTGCTTTATTTTACGTTTTTAATAAAAAAAATACAGTAGTTTATATAATTTTCCAGTAATCCGGTGATTTTGGTAATCCGGCACTACTTGGTCTGATATGTGCCGGATTAGCGAGAGTCTACTATATAATAAAAATAAATACGAATATTCTTATAATAAGTATATATAGGTAGGTACCTAAATATCTATAGTTTCTTACTAAACGCAAAAGGTGATCGGTAGAATTAAAAAAAGGCCTATATATACTTAATACTTTTTGATCCTGTTATAATAACTTACTTATTAATATTCATTGTATCATGCTTTTTGATAGTAAAATTAAAAATTATGCCAAACTAGTTTGGCATTCTACACTTTTCTGCGACGACAAACAATAATATATGTCTGCTGTTATTTTTAACCCAATTTCAACATAATATAGGTAGTGGTACATATTATATTTGTATACAAGTAAAATCTGTATCCGAATACAATGATTAAAATTACCATGCAAATTAGTTAATTATAAAATAATTATTTACATGTTTTTGGATCTATTAAGTGTGTGTACCTATTTAAATAATAACAATCTTATTAATTTTATATTAAAAGATAGTGTTTTATCAAGGAAGTAGAACCCCTTCTACTTCCTTGTGTTTTATATTATGATCACCATTTTTAGGATACACCACTGGTAAAATAATTTTATTGTAAACAGAAAATATTAGGTTATGTATTTATATATTTGTAAAACTAGAAAAATTCCTATAAAATATACGGTGAAATACATAGTAGTTCCATGTTTTAAAACTTATTTAATGGTTTTTATTTAATTAATTTAATATAATGACATTAATTAATAAGGAGAGACTGGTGTTATTAATCTATAAATAAATGATTAATTTTGACTGAGTTCATAAAATAATAAGCACGAGGTATTTATATGTTTGTTTACTTATGTAATTTATATTTAATTTATTATAGATACTTAAGTATTTTTGGTATGATTTTAAAAAATATTAAAAGTAATGCCTGGTAAAGTTAAAGTTAAGATAATTGCTGGCAAGAATTTGCCAGTAATGGATCGCTCTAATGATACTACAGATGCATATGTGGAAATAAAGCTAGGCACAACTACATATAAAACAGAAGTCTGCAAGAAATCTTTAAATCCACAGTGGAATTCTGATTGGTATCGTTTCGAGGTAGGAATCCATTAAATAAATTACTTTTTAATACATATAAAATTGTAGGTAGATGACTTAGAATTACAAGACGAACCTTTACAAATAAGACTAATGGATCATGACACGTATTCAGCCAATGATGCAATTGGGAAAGTTTATTTAGATTTAAATCCTTTGCTTTTGTCATCTAGCACTATATTTCCAAAATTTGGACGTACTGGAGATTCAAGTAATAACAGCGATCATGCTACAAATTCTGTTTTGTCTGGATGGTTCCCTGTTTATGATACTATGCATGGTATAAGAGGAGAAGTTAATATAATGGTAAAAGTGGAACTTTTCTCAGATTTTAATAAATTTCGCCAATCATCTTGCGGAGTTCAGTTCTTTTGCTGTATGTTACTTTCATAAACACCTAGATTGTTGGTCTTTTAATATTAAGTTTTTGTAGCACCTATTATTCCACATGGATATGGTATGCAAATGTATCACGGTTTTGTCGAGGAATTGATTGTAAATGGTGATCCCGAATATCAATGGATTGATAAAATTCGCACTCCACGTGCTTCTAATGAAGCTAGACAAACTTTATTCTTTAAGCTTTCGGGTGAATTACAGAGGAAAATTGGACTTAAAACTTTGGGGCTAGGAGGCAATGCTGTAGTGGGTTTTAGTCAATGTTTTGATTTAGAAGGAGAATTAGGAATAGTCGTTCGTGGTAGTGGTACTGCTGTCACCTTAATAAGAATTCGAGAAATGCCATCTATTCCCGTATTAGATAATACTAATGAAGAGTAAGTATACCCTTTTAATTTAGTTGTGAAATCTTGCTAATTCAAAATAATATTTGTCTATCAAATTTCTCTATATTTTCATATTTAGATTATAGATTTTTATTTCTTCTTATTTCCTTATTTATATTTACAATGAAACTCGTTAAAACTATAAACAAAATAATATATTGTACTCTATTTCAAACAAAATAATTATAACTTTCTAATAATTTTTGAAAAAAATTATATTTATAAAACGGTGGCCAGAAATTATACTTTTTTATTTTATTTTTGAAGTTGGTGGTGATAGAGATACAGTGTTAGTAAAGTTTGCTATGCTAGTATTTTATTATTTTTATTAATTTACCATGTGGAGTTTTTAAAAATCATACTAAATTTTATTTTTTCATTATCGTATTTTATTTTCAACATAAAAATATATATATAAATATGGTAGTACGTAGATGGTAGATGGTAGATGGTATGGTAGATTTAAAAATTATTATTTCGAAAACCATTAACACTAAAAATTAAATATTTGATAATTTTTATTATTTTGATGGGTAAAATAACTATGCAAAAAATTATCAATTTCTGATTTATTAAGGTTTAGTTCATTGGTTGATTTAGCACGGAATGACCTGATTATGCTTTTAAAAATGAGTACTTTTCGTGTGTAAATTTATTTTTATTATTATAAATTGAACATTAAATAACACCTTAAAATATTTTATATAAACTATGTAACAGCAAGATATCACAATTTATTAATTAATGTTTATATTTAAATATGCTAAGTAATTAAAGTTTATCTTTTGTGATACATGCAGGCGGGCCCTAAGTTATTTAGAGTTTCTTCGTTTTGATAGAGGCTTTCACCTTAATCGCAATAACCTAAATAATCCAATACATTCAAAACCAGTTAACACTAGTGCTTCCCTTTTCCAAAAAAATGATGATGATGATGATGGTATCATCCATCAAAGTGTTAAGGAAAAAAGATCCCTTACACGTCACTTATCATATAACGAGTTTATTCCATCGTCAGTTTCTACAAATACTTTAAATCAAACTATGTATAGTAATTTGCATCATAGTTGTTCGTTACAAACTATATTAAGGCAAGAAGATTTGCGAGGTAATCCGGGAAGTGGTATTTCTCAGCGATTTAGAAATTTTAAGTATTCTTCTCAAAATACGCTAGCAAAGAAAATAACTGCTCTAAAAGCAAAGTTGGTAGATTCTAGAATGCAAGAGGAAGTTAATGTCAGTTCGTGTTTAAATTCAAATTTAAATTTAGATAATTATACAAATAAACCAATTCAAAACAATAGCTCTCCTATGGCTGAATTACTCATTCAGTCTATAATGCATACTAATTTAGATTATAACGAGTCAGATCGTGATAAATTTTCAAAAAATGTATCTACCTTTGGACAGAATTTTGTTGAAAACCACTGTAGATCTAATGATGTATTAAATAAATCTGTATCTGAACCAGATATCTTTTTAGATAATAATTCATATTCTTCAAATTTTGGTTTTCCATCTGAATCATCTAGTTCAAATGATGATGATGATGAAGATGCTGAAAGTATTTTTAATGAGCAAAATGACGAAAAAAAATATAATATTGATACAGTTAGTAATATAATAAAAAATGTAATAAATAATCGTAATTTACCATTTAATGCTATTTTAATGGATCAGGATTATCCGACACAAGAGTTGTTAAATTTTAAAAACACAGAAATAAAAGAATTTGAAGAAAGCGATTCTCATATAGTAAGTTTTAATAAAAACGCTCCTCTAGCCGAACCTGAAGATTTCGACATTGAAGATAGTACTCCTGTTTATGTCAGTGGTACAAATAATTCAGATAATTTATTATTTCCTAATTTAAAATTAATAGAAACTGATGCATCTAATCGGATAAAATCCATTACATCTTCAGCAAAAATTAACAAAGATACTATGAAAAAACAAAGTTTAATGCAAACGGCAATGCAAACTATGCTTCTCGATAAATTAAATTTAGTAGGTGTTTATATGCCACTATCATCATCTACTTCATGCAATAAAAATAACGCACATGAATCGAATAAAAAAAAATCTACCATAAATACAAAATATAATAAATTAATTGAAAAGTTACCATCAATGTTTACGAATAAATGCAAGATCGAACAAAATAAAATAGATGACCAAGCAAAAAAATCGAATTTAGAAACAATCAATTATGCCACCCTTAATAAGCATTCCGATAAACAATTACACAAAATAAAACGTTCCCTTTCCAATTCTTCAACAAATTTAACACCTACTAATGATGTAAAAAATTTAATTAATTCAGTAAACTTAACTAGTTGCTTACAGTCGGTACCTCATAATGTGCCTGTCAATGCAGAACTAGACAAGGGCATTAATAATAATATGCATGCAAGCTTAGCCTCTTCTCTTAGGACTGTCGGATCTCCTAGTACCGAATCAACTCGGCAACCACACAGCCATCAAAGAACAGAATCATACGGTGTTAAAATTTTGCAATCGCCTGCAAGATTTAATCCGGTTCCTTTAATTAATCGCAGATCCTCAGATTCTGATTTAAGCATTACACCTAAAGGTAAGAATCACAAAATATTTTTATTTCTAAGTTTAATTAATAATTATCTTTATGAAAAATCAAAATGCTATAAATATTATATTGATTATTACTTATTATGTATTATATACGAAAGTGTTTATTTGGTTTTAAATAAAAATAGTAATGTAAAATGTATTTTTTCTGGATGGTAATTTCTTGCAATAGGATTCTTTAGGAAAAGTGAGTATATAATCGATTATAAATGTTGCATTTTTGTGTTGGTGTGTCCTGCTCACATCTATCGGCAGACTACTAATACTCCTGTATTTTTAATATTGTTGTTACTCTGTATGTGTTACCATATCCATATATAGTTGGTGCCTTTTAAACCTGTTGTTATATGAACTATAAGTGTTTATTGACATAGCAGCTTGATATTATTAGGAATTAAATACTTATTGACATTTGTTTACTAAATTTAGTGATAATTAATAGTATTTTCATGAATTAAATTTCCATAATTAGGAAACAGCTTGACAGGAAGTGATAAATCATTTGGAGTGCCTACTAGCTACATTTCAAGAGTAGGCGGTTTACTACGAACAAATATTGCTCAAGATAACATTGATATGTTAGAATATCCTTTTATAACTATGATTAAATATCCTCCAGGATTTATCATTTATTTAGGTAGGTAGTAATTGTATTTTAAATTATAGAAATTAACAATAATCAGTTTAATTCTAATAGGTGGAGTAGTGAGTGCTAGATCTGTCAAATTGTTAAGAAAAATAACAAATCTAGAAGAACCTGAATCTAGAGACGCATGGTGGACTGAACTACGAATGGAAATACGGTCTCATGCGCGAACTTTACAATGTAATACAATTTTAGCTTATTCGGAAACATCGAGCATATGGTAATAAAATGATTAATGTAACTTTTACAAAACGTATTACATATTTGATTTAGTGATGATGTTTGCGTACTTAGTGCTAGTGGAACCGCAGCAGTTACAACCTTTCAATATACAGGAGATATTGATATTAATTATTTACCTCTCGTATCAAAACAATATTATGGCAACGATTTAGATAAAGAAAAAACATCGCAAAAAAATGATTCCTCTTTAGCAAATGTGAATATCATCATCATTTTTATGATTTGTTCTAATTTACAAATTTGTAGTGTGGCATAAAAGTTCTTCCCGAGAGTCCACAGCCTGAAATTCTCACAAATCACGCAAACAGTGTAACATCTTGCAGTGTATGCCATTTACCGTACTTTGGAAACTGCTTGCCATTGAAAATTATCACATTAAAATGTGCTATTTGCAGGTTGTAACATAATTAAAAATTTAGATAAAAGTTAGATTATCTGAATTTTTATCTAAATATGTACAATTTATGTTCATGAAAATATTTAATTTTGCTTTTGCAGGATGGGTAAAGTACCTGAAGTTTTATTAGCTACTATAGAAATGCCTGAAAATATATCTAGTGTGGGCCGAGGATGTTTCATAGAAGCTTATGTTTACAGACAATTAAAAGATCTACGAAGTGAATCTAATGCCAAAGATATATCTGATGGTTTACCATTTTTAGAATACGAATTACATAGAATTCTTATTAATAAAATTAGAATAAAAGGAATGAACGCAATATTTGGTTTAAAAATTAGGATTTCTATTGGAAGCAAGATATTGGTAGGAGTTGCCACAGGCACGGCAGTCTTTTTATTACCATTACCATCGCCTCCTGTACCAAAATTAGTTTCACTTCGGCCTGGTAACGAAAAACAGTTGGCAGATATGCAACAACTTTTAAACAATACGGTTGAAACTAATAAAGATATATATCAACTTAGAATCACTGTTAAGTCTCATAAATTACAAGAGAAATGCAATAATTTAAAATCATTTTTTATTGTAGGAGGATTTACAAATTTCTCAAACATCTCCAGATCGAGATCATTTAGAAAACGAACATTCATATTTAGATCTTTCTTTAGAGAATCGAGACTGTTGTATATTAGAGGTATACTATAGTATTTAAAAAAGGAACAAAATATAATTATAAAAAACAAATATAACTAATTTTGAATTTACTATAAAGATTAATTGTCAGATTTTTTATTGATTTTGTTCACGTTATATGTATCGATAAATGATTATTTTTAAATTAATTTTATCTATTAGTTAATAATATAGAATTTTTTAGGTAGATGATCCAGAAGATATGGAAATAATGAATTTATTAATGGAAGCACGTCCACCAGATGGATTTCATGTCGTAAATACTCAACAAGTTCCTGGTTTTGATGAATCAGAATTAGTAAAGAATATACAAATGTTTACACAAATATGGAGGTCTAAAATTTATCCCTCGTTTAATTTTGATAAACACGTACAGAAATTGCTGCAAGGCGTTTATTTCAAATTGCGTAAAATGGTTCCTTGTGCTTTATGCGATTTAAAATTTAGAGTTGATTTACCCGAATCTGATGAAATTCAGTTATCTGTATTAGGCAGGTTATAAATTAAATATGAATTGAATATTTAAATTATTTCTTATTTTTTTTAGGTATGGCATTAAGTTTATCGGAATTACAAAAATCGTTAAAACATAAACAAAAAAATGCACATGTTTACTCAAGAAATGGTAAAATTAAAACATTCTTTTATAAAGTTTTAATAATTAACGTTTATTTAAGATGAAGATATGATCTTTAATTTAGAAGAAGATAGTACAGATTGCAATGGTCAACAATCCGGAACAAACTTATTAAATGTTCAATATATTAAATATAAAGTAAAATCTCCACATAGAACTAAAGTATTCCCTTCGAAGCAATCAGTAAGTTGATGATTCTTAAATAAACACAATTACAATATAAGTATTTATAGGTACCTCTCCGAGAAAACTATGGTATCGATATTACAACTCTATCATATGTTCCAGGAGGAAAAATTGAGCGTTACTTAGGAAATTTAAATTTCTTCTTCATAAGAGAAACAACATCTATTAGAGAGGTAGTTAATTGTACCTATTTGTGATTTAATTATTATTAATGTATAATTGTATATTATTTAGGAAGGAGGACTAAGTGGATTTATTCATAGTTTTATAACTGAAGTGTTGGCTATAGTTCGTGCACATATAATGGGCTTAGGAGGAAATGCCATGGTAGCGTATTATATGACCGAGTGTATTCTTTCCCACAGTTTACATAAGAATCAGGTAAGAATTGTTTTTAATTGAATTAGTTATTTTGATAAATTCTACAATTTCTATAAAATTAAATTTAAAATAAATTATGGTCTTGCTTTTATGCATTTCTTCGTTTTTCTTTAAAAATAAATTATATACTGAGTCTTTAAGTAGTTAATACAAAAGGCGTTTGGGAATCGCCTTGTAATTATATAAATATTCATTTTTTTAATGAAAAGTTTGCAATGAGGTATTTATTTACCTACATAATTCATCAAAGCATTTAACTTGTGTAATACCTATGCTCATAATATGTAGGTATTTATTTCGAAATATTATAACTGTAAATTGTTTATATGAAATTTTTGTTTACAATTAGAAATTGATTATTCTCGTTTCGAAAACAATTTCGGTTTTGATGGTCTCGAGAATCTGTATTGCTGATGAACAATGGAATCAGACTGATTTTGTACAGTAGTTGGCTTAAGGAACTTTTGAAGTACCTATTCCAAAAAACTAACGATATTGGATTTTAAAATTACAGAAATCTGTTGAATAGGTACCTATTTTTTTTTAAATGTGTATTTTACAAAAATTCAATATTCTTAAAAATTTAGCATGTACTTGGGAAATACAATACATTTATGTGTTACATCTGTAGATAATGTAAGTTATAGGTTTCCGAATAGTCAAGCCTATACAGGGCGTTTTTGAAATAAGAGACACTATTTTAGCAGGTAATAGATGATAGAAAGAAATGCAAATATGCAATATGACCAATCCTAACTCAAAAAAACTTTGGAAATCTGAAATGCAAAAAAATTACCTGTAATTTATCTGTATCTCCATGACCAAACACAAAATACTTCATTGATCTTTGTTCATGTTAACCGATATTTATGTATACGTGCAAGGTGGCAAAAAAAAAACGTTGATTTTCACTTCAGAACGATCATTTCACACCTATTGTTTAGATGAGAATAATTAAGATTAGGTATGTTGCAGTTTGCAGTGCTTCCAGCGATTTACTTTTATTTACTTTTTTTTTACGGATTTACTTTTATTTACTTTTTAGTCTAGATGCTTACTTTATTTACTTTTTTTAAATTTATTCACGAATCTGAGGAAAGAGTAGACTGTGTACGGGAGGTCATTTTCTTGGTGATTTGGTTCCTGGTGAAGTGGTAATGGGTGTTTGATCTTTCAGTGATACGCGGGCATTATCAGATGTATGAATGTGTTTAACTGCTGTTGTATCTTGTTATAATCACTTAGTATTTCACATATTAAATTATAAAAACGTGTAGTTTGTCATTTTTTTGTTTGTTACATTTGAAAAATTACTTTTCAAGTAATTCCGGACCTGTTCTATGCGTATCAGGTAGTGCCATTTTATCAAGTTTATGCAAAATAGATTATCTATTTAAACGCCCGCAGTTGTCATTTCTCGCTTTGTTATACTAGAAAAGCGAGTTTTTTTAGTCGTTCCGGACTTATTCTGAACGTTCTGTCTCTAAACCTTCGAGTCAAAATTTTTAATTTTTAACTCCGAGGTCATTTGTTCGTCATTGTATTTTCGTGTTCATAGTGATTGGTGACTAAGGTGAAATATTGTGTATGTTAGAAGCTCACAGTTAAGAAAGAGAGATAGAAAAATTGTTAGAAACGCAGAATGTCAGTTCACAAAACAGTTTTGCACTTTTGATGTTGGCCGAGCGTTGTCTAATAATTTGCTTGTTTTAATGTCGAATTGAATTTATGATTTTTTAGTGAACTGGCATTTTTTCGAAAACTTTTTTAGTTTTTTCAAAAGTTTTATTGTTTTATAGCCCTTTTTTTATTAAGGTAACACATTTCGTATTTGGGCATTTTTTATGATTTGCAACAACTTGTTTTAATACTTCTTTGTTCTATCTTAAGGTAAAACTGAACCGACGAATAGTGTGTTTCTCAAACGTCAGATGGCGATAATTTCAGTAAAAAAAAATTACGAATGTTATGATTCATATAGATTTCTTGTAGTATATCACTAACGCAGTAGTTCACACTTTCATTTATACTATTAATTGTTAGGTGGCACAAAATAGGATCAGCGGTAAACAGTACTTGTGGTTTAACACTCGTCTACAATATTAATATAGTGGAGGTAGCGCGCGTAGGATTCTTAGTCAAGGTTATACGGATTCGTAGAATTTAAAATCTAACATCGATAATGAAACCAAAAGATAAGAAATTAAAAGTATATATTTTGTAAAGATGTACATTGCATACTGTAGTACCAGGACCATTCTATCTATTATACTATTAGTTGCATATAAATAATAATGGAGTTGATTTCATAGAAATCGTCTCCGTTACCATAAAACACCCATTAAATTACAACAATTTATAGCAAAATTGGTGGCCCGGCGGAAAAAGAATATAGGTACCTATCCTAAGTCCAAATGCGAATTTCCGCGAACCTTTACGCATGCTGTTCGTAATTTACTAAAAACATGATACATTTATTTGACATCTATTCAATCTTATAGATTAAGAAATTGGCTTTATCGTTTTTAATACATTTAAAATGTGTAATAAATAAAAGTGTATATCTAACTTTTATGCATAATATTATGTATTTTGCATTTTTAAATTTATATAATGTTATATCCGTTTCCAGACGGACCGCCAATTAGACATTCGTAAGACATTCTATAATGCCGTTGTGAGAAAATGATGCGGATCATATTGCGCAGACACATGAGCTATTAGAATAAATTTAATAAATGTCTTATCGTATCGGGTCATTGTATATGCAATGAAATAATCCACAAATCAAAAGATTTTCTATAAGTAACAAATAATAAATAAAAATTCGGAAGCAATTCATAGTAAGTGATAGTAATAGTATGGCAACTTATCAAAAAAATAATAACTTTTAAAATTAGTTTTAAAATTTCCATGCAGTTTTATTAAACTATTGTTTCTATTAGAATATTCACAACACAAGTTTATCAACTTGTTCGTTTTCCACATTTGGACTCGTGCGATAAAAGCATGCCTTATGAAACTTATACTTTAATATAATATTTCGCGTTTTAAGAACAAATTTAGTTTTAAGATTTAAAATTAAAAATATATATTTGGTAATGCTAACAATAAACTAGCATTGCCAGAACATAAAAGACTGACTAATTTTCCTTCATAGTTCGGGGTTTATCTTACATCAACAAAATATCTAATCGTGCATATAAGTTTCTTTAAAATCAAAACTTTGCTGTATCAGAAATATACTGGGTTATAAGAAACCATCGCATCGTCGCGAACAATCAAGTTTCATTCATGAAACCGATACTCTATTATTTCATCTATGTCTATGTAATTTATACAACATTAACAATTATAATATAGATACGTCTAATTGTATTGCTGTTTTCGTACCTATCGCTTATTTATATTTTGTTTAGCATTTTTTTTCCATTTTCCGTAAGTGTTCTATGGTCCTTAACCCTCTGCCGCGCCGCGTTAGTACGACTAAATATGTTTTGTAAAATGTGAAAGCGTCATAAAACTACCTTATCTTCTCCCAATATTCTTTCAGTAAACTTTTGTCCTGTAATAAGCATGATTGTTTAGTCTAGAGATTTTATCAGTGTATAAATAGCTCGAATTCTGTTATTGTATTAAGTGCCCTCGCGATACTCATAGGTATACTCATACCTACTAACTCACTTCATAATATTATTATTCTTATTTCGTCGCTTATTTAAAATTTAAAGTTCGATACCCCGTAGGGTCATTGTCTTTGATCTATCAAAATTCATCAAACATGTCCTAAGGACTATAATTACCTTTAAAAATTCGTAAACCCCATTAAAATCTACCGAGTAGTTTCCAAGTTTCCGGTTTTGGCGTTAACCATCTTTTTGGACAAGGGGTGGTAATGCAAATTGGGCCTAACAATAATTAATGTTACAACATTTTATATAATAGGCGCACCTACCACCACATCAATTTTTATCAAAACTTTTATACATTTTCAAACACATGCTTATTTGTACTTCCTGCGTTCCTCCAATTATCGAGTCACCTTAATTTTAAATTAAAAAAAAAATTCTTAGTCAACAATAATTATTTTTGTCCAACAACGACACAGTTTCCAACACAGTATAAATTCTAACACCAATAAAGATTATCTACTACTTAAAAGATGGCAGCAAAACTTGTCATGAAAGATTAGCGTTTAGTAGTATACAAAATTGCCGTGAATTGAGAAAGGCGATACTTTCCGGTTCAACAACATTTTAAACATTTTACATTTCAATTTAAAGTATCTTGAAAAATATGCACAAAATATCATAATTTTTGATACAAGGCGTTTGGTAATACATTATTTAAAAGAAATATATACTTTTTACAGAATTTTGTATTTGCGTAAAAAAGAAAATTCGATAATAATTGTTAAAAGGGCGATTAAAAAAAAACTGTACATTCAATGTCCTTGTAAAACATAACACCATTAAATATTAATCATTTCCATCGGTACACTAAATTAGAACAATATCGTATGTATAGTTTTCGGAAAAATTGCTAAAAACATGTATTTTTTAATGTTTTTTGTAAATTACACAAAAACCTAACATACGATTTTCTCCAAAATTTGTTATAATATTACTATCACTCACACCAGTTTCTGTGAATTTTTTCAGAATTTTTGAATGTACAGTTTTTTTTTGAGTCGGTACAGTTTAACCTTAATCTCTAATATGACTACTTGAAATACTGATTTTTATTTTGATCACAGTTGACTTGGTGTTGATCTTAAGAAAATTCTGTTTCCATAGAAAGATGCATTTTAATGAACTAAATAATTTGTAAAAATTTTAGGTTAATTATTTTAAAAATAAAAAAGTTATTTAGGTGTCTTCATTAAAAGTGAAAAACCGAAATAATTTTAGAAATTTGACGCAACATTAATATCCATTGTTTCTCACTTGAAAGTTATTTCAGAAATGTTTTGTTGGAAAAAGAGATTGATCGATTATTAGACGATTGCGATATTGCGTTTTATTTTCGTTGAAATTGAAACGAACACATAATTTTCAAATTATTAAATTACTTTTCCTTTTATTTTTCTATTAATATTAAAAATCCTTGGAGTATCAACTTTAACGCTTCAAAGAGCAAGTGAATGAAATTCTATACCCTTTATATTATCTCTTTGTGTAACGGAAGTTTAGAATAATGAGAAACGTAACAGGGCATTCTTTTTGTTTTTAAAAGTGACATTTGTTATATTTGTGTATAATATTTAAAGTGTTATTTTGAATTTTATATACCATTACACATTTTTAAACATTTTAATCCGAACGTCGAAGAAACTAAATTTTTACGACACGATTACTCTCATATCTAATAATGTTACTATGGAGATAGGTAATGCGTTTATTTTAGTAAGTCATTTAAGCGCATTTGTTCGTCATTTATAATCTCTCTGAAAACCACTTGTAATTCTTCTAAGTAATTTCAATCGTGTGGAGTACAATTTTGCTCTCTTTGTTTTCGTAAAAATAAAACACTCGTAATTATATTTTTTTAAAGTAAACTAGAAAAGTTTAAGAAACGCGTTTGATTGTTCAATTTTATTTCCGATCACGTTATTCTCGATAATTCTAATTTCCATTATGCGCGTGAACGTATATTTTCGTGTTAAAAACTTTTATAATTATGTAAGAAACCAGTTTTGAAACGAATCATAACTTTTGCATTCTTTCTTTCTTTCTTTTTTTTCTTTCAACATTGTTGGCCACAAAATCTCACAACAATGTTGGGAAGTTGTAGAAGCGGAAACGCTAAAACAACTGTTGAGAGCACGGATGAACACGGCGAATATTCTGCAACTTTGCGTCCAACAAAGTCTCACACAATGTATGTGTGGAAACGAGGCTTTAAATCAACAACCATAGTCAATGCACATGCCGGTGAATATTTTTTTAGCGAACACATACGTGTTCTAATAGTAGAAATATGTAGTACCTAACGTAATTGTAATAATAATATTTTTATTTATATAATCAATTCCAACATAAAGTATAATGAACTTATAAATATAAAATATATTTATTGGAAGATGAAAATTAAAAACAAAAAAACTACACCGTCCTGTGTTTCAGAAACTAAACACTGTTTCAAAACATTAAAAAAAATCGCTTATTGATATCATTGATATAAACAACGTTTACATTGTGAGTAAGAAAAATGTGCTCTACAAACTTAACGATTTCCCTTTCATTTAGTTGTTTTAAAATACAATGTGCTCACAGATTCACTTATTAATTGAAGATCTTTCTTGTTATAAGGAATTTACTAAATGTTAGAATATCGACGGCGTTTTGGCAAAAAGGCGTAACCCACACGATTATTTTATGCATCTAAGGCAAAGACATCATCTATTAAAATCTAGTAACAATATTCCGATTTTTTTCACCGGAAAAATCAATTTGTATTTCCGTGAAATGCATCTGCTTATAGTTACGCGACGACACAAATTGTGCGCTTCCTATAAAAGTCAATTTTTGTGGGTTACGCCCTTCTGCCAAAACCGACTCGATTATTTTGTCGCAAACTAAACTTGTTATTTGTGTTGCTTGATTTTATTCATAACCAATAAAAACTTTAGGTCCGTATAACTCATTTATTTTTTAAATTAAAAACATTCGCAAAACATTCTTTTTCTTTTTACTATAAAATAGATATTTATTCTGGAACCATTTTTATTTAAATATCTTCATTATTTTCCTAACTTTGTTTATACTTGAAAATGAAAAACTCGTTGAATTGTATTTTTTTAATAATATATTCAAGAACAAAATTATCATGAAAAGTTGGTATCCATACAAGTTCTTAAGAAAATTAAAAATTTATTTATTTTATGTAAACAAACGCGAGCCGCAAGTAACTGACTTATTTGAGAAGGAATTCCATTATGACCGAACGCTATAAAGAAACTTCGACTGTATTAAAATTTGAAAGTGTCGGTAAACGGGTCATTATTGGTGTTCTCGGCTATACACAAAATTGTATTATCCACATACAAATATTAGAATTAAGTTGCATAAATATTCTCAAAATTTTTGAAATCTATCACACTTGTGTTGTGTACACTTCCATACATCAACAAGTTATTGTATACAATAGCCCATGTTGCGCAAATTGTTTGATAGTGCACGGGCCCCTTTAGAGCTGTGAGATTAGAACCCTTTAATTTTATCTTTAAATAAGTATGTTCTTAACTAGTATGTTGTAATAGTATAATAATGAATGTTTTCTGTATGAATAAGCAGCACACCGGTGTAACTACATAATATATGAGATTTATTATTTAATATTTATAGAATTTCTTAAGAATACTGAAAATCGAAGTCAATATTTTATGCTTACTTTTGACTTATACGCAAGTATTAGCATTGTAATATTGGTTATAATAATTATGTTAAGTTTTTGTAACGACGCATTTAAATCAATATTATTCTCCGTTCGTTTTTTCATTGAAATTTTTGAAGTCGATAAACTTAGCGCTAATTTTTGTTTTTATTTGTGCGAGTTTTAAGCTTATAACAATGCTAGTCAGAATAGTTATAATTAGTTGCAGAGGCAAAACCTCACAACGATAAGGGCGTTTACGAGCTAAAAAAAGTGTTTGAGAAAAAACTGCTTATCTAAAAGAAATATAAATTATTTTTAAATATAAAATTTAATTCGCCAGAGGAATTACTTTATTTGACGATGTTTAAAAAAAATATATCGAAATAACTAATTATTAATTAGTTAATTAGTTATTAATTCCGCTTTCGTAATCTTCATTTCAAAATTGCGGTGTCTAACTGATTAGAAATTTAGTGTATTTATGTAAGAAAAGTAGAATCGCGGAGGTAGCCAAAAATTAAAAAAAAAACTAAAGGGCGGGCATAGGGCGTCTTATCGGATTGTAGAAAGCTCGTATATTTGGAAATGTTAAAGCATTTTTATAAATATGTCAGTTTGTTTTCTTTCTATGATTTATTGCTAAGCTTGACAAGCAATTGTTGAAATAGATAGATTAATAGAGATTCATTTTTATATTTCGTTTCTTTATTTTATTTTAATTAGAAATTGGAAATTAAATGCAAAATTAATTTACGACATTCTCTCGATATTCTCAACTTATATTAAACATTTCCGACAAACCTACATTATTGGCGTAGCCCCCCCTTATGTCTTTTCGAGTATTTTAATTATTTCCTTAACCAAATCAATTTACAGTTTATATTTAAATATAATTAACACGAAATTACGTTGAGTTAATTAAATTATTGTCGTCTTTACTTATTTTAAAAGAAGTTTCTAGTAAATTGCGAATGTTAACGTGGTAGTTGTCACCGTTTAAGTTTACCCTCGCCGTTTACAAATTGAATTTCTGTGGATTGTAATAACTTTATAAAGGGGTTACAAAGTACGATAAAAATGTATAGGTGGCTAAATTTAATAGTCGCTCGTTTTTAGTGGTTATCGGTTTAACTATAATATAATGTCATTGCAAGGCGTTCGTTTATCTCGAATTTTCGCTTATCAAGGCTAGGAAGGAGTATTACCTTATCGATTAATTATTGTCATAAGTTTCATAAATATTTTCGTTAAAAATACGTTGTATAAAATTATTTCCTCCAACAATATTTTTACTTATTATTTATTCGAATCGAGGGTTCAATAAAACGTAATGCAAACGAGTTTTATTGCGTATTTATAGTTTATATTTCAAAAAAAAAAATGTTAGACACGGCCGATCGATACTTAATTTGTCATTTTTGAACAAACGAAAAATGTTGAATTTTAACAACACGAAGAAAACAAGTTTGTTTATTGAAATGCACAGAATACGAAATCGCATAATTTGCTATCATGTATATTAACATACGACGCGACGCCGAAGTCTCGGTTTTTCCGATGTTTGAATAATCGAGAGTGATTGTGAAAAGAAATCCTATTTTGAGTTTATTATACTAAAGTATCGGAGAATATCGAGTTAATTTGTTTATTAATAAGGATTTTTGTCTCTTAATTTTAATTCAGTGTGTTGTAAAGTATAAACGGTATAACTTTCCATATATTTTTATTTTAGTAGAAATTGGAGTGCAATAATCTTCGAATTTTTATAGAAGTAAGCTTATATATAAGAATATAAAATAATTGTGTTCTGTTTACGATGTAGACATGTAATTAAGCGAAAATATTGAGAATAATTAACTATGAAATGGTTTTGACGTTATATGCTTTTCAGGGACAATGCCTTATCAACGTTGGAGGAGATGTGGTTTTAGTTTCTTACTTCAGCGAGGAATAGCTGGTTATTCCTTTACGATTCAAACTGATATCAATAAAATACTCCATAATTTCTTAATAATAAAAGAGGTGCTTAAATATTGTGAAACGTCCGTTTTATACAACTTCAGTTGTGTAACTTACGTTGCAATCTAATGGATTTCTGTATATTAAGAAGTTTATAATAAAACAATTGCTAGAGTTTTTACGGCGTTTTAGTGATGTCCTCTTATTTGTATTAAACCAACTGCACGGAACGCATACCGGCGCAACTACAGTTGGAGTAAAATGTTCTGGCGGCCGAGTTTGAAAGTTTATATTTTAAAAACGGTGAGGCCATGTTGAATAAAATTTTTACTGAGTATTAATCCTCTATTTGAAATTGCACGGTGAAAATTTCAGTTTTGCACGTAAAGCCGTTTCGGAGATTTTGTAAGGTATTTCACGAAAACTGTCGAATTTTGGTGCTTATTTCTGTATTGGCGACTTTAATGGTGCGTACAGACCAAGCTAACACGCTGTTCGCGAACATCTAGTCGACCAATAGCTCTTCAGAAATTGGTCAGCGTCATCGATTTATCAAGAGCTTATTGGTTGATTATTGTTCGCGAACAGTGTATTCGCTTGGTTTGTACACGCCATAAGACGTCGTAACTAAGTATTTCTCAATATGTTTTAATTTCTGGAGCTTTTAAACACTAATATTTTTATTAACTGTTTTACTTGGTAATTTACCTTCTTTGTTCACCCACGTGTACGCGAGAATTTTTTTTAATATTTCTTCAAATGAGCGAATTAGAGTGGCAGACGACTTTTTATTATAGCTTTTTTATTAATTAACAACCACAAAGATACATGTTCTATAAAGTTTTGTCTCTCGTATATGTACATACATACATACATAAATATCGTTGTTTTCCGTTTAATAGTTTTTGAATAATCGAGTTATGAATCCAGGCGTTTATCAAATACGAGTAAAAATACACGTTTTTTAAAACCTATATTGCTGTAGTAACTTAACGCCTTTTTGGAAAATTATGAAATTCCACATACTTTTATGCAGTTTTACTTTTAAGTGTCTTTAGCATGCAGTTTGCTTGAGTGAAATCCGTTAGGTACTTTTTGGGATAATCGTAAGCTTTCAAACTTGGCCGCTAGAACATTTTACTCCGACTGTAGTTGCATGCAACCAGTTCAATACGTTATATATATCGACAATATTTATGGAGGTTACGATTTATTTCATTTAGGTATACAGTGGCTTACGACTTATTATAAGGTAAAAATACTTAATAAAAATAAGTAAAGAATACTTATCCCCTACATTTATTTATATATTTTTATATTGTTTCTTTTAATATTTTTCGAAATTTTACTGGTTTTTAATTTTTCTTTTTGGTACACATAAGTATTATTTTGTTTTGTCCTTTTTATCGAATTTTAAAAGTTGCTTTTGATTGATATTTGTATAATTTATATGCACTGTTTCGTTTAGTTTAGAACGAGATGCGAATGGGCATGGGAGACGTTCGAATTGGCGATGATGCGATGGGTCGAGATGTTTGAAATTAATTTGCTGACCCTCCTCACTTTACCCATTATTCCACACTTACTATTCCATCATTAATCACAACTTAAACTTCCTAAATTTACGACAAGAAGAGTTAATACGATACTTCCCATCAACTAATCAAATGTAATCAATTGTTATTATAATTACGGTATTCCTTTATACTAAGTTTAGAGAAAATCTGATAACATCTTCAGGGTGTTGCAATTTCAATTTCCACCAGTGTATATCTCAAGAGGTTCTCGTCATCAAATTTAAAAAAATCGTGAGTTAAGTACTTTACATCCAATGGAAATAGATTTTTACTAGCTTCCTTTATTACAGTTGCATATTGACTTGGAAGATGAATCTCTCTGTTTTTAAGTTTCCTTTTAATTAAAGAATGAGTATCACACTCCATTTGACTGCGACTCTTCTCTAAGTATTTTTGATAAATAATTACACCGTCCCGCATAGAAAATGATAAAAGTGCATTAGAAAGCACAACGTTTTTGCTTTGATACCTGTTCCGTGTCACTTGAGCAGATTGATACGTCAACGACATTGTGGATTACGTCCTATTGCATCTTTGACTATCGACACTTTGGAGATACGTTCTATTGTAATACATTAAAATAAAATATTTACAAAGTTCAGATGGAAGATAGCCTATAGTATCGATTTCTGCAAAAACTTAATTTTCAAATTTTTGCGGGTAATTAAATTTTTGTAATTTTCTAGAATAAACCGGAAAGAATACTTCTAATATATAAATATTTAAAAAGGCCCATTTATATAGGTAAATATTTATACGTAGGTTCAATTAAAGAAATTTAAACACAGACTTTACGACCTGTAGAAACGCCGGTAACTTATTTAACAATTTATGTCATTAACTACGATTTGATCCACTTAAATTTATTGTAAACATAATTATCTCGAGAAAATAAAACCCAGAGTTGTGTTGTTAACTCTCGCTGTTTTACGAATAAGCCAATGTCCATTTGATAATGAGCCGATTGTATATTATTGTATCTATTTGAAATATATTCAAAAATATAATGGCAGGTATAATGTAAATGTTTCTTTTTTCTGTTTTGGCTTTGAACTCGCCAATTAATCAATCTATTTTTGGAATTGATTTCTAAATGTTTTACGTTCACAAACGTCCACGGTTGCAGCGGGATTCGAACCCGCAGTCCGTGCGTGTGCTGGAAGATCAGTCGACAAGCTGACCCTCTAGACCTCATGGCTCATCCTATAAGGTAAATGTAGTCAACCCATTTCAAGCAACTACAATTTTGCAATTTCAACCCTCAAGAGTCGTTACAATTTTTAAGTTCGTGAGTATACAGGCAACCCTCTTACAACACGGTTTCGTTCTAACACGATAAGAAAATTGCGAAAGCTCTCGTGCAACACTAGATAACACGATTTTTATTTAACATATTTAGAAAATTACATTACACACTATCCCAATAGGAAATGTGGCAAGGCCTTGCCTTAAGAATAGCTTATTTGTAGGGCAAAAATTAAGAAATAGATTATTAGCAATTTTCAAACCACAGTTACTCAGTTTATAGTTGTGGAGATCAATACATTTAGCGAATTTCACGTACATTATAATATGAAAAAATTAATTTTTATAGGAAACCCAGTGGCGTCACATTGTGAAATTTGACACACGGATAGTCGACGAATGTTTTTGAAAAAAATAAGAGGCGTTTTTGAGATTTTCAAGAAAAAGTTTTTTTAAAGTCTTCAAAAATTACAAAATTTAACTATCATGGTCATGTTGCATGTCGAATTGAAGCCCATTAAAAACATAAGTGAATGACGCCAACATTTAGCTTTTTAGGTCAAATAGTTTTTGAATTACAGCTTTTTGTGGGATTTTTGCTTGCAAAAACTATGAGCTCAAGAATTTGAAATTTTTGTCCTCTTGATAGGTACAATGAATAAATAAAAAATCTTATGGTCCAAAAAGATTTGTTTATTGGTTGATTTAACATGAAATGACTGCTTGCGTCGAGGCTCCACTATGTACTTACGTACTTAACGTGTCTTCTATGTGTGCCCTGATGCCAGGCTTGAGTGGAGGCTCCACTTTTTACGTAATCTAAATGTGAATGTAATTACATTTTTAAACGATTTATCTCGTTCGAATATGATAACACAAAGGTAAGTAATAAATATGATGATATTTACAAATGTATAATTATGATCTTATTACATCATACATCAAATAAGATACAATAAATTATGACAATTGAGAAAAATTTCCTTTTTTTAATACTTTAAAAGTAACGACTACGATTTAAAGCGAAAACAATTAATTTAAGTTGATTTAATATAAATAAGCTGATAGATTATGTAGATTTTTATAGTCCAAGTCGTCTTCCGAAACGTAAAAATACGTGGTCGACGTCCTGCCGTTTCGTTCCACGATCATAGAGTTGCGTGTCTAGGACTTCGGCTATCAACAAATATGTGACTTAACGTAATTGTTTTTATATTGATCAATTTGTTGGAAGGTAAAAGTCGACAACGTGACGTTTTCGAGGAAAATTCGAGAAATAAATACGTACCATTTGGCCGAGAGGGTTCTCAGCTAAAAACTGTTCTATGGACGCCAACAAGCAGAGTTGACGTATTTTTGGAGAAGCATCGGGCAAGCAGAGGTTTGTCGTTTCCACATTTGCCATTGCCGACGAGTATGTCAGAAAAACGACCGCAAGGCCGAGGAATGCTATTAAAATAGTATGATGATGCATCCTAAAAGTTAAAATTTTGTCAATAATTTACACGAAATCCACGATTCGTTCAAATGTTGGAGAAATTGTACGTATCCATACAAGTGTGTGATTTCAAAGAGAGAACTAAAGTGTGGAAAATGATAGCTGCAAAATATGCGAGGAATTGGATTTCGTTCTTTTCTATGTTTTCTCGCCGATTCTATCGGAAAGAGAATGTAAATATGTCCTACTATCGAGAACGTGTAACGATATTATCGGAGGAGATTTGTTAAACGATTGTATTTCACGTATTTACGTGATATTTGTATGCGTTTTACTAATCACGCGTGGACAAATCCCTTGCGTAAATCAACATAAGACGCAATTACGACCGATTGGGGTTATTTTTCCAACTTAAAATTACAGGAAATCACGGAGAGACGTATCTAAGAGAATAATAAATTTAAAACAGCACTTTCGTGAGCGAAATTTACTTTCTAACGTTACAAACGACGTTAACGTCAACTAAAAAGAATTCATTTTGTTATGGTAGGTACTGTAATTTTAAATTTTAATATAGATGTGCGTGGAAAACTCGTAAAATTTTCTACTGCAACACAACAATAACTTTATAGCAATACTTATTGTTGGTAGATTAGGGATGTTAATTAAAACTGCAATGAGTTCGACTCGTGTTCAAATTGAAGATAACGTTTTAAATGGACGGCCAAAATTAAAAAAATAATCGAAACATAATACATGTATTCTTTAATACATAAAGAAACACGAAAATCTCGTAATAAAATAAGCGAATTATTGTTAAACTAAAAAACTTCGAGTTTCTTTATTATCTAAAATAAATTATTTCGCGAACGTGCTCTATTTTGTTAATAACGAAAATCGTTTAAAATTCATAACGCGTATGAGAAAAACTTTATATCGAAATAAAGTTTTTAATTCGGAATAAACATATCGAAAAAAAAAGTAAACCCTTTTTACATCGTAATATATTTGTCTCGGGAATAATTTAAAATTTTCAAAAAAAAACGATTCCGTGAAAATTGGGAAATCGATCGTAAAGGCGCCAACTTTTTACAAACTTACTCAAAGTTGCCGAAGGAAGTTAGAATAATTTCAAGTCGACAAAACAGTCGGAAAACCACACTCACTTTGAACTTTATGACTTCACCTTTAGATGTGCAGGAGGATGGACCAAGAAGACATCTTTTATATGCAGGAGCCCTCTGCGCCTAGGAGCTCTTGCGCTGTCCCACCCTTCGTCGATACCACCCTCGCACGTTATTATCACCTTATCTCGACATCAAATATTAACACTATTATCATTTTCTGTACGTCTCATTTTAGTTAATCTAATGCGTAAAATTCGGAAACGTCAACTCGAATCCCACATTTTACCACTGAAAGGGGTGTAAAACAAACCGTTTTGGTTTTCCGTAAAAAAGTGTTTAATTTAAGATGAAGGGGTCCAATTATGTAAATAATTCGTGGTCTTCCTGCCGTCGTCGTTACTTTTGAATATTAAAAGATCATCCCCGCGAGATACTCTTTCTATTTTGTTATAGCAATTAAGTTCGAATTAATCGCTGATAAAATTTGAATCCATTTCGTGAATAGGTACCGTCAACTTTTGACGACCTTTCGTATCGAACGTTTTAAACGTTAAAGGCTTTTAATAATTTGAAATCGTTCGTATATGTATCATATTTTTATATGTGTAATATGTATTTTCCATTCGCATACAGAAATACTAGTCTAATAAGCGTTTGAAACGCCGAACCGGAAACATAATTTATAATACAAAGGTGGATAGAACGAATATAAAATTGACGATCGTGCACCCTTAAATTAGTAATTAACGTAGTAATTAAAACAAGGGTTGGCAACGTGTTCGTTTATTTTAATAGAAATTCTTACTATTTAAAAGACAACTATGTATATCTTAAATTTCGTCGAAGATTAAATTATTAATAAATTTACCTTTTTCATTTTACTTCCGTTCCGAATTTCGCTTAGGTATATTAAACAAAGATAACGTTTCCGTAAATACCTACGTATAAGAAAAATTCGAGAATTAAAGAATAGGCGGTAGTTTTACTGAAAGGATACAAATATTTATTAAAAAACACTTACTATTCGACAGATTTTATAGGATATAAATATGTACGTCGTTTCGGCCTTAAAAAAGCAATTTATATTATAATCGAATGTGCGATTACAATTTCTAAAATATAGTTTGATGGTCTATTTTCATATAAACAACGGAAATAAATTAAATCTTACTTCATCGTAGTCCTCATATTATCCGATAATAATAAAATAAATTGAACGCGTTTGCTCAATTTGAGCACATTTCGCCAATAAAACAACAATATCGTTCGAATAAAAATTAACTCGGTTGTTACGATCATGATTATTGTTTTATATGTGTGTTATCACGAAAAACGTATTTTCAGGTAGGAATATCCCCCCCTTACAAACGCATTATTGATTTTAAAGTTAATTAAATGACATCAATTTTATAAAAATATAAATCTTTACCTAATTTGTTTCCAAAATAGGGGGGAGGGTTAATTTGTTTTTCTAAATAAGATCGACAATTTTTGAGTATATTTTTCCTAAAATTTATTGTAACGATAGTATTGTAAAGGTGGTTATTAATATTTAACGCGCCGATATTTAAGCTCTTAAAATAATTTAATAATCGTATCTTCTTTGAAGATGACGCTTTAAAATAAAACTCAATCGCACGTTCGTATTAACGCAATACATACAGGGTCGCGATAAAGTATGGAACCAAGCAAATATCTTTAAAATGGAAACGATGATTTCGATAAAACTTCCCACGTATGGTTTATGATATTTGACGCATCTGACGAGCGTATTTTCGTTGTAACTAGACTTCCGGTTTAACCGGAAGTACTCTAAACGTTTTACATTTAAGTGGGACACCCTGTATATTTGTGTAGCTTCGAATAGAGCTCTTTTTTCCGAATAGACTCCGATAGTAATGACGTCATAAATGCGCGCAAATTTAAAAGTGAGACATCATCGAAGTGTAACCCAAAAATGTCTCTTACGCCCGGTTCCACCACCTCGCCTTGAGCTCTGCTTAGAGCTTAAGCTGAACTTGACAGAAAAATTCAGTTCCACCACGTAAAACCAGACCTTAACTTCGCTAAGTCAAGCTTACATCTGAGACGTGAATAATGAGAGCTTGAGATCATGTTTATAACCTCACATTGTTCAAGTCTGTCACAGTGACTAGAATTTGTTACTTTGATTACTAAAGTTATTATGGAAGTGGATATTATTAATATAATTCCCGTTACTGTCGTATCATTTATTATTGAGATAATCAAATATTGCGAATCACCGGTTCATTTGACTGTTGGTGGTCCTCCGCCAGTTCTGTACAACTCTGCGCGATGTTTGGCTTTGCCTTTCTTCGCCCCTTGTTTCATATTACTCCATTGTTTCCTCAATGAATCATTACTCCTAGTCACATTTTCCTCTGAGCGTTGAATAATGACGTTATTTTACTCCACGCCGCATCTTTTTCTTTATATGTTGTACCGTTTGTGGTTTTTACATTTTTATAATTTGCAACCAGTGAGGTGAGAAGGTGCTTCTCCTCTCTGGTGTAATTGCACCGCTTCATTTTATCCATAATAGTATAGTTAACATGAAAACGAGAACAAAACGTCGTAAACAGTCGCAACAGTAACGGGCAATTTGTTAGGTTAGGTTAGGGAATTTCATTTTTTTTGACGTTCTGTATTACTGTCGCAGGCGGGATATTAAAAACTGAAGGAAAGGACCAATCACGCGCAAGTTCTGGAGTGTTGTCATATTTACGTACAACTTAGCCAAGGCGTGCTTTGAAAAACGTGGTGGAACGCATTTTCGTCTTGAGTCATGCTTACATTTGAGTTCGACTTAGATAAGTTCTAGCTCAAGATGCAGTGGTGGAACTGGGCGTTAATTACTTAGCTATAAGACCTAGAATAAAGTAGGTTAAATTTAATAATCAAATGCAACGTTATAAAGAATAAATAAAAGGTGGCATTTATAAATTAATAAGCTCTAATATTCTAGTTTTATATGGAAATATAAGTAAATGAAAAAAAAAATACTATTAAATGTTTTAATCCTAATTGAATACAAATTGGGCATAATTTCAGTGTACGCATGCGTCCGATCTTCAAGATTTCAACTAGGTTCCGACAAATGATACAATAACTATTAGTAAGGTAGGTTATAGTAAGTTGTATAGTTAGTTATAGTAAATTATTATACCAGGGGTTAGAACAAACGTATGGGAAATTTGACCCATTAACCACAAATTGTTACTATAATGTAACGGCATCGATATATGATGGTGTTTCTCAAAAGTTATCTTCCTAGGTACTGTAGCTCCTCCACCTTTCTTGATGAATCTTCTGTTAGAAACAATTTTTGTAACAGAGCGACAAGTTTAAAAGGGAATTTCTTAGCTATTGGCTATTAACGACCAATGCCTACCTAATAGTTGTCCAAAAATGAAGAATGCAAGTAAACTTACGTTTAAAAATAAATTTTTCAACTTTAATTAGATTTAATTGTAAAAATCGTTGGTTATTTTTGACGTATCCTGTACGTAGGCATATTTCTGTTTCTTCTATATAATTTATCTAGGAAATAAATATTATAAAGAAACATAAATAATCCATCTACGAGCATCCATCCATGTATGAGTAGGAATAATATAATTATAATACTTGTCGGGACTTGTTTTATGAAATATACAGGCTCACAGCTTGCAACAATAATTCAAAGTAGTTACGACACAAAGCTGATATGTATTAATATTTATGCGTTACGTTTACCTAGAAAACTAGGTAGGTATTTTCCAAACGCTTGCATATCATTTGTAAAGTAAATGTAAATAAAGACAGTAGGTATTCTTATCTCAATTAACGCGTCAGCTGTTAAAGTTTTAATCAAAGATAAGCTTCTACTGACATGTCGTGAAATTGAAAGCACGTGGAGATAAATTCGACAACACTATGTTGTTGAAAATTTGTAAATAATAAATCAAATCCTTTCACCTTCGGTTAAAGTCTAAAAAATTATTGTTGAAATAAAATACGGCAACTCGACTTGTTAATCAAGTTAAAGATGAGTCTCTTTTAAAATAAAGTTTGAAAATTGAAGTAAGCATATCCATACAAGGTTATAGTTTGTGGATCTATTGAGCGTGATTCATTATTAGAACGGATTCTCGTCTTCCTGGTTGAAGTTGAGAGGTTGTTTGTAGACTTCTGTGAAATTTTGAACCTACGTCTCTGTTCTGAGACTTGTCGCTTTAACGTTTGCTTAATTTTTATAAGTAATGGGTTGTCGACCCAATGCCTCAATCTCGTAACCTGGATGGCTGGATAATTTTTTATTCAAAATTTTCTTCCTGTCAGCCGGGTCAATTGAACCCTCTCCGGTTTCTTAAGGAGGTTGTCACTTCTTCTTTTCGCCCCTTTTCGCGAGACCAAATACGAACTGTTGAATTAGATTACACGAGGAAAAGATGCCTAAAATGTACAAAAAGGGATGAAATAAAAAATGACAAAATACGGCGAAAAATGAAAATGACAACATTAATTATTCGAAAACTGGAAAGCGTGAAAAGGTTGGATGACGAGAAATGGCCAATATTTTTGGTGATTTAGAACGGAAATGAAGATACATCGTTCACGATACTTCGACGTGGAAAAAGTCAATAAAAGAGCCGTTTCTGCTTCTAATTTGGAATTGCCAATAACAAAAGTTTCCATTGTTATTGGTTATTGAAAATTGGATAATCAACGTTGATTATTGGAAAGCAAGTTATCACGCAAAATAATTTAACTGCAATGCAAAAGAATTTAATTGTGCTTTTGAATGTGAAACCGTGAAATTTTATAAAAACAAAATTGAAAAATGTGAAAAGCCTCGCACATTGAATCGATTTAAAAATATTAATAACGGCAAAATTTTCTTCTTATAATATGTATATTTAAAAAAAAAAGATTCACAAGTTATTATTATATCATAATTAGAAATAAATAGATCTAATAATTTTTCTTAAACGAATCAATCTCGAATTTATGGTATTAGTATAGAAACAAATAAAATTTTATGTTGATCGCATTTCCGGACATTCGAATCGCTTGTAGGCGTCCGCGATTCACAGAGTAGGACAGGAAATTCTAAAATTAGTAGATGAATGTTATTTTTAATGGTAAATCAACTATTTTGAAACTTTATATTTGTTCGTTTTTATTGTATCTGTTAAAAATCACTTATTATTGTATATTAAGCTTAAGAAATACACGAATCGAAACTCTTGGCTTTTTGTACAGGCGTTTTATTTTGTTATTGATGTTTTAAAAATATATATTTTAGTCTTTGAAAACGAAAAAAAATAGTGAGCTTCGACTCACGGATTAACTCAGTGTTTATTCATATTCAGTCATTCATAGTTTTACCGATAAATCGTAAATCTTCAATAACTTTTTTTGAACTACATAAAATGCCAGGAAGAAAATTTTCGCTTCCAAAAAACCGAAAATAGTCGTATTGTTCAATGTAGACATTTCTAAAAATATCTAAAAGGCTAAGAGTTGCAAGAAATTCTTGCATCATTTACACGTATCAAGAAAATGGTTCGCTTACAAGCACCCCTCCCCCCAGGAAGAGTAGCTAACAACTTTTAAGCGTGTATATGACTTTTATCGTAATAACGTATACTTTCTATAATGATAAAACCAGATTCGAATTGATAAGTGATGACAATCACCAAAATATTTGGAGTTTTTATTGGTTTCCCTGTGAATTTTTTCTTATGTCCCTACCAAGATTTTGGACCAATACTTTTTGAATGGACTAATTCTTATTGATTCTAACACCAAAAGCAGTAACCAGAGAGTTCTCTAAATAGAACATAATAATGATTAAATGTCGGTTATATATTGATCCAACATTTATTCGTTATCCTTGTATTTTGAATAATAATTCGATATTGGATTAATATTTTTTTCTATATTAAAAATCCATATTCTCCCAATTACGAATTGTAGCCTTTATGCCAATAATAGTTTTTACTGTATTTGCAAATAAGTAGGTACCGTAAATAAATTATAGATGGCGTATTATTCATCATATGCCTACAGCATTACACCGAAACCTATACAAACGTCTCGTTTATCTATTTCACCTATTATAAACAGTTTAAAAACTTTTGGTTAGTTGAATAAACTGATAGATGAAATAGTTGTAGCAATCAATCAAATCAATCAATCAAATTGCAATCAAATTGTTTTAAAAATATGAAACATTGGAAATTCGATATAGCACCATGATGGTTTTGCTTGTTCAGTACAACATCGATATACAATGTGGCGCCGATATTCCAAAATATCCACATTTTTATTGAACCTATATTGACCGCCGACGCTGGCCCAATAAATGTACATTATTGAATGAATTTTGGTGCTGTTCTACTTGGATCTACGTTCAAAACATGTTTCAAGCTAACATTCATTTCTTGTGAAATGAAACGGGATGATTTTATCTTTATGTATGATGATGCAAACGTCATCGGGACCTGACAGTCAATTTTCGTGATTGAATAGTTTCGAAAACTCTTCGGACTTCAAATTGATAAAATTATTTTTCTAAAGCTATTCATAATCGAGTCGATTCACCCGGAAACGTTCAGAAGTTTGCTGCTACCACAGAAAAGGCCTGGAATAATGTTTCTCGAGAAATTATCAATAAATTGACGTGTTATACACAATGGTAGAGGACATCTGAAAACTATTTGTTTTAATATTAGAGTATCTGGAATTATTTTATATCTTTTTGTATCAATATTTATTGACGAATTATAATTAGAGAGTTATAATAAGAGATAATAATTCAGAGAGTTTAAAAAATCTTTAAAAATTGTATAAAAGTAGATTTCGTTTGAAAACAACTTGAAATTTAAATCGTGGACTTTTTAGTTGCATATTTAAAAAGCTAATATTTTCTGTCCCAATTTTTGCTTCTATCGTGCAAAGTTAATTCTTTAATTATTAAACTTATTTATTTAGAAGCTGGAAAATTTATTTAAACTCGTGGATTCTTTACATTTTCGGCGCGTCCCTGGACAGAGTTTTTTAATGTTGCGCGTTTGTTTTTCGAAGGCGGTTACCTTTTTAACTGTTATAGTAATTATTATTTTGATTAAAAATTATTTGCGCAGACTGAAAAATATGCCCATTTACCCACGATTTGCATTTTTACGATTAGAAAACTACTTTTTGCATCTACTTTTTGTACTTTTTGAAAACTATTTGTATCAACAAGTAATACGTAACATGAAATCCTCAATATTTATCGGTTGATCTTCGATCTAGATTAAAAAATAAATAAATATGTAAAATAAATAGACATTCTAACTAAAATACAGGGTGGTCAAAAAGGTTTTAGTTAAACAAACTTTAAGGATTAAGCCCATGTCGGACTATTAATCAGTTTGATCAAACTAAGTTGATGACGTTAATCATTACAAGTTTGACCAAACTACTCAAACTGCTTGTCACACTACCAAATTGTTAACATAGTATTTTGATGCGATACGGCTGCTAATTGTCGTAAATTAAATTACCCGCCAATGTTCCAATAAAACTTCTTAACCTATTTTTACATATTTACTCAAATACTCTACATATTCTTCACTTTATTTCTTGTTTTAGCATTTCATATACTATTTAATTCTTGAGATACTGCGTTTTCTGTTATTGTTAATTATACAAATGTAAACAGAAACATTTACGACGATAGCGGAATACCAAAAAAAGATAAAAACCCTAAACGTCTCCTTCGCTCCATTTCTCTTCATTTAAATTAATCAATCGGGTCACAGATCGCATCAAACTGATTGATGGAATAGAGGTTTTTCTAAAAATTAGAATTTGATTAAACTGTTGTAATGACGTCACGTGGCGTTATCATCTCAGTTTGGTCAAACTGTTTGATCAAACTATTTGATAGTGTGATATAAACTTAAGTCAGGCAAACAAAAACAAGTTCCGTTTTGTATAGCAACATGTGGAGCAAACGTCACCGTATAGGAAGTGAGTTGTCCTCAAGTCTCCCCGAATTGTCCCCCCGTTGATTTCTTACTGTGGGGGTACCACAATAGTTGGCCTCGTCGCACGCATTAACATGCATGTCTACGGTGACGTCTACGGTGACGTTTACGGTCACATGTTCTTATGCAAAACAGGCATATTTTTGTATGCCTGACTTACCCTTACAATTTTTCTAAGACATTTTGGACCACCCTGTGTACAGTTTGTGCATTATTAACTGAAATTTATTGATAATTATGAACGCGTTTTCTAATTATCATAATTATATAAAATATAATCCCAAAATAAAAATATTGCCTTGAAAACACGTTAATTTTTATTTCAAAAATATAAATTACGTAATAAGAAATAACTAAACCTTATTAAGAAATATTATTTTAAATGACATTAGTTATAGTAGGAGCAATATAGGAGCTACTTTAAATTATTATTGTCGCAATTGTTATTTAATTACTTGTTACGAGACTACTCGTTATTAATTCTTTATGTTTAATATTGATAGTTTTTAGGAGGTAGATTCAAGAAATAGGTATACTTAGATAGATAAAGATGATATAAAACTGTTCAAATTCATTTAACTTATATTTTGTATTAATATGAAATGAAACTTTTGAACAACTCTTAGCATTTTTATCTTTGCTTATTGCTTTATTGGAAATATGTAAGTTTAGTTAGGGTAGAGTTTATTACTAAAAATATCCGTTGGTTAGGAAATATTGGGAAATAAGAGCTCTTAGCAGCAATAAAGTTTATTCTTTTAATAGTTATTATTAAACAATTTAAAATTAATATTAAACATTATTTTCGATACATATTTATTGGTTCTTTTTATATTTAAACGCGTAACCCGCACACTCACGATTTTACGTAATAATTATATATAAAAGTAAGACGTACAGCGGGCTCCTAAATTAATGACACTTCGCTCGTGTCAATAAGGATCGCCTTATTTTAGTTATACGGTATTCACGAGAGATTCTAATGCACGTCTTGTGTAAAAAGTTACTAAATTGCATATTTGTAATATTTAGTTTAAAGTTTTGAACATGGCATATTTTACCGATGAGTTTCCTGCACATATGGCAAAGACTACAAATTATTGGTATTGTAAAAATACGAAGTTTTATTGATGACGTGGATTGGATCCTATCGTGAATAACGGATACGTATCTGTACCATCTCGAATGGAGCATCAAAATTAAAGGGTCAACTAACTGCCCTCTTGTACAGTTGGCTTAATCTTCAACCCGTTGGCTCAATTCCTTAGTTTTTCGGAAAAGATTCAACATTCTTATATTCATTAATTGAGATATGTATTTAAAAACGATATAAAGAGATTATTTTTTATTTAATGGCCCTCATATTGACACCAATTAGTCAATCTAATTTATGTTATAAATGTGCAATATCGTAAAGATAAGATTGCTAAATAGGACACTTTTCAACTTTAATTGTGTTTAACAATGCAATTTTTATAGCATCGTATAGAGAAAAGATTATTCTTTAAAAAAAAAAATGCAAAAAATATACAGGGTGTCATTTAAAAATAAAAAGTTGCATATTACTCCTCAAACCTCATTAGGCTCTCAAATAAAATAAATATACAATTATATACTACATATCATTCTGAACATCTTTTGTTAAGAAAACATGTTTCCAATATGAATAGTCAACGAACTAATAAGAGGGGTGCTACTATCTTAATTCACCCTGTATACTTGTTTAGGGTCCGCAGAAAGTTTTTAAGGAGTGGTGGCAAAGCTTGGAAACGAAATAATTACATTAATAACTTTTTATTTATAATTATTTAATTGTAAGGTTTTTCGATTCAGACCGTAATAAAATTTCAAGCCAGACAAAGAGTTCAACGGTCAAGGATGTAAGGTTACATATCTCGATCACTTTTACGATTACAATTTGTGGAAATGTTTACTCGATTCTGGGTGGTGGTGGGAGGGAACAAGTGTCTCGTTAGCCTCTTTCTGCGGTCACTATTGCGCCCCACTAAAGATAATAATTCGATGGCGTTTTTCTAAAAGGGCGTAACCCACAAAAAGGAAAATTTTACAGGAGAGCACATTTTGTGTCGTCGCGTAACTATAACAAGATACGTTTTGCGGAAATACAAATCGATTTTTCCGGTGGAAACAATCGAAATGTTGTTACCAGATTTTGAACAGATGATGTTTTTGCTTTAGATGCATAAGATAGTCAGAATAACTCATTTTTGCAAAAAGTGTGAGTTACGTACTTTTGGCAAAACGCCGTCGATTATTATAATCGTGCAAAGGTTTATTTTGTTATTATTTTAATTTAATAAATTTCGGTTTGTCATTTATATGTATTTAATTTTTATTTGATTTATAAACTCATTGTTGGGTGTAACGAATCTGCTTCCTTCCTAAAAATAACTATAATTGGTAATAATTGATAACTAATTGGCTACGATTTTTATTGGGGCATTATAAATATCTCTAATATGTTATTAAAATTTTGTAGAAAACAATGTAATATAATTATATTTCTTTCTTAAAAAGTCGGACCTTTTTTTTTGCTTTTTTGATCTTCCTGAACAACGTCCTAATCGTCATCGGGAAATTATAAAGTATAAAGCATACGGATGAGTTTTATTTTTATACTGAAGTATTGTAGACCCCACGTATACACACGTTTTATTTACAGCACGTATGCTGTTTGGGGTTAATTTTCATGGGTGTGCAGACAATTGCGCGAAACACAATTTCTCGAATACAGTTGTTCGAACAAAGAATTTCTTAATAAATGGTGTTTTTGTGAAAAAAATGTGCCTCCCTCCCCCTTCGTCCATCTTCCCTCGTCGCCATGGTGGTTTCTCATGCTACCTCTCCCCTATATTTATTTTAGATACAGCTATAGGTTTTCAGATTTTTTTCTTCAGAATTTTTCGAGAATCCGAGAACGTAAGTACGCGTATAATAATAGAATTGTTGTTCCTCGCGATACTTAGACATCAGTGGGTGAATGTCAGTAATCGAGCACTTTCAATTCCTCAGATTATCCAACTGCCTAATAATTATTGTATTTATTAGACCATTAACACATTGATAAATTTGAAAATTCAATACAAGAACTATATTCTGAACGATGTCTTTTTTTGCGTAGAACGTGGGAAGTTCGTTCGTTCTTTCTGTAAGCAAGAAAATTCTTTGGATACTCTATAAACAAAGAAAAGATGATAAAAATATCATAAATTTTCTGGTACTAACAAGTATAATTTTGCCAAAGAAACCTTTCGTGGAAACGGGCAGACTTAAGGAGGAAACTTCAAAGTAAAACGTAATTTGTACGTCTATCTAATATTTCGTAGCACATATGGCTTAAGAAACACTATTATAAGAGGTTCCCTGGCTTAATTGAATCGAAGCAGACAGCTAAATCAAATACATTGAAAACACTGCGGCAAGACATTATTGGATAGCCACTGCTATATACCTACCCTTAGATCCGTAGAAAACCCCGGAATACGAAGTCGATCGACTTACTTCCAGAACCTCAGTCTATTTTACAAATTATAAATCTACCTACTGTCTAAAACGAGTTAATTCATTATTCCTAAACTGTTTTTTATGTAACAATACGTCGGTTAAATTATTACGAGTCCGTCACTTATTAATAATTTAAACTAAACGATTTACTTTATAACGGTGTTGAAAACGAAATAATTATTTTAAAATACTTACATTTATTTTCGCAAATTCGACGAAACAACATGTATTTTAAAGTAAATTTAAATTTACGTATGCATTTGATAGTTAATTAAAATTATAAATTATTTCCTTTATATTTCTCGGTGCACGTTTTCTCTAGAAATTATTTCCCATTTTTAATCATAATGATTTTACCTCCTTACTCTATTTCTTTCGCCTCCTCAAAAATGATGTGTAATTATCTTTTTTCCGTATTTATATTCAATTTGTATTAGATTGTGTTAAAAACTATTATACAGTGTGATTAAAAAGTATGAAACATTCATAATTAACCTTTATTAGTAAGAGTTCATCGCCTGATTATTTTCCATGTTTTTCACTTTTCTATTACGTCTAAGCATTAAATTTATGACGTCCAGAAACATTAAACGATATTATCTACTTTTTACGGTAATAAAAACGCATAAAATTCTTTGTATACTTAAGTAAGAAAATAATAAATGCAATTTAGGAGTTCTCAAACAATTTATTGTAAATAAAATTAAACAATTATTAAAATGATGCTTAATAATATCGGTGAGATAATTGATTTTTTGACCTATAACTACAGAGAGTAACTTTAACGCGGACGCATGTTTCAGGACGTCTCCATATGCATCAGCTGTGGAAAGACCATATTCATCGTCTTTTTTCTTCGAAATATCATCAAATTCGACGAAACAGCGTGCATTTGTCATTTTCGATGCTTTCTTAGATGGAAATAGACAATTCCGGTAGTAAAGAGTTAACACTAAAACTTTCAAGTCAGGTGAAAAGTTCTCCTAAAAAACATGAACTATAATAAGGAATTTTTCTGGAAATTTTGTGAAAACTCGATCTCAACGAATACACGTTTAATTCATCATTTTGTGCATGTTTTACGTGGAAATCGATATTTCGCGACGTACGTAGACGAAATAAAAAGTTTCGGGTAGGTTCAAAATTTTGCCAAAACCGTGGATTGTAATACTAAGGCTTTTTTATCGATTAATATAATCTTACTCTATTGACCGATCAAAACGTCAATTTTTAATAAATTCGACCAATAGGAATCTTTTATAGTGAGAAAATGGGCTCTTACTAAGTGGTAAAACAAATCGATAATTATGAATCCTTTTTGAATCGGAAAAGCTGAAGAAACGTCGAAATACACGCCATTTGTCAAGTTTTGAACAAAATTTTCGATTTTCTCAAAATTTTAACACCACCAGAAATTGTTAGTATGAGTCCTTACGTTTTCCAGTGAATTATATACATTTATGACGTGATTGACATATATTTACACGGTAAATACATAAAAATGGTCTGAATTTTTATTATTTATTTAGCAAGCTTCATTGTATTAATGTTGCTATGTTTGTAGAATTTTTTAATTCTTATATATTTATCACATGTTACACATCAGTTTATCGTATTATTTAAATATTACGGTTTTACAATTTATTTAATGTCTAACTGTTTTATACGTCTATTAATTTTTAATTTTCTTTAGAAAATAAATTATAAACCATTAACCGTTAAATTTTAAAATGCATATTTATAATCAAAGTAAGGGTAACGCATATTTATAGCAGTCTTAATATACTCTTGTCAGAAATTACACTGTAGCTCCAGTATTTTTTTTTATGACAAATAAAATATTACGGTTATATGTACAAATTATTGGTTTTTTATACGTAAATATGAGGGGTATTGGTAGTTATGGTAATTAATTTTGCAATTAAATTGATGACTTGTAAACTAGATTGTGCAACGAATTATGTTCGTAAATTGAGGACTTCAGTGTACTTAGATTTTATACAGATTTACGTTTTATTGACTTGATTACAGCGTAAATACAGTGTTGTTAATGAAGGAAAAGTTTTATAATCATTTAAATTTAAGCTTCTACACCGTACAATTTTCAAGATTAAATTGTACCCTTCAGGCACTTTAATGTGGGTATCTACTATTATTGGAAATTTCAACTTCATTAGCGAAGTCTCCAATTTAGACTGTCAAATTTAATAAAAATTTTAGGTTTAGTTTTCTTACTTTTACGTACGACAATTTCAGAAATGCGTGGCGAAACTATACATATTATAATAAATAAAATAACATAATAAAATTATTAAATATTATACTTATTATTAGATATATTTTAAGTGTTATTTAGAAAAAAAAACTTCAATAAATATCAATTTTCTAATTTTTATGAAATTAAGAAAATATCTCAAGAAGCGTTCGTCTTATGGTTATGAAACCTATTATCATTTAGTATCTACATTTTGTGTGAAATCCAAACATGAAAAAATATACACGGTATTACATTTGAAAAAACTGAGAAAAATCACATTTCGCGTAAATTAATCATTCTGTATAGTTTTAGGCTTTTTCGAAAAATTTGCCACATATTTTGTAAGTCGACTATTATCAATAGTCGGTGGTACAAACAGATTTAAAAAATCTTTATGTTAGCCCTGGCATCATGGCTTCAAAGTTGACTCTATTTTGTCATTAAAGTGACAATATCTTCAGAACAGTTAGTGATAGAGAGATACAATTTCATACATTTTTGATTCTAAATATGACCAGGAATCCAAAAATGTAAAAATATACAAGGTGTTCTATTTAAAAAAACACAAGTTTGCGTTGGTATATTTTTATGAAATATCCTGTATGTACTTAAATATTTTTAAAATGTTGGTCCGTCGATCGTGTATTACCATACCAAAATTGATTTTGATGTCTCTAATAGTTAAGGAGCAATCCTCCGTCCACACAGTAAACATCCACCCTGTATGTATTATTCTTTTGGTAAATTTTATACCCTGTATCTCGGAAACGAAACATATTCGAATTTATGTTTATAGGAACTTTTCGTCTTATTTTGACGTAAAGAATACGCTCTTAAAATATGTTCAATCAATTGTATTTCAAAACGCCTTTATTTATAAACGAAACAAACTCTGTGATCTTGGGAAGTTAAAAATCGAAAATCTTCTGAACCTAGTGCTATGAATAATAAATATAGTTGTGCTGGAAACTTGTACACGACATATTTATGTTATAAAAGCGAGGATCATTTTTTTGCGTGAAATTATAATATGGAAAACTAACTTTTTTTATACCACTTAGGTATATAGGGTGTTAGTGAATTAATATCGCGGAAAAAAACTACGGGTAGGTAAGATTAAAACGAACAAAAAACCTAAATAAATTGTTTTCCTAAAATCAATAATTTTCGAGTTATTGCTATTATTAATTTGATAATCGTCTTACTCGAGTATATTCCCTTTAAAGATTTTTAAGAACTCGGAAAGTGAAAGTGACTGTTGGATCAGTAGCTAAAACATCTGTACTCTTTAATTTATGGCCCCCGTTGTAGGGGAGTGCCGATTGTTGTGGATATTTTCATTTATGAATGCAGTTCCTATTTTCGGTTTACACGTAAAAGTTAGATTACTTTATTTAACATAATTAATAACATGCCTGTTTTTGCAACAGTTACGTTTAATATTGAGAAGCTTGAACTAAAAGGGGCGTCAGTACTAGTTTTATGATTTTGAGAAATCGAGAAATTTCGACGGGCTTTTAAAGTATAATTAAATGCAAATAGGTAAGTAGGTACTTTATTTTTTGGTTTTTTACCAAACATAAGGACCAAAAGCAAAATTTAAAAACTAAACATTCCATAATGACGCAATGAGTGTTAGTAACTTTCAGTGTTTTTTTCCCGTACATTTATCGAAGTGCCGTTATCGAAATTGATTTTTATTTCACAAAAATTAATTAGAAATTTTATTAGAACAACACATGCAGATGTAAAAGATTAAAATAAAATGAATAACAAATAGCTACTTACATACTTACTTAAATGAGGAAACATTTTCAGTATGTTACATTACAACTTGTCAATGACCGCAAAATATATTTATGACTTCAACCCCTATAATCGTGTCTGTTTACTATTGTAGTAACCTAATGGAATGCCAGCTGAGATAACGGTACTTTTCAGAACCCACCAATGTCACTTGTTGAAGTTTAAAGAGGAACTACTGGTTTAATTTCTCGGGAAAAAACACCCTCCCCCCTCAAAAGTAAATTTGCTCAAATCAAAAAATGTTACTAAGATTTTTTGTTTGCATTAGTCTCAGGTACATGTACCTTTCTTCAGCGACATTAATTCACTAACACCCTGCATAAATACCTGTTTTTTTATGAAAGATACTTTTTAAAATTGACGATAATAAAATAAATAATAATTAATTATAGACTTTGTAGGCCGCTTGTGAAAAATACCACGAGAGTACGCTTACGCTACGAAAGTACGCTTACTGGAAAAGTACCACGAATTTGGTTGTAATTTTTTTAGAAAACACAACGTTCTTATTTTTGTTGAAAGCCGTTGTTTTATTGAAAGCTTTAAAATATTAAGTTTCGTCATGCAGTGCTCTTGTATAATATATATAGACCTACGAGTTATTTACAATTAACAATAAACAGATGTTTTTACCTTTAGGAATAACCATACAAAAAAAGTCTTAAAAGAGTGAACGAAACAATATCCTTGAATCGAACCCCATTAAGAAATAATTGTTGTTTATTGCAGAAGGGAAGAAAACTCAATTAGTATTCGATGCAACCGCTTGAATAATTTGAATCAGACCTTCCCACAGCGAGGGTTACAGTCTGAAAAACCCCAAATTAGCAAGTGACGTTGGATGTACACAATTTATTTAAATACACAGAAATTGCACCATATTTTTAAAAATTAACCTAAATTGTTGAACATGATAACTATGTTAGATATACGCAGTTTTTTGCAGAAAAAAAAAATTTATGACTATAATTTACTAATTTTATACTCGAATAAATTTAAATATTAATTTATAATATTGTTTAATTAATTAAATTTAGTCATTAAGGAATGCGTAAGTGAAAATGTTTAATAATATAATTTTTAATCATTGTACTTAAACTATTATGTACTTATTGATGAAGTATAAAAGTAAATTATTAAAAATTAAAAAAATGTTTATAAATCCATCCTCAATTCTACTAGTTAATAGTTAGTAAAAATGGGCGAAGCACGTTACCTAAAAATATACATAGATAATGAACATAGGTTATTTTTAATAATTTAATAATTCATTAATTTATTTACTCATTAAATATTTAATAGGTTTTAACTACTTAACAAAGTGAAAATATATCAGACATAAGAAAATGGTGTAAGTCAAAACCAGAAATGGTGAACCTAAATGAGACACAAATATTTGTTGCATGAAAGCTATTTTATCTTTATTTTTTTAATCAAATGGTGACAATTAAGAATATTTGAACGTTGAATTTTAAAATTTGAATAAAAATGGATTATACGTAATAAACTTTCGCTACATAAGCATAAATTGAAACCCCGAATTAACTAATAGGATCGTATGCTCAGGCGAAAACAATTCCATTTAATCGCAAACAGGAGGACTCCTTATTAACAAATTAACATTTCGTTGATAACTTTGATTTGATCAACTGATCATAATATGCCATTTCGTTTATAGATGAGCTCTGAAAAATTGACTTTCATTCAATTTTTGTATTTGCCACAATCTTCAACGAATCTTCTTTTAGGTGGCTCTCAGCATTTCGTAAGTCTTTGTATTTAAGCCCCGTTTTATCACATCAACCGTTCTCACTGAAATTTCTGCGTCTTTTCCCAGATAGCACAAGGACGTCCATTAGACATTGAGGATGTTCATGGTTTTTGGCAAAATTTTAACCCCTCCTAAAACGTTTAGAACAGGTCCGGAACGACTAGAAAACTCGTTTTTCTAGTATAACAAAGCAAGAAATGACGAACTGCAGGCGTTTAAGTTTAACTCTCAAACTAAAAATACAATCGCAATAATTGTGGTGAGAGAAGCTAGAAAATGATGTTCATCGACCCGCACACAATAGTACATTTTTTTATGGATATCATATGAACATAGGGGTATATAATTGAGATAAAACGGACGTTCATAGTATATCGTGTGCTATCTGAATCCTATGAAAAATCAGCAAACATATTGGTGGGTATCGTAAGATTACTTGAATATATTCTAGAACGAAATTAGGAATAAATTACTAATTAATATAACGACCTACTCGCGAAACAAATTCCCAAACAACACTAGAGAACGCTTTTGCCTTGGTATGTTGTCGAAAAACATCAATCAAATTATTAACTTTTTGTGCAATCATTTTGAAAAACTCGTTTTAGTTTATGCCCAAAAACTGGAGCACGCAACCATTTTAAACGCTTATAACCAACTATCCTTATAACAACTTGAAATGTTTCTGGTAACTCCCTCTAGATTCAAACACAAATAAAAATATTAGGTAGGTGGCGAAGGGTAAAACCCTGGGATAATATGGTGTACAACGTTCAGGAAATAGTAGGTAACAGTCGGGAAATAGTATGAAATACTAGACAATAGTTGGTAATAGTATAGGTAATATTGGAATTAGTGTGCATAATTTTGATCAGCAGTTTATCCTTCGGTAGGTGTATAGGGCAAAATATAGAATCTCCACTTTAATTATTAAAAGACGTGATCGTATATAGTAGAGCTAGGCTAAAATATTTATTTTCATAAAACATAGTAAGTATTTCTACTTTTATGGAATTTTAAAATTGACTTTTATGAGTAGAATCGAAATATGACATGTATCGTGACGAAAAAATACATATTAAAATATAATTAAAATCAAAAACTTGTTTAATTTATCTAAAACGTAATGCAGTAATATAATAACTAAAGGAGTTTTCCATAATACTTTCCCAATTAAATGAATGAATAATTTCGCAACGTGATATACATACTTATTCTTAATATAAACAAAAATATTCAAAATAAAAGGCCAATTGGATCATTACACTTCCAAAATGCAAAATTTTACTTGGACGATGGCATTGTCGTGAATGTCTCAATTAACTAGACAATAGTTGGTAATAGTATAGGTAATATTGGAATTAGTGTGCATAATTTTGATCAGCAGTATAGGTGATCGGTACGTGTAGGTGTATAGGGCAAAATATAGAATCTCCACTTTAATTATTAAAAGACGTGATCGTATATAGTAGAGTTAGGCTAAAATATTTATTTTCATAAAACATAGTAAGTATTTCTACTTTTATGGAATTTTTAAATTAACTTTTATGAGTAGAATCGAAATATGACATGTATCGTGATGAAAAAATACATATTAAAATATAATTAAAATCAAAAACTTGTTTAATTTACCTAAAACGTAATGCAGTAATATAATAACTAAAGGAGTCTTCGATAATACTTTCCCAATTAAATGAATGAATAATTTCGCAACGTGACATACATACTTATTCTTAATATAAACAAAAATATTCAAAATAAAAGGCCAATTGAATCATTACACTTCCAAAGTGCAAAATTTTACTTGGACGATGGCATTGTCGTGAATATCTCAATTAATTAGTGTGCTATGGCGTGTTTACAATATTTTTTTTTGTTTTCTATTAACTGACCTGGGGAATTTTAACCTTACAAGGTTTCACGTATAAACGTGCTCAAATTACTATAAATTTATAGTAATATAAAAATTACTTAACATTCACAACATTCAGTTGGAGTATTTGTTCCGAAATATCTACGAAATTGCATTTAGCCATTTCAAAAATGTATTACGATCATTTTGAAAAAATTTTGTGCACTAGTTCAAAATTATTGCTTTAACTCAGTACTTTAGTTCATACAAACGGATGGGCATCTTTGACGATAGAATTGCTTTCGTATTGGTACTAGTCATCGCAGTCCTTCTCAGGCAAGCTTAAGCAATCCACCCCCAACTGAAAACAATAAAATTGTGAGAATGAAGGGTCAAAGCTATTGTTTTTTCAATGACTATTTTCAGTTGTTCAAAGTTCGTGTTGTAGCAAAGATGGAAAAGGGAAAAGATAAGAGTTACGTCAGAGAAAACCACTGGTTTCGTCCCAAATATAACGATGACGTTTTGGCAGATTATTGCAAGTGCCACTTTTTTCAAAAATGAGTTGATCTGACACTCTTATGCATCCAAGGCAAAGATAGAATTTAGTAAAATCTGGTAACAACATTTCGATTTTTCCACCAGACAAATCGATTTGTATTTCCGTAAGTACGTGGAAACCGTGCTTCCGTAAGTACTTTCCCGTGCACCCGGCAACAATGCGTTCCCACCAGCTGGTATTCAGCGCACACTGCCACCGCGCAGGCTTACACATAGCAATGAACTGCGACACGTTGCCGTACGCCCAATCGTCATCACCACAAAAAACAAATAATGCGAAAATCGTAAAACAACAAACGTATAGCACTTACGATATCTGTCATCGTATTTCGTTCAAGGATAGTATTTAACCTCCGTACAATTCCATTTTTCACTCAAACCAGTACCTGTATCGTAGAATAAATACGTTATATTTGATACAAACGTGTCCCGTCTTACCTGTAGACGCGGTTTCCAGGAGGGATTTGCTTATAGTTAAGCTACAATACAAAATATGCTCCTGTAAAATTTATCTTTTGTCGCTTACGACGTTTTGCCAAAACGCCAGGTGTTACAAATAATGGAAGTCGGTACTTTCCGATAGTAAAACCCAGAATGTAAACAAATGATATGACAAAACATTAATCTCATTATCTCTCTGTAAACACTCATGACATGCTCATGTTTTAAAACGAAAGATGTGTTAACAGTGAGGACAAGTCAGTGACGTGTATTATACGACCTAAAGACTGCGTTTTTCGCTTTGTTAGGCGAAATGATTTGAATTCAGGGCTAAAAAATACGGCGTCCTTTCGGAATCCTAGTCACATATGGAAATTATTAATGACAAACATCAAGGCTGATTCATACAAATGCAGAGAAATAATGTGTTAAACATTGTTGATGTTTTACTTACGATCTGGTGTGTAGTAATGTTATAAATAACGAATGTTGTATCTAGACAACAAACATTTCACACAAGAACCACTTCGTACACTATTTAACTCTATACAATCGTGTACCCACGGGCAAAAAGTTAAATTATACGCGTCACATTCACTTATCGTATATGAATCACTCTCTAACAAATATCGTTACAAGTTACAAATAAAAGTCATATTCTGGAAATTTTCACTAATTTTCATTAATTTCTCTATCGTTAACTATTTATCTTATTCTAAATTTTATTTAAATACTTTTAAGATTGTTCTTGTTTAACTGTTAATGAGGAGCCGTGGTGGTGCACCTGACTGGCCTTCTAGCGTCATTCGGCTGCGGGTTCGAATCCCGTTGTAACCATGGACATTTGTGAATGTTAATTAATACTAACTTTCTAACTAACCAATTAAATAAAAGTCTGTGGTCAATGGACAGCGATCACGAGACCATAAAAAAACAAACTGTTAATGAAGGCATTAAAAGTTATGACTTCAATTTCGCTTATCTTTAATTTATAAATCTTAGTTTAATGAAAAGTTTGATATCTAATTTTTTATATACTGAAACGTATGTCATTCATTGGTAGAATTTTAATAATTACTTTTATAATGATTTAATAAATTATTTAATAAACATAGGTTTGAGTTTAAGATGTTTTGACGCAAAACCTTTCGACGGGAGGTCATTTCGGTGTCAATTTTTTTTTAAATAAACATTGTGTAACAAATATGTTGACTGGACGAGAGGGTAACATTAACCTATTTATGTGATAGATTTCAGCTTTCTTCGTACCTACTAATTATTGATTTTTCCATTTTATTAATGATAACAATGCTAATCTATATGAGCAACGACTGAGCACTAGTCTAAACTTGCCTCATCTACACAGTAGTTTCGGGAGCAGTCGATAACAACTGTCGTTATCATGTACAGTCGTGGGCATAATTAATGTGGTCGGTAATGTGCTTTATAGAAGTATTTTATATGTGTATATGGGTATATTATATTATACAGTGGAACCTCGGTTCATGAACTTAGTCCGTTCTTGAATCTTGATCGTGAAGCAAATCGGCCGTGAACCGAAACAATTTTTCCCATTGAAATTAATGTAAATACAATTAATTCGTTCTAGGCTCTGAAACTTCGTATTTTTAAGTACAATATTTTTTCAGAATGCCCGTAAATTACATATAGTATTAATTATAGAATATTAAATACTTTACGTTAATATTGTTTACAATTAAATACATACCTACTTTAGGTAAATTAGTTTGATTTGGTAGTTTTCTGCACTTTTTTAGGTTGTTCATCTTTCGATTTATCATCTGCTTTGCGCTCAAGAAATTCATCAAAAGAAATTTGTCATTTTCTTTGTCGCAACATTTTTCTGAAGTGCGACATAGTATTGTCGTTGAAAAGATTAATTGCTTTATTGGCAATTGACTTTGGACGTGAACCGAGTTATTGTACGCTAACCGAGTCAAAATTTAGTCACCAAAGCTGGTCGTAAAACGATTTGGTCGTGAACAAAGGCGATCGTGAACCGAGGTTCTACTTTATTGTAATAAGCACTTATAATATTTATGCTACGTTTAGATATCAATTTGTTTAGTTTCTTATTATTTCTTGCTCATATTGAACGTTAGCGACGACATTAATTATGACCATGACTGTACGTAATATAATATTCCCTCTTGTTACCAATAGCAGAGAAAGACAATGTACAGTGAGGGACTTATTTTATGTCGCAGGCAATGTGCGCGCGTATGCAACCAATAGTGCAACGTTTTCGACTAGTTGTCTAGACTTTCCGTTTACGAATCCTGATTTATTACCGTTAGGAACGTCAGCATTGTTGTTGAAACGGTGTAATAGCTTATTTTATTACTGGTAATACCGCTCCGAAACCTTCGTAAAGGCGAAAATGTGTCCAAATTCGAATCCAGAACAGAAATGTTTTTTATTTTAGAAATATATATGTATACATTACGGATTTAGTGTTTTTTTAGCACACTTATTAAGAATCGTTGAAAACTACTTATTGTTAGTTAAAACAGTGCCGAAAAAATTTATTTGAACCTATGTGAGTAAAGGTGAGTTTCTCAATCCTAGTTTAAATTCTGATTAAAGTTAAACTATTTGTCCCTATAGTAACAAAATGGTAGGTAATTCAGGTAAATCATTGTTTAAACTAGATCAAAATTAAACTTGTACCTGTAATATTTGCTATAATTAAGTTACCTCAATCAATTGGCATATTTTCCATTTTGTTCCATTTTCCAAATGTTCGTTTAAAGCTTATATAGAATTTCAAAGTATTTATTTCGTAAATAATGTTTAACACATGTATTTTAATCCCAAAAATATATTTTTTTGTTAGTAGTACACCCCGGAAGACACCAGGAACCGCCGTTAAGCATTACTTCTAGTGCCCCCCAGGACATCAATGCTTACCAGGGGGATATTTCACCTCCCATACCGAGCCCAGGATCCGTCAGGCGAGAGATCAGTCTCCTGACCACTCGGCCACCGAGTCGGCTAATCCCAAAAATCTAGACTATTAATGAACCAATTTATTATTTTCTTCATATACAGATAATGCAAATAAAAGTATTGATTTACGAGAACAAGAAGATGGGGAAAATAAGAAAATAATAATAGTGATAGATAATATTAACGGGTGTTTGTCGAAGAACTCCACAACAGTTTCCAAGACGTTTCTGATTTCAAAATGAATAGTTTTTTTAGAAGTTGCAGTCATATCTAAATACAAGTAAAACCTGAAAGGTTCAAATATTGAAAATTAATTTAAATTGATATTTTTAAAAGAAAGTCATTCAAATTTATTGTTTTGAGGTTATGCATTGTAAAAATTATACTATTGCTTTAAATATTCTACACACACCGCTTTTCTCAAAAATCAGTAATAAAACAGAACAAAAACTAATAATACACGCTTAACTTGTCAATGCAAAAACGTCTAACAAAAGTTATTATACTTTTGTCGGGGAATTTACTTGGTATAGTGTTCCTTAACTGTGACTGGATGAATGTTTCACCGCCAAAAATTATAGTGCATTCTAATAGAATGCTAATAGAGTCTAGAAAAAATAATAAAAAACTTTCGTCTGCTGTATTGATAAATTTGGCGACACGTCTAGTAAATAGGTATGTATTAATACCATTATTATTGTTAATTTTATGGAAACCAATTACAAAAATAAAATAAAACGTCAAATAGACAGATCATTAAATTATCGTCAATAAATGACAAATAAGTACTTAGAAGTAAGTCAATTTGATTGTTTTTCAAAATTTTAAAACATCGTTGCCCAATTCATTTTCATAGCACCTTCATAAAGAAATTGCAATTTTCAAAATTAAAATTACGCGTAAAACAAGCGTTTTGAACCTTTTTACTTAATGGATAGCATTAAAGGGCACAGAACGTTTACAGGAAATTGTGTCATGTTTGAAAATTGTTAAGAATAAAATAGTTGAAACCTCTACTTTACCATTTCAATTCTCACTTAACTGTTGACCAAACTTTCCCAAATATACCAAAAATACCCACTTTATGACAATGAAACAAGTGCATCACGTGGAAACAGATGGGGTATAAAATTGAATGGGCAGTGAGAAAGAAGAAACGATCGGGTGCTGAAAGTTATGTATAGTGAATCTGGCGTAATAGCAGTGGTGAAAGTACAAATACTGAGATGGCTGGGACACATTTGTAGAATAAAACAAGGAAGTATTCGAAAGAAGGATAGCGGGCAAGAAAAGGAGAGGAAGACCAAAGGGCAGATGGAAGGCAGAGGTGCAAAAGGACCTGACCCTACTAGGAACCACCAATTGCAACGAAAATATTCCACCGGATTTTTATTGGAATCTAATTATTATTGCGAAAAACACCGAGACACGACGATTTTGTTTGCAAGGGGGCCGCTCCTTATAAATTCACCTAGTTTAGGCTAACCCTCGGAGAGGAGTATCAATCCCCAAAAAAATTTTAAACGAGAATAGTAGTTAAGTAGTATATATATATATATATATATATATATATATATATATATATATATATATATATATACACGTAGTATGTAGGTAAATACCAAAGAATTTTAAACAATCGTTTTAATTAGACGGATTAGATCATCGACTGAAGAAAATATATAGGCAAACGAAAAACGAATGTTTTGTAACGCAGAATGAAAGTATAATGAAAATTAAAATTTTCTAAGTAAACGTTACTTATCGGTTCCTAACATTAGCGAGATCTGACTTTTGGGAAGGCGAACCTGCACAAGAGTTTCGGGAGAGAAAAGTTATAAAAGAGAACAAACGTTTATTTTTATTTATTTAGGTTAGGTACTTAATATTAAAGCAATCTGATGTCGAGACGTCAAGGCTCTGGAGGGGGTTACAACCCTCAACCCCTTCGCCCCCTCGGTGCGCCAATGTGTTATCTTTGATTTACAACTTCAGATATTTTAATTTTCGAAGTTGCGTTTTTATTAATAATTAAATACCTTATAAAATTTCTAAAGGGCACAGGCGATTGAATAATTTTTAATCTTTGTAGACCCAATAGAAACAATATAAAAAATAGACATTAAAATAAACGTTGCAATATCTATAATTATTTATTTGTGTCGCTTTTAATAATTTACATGTTGTATCGATCAAATTAACTAACGATGTCGCCTTTAAATTTAAAAAATATATCATCCTTATTAAATTAAGTACTTACGTATTATAAAAATATAATAAAACTTAAGTTGAAAGGGCAAAAGGTGTTTAAACATATTAGCATAACAATCGCCGGAAAATGATCGTTTTATATTTGCATCAATAAACAAGTGATTTTAACACAATTTTAGATGTGTCCATGTAGGTTCTGTAAACAAATATATGCATATTACAAAGTTCAGAACCAATCTGATGGTAATCGGCAGTCTGCAAAATAGGTTTTCAATTCGATATGTCTATTATGAATATGAGTAAATTTAATTAATTTACGTGTAAATGATATTCTTGACAGGTAAAAATGATGTAAGCCATTACTTGATAGTCAGGATAACTACATATGTTTACGATATAAAATACCACAGTTGACGTGCAGTTTATCTTTAACACTTTAGTAAAATTGCCGCGATAAGAGTGTTGCCACAGGTTGTAATGAATTACGTACTTACCTACAAAAACCGGCAAATTGAATAACCAAACGGCTTTAAAAATATTCGTCGTGTTATAGTTACACTAATTTTAACAGTAACATTTTTAAACGTTTTGTAAAAACCAATTGTGTACTATGTACTTATTGAATTTAAACGAGAAATTAACAACATATTCATTAAAACAACGGTTTTTTTATACAGAGTATCAAAAAATAGAGCCATCCCTATGACATCGAAGCGAGATTGGTAAAGTTAACCTCGTTACGTTTTTAAATTTTCGAAATTTTTTGATAAGGAATCCCGTGATCTGCTGTGAAGGCCGAAAATATTTAACTATGAATATTTTTCGAATAAAATATTTTTAACGATTGTATCTATTTTATGTTAAATGGAAACTAAACTGTGCCCGACCTTATTTTTATAATGTTTATGCATAAACAAAAACAAAATAAATCTGTGACCTCTATTATATTTGCGGCACATACTATATAAACCGATATTACCTCTTGGTAAAACGACCGTAAAATAAAGGTCGAGAAATTGAACCGCTAAATATTTAAGAAGAGCCTAAGCAAGTGTCTAGAACGCTTATCTGACTTAGAAAATTCGTATTAGAGCTAAAGATAATGTGTTTACACGTTATAAACACATCAAATTATAATTAAGAACCGAAATAAATTCTCTACTTTTCTCCATTGTATTTATTTTTTTCGTTGTGCAACTCCTTTCCGTATGTAAATACGTACTTAATCCTTATATTCGTGATTATGTCAAATCATTTACTGGATGTCACTACGTGACAGATTGTAAACTTATAAATAAATTAAAAAAATATTCGTGATTACCGAACAACGAACGCAAACGACGCCGAATTTTTAAATACGTACTGAACAACATTACTCTTACGAATAACCCGACAAAACTGAAACCATTTGGACATAATCGCGTTTAAAAATGTATTAAAGTTATTAGATAAAGACTAAAAAGCCAGTTTTTATTTTACAAACTTTCTAATTCTAATAGATAAGTTACGAAAGAATACTTATTTACATATATACACGCTCTGTTACTTGATAAATATTTTATTAGTTCATAAATGCAATTAAATATCTGTTTAACTACCTACGAATTACGATAAAAGTTTACAATTTTAAATGCACAGAAATTACTTTTCTAAATAATTTATTTTTAATAACTTACAGATAATAGCATGATTGGCTTACTCGTGGAAGCTAATTATGAATTTTTAAATTAAGGATAAGAATTTATAAATATAATCTTTAGCAGTGTAGGTAAAATATTTAAATTTTTATATTGGTCATTTATTTTTATTTTTAATATTTAGTTTTACTCTATTTTTTATTTTTTTCCACCCTAGTACAGGGGGCTTTTGAGCATCATCTGTAACGGTTATTAGCTCCACAAAAACAGGCATGTATGGGGATGTTTCACCTCCCATATATTGAGATTCGAGCCCAGAATTCAACGGGCGAGAGACCGGTGTCCTAATCACTGCGCCACCCGAGCCAATTTTTTATTTTATTACCAATATTGATCATTTATTTCAAATTTAATGGAAATTAATAGTACTTTGTATTATTTAAAAAAAAAAAACGAAATAGACCAAATTTTAAATTTATAAATTTTGTCGAAAAAATTGTATTTCTAATACTATTTTTTCAATATAGCTACAAAATTTATAATAATGATAAATATCAAAACTATCTTAAAAATTTTCAGATAAAATTACCTAAATTACTGGTGTATATAACGTGAAGAAATTTTTTTTATAAATTCTAAACGCGTTGACGATTATAGCAGGTTTAAGGGTAAAAATGATTTATTTAGTAAGTAGATCATCTCTCTAAAATTTCATCAAAATCGGTGTGTTATGGTTGAGTGATGTCCCTTGTAAATGAAAATAGAATTGGGCTAAAAATACGGCGAGATTAAGAGATAATAGATTGACAAAAACCACAGTGGAGTGAAGGCCTAGACAGAACACCCTCGAAGTAGAAGTAAGCCCCTAACAAGATGGTATGATAATGGTAAAAGAATTTCGACAAATCGGGTCCAGACTACGCAGAACCAAAGTACACAGCAGGAATTGAGATAGAGACCTATGTCCAGCAGTGGACGATCTAGATTTTCTATGTTGGAAAAGAATTAAAAAAAAAATTAATAACTGCCCCATTTAAATATAAATGTATTAAATTGACGAAAATATCTTGATCTTTTTTTTAGAGATTTAAGATTTAAGATTATTAAATTGCGGCAGAAAATGATTACTTTTTAGTTCAAGTACACATAAAAAAATCAAAAGCAATTCTTAAGTTGCATTGATTGCGAATTACACAACTTTTTTTATCGGTTCAAAGTATCTCCAGTTTGTGGTATTTTCGATTTTAAACGATTTATTTCATTTCAGTAGTTTCAATTTGTTTTCTCAATTTTTAACACTGAAATTGTTTTAGTTCTTTGAGCTTTCGGCATTGCGAAAAATTGTTATTAGGGCAAAATAAGTTTTATAAGAAATAATTTCAATTCCAATTTTTTATAGATCCTCAAATCATGTAAATTTTCTATCTATTAGGGGGACCGGAAAGTAATGTCGTTTCTGCGTACATCAATATTCGTTTACCATTTATCAGCTCATTGTGTACTTCAAAGTCGCACCAAAGATATTTTAAGGTTAATGTGACTTGTTTACTTATAAATAACTAAATCTTATTTTTTTTACAATTTTGGGTGAAATGGCCAGCCAAATACTATAAGAGAAACATATCTGGAATTGTACGCTTTTTAAGTTTCACAAGGGTAGTAACATAACAGTTGCTACCAAAAACATTTACGATGTTTATCCAAGTGCATTAGACGTTTGTAAATGCCAAAGGTGGTTTTCTAAGTCCAGATCCAGTAAAAATTTGGATGATATCCAAAATGCCATCTCCAGATATTTTGCTCAAAAACGAATTGATTTTTATCGATTCGGCATTGAAAATTTGCACACTAGATGGCAAAAGATTGTTGATAACGAGGATGATTACATCATCGATTAAAAATAAAAACTTGTTTGAATTTAATGTAAAAAAACGACATTATTTTCCGGTCCCCCTAATAAATTAAAATACACTATATACTGTGTTCCCGGATGGAGTTGACAAGAAGAAAAAAATCTTATTATCAATTATACGATGAAGTCATTCTTTAGAAAAAATTCTGCTTGTCAAAAAAATGAGTTTACCTACTATAAAAAAATCTGAGATCAGATGTACAGGGTGTTAATAAATTAATAAAACTTGAAAATGCTTCAGGAGAGAAGTGTCATTATTTTTTATTTTAGACAAAATTGTTCATAGAAAAAGTTGCTTAAAATCATAAAAAAGGCCCGAATTCAAAATTTGAAGTCTATATTCTAATTTTTAATTTCATCTCAAAATGATGTAATTCAATTTTTTCTTCAAACATAACATAATCTTGTTTGTAAGGAAACAATAAACGATTTTCACGATTGTGGAAAACTAGTGTGATCGACATTCTTAGATTTTTATTTTGAATTTTCATAAATTTAATTAAAAAAATTAAAGTTTTAAATTTAGACTTCAATTTTGTTTTTTGTCTTTTTTATGATTCTAAGCAACATTTTTTATTAAAAATTTTGTCTAAAATAAAAAATAATTACACTTCTCCCTCCTCATTTTCCTGTTGTACATCTGACCTTAGATTTTTTCATGGTAAACTCGTTTTTTTCGATAAGCAGAATTTTTAATGAAGAATTAATTTTCGTCGTAAAATCCATAATAAATATTTTTCCTCTCGTCAACTCCATTTGAGGACACTGTATAATAACTTAATTAATTACTAGAAAAAAATTAAAATCTTGTTCCTTAATACTTTGTTAATTTTCTTATCAATGTAAGTAAATAGAAATTTTAACATTTACTGAAAATTTTATGAGCAAAGCAATATATAACTAAATTTTTCTATATTTTTTGTAGTTATAATTTGATTTATCAAAGTCAGGCGTATTTATGAGAGCTTTTTGAACCTTTACTAAGGTAAATTAAAACTTAACTATGCATTTTATTCACCAACTAGTGCTTTTAAAAACACAATTAGATTAAAGTTTCTCGTTTAAAATCAAAATAGACAATTTGTTTTTATATTAAATTATATTCGATAACATATATTAACTATTATTCTGACATTAATTATTAAATATTTACTTAAACAAACCTATTTTTTAATTTTAAATAGTTAGAAATGTTAAAAGTGGCGATTCACCAATACATACATATAGGCTACGGAATTTGTAGAAAATTTAATCTGAAATCATTTTTTTAATTACCGTGGTTGTAAGTTTGAAAGCAAAATTAATAACGCCGAATGAAGCGTGCGTTGAATCTGATGACGGCCACCAGGGGCCCAGAATTCGAGGAAAAAATTACGGCATCAATCGTTTAAAGCTGTAGGTACATTTTTTTACGTAATGCCTTAGATATTTTTCGTGATCACTTTCTAAGAGCATTGTAAATTTCACTGTCAGTGGCCCCGCCACGCCGTTGCTATATAGTTCGGGCCATATAGAAGAGGAACTGTGTCGATCAGCCTCGAAATCGAGAAAAATCGTTTGATTCATTAACTAAATCGAATTGCACATAAATATTTAATAATTGCGGGAAAGCGTATTACATATTTTAATTTGTTTTGCTTCAAAAATACTTGTGCATATCGATGATTGACGGATCGCCTTTCTATATGGCACGATGTAATCAAATACAGTAAAACCCCGTTTATACGTTTCTCATTTGTACGCTATATGTTGAACGCTCTTTTAATTTTTTATATAAAATCATACCACTTGTACGTTTTTCAATTAGAGCTAAGTTCATACGGCTACCAAAAAACAACTCAACTGAAGATTAATGTTACATAACTGCAAAATAGATATTGTACCATTTGTAATAAAACGGTGTTTCATGTTGATATAATTAATATTATTTATAACAGGACAAAGTGCAGTCTTGTAATATGGCCAAATATCTGTTGCTTTTGAGTGTTCTGGAGATGTCAAAATGATAGCATTTTTAGTTCCACTTGTGTATTCTTCTTTTTTGGTACCAAATTTCAAAGAAAGCCAACAACCAATCAACGTACGAGACCACAATTCGCATCCTCGAAAACCATTCTTTCTTTTGTAATATAAAACTCGTATTGCTATAACAAATTATATTGTGTGAGACTGCTCACACACAACTTAACACACGCAGAACTAGTACGACAATGTTTTAAAACAATATTTTGTTATCAATATCATCAACTACAAAGGCGATAGAACTAAAAAACAAAATTCTGTCTGTTTTACACGACTGGCGGTATTACAAGACTTGACTTTTTTAGTCCCGTTTAGTAGTTTCGTCGCATTTACTTGTTATCCAGATTCATATTATTATTTGTTATTAGAAATATTCTATTTATTCTTATGCTTTAATATTTATAATACAATTTATAATTAAAAAAGTACACTTACTTTCCAAAAACGTGTAAACGGGATTTTACTGCATTCGAAAGTCAGAAGCATCAACAACCTTATTGCGCTGCTCAGGGAGATGGGCAAAAAACATTTAACTTGCGCGAATAAACAATTTCAATTGAAAACAATGAATTATCCAAAATCATAGTGAATCGGCCTAATAAAAATATAAATGATAAATAGATATATTAAATTGCTAAGAGAATAAATGAAGTTAAAATAACACGTTGAAAACCCTATCGAAAATGTGAGAAAAGATTCACAAAAACTAAATATTTGTTATAAATTAAAAAAAAAAACGAAATCGTATACAAGAGGAATAAACAAATAAAGAAGAAAAACGTCAAAAATCTAAAATCTAAAACCAAACTAAAAATTCGAGAAAGAAACTCTTTAAAGATAAGAATAAAGTGATGACGGTGTACATTTAAAAATTGACGGTTATGTTATACGTTATAAAAATGACAAGTATTTAAGCATCACAAGAAAAAAAAAGGTGACTTGTACTCGAAAGGAACAAAGGTGTTCAAAATATGTAGGTTCAAAGAATCGTTTTTTTAACAACCTTGCAGAATCACGTCCATAATCTATTTAAATCATAGTTGAATACGAAAAGCAATGCCTAATTCATTTAGCTTCATAGATATCGAAATGCTTTCAAAATTTATTCAAACTCATTAGTTTGAATAAATTTTCAGAATATTTTAGAATCTATGTATGTATATTTATTACATTTTGTCTGTGCATTTAAATCCTTATTTATGGATTTTTTTATTTAATAAAAAATCGAAAAGACTCGATTTCATCGGCACCCTCCCCCATAGGTTATAGAGATGTTTTTACAGTAAGTTTCAATAGTTGTGACTCGTAAAATAATTAACTTAGTTAATTAACGAAATCAAATATTAGCTTTGACGTTGTATATTTTAATAATTTCGTTTCAATTAAAATTTATCAAAAATAAACAAATGTTCTTATATATAAAATGGGAGGGGATTACTGAATATATATGAACACTAATGCGACATTTCAAGACAACAATGATATAAACTAGTTCGAATTCATGGTAATATCCAATTCAGTTCACCAAAGTGTTCACCTAAAATGCTTACTATTAATGAAAGAGAAGTGATTGACAGTGAGACGCGAGAGATAATTGATAGAAGAAAAACCGGATTTATTTCTGCCGATATCCATAATAAAAGTGAATATAGTAACTTTCAAAGTAAATATAAATTTTTTTTTCATTTATTTTATATATTCTGCATAAAGTGTCGTTAATTTCTCGATTCATTTTTGAAATCACAAGCCATTTTCTCAAAGAAAAAACAAACATACAAAAAAAGGCAGGTAGCAGGTAATTTAGTAATACAATATTTAATAATCGAAACGTTTAATAATGAAATAGTGTATAATCAAAGGAAGTACTGGTGATTATACATTGTCGCGAGCAACCGTTCACGTTACACAGTTCACGTGCTTATGTATTTTATTTATAGATACTTCGCCGATTTAATACTTAAAAATCATAATATTCATAAATAGCGTAAACATTTTGACATTTGCGGAAACGGACGTAATATATAGATTTAAATATTTATATAATTTAATTCATTGCCCAATTTTATTTTCTACATACGTACAACCCTTGGGTACAACATACATACCTACATACGTGGAATCGAACCTTAAGCTGGTTGCGGGCGAATAAAATGTCATTGTATGTATTGTATTAAACACACGTAAACTAAGTTAGTTCCTCGGGAGTCAAAATTTATTAAATGTAAATGCACATAAATTTGTTTTAGATGAACGACCTATTGTAACTATTGGCAATCGATTTCTATTTGAATTTTAATGTAATTTTCGATAAAAATTCGGTAAATTATCAACGCACAATTCTCATTTAATAAATTTTTGACGATACGACCGAATTAAATTTGCGTACGCCGTGAAACTTTTGAAATATCATTTATTAACATGTCGGGGGCCCGAAACTCCCATTTAATTAAATTTATATACAAGCAAAGTAATTTTGTAAAGTGCCGATGCAACGAACGCTTTGCGTTCATAAAAAATTAACCGATACGTTCGAAATTCGACAATCATTTCATAAATGTACATTATCGGTGTTTGTTATTCTTGAAGATCTGAACATCTCATTTTCGATATCTGAATATTTTCTCGATATTTTAACCACAATTATAAACTACGACCATTTATGTAATTACCAGATATATCGGTCGGGGAAAATCCATATTTTAGTCAAAAATATGCGGAAGTTTATAAAAACTCTTTAGAGAAACCCGAAGAATTTTGGGCGAAAATAGGCCACCAAGTGACATGGACTAAACCATGGGACAAAGTTCTCGATAATTCTCGACAACCGTTTACAAAATGGTAGGCATTCAAAATGATTTGATGGAGGACTTATTATAAAATTTTACATCGGCCGATTTCAGGTTCGTGGGAGGTGAATTGAACGCGTGTTATAATGCCGTAGATCGTCACGTAGAGGCGGGAAAAGGATCAAAAATCGCACTTATTCACGACAGTCCTTTAACGAAAACTATCAGAAAAGTATCATACCTTGAATTATTAGATACGGTGATACATCGATTTATAAACTCCATATAGCTAAATTTAAATTTGTATTTAATTAGGTATCTCATTTAGCCGGTGCTTTGGCTAAATTAGGTGTAACGAAAGGCGATAGAGTTCTCCTTTATATGCCATTAATCCCCGAAACGATTATGGCCATGTTGGCTACAGTTCGACTTGGTGCTGTCCATTCGGTTGTATTCGGAGGTACATTAACATGATTTTACTCTCAAACAATTTATTCAAAAATGACGTTGTAGGTTTTGCAGCTAGAGAACTATGTTCAAGAATTCAACATGCCGAACCGAAAGTTATTATCGCGGCAAGTTGTGGAGTTGAACCCAATAAAATTATACGGTAACGCTTAAGCCCGTGTCGCACTAACAGTCAGTTTGTCAAACCAGACCAAGCAAACTCGGCCGATGACATTAAAAATTTGATGATTTGGAACAAACTGAATAGTCACACTATCAAATTTGATTGATCAAACTCCTTTTCAAGTTTGTCAGGGTACGCTTTTTTATTGGTTAATTCAAAAAGTCAACTGTAGCTTTGCATTTCCGTTATTGATTTTGGATTTGAACGAGGTTAAGGCTATAATTGTTTGTTATTATCCGGCGTTTTTCCTTATAGCCTTCTAATGATTATATTGTGGCTTTTAATTACCCCGAACAACGGTGATTTTATTGTCATCGTTATTAGAGAAGTTTTAAAGTGATTTTGTGTTGTTAATTCGTTCAAATGCTTGTTGGGCATTAGAGACTTTGCACTCAAATCGTTGACACCTGATAGAATAAGAGTGAAGACGACACTATGTCCAGTAGCTGTATCGATACTTTTTGCAAAAACCTCAAATAGGGAGTGTTTCATTTGCACCTGAACCCTACTAACAATAAGATGCTACGCCATTTCGACGGTAACAGCGCGCTACATGGCACTGCACACGCACACGTTGTGCATGTCGAAACGAGCTCGCAAACTTTAGTTTTTTGTTATATAAAAATTAAAATTGACGGATATGCGCAACCAATAAAACAGTGCCGTCAATACTAGAATAAAATAAAAAATTAGTTGTTCATTATTTCAAAAACGAGAACCAATTATTAGAAATGTAAATGTTTTCTCAATTCTTTGTCTCGAATGTACTGCGAAATCGTATAAACATCTTTGGCAATAGAAAAAAAATTCAGAAATTCGGACATTTTTCAGAAATTTTCAACAAATATTCAGAACCCAAAACGTAACGGCAACACCACCCGCAACTTTAGCTAATAATGAGTACAATCTATATGTACAACACAAAAATATGGTTATGTTTGTAAGAGAGCAAATTTTAAAATTTTGAACTGATCAACAAACGTAGCGATAGCATCAAACCGACCGACGAGTATAGAGGTGCCTCTAAAAAAAATAGAAACTATTTTGATGACGTCACGTTACGTTATAAACCGAGTTTGACGAACTGACTGATAGTGTGACTCGGGCTTAAAACAAATTTAAAATCAAATATGTACGAATTGGGCATCTTATAGGTACAAGAAAATATTAAACGAGGCCATCGAATGTTCTTCGTTTAAACCTAAAAAGTGTATTATATTTCAAAGAAGAAATGTAGAAGTTTGTCCTTTAGACGTTGAAATGGATATATCGTGGGACGATGCTCTGAAATTAGCCGGGCCTCATCCTTGCGTTTCGATAGAGGCAAACGAGCCTTTATATATTTTATATACATCTGGAACTACAGGTAATGCAAACATTGATTCAATTGTCAACGTACTTATACCAAATATTTATTACTTTTAGATCAACCGAAAGGTATTCAACGTCCCGTTGGAGGTCACATAGCAACTTTAGCTTGGTCTATGTCAAATACTTATGGTATAGGACCAAACGATGTGTGGTGGGTAGCCAGCGATTTAGGTTGGGTCGTAGGTCATTCGTATATTTGTTATGGTCCTTTATTGTATGGAATTACCAGTGTTATGTACGAAGGTAAACCAGATCGCACTCCGGATCCAGGGCAGTATTTTCGGTAAATAAACATCTACGCCATCATTAAAATTTCATATTTCGAGCTATTGGACATATTTATTCATGAAAACTATTATAGAGCGTCTCAACCTTAGAATGCAGCACAGGGTCTTATAGAGTATTGTTCCATTTTATCAATTTAAGCATTTTCTCAATCTTTGTTCCATGAAACATCGTTGCCAGTTTTATTTTGTTATAAGGTTACAATTTCAATTTTTATGTTGTATGCAAGTGGGACGTGTACGTACGAAGAACAAAACCTGGTACTGATTCTGATCATGATACTGATAAAGAAGTTTAAACTGCACACATAGTTCCGGAGGCTCAGTATGACTCCATACTCCGTAAGATCCTGTACTGCATTCTAAAGTTGAGACGTTCTACAGAAACAATTTTTCAACAATTATTTTTTGTCTTCTTTAGATACAACAATATTCTAATACAGTAAAACTTCTCGATAGCGGATATTCTCGAAACCAAAAAAATGTATCCGCTAATGGGACATGTTTGGATTTCGGTTTCAAATTTGACGGGGCGATCACCTTGTCGTTTTCTCGAATTCCCCACTAAAAAGTGACAACATTATTGACGAATTTCAAATTGTCTAAATCGAATCTAAATTTTTGATGTCGGATTTTTTAATCCAATTTCATATTCAATATACTAACAATGAGAGAACAAATGTGTCGGTTCAACAGTTTTTGATGTTGCATTTGGCGAATGTAGGTATTTTATGCAAAAGAAATAATCAACTTAATATTACGTAGTTAATGTAACAACTATTTATGTTCATCCATAAATACATTCACCAAATGCGTCATCAAAAACTGCTAAATCGATAGATTTTTCTCCCAGTGAACGATGACAGTATTGACTTTCGGGAGAGAAATTTGAAAGAACGGTAAGATAATTAATAGAAGTTTAAGATTGGCATTCAAAAATTTCATGCATATGGCCAATTGACGAACTGTAATTTATTGATTTAAAACAAAAATAACAACGACATATTGCTAAATTTCAATGTCCGCGTTCATTATTCGAAAGGTGCGTTATTGAGAAGTATTTTAATCGTTAAACTAGTCGGAGATTTTAAGTGTCCGATATTTGGTATAAAAACAACAATTAATCGATTTTAAAATTTCGAATCGTAAAAATCATAAAAACGAGCGTAAAGAAAAGTACATATTTACATCACTAAAATCGAAAACATGGCGTATATTCAAATGATGTTGATTTAGTACCGATTTTTTGTTTTTATTTAAATTTAGACATTGGAAATCGTGTTTATTGATAAATATAACCCCCTCTACAATTTAATTTTTCATTTTAATATATTTTAAAGTTGAATTTTTAGATAATATGCACACGAGCTTTTTACAATTTTAGAATGTTTTTTTGCCTCGATATAGATAAGTGTGTCAACTGGGCGAGCTAGTTTTTTTCTAGTAGTTTCTATTTTAATTTATATAAATTTTTGTCGTTTTTAATTGATTACCTAATTATTGTTTTCGTATATTTCTAAAATTATTTTTATATTTGGTTTATAATTAAATTAACAACGACGACGGAACTAATACGCTAGCTAAGCAAGAGGGGTGATGGGACATTGTTGGGGGGGCGCGTTTGAAGTAGCTTGCCTCTAGGCGCTCAAGAGGGTTCTGCCGCCGTCGTTTAAATATATACGAAAGCTAATAATTTTTTATTAATTTGTATGTTAACATCAATGGGTGGACGTTCAAACAAATTGATTCATTCTCTAATTTCTCTGTATCAGAATAATCGACGAACACAAAGTCAACGCTTTATTCACCGTTCCAACTTCGTTTAGAGTAATTATGCGCGAAGATCCCGATGTTACGTTTGGCAAGAAATATTCGACCAAAAGCCTAAAACGAATATTCGTTGCCGGCGAACATTGCGATTACGAAACAAAGTTTTGGGCAGAAAAAATTTTCGACGTACCAGTCCTAAACCATTGGTGGCAAACCGAAACGGGTCACGCCATTACCGCGTCGTGTGTAGGACTAGGACACAGTTTATCGCCACCTAAATACTCTACCGGAATGGCATTCCCGGGATATGATGGTAAATTGAATAAATTGATGGAAACTTTTGAAAATTTACGTTACACTTGTAGTGCGAATACTAAAAGAAGACGGAAGTGAAGCAAGCGCGTACCAGTTTGGAAGAATAGTAGTAAAATTACCTTTACCACCGGGTACTTTATCTACGCTATACCAAGCTCCCGAAAAATTTTGCCAAGCTTATTTTACCAAATACCCGGTAAATAATTAATGATATTTTTTAGGAATTTTTTTAGAAAAATCAATTTTTAGGGATTTTACGATACGATGGATGCTGGTTACATCGATGAATTTGGTTACATCTACGTAATGGCCCGAGATGATGATGTAATCAACGTTGCAGGACACAGGATATCAACGGCAGCTTTAGAAGATGTTATTTTGGCGCACCCCGATGTCGCGGACGCAGCTGTGGTGGGAGCTCCGGAACCGACAAAGGGAGAAATACCGCTCTGTCTATTTGTTATCAAAAATTGTAAGAAATCAAGTACCCACCACTATAAATATTTAATCAAAATTTAACATATAGCTTCCCATAAAAGTGAATTGACGATAAGTAGAGATCTTGTTTGTATGGTAAGAGAACTTATTGGACCAATAGCTTCTTTTCGATTGAGCGTTGCTGTAAGAGGATTGCCACGTACAAGGTCTGGTAAAACTTGTAGGAAATCGATTTCAGATTTAGCCAGAAATAAATTAATAAAGGTACAAAAATGTCAAATTATCAAAAAATTGTCTTAATTTCTTTTATTTATTTTAGATACCTGCAACTGTAGAAGATCCCACCATTTACAAAGATATTAAAAACGCCTTACAAAAAGTTGGATATGCATGTTCTGCACCGAATCCACAATAGATTAAAAATTATATTATTTAAAAAAACAAATGCTACCAATACCACAACATAATTGTTAATAGTCTAATTTTGTAACTAAGATTTTGTGTAGTTATTGTTACATACGTACATATATTCTCCTTCCTATGGCATTGTCTTCTAAAGGGCTTATTATGCCTTAAATTATTCATATGTTTAAACAAGTTCGACAATGCATGCTTGGTGATGCATTTCTAAAATCGCCAAAATTTAAATTTTCAACATTACAAAATGCTAACTACTTAACATTTTATCAAGCCCCCACAATAATGATGAATTTTCACTTTGACAAGTATAAGTACAGAGTGTATAAAAAGTTCATTTACAACGTTTCAGGGATGATAGAGGAGGAGAAAATAAACATCTTTTTTATGTGAAAAAACTGGCAGATGCACCATGTTTCCGCTAAGTGACCTGAAAGGGTAAATAGCTTGATTAATTAACGGTAAAACTTATGTGAAAAATAAAAAGTTTCCGAGGTTTGAAATCAAGCAGAGAAAATTATGTAGAATAGAAATTTTTGAAAAATAAAAATTAAAAATTTGTTTTCCAAAAAAGATAAAGAACCGAGTATGTATACTGTCATCTAGTGTTGACTTTCTATAAGTTACTATTGAAAACAAGTCGCTAAACGTTGGAAATTTTTTAAATTGTTTAAAGAGACATCTACTATGGTAAAAAAACAATAACTTATATTGCCAAAATAATAACGGTACCTACTCAGTTCAAAACTATTATAAAGTGAGCCACACGACGTGGAGCCCCGTACTTCTGGGACTACAGCCCAACAAACAAAGGACCCTATGTGATTTCATGTCAATTCTGGCCAAAACAGATAGGGTAATACAAGTGTTTATAGTCTACAAGTTTGAGGGTGCATTTTGACTGAAAATGTTCATATGACATTTTTGCGATGTTATTTGAATATACAGAATGTGTCAAAAGTTCTGGGACGCCTTTTCTGAGTTTCAGAAACGGGGAGAAATGACTAAATACTTCAATAAAAAAATCGGTCAGATGGTCTATCTTTAAGGCTATTATTAGAACACAGCGACCGTCTTAAGATTCGCCATATTGGATTAAGGTCAATATTGTCAAATAGTAAGTGTGTCGTGTTTCATATTAAACAAGACCACAATTTTTTCAGAAATATATTGTCGTGATCAGATTTGACATACGACTATATATCTTAAATGCTCAGCACTACCTGAAGATGCTCCGAGGAAGTGTTTCCTTTATTTCTTACTTTGCTCCGTTTTATGTTGCAAAACATATTCATCAAAATGACATATATGAGTTACACGAATTATTTTTTTATTTTTATAAATTACACGATTGAAAAAAAATCCAGAGGTAATTTTTGTACTTCTGGTTGGTACATATCTGTACGTTGAGAAACCCTCCGACTCTACAAAAGAAGTTATGGTCATCCCAGAAAAATCGACACCCTGTTAAGTTTATGATTGTAATTCTAGACAATGGAGAAATCCTTGAAGCAGAAGGTTCTATTTTGGAGATGGAGGAAATAATGATGCACAAATTCTTCTTAGCATGCAAAAGAATCATAATGGATTTTATTCCAAACTGCGTCTAGGAGATTTAGTTACTGTAGATCGTGGCTTTAGTGATGCTGTTTCAAAGCTGTAGGAATACGAATACATTGTAATCATTCCTGAATTTCATTGTTGAATTCAACACAATGGTGTTATTCGGTCGACCGTCGATAGATATGTTGCATGTATATTTCAGAATCGCATGCGCAATTTCAAATGCTTTCTTTGGTCCATTATTCACCGAATCTGTCTTCCATCAAGGAATTGCCGAAATTGCTGTTTCTAGACTTAAAATATCCAATCAATTACAGCAAAGATTGGAAGAGACTGAATTGTCAATCGAAGACTTGAAAAAGATCACTCTTGGTGTGCATCAAACAGACTTGGCTCCGTTTTATGTTGCAAAACATACTAATCATATTAGCTGCTAACGAATAGTTGCTCCGTAATGTAGCGGAGTACCATTATGTTGGAAATAACAAGGAAAAAGTATAAACTTCTTGCATAGAGTCAAATTCAATGAACACTTTATAACTAACTCTAGAAATATGTCGAGATTTTAACAATTCGGTCTCTTCCAATCTTTGCTCTAATTGATTGAATATTTATTGGTGTTTGTCGATGGCTACATGTTCGATTCTCTGGCCATTGAGTTGCCCGGCCATTTTACTTGATGCTAATGTATTAAAACTTATAAATAATAAACTCATGTTTATGATAATGAATTAATCATAGTCTTTGCATCTTGAATGATGTCAAGACATTTGGGTCGCAAATGACATTTAACATCTGAAAACTTGGAAAAGTGACCAAAAACCAAATCACAGACGCAATATGTCCGCAACAACCAACGGTTCTTTGTCCATTTTTGCATTCGCAAGCCCACCCAGTTATTGAAGCATAACCTTCTTCCATAGAGTCAAACTCAATGAACACTTTATAACTAACCCCAGAAACATGACGAGACTTAAGGTGAACTTTCAGCAAAGTATCTTGAGCTACAGCAACGTATAACTCATACATGTCCTTTTGATTAATAAGTTCTGCAACATAAAACGGAGCCAAGTATGTTTGATACACACCAGTAGTGATCTTTTTCAAGTCTTCAATTGAAAGTGTCCGGAAATTGACTATTTCTAGAGGAGTTACTTTCCTCCAATCTGCTCTTCTTTGAGATTTTAACAATCCAGTCTCTTCCGATCTTTGCTGTGATTGATTGGATATTTCAAGTCTAGAAACAGCAATTTCGGCAATTCCTTGATGGAAGTCAGATTCGGTGAATAATGGACTAAAGAAAGCATTTGAAATTGCGCATGCGATTCTGAAATATATATGCAACATATCTAAGTATGGTCGACGAATAACATTTTTGAAGAATGAAAATACATTCTTCAGACGACCAAAGGCAAGTTCGACTACAAATCTTTTCACTGTGCAGCGTCTTGAATAGTTGGCCTCAGTAGTTGTAAATTTGAGTTTTTCCATCAAGAAATTCAGGCGTGCTTACAATGTATCCGTATTTTGAAACAGAACGAAGTAACGTTATGAATAGCTATCACTAATTCAGTCATATCGAGTAACTTGTTCGTTTCATTTTTATATATGTTGTAAAGGATATTTTCCTACGTCACTCAATCAAAAATTAATAAAATCGACTAGTGCAATCCAAAGTTCCAATTTTTCCCCATTTGTTTCTATGTTAATTAAGGGGAACTTTGAATCATGATATCTCCATTACTAGACCTTTCGCCCAGATCATTTTTGGATATGTTGTAGTGCAAGTTTCCGTATATCGATTAGTGCATTTTGGGTTAAATCGCATAATGCAATCAAAAGATATCACAGTAGCCAAAATGTATATAAAATCAAATAGGAGCCTTTCCTTGAAAAGTTGATAAATAATAAAAACTGATCAGAATTATTATTTGCTCTAAATATATTTGGCGGTTGTTTCATTGAAGTCACGTCAATTTTAAATAGGTAGATATTAAAAGATGCTTAAAAATGATGATAAAATTGATATGGAATAGATATTTTTGATTAAAATTTCTTTTAGTCATTATAGAAGTTTTGTAGATGTATCTATTTAACGAATTTTTGAAATACTGTTTTATCATTCTGCGATCTTGTTCCGACTGCTTTCATAATTAGTGTATAATAACTGACAATCAACACCGTAACGAAGGTATGAAGCGCCTAATCCACTCTAATTCAAAACTGACAAAAATTTAAAAATACATAACAAAATAGCGGACTTTTATATTTATTTATTCATTTTTAGTTTTTGCATTTTTACGGTTTTTTGCGCCCTTGGTGGGTGACTTTCTCGCCACGCCCTCGTTACGACGTTGCTGATACTGATTAAAATATAGGTATATATTTTTTTAAATAGATTTCTAAATTTAAGTTTAAATTAAAACAGAAATTTCTGACAGTAGCCTTTTTAAATATTTGATTGTAGCTTTATAGTGAAATAGTAAAATTAAAAAAACTTAACTACCTTTATTTTCGGCGTTCATCGGTTCACAGTTTACCTATAGATTCAATATATATATTAAGTAAACCGAAATATGTAAACTGGTAAAGATCCACGAATCTATTTATTAAGTAATTTGAATGTCTTTTGGAGCATTTAATTAACAAAATCCTGATCTTTCTAATTCCCATGGATTCCCATTTCCAGAAAGTCCCCTTAACGTCAACGCTATGCTCAAAAAAACACAATTTCAAAATCTACCTAAATGTCATCTTACATGCACACTTAACACTGTTAAAGTAAACATACGACTGAAGAGAATATTAATAAAATGTTTATTGGAATGTATCATCGTTTGTTACATAAATACCGAATATTGATTTGTTTAAATTTTAGAAAGATTATTTTATCAGGCGATGATTCTTGCAGTTGTGATAATAAAAAAGTGTGGCCTCCAATATGGGTATGTTATGCAAGAAGGTCAAGTACGAGTTGTGCTTTATCATTTTAATTATGTAGGTATTTTATGATTTATACCTACATATCTAAAATTTTCATTTATATTTGTACTGTTGTAGTAGAAAACGTCGGTTTATAGTATAGTTATATCCAAAATTTATATTTATTTTACACAACTAAATTTTAATTAAATATTAAACTGTATTTTACATTATCAAACATGACAAGCACATTTGATACATGCTGGTTAATATTTCGTTATGGTTTTTTGAAATGTTGAATATGTACCAAATAAGTACCTAGTATTAATTTTAATATTTTTTTTAAAGTTCATTAAAACTTCCAATAAGGACAATAGTGCAATTGTTTCTTAAATAAACAAATATTAGATTTCTTTACGAGATGATTGTAAAATTAGATAGTCTATTAACATCTTAAGACAATTATTAAACTGACCGAGTTCATAGCAGATCACATGATTAGACTAAAAGTCACATGACTTTTGAATTGTTGAGAATTTTAATAAAGTTGTTGAAGCAAAAATGTTCAACATATTGAGAAACTATTAATGTAAAAAGAATTGTTTAAATATCGTGAGTTCTAAAATTGCTTGCCTAAGCTATAAAAGTAAAATACATCCATTACATAATATTATAAAAAAGAGAGAAACGCGAATTCGTTTTATACATAATTATATAATTTTTTTTTATTAATATCGAGTAACATGTTATTGCTAATATATACAGAAAATTCATCACAAATAATAAAATAATAACAAAAGAAGTTTTGAACTTTTTTGGCAATGTCTCTCTCTCTTAAAATTAAGCTTTTACGCTCCAGCAGGACTTTTGTTTTATCCAATTTCATCCACTACTGTTCTTAATATCGATGGTGTTTTTGCAGGATGTAACCCACAAAATTTTGATAGCGTAATTTGCTTATTCTCAAGGTTAAAATTCGTCCTTAACAATTTCAGATAGTAAATAGGTACCTTTTTTTTGTTAGTCAACACACTCGGAAGACACCTGAGACCACGCTAGCATTACCCCAGTGCCCCCCCCCTCGCTCCGAAACATCCATGCCTACCAGGGGGTTATTTTACCACCCGTACTGGAATTCGAACCCAGGACCGGTCAGGCAAGTGGTTATTCTCCTAACCACTCGACCACCGAGTCGGCATTAAGTAGGTACCTAATAAATTACAACTTAACTTTGCTACAATTAAATTTATAGTCACATGTAAATATTTATCAATAGTTAATATATTTAAAAAGTAAAAATAATAGTTTAATGGGGAATAGAAAAAACATTCTTATAACTGTGTCAATTGCGACATATTTTTATTAATGCACAATACATAACACTTGGAACTGTATACATAAATATTAACAACAGGTTATTTTTATCTGGCAGACTCTACCATCTAAAAAAATACATTAGCAATTGACTACACTCTGAACATGAAATAATCATTTTAAATTATATGCAGGGCCGTGTCGATATGTTTTCATGCCAAGCTTTTATATAATTTATTTTGGATCTTAATATCTTTAGTTTGGACTGTTACACATTATAAATGGTTATATGAAATTGAAAAAAATATATAAACATAAAATTAAAAATCCTGAATACAATGCTTAATACAAAAACTCTGAAAAAACAAATTAACAAATACATTTATAAAAATAAAACTTTTGAAATTTAAGCATATTATTAAAAAAAGTGCAATGCAAACAAAAGATTTAAAAGAAAATAAGAATGAAAAAACAAAATGTACATTCGAAATAGCTCGGATACTAAAAATTATAATAATTTGATATTTAAATGTTCGATAACTTTTCTTGAAACAAATCATACAATACACTAATTTAAAAATTTGTCACACTACTATTAGTAAATTATTCTAATATTTTTAATAAACATTATATTTACATTTTGAGATTAATAAAATATTTTTAAAACTATCTACATTTATTGTTCAGAAAATTATAAGATTCTAACAAATAATAAATAAAAACACAGGTACTATTAAATCTTTTTATGTAGCACCTTAGAGTAAATACTCTACCGTACCACATAACTGCACGGCCCTGTTTGTATGCACAAATTCATTTATAAATTGTAATATTTAAAATAATGTTTTTCATATAATACATTAATGAAATATGTGATATCTATGAAGCAAATAAATATTTCTCTGTAACTGTTGTATAAAACTGAAATTTGTGGTTAATTATTATACAACAATATAATACACTCACATTTACTATTTGTAATATACTGTTAAGAGATCATTTATAATTGATGGTTGGTAATTGATACGCCAGAAATGTGTTGATTACAACTGGCTTATTATAAATACGATTAAACATAGATTTACTTCAATAGGCATAATTTATATAACAGTACAGTACAGAAGTTTCAACTGGATTATACTTCACTTTACATCTAATGTATTGTCATGAACCAGATATTAAGTATTTACTTTAATGATCTTTTATTCGTTTCATATTCTATATTGAATGATAAAACGGACAACAGATAATATTAATTTTATCTGGTTTTTATTTTCACAAACATATATGAAATACATCTATACAAATTCTGCAGATATAATGGCAACAATAAACAACGACAGAAATGAGAAAGTTTTTCGAAAGCTAACATTATAATTTTCGAAAAACATCACATTTCTACTGCATTAAAATACACAAGCAGAAAATTCCTTTTAAACAATTTAACACGAATATTTTTAAAATTCTTATATAATTATCCTAAATAAAATCATTTGTTTTTAATCAATCGTCTGGCACCATTTTCTGGATAATTTAAATGTCATTCAAAAATGACTCATTATAATAAATAAATATAATAATTCAGTTTCCAAATAGCAATTTGAGTTATAATTCTGTAATACTAGTATAACGTTTCAATATTTCACCTGTTAATAGTACGTAACTGATATGTTATAAATAACAATAGAAATAAATCTCTAATATAATAGTTATTTTTTAACCATCTATATTTATTACAAAGAAACAACATATTTAAAAAAAACAAGTGATATATCCTGAAAATATTATACTCATTAGCCAAATATTAAAGTTGTAAGAATTGATACTTGAAAACCACTAAATAAATTTTATACTATATTTATTTATTCAGTAATTCTTAATATCAATAATGACTAATAAAAATATCTTTTAATACGTTTTATGCCAAAAAAATTCAATAGGAATCTTTCTTGTATTATATAATTTAAAAATCACATTTGCTTCAATTATCTTCATGATCTTATAAATAACTTATTACTTATAACTAATTACAAATGTAATATAAAGAATTAGTATTTTTCTTATTATATATTGAATGGCTACACTTTATTTTTAATTCGTAAACATTAATGCTATTAGGTGGATGAGTTAAACAAATATTCGACTAGAAGCACATCCAGAATTATATATTGAAAATGTATTTTCAAATTCGTAATTTAATTACTTTATTTAATAAGAAATTATATACTCATCCACCTAATAACTATAACACCCTTAAAAATTATTATGGCCAAAGAATAGAAATAAAAAAAATTATAACATAAATGTTAAAAAAATTATGTTAGATATATGATTAGAATCACCTTTTCTTGTTTTAGTAATATTTAAATTTTTAAACTATGTATCAATGCAATAGCATTTTAATAAGTATCATGCAAGGAGACAGACATGTAGGTACCTATATATATATATATATATATATATGAATGATAACGTATACAACATTTTAGTATTTTAAACAATAGTTAAATGACTTGAACTGAAAATATTTTAATTACAAAGTATGAAGAAAAGTAATAATAGTAATATCGATTTTTGAAAAATACATGCATCACAGTAGCATGCGTCATATTTAACGTTCATTATCACAAGTATTGGCTGACTACAACTATGTCAGTTTCAAATACTACTGGTTTTTAGTTAAATCTTTATGAGTAACTAAAAGTATCAAATAAATGTTTATGGAATAGAATAATCGAAATTAACTTAATATTAAACAGCTCTTATATTATAATTCTAATGTCAATATTACTTCAAAAAAATATATTATTGGCAATGAATACGTTTGTACAAGTTTAGAAAACGTTTAACAAAATTATTATATAGATAAAATGTGATAATTAATATTTAATATCAAATTATTCTTCAAGATCTTAAAAAAAGACTACGTACTTCGTAATTATAATTAAACGAAATTAAAAATAAAGCACTTAATTTAACCGGTAACTCATGGTAACGGTATATCCACTTTAACGTAGGTTACAGGAAAATAACCAGTACGACCATTAAGACTACCTTCAAACCAGTTTTCGTCAATTTTATTTATCAATGTTATAACATCATTCTCCTGCAAAACAATATTATGAATAGAAAATCGAAAACTAGTATAGTATTACTGTGATTTAAATGAATCCCTAAGAACAAATGAGATTTTAAATAACAGAGCAAAGGCCCGATTAATACAAATTGATTAGTAGGTACACAATTCGATTTTGTACGAATTATTAAAACAAGAGTGAACCTCACATAATACAAACTAAAACTCACAATTGTTTAGTGCAAGTTTTAATTAAAATTGTAACCAAAAAATAATCTGAAAATGGTGGTCAGAATGGCGAGTGGAGTGTTCAAGAAACAGTTGCGCTAGTATTTTCAAATATTTAAAAAAAATAACATGTTTTACTCTATTTATAAAAAAGGAAATTTTTATTATTCCTCGGTAATATTGTAATATATTTCACCAATAAACAGATAACAAAATACCACTTATTTTCATTAGAGTGGAACCAATTATCCTATTTTATGTTTTATAATAGCTTTAAACTGTACAAATTTGTTTAATATGACGGTTTTGCAGAATTAATTATTTATACTAATCGGGTTCTACTATTTCTCTATTTATTTAAATATGATCGTAAAATGGTAATAATAGCATATTGCAATAAGGTTTGAAAATAATATGGTAATTATTACTTTAAAGCCAAGTTCCCCTGGATTTTCTGGATCAAAGTCATACAGAGCAGTACAACATGGAGTTCGTGTTATTGGAGTTCGGGCAGGAGATTTCATGGGGGACGGCAATGGTGATGCTGTAAAATTAATTAAATTAACATTAAGCGTATTTTAAACTATTTCTGACATATTACTAAACATCAAACAACTAGATATATATTACCAGCAATCTAAAAATACAAGCAAAATATTTATTACAATATGTTAGTCCAAATAATTTATGGCTCTACATATCTAGAAAAAAAATACGGTAGATAGAAAGGCCTAAAGCACTTTAGAAAAAGAGTTAGAGTTACCATTGGCAGATTGTTGTCCGGGGCGCAAATCTAGTTGAACATGAGGCTTATGCTGTGGAGAAGACACCTGCGAAGAGCCTAACAAGATATCTGCATCAGAACAGCAACCAAAGCAAGTGAGAAACCTTTTTCCACGATTGGCACATGCAAACATTATCAATTTAAATCATCCGAACATTTGCATATAAACATTTACTTTTTAAACACGACTGTATTTATGTAGTGGATGTCATGGCCAAAATCAGAACGTAAAACGAAAGTTTAAAATACTATTGGCATTGCTCCAGAATTTGTATTCGAGATTTAACAGATATATTTGAATGTGAATGAATGTAACAAAAATAATTTTAGTTTAGTTATTTTTAAAACAGATCGAAACATTAAATATAATACGGAAATTTTAGTTTGCACATGCATTCATGCACAGATAAATGGTTATTTACAATAAGCAATAACTATGACAATGTATTTTATACAATAGGAAATAGTTAAGCATGGAATAATGGAATTATTTATGGATTTAAACCATTAGATAGGAATAATACGACAAACATTAAACAAAAATAAAATCAAACCAAAGAAATATAAACTTACATGATTATAATACAATCATTATAAAAAAACACTAACACTAAATACCTACTTTAAATCTGAAAAGCAGATTTAAAAAAAAAAACGCATTCATAATTTCTTTTATTTTAACTAAACGAGCAGAATAAATCATGAATTACTTACCAACCCAGTTTTTATTAATACTTTTAAAAATAATAGCTGTTAACTTAATCTAAATTTATTTTACTTGTAATTAAAAATTGTTCCGGACACACTTCATTATTTAATTAATATTTCTATTAAAGCTCTAATAAAAAGTTTTAACCAATTAATAATTGAATCCTAAGAATAAAAACTTAGAAAATCTTATTTGAAAATGTAAATTCCATAAATACCCCTGAAATATGGTTTAAAAAGATAAGTGGTTGAAACGACAATAATTCTGTTTCAAAAAGTATCAATAAAATGCAAGAATACCATATAATAAACAATAACAATATTGTAAAAAACCAAATGGTATGCAATTATATTAAGTGTTATTGAAAACCGGTAATATATGATGCCAACTGATAGGTTTGACTACTTAATATTTTATACCCAATATAAAAGTATAGTTTCAGATTATTTGCGGCACTAGAAATGAATTGTTAATTACTTTAAACCAAATTAAAATTATTAATATACTATTAAATATATGTATTTTATTTTAATTAATATATAATTTTAATTGTATTCCCTCTCATAATAGTTGTCGTATTTTCAATTTTTTTATGATTATGTTGTATGTTAGCACAACCTGTACATATTGTTTTAAACCTAGCCAATAATGTATAAACCTCCTATGATGAATAAAAAACAAGAAATAAAAAACATTACCCCAAAAGTACAAAGTAAAGAGAGAAAGTAGTATTTAAATAAGGAAAAAGCATCATAAAGTACAAAAAAAATAATTAAGGCATTAATGTACTGGCAATTTTCCATTAAAAATCGGTCTCGGAAAAGAAATTAAATATGTAATAATTGATCAAGTTGTTATTGTTATGACAACCAATATTCATGGATTTAATTGACAGCCAATTAATCATATGTATATAAAATTTAGTTTTTTGTGTAATCAAACCTAAATATTGATTAATGGCAATATTTTTTATATTGCTTTCTAAAATTATATATTTATGAATACGAAAAGTGAATATTATTCATTTTCCTAGAATATTTTTTACTGTTTTGCTGTTTAATTTGAATATTTTCTGTTATCGTACTTCATTTTAATACCTAAAAGGTATTAAAAGGAGATTAAAACAACTTAAGCAACTAATATTCTAAACAACTTATAAAAATTTATATGAAATTTATGTAAAACATTACTAGTTTTTAAAAATAATTAGTAAAAATTACACATTTTTTTATCATTAATTAAACTTGTTAATAATATTAAACAAAAACTTAATGAAAATATTAATAAAATAAATTAAAAAATTAAAAAACTTAAAATACCTGTAATAAAACTCCGAGGGTCAAATGGATCGGATTTATAATGAGGAGTTGGCGTAGGTATAGGTTTCAGGTGTTGTTTAGAATTTACGTGTAAACTAGAGGAACTGTGAAGGCTTGTACCATTAACTCCATCCGATACACCCTCTATATTTAAATCAGCCAGTGTTTTAGGAACAAATTCCATCTTTGGACGATTAGCTGCTTCATCCTTCCTAAAAATATACATAATTATAAAATAAAAAAGAACTGTATTATGAATAACATTACTTGGCTAAAAGTGTTTCTGTTAGGCCACGAAGTACCTCAGTACACTGACTATGGTAATCTAATAAACCTTCAGCAAAAGTAGCTAATTGCGATATTTGTTCTACCTACAAATTCGCGTATAAATGGTTTTGATAAATTTATAATTTGCTAATTACTTACGTCATTTTCTAATAAATTAAACATTCCCATTTGAGCTAGATGCAGAGATTCAGCAAATTTATCTTCCGACATTTTAATTTCTTCATCTGTAATATGTGAACCTGATACATAAGCCCTAAATCAGTTTTGTTAACATAAAAAAAACCTAAAACCCCGGTAACATATTACTGACTAAGTAACTAACACAAATAAACACAATCAAAATTAATAAAAAGAAAAACTAAAAATGCCACAAAACTATTTCTTGTGTAGTTACTTTATATAGCAATATGAAACCTACACTATAAACTAGCAAAGAAAATAAATTTTTAATATCAAAGTGCAACAACCTCATAGTAAGCAATTTAAAATAGGATACTTTTAGGGTTTTAACATACCAGAGCAACGCCCATGTGTTCTAATGGGACTAGAATGAGGACTTGTTGTTTTAAAAACTATAAAATAGGTACACTTATTCAACATGATTTTTGTTATATTATTTTTATAATTTGATTAATTACGATTAAGAGCTTAATGCAATACAAAATAAATCATGCGTTTTGTAAAATAAAGTTATTTGTTCCTTGTAAAATTTCAATTATACCAGTCTACAGTATCTAATATCGATACAAATTTATAAAAATTATCATTTACATAAATATTACCATAATCTAAACATGAAGATTACTAAGTATAATTTAAAATAGGACGAGAAAAAATTAAAAATAGGTACTAAGATTTTAAAAATGTAATGTTATCGATACAAAATGTATGTCCTTTTATAGAAAAAATTTACTATATATTTTAAATTGGAGATATTTTAAAGAATAATACAAAAAGATTAATATTTATATTAGGTTCCCTAAGTTCTTATGAACTGCAGAAATATAAAGTTTATTTTACACTACTCATCTTAATTATTGAACATCAAAATAAATTTTTAAAAATCAATTAATTGAAACTATATTTTTAATAATTATATAGGTAGGTATACCCTGTGTAACAAATTAAATAACTTCAATAATTGTTGATAATCTAAAAATATTTTTCGTACTTAATAAAAACCTTTATTAAAGCTTTTCATGGTGACTAAAAATTATAAAATGGTATATATAGTATTTGGTCAAGTATATCCATTAATAATTAAATTATGGTTAAATTGTACTCCCGAGTAAGTAATTATTATATATAATAAAAATATCTTCAACTTTGCAAACTGTAACATTTTTTTAAATAGTTATATTTCTGCATTTGCATTTTTTTATAATAATGAAAACTGATTCAACATCATATGATGTAAATTGAGCAACAATTTAAAACTAAATTTTCATTAAAATAAGCAAATAATCAATACCGCTACAATAAAATAAAAGTTTAACATATAATAATAAGCAGTAGTTAATTAGGAACAACATTCTTTTCATATTATCATATCCATTTAAGTTTCGTAATAAATAATAACATTGATAATGAAAAACACTATTTTATTCTCAGAACCGATAGAAATTCAAAAATACTTAGTTATCAAAAATACCTACCTTTAGCTTGACGTCTTTTTTTACAATCAAAATCAAGTCTTCGCCCTTGAAGTTTTTTCCGATGGTGCTAAAAATTAATCTGCGTTAATCCGATTAATTTAAATTAATTTGTATATACTAATATTATTCATAACTAAATTAAACTATTTTTATTTATAAGTAATAAGAATAGCTAACCATCACTTCCTTGAGGTCCTTTGTTTGTAAGTGGTGTAGTGGTTCTAAAAAGTTTTGTTTGATATTATCATCAAGAGAATATTTGACATCGGCCATTTGTTTAAGAGATTCTCCCATTTCCACAAGAGCTTGTCCAAACATACTATCATCGCCTAGTTTGCGACCGTACAATAACATACAATCTCCTAAAATACCTTCAGGCTGAGGATAAGTATTTGATTTGGCTTGACCACTAAGCTTGCTAATGCCTTTAACTGCTGCCATTTTAGCTCTTGCCGTTGGATTCGGTTGTAAAAATTCTTTTGTTTTCGTTTGCAATTCCTCGACCAATTCATACGAAACATCAGTTTTCTAAAATTTAATGCAATAGTCGATACTTATTAATAAACATGTCTGTACTTACTCTCTCCATATCCATAAAATCCAGATCAAGTTTGGTGCCTTCGGCACCTCCCATTTTTTCAGTGACATACTAAAAATAAAATAAACTTATCTCCCTTTTGAAATAATTGTGTTTATAAATAAAACACTATTGTATTGATAAAAAAGTATCTGCTACAATGGTCAGTATATCAGCTACTAGGAAATAGACAACAAAAAACGAGACTGGTATAACCGAGGGTATTAGAGAGGAACTGGTTCAGTTGCTAGCAATTTATTGAAAAGCAGCGAAGCCTATATTTTTACACAGGCAACCTGAAAATAAATGTATTTCTATTTCTCTTGAACTAGTAGGTCAATACATTAACTATAGGCTGTAAATGCATTGTGCTGTTGCTCCAGATCCTTTCTAACATTTTGCGTATGTATTTTGTCCAGTCGAATTCACCGAGTTAATTAAAAAATGCATTTCTAAATACTTAATGTTTGAAATGTTTTTGCGTAATTCCCTATGGTTATGTTTTAGTTTTAAATTATTACATAATATAAATAATTTAACTAATTATTTAACAACACGTCCTTATTAAATAATTATTTGTTTGTGTTTGCTTATATAATTATCTTGAAATAGATTATTTATTAACTATTTGTTTCATTTTATTATATAAAACTTCTTTATTAATTTTTGATACTGTTTAGGTAGATACCTATATTACTTTTACAAATTGCATACATTTCACTGTCTTTAAATTTTTTACAGATGTACGACATCAATGTCCGAGGTAAATAAAGAATTACGGTGTTTTAGTTTACAAAAAGTTGTTAAAAATATTATTTTATTCCGTAACATGAAACGCAAGTGGCAATTGTTATCAGGATGCGGTGGAAAGTATGCAGCATTCATCATCATCTACCACCAACCTGTTGCCATTCAATTTCCACATTTTTAGCCCATTGAAGAAAGTGTTAAAAGATCATCACTTCACCTCGGACGTTGATATCCATATAACCGCAAAAGACTTCATGCGAGAGCGGCTTCCAGAACTCTATGAGCAAGGTGTTCGTCATTTTATGACAATAATATATTATACACCATACAAAATATATGTATTTCTTGTTAATTATTAAATTAATTGAAATGAATTAAATTAATATAGTGTATATATTTTCTGTTCTATCAAATCCGATTATAGATTCATTTTTATGTCATTATTTATTGCGGATCGATGTAGGCATGTGATTTTGCAACATCTGTTAAAAAATTAAACTTGAATGACAGTGATACACTAGAGTGTTTCGTATAACATGTATAATAAAATACGGTATCTTTTAGGAATCTAAAGACCGTGTTATATAGGAGTCACCTGTATATCTGTAGACAGGATGTTTTATAATAATTCTAGAATACAAAACAAGTGAAAATGTCTTTATAAACGCGTTTACAAAGTTTTATAACAATTAAATAAATCTTTCGAGTTAAATAAACAAACATTTATACAAACAAAATAAACATTTTTCAGATATATAATATATTAGTACAGCGGGTTCCTAAATTAATGACACCCTACTCGAATCTGTAAGGGTCGCCTGCCTTATAGCAGTTACGAATCTATACGTTATTCACAATAGGTTCCAATCCAAGCCATCAATAAAATTTCGTATTTTACAGTACTAATAAATTGTAGTCTTTCTTTGTCATGTCATATGTGTGCAGGTAAATCATCGGTAGATTATGTCACGTTCAAAACTTTAAACTGAATATTACAAATATACAATTTAGTAACTTTTTATGTATAACGTGCATTGGAATCTATCGTGAATAACGTATATATCGTCTCAAACAGGGTGCCAAAATTAAAGGAGCCAACTGTACTTATGTCTACATATTAATATTTCACAAGTGATGGCACATTTTAAAACAAGTAAAACCACAGGTACTCAAAATTAACGATATTAGAATTGCAATCTCAGTATGTATGTTGTTGTTTGGTTAAGTAGGTAGCTTTGTTGTTTATTTGTGTAATAATTAATCAGCTTGTGCAACTATCAAGTAAGAATTAATTTTCGCAATTAAAATACATAACATAAATTTTTATAGGTAGGTATATTTTGCGAGCGTTTTTCTAGGAAAGTTTCAACATGTGTTATAGGCAATATCGTAAAATTCGCGTTCATTCGATTTATCACGGTTGCTAAATGTTATTATTTATTACTTATATTGTAAGTAGGTAATTATTTAAGCCAATATTTGAATAATATTGCCAAATTTTTGTCATTGAATTTATGCAGAGCTTAAATTTGTAGTTGAAAAATTTAAAATATTACATAATACCAATTGTACAGTAAAACCTTTGAAATTAACCAGCTCCATAATCTAACGACTTGTCTTACAATTAGTTAACTATATTTAATTTTTACAATATAGTAATCTTTCTCTATAAGTTAATTACTTATCTAAATTGACTAGATATGAACAGAATCAGAAGTGGTCAACACAAGACAGGTTTTACTGTAAACTGTATTAATTGCGTTACAAATTTTTTCAAATAAATTAATTTAAATATTTATTTTTAGTCCTAACGAAATTAGTGTAATTGTGTCTTAAAAAACTTAAAATTGTAAATTAAATGATAGAACAGAAATATTTATGAAAATTAGTATACATATAATTAAAAATTTAAACACTCACCTGGTTGCATTTATTTATTTGTTTTTTCAGTCCTGCAAAAGCCATGTTGACGTCTGTAACAAAAATATAAATATTAGTAAATAAAAACAGGCTAATTTTATAATTTTAAATAATTATATTCTGTATAAACAAAACTGCTGAACTGACATTTATTTTGTAGATACCTATGTACTTACTTATATACAAAAAAAAACTTGAAATAAGTTCACGTTTCAATTGTAAACGAAGTTATATTTTTATAAATAGATACATTGTTAATACTTTCACATTATTTTAACGTTCCTTAAAAAATGTCGAAGCAAATTAATATTTTATAATATATGTAATTGTTTTTATTTTAAAGGCTGTGCTTCTCGCTATTAAAAATTGCAATTCTACGATATTCTTGAACAATTGATTAAAATTTATCTAACGAGTAAAATTATTTTGTAAAGTTGAGATCGATTTATTTTTTTTCTGTTCGAATCTAAAAAAGATATTAACATAATCTGATTATTGGTACAGTCGGGTGCAGAATTAATGCCGCAAATCGCGAGCATTACGCGGGCACACAACAAATTATGATCAGAATATTTAAAGTTCAACTTTGTATCTGTAATTTGTCTCACTCGTAAATATTTTTCGAAGGTTTGTTCATTATGTCGTGTATTGCCCGCCCAATGCTCGTGATTCGCGACATTAATGTTGCAGGCGATTGTACTACATACTAGTAAGAAAACGTACTGCAAATTTTAAATATCTACTCCTTTATCGACTTACTATTAGTTATACTAATTTCTAAAACATTTTAATATTTCATTTCAATAACAGATTTTTTCCTCTTCGTACATTACTTATATTCTTAAAAAATCAATCATTTAGAATACATAAGAATTGTACTACGAATTAGTTTTACGATTTTTTTAATTTTCTTTTCAACTCAATTGTAGCAAAGAACGTGGCTTAAAAAACGATACAGTACTCCCTTAACATTCCCGAAGACGTAACTTGGATATTCTCGAATTTTTCTATTAATTAATAGTGTCGAATTGGTTTATTCATTAAAAAATATTAATATAGAACATAATAAGATGAATGTTTTAAAATTGACAATTGAAATTTTAAAACTTCAACAACTTGTCGAGAAAGCAATAGAAAACGGCCCTTCACTAGTGAGAAGCCTTAAAATTCAAAACAAAATCAAGGTCGCGGCCCTTCCTATAATGAAATTTATAAAGAACATATTTGTTCTGCCAAACAATCACAAATTTCGAATATTTTTCCGCCATCGACTAGCAAATAAATGTGATTAATATCTATGCATGCAATAAACATATTTTTTTCGTTACAACTGCTTTATTCACCTTAATTAAAATTTCACATAACCTAACCCTCCCTTTTTACACAGGGAGATAGATAGTCTCAACATTCGCGAGGGTTTTCTAGCACGTAACCTCCGCGAATGTATTAGTAAGATTACTGTGATATATGTACTTATTTAAATTTCAGAAGTATTTTATTTTTACTACTTCATGTACAATAAAATTTAATCAATTTCCAAGCGAATAAATAGCACTTAATTTTTTACTATGAAGCCTTGTAACTTCAATTGAAAATAATAGTCTGACGTTTGACCCGAGAATACTAAAATTAAAAAAATGTAGGATGTACTTCGTTTTTATTTTGAAAAAAAACAATTATAAATCTTCGTACTGCATATTTAAAAACACGAAAAAAAATGATACCTCTACAATAGTTGTTAAATAAAAATTAAAAACTTTATATACCTATACAAAATACAATTTGAGATATTAAACATCAAAATAAGAGAATTATATACTACCTACCTATATAGACTAAGAGCTGGTGAACATTTTCACATACGAGTTTATACCTCTTGAAATTTTGTAGGAAGGTAGTTTTTTTAAGTCTGGCTAAGGAATGACCACCCGGTTAAGCAACTCCGGTTTCGAACTACCCCTCAATCGTTTAAAATTGCAAAAAAAGGGGCGTGACATTGTCATTTATACCTCTTGAAATTTTGTAGGAAGGTAATTTTTTAAGTCTGGCTAAGCAACTTCAGTCGCGAACTACCCCTTAGTCGTTTAAAATTGCAAAAAAGAGGTGTGAAATTGTAAGGGAATTGTAGTGGAATTTCTATCTCTTGAAATTTCAAGAGGTATAAATGAAAATTTCAAATATATTTTAATTTTAATTGATTAGGGGTAGTTCGCGGACGTAGTTACCTAATCAGATGGTTCATTCCTTAGCAGACTTCAAAAAAACTACCTTTCTACAAAATTTCTAGAGATAGAAATCCTACAATTTCTACAATTTCACACCTCTTTTTTGCAATTTTAAATGACTAAGTGGTAGTTCGCGACCGGAGTTGCTTAGCCAGACTGTTCATTTCTTAGCCAGACTTAAAAAACTACCTTCCTACAAAATTTCAAGAGGTATAAATGACAATGTCACACCCCTTTTTGCAATTTTAAACGATTAAGGGATAGTTCGCAACCGGAGTTGTTTAGCCAGACTGTCCATTTCTTAACCAGACTTAAAAAATTACTTTCCTACAAAATTTCAAGAGGTATAATAAACTCGGATGTGAAAATGTTCACCAGCTCTTAGTCTAATATAAAATGTTTGTTATTGTTATAACGTATATGTAAATCTAGAAAAATATTACGTAGGTGTATTGAAAATTTAATTATTTTCAGACGTTTGAGTTAAATTAAATAAGACGTTTTAAACGATAAACTATTTACTGTTGATGTAGTTACGTAACTACAACACATGTGTATGGTTTCTACAGCAGCAAGTGAGCCTATAGTTGCTCTATTAACCGGATGACGCTTTAAAAAAGATACAGTAATTGTGTTGGAAAAAATTACTAATAATTTATACGACATTAATTATAAAAAGTTGTCGATAACAGAAGAAAAATATTATATACCATAATCATAATAAAATACCTAGGTAACTGAATTGAGGCATTTTAATAAATTGAAAAAAAAATCGAAATCCCTTTGACAATAATTTCCTTCCATTATTTCTTATTTCCGACAATTTCAAACAAGTATTTATTTCATTTCGTTAGTAAATTCTACAGAATTTCTTGATACGTATTATAAATGTCGGCACTTTAAGGGGATAGTAGACGGATTTACAGTGTTACTTAAAACTTAATAAATCTAAAAGATGAACATCAATGAAACTTCTTTTTTATTATAAACCTGATTATAAAAGATTATTCTTGCTCTTACATATATTAATTTTTATTCAAAGTGATAAACAAAAATAATAGGTTTTCTGGTATTTTTTTGAAAAATAATTTCAATATTCACTTGTTCTTTTTGTAGTCGTATAGACTATAGCGTTTTTCAGGCTGAGAAGTAAAATCAGCACATACACTTCAACAGTTTCGTATTTACAACGATTTTAATTAATGTTGCTAATAAAAAAATGTAGTTTTTCGGTGTTTAAATCTATTTGATGAGAGATGAACTTCTGAGGTTTTAATATAACTTTCTAGTAACTATAACACATACTTTAGAACAGAAACGGTCATCTAAAACAATTTAGAAATTAAGAAATTATCCGTATATTCTTATTATTTTAAAAATATTGCCTTTGTGAATGTAGACAACCAAAAATACAGCGTCAAATTTTTACCTACTAAATAATACTCTAGTTATTTGCATAGAAACTGAAAGCAGGTATTTCTCAGAAGATTAGCCCAACCATAAATATCGAAGGTGGCATTGTTTGGGATATGTCAAAGAAACGAATAATAGTAAATTAAGTAATAATTTCTGCTTTACAATTTGTTTTGTCGGTAGGGACTTAGCTGATGTAAATATTTGGAAGATATATATGTAAAAATGTTGAATACTTAAAAATTAATTTTTAATATAATATAATATAATATATAATATAATATAATTATAACTATTGCAGCCTGTCTAATGACGGGGCTCAAACATGCCGTTTTGGATTTTCTCTGATCTCGACCCGTAGATTACGAAAATATAGTTCGTTTGTTTTGGATCGGTCATATATATCTATATATAACCAAATCTTGTAGACACGATTCCAGTCGCAATTTTGATCGTAGGAGGCTGAAAGTTAGATAGTGTATTGTCTTGAAGAAAACAAAGAACGAGTTCGTTAATCAGCCAAATTGACCAACCTGTTTCAAAATAGTGGTTAATCAAAGATTTTAAATTGATTGTGAGTTATCTCTGTTATTAATTATTTGATCGGTAATATGAAATATGTTTTGGAATCGGCATAAAATTCTCTGTCCATCATATCTCTTTATAATTTTCGATAGAATGCACCGTTTTTGAGATAATCTGGAAAAAGTGATAAAATTTTTGAAAATTGTAAGGTAAAGACTATGAAATATCGTACTAATTCATAACTCCCTTACTTATTGTGTGGTTTTTACTACTATCTGTTTTCGGGTTATCTAAAATTTATGCTTTATCGTTTTAATTTAAAGTCGTAAAATTTGAATTTGTTATATTCATCTGAAGAGAAAAAAAATAAAACTTTAATATAAAGTATGTCGTGAAAAAATTGCGTATATGCTCTCCAGTATATTCCAAGGGAACTATCAAAGAATCCCAGAAAATTGTTAAAAAATTCCTCCTTGACCGTTCTCGACGATATGAAGAAGTAAAGTTAAGAATTCAACTTCATTTCTGTAAATTTTTTAAAACTAATATTTCCCAAAAAAAGCTAAAATACCTTTATTGTTTCGTGCCAAAGTAATTCATAATCATTGGTGATTAAGTTTTAAATCGTATTTTATAAATTGCCAAATCTTTATCATGATAGTTAAAAAAGGAATCTGGCAATGATGTTAAAAATTAACTTTTATTAGCGAATTTTGCAAGTTATTGAAATTCTTTGCTATGTTGAAGTCGACTTTGTAAATCGACGGCAGTTGAATAATTCTAGAATCTAAACTACCTACTTGTAAATACTTTCAGTAACAATGAGAAGGGATTACGTTGGGGCATTACGTATGCCTACTTAACCGAAACCTTACTAGGTACCTGCTGTTTTTAGAAAACATCTGCGTTAAGATATTAGAAATTTTGTTTGCTTATTATTTCGAAGGATCGGTGGAACTACACTAGCGACATCGTAACGGCAATAGTTTTCAAAACTCCGTCTACTATCCCCTTAAAGATTCATTTATAACGAAAATACAATAATTCTCTTTATAACTGAGAATGAGCGTCTGCGTGACTCGGATTATAATAAACGATATTTAGTGTGTAGATGGATAACCTGATGGAGACTTGATTGAGATTTTATAATCAAAATTGTAGGTCGTTAGAGGTCAGCATTTTCGAGACATCAAAAAAAAACGAATTTTCGTTTTTAGTTTTTTATTCAAAAACTACTCAACCAATTTTAATAAACTTAGTTGCAATATGTGATGCATTTATAAAGGTATTTTGTCATTTTTTTTTTAATTGTATTATCACAAAAACTATATTTTTCACAGTGATCTAGATTTTGACCTTGTAAAAAAGCAACCAAATGTTCGGGTTTAAGAACAAAATTACGAAAGTTATAAACTTGTTCAATATATATTAAATTATACTCAAGGCTCAATTACCTACCGCCACGCACTTTTTTACAGCAATAAAATATATTCAACGTCGTGCACCCGATGCTTCGGTGCGATAGCAATGATTAGTGGACTAAACGATTCGTTAAAAGAAGTGCATAATAATGCGTTTCTACTTACTTTTAAGATCAAAATATTATACACTTTTTACAACAATAAACCCAATATAAAATAAAATAATAAATAAAACAAAATCTACAGTGTTTTTGAGTAAACAATTAAATAAGTGATCGTACACTACAGTGAAACTTGGAGCATATCAATATTCCATGATATTTTATTGATTAAATTAGGCAGATGAATCATTTTTAATCAGCTAACAATAATGATAAGGGCTAGTTGTTTGTAATTAATTAAAATTATTTTACGTGTTTGTTTGCTATTCTCTGTGATTTATTGACTTAATAATTCATTTCAATAATTCAAAATTCAAAATTAAAAAATTAAGAAAAGGAAATTAATGTAATGAAAAGTAGTGAAAACTAACAAATGCACTTGACTTATAAATGATAAATATTAAATATTTAGTTGAATAAAGATATAATGATTGTTGACAAGTTCTGATAACGAACAATGCTATTTAAGGTTAAACTGTACCGACTCAAAAAAAAAACTGTACATTCAAAAATTCTGAAAAAATTCACAGAAACTGGTGCGAGTGATAGTAATATAACAAATTTTGGAGAAAATCGTATGTTAGGTTTTTGTGTAATTTACAAAAAACATTAAAAAATACATGTTTTTAGCAATTTTTTGGAAAACTATACATACGATATTGTTCTAATTTAGTGTACCGATGGAAATGATTAATATTTAATGGTGTTATGTTTTACAAGGACATTGAATGTACAGTTTTTTTTAATCGCCCTTTTAACAATTATTATCGAATTTTCTTTTTTACGCAAATACAAAATTCTGTAAAAAGTATATATTTCTTTTAAATAATGTATTACCAAAGGCCTTGTATCAAAAATTATGATATTTTGTGCATATTTTTCAAGATACTTTAAATCGAAATGTAAAAATGTTTAAAATGTTGTTGGACCGGAAAGTATCGCCTTTCGCAATTCACGGCAGTTTTGTATACTACTAAACGCTAATCTTTCATGACAAGTTTTGCTGCCATCTTTTAAGTAGTAGATAATCTTTATTGGTGTTAGAATTTATACTGTTGGAAACTGTGTCGTTGTTGGACAAAAATAATTATTGTTGACTAAGAATTTTTTTTTTAATTTAAAATTAAGGTGGCTCGAACAATTGGAGGAACGCAGGAAGTACAAATAAGCATGTGTTTGAAAATGTATAAAAATTTTGATAAAAATTGATGTGGTGGTAGGTGCGCCTATTATATAAAACGTTGTAACATTAATTATTGTTAGGCCCAATTTGCATTACCACCCCTTGTAGCAACTCTTCGAATGTCCAAAAAGATGGTTAACGCCAAAACCGGTATCTTGGAAACTACTCGGTAGATTTTAATGGGGTTTACGAATTTTTAAAGGTAATTATAATCCTTAGGACATGTTTGATGAATTTTTGATAGATCAAAAGACAATGACCCTACGGGGTATCGAACTTTAAATTTTAAATGAGCGACGAAATAAGAATAATATGATGAAGTGAGTTAGTAGGTATGAGTAGTACCTGTGACTATCGCGAGGGGCACTTGATACAATAACAGAATTCGAGCTATTTCTACACTGATAAAATCTCTAAAGACTAAACAATCATGCTTATTACAGGACAAAAGTTTACTGAAAGAATATTGGGAAAAGATAAGGTAGTTTTATGACGCTTTCATATTTTACAGAACATATTTAGTCGTACTAGCGCGCGCGGCGGAGGGTTAAGGACCATAGAACCCTTACGGAAAATGGAAAAAAAAATGCTAAACAAAATATAAATAAGCGATAGGTACGAAAACAGCAATACAATTAGACGTATCTATATTATAATTGTTAATGATGTATAAGTTACATAGATATAGATGAAATAAAAGAGAAATAATTGGAGTATCAGTTTCATGAATGAAACTTGATTGTTCGCGACGATGCGATGGTTTTGATTTTAAAGAAACTTATATGCACGATTAGATATTTTGTTGATGTAAGATAAACCCCGAACTATAAAGGAAAATTAGTCAGTCTTTTATGTTCTGGCAATGCTAATTTATTGTTAGCATTAGCAGATATATATTTTTTTAATTTTAAATCTTAAATCTAAATTTGTACTTAAAACGCGAAATATTATATTAAAGTATAAGTTTCATAAGGCATGCTTTTATCGCACGAGTCCAAATGTGGAAAACGAACAAGTTGATAAACTTGTGTTGTGAACATTCTAATAGAAACAATAGTTTAATAAAACTGCATGGAAATTTTAAAACTAATTAAAAAAGTTATTATTTTTTTTTGATAAGTTGCCATACTATTACTATCACTTACTATGAATTGCTTCCGAATTTTTTATTTATTATTTGTTACTTATAGAAAATCTTTTGATTTGTGGATTATTTTATTGCATATACAATGACCCGATACGATAAGACATTTATTAAATTTATTCTAATAACTCATGTGACTGCGTAATATGATCCGCATCATTTTCTCACAACGGCATTATAGAATGTCTTACGAATGTCTAATTGGCGGTCCGTCTGGAAACGGGATATAACATTATATAAATTTAAAAATGCAAAATATATAATATTATGCATAAAAGTTATTTTAAAAGTTACTTTTATTTATTACACATTTTTAAATGTATTGAAAACGATAAAGCCAATTTCTTAATCTATAAGATTGAATAGATGTCAAATAAATGTATCATGTTTTTTTAGTAAATTACGAACAGAATGCGTAAGGTTCGCGGAAATTCGCATTTGGACTTGAGATAGGTACCTATATTCTTTTTCCGCCGGGCCACCAATTTTGCTATAAATTATTGTAATTTAATGGGTGTTTTATGCTAACGGAGACGATTTCTATGAAATCAACTCCATTATTATTTATATGCAACTAATAGTATAATAGATAGAATGGTCCTGGTACTACAGTAATACAGTAAAATATATACTTTTAATTTCTTATCTTTTGGTTTCATTATCGATGTTAGATTTTAAATTCTACGAATCCGTATAACCTTGACTAAGAATCCTACGCGCACTACCTCCATTATATTAATATTGTAGACGAGTGTTAAACCACAAGTACTGTTTACCGCTGATCCTATTTTGTGCCACCTAACAATTAATAGTATAAATGAAAGTGTGAACTACTGCGTTACTGATATACTACAAGAAATCTATATGAATCATAACATTCGTAATTTTTTTTTTACTGAAATTATTGCCATCTGACGTTTGAGAAACACACTATTCGTCGGTTCAGTTTTACCTTAAACAAAAATATATAATGTTTCAAGTTTCACTGCATTGCGCGATCACCAGTACTCAAAAACTGTAGATTTTGTGAAAAAATAAAAGAGATTTAAATGAATCAAGCTCTCAAAAGGCAGTTTTCTTTCAAAAAAAGGCTTAAAAACTACAAGATGACAATTTTCACCTCCTTGTAAAGATTGGAGGTGATTGAAAATATTACTATAGGAAACCTTTTAATATGTAAAAATCGTCCACTAAATGTTATTCTTCTACGATTCTCCAAGTTTGAGAAATAAAAACTTAATTGTACCCTTTCCCTTTTGAAAAATTAAGTCCGAAAAGAGACGTTTTAGGAAAAAGCTTTATATAAAAGGCCGCTCTTAAATTTCGGCAAAGAATCGTTCCTTGAAGTTTTTCGCATTATTTACGAATCACCCTGAATATCATATATCAAATGTGCATATTTTGGTCATAAAAATAGTAGAAACGTATTATTAAGCCGAGGTAGTTCACTTCTTTCACAAATAATTTAGTCCACGAGGCATATTGCTATCACCACATCGGGTCGCGCCGAGCTAAATATATTTTATTGTTGTAAAAATTAGATACCTGGTTGTAGGAAATTTAGTTTTGGGTAAAATATATTATATATTTGGCAGCTTATAGTTTTCGTAATTTTGTTCTCGACCCCGAAAATTCCACTGCTTTTTTTCAAGGTCAAAATATAGATCACTGTGAAAAATAGTTTTTGTGATAATTCAATTTTGAAAAAAAAATTACAAAATAAATACCTCTATATATTGCAACTAAGTTCATTAAAATCGGTTGAGTAGTTTTCGAGTAAAAAAATAAAAACGAAAATTCATTTTTTTTTTAATTTCTCGGAAGTGCTGACCCCTAGCGACCTAAAATTTGGGTTATAGATTTGTCTCAATTCATCTATATGCTAAATATCGTTAATATCGAGTCATAGCCTAAACGCCGTTCTTAACCGTGTGATCTGAAGGATCAGCCTAAGGACTGGCGTTCTAACGCACGCACGGCTGCGAGTTCGAATCCCACTGCAGCAGTAAACGTTTACTAAACTGTACTAACCAACTTCACATCAAATTAGACTGGCTAATTGAGAAGCCCAAAGCCACAAAAAAATAATCAAAAATAATAATAACCGGTAGTAGCCCACAACGTCAACGGATGTAGGATTTGAACCTTCAATCGCTAGCTTGCCAGACGAGCGTTAAACTCATCTGACACCCACGATTATTAATATAGAATATTACATTCTAATAATCTGAAACTATTTGAAAATACGCAATAATTAAAGAATATAGCTAAACATGATTTACATAAGCACATCAAAAGGTAAACGCAAATACTACCAATATTCTCTCCTCGATACAAATCGTGTTTTCAAAAAAAAAAAAACACGTAACGCACTTTTTTAACTTCGTTTTTTAATTATTAAAAAAGATTCACGACGAAATCTCGGTAAACTTTTTTCCAAAAAAAAAAAAGATTGCCTTGATAATGTCAACAATGTATTTATTAAATGTTGTAAATACGGATATAGAAGACAGACGATGATCGATTATGACAGTACCTACAAAAGAGGAAAGTGACACTTTCGATAAATTATGTCATACCGCTGCTCGCTCAACCAGATGGTGGTCAATGAATTCTTTTGTGACATTACATTGTGGTGATTATATTGGTATAAACGCTACGATATTATTATTTATTCTACTCGACAACAATATAAAGGGGCCTTTTTTTTAAAACACGTTTAAAATCAAGTGCGTCACAAATAAATTATTAAACAACACTATTTTTAGATAAAATTGCATCTTCTGAACTAGCTTTTAAAACGCCGATTAGTATTATTTCAACATTTCCGGTTTTAAATGATATTATGCATGTATTAGTATCTAAACAAATATCACTCAAAACTTTAAGAAATCAAAATATTTCATACCTAGATCTTGGAACGAATCGCTCACAGATACGGGCGGACTATTGTAGATATACAAAGGTTATAAGAACAGAACATTATATTGGTGGAAAATCGTACAATTTAGATCCTGGCTACTTCATTTTATGATACTTCAAAAGTAACTATTCTGTACTTCAATTTTTACTGTAATATTACGCTGCCACAAAGAAATTTGAATAAGCAGATTTTACTCGGAAAATAAAGAGATATTAGATTCAATGCCGAGACATGTATGTCATCATTTTGTCTCTATTTATTAAGGTCCCATTGTTAGCAATTTTGGAGTATGACAACATTTTCTATTAAACGTCATGTGCCCTTTATTGTTTTCCAATAAGATACAAAAATCGCATAAGTTGTTTTACGCGTAATTTTAATTTTGAACGTTGCAATTTTTTATGAAGGTGTTATAAAAATAAATTTGGCAACGATGTTCTAAAATTTTGAAAAACAACTAAACGAATCTATAAGTATTTGTCACTTTTGACGAAAATTTAATGACAAATAATTATTTCGTGTTTTAATTAATTTTTTTTTAAATTGGTTTCCATAAAAAGATACCAATAGTATGTAACAAGAAACATCAAGTGACATTACTTTGTTTATAATAAATATAATAACGTAAAATATTTAAAAAAAAATAAGCACAAAAAATAACTAGATAAAACCGATAGGTAATGCTTAAAGTTCAGGAAATGGTGGAATCGAACGAAGATGCTTTAAATATACATACCTATCACTTTGAGAAGAATGTATAAAATTTGTCATCGTCCATCTTGAACATCGTCAATAATTATTAGAAAGACGCCGTTTCTAAATTAAAACTATTTAATAATTTACCTCTATTTATCGGATTCGCATCTAATAATTTAAAATAAAGAAAGCTACGATGATGTAATGCAATTCTTAAATTATTTACCTATACTAGAAATATACAATTTCACTAATTCGAATAATAATTTTAAGCATTTCAAAAATTAGCGGAGATGAAATTATTATTATTTGACATCTAGGTTGAAACCTGACCTAATTTTCAATGACTTGACATACTTTGTAAGTCTAAAATCAATTTCGCAAACACACAAAAAGTATAAATTTTAGATATTAACAAAACTCTCGTTCTATTCAGTAAAAGAATATTAGTAAACAGTTTATGGTACTAGTAAACGCGATGCTGATGCGAAATACTACCAAAATATGTTTTACTATGCAAGTAATATATTGAACAAAAATAGAAAATAACTTGTTCACACAAAGGTACTTTATAAATAGATAAATTTCTTGTTAACCGGGCATTATACTTGTTAATTAAAGAATGAATGAAGAAACGAACGAGTTCATGAATGAAGTGATCGGTTCTCAACACACGTTTCCGTTTTCAAAGCGTAGTAAATGTAAATCACTTCCTAATTAAGAATTAGTTTACCTTAATGAGAGTATGTTGGGTTTGTATCGAGAATAAAAACACTCCACTATTCTCACTGGAAGAGCAAAAATAGTAAACTACAACTGATGCAGAGCGAATTTAGTGTAACATTGCTTATCGACCATTAAGCGCAATTTACAAGGGCGCAACTTTGTCGCGCACTTATCGATACGTAGTGGTGTTATCGGCCACCCACCAGGCAACAAGGGTACAAACTGCTCGGTGGGAAATTCGCGCAAGATTTACATTAATAATATATATGTTAAGAGTTTTTTTTTAGTTTAATATTGAATATATTGTATTTATTGAGTATCGAACAAAACGCATCGTGGTAATTTCAAATGCGGTTACTTAAATTTTTCAAATCACGATCGTTCTAACACGTTTTTATTCTGAGGGAGAGGGAAGATTAACTACACGCAACTAATTGAATGATTCTGTAATCAATGCAAGCGTAATTTTTAACACACGGAGTTAATGGTCTCCAATTTCACAGCGATGACAAAATTAACAAACATTTTGAGTATGTACTGTATTGCTACAGTACATTTTTTTCATTTTAATATATTACAGGGTTTACACACCAAATTCACCTCAAATCGTGTACAGGGTTCGACAATACGTATTGATGTATCTGTGAGCGTCTGTGGTGGGGTTCACGACATAGCGTGGAGAAAAATTTAACGCGCAAGAAGTTCGGCAGGTTATGCAGTTTTAGTAGCAATTGAATACTTGGTCCGTGCAACAACGCATTTTTTGCGTTACAGTGTTCATTCAAACGGGGTTCAAGCCAATTTGAAAATTGTTACCTGCTGAATTGGCATCGCTTAGGAAGCAACGTAAACAATAACGAGTTACGGTTCCAACAAGATGCAGCTCGACATTGCTCGATAGTTTTAAGGCCGGCGCTACACGACGTGTCGAACGTTTTTCAACGTTTCAACGTATGGTTGTGTCCAACGTTGGACACTCGACACGTTCGGGGTATTGTCGGTATTTTTGATCCCGCATCAAACGTTGTATACAACATTCAATAATACATGGTTACACACGAATGGATGAGCGTTTCACGCGCGATTGACGCTGAAAGAATGGTTGTTGTTTGTTTCTGCGTTCGCAGCAGGTTTGTGAAAATTACCGTAGATTCTTCAAGTTACAAAAGGTAAGTGAAGAGAAATTGATAAATTTATACATTCATTTCGGTACTGAGTTCAACCGTTCGCCTTATCGTGTAGCAGAAATGTTAGTGTGCCAATTTTGAATCCAACGTTGGACGCATCGTGTAGCGCCGGCTTTAGACGAATGTTTCCTGAATGACTGGTGTCGCAAAACGGTAATATGTATTATTGGCCGACACCGTGTGATTTTTTGAAAAGCCCGTTCCACACTGCAGGAGTTGAAAAATAACATAACCAACGAAATCAAAGCGTCGTGCGTTCTTTTCGCAACCGGCTCCAAAAATAAGAAAGGCAAGATATACAAGGTGTTTCGACTGTAAACAGAGGATACCTAGGCGAATCCAAATAACCTATCGTTACTGGGTCTCAAATATTTAATAACCGAGATATAGGGTGTTTGATTGATTTTGTCCAATTTTTTTCATAAGCCATAAGTTTCGAATCACTCTGAATATTGTTTTCATTTTTGGTAGACGTGTTTTGTATCAATAGCGCAGTCTAGTATAATAACCAAAATTGAAATTCAGGTCCGGTTTTAAAAAGCAATAATAAATCCAACTTTGGGGATGAATATCTCAACAACATTTATGGAACTTGTGGCATTATTTTGACGTGGTTTATATGGTTAGATACGGCGCTCACCTGTTGAGGTATTCACCCCAAAGTTGAAAAGTAAAATCAATTTCTTTCAATGATATTTTTAGTTTCCGTTAAAATTTAATAATTTTGGATATAGGTGCATATGTAATAAATAAAGGTCTTTAAAATGGTTTAATAGGTTTTTTGATAGTAGCTTAAGAGAGCCAGGATACACTACCCCTAATATTTATAACCTCAGCAGTTTTCAGGTTTACGTTTTTAAATTTTTCGGATTTCCCAGACATTTTAGGATAAAAAAGGTACTCTTATAGAATTACGATAAAATGACCCATATTCGAGAAAATCATATATGAAGAATAAGAGATGTAAAGTATTAGATATTATCATTTAAGTGTGATTTTTTGGGATATGGTTCATTTTATCGAAATTAAACAAGTGAATCTTTTTATCCTCAGAAGTCTGGGAAATCTAAAAATATTGTTAAAAGTTTAACAGCTTAAATCTCTGAAATATTTTGGGGTTAGAAAGGTAGGGGTTATGCATCCCCAGCTCCCCTGAAGTGATATCAAAAAACCTATTACACCATTTTAAAGATCTTAATTTATTACATATGTAAAGCAAAAATGATTAAATTGCAACAAAAATAAACATGTTATTTAAAAAACTTTATTTTTACTCTTCTCCTAACTTTGGGGATGAATGAGAATGAACTTGTGGCATTATTTTGACGTGGTTTATACGTTCCCGCGAGATCTTTTACCATTTTCCGTAACCTAACATAATGTTTTCTGACATCCTGTATTTTGTTGTAATAATTGTTTATACAATACCAATATTTGAGTGCACCAATCGGAATGTTTCTGATTTCAAATAATGTAGTATAACATGCATTTTAAAAAAAGTTTCATCAAAATCGGTTCCGAAGTTTTCACGATTTTTCGGCTTTATTTACTTGACTATAAATGTAATTAATGACTGTGTTGCAACTGTTACCCCCACAGATTATCACAATTATTACATACATATGCATATGAACTTACCAGCAGCTGCTGCAGAAGAATCATTATAGATTCAGTTATATTCAAGTAATGTTCATGTTCTGTGTGTTCAGATTAAGTTTGTACGTTCATCGCTATAAATATCAATGCAATAAAATTTTGAATTTCGAAACAATATGTAAAACATCGGAATTTCTTTTTATTAGAAAAATTTAAAACAACAGAGTTGTTGAAAAACTGGGTGCAAAAGGGTGAGTTTGGATTGCATTTAACCCTGTAAAATAAGTGAAGAGTTACCATTTTTTTTACATATAAATTTGGTATTGTGAGATATTTTCCGAGGCAATCGTTTTCCTCAGAGTCGCAATGCACTATTCATTTTTTTCGTTACATAATTCTGACCTTATCTTCCAAATATTTTAAGAAGTCTTCGTAAAATCTCATTGTATAGTGTCAAATAAATAACTTTGATTTAGTTGAACAAATTCGTAATAAGTATGAACTCGATTGTCGTTACTCGCTGTTATTGCTGTAAAATTCTGATTACGATTTATTAAAAATTTAATTACAATCCTTTGTTCCAATTTCCTTCGTTCATTTTCCGCTAGAGTGGAAACATCGACTTCCTCCTAAACGCGCAACTCGATACAGATACAATGAATCTGTAGCAGAAGAAATAAATTAAAACTAATTGTAAGAGGACGGTAAGTACTATTCACTTTCTTTTTAGCTGCATCTTATAGATATCCCTAGTAAGAAGTGATTTACCACCTGGTTAATGTACACTCAGAAAATTAAAAAACGTAACGAATCTATTTGAGCAGTGTAAATATGACTTTCGTATTAAGTTAGAAGCGCAATGTTTCTAGAAAAACTAGTTGACATGTCTAAAACTGATAAGTTTAAATGACATATGGAGGACACAGAAGTCAAACAGTGTAAGTCATTATTATCCTGCTATTGATTTATGTAGTGTAAGTTCCATTGCAATATTCATACTTTCGGTTGACAAAGCGTTCGCGCTACTGGACGCTTTGTTAACCGAAAAATTTGTCCCTTTTAACACAATTTTTTAATTTTTTTTCAAAAAACAAATAATTTAGACGTGGTGAGAGGCTTGGTTCCATACTTTTGCCCCACTCTGTATATTGCCAGCCTGGTGATTTTCAGAAGCCGCTGGCTATGATAATATGTTTAATATTTTAATAACAGTGGCAATTCAAATCAATAACTCTATTTCAATTAATAAAAAACCCTTCGAAAACAGTAGGCATTACTATATATGTGGTGAAATTGCGATACACTCATTTACAATTTCGTCACTTAACTATCCTATTGTTTTTATTTTTTTCAGTCAACTGTTAACAGTCGAAGCGGATTCTTAATTAAACGCGTAAGACATTTATTTACAAGTTTCATATTTTCATTTTTCAAAAAATTGTTGAACGTTACAGTGGCGAAATTGGACGCACCTATCTTATACCAAGTCTTGAGCAATTTTTCCGTATATAATAAATTCAGATAATATTCTATTGCTTTATTAGTTTAAATTTACTACGTAAACGCATAATGTTTAGTTGAGTTTTTTCAACCAAAAAAAAAACACATTATACACATAAGAGTACCAATATTTTAAGGTTATCATTTTAGGGATAACACAAGAGATAATTTTCTTAAAAAAATATTAATATTATATGACTTAAATAAAACCTTAGACGTAAATATCGTTTATCAATTAGGAAAATGTACGATTACAGAAATGATTGCAGAGAACAACTCCTACACAAGCCCACGTATCACCGGAATTAAATGATTAAAAAGTAGCTAATTTTATTAAATTACTTTTATATCAACAATGTGCAATGAATAGTTGAGATTTTATATAAAAACGAATGACAAACTCCATTCGGTCGTTAACACCAACTTTTTATTTGTAACATTTCTGGAGTGTTGACTATTAAAAAAAAAAACGCTTTGTATATGTATTTTCGATATTTAAAGTTTTCAACTTAAAGTGATCATAATGTTCTACAATTATAATATTTTTTAGCATCTTACACAGGGTGTTCGACCTATTCGTGGTTCAAACAGATATTTTATGCAATAATAGTAAAACTAGTTTTACTAATAGTTTAAGTCCTTAGTTATAAGTAAAAATTGTATTATAATTATAAAGAATATAATAAACAATAAACAAATATGTTGATCTGCCATATCTGTAATATTATCAATGTCTCTAAACATATTAAAATCAAATTCAACTTCACTCTTACTTTCATTATTTTTCTCCAGTTTTATAAATGTCAAAAACAAACTAAAATGAAAATAACAATTTGCAGATGCATGCACATATATTAAAAAATACACGTACACAAATAGACTAATATTATAGAGTATACAGTGTGTCCCAAATTGAGTAATGTACTTATTATTATTAAAGATAGAGATTTAGTTAAATGGGCATTGTTATGCAATTTTGAGCGCTCCTTCTACATAAGTGCCTCTTACATTCCATGTTCCTATCCTGAACATTCCTTGTATTTTACAAATTATTTTTACTTCTTTTTACCCACTACCTTTTCCATTAGAATATAATCACTCATGTCTTTTATAATTACGGAGATATTTGTCTTTTTAAAAATCGCGATTTTCAGATGTTTTTTTTAAATAACTTCTAAACTGTTCGCAATTTTAAATTTTTCTAAAAGGAATCTGAATTGACATTCAAAACTGCACAACAATACCCATTTAACCAAATCTCTATCTTTAATAATAAGAAAGATACTCGTGATATACTACTCAATTTAGAATACATTATATAACAGATGTCCAAAACGTCTTTCAGTCTTGGTTGGCTGTGAAAATCATGTCATAGTAATAAAATTACTTAAACCAAGACATGCCTTTATCTTTCCACAGTCAACCAAGACTGAAAAACGTTTTGGACACCCTCTACCTCGTCACATCTACCCGCATAGCACAATCGCCGAAAAACAGCTAAAAATCAAGTTGCATTCCGCTATCTAAACTGGTTGATGTGTCGCTTTTTGAAACCATTCTATAAACTCGTTTGCGTAACAGTCGCATTTTAGTTGAATTTGAGTTATGAAATAGTTGCAGGCAACGTGCAAGTTGCACAAGATGAAATTGCAACTGAAATGAGAATCATATGCAAGTTGTCTGGCGATTATTTTGTAACTTTAAATATTATTTGATTGTAGCTGTGACATCAATTGAAAAGCAACTTTTACCACTATAAAACAAGCAAAATTCAACCATTTGTGCTGTATGGGTAGAGTGTGAAGAGTTTTATAAGATACGTAATCAGTTACAGCATGTTATAAGCACCTACGTCACTTGAAGACTTATTGTTAGTTAACAAGTTGACTGCCGATCACTGCAAACAGAGTGATCACGATGTGTTTTTATCCTAATTTTGATTAATAACAGCATAAAATAATTTATTACGCTCCGATCGGAGTGTTCGGCATCCAATGACGATTTTTTATGCTCGATACCGATCACTCCAATTGGAGCAGAATAAATTATTTTATGTTATTAGCCGAAATTCGGATAAAAACACATCAATACTCCACTTCTGCAGTATATTAATGTGGTAAATATAAAAAACGTTATCGGCATCTGGGTGACACCTTAGCATATTGCTGGCAGTCAACTTATTAGACTTAAGAAAAAGTTATTTCACAAGGACTTTAACTGCCATTTAAAATATCGAAATAATAAATGTACCGATAGACAAAAAAATCGAATTGACTAAAACATATTTATGTATCTATGTATGAATAAATAAATATAATTATCCATCAAGTCTAAACGATTAAGAAAACTGATCTAACACAAATGATCCCCTATGTGATGGGGATGTGTCATATGACGTGTCATATTGGAGATATAAGTAAGTATTTCGACATAAAAATAGCCCTCTTATTGTTCGAAATAAATTTTTCAACATCCTAAGAACGTACCCAAATCTATACAACATTAGAAATATCATATTGTACCTACATATACACATAAAATACTTAATACGATTTTACTAATTTAATTTTGGTTAACAGACTTAATATGTACCTATCCTCAAGTTCTTTGAAAACAATTTCCAAGATTATAAAACATGCTATTTACAAAAAAAAAATCAAGGTCAAATTTTAATGATATCAATTCATAACATTTATACTCATAAAACTATATGAGATTATATAAGAAATTTTTAAAATATACATATTATAGCATGTTACTTGTACAATACATCAATTTTCTAATTACTTAACGGCAAGTATATGGTAGGGAACCTTTCAAGATCACTTAAACTTTTAACTAGCAAGAAATAAAGACAAACAATCGAGTACAATTTAGATTAATAATAAATTACATAGAAAATCGGTGTCCTTATTGTGTACAATAGAAAATCAGTTGCAGGATAATTCATAACTATTTCTTACAATTAGATTAGTATTCCAATTATACGATTACAAAAGTGTTATAAATATAACAAAACACCTGTTGTCAGAATTAACGTGCAATGCCATACCATGTAGTAAATAAATTTTAAAATATCAACAACGCCAGTATCTCGAAATTTGATACTCCATTGGAGGAGGCGTTAATAATAATAAAAAAGGGGGGTAATAAAAACGGCATTTAGACTCACCACTTCAAAGTTGTAGATGGATTTATTCGATATACAATTTTAAACTGGATCAAATATTTTGTGATGCACCAGAATTACACTTTCACTTTAAAATACACCAAATGTAAACAGCTGTAATACGTTATTCTGTACCATTTTATTATTGTTATCTATCTATCTCTTTTTGTCATGGCTATCTGTATATCGTCCTAATGAGGTTATTTTTATCTATTTTAATGTAATAATATCAATGTTTTATATAACCTTCACCAGAGGACGTAAGCTTATGGGAAGTGGCTAAACTACAACTAACGGTACGTTTCAATTAAAAATAGTGTCACAAGCACAAAATGTAGTTAATTAGTATTAATAAATTCAAATGAATAGTATTGAAATTATTAATCATTTGGTTTAATCTATATGCATATACAGTTTCAAGACGGGGTGATCCCGAGGTGAGACATAGATGTTTTCCCACACATTTATACACTGTATTCCTAGAACTCATCTTAAAATTCTGTGCTTTGAACGTTTTGAATCTAGAATTTATACATAAGTAGCATCGCTATAGATACAATAAGCCCAAATAGCGCAAAATATCCTATGAACACCCGTTTTATGTTAATTACATATCCCTATGTCCACGGACATGAAATGGATGTACATATAATGAAATAAAGATGTCCGATAGATTACCATTTTATATTCATTGGTTGATGTTAATAAATTCTGCATTTTATCGCTAAATGACGATCGTAGTTATTGCTACTTGTCATCGAATCATTCTCGTTTAAATATACTAAGTCGTGTTGAGATATTTATTAACGTTGATCTTTAGAGTGATCAACAATGTTCTTCACAAAAAGAGAACAAGTTAGTTGATACTGTTATACTGATATTGATGATTTATCCAGACATCTACCAACAAATACTAATTCTTTGAACGAATACTGGTTTAGTGTCGAAACTGCCGGTAAAGGTTTGGTGATAATATTACCTATCAATCATCAATTGTAATTTTTTAAAGTTTATGCCATTTGATTCTAAGATGGTGGTTATAGTTAATGTTCCATGTGATCGTGTATAATAATTTATTAATAGGGATCAACTGTAATCAACTGGACAACAACGTGACTCCTAAAAGGAAGTCATCTTATCATAGCATTGTTTTTTTATATATATATATATATTTTTTATATTGCATTTTTAGATTTTTGTCATTTTTGGGTTAGAGAGCGCAAGTTAGACACTTGCCACGTGCGCTTATATATAGTTTATAAGTCTTTTGACTTATCCAATTAGCTTTCAAAATCCCCGCAAACCCCATTAAAATCTGTCCATTAGTTTGGGGTTATTCATAAAGGACATCACACTCTTTGGGGAGGGGGGGAAGGATAGTGACATGCGTGACATGAGGATTTGGAGGGGGAATAAGTAACGTCACTAACTTTGTATGACAATTTTCATGAAATTATACTGACAATGAGCAGTGCGGCATTTAACATGGGCAACAGAAAATATATATAGTAAGTTTTATAATAAATATAAGAAAGCGTATCCCAAGATGAAAGGTAGCACTATATACAAGTGCAAGTAACTATCCAGTGGAAAGTGCTGAAGAGTAAAAACGCCGGTAATAAGACCGAGTTAAGCAACTCGGTAAACAAACGAAATTAAACGTCTAAAGGAAAAGAAAACGAAAAGAAGCAAAATTTGAATACAGTAAGTTTCTTCCTCAAAGCGAGAAAGTTAAGTAATTTGCTATAGTTTAATAATATTAGTTAACTAATAGAGGAAACATGGACAAAATGAAATATACGGGTAAAATGAAACACTAACTATATCTCGTAAACGGCGCACGTTTGATAAACGGAAAAAACTACATCACGTGATCCCAACGTTGTGTTGCACCTGTGTACGTGGCAAACGCCCAATGGCAGTGGTTCGAGTGAGAAGTGTATCGTGATATTTTCGCCTGCAATTAAACTTTCGTTTGGGTAAGTTTACCTGAAAATGTTATTGTAATTTTATGTTAATTAGTTGGAGTATTGTATCAGTATACGATAATAATGATTTTCCGCATTGTTTCATTATTGTTACATCGGCGTGTAAGTTATAAACAAAACAGTGTACGTTGGACAAAACGACATATAGCTTGAGTGGACAAAATAACATACTGTGCCATTTTGTCCATATACTCATCTGAAGACTAGTATAGCGGTTTTAAGTAACTTTTCTTTGCGCAGGTATTGCTTTAACCATGCCAGGAAACTACAAGAGGACCACAAAGCGGCAATCCTGGGACCAAGAACATATGAAAAGGGCTATAGAAGCGGTTAAAGAGAAGAAAATGGGATGGCTACTCGCATCTAAAACCTTTGGTGTTCCCCAAGCTATATTACGAAGACACGCGTTAAATGTAAATAAAACATTGAATCCCAACACCAAAGGTTTAGGTAGATTTAGAATGACATTTCTTCTAGAAGTAGAAAGGCAATTGGTTGAACACTTAAAATTATTAGAAACGCGTTTATTTGGTTTAACCTGTGCTGATGTGCGACGGCTGGCCTATAGACTTGCAGAAAGTAATGGCTTCGCGCATAATTTTAATAAGGAAAAACAATGTGCCGAACAAGAATGGTTATCTGGTTTTCTTCAGAGACACCCAGATATATCACTGCGTAAACCGGAGCCAACCTCTACAGCCGGAGCTCAGGCCTTTAACAGGCCGCAAATTGAGAAGTTTTTTAATACTTATCAAGAAGTGTTAGATAAGTATAAAATTCCTTCAAATAGGATCTTCAATATTGATGAGTCAGGCCTATCGACTGTGCAAAGACCACAAAAAATACTCGCTACAACAAATGAAAGAAAACCAAGATATTCATTTGTGAACTGTGCACGTAAAGTATACATAGTTTGTCCTTTTTTAGCTTATTAAGAAAAGGTATTATTTTTGTTTATAATGCATATTAAAGAATAGTTATTGTGATTTTTGAGTTCTTAATTTTCTTGATTAATAAATAAAGTTGAAAAAACAAAACCCTATTTCATTTTGTCCATGTTTCCCCTATTTCTTTTCATCGCTCGAACTGTTTATTATTTTATAAACATGTTTAAGTGTTTTTGTAATATTTAGGGGGGGGGAGGGGTCAGATTGATACTGTGACGTCCTTTTCTGGAAGGGAAATAAAAATTTCACGACGTGGCTGACATTGGGGACAAGGGGTAAAAAAGGACCCAAAAAATATGATGTCTCCTTTTCGAGATATTGGTTTTGGCGTGAATCGTGTTTTTGAAAATTTGAATGTTAACAGGAAATGACAGAATTTTTGCCGCTGACCCAGTACTCACTTTACTCGAAAAATAATTTAAACGTCGTTCTATTAAACTTGATTATTTACGAAAAACCAAGAAATCCCTCGTGTCTTAGTCGTATGTGTGATAGGTACTTTTAAACAATAACAATTTAACAATCACAATTTAACTGTTTAAAGATACCTTTGAACAAAAGACAAATATAAATATTATCAGTTTACGTTTTATACGTAATCAAATTTAAATGTCCTGAAAATATCCTTATCGTTGATAGATTTCAATCACCGAGTTAGATAATGCAAATTTAAATAATTTAATAATGTTTCATTAAAAATTACAATAATTTGACTTAAAAATAATAAATCATTCTCCTGATCTTATATGTGCATCGAATTAAACTGAACCGAAGGTTATCTACTTGCTAAGCATCAGTGATCTATTATAATAGCGTGAAAATTTACCTGCTATAGGTATAGCTACCTTTTCTAAGAAGTTCAAAGCTGTCCCTATTCAAAGATGCCCTTTTCTGTCCTATGCGCGTATAAAAACAGTTATATTATATATTCTCTATTAGACAAATGAAAATGATCGAATTAGACTTTTATGAGATAAATCTATAATATAAATTATGGCATTTTAACAAAAATTATGAACAGTTTAGAACGATATCAAATTAAAGGAATTTTACAATGCATCTAATTTATTTACAACCCCGTAACGAGGACGTAACGAAAAATAAGTAAATTGATATAAAAGTCCGCTATTTTATACTGTATTTTTAAAAGTTTGCCTTTTTTGATTGGGGGGAAGGGCGCGACTTAGACACTTGCCATAGGCGCTTCATGCCCTTGTTACGACGTTGTTTATTTATTAAAATTCGATATGTAACATTATGCTAATGTTTTTACGCTAAATCGTATCGATGCGTCATTTTTGAATTTATTGTGCCGGTCGCCTTGTAGTTTTTCAAATTTCCGACCAAAATGGCGTTCCTACACTATCATGAATGAACTGGAAACTAGATAAAAAAATCGAGTAAGTACGACGGCAAAAATTTAAGTCGATTCATTTATAATTTTACATTCGCCCAATAACGTTACTGCGACTTTTCACTGAAAAAGTTGAAAAAACTGGATAACGTAACCACCGCTTGAATTTCAAAAACTTCACGCATGTGAAGATGTGGTCAGTTGTTAAATAATTTTGCGTTTAAATTAATAAATCGTCGACGTGCGAGTTTGAAAAATTTAGCGGCATTAATGATTATCATAATTGCATTGGCGAAACCACTTTAAGCCACACCTGCCGAGACCGTTGAATGGTTCGTTAAATAACCATTTGGTGCGCCTCGATCGGTTTTTCGTCGTTACAAAAATGTTGGATTACTTGCAGTGTTTGAAGTGTTTGTGAGTGTGCGCATACCTATTACTTATTTGCTAAAAACTATTTCTAAAAATATACGAAGTGAATTAGTGGTAGGGGTGCAAATGGTGACAAATTCGAAGAACACGGACACGAAGGTATGCTGTTCCCACATTTATATTTTATTATTGTAGACCCGAGCCACGTATGTGAGATGTTACTTACTACCTGATTTTCTTATAAACAGTTTACCTTTGCTGTTAAACTTGGTGTAAACTTTGTTAAGTTTTTTGATTATTAATTCGTAACGTAAGTGTATTTTATATATTTGATAGCCGAATAGTTGTCTCAATAAGATTATCAATAGATAATTGCCGGTATATTAAATTGTAAGAAAGTAATTATAAAAGTAGATATCTTCTTTAAAACCACGAAGTCAGTTAATTATCACCTGTTAGGGTTGATTTTCACAATGCCGCCAAAATTGATTTTTTAACGTTTCTAACGTCATTTATAACTAAATTGGACGTATTTATGCTTTTATATTATTTAGTTTAACATTGTGATGTAAAAAAAATTAACGTGTGATCGTTGGTTGTTTGTAATTAATCAAGTAAAAATTACTGGAAATTGTTTTTTTTTTATAAAATGTGATCTCATCTTATAAACATTTGTGGTCGGTTTTTATTTTAAGAAAACGAAATAAAGTCATTAAGTATATAATAAGAATTAAAATACGTTGTGTAAATTGGTTTCTATAATAGTATTTAAATTTATGTTTGCACGTGTAGATCACAGAAATTAATGAACGATTGACCAGCATAATTTAAAATGAGATGTGACCCGACAAAATAATTTAAACCAACATACCTGTAACCTATACGTCATTTGTTGTAGGTATATGTCCGTGTCCTTAAAGGTTATTTTTTGTTTCAACTAATTATAATAGTGTTTATTAATTTGCTTAAGAGAGTAATATATCTATATAGATGGAAGATTTGATTCGTATTTGTATTGTTTAAATTTAATTTGTAAACATTCCCCACGAGCCAACATCTATCGTGGGTAATTTGTTTAAATTTTCAATGTCATTTCTATAACTGCTTTATTTGTTTTATCATATAACACAGTAGAATAATAATATAGTTTTTACTCTGTAATAATAATAAATTTATAATGTTATCGCCGCCGAAATAAAATTTTATCTAGGTATTTATGTATTATCATTACCTAATTTACTTAAATTTCCCATTATAAGTGGGTAGGTACTTTAATTTTAGCTTTCCCAATAGTTGAAATAAGTACCTATTAAGTAGATATCTATGTATGATTATGTAACTATCATCGTATCATGTTCCGTTTACTTAATACTTAGATACCGGAAAGTAAAACTAATTAAAAAAACGCCCCTCCACCAACAGGTGCACAAACGGTTGGAAGACGGCAATAGACGTATTTTGTTACGACGTCACAAAATAGACCTGATTCCAAATACCTAACTTTCCCGGTTACCGTTGTTATAATACATAAGATATATAATACGTCGCTTACTTTTATAACGGTTCGAATTAGTATACCCATAAAGTCTAATTCGATTTAAATATTTTAATGATGATCAATTTGATTTACACGGCATTATGTTAATAAAACATTTAAAAGATTATTGGTTGGTTATAGGATTAACTCTCTCTCTAACTTATTCACTTTTAAACGTCACCTAACCGTTTTCTTTTTCATTAATGATTTAAATCCTTAGACAGCTCCAAAACAAATCAACCAATTAGACTCCCATAGATATTGTAACACTATTATAGGTATAAATTGATTAAATTGAGAAATTGTAATGTTGTAAATTTTCTTTTTCTTTACCACATTTACCAATCTTGAACTTCACACTTACCTGGCGAACTTGCCCCCCGGGAAAACAAATGCACCGCACTTTACGAATGTCGAAAGACCAATTATTCAAAACAGCTTTCGGATTTTTACGTTTGTACATTTATTAGAAAAACGACCTTTGAAAAGTAGATACTGTATATGCTGTACAGTAAAATCTGTCTATGTCGACCACCGCTGGTTCTCTTTAAACCTGGTCAACTTGCCTACGAATAAAAACTGCTAAATATGATTCGTCAAAGAGTTGAAGTTTAAAGGGTTCAAATCTATAAGTACCAAACCTTTTGACTACATCGTTAACCATCAACATTGTTTCCCCGAACATTAACCCAAAATTTCTATCGGTGATTCGAGCACCAGGATGATTGACCATGAACGAATCACGAGCTCGATTATAAAAAGTTTTGAGGGGGCCAAAAAATGCCACATCCAATGGTTGTTGTAACAATGTTGTTAGATCGGCAGAAATTAATGACCGCAAGAGAGATATGAGAGGCGTGATTGTTCACAATAAGTAAAATAGGACGACTTTCAGAGGGCTTGGCACGGTGTGCAAAATGTAAATATTTGGCAAAGCTTTCGGTTGTCATTTACCCTGAAGATTGGGCAATGCCAATTGAACATGCCGTTGAGAAGTTCTGGTTTCATTTTTTTTTCTAAAACTGTGCTGAATATTGTTCTTCTCTGCATATTCCTAACTCCGATCGGAGTTGTTGCAATCTAGTAAGACCTTCACTGAATTGTTTAACGTAAGTAACAAATTCTTCGGCTAGTTCAGCGTTAGAAGGTATTGCGATAGCTACCGCAATATTCAAGCAGGTCTACATTCTCTTCAATTTTTATTTTATATACCGCCTTAATGTTGCTTCGGATATTTCATATTGAGAAGCAGCTGCATTGCACGCACGATATCTTATTTTTTTGTACTGCGTGCATGGCAACTACTAATGCGTCTTGAGACCATTCACCATGATTGGTTTTTCTTTTATATCGATGGCGTTTTGGCAGAACATCGTAAGCACCACTTTCTTTCGAAAATAAGTTGTTCCGACTATCTTATGCATCTTAAGGCAAAGACAGATAATTTGGAAAAATCTGGTAACAACATTTTGATTTTTTTCATCAGCAAAATCGATTTATATTTTTGTAAGTACGTGGAAACCGTGCCCACCGTCGTAATTACTTTGCCGTGCTATCGGCGTTTCCACCAGCTGGTATTCAGCGATAAACCGTGATACGTTGCCATACGTCCAATCGCCATCACCACAAAAAACAAAGTGTGAAAATTATGGAAAAACAACCATTTAAGCAGTGCCTGGTTGTATACCCTGGAGATATTTGCTTATAGTTAAGCTATAACTCAAAATGTGAGCTCCTGTAAAATTTGTTTTTTTTGTCGCTTACGACGTTTTGCCAAAATGCGATCGATATGTTCTTGGCATCCTTTCCTGCATAAAAAGGAATATGACACGTCAAAATTAAGATTCCGCCATTATTGAATAAATACACAGTACTACAACACGATATAACTTACTTATGTTACGTAATAACTACTAATTGTAAGTGGTAATAGTGAAAAAAGATACTGAATTATTTACTGTTTTATTTTAAGCAGCGTTTGTCATCTTACCCCAACTTCCCTTACGTATGTATATGTGATTGCGTCTCTTAAAAATTTAACATAGTACATATAGGTACTCGTTATTTTTCGTATAAAGTATAGAGTTCTGAAGAATAATAAACGCTTTTACTTTACCGTTAATTTTCACTTTTTATTTACATATTTATTAAATTGTTTCCGGGTTTTATTAATAATTGAGTAGTCGATGATAATGAGTAGATTGTCTGATGAAATTTAATGTATGTTCCAGGTCAGTACAACTGGAAACGATGCACTGCCTGTTTCTCAGGCATAAAACCTCCGGTTTCTATAAAGCAAATTACTCATCTGGCAATAAAATGGAAATCGCGCGAAAAAAATTATCGCCGTTATTCCATTTTTGCAAAATAATCGACTTAACGAGCCTCTACGTGAGTAAGAATATTATAAGAATATGAATAAACAAACTATGTGGAAGAATTATTTAAGCGACACTAATCATCGATATAAAAGTATACGGAATGATAATAATAAATGATCCTAGATCTACAATTAATTGAAAAATTAAGAGGTATCGGTAGACAAATGTCTGTACCAATACAAAATGTTGAAACACATATTAACAACGAACGGTGGCGTGGGCAACCGCTCGTCCCGACAGGATAACTCCATGATAATGGAACATCGGATTGATCAAGGTGCTCATAGGTACCGCTCTCCGATAACTAATACATCGAGAATGCAACAATATCCTCTTAATGTATCTCAATTAAATCATTCGACAAATTTGGATAACTCGAAACAATCGATGAACGGAAATTTTATATTAACCCCCGGAAATAAAGTTTTAAACGGAGGCCTCAACGTGTCCCGAGTGCGAAATCAAAGTACGGTGAATAAATTCATTAGTAAATCAAAAGAGATAGGCGTCAAAGAGATGTTAGTGAGTTTAGGATTGTTATGCTTAGTGAGTTTGTTATTAGCGTTGTTATCTCTTATTTTTTTATTAAAAATTTCGCCAGTGACGGCTAACGATATTCGGGAACTATTACGAGCAGAACAGTTAACTGTAATTACTGCGGAAGAATATGTGGTAGTGTACGAAGTAACCTTAGCCTTGTGTGCTTTAACCTTGTCTCTTAATTTATGTTGTCTTTTGGTGTGCGCCATTCAATTTTTGTTTGCCGTCAAACTGGTTAAAAGTCCACACGGAGGAAGTGACAGGTATGTAAAAACTTTTTTCTCGCTTATACACATATATTGTTTTATTATCGTTTACCTTCTAATAGCTTTTTTTTTGGATTAAATAGTTCAAAATTTAGCACAAAAAATGTACCTAACACAACTGCTTATCGTGGTACTGTATGTCATTCATTTACCAGAATGTAATACTCATTTGGAGCTTGTTGCTAGTGATCTAGTAATGAAGAAAACGTTGGGCGATAGTGTGGGCGAGTGGCCATTTTGGAAAATCTCCACCATTCTCGAGCATAGCGATTGTTGAAAATGCGCTACATATGCATGTGAGGTGCATTTATATGTTTTTTAGGATTCTGAACAAGTTCAAGACGTAAAAAAATAGTTTAAGAACAATTTAAAGTAATCTCTGTTTGTACCGTGTGTCTCACGGGATGTTAGAATGCACGGATATATCTTTATTTTTATTGAAGATAGAAACTTGCTTTAACGGTGAAGGTATAGTGTAAAATTGTGCACCCATATTAACGTTAATTCAAGAAAACAATTGAATTCCAGATAGTTTCTGAGAAATTTTGAAAAAATCAAAAAATGTCATTATATATCGTAAATGTTCAATATCTGATTTATTTGTTATTGAATCAAAAAACCGTCGTGACATCATACAGGCACTTTTTAATTTAGAATTGAGTGAGGTAAATTTTAATTTGTTTGTGTCAACGGATGTGCCGCAAATAAGTTCAATTGAATTTTTCTTATGGACGCTATTTTGGGTTTTGCATATTTGATTTCGTCATTTTTTCTGATAAATTTGATACATCATGCGTGTGTCATATCTTAAAAATCAAAATAAAAACACGTATTCGCGAAAATCTTTTTAAACGCGTAAACAACAAAAAAGCAAAACAAAAAGAAACCGCATACTATGTCTTAAGATTAGTTAGTAATTGAATTCATGTTCAAAAAGTCTGTCATTTTAGTGAATATATGTTGCACGCATCTCAGATACACTTCTTGTAACTCTATCGAGGGTTCTTCGATCAACTTCACGAAAAGCTTCAAGTACACAATACGTAACTTCTCGATTTTATTAAAATTTTGAACTCCGTAAATTTCATTTTTTCTAAATCCTTATAAAAAGAAGTTGCACAGATACGAGCGAGATCAGGCGATCTGCGGGAAGTCGTGAAACGTCTCCATTTGTTGTAGCTATCACTCGATAATGATGCTCCAAATTTAAATAATTAAGAACATTACAGCTGTTATGTGCTGGTGCCCCGTCCTGTTGGTACCACACATTGTTTAACAGAGTCAAGGGAATTTCATATCCAGCCTTTCTTCAATCTCTACAGAAATTAAGTAATTGGAGATACAAATTTCGATTACAACAAAGCGGTCCAATTATTGATGGGTTATCATGGGACACGCGGTATAAACAGAGATTACTTCACATCAGATATCATTTAAATTGTTTTTAAACTATTTTTTACGTCTTTTGGTATCCTAAAAAACATTAGGAATGCAGTGCATGATTATCGCCCAACTTTTTCTGCATTACTAGACCACTGGCGACAAGCTCCAAATGAGTTACATTCTGGTAAATGACTGACATACAAAACCACGCTCAGCAAATGGACTAATAGTCGTTTCTTATTATTCTTCATACACTCGAATGATATCGACACCGCTTTCCCAAAGTAGCTTAAGTTACAATTTGTTGCAGAAGTTAGTTTTTCTGGTTATTTTTATGCACCTACATATTATAAGGCAAAGACATAATCTGAAAATATTTAAAAAACAAATTAAAACCGCTTTTATTCGAACATTTTAGTTAACAATTTGCGGTCAACCTCGAAAATGTTGGTCTACTTAAATCAAAATTTCACGTTCGACTTTTCACTCAATTTTATTTAACGTAGAGTGTGTGTTAACTTCTAATTTATCGATACATATATATTAGACCTCAATCGGTCTAGGTACCTAGACTTGCATTGTAACCATAGTTATTATACATATGTAATCTACTCATCAACTTCAGTGTTTCAGTTGTATTAATGTGTAATAGATATCTTATTACATGTTGAAGTTGTACTAGAAGCAACAACAAAAAATAGTTAGGTAACTACCTACTTTGAATACATTTTTTTTTTACTTTCATTACTTACAATATGGATTTTATACCTAATTTTGGGTCATCTTGTATAATTATGGTGGTAGATAATATCGATATTCTAGATAGTATAAGAAAATTTACAATTATATACAGTTTTAATAATTTAAAAATAAGTACTTAAATATAATATTTTATCTGTATACGAATGATATCGTTGATGTTATATGGATTAATCATATTTTTCGTCATACATAGAGTTGCTTAAATGTGTAAGCATGAATTTTAGATTTAAAAAAAACCGCCAAAGGAATTGTCGTTAGTTGTTTCCGGCGCTTTCTTCTTCTTCTTATTCTTATTATTATTATTATTATGGCGTGCGTTATGTTCTTATTAGTTTATGTTCAATAAGTTTATATTTAATTAATTGGATAACCAAACGGAGAAAGAATAAATAATTTAGAGTCGAAGTGTATTATTTTGCAATCCGCCCGACCGCGACCGACCTACTACATATACTACTTATTTATATTTTTCCATTTTCTTACAATATATTCTTAGTCACGAAATTTGTATTCTCCTAGTTAGAATTTGGTTAGAAATGTCGCAAACTAATTATCTATTATGTATAATGTATATCTACTCTAAACAACGCCGTAACGAGGGTATGAAGCGCCTGTGGCAAGTGTCTAACTTGCGCTCCCTTAACTCAAAAATAACCTCAAATACAGGCCAAAACCTAGTTGCGCCCGTTGCGGGTGCCTCTTTCGTCACGCCCTCATTACGGCGTTGACTTTAAATGTTAAAATATCTTTACTTATCATACCTATTAGTTCCGAGAAAATTCTAAAAACGTGTTTTTCAATGTTCTTTTGTAAATTACGCAAAATTCTAGCATACGATTTTTCGAAAAATTATCGTATTACTAGTACTCTCGTTAATTACCTGTGTCGTTAATGTTTTTTTAGAATTTTGAACGATACAGTTTTTTCAGCCGGTTAATTTTAACTTAAAAAATGGCGATAATTTGATTTACAGATATAAATAATTAAGTTTAAAAAACTATCTACATAGTATACCGTGCCTATCATTATTTGTAAATTATATAGAATTACTTTGTAAATAAAAACCTTCGCGATCTTCAAAATTTATAAGTACCACCTAATAAAAATAGTTGTAATAACCTATTCTACGTTGTTAAATAAAATTAATTGATTGTTTTTTAAAAACTATAAATAGATAAATTTATTGTTTTTCAGAACTAATAAATATTTACAAAAATCATCTATCAGTAGGATATGTGCAGTAGGAGGCTTTTTCATATCCATACCGATATTTCTAACAGGTATTTATTTTGAAGTCGCATCGTTTTTTTTTGTTACAACTGTTTGTTTATTATAGGTATAATACTTTATACGTTCATACAATTCCACTCAACTCCAGCAATAGTAACAAGTGTTTTTATTGGACTCGGTATAATATTTTGTGGCTGTGCAATGGTTCACAATGTTTTCATTTGGCAACGAGAAAAAACTAATGCCGTTAAAGAACTAGCACTTCAGCAGCACGAACAGTCTACAATGCAACATAATTCATTCCAGAACATCACAACTCCACTAACACAGTTAAATCAATCTCACATCAGCAACTGTAATCATAGTTTTATACATTCTCCTGTGCAGATTCACAGTAATGGATCTTACATAGTAAGGCCTTCGACAACAACTCCTCCTACAACCGACAATCTTAATTTAACGAAAATGTCTCATCCAAGAGAAACCAGCGGAAGTGTGAGTCCTGGTATGCCAATCACGGCCTTAGATATAAGTAGTGTTACCACTACAAACTCGCCCCATGAATTATCGACGTTAGTTTGAGTGTTAATAATATATATTTAAATTCTATTAAAAAATTTGCATTTGTCTTTTAATTATTTGGATTTTTTAATTGGCACTAGGTAATCGGCCATACAACCATCACAGTTTCCCAGTAGTTGCCTATGTGGGTACTAATTGTAGCTAGCATTTGTTTCTTGGTGATCACATATCTGGATTACTAACAAGTATATGATTTATATTTATCGATGCTTGTTATGTATTTTGCATTTGTCAATTTATTTTGATTTTTTGGTTGATGGTGGTTACTTTAAATTTTTCCAATATCTATTTGTAACATAACCACTATTCAACTTGTATAGACCATTTGTAAATCAAATAATTAAAACTAAAGTTGGTAATTAATGGGTTATTCTATGGGAAATCAACCTTGATAATTTTTTGCATAGTTATTCTACCCACAAAAATACCAAATATTTAATTTTTAGTCTTAATAGTTTTTGAAATATTATGACTTTTCAAAACGGCTTCAAAATTTTTGAACGGCTCTATCTCAAAAACTATTTGATTTAGAGGGCTGCAGTTTTTTATAAGCTTTAATTTGATGTGCGACAAGATTATGTTACTAAAAGTTTTGCTGTTTTAAACAACCAAAAAACATATTTTTTGAAAAATCAAAAAATCGAAAGCTTGAATTTTTGTGAAAAAAATATATGTTGTTTATATATTAATTGAGAATATAAATGCTCAATTTCGTGACGGTATTTCAATGGGATCCTATTCAAAAAAATTTATTGACCAATAGTGTACAGGGAAAAGTAAACTAAAACGTGCTATGCACATAACGGGAAAATTATTTTGTATCAAATTGACTGAAAATTACATGATTTATTTTACAACATTATTTGACGTTTTCACATTGAATGGTCTTAACATAAAATTTTTCTAGGTATACTACCTAAAATTTATCACTTAAATAATAACAACGAAATGAAAGTCCTTTTGCATATAATTTTTACTAAGCTTTCCTTTATTAATTACCTACTACTATGTATGTATTCTATAATTGGTTATAGCTAAGTAAAACAGTGGATTTTAATTAAATTACTAAATATTGTAAAATAATACTAATAGAGATACGATGATTATATTTATAAGATTCGTATGCATCATTTAGCTTTTTAATATATTTTTTATAATACATATTAGATAGGTACTTTTATTTGTTTGTACGCAATAATAGAAAATATGTCAGTGTTTTGACTTAACACATAAACATGAGTACCTACTATAATTGCCTATTAATAATAAGTTTGTGTAATGTTAATATTATTATTTCACATTTAAAAGTTTTTTTTAACACCATTAGTATTACAAAAACATCGAATATTCATCCTTATTTTCAGATTGAGAAAAAATACTAAAAACATTTTACCAGATAATTACCTACTTAAAATCAAATTTTAGCTATTTCATTATAAAATTTTCAAGTAGATCAATATTTGAAATAAACTATACAGGGTGTTTCATTAATAATGCAACATAGAGTAATTGGAGAATCCTTGACCTAAAATGTGATAATTTAACATACTGAGATACAGGGTTTTTTGTTTCAAAATTAAAAAGAAACTATATATTTGAACAAACAGTAAATATTAAACAGTGTCAAAATAATTAGCAAAAAGCTTTTTTAAATTTCGAAACACAACACCCTGTATCTCAGTAAAGAGGCACATTTTATCTACTTAATAGTGGACCCACTTATGTACCTTTGTGTGCATTGAATGAAGAAATTTAGCCACCTATTTTACTTGATAGAAGGTCAATTGTAGAGTACGAAACCACTTCTTGGCCACTTCAAAACCGTGTCCTTTACTCCCCACCATCTCTTAAAAGGTAAATATTTCAAAAATCACTATGTTACTTATCTTTAAAGCTAGAGATCTTATTTTTAAACCAAAACACGACAAATTTTATGGAGAATAAAAAAGTTTCTGACAATAATAACACTCCAAATAAATTAAATTTGTTTATAATTCAACATTAATAAGGTATTAAATACATAGTTTAAAAAAAATTATTAAATTATTAAAATATATTATTGTATCTGTAATACTTATTTAAAATAAAATAAATCACTCCTGTTAATATAAACTAAAAGTAAACTGACCACAATAAATTTTAATAACTGACTTGATTATTCCAAATTTTAGTATGTATTTAAATATTGTTTCGTTGTCAGTCTAAATTGTTGCGACAATCAAAAATTTGCATTCCGTTTTTTATCCGTAAACGAATGCATTGAAAAGGTAAAATCTCTCAAAATAAGAGAAATTTAAAAAAATCAAAAAACATTAAAAAAAATTAAAATCCTGAAGTAATTTGTTTTTAATACTTACGAAAAATGCAGACTAACTTGTCTGCGACTGCACTTGTCTGTAACAGACTATAAAAAAAAATTAGAAACTTCTAAACTTTTCTTTCTATTTTCCTACCTTTTTCTAGTCATCGTTTTCCCTCTATTCTAGATTCTGTCGTTGACTGCGAACTTGTATTATTACGTACCTATACCTATGCTTTATATTTCATTGTATTTCACCAACCACTGTGATCGCGACAACGTACGCAAGATAAAATTCCGTTCGCGAAATTTGACCGTCGAATGTTTGAAGGGAGCCCTAACCAAGACCTTAACCGAGTCCCTATCCAATAGCCTAACCAAGCTCGATTTTCAGAGAATTCGTATTAAAGCTTAAAGGTCAATGTATTTACACTTTATAAATACGTGGAGAGTTAGTCGACAAAGAAAGATCCTACCTTTTCTCGTCGTATTCATCCTTTTTTTTTGTAATCCTTTTAGAGAACACAACACACAACACTCGCGCACTCACACGCAAAAAGGCCTTATAAACCGAACGAGCACTCCTCGCATATACGAATAATACGACTCCGTAATTTAAAATTCGAACTACTGAAACAAGCACTAACGCGAATGATCTGAAACGGTTTTGCCGGAATTCTATATATAAATGCATTCGAGTTTATACGTGGGTACTAGGAAATCCCGTTTTTATATTAAAAACATTCAGTTTTTTGTTCGCACTCCGATAAGTGATGAACGTAGGTGGCGCACATGTTTTATTAATTGCTTTGTATTTTATGGATCGCATAAAAATGCGATTAAACTTTTATCTGGTTTATGGTTTGTAATAAGGAAATTTTTAATGCTCAAGGGCGGACGAATAGTTTTTAAATTAAAAATGGAGTAAACTTATAATTCTGCGGTATAAAGGCAGTAAACAGTAATTATTTAAATAATTTTAAATTTATATTTGTTTTTTTGTATTTTTTATTTGGATGTCGAAATTTTTATAAAAGGTGGTGGTACGAAATTTTGTTGATATTCTTTGAAAGATAGGCGTAACTCACATGATTGAGAGCCATTGCAATAGATTCTTATCGAAAACGAGTCACTGACAAGAAATAATACCTACACAAGATTTTCTAATAGCCGGTCATCATGACCAAAGTACATTTTTATACGTAAGATCAAATAATACCAAAAGACGACAAAAAAACCAATTGACAAAAACGTTTGATACTATTTAATTTTTGTTTTCTTGAATTTTGTTTTGTCTAAAAATTTGTTATTATTCTTTATTTTATACCTGACACATATCTAAAATTAAGTAGGTATGTATCTACATATAAATACCTACATAATTAGGTAATATCAAAATTAAAAATCCTTAATTAATATTTAATTCCAATAATATTTATTACAACTACCACTACGCTATACTGACTACTCAGTAGTATTTGTGAGATCTGTGTTGGTCTACGCGACTTGCGTAGACAGCTCACTTATATGTTACACGCGCACGTTCTTGATGGTTTTTACAGGGTTTAATTGCAGGGAATAAATTTTATTTGAAGCATTTTGATGGCAAACTTATTAGTTTCAGAAATAATTACCAATGTTTATGGAGGGTTGATTTTTAAAGTGCGTTTTTTGCGTAGTATCTCGCTTAATATTGAAAATCAATCAATATTGTTAGAGATTTTTTTTATTTCACATGAAATTTTTCATGTTTTGATTTTGAAACAAGAGCTCTATCTTTAAAGATAAGTGAGGTAAATCCTTTTGAAATATTTACCTTTTGAGGGATGATGGGGGTAAAGGACGCGATTTTGAAGCGGCCAAGAAGTGATTTTGTACTCTATCAAGTAAAATAGGTCGCTAAATTTCTTCATTCAATGCACACAAGTATAATATTAACATAAGCGGATCTATTATAAGTGTTTTAGGTGTTTATTATCATATTTTGGGCTAAGGATTCTCCAGTTACTCTATACCGCATTATTAATAAAACGCTCTGTATATGTTATTGTTAAAATGTTTTGAAATTAGAAAGGTTTTTGTCATAGTTTTTTAATTCAACCATTAGATTTCTCAACATAAGAAATATTTTCACATTAGACAAACATTTCATTTTTTTTGCTGATAGTAAAAAATAAAGGCAACTTAAAAAGGCTAGTGAAAATATAAAAATTATGTATTATAGATAAAACACGCTATTTTAATTCATGGAACAGATAAAGTCATCTAGTCCTAAACAAAGAAGAATCAAAAATAGTTTTGGAGAATTCCTTTAGTACTTATATTGCTTTTGAGAAATATTATATTCAATTAAAGTTGTAAAAATGAACATTATTTATTACAAGAATATAGGTACCAGATCAGTAGAAAAATTACATCAATAAGTTCCCTATTTATAGGTATATGTATATGTATAAAAATGTTTCATATGATTTTTTTGTAATAAAATATATTATAATACATATGTATTTATAAAGTATACCTACTAGTATTATAGAAAAGAAAAATATGTAGATACTGATCACCACACGTGCTGCGTGGTAAAATGAAACCTGTGGCGCTTAACATTGCAATTGTAAAACAAACAGATTTTGATTTTATTACTTTTTTTAAACTTATTTCATTTTACTTAAATTTTAATTATTACAGGTTTGAAAAGTAAAACAGAATTAAGTAACTGTAAAACTGTTACCAACGAAAACACGTAAACTCTCAAATTAATAAAATCATTTATGTATTAAAAAATGATTAGGGGTACTAATTTATTACTAAACAAATACATAATTGTTTCTAAAATAAGTTATGAAAAATCTTTTATAAAATGGTACTTTTATAAATGCTGTACCTACTGTAAATGCCTACTTTGTTTATAAATTTATAATATTATATGTAAATATACATAATGATATTTATATAATTAATTTTAATTTAAAATTATCAAATATGATTTTTTTTTTAATTTTGCAAACTATATGTGACCTTAAAACGAGTATTTTGTGTATATATATATATATATATATATATATATATATATATATATGTATGTATGTATGTATGTATGTATGTTGTAAATATTAACTTTATCGATTATTATTTCTAACAATAAAATAGTTTCATACGTTTTTACCTTTTTCTTGAGATTTTTAAAATTCGAATTTATAACGAAGTGACTGATTATAATAACTATTGATTGCATTGACTGTGCCCAAAGATTAACCGGGACACTTGCCACGCCCCTTCAGAGACCATGTTTACTTTAGCGAGCTGTACTTCACGTTTTACCGATACAGCTAAAAATAGAAATTTATTATAAATTTTTTTTATAGAAAAGTTAGGTGATGTTTTTCTATACATTTTATATCGCTGATTGTGAGCATCGATATTGGCACATATTTGAATATTTGGTTTTATTATCTTAAATATGCATTCTTATGTAAGAAAGAATTGTAATATTTTAAGATTATTTTATTATCCTAGCTGCAAATTTAATAAATCAAAATCGGTGCTAAATTTTTTAAACGCCTACTATCTCGTTTTTTTAAACAATAATATGAAATTATTAAAAATCGGAAAATTAAAAATACGTTGAACAAAGACAAAACTGTTTATGAATTCCTTCTATAAAAATATTCATTATAAAGTTGTTTGGATCTTTTATGGTAGCAAAATAGTACAAATTTTATAGCTATATCGTTAGGCAATTACACTAATTAAGTACCTACATCAGTTGTCGAAACAGGTGACCTGAATTATATCTGAAGATTATCCTATATTAGGAAATATTGGTATAATACAAAAGTCACAACACTCAGATAAGTATATTAGATTTGTATATAGTTTATAGTTAATATAGTAATTATTCAATATTACTGTTTTAATATACCTATGTATATTGTATGTATACCCATTTTATACTGTAACATAATATTCAGGGTATTTAAAAGATGAATACTAATTACAATAGTTGCTTATTTGAGTTTTGTGCTAACAATAAGTACTAGACTAGTCCAATATAGTATATATACAAGTGTGTGTAAGTAATAAAACGTGTACAAGAATACTTTTTTGTGATTGTAAATTAAATACAATTTTATATGATTTATCTAGATGCAAAGTAAAATCAAAACGATTATATCATTAATAGCGATTTAATTTTATAAAATATACTATAAGTATCGTACAGTATTTAATTTAAAATATGAAAATGATATATTTAAAAAACAATGTAGGTACTTACCTATATAGAAAAATATAATATTCCTACTTTTATTTTAAAGGCTGTTTCATAATGAAAATTATTAATTATTTGGACAGTTTTGCCTCTAGATGATCGATATATTTATACGTAGTTTTATTACTAATAATAATTTTATAATCTGTAAAAATTATATATATCTGTACATATCTACTTTTAAAAATATATATTTTTCTGCACATTAAAAAAAAACTTTTTGTACTATATATACTTTTTTGTTGAAATAATTAGTTTTACTTTAATATATTGGTCAAAATAATTTATATATATAATTTATTAAGTATATATATATATATATATATATATATATATATATATATATATATACACACTTAATAAATTCAATGTAATTAAAATGGAAAGAGGGTATCTAAGATTTATATTAAGCTTCATTTTTCAGCAGTTTTTGAATATACTGCGACTTCAAAGAGTGACTAGTACAAAAATTCACTGCCTACTCGAAAAATTCAGATTTTTGTTTGAATTTATAATTTACTGTATTTTTTAAGGATAATTTTTGTACTTAAATATTTATATAAAAACTTTTCTTTCCTGTAAAATATATATTTTATTACGTTATTTATAGTGTTTATTTTTTACTGAAAAAGTTCTATAAAGAAATATTTTTACGCCCTCACGTTTTTTATCGTTTTAATTAGAAATTTATTTTATGATAAACGACCATTTAAGTATTTATAACTACCAAAATAAGGTGATAAGAGAATGCTAGATATTAAATTATTTGTAAATATTTTAATATCGTCTGATTTTGTTCATTGAAGGTAAGTTATACATATACAGTGTATCCACGGATGAACATATATAATATATATTTATAATTAATATATAATTTATAAAATTTTGAAATTTTATATTTGAACTTCTATTGACATTAGAAGTAATTCTTTTTCCCAACATTTTTCATATCTACTCAAATAATTGGTACTTTACCCTTGAACAATTTAATGTTTCATTATTTTTAAACAACCTTGTATGTTATATCGACATTCTCACTATGGCTAAGGACTTTTCAAACTAAACAAAACTCTTTATAAAGAACGAATTTTTCTTTAAAAATGAGAAATAAAAAAGTTTACAAGTATAGTTATAGGTTTATGTGTGTACGTATTTAGCCTAAAAAATAGGAAAATATATTTCTTTATGTATCTAAATTATAATATTTTTATTAAAGTTTGCATTATCAATATTTTAACAATATAATATAATTAAGTATGTTTGTTTAGAAATAATAAACATAACAAAATTATTTATTTTTATCAAAATTTAAAAGTTAAATTTATAATGATTTTAGGTACTTGGTCACCATATCGCCGTTGAAGATTATAATTGTTCCTTATATTAATGAATTTAAAATTGCCTTTGTTACATAGAAATTTAAATTTGTAATTTTGGAGATTCTGCGCACAATCTTAACAGGTTGGCCACCGACAAATAACGTTAAAGACAAAAGATATGTGCGCGTGTTACACGGTTGTTGACAATTTTTAGTACCTACAGAGGAAAAGAAAATAAATGGAGAAAATTAATTAAATCGGTGAAATCAGAATGAATCTAATTATCGATGCGTACCTACTTTTTAATTTTATTTTGACTATCAACATTTATAAATTTTATAAAATATATCCATTTTCTTATTATAAAAAAAATCTTTGAAGGTTTCCCTGATAGTTTACTTTTTCTGCGAATATCTTACAGTATACAGGACCCCGATCAAATATCTGAAGATAAAACAGTTCGTATAGGTTATGTATATGTCACATATTAGTGCTTTTTAAATTTAAAAAAAATTACTTCAATCTTACGTTAATTTTTATTAGTATAATAAATTGAAACAAACAAAACCAAAAGAAACAATTATTTGAAAATTAAAAAAACACTGACATGTGAATATATACGCATAACCTACACAAATTCTTTTACCTCCAAATATTTGATCAAGGTCTAAAATAAAATTAGTTACATTATAATCTCCGATAAGAGCTATTGTTACTTACAACTAACTTTCTACATATAAATTGTTAAAATTGGTTTTAAATCAATTTTCGTAATAAAAAATTACAATTTTTATGAAAATAATTCTCGGCAAACAATTGATAAAAATATTATGTTGAGAGACACTGGTTTATTTTGGAGGTGCGGTTAGTAACTACATAGCTAACTTCGCAAAATACTTGACAGCTATTATTTCATATATTACCTGTATAATTAATTTATTGATAGTGATAGGTGGACATCGTAAAATTATGTAAAAATATGTAATTATTTGGTTTATTTGCTTTTACGCGAAAATTATGTGTTCTCAAATAATCACGTAATATTGTGCTAAAGGTTTTTAGAGAATAAAACTATTTTAGAAATAGATGAGGTGCCACCTCAGCTTTTAATAACATAATAGACAGAAATTGTAAACAATTGATGAATTACGTATTTTCTTCAGAAATTCAATTAAAATGGCCTTTGAAAGTGCTGCATTAAATGCTGATGTCTCGCATGCTTTTATAGAAGGTTTACAAAGTGATTTTAAAAATTTATCACTCGAAACTAAGAAGAAGTACCCACAGATTAAAGAGGTAAATTAATATAATTACGAAATTCAATAGTTAATAAAAATATTAATTTTTAGTCTTGCGAAGAAGCAATTATTAAATTGCGAAATGCTGGAACTAGTCCGCAAAGTATGCATTACACTATCAATCAAATTATGTACCCATTGGTGCAAGGTTGTGAATCTAAGGATATTAAGCTTATAAAGGTATATATTTTCACGGAAAATAAGTGTGAATATAGTTATTTTGGTTAATTTGGCTTTTGCATTCTAATAATAAATGTTCATAAAAACAGGTAGGTTTTAGAAATTTGATATGAAATTTATGTAATGCTGTTTGTTTTAGTTTATACTTCAAAATTTACATATTTTTGCTGATTATTTATCAAATATTATGAGCATATTATAAATTGCAGGTTATTTTTGGATGATATAACATGTCCTTTCCAACTGTTTTTGTTATTAAAAAAAAAAATCATTTTTGTAATATGTAAGCATTTTAACGTTCATTTTTTTATTTGTTAGTGTTGTTTACCGATTATACAAAAGTTAATTACGCAACAACTAGTTGATCAAAAAGGTGCAAGATACATAACGGATACTTTATGGAGTTTAATGGAATCTGGAATTGAAGAAGTAAAAATATTACAATCAGTTACATTACTTTTAACAACAAACACGGTAGTTCACGGAGAAACTTTAGCAAAGGTATATTTCGTTACCTATAATAAAATATAAGTAATAATACGTTATTTATGTAGACATTGGTTCTTTGTTTCCGACTGCATTTTACCAAAAATTCAACAACAATAAATACTGCTGGTGCGACAGTACGCCAGTTAGTTAATTTAGTTTTTGAAAGGGTTATTGCAGAAGATAGGCAAATAGCTTCGTCTGAAAAACCCCAATTACCGAGACAAATAAATTTAGAAGATCTTAAAGCCCCCAGTGGGGTACCTCCTAAAGGTTTACCACCATGTGCCGGAGATGCTTATCTTTTATTTCAAGATTTAGTGCAACTGGTTAATGCTGATCAACCATATTGGTTAATTGGAATGACCGAAATGACTAGGACATTTGGATTGGAATTATTAGAGTCAGTTCTTACCCAGTTTTCGGATGTTTTCTTCAAAGTAAGTATATCTATCTGCAGTTGTAAGTTATAAAGCATTCACAATATTTATGTACTTATACAGGGTGTAACTTAAATAACTAGAAAGCTCTTAACGGGTTAAACATGATGATAAACGTCTTATATGTTTATTGAATTTTAACAATTTTCGTTCTTGTTTTGTGTTTAAAGCATCTAATTATTCTGTATTGGAAAACATTGCGAAAAGGTTCACTAGTAGCACAAAATCAAATGCACAAACGACGATATGACAGAACTTTATGTTGCCGTGCACAGTAATAGAATGATAACTATCAGCTGGTCTTTTATAAAAAACATTTAAACTTAAATTTGCACTAAGGTATCGATAAAATAAATCAAATATGCTGATGTCATGTTACTGATACTTATAAATTATATCGATGTTAGTTTTACCTTGAAAATGAGTCATTTGTGCACTTTTCCTCTTTAATAAAATATGGTTTAAATCATTAGGAACAGCTACCTCCTATCAAGAGGTTTAGACTTATTTTAGTTACACCCTGTATGAAATTTGTTTGTGTAACCATTGCAGTATGTCATTAGAAATATTATGATGCGTTTCATCTAATATGATTTCACTCTCATTCGTATTATGTAAAGTTTCTGTTATTTTGAATTAACTACGAAGTGCTTTCAGTCATTTTATATTACGTTTGTTGAGAGTAGGCAGATATCGCAAAGAAAATTAAGTTATATCGTTACTTGAAATAAAATAAAATATAATAATGATCATTCTCAGTACGGAAGTTGTGGTGATCTCGAAAAATATCAAACGTGTGTATTTACGTTGACCTGCCATGATGTCTCATTCAAGGATAATAGCTAAACTCTGTACAATTCCGTTTTTTACACAAATCCATGACTGCATCGTAGAATTATTACGTTATTTGATACAAACGTGTTCCGAATTACCTATATTTCAGGAGGTATTTGTTTACAGTTACACTACAATACAAAATGTGTGCTTCTGTAAAATTTGCTTTTTGTCGTTTACACTGTTTTGCCAAAACGCCATCGGTATATTATAATAACATAATAGATTTTATTTGAAATAGCAATATGTATATACTAATAATAATATATACATTTCACATTTTCACATTAATTACAATTAATTCTAGAATTGTTTGTATATCAACTAAAAAATTTATTTTGCCCAGAAAAATTATTTATTTAGAATATTAATATGAAACTGGAAAATTAAAACATAAACATGTCATTAGTTTTCAATGCGACATGCAAGTGACATGAACAACGTATAATAAATTATTACGTGCTTGTTGTAAACAGCAGTACATCTTATAAGTTTTGTCTATTATTGTATAATATGGTAATTGATTAAATATTACAAATAGTAAATTTATTGTTTCAGAATGCAGAATTTAGCTTTTTACTAAAAGAAAGGGTTTGCGCATTGGTAATCAAACTATTTTCACCAAATATTAAATACCGTAACACTATTCCTGCTAACATACAACAAGCAACGCCCTTCGATAAGCCATATTTTCCAATTAGTATGAGATTACTGAGAGTGGTTTCAATTCTTATTCAAAAATACCATAGTCTTTTGGTAAGTAGTGCACCTATTAATTAACAGGAGATTTTAATGTTATTTGTTTGTAGATAACTGAGTGTGAAATTTTTCTTTCTTTAATTGTGAAATTCTTAGATCCTGATAAACCTACTTGGCAGCGTTCGTTAGCTTTAGAAGTATTACATAAAATGACAGTTCAACCCGAACTATTAAATTCTTTTTGTGAATGTTATGATCTCAAAAAACATACTACGAGTATTTTTCAAGATATCGTCAATTCGTTAGGTGCTTATGTGCAGTCATTATTTGTTAATCCACAATTACAAAGTAATACTACAAGTAAATATTTTGAAAGTAGAATATTCGTGGTATAAAAACAATTGAATTGTAGTTCCTATAACACAAGGTCAACCACCTGTATATTTAACTGGTGGATTACCTACCGGTCCTGGAGTATCACCCCCACCCGGTTTCTTTTCAAGAGGGGTGTGGTTACCTGTAGTTATTACCTTTCCAACGGGTTCAACAAAATCTACATAGTAGGTATTACTAGTTTTTGAAGAATTACAACTAAATAGTTTTTTTATCTATAGTTTGGAAATGCTTGATAAAATTGAACCGCCATTAATACCGGAAGGTTATGGTATATCTATAGCATATGCCTGTCTTTTAGAAATAATACGATCTTTGCATATCACAATAGTACCGCAACAACATACTGACGGACAGACTATCACTTTGACTGCTAATGAAAATGATAAAGATTTACATTATCAACTTATAAATTCGAGTTGGTGCGGGCTATTAGCAGCTTTAAGTCCTTTAATTGAAGCTAGCACGGATGAATCGATTACAGAAAATGTTTTAAAATCTGTTCAAACATATGCCTCCCTATGTGGGATCTTGGATTTGCACACACCAAGAGATGCTTTTATTACTGCTATTTGTAAATCTTCATTACCACCTCACTATGCATTGACAGTATTGAATACTGTAACACCAGGAATGAATTTAAGAGGTAAGTTATTTTCAAATTTTGATAACTATTTACTGTATTGTAATTTTTAGTCCAAAGAACAGAAAATCAAGATGTTCATTCACAATATATGACGCCTTACGGAGAAACTGATTATAGGCAACAAGTTGTAGCTGTAGGAACTCCATTGCCGACTTCTTCATTGCCTGTCGGTTTGTATTATAACCAATAAAATGTAATTTGTATAAGGATAAGTTTAATTCATAGGCACACAACAAGGTCCTGTTATGCTAACAGCAAAAAACCTTCAATCGATGAGGGCGCTACTAAATTTAGCACATTGTTATGGAAGTATATTAGGAACTTCCTGGCATTTAGTTTTGACAACTCTTCAACATTTAGTATGGATCTTAGGTTTAAAGCCATCTACTGGTGGTAGTCTTAAAGCTGGACGTACAACTGCAGATTCGAACGCTGTTATAACCACCGCCGTCATGGCCGATTTACCTGTACTTTCGACAATGTTGAGCCGATTGTTTGAATCCAGTCAATATTTAGATGATGTAGCTTTACACCATTTAATTAATGCTCTTTGTAAATTATCTCAAGAAGCTATGGAATTAGCTTATTCCAATCGCGTAAGTTATTTTTATTATAAATTAATTTAGTAAAAAGCTAAACATATCTTCTTTTAAGGAACCGTCATTATTTGCAGTAGCTAAATTGCTCGAAACTGGTTTGGTTAATATGTGTCGTATTGAAGTTCTTTGGAGACCATTGACAAATCATTTATTGGAAGTATGTCATCATCCTCATATAAGAATGCGCGAGTGGGGTGTGGAAGCAATTACATATCTTGTGAAAGCTGCTTTGCAACATAAATATCCGACACCTCTAAGAGAAAATCAAAAATTACAGTCTCTACTTTTGGGACCTCTAGCAGAACTATCAACAGTTCCGCATGGTGATGTTAGGCAGAGGCAGCTTGAATGTGTATTGCAAATATTACATGGTGCTGGTGAAACTTTATCTCATGGATGGCCTTTAGTTTTAGGAATTATTGGAGCAGTGTCTGATCATCACGGGTAAAAATTAATCAATGTTTGATTTTAATTTACTTAAATTAGTTTTCTTTGAAACTTTGGCAATTATTGGTTTTAATGCATTTTTGTTATAATATTCGTGGTATTTACAGGATTAGTTTTTCGTCCATTTTATAGTTGATTAAATACCATTATGTACTGATTAAACTTAAATACTTAACATGTTAAGTGTAAAAAATAGGCAATTCCATGTGAAATCAATCAATGGATGGACCAAACTTTGATAACTCAGAAACTGATAATTTTTTGCAGTTATTCTATCCATAAAAATAACAAAAAATATAAAATATTTAATTTTTAATCTTAATAGTTTTTGAAATATTAATTTTCAAAACTATGAAAAACACAAAATGTATGACGTTTTTAAACCTTTAAATGGCTCTATCTCAAAAACTATTTAATTTAAAGAGGTGCATTTTGCATCATTTTCTTCAGTTTTTTATAAGTTTTAATTTGATGTGCTACAAGGTTATGTTACTAATCCTTTTGTTTTAAAAAAGTAAAAAGCTTTTTTGAAAAATCAAAAAATCGAAAGCTTTAATTTTTGTAAAACAAATATATGTTGTTTAAACATTAATTGAGAATATAAATGCTCAATTTCATAATGATATCTCAATGGGATCCTATTCTAAAAAAATATATTGACCAATAGTGCATAAGGAAAAGTAAACTAAAACATGCTATGTACGACGGGTGCATTATGAAATGGACATAGTTTGGTGTATAAATTGTGGAGTTACGTTGTTAGCACACAGCTAAATCCCGACACCTATCGAAATATAGAATTTCTTGATATCAGCGAATAATTTCAAGTCGTTAAGAAAAGGAACGCAACTGCATACGAAATTAAATGGTACCGTCAATAATTCCGATTTGTACAACTACGTAATTGTATAAAAGAATATTAGCAGTAATCAAATTATAAGGACAGTTTCGTGTTAATGGCAAACATACTTTTTAGTATGTCCAGAAAAACTCATATGAACAATATGAATTTATTAATATTAGTAAGCTGATAGTAATATAAAAAGTTTAAATGCAACTCTTAGATTCATGAACACTATTCATATCGACGATTAACCATTAGGAACATTCTTTCCAAAATAATTAAATTATTGTCAGCGTTACTCAGAGGGAGTGAGTGACAACTACATCCACTGACCACTGATAATATTTATGTAGGTTGATATACGACAATAACGACTTATAAACGTTATGAAAAAGCAATACCTATGTGTTAATTGTAACTATTACATGTTTGCGAGATTTTTAGCATTCTTTATATAATTTGTTTTTTGTAACACTCGAGCCAATCACACAAATTCATAATTAATATTTTAATATTTCACGTTCAATCTGTCTTATTGTAAGATCGTCGCCAGTATTTACACATGTCAGTTTTGCAATTATGACATTAACAAAACACGATAAATTGGCATAAACCCTAATAAGTGAAAGTTTTAAATACTCCTATAATGTAGTTTAGTTAAATAAAGTTTATATTTTTACGGAAAATAACCTTTTCCAAGTACTTCTTAAATACTAGGAATCCCGACCAGTTTTCAGTTGATTCTTTACACATAACTTATGTACAAGCTTAAACTTATAAATTCTGCAAGAATATGTGGCAGTTGTATTGTTTGCGTAAATTAATATACTCAAATCACTTGTATGTAACCAGTCATTTTATAAAGTATCAAATTAACTTCAATTAAAAATGTATACCCAAGAACTATCATATATTAATAATTAATTTGAATGTGTTTATTTATTTAAAAATATTTTAGGGAAAATTTAATAAGAATCGCCTTTCAATGTCTTCAACTTGTTATTACCGATTTCTTATTAGTAATGCCTTGGAGATGTTTACCATTGTGCGTCGACACTGTTTCAAAGTTTGGATCTCAAACACAGGAATTAAATATATCTCTTACTGCAGTGGGACTAATGGTAAACATTAATTTGCAGATTAGATGTTTAAAAACATTTTTTTATTCTTATAGTGGAACATATCAGATTATTTTTATCAAAATCAAGCTAAATTAAGTCATAATTTGAATGAAGATCTTTCTGTGCTGCCCGATTTTCCAGGAACACTGAATATGCCAAGCTTTGATAGGTTATGGATGTGTCTTTATGCTAGACTTGGCGATTTGTGTGTGGATCCACGACCAGCTGTAAGAAAATCAGCCGGACAGACATTGTTTTCTACAATATCAGCGCACGGTAGTCTGTTGAAACAAACAACATGGCAGGCTGTTCTTTGGCAAGTTCTGTTTCCTCTTCTAGATAAAGTACGAAATTTGTCTAATACTGCAAGTAGTGAAAAAGTTGATACAGGTTAGTTAAGTCTTTGGACTTGAGCTAAATGATCTTTGTTAGTTAAAAAATTATAAAGTAGAACCTACAATTATCTATTTTTTATTTCATAATGAAATATATTTATTATATCTATATACAGTACTTATCCTATTATCAAAAGGACATTTCTTTTTAATTTCTATTAAATTTTATAGGTGGCAATATTCTTATTCATCACACCCGTAATACAGCTCAAAAACAATGGGCAGAAACCCAAGTTTTAACTTTATCTGGGGTGGCGAGAGTGTTTAATACGAAACGTCAGTTATTACAAGCACTCGGCGATTTTCTTCGCGTTTGGTCACTTTTACTAGAATTTATTGAAAATGCAGCTTTAAGTAAAAATAATGAAGTTTCTTTTGCCGCATTAAAATCTTTCCAAGAGATATTATATCTTAATAAATCTCAAACTACTGATAATAAAGTTTCGAATGAAGAAATGGAAATATGGGCAGTGGCGTGGAAAGTGTGGTTAAAAATTGGTACTGAAGTTACCGTTCCAATTGTAGAAAACAAATCTTTAGACGATTTTTATTTACCAACACAGGCGTTTTTGACTGCTCTTATTCAAATTTTCCCGAATGTATTTCAACACGTAAAAAATAATTTCAATTTAGAAGATTTGAAACAACTGTGCATAGTTCTTAGTAACTCTGTTACTGTTGTTTATGGCGAAACTACTACATACATACTTCATTCTACAGGAGATTATAGTTTAACTCCATTACATGATGGTATATTACATTTAATGGAACTGTTACAAAAAGAAGTTGTTTCTACCAATAATAATAAAATGTTACCTGACATTTTTAAACAACTTTTAAAATTTGCAAAATTTACTTGTAATCCTCCAAATTTAACAAAGATCGATTCTAAACAACATAATAAAATAACAACCGAATGGGTTAGTATGAATTACATTCCATTTGGAGAAAAGGCTATAACTATGACTGTTAAATTGTATGAAAAAACTGCAGAAATTGATGAAGTGATAAATGCTAATATTCTTCACGATATTATTGTTACGTTACATATGCCTTTAGCTTTAAAATATAATTGTGTTTCAAATAGTACTTGGAAATTAGCAGCAAGTAGCCTAATAACTGTTTTAAAAATTGGATTGCCTGTTGCAAGAAATCATGGAAATCAGTTTGCATCTATGTGGGTTGAACTTGCTGTTACTCTCAATGAATTCTTATTTCCAAAGACGTTAGTTTGTTTAATATATTACATGTAAAAGTTTTAATAATTTATTTACATTGTAGTTGTGCACCTGCCGATAGAGGTTTAGATGAATTAGTAGCCGATGAAAGTACCGATTGTCAGTTGATAGATTTATTACGTACTGAGGTTCTTCCATATTCTTCGATAATACCAAAACAGTTTATTTTAAAAGTCATAGTGTTATTAAATCGAGGCTCTATTCATTCGGCAACCAATACTAATATAGATTCCGAAACAGAGTTAACTTTGAGGGAAGAGTTTGCTAAAATATGTTTTGAAACTTTATTACAATTTTCTTTAATCGATGGTAACAATGAAGCATTAATAGTCGGCGATGAAAAAAATGGAGTCGCTGGAAAATTAGCAATTACTGCTCTTCTGCATAGATTTCAAGAAGTTCTTAAGAAATATATTGACGAGGAAAAACATAGTGGAAAACGTCCTTTACCGCGGTAAGGAAATATTTTGTTTGTAAAAAAAGCATAAAACCATTATTTTTCTATGATAAGGAAATATAATATGTTAGAATATATTCAAATTTTGACAAATGCAAGTTGCCTTTGTTTCTATAAGCTTAACTTTTTGCAGGATACTGTATGTGTACAGTTTGAATAATAAATCGAAAATTAGTATGTAAATAACTAAACTCATTAATCACTATTATAACATAACTAACTTAAAAATGATCATTTATTATATTACCTTTCATCAATTTTTATTATATTACAAGTAGCGTATGTAAGGCAAATCTTATTTTGTAGGTATCGCTTATCGGAAATTTCTTTTGTGCTTAAAGCAGTAACAACATTAATTATTTCAATGAAAAAGGCAGCAGTTGGTAAAGGTAAGATATGTTATAAGAAAAATTAAGAATTAATTCTTGTATAGTTGTAATAAATAAATATTGTAGTTGTAGTTAACAATTTATATTTGGACTAGGTATATTAAATATACTCTATACTTTATGTGGTTATTCTTAATGTTGTTAAAAATTTTCAACTTATAAAATATATTTTTTTAAATGTACGCATCTCGATAAACTAATTTAATTTACCACAATATTTTTCTAGTTATGACTCACGTGTGACTCATAAAGCATTGCATATGTGGTTCATTAGATAATTTGTACATAAATGTAAATATTAATATAGATACATTATGAAATGCTTTAAAATTATTGCAGAAAAGAGGAAGAAAGTTGTCTAAAGCTAATTGAACAATTTTTTTTGTATCGCATATACCTCACAATTGTTATGTGTAGTCCCTCATTTCAAGAAGAATTTTAATTGTTTTTATTTATTCATTAATATAAAAAACTTTTAATGTTGTAATTTATAATTTTATAATATTCATATGTATTATTAAAAAGAACAAATCTAGGCAATCCTTTTAAAATTAAAATTTTATAGTAAAATAATAGAATTATTTGAACTAACAATAAAATACAATTTACTGATATCTATTTTTGAAAGTTGTAGAAGATCATACAGCATGGGAACAACTCATAGGACTTTATCCATATCTAGTAGAATGTACAACAACCACGTCTACACAAGTATCTAGACCTTTACGTGAAGCTCTTCTTCAGTTTTGTGATTTATTACAACCATCATCAATTATAAATGAGGTAAGAAGTTCTAATTCAATATTTTATAAATAGAATACTAATTTAATTGTATGTAAACTGTTAAGTATTTTATCTGTATATATTTAATTAGTAGAGAACAACTTCTGTCTAGTTTTTTATAAAATACCTAGTTGTTTATTATTTATTGTGCCAGATATTCCAATTAAAACATTATAATTTTAGTTTTACTCAATATATATTTTTTAATACTCCTTTACTAGGGGTTTTCAAATCTGTATCATATGGTATGTAGAAACACAACAAAATTAATAGTTAGATAAAATAAGTTCCGTTAATCTATACGTAGAAGCGTATCTTTTATAAAAATGACAAACTTGAAGTTTATTTAAAAATATATATTTTTTAATTTAATCTATGGTCTTTCTACTGATTTATCAATAGAAATAAATGGCTGTATTCATAGACAAGTGATTAAATTAAGTTATTTCTTAATTTTGAGATTATCAATTTGTTGCAACAATCATTGCCATAGAGATAGTTTCAGTTTATTATTGACTTAATCTAATCCCCCTGTCTATGAATATGGATGATACTTTCTAACATTAACATAAAAAATATAGAATATTTAGAATTAGGTACATTTTTTCTAGTTAAATTCTAGTTAAAACGTTATTTAAATCATAAGTTTCGGTTGATTAAAATTACTTAGGTAAATAACTCTTAACCTATTCTACAATTAAATTAGGTACAAGTAATTTTTCGTGTGCATGCTATTTAATTTTATTTCACATTTCTCGATATAAATCAGTTACATATTTATCGTACAGGGTGTGACGCCATCATATGTTACAAATTTTAGGGCATGTTCTATAACTGATCAAAATACCTTTAATATACTTACTACAATTATTTAAATTTAATAGAATAAATGACGTGAGAAAATATTTCGTGCAAACTGAGCAGCACGGTATTGTATTAAATATGGCATTGAGAAATAAAGTATATGTTTAAAAAAATTCTTCATTAAATAATTAAGATTCTTTATTATAAAAATATAGTAAATAATCATTTGTTTTTCATAAAATAAATTAATATTTCATAAATATCTATTTGTAGCAGAATAAAACAAATTTAATAATATTTGGTTGTTAAATACGTTGCTCTTTTATTGTTTAATAAAGAATTTAAATGTGCTAAATGATTAAGAAATCCAGCATTTGGAAAGACTCTTCGTTTACTAAAAACATATTGTAGTGCTTCGGCTGCATCCATACCTTTAAAAATCATTAAATATGCTATAACAAGTGTAGCCGATCTTGATATACCTACTACACAATGAACTAAAACTTTTCCTGAAAATAAATATGTTTAATTTATTCTACATACACGATAGTTAAGAGTTTACCTCCTTCTTTAATTGCGTTATCGATAAATTTTGCTGTTCGTTCAAAATAAACAGATATATTCCACGAAGGCCTGTCATGACCTGGTATCCCTAAGTACCTTATATTGAAAGGCTTATAAAATTGTTCATTTGTGTTTACTTGATATTCATCGATACCTTCTGCAGCATTCAGTATGTGAGTGAATCCATTACTTACTAAAAAATTTCTATCCTTTGCCGAATATCTGTTAAAATTGTTATATTTTGTATTATAAATATTTATGTTCGATGTATTAGTAAATAAGTAACTATATCTAAATATTTAATAATAGTTGATTAATAATTAACAATTTTAAAAAACTTCTAGGAACTTTTGCCCTTAGAACTTGAGTCTTCAATAAATTACTTTTATTTAGTATATTTTTTAGTATTACTTGCATAGTTGTAATTACAAAAATATTAGTATTTTTTTATTTAACCTTTTTATTACAATATACTAACCACTTGGACAGCATTGGTGGTGTTAAATGCAACATTTTATAAAAGCTCATGTCTATGTATAACCATTTTATTTAAAGGTTAAATGTATATTCTAGTTAGATGTTACTAGATATCAACGGAAAATGCAAGTCGAATACAGAGGAAAATGGCCATTAACTACAGGAGTAACTCCTATTATTGGAAAACCTGCTAATGATAGTTGTTGTACCACAAGAAAAGGAAGACAATGAAAATGATTTATTTAGAAAACGATGCACAATATAAATAATAGTTTATTATTTTCAACAATAGATCGCTTTAATTGTTAGATCTTTTGCTGTGACATAAGAAATGAAAAACATGTTTAATAAAGAAGAAAAGATGATAGAATTGCAAAAATTGTACTTTAGCTTTGGATTCAACTTTCAAGATGTACCTGTCAATGGAGATATCGACATCATACCTCATATTTATTTATGTATTCTTTAGTATACAGTTGTTGTTTTATACAGAAGTTATTCGATACCTAGTTTTCATTCTTGTCGACTTAACTATTGTCCGTCTATTAGATTTGGTTTGTTGTAGAAAAGGCACAAAATAAACTAGGTTTAACTGAACTCGTTTAACTGAATTTGAGACCTGGAGTAATTAGGATAATTTTCAGTAATTTTTAATACATTAACAAATTTATTTTACAATTATAAATATTGCATACCATATTTTATGTCTAGAATGGTACAAAAATGTTTGTTATTCGATGTGAAAACTAAAAAATATTGGTGAAATTATACAAAGTCTATTGAATGATTGAAATCAAAGTGTTTAAATGAAACATTATACATTTCGGCTGTCGTGAAAAACTTAGAACGAAATCAGAAATGTTAGTAAGACACAAAAGCCATAGGCATACGGAAATTAACTTTTAGCATTAACAACACATATTTTGTAAAGAAGATATAAAACAAAGTTGTAACATAAGTTAGTGGAGTTTATAGAGATGTCACATGACATATATTCTTGACCATGTGACTTAGAACTAACTTTTGAACTATTGCGAATTTTAATAAAATTGTCAAAGCATAAACGTTTAGCATATTGAGAAACTATTGATACAAAAAGAAATTTGAAGCGACGGGTGTCGCTAGTGTTTAACTATGCTTTTAATTTTAATAATATTAGGTGTGTACAGCTTTTCTCAGTTATTTCACAGTCGCAGTTATCGCATATAGCTATGCCACTTATGTAAAATTTTGCCATTATTTATCAAAAAGATAACTAAACGTTTTTTCTAAAATTCGAGTTACCTAATTATTTTTTTAACTCTTAATTTACAATAATATAGAGAGAAAGTCAGTTTAAAGTATTTGATTATTATTTTGGTTATTAGTTGGTCAAAGAGATTATCAGTTTTAGCCTGACCAATTGTGAGTATTACATTATTTTTGAGTATATCCCTTAATTTATGGACAAACCAGTTATAAATAATTATATGTGTAAGTATACTTACTTATCACCAAGGTATAATCCAGTTGTAATTCTATTAATTGAATGTACATTAGATATACTAGTAGAAGAATTTGATGGAATAGTTGCTGCAAGTTTATCTAATAAATCGATTAATCTGGAACCTGTTATTAAAGGCACTGATTTTGGCCGTAAAGTACCCTAAAAAATAACAGGTAGATACGTAAACATATAATATACTTACTCCATATTTACACTATACACTGAATCCCTCCACATTTTATTAATTTTTTTGTGCACTTATTTAATTCAAAAATGCGTTGTTTAAAATGATTGTCTATTAATTATTTGACAAATCTTTAGTAATTGGTATGGAAGGATTTATAAAATGTGCTGTCGAAGCTATTGGCACATTGGTATAAATAACACTTGAATCATACTATGTAATAGTTTATATCTGGATCAAAAAAACATGCCTAAACCTACCCATAAAGTTCTAAAATTAGTAATTGAAAACGTGCCAACTTTTAATAATCACTATCATTAATCAATTTCGGCATATTTGTATCAACTATATTTCTTAATATATTTTTAGTTTACTTTAATTTATATTTTTATAACTGGAAATAAGAAAGAAGACAGAATTTGAATATGTTCTGTAGCGAGAAAGGATTCAAAGTCATGTGCGAACCATAGGTTTTATTTTTTATAAATAAATATCTTTAATTAGTTGATAGGATTCTAACACAATTTCTCAATTATTTCGCTAATTTCACTAAACCGATTTATGCATTTGTAAACTGATTATTTGTTGTATTTTTATAAGTAATTTATTTCAATAAAATTATTTCATACCTGAAACATTGGTAGTTTTATTTCAAATGCCATGTAATTACGAATTGAAAAAAATACTTTACCATGTAAAATTAAATAAGTTATAAATTTTGACAATATATTATCGGTGCCGATCTAACAACGAAAAATAAGCAATCAAAACACCGTTTTATGCAGCGAATGTGTTTTATAAAAGTGAAAAAGTATCTTTTATTTAATTAAATAAGTTCTTAATTAGACAATTGTTACACATATATATGTACAATTCATTCAAAATTTGTAGAAATAAAGATGTAAACAAAATAAATCACCTTGCAATTTGTTTATGTACTGCATTCATAGTTTATTTACCACCGAGGATTACCTACAATTAAAATAAAAATTGCTAATGGGTTACCTATATATAAATTTAAATGTAGGCACATCAATAGATCATAATAAACAATTTAAAACTAATATAGTTAATATCCATATTAGCCTTACCTTCAATAAATTGAAAAATATATTTTATCTTAATTGTTATTTTATTGATCTAACAAAGTCAACTCAAGTAATAGTTTTATTTTAGTTGTAACTAATAAAAATGCATTTTATAGTGGATACCGTATCTGAATTTAGTTATTTTGAGAATTTACTTTTAGGCCTCGCACGCACTTTAGGTAATTTAATAATTTTAAGTCGACTGCGTAAATTTTTTGCCTACATTATAGATAAACGTATAGGAGTGGCTCAAACCTATTTAAAAAAAACTCAACCTGTATTCTATACAGATATTTCTAACTGGGAACAAAAATATGGAGTGTTAATGCCAGAAGATTTTAGGTTGTTTTATACGTCGGGAAATGGATACTCGTTTGAATGGAAATATGCTTTTGACGGTAAGTGAACAATAGAGCATTTGCGTAGATTTTGTTTCTATTACTTTGAGTTATAATTATGTACAGGTTGATAAATAAAATAATTTTCTATAAAAAGTATTTAACATTCATTATCTATTAATAGGTACCTATATAATAATTTTTTAGAAGAAGAAGAATCTAAAAATAAAGTTATAGGTAATATCAAGATAAATGAATTAGAAAAAGTTGTGCCCATTTATGGCTATGAGACTACTACTGAACCGGGAGTTAATTTGCAAGGCGAACGTTACGTAATAAAGTTATCAACAGACAGTAAAGTATTCGAATTGGCCATTATACCAGATTGGGGACATGTATAAATAATCATTTTTAATTCATTAGGTTTATATACATGCATGTATTAATTTTCAGGTCGTACTAGTTTATTTATATCCAAAATATGTACCTACGATTTGGATGTTAACGGAAAATTTTTCTCTATATTTCCTAGCAAATGATTTAGCTACATATCTTCGTATGTGTGTGGTTCACTTGGGATTGCCAAATTGGCAAATTGCTTATGCACCACAAGGCATTCCTCAATGGACAGAGGTAAAATTCCCTTAGTATTTAATAACTATATTATATGCATTTTGTATTTACTTTTAGAATATGTTTAGAATTTTGGCTCCACATTTATTACCTTTAAATAAGACTCTTGAGAAAGTAATACGAGAAAAGCAACACAGAAAAGATCAAAATTGTTTAGAAGCGCCTATTAATAAACTGGATCCGAATATTTTCAAATTTATTACTTCTACTAGTTCGCCCGTAGCAATCCATAATAATATGCTTACGCAAGAATTAGAAATTCCAAAACATTTTAAAAAAACTATGACAAAACATTCTATTCAGTCGCAAAAAACTAAAAGTTTATTATGTCACACTAAAAAGAAATAAATTTTTAAATAAACTTATATTTTTACTTAAATTCTTATATGTATGAAAATAAAACGATATCTTTTGCCAATAATATACATATCTGCCAGTTGTTTCTCATTTAAAGTTTGACATGCAGAAGTGATAATTAAGCACTCTTGCAGTTTTTAAAAACCATGAAACACTTTCGACAATTAAGTCCATTTCTTTTTTGTGAGACAGATAATGAAATTTAAAAAAATGAACTACTTAAGAAGATACGACCCTTTGAAGTAGGTAGTCATCAAGTTTTCTCAAAAATTCACTTATCAAGCATAGAAAGCATACATGGGAGACAGGGTAAAAATGTTTTGCACCATACAATATAAAATAGGCAATTGATTTGTCAGTTAACGTTTTACTCTGTATTTTTGTTCCACGATTCAAATTCAAAAATAACATTTTAGGAGCTAATTCCTCTTCGACTTCGGATTACCCACAGTTCAATTATGTAAAACAGCGTTTATTTCATTTGTTTTTTGGGAGGAATCATAGTAATTGCTTAAAAAAATAGTGGAACGGTAAGTTGATGCATCATAAAAACAATGTTTGTAGATATTTTAAACCTTTATAATTCCCATAAATGCCTTCGATGTACAAAGATATTTTGCTTTCATTTTAAAAAGGATGAAAAATACTTTATACTGCATGGTTAAAAAAAATTGTACCCCATTTCCATGTGCTTTTTGCACTTAATAGAAATTAAACAAACGTTTGAGAAAATTTAACTGATATTCAAAGGGTCTTATCTTCTGAAGCGGATAGAACAAGCAGTCCATTTTTTATTTACTTATAGTACCAACACATTTATCTTATAAAAAATAAACGAACTTAATTGTCGAAGCCTTTCGTGGTTTTTAAAAATTTTCAAAAATGTTTAATTATCGTGCTTCCACAAGTCAAACTTTAAACGAAAAAGCAACGAACATTGCTTAATAATGTATAAAAAATGTATTTAAATGAAAGAAAGAATGGTCTTTCCTCTTTAAAACGAATTGCAACAGAGCTCCGTATCTTGTCGGATAGTGAAAAAGTTGCAACAAAAATAGAACAGTTTTAAATTCTATATTTTGCACTGCACCACAGAAATAAACAGTTCTACACCAAAGACGGTTCAATTTAAATTAAAATTTGTACGTAGGTAGAATAAACGTACAAAATTTCATTAAAAAAAAATACTAAGGTGTGGAATGTTTTTATAAATTTTGTGGATTTAAAATTGAATGCGTATCAACAAAATTTTGGGTGTAGACATTTATTTTACTATTTAAACGATTCTAGTATACTTCAGAATGTATATTTGAAAACAACATTTTAATATATTAAAAGTATCAATTTTTACATAAATATTACATTAATATGCATTTTGTGAATTTTAAATTTACTCAATTCTGTTTTTAGGGAACATTTTACTTATAGTAATAAGCGCATCAAACAAAAATATTAAAGTTTTATTTCCACTAAAAATTGCAAAATTTTAAATACATTCGATTAGAATGAAAATTAGTATACACAAACATATAGCAGAATTTGTACTATTTCTTGTAGAATCTTAGTACATATGGAAATTGAATTTCTATTTAAACTAAAAAATTTTTAGTACAGAATGCAGTAAAATATTAATCGATGAACTAAGTATATCACACAAGTTTATTAACTTTCGTCTGTTAATTTTGAATATTCGGAAAATAGCATTAAATATTTTCATTTAATAAATAGTTTAACTATTCATAGAGATTAAGGATTTTGATTGCTTTCCAAACTAATTCAAATTTAACAGAAGTATATATAATTTTATTTGCAAGGTATATGTAAATTTAGAAGTAAGTATGTAAACTCACCACTTACTCAAATGAGATAAAGAAATTCCAAAAATAGGATTTGTGAATAAGTAGGCATTTTAAAAGATGCAAGTACATCTCAGTAATAATTAAAAAAAACAAATTATTTGCAGTACTTATACTTTAAATATTTTTTAATTTTCAAATTTTTCAACTAGTTAAAATTTGTAAAAATTATTTTATATAGGTACTTGCAAAATAGTTGTATTATGTTAGTCGAAATAAATGTACTTTTATACTTTGTCTATAATTTGTATTTACATCATTTTTATTTTGTTAAATTTGACAATTATAAAAATTAAACGAATAGGTACTATGTAATGTTTCTTATTAACAAAATTTAAGAAATTGCTAAAATAAATTAGTTTTCATCCAAGGTACCTTTTGCAATCGATAAATGTTTTCACACTTATTCTATTAGAAATTTTAAATATTTAACAAACATTAGTATTTGAATATTATTTTCCATAATAAGTACATTAAATTTTAATTTAATAGAGACAATTATTAGCAAAACATTGAATAGGTATACCTATATAAACGTTTATCACGTAGGATAATAAAAGACAAGACATAAACTATCGGCTACCTAATTATTATAAATAAAATATATTTACTTTGTTACTTCATAGGTTTTAACTGCAATGAAGTAACATAAATAACTTTATTTACCAAAAATTACCGTATAATTTATCTTTTATTAATTATACGTATATATTTTCATAATTTATATCCAAATGTGGATTCTTACAATGTGAAGTAGAAGATACATACTTACTTGCGTATTAAAATTATATAAATATATACAGCATATTCTCTCTATTTTAATTGATAATTTAAAAAAATAAAAAAATACATTGTAGGAAATGAACAGAATTTTTTATTAGAGTTTTCATACTTTATTATATTGAGTTTTGTCAACATGGAAAAGTACAAATATTGCATTACACCGACTTCTAGCCTGGAGTACACAATTGCATTGTGTGTAATATTAGTATTTTTGTCTGGTGCCCATTGTTGTATGCAATGCAGCACAACACTGTAAGACATTGCTCACTTATTTCTATTAATGAACACGTTGTATTTGCCAGTGTCCAGTGCCAGTGTATAAAGTTCTTTTTAAATAATTCAACATGTTTATAATTTTTTTTTTAAACAGTTCATAAAAACCAGAATATCGAAATAGCATTTAACCAGAATAACTTAATCAAATCTAACACTGCACCGAGACCGTTCACGTATATAATGCCAAACTTCTACAGTATACTCAATTAATATTCAAATTTAAGATACATAATTACTGATACAATAGTAAATAGATTACAAATAACCATCAAATGACAATAATACACATACAAATGCAGCATGTGACACTGGACAATAAGCAAGAAAAGACAATCAATAGATGATTAGATTATTTAAACTAAAGAAACTTGGAAAAGTGAGATCAAAGTCAGTTCAATTGTTTGGTGGAGGAAGATGGGTGTGCACCATGTCTGGTCGGGTCGGTCTGCTGATATGTCACTTCACCTTCCGTTTAGCCCTGGCTTGTAACACATTTAGTGGCACATCTCAACTATGGTTCGAGAATGGAGATGGAGGACCACCCCAATAGGATGACCTCAAATGAATCCTCTACCGAAAGGTGCAGAAATCGTTAAACTTCGTCTCTTATCCTAAAGCTAATGTTACATTGTAATAAGAACTTTCTTATAATAAGTTATTGCATGTATTACAGTTAATGAGGTAATGTACTTCCTAATATATAACCTCTGTACATTATAACTTTTGCACTCATTTTATATAATAATAACCACCATTTTTATCAAAACAGATAGAATATAGGTATGAATATGTCATTAATGATTCTTTTAAATAATGGAATGTTTTTCGTCACAACAATATTTGAGCTATAGCCCTGCATAGCGCGGGGCGGGACCGGGCAAGCCCGCATCCAGAGCGAGCGTCTCAGCGGCATTCTTTGTAGCCGCTGGGGCGCCCGCCCGTAACACAACAGCTACACACATAGAGAAAGTAACCAATAATATGTACTATCTTACACTTATGCTAGAGATCTACACAACACACAAAGAGATAATAACTCTTATAGATAGTGATACGTAATTCATAATAATTAATAATAGATAATCATTATACAAGTTTAAAAAAGTTAAGCGGTATATAATAGCAAATGGCTAGTCAAATAGAAGCTAAGAATGGTAAACAAGCAATGTTGACAGACATATATAACATTATCATTTTCAATAAGATCGTTGTTCTGTATTGGAATTAGTCTACGCGAGTTTCGATTTAGGCCAGAGAATAACCGACAGCATCACCTAATGTTGCCTAGTTTGTGCTCGGGAACACCTAACTGATTATACATCGACCCGTATTCGCGCTCGTGTCCTGCACGGCTCTCGGTCCCAGCCGGGGTGCTCCAACAAAAGGGTCGGGGTGCAGGGCCGTGCGGGCCCCCCGCAACTAGGCCCTTGCATGTAGCTATCACAGGCGGGGGGCGGGATAACAATTCTCAGTAACGAGTTTGGTGCGAGTACTTTTGCGAGTTGCCTTGCACACGTCCGTTACTAATCTTTGTTGTTAATTAAGCGCTATAAATTTATTAAAAAAAAAGGTTGTCTTTAATTGTACTTCATTCTAGTGCGATCAAATTTATATTATGCAATATTTATTTACATGTCCGTATAGTTAGCTGCGCCACCAGGCAATTATGTGCGTTTCGCATTTTAACCAAATTGAAATAGACACGTTTTTGCGCAACTTTAGCCTTTTCGAATTACAGCATAAAAATATCTGCATTAAATTCATTATTATCAACGGTATTCAAGGTACGAGTGATTTATAAAAATAAAGTGATTCTTTTGAGTGGAAGTGGTTGGTTAGTTGATGGATGGTTAGGGATAGCGCACCTTATCACCTAAGTTGTTCTGGGCGCTGTCCTCTGCATATGCATGGATGTCAGCGAACTCTACACGAGACAACACAACTATTTATAAGAAACAAATAAAATAGTAAAACAAAACCATAAAGAGAAAAGTAAGTTTAATTTAAATTACTTATTTATCCAAGAAAAACAAATTCTAATTAAACGAAAATTAAGAAAAATACTAAAACTATCAATACTAAAAACAAAAAGAATACTAAAACTATTAATTAAGGCTAAAAAAAGTCAGGAAGTTATGAAATTAGAATTTGCGATCTACAAACTGTAATTAAAAAAAAAGAAAATAATAAATAATTTATGTATTCAGTTGTGGTCTCGCTAAAGCATTGCCGTTGTGCTATATGATGGCATTTTAAGCAAAACCACTGCAATACAATCATCAGAAAGCTTTAAGGATAAGGCATTAAAAAATGGTATGAAAGTGTAACTGAACATTAAACAAACACAACACACAAATCGAGACTATTACAATCTATAAAGCAGAAAATCGGATGGACGTTCAATTGTAATTATTACAGTTCGATCCCAGAAGATTTGCTACTTTATAAATTGCTCTTAACATAAATACACAGCAACGCCCCTAAACAAACATACAATCAGACTGTTACACTTTTTTATCTGTTCTACAGTAGGTATTGGCGTTGCATATGCGACTAGTTCATTTAAATATATAAATACACAAAACACTACATATAGAATAAATACTTTGCAAATAAACATTAATTTTAACTCATCATCGGATAAGAAAAATAAATTAATTCTACATATATATATAAACTACACGACAATCTTTGGGTATTTCCCAACAGTTACAAATAAAGATAATGGCACTAAATAATACACAAATAATTGATAATTCTCATTATTAATAGGTGCTATAGGAAAAACCTGAATGCACTTGTTGACTAGCTTCGTATTTTTATAAGTACTAATTAATTTACTGAAGAAATAATGGTCTCAACTCTATCATACTGTAGCAGTACAATTGTTATTTAAATTTTAAAGACAACATCTAAAAATTTTTAATAAATAAGACTATTTATTAATTAAACTACAATATGCATAGAGTTGAGTGACCGAGCAAGTCACAGTGCTGGATTACCAGTGCTTTATGTGGCTTTGCTCTTATTAGTCTTGAAGCTGACTTGTAATACACGATTGCCCAACGTGTATCCATTTAGCGATTGAATAGCCACAACGGCTTCGTCGTAATTTGTCATGGTGACAAAACCAAAGCCTTTGCATTTGTTAGTCTGCAGATCACGAATTACTTTCACGCTCTGTACAGCACCAAATGGTCCAAACAGCTGCCACAAAACATTTTCTTCTGTTTCTGGAGCTAAATTATAAACAAATATGCACCATCCCGAACCATTCATGGCGTTTCCTGGTAGCATAGAATTTGCCAATAGGTCTCCAGCCAGCGGAGAATACCTAAGAAAATATAAAGTTCGTTGTAACAGTGTTTTATCTACCGTAATATTCGCTATTCTTGTAAGCGATAAGATGGATTATTGTGTTAAGTAATCATTATTGCGCATTTTTGTTATAAAAAAATATTTTCTTCTAACGATAGGTAGGTACATGCCTAAGTAAAAACAGACTGGTAGAAAAGATAGGTAAAGAGATTTTGCAGAGGAAATTATGAAAAAACACTGTTCAACTCTAACATTTATTTTTCGCGTGTTACGGATTTAATTTTAAACATTAGAAAACCATTTATCTACTTTTATCACGTTACGATACTTATATTTTTTAGAATTCAAATAAAACATTTAACAAACTGAAAATATTTTAAGTAAAGATTACCTGAATCGGCCAGTAGGATGATGAATAGGTCCAGCAAAACGGCGCGTAGCTTGAGGCGTGAGATAAGCTGCCAATGGCGGAATTGCTTTATTGTTGTTACTTGGATTATTGGCAAACTTAACGGTTATAGGTTCGGTGGATCCTTTTGGTATCGTACCGTTTAATTCTTGAATTGCTCGTTCTGCTTCCATACGCTGATCGAATCGTATAAATCCAACACCTTTTGACAAGCCTGAGACCAATACATTATATAACTTCACGTGGCTTTTTCTAATTTTCATTTAAATTATTTAAACTTTAGATTTGTACAAACAAAAAGGCCATTTAAGAATTAATATCTATTTTGAAAAAGTGTACACCAAATTTTTAATAAAAATCAGTATAATCGAAATCAATTTTCGACTAAACAATTTAATGAACGTGTTATCTAAAGAACAAATATTTTATGCGAGCATTTAATTATCGTTACTTTTTGTTGCATAATATAAGAATAATACTTACTTAAAATCTTACCTTATTTTCATAAATGTGATCCCTTTTATTATTATTTAAATTGTAATAATTATAAATACAACAATCCTGTATCTTCTACTAGTTTATATCGTAAATGTAAATGGTGTACACGGTATTAAAAATATAAAATTATCAACCTAGTGGTTAACGCCTATGGCAAGCTAGCACCTAAAATATCATAATGTTGCACTTTAGCTATTGTATAAACTGCTAAAGAATAAATTGATTATTTAAATGAAACCTAAAGTTATTCTTCAAAATAATTGTAGCAAGTAATATATATATATATATATATATATATATATATATATAATTTTTTCGGCTAGTTACTATATAATCAAATAAAGCGATTGTTTTTTTTTTTTAAATTGTTATTCATAAACAGCCTTTTGTTAGAGAAGAAATTAAAAAATGAAAAATTGTTTTGGTGTGTAAATTAGAATAAAATTATTAGTTTCACAAACGTCAAATTGAAGATTGTGTAGGTATTTTATATTATATAAAATTAATAAAGTGTAAAATTGCACTGTAGTCATAAACAGTAAAAATATAGGTACCAATCTTAATTTTGACGATGTGTGCATAGCAATAACATCTACCTCGACCGTCTATAGAAAATTACAATGTTTTTCATTAATACTAACTTGAGCATTCAAAATTTCTGTAGACGCTCAAGTAAAGAAATATAAAGAACGTGTGTATGTGTGTTTTTTTTTTAATACCGAGTGTGTTGCATTTTGTTTACAAAACTGAATAAACAAAAACATAATAACTTCTGCATCATGCTGTGTGACTAAATAATTTTAAACGAATACAAAAAGGAAGTGCACGATAAAATTGACAAACTATAATCGAAAACAAAAACAAATTTTCGTCATTTGCAACTGGGGGGTGGATGCATATATCTTTACATATTTTTAATAAGGAATAAAGTTTTGTAAACACGATAAAACTTAAGTTGCATTAATTTTTCGATTATAGATTTAAATATTTTTTTAGTGAATGTCGTAAACTTTGCCAGAACAGAACAAACCGTAGGCGGATGATTTTTGTAGGTGTTGTACAGTGGGGTGTAAAGATTAGTGAAGGGATGGTACGTACCAGGCACATTCTCTCCGGCCCCCGTGACAAACTGACGTACTAAGAAAGAGAAGAGAATAAAACGCAAAATATAAGTACAATAAGACAAATAATTAATAAAAATTTATATTGTAGTAACCGAATCTTTAAATAATGTCGATTACTACAAATTCAAATTATACTATACGGTAACTTTGAATTAAAAATTAAAACATACAATAATAATTAACTCAAAGCTACATCGAAAAATAACTAAAATAAAATTACTGACTTTAAAGTAAAAGTATGTTGCTGTATTTTGTATGTATGTTTGTGACTGTGACACTAATTTTGCAAAATATAAATAGCAGTAGCCGTGGACTCACTAGAATCAATGCAAACATATGATACAAAATTAATAAAAAGTAGCTTATTTAATATTATTAAGCATTGTAAATACAGTTTTAAATAAGATTGCACATCTATAGGTAATTTTGTGTTATTTATTTTTGTAACGATTATTACCTATATTATCTATTAAGAGTATATATTTAATATTTCTTATAATTATTTGTTCTTTTAAATTTCCTTTAAAGTACATACCTAATTAAAAGTTAGATAATTATTAAATTAAAATTGAAAATTTTATAGTAGGGAAATACACAAACTATACTGTAAAAAATAAGGGTAAAATACCTTTATTTTTTACAGTGTAGTCACCAATTAGTTACCTACATAAAAATCACAATTTCTTTAGTTCGATTATTTATACATATTATTTGTATGTAGCCGTTGTCGTATACAACTTTTGGAATTCATAAATAAAGAAGAGAGTCACACTGATGGTGTTCTTGTTTAACATTCTTAGAGAGAAGCCGGTCCTTTCTTCGCAAGGTAATAAATTTCTGTATTTATCTTTTATTTTATTGTGTAATATTATTTATAACGCCAAATAACATAATTCGTTAATATATTCCAGGCATCGATAAACACCATATTACATATTATTATTAGGTACCTACCTATTATATTACATATTATGGTTTTTAAAAATTACCGTTTATGAGTAATTTGTTTTTTACCTCAAACAGCACCGAAAACCATTGAACTTTATAAAAATAACTTTAACACTATAATAATTTCTATTTTCAACATGCAAGACTCTAAAAATAATATATTCCGCGAATAAAATTATAAGAATAGAACAATTATAAATAATAAAATAATCTTGTTTTATAATAGATGTGATACTGCAAGTAGGTACCTGTTGTCCGAACGTTTTCGTTACGAATTTTCGCGCTTTTATTGTAAAAGAAAAATTTACAAAAACGACACTCATCGACGAATTAAAGTAATAAGATTTAACAATGATTTATTCTTCGATAAGTGTTCGATAGAAATATAGAACATATAGCCTTTTGTCGGGTTATTTTTCTTATAATTTATATGATATTATTAAATTAAATTTTAGGATTGCACAGTCCATATAACATTAATTTTAAAATATATTTAGTCCTGAATATTTAAGAAAAATTACATTTCAACAAAGTACCTACACGGTATCCAAGATAGATTCCAATGTACGTCATCGATAAAAAAGTTAGTAAACTATGTTTAAAAAGCGACGTATTCTATCACATATTAGATGGTATAAAAAATACGAGGTTTTATAGATGGCGTGGTTGGAACCTATCTTGGATACCGCGTATGAGTTATACATATACTACATCTCACGGTGAGAAGTCCTACATTGCCAGTTTTGAACGGTTAAGCGATATCGTAAGTTTGTTGCTTTTGTGTATTATAATTCGTTTTCGACTTTTTTTAACGTCGCTTCAATTGCTAATGGTTATTAACGACGGTATTAGAGCTTGTTGATTTTTGTTTAGAATTTGTGGGCAATCACAAACATTCATGGTTGCAGCGAGATTTGAACCCGCAGTCGTAAGGTCTAGGCCACCACGGCCCCATCAGTTTTCAATTTTTGAATTAAACGTCGACCGGTGAATATTTTTTACAAAACCTTTTTGCGGAAAAATATAGCAACACCGCCTTCCATAAGGTCCTGTACTGATTTTTCATCGTGAGACCCAGTATAGAGATAAAAAGATATTTGCAGCTTATTTACAGGGTGAAAAATGAACTCATTACGTGCACCAGTAACATAAAATTAATTTAGTATTTTGAAATTAATAAAATTTGTTATAATTTATTAAATTACAATTATTAAACTTCGCTTTTATATATATATATATATATATATATATATATATATATATTTATTTATTTTTTTCATGTAGATATACTCACCTATTCCCACTCAATAATTATCAAGACTGATTTCTTTACTCTACAAAATTAACAAAAAAAAAACGAAAAACATTTTAAGCTGAACGAAAACTACTCGTTTTTCTAGTCATTTATAATTTCTAAGAAACAATCCAAGAGTGGCTTAAGAATAAAATTTCATTCATTTCAGAAATATTGTTATCGCTAGCAACAAATGCATTATAACAGACGTGGTTTAATAAATTTTAAATTAACTTAAAATTTAAAAAACAATCGACGAATTAATAAATCGTTTATTTAAAATACCTTATGTAACTTACTCAACACTGCCTTTTAATTAATTACGATTAACATAAATATTGCATATTTTCACGGTAAATTAATAAAATAAGACGTAAGTATTATTTGTAGGTATAGGACAATAACCTTGTAGATGTGCATTTGTTGATTTAATTTGATAATTTGCACTGATCTCCAATTTGTTTATCATAATAATAATCTTAAAATTGTTCTTTTTTTGAGTTAAGAAATAAAATAATTTTATCGGATTTCGGTATAAATGGCCAGTTGTGTTATTATTTTAATAGGGAATGTATTTTCAATTAACCAATTAACATCGGTCTGCTGTAATGTTTTATTTAACAAAAAAACAATAAAATAAAAACGCAAATGACCATAAAATCACTATCTTCGACTTCAAAATAAAATAAGACGCGCATTACAATTCTTTTATACGTTTTTAATCATTTTAACGAGAATTTCGAATCGTTTTTGCTATATATAATCTAGTTTGTATTTCAAGAGGTATCTAAATAGTTGGTACTGCATAAATAATATAAATCTGTTATTAATTATCTTTTATTTTTTGAAATACAGCATACATTACTAGTTTAATTTTTTTATAATATTTCTGATAAACTACTATTATTTCTATAGTTTTTAATTTAAATATGTTCTAAACGTTTTAATGTCGAAATTTCGTCGTTACGTAACATATTAACGAGAGTCCACAAGCCTCTGCAAAGAAGCAACCTACAATATTTACTTAACTTTGATGTCCTAACATCTTATCAAAACCCTACCTTAACTATTATATATCAATTTTGAGGTGCTTCATATCAACTTCTTACTTTAAAAAGTTACACAACTTTGCGTGATCAATTGCTTACCGGTGATGTTATCACAAAGAATGCGCGAAGTTATGATACGTCCATATGGGCTGAATAACGCTTCCAAATCTTGTTGGGTCATGTTTTTTGGTAATCCCGAAACGTACAGATTGGCACCTTTGATCGCTTCCGAACTAGGTCTAGCATAAGAAACCTGAAAAAAAATTACATTGTATGTAGGTATCGTTTACCTCATCGAATCGAGGAAACAAACGTAATAATATAACTCCGAAAAATATTTTAACGAGATAAGATTTAATCTATTTAAATGTTTTGTTACACTGCCAACTATGCAGGTCAAATGTTAGTATTGAAAACATTTCTACGTAAGATTAATGTGCATGACTTAGTAGTATACGTTCTTATATAAAATTCTATTACCTTGATTGTTTTGTTTTGTAACCGCAATCCATTGAGTGTATTAATGGCTTTTTCTGCATCCTCGGGTCGATGGTAGTTGACGAATCCGTATCCCAAACTTTGCCCTGTAACCAACGGACTACTGAAAACTCCATCTGGCACTGTAGGCAACAAAAATTGCGAAAAACAACTATTAATAAAAAATCAAAAAGGTTAACTTAAGATAATTTAAGTTAACCGAGTAAAAATTACAGAAAAATAATAAAGGGTACACTTTTCGCAATCTATGTTACTATCGAATATTAAATATACATGTGGAACGTTTAAGTTACATCTAATACAAACACATGAACAAACCCATAGTGCGTAAATTCATTCCAAACATTTTTAAATGCAGAGATTTTTGAAAATATTTAAAAGGAACGAGAAAATTCGTATGTACCCTTAATAGTATTAAAAATAGTGAAATGTTCGTAAATATGAATTCCTATAATACATACATAATAGTATTGACTTTTGAAAGACCGTTGTTTAGATGATGTCGACAGAATTTTGTGCACTAACAAATTTCTTAAAATTAAAAATAATGTCAATCAATCCAAGTTAATACGGCGAAACTGCTCAATAGCGGACACTCGCTGGACCAAAAAAATGTCCGTTATTAAGAACTGTTCGTTAATTGGAAGTACATTACATACACACTATAAAACAATGCCGGAACTTTTAAAAGTGTCCGGTATTTGGAGGTGTCCGTTAAGAGAAATTTCGCTGTACTTGGATTAATGTTCATTCATATTTTTGCAAAAGAAAACTGTACTATCTATGTTATTTAAATAAATACTCTTCATATACAGGATAATTAAGGAGGAAACTGTAGCATTTGAGGAATATGTTCAGGAGACCAAAACAAGCAAAAAAAGACCTATATATGTATAAACATAAATGAGTGAATAATGCAGGCATTGCGATACTTACAATTAGCAAGTATGTATTTAAGCGATTTAAGCGTCAAAATGATACTTACAATTACAAAATATTGTTTTACACAGCCGACTTAAGAAAAAATGCAAAAAACGCAATTTCCTTAACTGCCGAGAATCGGACTAAATGTGACGGTTTCCTCCCAAATCGTCCTGTATACCCAACAATGTACGAACCAAATTTCAAATAATACACGTCAAACACGAAATTCTAAATAATTTCGCAAAACGTAGTAATTCTCAACACGTGCCGTTTCTAAAATCGCAAATGCAGTTCTATTTCAAGCTACTACATAATCGCATTATTAAATTAAGTTACACAAAGAATTTCCATATAAAACGAATGCCAAGTTCATATTTTCAATTAAGTAACACGACAGTAAACAAAAGTTATTCAAATTGCGTAAATTCCTCGCCTACTTTTACTTTCTCCTTAAAAAACTAAAGCCTATGTCACACCATCAATCAGTTTGATCGAATTGAGACGATGACGTCACGTGACATCATTACAACAGTTTGATCAAACATTTTTACAGTCGCGATCGTTAAAAGAGAGTTTCAAAATAGTCAGCTGACAGTTGAAACAAGATTTAAGTACTATTCTGTGCCTAAACGGACTGCGTCTAAAGGTTCGCGCCTAAATGTCCCTTTAGATGTTTAAGGCTGACCGTTCAAACAAGATTTAAGTGGTCCGCGCCTAAAAATTCCTACGCCTAAGCGGTCTGCGTCTAAAGGCTTGCAGCTAAATGTCCCTTTCCGTCTTGGAAGGTTCCGTACTTGACGAATTAGCGAGTTTCTACTGTACACGTAATATGTACACACGAATATTTAAATAAGCTATCCTATGTAGCTACTAAATTACTTTACGTTTTCCAAAATCAATCATTTAGATTTTACTCTTTTCATTTTCGTATAACTTTTATTGCAAAGGAAATAATTGTTCCAACAAGGAAGACCTCTTTAAATAATTATGTATCAATTGAACTAATTGCAATAATAAGGAATTTATTAATTTATCATGGAAATGCTTGTTGAAACAATTATTTCCGTAGTAAATATCCGTCGCATAAGTGTTGTCTGAAGGTGAAAAGATCGACCCTAAATCGTTTATACATTCGAATGCGGAAATGCAATTTAGTTATCCGCTATAATAAAACCGAATAAAATAACGTCCGTTCCTTTCAACGTGTTTTACGAATTTAATTTAGACAATTCAAAGTTAAACTTTAATTTGTGCACACCTTAATAAGTTAAATCGTCGCTTTTAGATTAACAAATTCGTTCATAAAACAACCGTTTATAAATAATAAAACAATTAGAGCTCTTGTGAAATTTCGAATTCAAACAAATTTAAACGATTTTTTAAGTTGCATTCAAATAATTTTCGACTAATAATAAGACAGGAACCGCCGTGAATTAGGGGACTGGGCGCTTGTCTAGTAAACAAACGGTGTGGGTTCGAATGGCGACGAAGAAACCTTGGATGTTTGTGAATGCCCTACTAATTCGAACCAATTAGTAGTATACATCACAATTTGTGGCTAAAGAATTTAAGTTCAAGGCCAAATAGTAATTAAAAAAAAACGAGGAGAATAATTGAATTCGTAATGACATCACAATCAACAACCATGTCTTTTTCCGGCATGCGTTTTAAAAATATTTGAAATACCGTATATACTCGTGTATACTCGCCCATTTGTTTTGGACAAAAATTAAATTTTTAAATGCCGAAAGTGAGACGCATAATCAAGTAAGTGACGAAAATAAAGGACAAGAAACGGAAAATCAACTTGCCAAGTGTATCGATCGTTCGCATTTTTGATTCAATTCCTCAACACCTCAAAAGTTCAGAGTGTTCTTATACCACAAGTTGTTTTCGACGAATATTTAATAATTTATTTATATAATTTCTCCAGAATATAAGAAGATGGATTTATACACGGGTCAGTAATTTTTGACAGATTTTGCACTAAAAAGTAGGGGAGTAGACTTATACACGAGTATATACGATAATATAATTTACGTTACAGGTGTGATTGTGACTCAATGTGAAAAACCCGGAAATTTAACGATTCAAAATAAAAAAAAAACGATGATTTGTTATTGAAGTTAAAGTGGAATTAATAGTAAAACTGGTTAAAATGAGTAAAAATAAATCTTGATGGGACAAATGGAAAACTCGTAATTCCAAGGTAGCTCTCCCGAATATAGTTGCCCCCGACGTAACGTTAGTCAAAAGACGATGCGAACGTGTCGAAGAATTTTGACCCTCCGATGATCAAAATAAAATCATGCGTTTCTAGTAGTATTTTTCATGCCGGTTCATAAGATCCATCCCTTGTTACTATCGCGAAGATCGTTTTCAAAATATAACAACCAAAGCCGTAACGAGGGTATGAAGCGTCCATCGCGAAGCGCCTGTGGCAAGTGTTTAACTTGCGCCCTCCTAACCCAAAAATAACCTCGAACCTAGTTGTACCACGTTTTGTCACGCCCTCGCTACGGCGTTGATAGCAACTCTTAAGCTGGGAACACACTGCCGACACGTCACGTTACGACATGCAACATTATGGCACTGATTTCTACTCACCGGCATGTAAAAAAGTATAATAATAAGTAAATATATAAGAATTAACTATCTAAGTTTATTTGATATACCAATTACAAGCCAATAAATAGCGGCGGGCAGATAATATATCTTTATTTGAAACGTGCTTCGTGAGCATCTGAATAGATGCGTCACGTGTCGTCATATATGTACTAATGTTAAATTCCATGCCAGCACGTGACGTGTCGGCAATGTGACCCCTGCTTTAGGGATCGTGCACAAATTACGTAACGATTGTGACAGTGTTACAAGAAGTAACACTATCAAAACTGTAATAACTTGGGTACCTAGGAACTGATGCAAAATACATTTCATCTTTCATACTTTCCATGAATTCCAAAAAATCATCCATCTCATTTGAAACCAACAGCCAAAATGGAAATTTGGGATATAGGTAAGTTGCGGTGTATCAGCATATTTTCAACTCAGGAGTCTGTGGTCAAGCGTTGAACAGACCTTTCAGAAACACCCTGTATAGCGCGTAGTAATCATTAGGAAGTTCAAATTTTAGTGGGATACTTTTAAGTAATAATACAATAACGGTAACTATAAACATTTACTTTATAATTACATCAACGTTACCAGGTGAGACAAGTTCGAACTGTCATAATTACCTCAGTTTAACACTCAATAAAATATTTAATATCTAAAATTTCTAAACCGTAACAGCAGTCCTAGTTAGTCCAGTTCTGGCGGCTGAATTTTAAAGCTTATATCTGAAAAATGGTGGGGCCAAATTGTATAAAATTTTCACTAGGTATTCATCCACTATTTGAGATTGTACAGTTTTTGAATAATTGAGTTATGAATACAGGCGTTTTTAAAATACGAGTAAATATCACGTTTTTAAAACATATAATTGCTATAATAACTTAACGCCTCTTTAGAAAATTAACAAATTACGCATATTTATGTATTTATGTAATGAATAAAGTATCTTTAGCGTGTAGTTTGAGTGAAATCGGTTAAGTATTTTTTGAGATATAAGCTTTCAAACTCAACCGTCAGAACTTTTTATTTCAATAATAGGTGTACGGAAATACCTGTAAATAACACTCGAGAGGTTATTACAAATAGGCGAGAAACGTATTATGTACATCAAAACATAATCTGTATTCGTAGAATTATAAATTTTTTTCTCTCTTGTTTTTCCAAACACCGCATTTCCCAATTAGTCCCACGGTAATTATATCGACAGTCTCGGGCTCAGCGACAATCTACTAACAATTCGGTAGATAATGATCTTCGTTTTACCGATTTTATCGTTTTTATGTAGTTAAGCATTATATCAGTGTTTTTATTTATAGTATCTAATTATTATTCTGCATCACCGTGATTTGAAATAAAAAATCGAATATCTCGGGAACAACCCCGTCGATGGAAAGCAGTTGCATTTTAAATATAAGCGTAAAAATATTACTAGAAATTAGTAATTTGATTTTAATTACTCGGGTGACCAATTTTAGCATAGTCATTTAAACGACTAGGTAGTTATTACTCAGTAGTTAAATGTTACAACAGGGTGTACTAAAATTAAAAAGTTTACCCTTTAATCTGATGTATTTACTAGAGTATAATCCCTAATTTCACTTTTAATTAAGAAGTTTAGAAAATGAGTCGTTATGAAAAACAAGTAAAATAAATCAGTTTTGCTGATCATTGCTAATCATTGCTATAATTGTAAATGATTTTAAATGACGAAATAAACGAAAATTTAAGTAGAGATATGACAAAAATTGAACGTCTGATGTGTAGGTAAACAGTAATTGAATTGGGAAGCACCGAAATAATAAATGTAATTGTGCGTGTTCTAACAAAATAGACTGACTAAATTGGAAGCTACCCAGTCAATTAATGAAGAATTATTTTTATTGTAGTTTAATTTCACTAACAAAATATAATAATAGTAGTTGCAAATTAAATCGGCACAATTTGCTAAACCCAGTTCAATTACCTGCCGACTGTTAACATTGCTATTAATTAAATGATGACTACGAAAAAATATCATCATTTAAATTTGTTACAGATTAATTTATTCAAAGTAAGCGCTATTCAAATTACTTGGTATTGTCGGCACAAAAAGACAAATTCACTCAAATTATTATCTAATCTAACATAAAACTTTTATCGTTTAATAAAACAGAAGTGAATTATTTTATGAAAATAACTACAATTATTCAGAACAAATGTATTTATCGTTATCAAAAAGCAAAGCACAGTCAAACATCCATATAACGAGCTTCTTAATTTCTCAATATACATAATATTTGTCCTGAACACTGCATTTTTAGATGAAAATACATATAAAACTGTTTCTAAATAACGAAAAATATCTTTCTTATCTTAAATGGACGCCATATTGAAATTATACATGATTAAATAGAATTTTCTTTCCTCTTTTCAACGATATATAACAACATAGTATGTTTAAGTAAAAAATTATTCACAATATTAATTGTTTTTATTTTTAATCACAACAACGTGTTATAATACATAGATGAAAAAAGGAAAAAATCTATCGAATCATGTAAAAACTCAATATGGTATCTATTTAAGATAAGAAAGTTGCTATCAATATCTCAGAAACCGCCATCTTGAATTTTATTTTGACCTAATTTTTAAGTTTACCTAATCAAATCAAGTAATTTTTATATTAAACATTTTTTTTCATGTCTTTTATAATTACGGAGACATTTGTCTTAAAAAAAGTCGCAATTTTAAGTTTTTTTTTTAATAACTTCTAAACTGTTTGGAATTTAAAATTTATCTAAACAGAATCTGAATCCGCACTCAAAACTGCAGCACATTGTCCATTTAACCAAATTTCTATCTTTAATAATAAGAAAGATAACCATGGTGTACTACTCAAATTGGGGCAGACTGTAAACATATTTACAAACAATTAACATAAGTATATCAATAAAACAAATATTCCAAAACGTCGATCAAAATTTTCAATTATAATCCCAAAAGGTACAGTCGCACACAAAATTAATGCGCGCACTCTTAAAAATATCAACTTGTTAAAACAATGCCCAAGTATAATTTATTATTAAACGAAATTTAAAAATCGACGAATTTAACTATTTTTGCAAATGTTTCGTTAACAACGAATTGGATTACAGGGACCTCGTGTTGTAATAATAGCCCATCGTCTTGGTTGCGCGCATTAATTTTATGCATAACTGTACTACGTAAAATGGCATTTTTAGCCCCACATGCTATTAATTTTGTAACAAAAAAAAGACACCTAACTGACAAATGAAATGGTTTTAATGAAAAACATCAATTTTATTAGTATTAATTTTCGAACATCGCGTTCTTTTAAAAAAATAAACAAATAAAATCACCTATATTCTACGTTTAAATTACCTTTTAATTTCGAAGTAAATAGTTTTTAGAACCATCCAAAAACATAATTAGGCCCAGGAAGTCTATAAAATATTTTCTTGTGCCGTACGTGCTTTAGGTGTTTATAAAGTTTTCTGCCAACTTTTTGATCACTACAACAAGTATATCACAGTAAATTTTTTAAATGTCATCACATCGAGCATCAAGAAATATTAATTCAATATTATTAGTCATTAATTTCGCACAAGTAGATATAAAAAAAGATAATATTTTTATTATTTAATACAATTAATGTATTCAACCATAGCATCTAGTTCTAAACTAGTTATATTTCGTGTGTTAAATCTATAATTTCATTTCCAATAATTTTATATTTAGGTTGTTAAGCATGCTAAAAATATCAACTAAAAATGTTAACTTTGTTACTTAAGTAAAGTCCCCTTCAACTGGAAAACTATTTTGAGTTCCAATAGCTTTCGATAGGGCTAATCTTTTGTTCGTTTCGATTAATATAAAACAGATTCCAAATAATGAGCAACGCTTTTATGATAAACTCTAAATAGAGTGTGCCTCCTCAATACTATAAATATTTTTAATAATTCAGTTTGCTACACTAGCTCATTAGACGAACTGAAATATAAGCCCAGATTCTCATCAAATATTCAATAATTTGTAATAATTTTAAATTATAGTAAAATCTTTTTCTAGAGTATAAAATAAGTCTAAACCTCTTAATGGTGGGGGGGAGCTAGCTGTAATGATTTAAAACATATTTTCCTTATCAACAGCATTGTTGTCATCATTGATATTAATGGATTGTTCGTTGAGGGCCCTGTGAGATATGATTGATTGTTATCTGTGTAATAAGTTTAGTTATTGTAATCTTATTGTTAATTAATGTTACATATTTGTTCATTTATTTTATTTTGTTTTATCCTGTAAATTGATCATAGTTCTGTTGAGCAAATACAGCTTTATTATTATTAACATATTTTCACTTATTGTTAGTTTCCGAAAAAATTGCATTTCAAATTTTAAGTACGATCCTGTCTTCGTCGTTTGTGTGTTTGATTTTGTGCTACTAGTGAACTTTTTCGCGATGTTTTCCAATGCGGAATAATTATAGATTCTTTAAAAACAAATCAGATCCGTATTTATTCCTATTATTTGATACAAATTCCAACCAAAATTGTTAAAGTTCGATAAACAAATATGACGTTTATCATCTTGTCGAATAGTTATTTCATATACTCCCTTTTCGCCTCTTAAAAGCTTTCGAGTTATTTTAGTTACATTTTTGACGGGTCTTTAAAATTTTGGGCTGAAAATAAGATCTCAACTAGGAAGACTTAAGCGGTGTTTACATTAGAATCGAGTCGCAAGGAGTAATATGTATACGTCTGACTATCTACGACACAGTCGTGGCTTAACGCTAATGTAAACACCGCTTTACATAAACAGTGGCAGATTTACAGTAAATTATCGTGTATTTTAGGCAATATGGGAAAATCTGAATAAATTACTTAATTAAAATAAAAAAAATCTTGGTCAACGATTTAATGAGAAATGAAGAGGTAAAATAAAGGACTTAACATCTTTATTATTAACAATTTTGAAACATGCCGTCATTTCCTATAAACGTTATGTGCCCTTTATTGTTGTCCAATAACAGAAAAAAAAAGATTCTGAAAATTGCAATTTCTTTATGAAGGTGTTATAAAGCGAATTTGACAACGATGCTCTAAAATTAAAAAAAGAAACTATAAATTAACCTATTTGTTATTTTTGACGACAATTTAATAACAGCTAATTATTTGATCCGTCTATTTAACGTTTTAATTTATATTTCAATTGGTTTCCATAAAAAAAATACCAGAACCAAAAATACCGGAAAAATTTACCAGACATATTGCCAAATTTATTCTTCAAGTTTTTGCGAGTAACTACAAAAATGCAGTAGATAGAATTATTTTATTATTTTTCCTAGGCCTCATTAAGTCTCCTACAACGCGCTGTAGAGTTGGTGCATCATTTTGTAATCGCCCTGTATAAGTTCTTAATATTTGATAAAAAATAGTAGATAAAATTTTAAATAGGTACATTTACGTTTAAGTTGATAATAGAATTTTATATTTAAATGTTTTATAGAACACACAGGGTGCGTCAAAATTCACCTCCCAGCGTTCGGACATGTATTCTACAATTAAAAATAAGACAAAAATGAAGAATACCAAAATCCCGAAAGCGAAACAGTTTTCGGACAAATTTAAGAGATTGCAAATGTGTATTGACGAAAATTGTGACGTTTGCCAACCCATAGTTGACCCGACCCAGATGTTTCTTCGTTTTTAATATTTTAAGTAACTTTTTTGTATTTAAGTTTGTTATAATTACACGAAATATTAAAGAACGTGAATTTTTCTTTTCAAAATACCCAGAAAACGGTCTTGTTTTCGGGATTGTTATTCTTCGTGTTTGTTTTATTTTTAATTTTAGAATATATATTCGAGCGCTGGGGAGTGAATTTTGACTCACCCTATATAACATATACGGTTGTAGGTATTTATGATTTATTGGAAATGCATATTATAAAATTACCGTAACTAGTTTAGTTTTACGTAAATTCTTTTTATTAGTAAGAAATTTGAATTGTATGATTTTATATAAATTTCTTAGTCTCGTCTTATTTATATTTCCTCACAATCGATACGGTTTGGTTGATGAAAAGGCGCGCGCGCGCTTGTCGTTTTTGATGTAATTTTTCTCAATACACATCGGTCTTTATATTTCAATCAATTGTGTTACATTAAAACGTTAAAATGTTTTGGTGGTCGAGCTGTTCTTTTTTAAACAAGTAAGTACTTTAATTGCTAACAATTTTGTGAATGTTTTACAACGGACTTAGGTAAATACAGATTTTTAACATATAATTTAAAAATTAAATTAAACGATATGTTGTCAACTGTAAATTACGTTGTGACCTTTTAAAATGGCGGTGATAATAGATAATGATTAGAATATAGGTTATCTTCCATAAACTCGTCAAAGTTCTTTGTTAAATGAAAACAAAAATCAAACTTATACTTCTGCAGTCAAAAATTGCATTTAAATATCGAAATAGCTACAAGTTCAAAATAATAGGTTTAACATTTTTTTAACATACCAATCACACTTTTATATATGATAAATATTACATTATTTTCCAAAAAATACACAAATATATGATTAACTCAAACAAATAAGCTAATGTAAATAAAACAATTAAATTATATTTAACGCGATCAATAGATAAAATGTTCTTTCTATAATTTTGACGTTCCTTACTTTTTTCATTCGCTATAAAAGTATATAGATTGGATTGAATTTTTAAAGAATAAGGTCTAGTTCAGATGACCGGCGCTTTACGCGCGTAGAAATATTTTGAGTGTACACGTGGAAGCGTTTGACGCGCCTAGAACTCGTAATTTCAGTTAATTTTAGTCATTTATCGAGAATGGACATGAAGAAGTTGTTGTTTATGGGTTATCTACATCTCCTTTATCGCAAAACATGTGCACTAGCTCTTCCCAAACCAATCTTTTAACAATTTTATTTGAATAATCTTTGGGTTTCGTGTCCCAAATCGCAGGTCTTTCAATTAAATGTCATCGATAAATAAATAAGTGAATAAATAAATTCGTCTCCGTATATTTTTACGTAGATATGCTACTAAACTGCTACTGTTCGCTTCACCTTAGTTTAGCGGTTGAAAAAATGTAAAATCGTTCGCAGTATTTAGGTAGTTGTTAATAACTTCCCGATAATATGCACAAATTTGCAAAACAGACTTATGATTCCGCTTATGTCTGAAAGTGTTATATATTAGCAAGTAAACGATATTTACAATAATCAAAATGAATTATCGCAATTGCAATGTGACGTTCGTACTCGAATTTCGCAGGAAAACTGTGTACATAAGTAGGTACTTATAATAGAAATTTCACACCATAGCTACGATTAAAATATTAAATCAAATTAGTTGCAGTGTCGTATGTAAAAGTGGTCAGTATAATAATAGTCCAAGAGCTGGTGAACATTTTCACATCCGAGTTTGTACCTCTTGAAATTTTGTAGGAAGGTAGTTTTTTTAAGTCTGGCTAGGGAATGGACCACCATTTTAAGCAACTCCGGTTTCGAACTACCCCACAATCGTTTAAAATTGCAAAAAAAAGGGGTGAAACATTGTCGTTTGTACCTCTTGAAATTTTGAAGGAAGGTAATTTTTTTAAGTCTGGCTAAAGAATTGACAGTCTGGCTAAGCAACCCCGGTTTCGAACTACCCCACAATCGTTTAAAATTGCAAAAAAGGGGGGAGACATTGTCGTTTGTACCTCTTGAAATTTTGAAGGAAGGTAGTTTTTTTAAGTCTGGTTAAGAAATTGACAGTCTGGCTAAGCAACCCCGGTTTCGAACTACCCCACAATCGTTTAAAATTGCAAAAAAGGAATGTGAAATTGTAAGGAGAATTGTAGTGAGATTTCTATCTCATGAAATTTTATAGAAAAGTAGTCATTTTTAAGTCTTCTTGAGGAATGAATCACCTGATTAGGTAAATACGTCCGCGAACTACCCCTAATCGTTTAAAATTAAAATATATTCGAAATTTTCATTTGTACCTCTTGAAATTTTGTGAGAAGGTAGCTCTTGTACGTCTGGCTAAGGAATGCACAGTCTGGTTAAGCAACTCCGGTCGCGAACTACTCCTTAGTCGTTTAAAGTTTTAAAAAATGGGTGTGAAATTCTAATTTCTATGTTTTGAAATTTTGTAGAAAGGTAAGTTTTGTTTTAAGTCTCGAAGAGAAATAAACCACCTGATTAGGTAACTCCGTTCACGAACTACCCCTAATCGTTTAAAATTAAAATATATTCGAAGTTTTCATTTGTACCTCTTGAAATTTTGTAGGAAGGTAGCTCTTGTACATCTGGCTAAGGAATACACAGTCTGGTTAAGCAACTCCGGTCGCGAATTACTCCTTAGTCGTTTAAAGTTTTAAAAAATGGGTGTGAAATTCTAATTTCTATGTTTTGAAATTTTGTAGAAAGGTAAGTTTTGTTTTAAGTCTCGAAGAGAAATAAACCACCTGATTAGGTAACTCCGTTCACGAACTACCCCTAATCGTTTAAAATTAAAATATATTTGAAATAGTCATTTATACCTCTTGAAATTTTGTAGGAAGGTAGCTCTTGTACATCTGGCTAAGGAATACACAGTCTGGTTAAGCAACTCCGGTCGCGAATTACTCCTTAGTCGTTTAAAGTTTTAAAAAATGGGTGTGAAATTCTAATTTCTATGTTTTGAAATTTTGTAGAAAGGTAAGTTTTGTTTTAAGTCTCGAAGAGAAATAAACCACCTGATTAGGTAATTCCGTTCGTGAACTACCCCTAATCATTTAAAATTAAAATATATTTGAAATAGTCATTTATACCTCTTGAAATTTAAATCATCTCTATTTCACACCTATTATGAAAATTTTTACAGGAAGCATGGCGATGTCTATGACGGGCCGATATGCCTTCCGATATAAGGCCTCTCTCGCACTCACGTGTCTACGTAATGCTCTCTCCGTCGTACTAATGTAAAAATACTATTTTCCGATTTTTTTTTGACGCTAAACCGCCAGATTTGTCTGGCTTACGACACTTTTTTCTTTTAAATATTATTAACAAGCTGCTGTAAATACGACAAAAGGTAGAATGTAATTAATGCATTATTTCAAAATGCAACTTTAACACTGTCTGTAACTAGGTTAAAACCGACCTGGCCGTTTGGCAATTATTTTTTCATACTTCAATAGGTATGAGATGATATACATTTCAAGAAGTACGAATGAAAATTTCGAATATATTTTAATTTTAAATGATTAGGGGTAGTTCGCGAACGGAGTTACCTAATCAGGTGGTTTAATTCTCTTCCAGACTTAAAAAAATCTACCTTTCTACGAAATTTCAAGAGATAGAAATTAGAATTTCTCACCCATTTTTTGCAACTTTAAACGACTAAGGGGTAGTTCGCGACCGGAGTTGCTTAACCAGACTGTGCATTCCTTAGCCAGACTTGCAAAAGCTACCTTCCCACAAAATTTTAAGAGGTACAAATGAAAATTTCGAATATATTTTAATTTTAAACGATTAGGGGTAGTTCGCGGACGTATTTACCTAATCAGGTGATTCATTCCTCAAGAAGGCTTAAAAAAAGACTACTTTTCTATAAAATTTCATGAGATAGAAATCTCACTACAATTCTCCTTACAATTTCACATTCCTTTTTTGCAATTTTAAACGATTGTGGGGTAGTTCGAAACCGGGGTTGCTTAGCCAGACTGTCAATTCCTTAGCCAGACTTAAAAAAATTACCTTCCTTCAAAATTTCAAGAGGTACAAACGACAATGTTACACCCCTTTTTTTTGCAATTTTAAACGATTGTGGGGTAGTTCGAAACCGGAGTTGCTTAAAATGGTGGTCCATTCCCTAGCCAGACTTAAAAAAACTACCTTCCTACAAAATTTCAAGAGGTACAAACGCGGATGTGAAAATGTTCACCAGCTCTTGGACTATAATGTATAACAAACAAAAAGGATAAAGTTGTTCACGGCGATGTCCGCGAAATAATTGCACGTTGCTTACAACCTAGAAGAGCAAAATAATGTATCGAACATAGCTCTGCATGCGATAATTTTAATTTAATTGTAATTTTGATTAATACACCCTAATAACATATTTTAATCGGCATATCTTTATAGTCGATGTTGTGTGTAGGCTATTTCTTAAAATGATTCTGCAAAGCTTAAATTTACAGGAGTCGTTTATTGAATTACTTATATAAAGAAATTATGTCAAAAGCCAGGCCGTTCTGGCGGTTGCAAATGCCCACCAGCGAGTATAACTTTAAGGAATGGTAACACAACCGGGGTAGGTTTGCCAGGTCGTTATTTTCTTATTATATTAATATTAAATTATCGTTATGCAAAATTTTAGATTAGCAGAAACACTCAAGTCAAATTAACTATAGTGAATCGAACAGTACCTTAAGCTGGGGACACGCTGCCGACACGTCACGTGCTGGCATGGAATTTTACATTAGTACACATAGGACGACACGTGACGTATCTATTTAGATGTTCACGCAGCACGTTTCAAATAAAGATATATCTGCCCGCCGCTATTATTGGCTTGTAATTGGTATATCAAATAAACTTAGATAGTTAATTCTTATATATTTACTTATTATTATACTTTTTTTATATGCCGGCGAGTAGAAATCAGTGCCATAATGTTGCGTGTCGTAACATGACGTGACGGCAGTGTGTTCCCAGCTTCACGCACGTCAAGCGCTTGTTATCTGAACAGACAGCATCAATTCTTAATATTTCAAAGCGCGCGAACAAGATTCGCGTAAGACGCGCGTAAAATCTGAACGCGCGTTACCATCTGAACAGCTTATGGTACTTCTGTGTATCTTGTTACGCGCGTAAAACGCCGGTCACCTGGAATTTTCTTTCAAGAGTTTCCACTAACAAATAGTCGTCTTTAAAATTGGAGAAGTGGGGGAGGGCAAATGTTCTCTTCAGTGTTGTTGCGTTTTTGTAAATTGTGCTGTAATAATAATATTACGCTTTTAACAAAGACTTTTAACTACATGAAAAGTTGATATTTTCGAGTACTAGCATGTGTTTATTTCTCTAAAATTTCATGCTTGTGATACTGCTTTTACCATAAACTGGGTTGTCTAACATAACTTTTTTCTTTGAAAGCCAATACAACTCTAAACGCGTATAATTTTTAATAAAACGACTTTACGGTATTAATTCGATTATGGGAAAAATAAAATTCTATTTTTAACGGTGTAATATGTAAATATCAAGTTGGTCCAAGTATATTTATCCATCTTGAATTGTATTAGATAAAGAAGTAGGTATTTGTTCCATTCAATAAATGCCTACATTTGTACTTTACTGTCATTATACACAATAGTCAGTACAGTAAAACTTTAATTGTCAAACATATGTAATTTGTTCCTAAAGACTGTTTAGAAACTGATTTGTTCAAAAACTACAACCATTTTCCCATAAGAATTGACGTAAAATGAATTAAAACCGTTCCCGAACCTCAAACGATTTATCTTTATAATAATACTTCATGCATAAAATCATGTATAATGGTAACATATTTAGGCATTGCAAATTCGCGCAAAAGTCTACACTAAGCGGAGGCTACGGTGTACAGTCGAGTGCAAAATTAATGTCGCGGATCCCACGCATTGCGTAGATTCAAAATCGGAATATTAAATACAGTAACTTTGTATTTGTAAGGCGTTTTACTCGTCATACGTACGTAGTCGCCTGCGTAACGCTCGTGATTTGCAGCATTAGTTTTGCACTGCACTGTACATCTCAGTCCATAGAGCATGCAATTTCCAATTTGCCTGATTGAAAATCAAACTGTTCCAGATCCGATACGTTTTTTGAACAGATTTGTTCGAAAAGAGAGTCGATAGAATCGTTCTCCCAACATTGTTGTGAGATTTTATGGCCAACAATGTTGGCCACAAAAATGGTATACGTGAAAGCGAGGCTTTAATACGGCAAATTACCAACAAACATTATATTGTATATAAATATAGAAAATAAATATAAATATAGAATAATGGTCCCAAAAACATGAATTAAATAAAAATAGCTAATTGAAGGAAAATATTCTAACAAATCAAATTAATGAAAGGGCAATTTATCCAAATTATGTAAATGAGACTTATTGTACGATTTATTTTAAGACGATTATAAGTAAAGTAGCAAATGTCATGCAAAAATAACAAACATATTAATTCTAATGTAGTAACGTAATAAAAGCTTATTTCGTAATTCTACTTAGACTTTTTTATAACAGTTTTATGTTTTGAATAATATGGAAAATGCGACGAAAATATCAAATATTAATAATTATAAATATTCGAAGAGACATGAAAATGAAATCGATAACTTGCGTGGGATTTCATCTCACAGTCAGAAAATAAAGATTTATAAGGACCGATCTTTTCATCTTCCAATATATATAACAATTTTTATCCCGCCAATAGAATTTCGGGAAATAACTGTTTCGACGAGCGTTTCCATTGTAAAGTGATAATTTCCTTCCTAGTTACTATAATTTTCAATCGATACATACAACGCGTCCCACGATGTTTCAGTCAGTTAATATCTCGAAAACGGTCAGAATGACGAATATGAAATTTGGTGGTTTTATGCAGCTAACAATGACACTCTTTTTTAATTACTTAAGACTTTTTTGAAACTTTCCATTTTTGCTCACGTAACAGCAACACCAAAATTTTAAACGAAACACTTAATATATTATTACATTTTTGGAAAGTTTATTCCAAGACATATTCAACGATTCCACATTTATTCGGTGTTTTCTTGTAAAACAATTAAAGTATTGACTGTTATTTTATAATAAAACTCCAATAAATATATCGTTGAATTCGTCGTGACACAAACTTTCTAAAAATATAATAATACATTTCGTCTTCAATTCAAAATTTTGAAGTTACTGTCACGTGATCAAGAATATAAAATCGAAAAAAACTGATTAAAAAAGAGCATCACTGTCAACTACATAAAACCATTAAATTTCATATTCGTTTCTCCAACCGTTTTCGAAATATCGGATGATTAAAAAGATTTTCCTTTTTAGAACGATTATTTCTGTAAATTATATCCCTCGCATAAAAATTATATGAAAACAAAAATATCTGTTTAAACGTACACGAAACACAAATACGTAAATCAAATAAAATTGAAAAGGCAGGAATACAACATAACAAAAAAGACCAACATAATGGTTATAAAGGTTTTCTCGACAAAGATGGACAATTTCCAGATAAATAAATAAATTATTAAACAAATAAATTGTTTTTGGTTTATCTATGTATATGATATATACATATTATCACGAGATGTCGATGTCGTCGGAAATAAAACTGTTAAATTGATTATTTCATTATGGTCTATTTTTCGGTTGGACCCTAAGTGACCAACCCAGGTAAAAATTTTGATATTGTACTACTTGAATACGTCATTCAACAAGGTTTTTCAATTTATAGGACGAATGGCATAAAATAGAAAAATGGTACGAAAGATGCATTCTGCGATGTTGTCGAGTAATTTGAGAATAAATGAAAATAAGTGAATCGCCTTCGATACTTCAACGAAATTACACGTATAGGTCGTTCGAATTTTATTCTGATACACGTCATCAATAAAAAGATGACTAGATTGTATATTTGTAATTCAATACAAAGATTGTAAAGCGACATATTCTACCGATGATTTACCTGAACACATATTAAATGACAAATAAAGACTATAATTTATTAGTAGGTACTGTACAAAATACGAGGTACAAGGTGATACCATTGTGTGAAACGTCATCATCTAGTAGCCTTTTATTCATGACGTACATCGTAATAAAAGTAAGTGTTTACTGTACGTTTTTAATGTAGAATTTATATTTCCGGTAAACGAAAGTAAAGTTTTCATGAAATTCTTATATGTATTTATTTCCTTTAAATAACAAAAATAATCAGTTACGTCAAAACGATAGGTGCATAATATAAAAATTAAAATCGCGCAACTCAAACGATCACTGTATACAAAATTGTAAAATTAAAAATATTTCTAAGAAATACCTACATATATTAATAATAATACTAAGCCACCGTGTTAGAGGCGGGTATGAACATAATAATAAATAAAATAAAATAAAAATACTAAATTAATGCTATAAAAAAGATATTTTTAAAATATTTTTTTATACTAATTTTAGGTAAAAGAAAATATTTCATTTATTGTAAAATATATAAAATAAATAAGAATGAATGTACAAAAAACATATTTTGTATTTTATTTTAATTTAATTTTATATTTTTAATATTTTAAAAATATTTTTTACAGTAATTTCAGTTAAATGAAAATAGCATTTCATTGATTATAAAATAAATAAGAATGAATGTATAAAAAAATATATTTTTATTTTTATTTTAGTTTAATATTATATTTTTAATATTTTAAAAATAGTTTTTTACTGTAATTTTAGGTAAATAAAAATATTTCATTTATTATAAAATAAATAAGAATGAATGTGCAGAAAAATATCTCTATTAATAGACATTTGTTTTATTTCATTTTTCTTATCACTTTTTGTCTATACTCCGAAAAGTATCGAATAATAAATTGTGTATTAGAGGTGATTTTATTTTAAATTTCTTCATACTTTTATAGGTTTCTACGTGAATGATCTTTTTTTTGTAAGGTTAGAAACAATTTTAAAAAGATTGAAGTATCTCTTATTTATCGAAGTTTTGATATTACATTTTTTTATTTCCGTATTAACTGTTCAAGTTCGTGATACCCATTTATTTTTTAGGTTTTATTAGTTTTTATTTTAATTTTTGCTTGAACGGTTGTAAAAGAACAAGGGTAAAGAAACTCTATTAACCTTTTGTAATATTTTTATTGATTTCGTTTATTACAAATTTACGATTTTTATATTACACATTATCTGAAAATAAAATACTATTTTTGCGCTGGTTACGTATAACCACAGATAGGAATAAAAATACATACTTAAATGAGTCATTTTGGTTGTAAAAACTGATAAGTTTAAACTGCTGTATTATTTATTTTCGAATTTTGATAAACTTTCGCACTTTCTTCAAAACATATTTTTATAACTTGTAATGAACATTACCGCATATACGAGGCGCGTTTTTTAAGTAAGTACCGTTCTGGAATTAAAAAAAGACGTGCAAAGATATCGCAATAATTTTATTTTTACATGAAAGCCTGTACCTTAATCTACTTTTCTACATAATTTCCGTGAATATTGAGGCACTTGTCATAACGTGGCACCAGTTTTTGAATACCCTCCTCATAAAATTCTGCCGCCTGACTTGTTAACCACTGTATCACAAATGTTTTGACTTCGTTATCGTCTTGAAGATGCTGACCACCCAGGTGTTTCTTCAAGTGCAGGAACAAATGGTAGTCGCTGGGCGCCAGATCAGGGCTGTATGGAGGATGATCTAGAGTTTCCCATTTAAAAGATTTGATGAGATCTTTGGTCCGATCATGTGCACAGTTTTTGGGACAGAAAAGGAGTATTGCTAGTGGAGTTTCTGCCTCGTAATGAGACAATCAATGCAGCGTCTTATTGTGAGACATTGAACAATCTGCGTCGTGCAATCCAGAACAAAAGACGTGGCAAGTTGAGTAAGGGTATCGTTTTGCTGCATGACAATGCCCGTCCACATGTGGCTAATCGGACCAAAGATCTCATCAAATCTTTTAAATGGGAAACTCTAGATCATCCTCCATACAGCCCTGATCTGGCGCCCAGCGACTACCATTTGTTCCTGCACTTGAAGAAACACCTGGGTGGTCAGCATCTTCAAGACGATAACGAAGTCAAAACATTTGTGATACAGTGGTTAACAAGTCAGGCGGCAGAATTTTATGAGGAGGGTATTCAAAACTGGTGCCACGTTATGACAAGTGCCTCAATATTCACGGAAATTATGTAGAAAAGTAGATTAAGGTACAGGCTTTCATGTAAAAATAAAATTATTGCGATATCTTTGCACGTCTTTTTTTAATTCCAAAACGGTACTTACTTAAAAAACGCGCCTCGTATTATAAATAATAAATCATCGAAGATAAAAATCGTCACGTTTTATTTTAATCTACGCAGTGCACTTTTGGAGCCATTTTAATCTTAAAGTGTACTCATTTTGGATTAAACAACTCATTGATTAGTTTTCTCTTTACTATAATACATAGTCGAGTAAATAAATCCGAAAAATTGTGAAAACTTCGATACTGACAAGAACAGGATCGATTTTGATTAAACTTTTTTTAAAATGTATGTTATACTACATTATTTGAAATCAGAAACATTCCGGGTGGCGCACTCAAGTGTATTGTTTAAACAATCATTACCGTAAAATAGGGGATGTCCAGGAAATGGTAAAAAATTTCTCGGTAACGTAAAACCAAGTCAAAATAATGCCACAAATTCCTATAAATATTTTTCCTACGGCGGTGCCTGTTGAGATAATCACCCCCAAAGTTGAAGAGTAAAAATCAATTTTTTTTAAATAAACTTTTTATTTTTCGTTGTAATTTAATAATTTTACCTACATAATAAATTACGGTCTTTACAACGGTCTAATAGATCTTTTGATATCATATCAGGAAGCCAAGGATGCATTACACCTAACCTTTCTAACCTAAAAATATTTCAGAGGTTTAAGCTTTTAGCTTTTTAAGGTCGTTTTCGGATTCCCCAAACATTTTAGGATAAAAAAGGTACTCTTGTTTAATTTCGATAAAATAAACCATATTCCATAATATCTAGAATTCTTTGCATCTTTATTATCTAATATGGTTTATTTTATCAAAATTAAACAAGAGTGCCGTTTTTATCCTAAAATATTTGGGTAATCCAAAAACGATATTAAAAATTAAAAAACTTAAAACCTTTGAAAAATGTTGAGGTTAGAAAGGTTAGGGGTACTGTGCTCCGACTCTCGTGAAGTGATATCAAAAAACTTATTAAACCATTTTAAAGACATTTATTTATTACATACATGTACCAAAAATTATTAAATTTCAACGAAAAATAAAAGTGTTATTTAAAATATTGATCATTACTCTTCAACTTGGGGGGGGGGGGTGGGGTGAATTTCTCAACAGGAAAGCACCATGTCCAAGAAATAGTAGAAAATCTCTCGGGATCATATAAATTATTTCACAAGTTCCCATAATTTTTTGGCTACGGCGCTCCTCTGTTGAGATATTCATCCCCAAAGTTGAAACATAAGACTCAATTTTTAATTACCTAATATTTTTATTTTTCGTTGAAAATTAATAATTTGTAGTAAACATACGTAATAAATAAAGCTCTTTAAAATGGTGTAATAGGATTTTTTTATATTATCTTAGGAGAACCAGGGTGCACTACTCTTAACCTTTCTAAGCTTAATATTTTGCAGAGATTTAAGTTTTTAAAGTAAAATTATTTTCGGATTCCCTAGACATTTTAGGATAAAAACGGTACTCTTGTTTAATTTTGATAAAATAAACCACATTCGAGAAAATCATACATAACGAATAAAAGATGCAGTGAATTCTAGATATTATTTATACCTGGAATACCTATGGTTCATTTTATCGAAATTAAACGAGTACCTTTTTATCTTAAAATGTCTGGGGAATCCGAAGATGCAGTTAAAAGTTTAACAGATTAAACCTCTGAAATATTTTGGGGTTACAAAGGTTAGGCCGTTAGAGGTAGTACATCCTTGACTCCTATGAGGTGCTATCAAAAGACCTATTAAACCATTGTAAAGATCCTAATTTATTATGTGTGTACAGTCAAATTCGTATATTTTGTCGCGTCACCTGTGTTCGTTTTTATCGTAAGACTCAGAAAAAAAAATTACTGTCCGTTTTTATTTATTATCCCACGTGTCCCTTTTTACAATTCAAAAACTACTGCCACCCTTCATTCCTTTTGATCCTCTCTCTTCGCTCGTTGGCCTGCGATCACATCTCGCGGAATAAAACATATGAACGTGGTTGTACATCAAAAACTATTACATTCTAACGAAAAATAAAAATTTTATTTAAAAAATCGATGTTTACTCTTCATCTTTGGGAGTGAATATCTCAACAGAGGTGGGCTGTAAGAAAAATATTTATAGGAACTTGTGACATTATGTTGACGTGGTTTATACGCTTCCGAGAGATTTTTCACCGTTTCCTGGACACCCCGTATTTTGTTGTAATAAATTATTTAAACAATACAAATATTTGAGTGCGCCAACCTAAATGTTTCCGATTTCAAATAATGTACTATAACCAACATTTTTTAAAAAGTTTTATCAGAATCGGTGTTCTGTAAGTAAAAACCTAATTTGACTCGACTAATACTTTCAATAATGACGATGGTTTCGTCGAGCTATAGCCACATAATTATTACAGAAGGTAGTGATTTAAGTACTTAATTAAATAATAATGATTAATGATTATTTATCGGAATGATAAAATTTATTTATTAATAAATGTATAATATCTTAAAAATTAATGACCAGTTCGATTTGATTATTATACAGTCATCAATTAATTCAATGGAGAATTTTCACAGCAGGTGTAAATGTAGCAAAGATTTGAAGACACGATGTAAATATGTAGAACCTCCATTTTCAGCATTTTTGTCGTTCCTATCAATTTAGATATGTACATATTTAGCTATAGAATACAAGCATGAATGATTTGGTGCAATGTATGATCTAAATCAACAGTTCCCAAACTGTTTTGATCATAGAATCCTTAAGATGATTTTTTTTTCGCGGAACCCAGTTTGGGAACCGTGGATCAATATATAAACATTAATGAACGTACTGATAAAAAGGTTACAATAAAATTTCTTTTTAAATCACGTTTTACCAAGAGTGCATAAAGGAAGCAGAAAACATGTCGCTTATAATGTTAACTAGCCGTAACTCGAGTTTCATTTACTTTTCGTAGCCCAAATGTTTACTGTAGACAAACAAAAAAAAACGGGACAATAGCCTTTTTTATCAAAGCCTCAAAGATAGACCGTGCTAAGAATCTTTATTTACGGTCGAGTCCTTACAACGAAACTAATGATTAAGATGCGTTTCATTTAATTAGTATAAGTGACACTGCATGCACTGTTAATGACTATAATAGTTACGAAACAATACAAAATATACTTACCTACTAAAAAATGCGCCATTTCTATTATTAGATTGAAGAAGTTGTCCATTTTTAACCAGTTAAAATTTTTAAAATATTAACTATAAAGGACTATTTAAAAATTTCCGTTATAGTTATTTAGAATTAGATGTAAATATTATTTGTACTTTAAACTTTCTATTTACTGCTTAAATATTAGATATCTATGTATATTCTATTTATTTTATTTTATATTTTTATTTCTTTTTTTTTGTATCAAGCATCAATTATTAAAATTGTTTTAAATTATCTACAAATTAGATTCTTTAATTTTATAAGCTGTCAGTAATTATTTGAAATATTTAAAAAGAAAATGAAAAGTCTAATTTCATCATTATCAATTAGATATTTAATATTTTTTTTGTCTTACCTTTTTTCATTCACTATTATTATTTATATTTTATTATAAAATGGAGGCGTGGAAAGCCAAAAGACACCTGGAGGAAAAGCATCTATCTTCATTTTATAATAAAAATATAAATACTATATAATTAAATTTACTTGTAAGAAGGACGATTTATATAATCAAATACTATACAAAAATTCAAAGGACTTAGTTAGGATTTTTGAAAAATTTTCGAAAACAGCTAACGTGTTAAAACAATTTAAACTAGTGTATTTCTAGTTAAAGAAATATTTCCAATTTTCTTCATAATTACCTCAAATTATATCTTTCGTTGCAATTTAATCATTATGTCCTTACCTTACGGGAGTACAATAGGTCTCTATAGCGTCGCAGTACAGGGGACCAACTGGCGAACCAATCCAAGTAAAAAAAAAAGGGCTTACCATCATATTTTTTTGGACACCTCGTATACTTTAAATAAATATTCAGACATGCAATAAAATTTAAAAAATACTTTGAAAACCCTGAAAAATACTTACCTTTTAACAATATCATACACAAAAAACATTTGACTTCATTTTTTTTTTCAGAAAAAGTTTTTGCTTCTTGTTTTTCTTGCTTATACTAAAATTACAATAAAAATAACCTTCGGACTTGTACTACTTATTAAACTATACTCCAATTTTTAAGAAAGTAATAATAGGTTAATCCTATCTAACTTCTACATAGCAACAACAGTTTGAAACATTTGTTGGTAACTGGAAGTGGATTTTGACACAAAAAATTGAAAACAGTAAAAACAGAATTTTTTTTAAATTTTTTGCTCTTTTACGATTTACCTTTGTTTTGAAGATTTATTGTATTTTATGCCCTTGATAAAATATGGGTTAATAAGAAATCGTTCCATAACTTGCGTTCATTATTTAAATTGTAAAAATATAATTAGTATTGTCTGATTTATTTTCATAATACGGTGAAATAGTAATATAATAAAGATAGATTGAACTGATAAGAATCATTATATTCTATAACTATGTATATAAAAATAGAAATGAAATAAAACGTAAAATAGAAAATGCGTGACAATCAAAATCCCATGAGAGTTGATTATGTTCCATTGTCAACGCTATTTGATTAGATGTTTCTTCAATAGAAATCGCGTTTCATACGTCAAAACATATCTTTTGTATATCAACTTCAAAATTAACAATGCAACTATCTAAATGGCAAATCGTATGTAATTTTCATTGTGTATTTGTAAAGTTCGTCAATTTATTGTTTATAAAACGATATAATAATGATAAAAGAAACATAATTCCAACTACTAATAATAATAGAAATATTAGTTATTGGTAATTTTTTTTTCCTGTTTATAACTTTGGACTCATCAATTAGGGAATTGATCTCCAAATCTTGTTAGTAAATCTGATTAGTATTACGTTCAGAAATGTCCATCGTTGCAGCGGGATTCGAACCCGCAGCCATGAGTTGCTAGAAGGCCGTCGACAAGGCTTACCTTCTAGACCACACGGCTCCTTTGGTAATTTAAATAGAAATATTATTAGATACAAATCTAACATATAATTATACTAAAGCGTTGTACTATATATAAATATCTATACATACATACAAGGTGTTAGGTTCCTAAGTGTACATATTAATATCACTGTTAGACCATCTCATATGAAGAAAGAAACTGTAACTCAGTCAGATGAAAACTAAAAATTTATGGAGATATAGTTTTTTTTAGCGAGTGACTTTATTTTACTCTACCGATCTAATGAGATAAAGTGTATCTCGAGATCTACTGGGCCGATCTTAACGAAGTAGAATAAATACTCTCTCGTACAAAATAGTAATAATTTCGGTTAAGTGTCAAAAACTTTTACAAAGTCGCATGTTTTATAGTTTTTTACAATTTTTTGTCAACCTTAACCTATATTTTTTTATTTAATCATATTTCTCATAAAAATTGCTGTAAATTTTGTCTTTGGCCCACCTAATAAAAGTGAATAATAAAACAGTTACAGCTGTCGGAACTTGATGATAAAAAGGTATAAAGGTATAAATGATAAAGATACAAACAATATGTACACTTACAAGGAAGGTTACCCAAAGGGTGCACACCGATTTTCATGAACATTTTATCATAGCAACTACCACCCAATGTTTGCGATGTTTTGTGAAAAAATTAGCTGCCATAAAGACTTCGTTTACGTTTTATTCAATAAAGTTGGTAAAATGGTGATTTTCAAATTCATAGGGTTATCAGAATGGATTTAGATATAGGTTTGAAATTCGTAACATTTAATTTTGAGGTCATTTTGTACATTTTAGAATAAAAAATTTTTCATGCGTATTTTTGAGCACGGCCGCCATTTTGAATTTTTTAAAACGGAAACTTGAGGTATGTTATATATCATTGGAAAGCTCATTCTTTTCTCTGTCTAACCATCTAAAAATTGTATGGGATTACATTAGGAAAAATTGAGATAAATAGAAAAACGTTTTTCATATACCTATTCGTGCGGCTATTATTATATTGTCATTTAAATGTCAATATTAATGTCATATTAAATATTGTCATTTCTGCATTGTTATTCTCGAATCTATTAGGAATCCAACATATTGTATTTTTAAATATTGAGTGGGTTTAAAGTAATAAGTAAATATAACAAAAATACGCAGAAGGAAGGTTACCTAATATGGGATATATTCTACTTTTTCTGTTATTACTCATTTCCCGTATATTACAGAAATATAATTATTTTACCTTTACAGAATTATATGAAGGCAGTTTTCAGAATTTATAGATGAAAAAAATTGAAACGAGGTGTAAAATAGCTACAGAAAATATCGCTTTTGCAATAGGAAACAAAAATCTTCATATTTATGCACAAGAATCATAAGAAATTGTATTTTGACACACAAAACACTAAAAAATGATAGAAATTATCGGATCCATGCGTCATAGAATCTGAGCATCTTCACTAAAGCAACGTATAAAATTACAAGAGTTTTTGACAATGTTCTGAATAAAACTTGTCCACGGCGTTTTCCCCAAAATTTACAAAGAACATTAATAACGAACTTTCTTATTTTATTACCCAGATGAAGACAGTAGCCACAGAAGCTAATTGTTCCGCCGAAATGTTTTTTGACGATAACCGATCTGACTCGAAGCGCATCTGGGAGAATTATGAGTTAAATTTGTCAAATAGCAAAGACTTTCGAAATTTGTATTCACAAACATTATCTATAGTTGTTAGCGAATTTTCATAGAAAATAAAACTATTGCAATCTGTCTGATGACGGGACCCAGAGGTGCCACTTTGGATATTTTCTCCAATCTCGACCCCTAGATCACGAAAATATACATAGGTCGTTCATTATATATTGTATATAATCAAACCTTGGAGACACAATTATGGTCGCAATTTTGATCGTAGGAGGCTGAAATTTGAACAATGTATTGCTTTTACGAATACGAAGAACGAGTTCGTTAACCAGCCAAATCGACCGCCCGTTTCAAAATGGCGGCCGATCAAAAAATGTTAAACCTATTGCGAGTAATCTCGGTTATTAATTATTGGATCGATAATGCGAGGTATGTTTTAGAATCACCATACAATTCTCTATCAAACATCTCCCTTTATAATTTTCGATAGAATGCGCTGTTTTCAGGATAATCGGGAAAAAGTGATAAACATTTGTTTAATTCTTATAAAAATACTTTTGAGAATGTGTCTCTAGTAAATGTAATTTTTCGAAAGATGTAAATCTTTCGAGAAAAATAAAAAAAAGAAGTTTTGAGACATATTACATGGAAATTCGATACCGACGCTTACGCGCGGTCGGATCTTTTTTTTGTAACTAGCGCGTTGACCGTTTTGAAATACAAATTTTTATATGGACGTTTGAAAGTTTTTATTTCAGTGTAACTTCTATAATCGTTACATGAATTTTTAACGCAATAACGAAAATAGCGAATAGGATTTTACGATAATATTTACAAAGAAACTATTTTAGTGGCGATCAATATGAATGTCTTGAAATAACCACAGCTAAGTAAGTGTTAATGCAATGTTAGCTAGTAGAAAAATCATTTCAACGACTGTATTTTGAAATTTCTGTATGGATTTTAGTCGTTCTCGTAATATTATAATAGTTTGGTAACAAAATTTAATATTTATTCTCGATTTACGTGCAACACGAAATCCCCTTATTTATTTAGAGCTGGACTTATTGTATGATGGTTTTATTATGATTTTATCTACTGCAATTGCTGAACTAATTGCGAGGGGAACAATGAATAAAGACTATTTGAAGTTTGATGTAACTTATTTACATAGATTAGTTAAATCGATTTTGTAATCAAAGAAATATTACATATTTTAGTTTTATACAAAAATACACGTTTTTGTTCAATCCAATCATTATAAAGTTGACTTTTTTCTTTGTGAATAATATACCATATATAATAAATAATATAATAATATAATATATATAATTATTATACCCGCTCATGATTATCGGTATTTTTATTTCGCTCGTTTAATTTTCATTTCTATCAGTTATATCAACTGGCGCGCACTCAAAAGTTAGGGGGGGGGGTTTGTAGAAAAGTGTTTTGGGGGAGAAAGGTTCTACAATTATTTTGTTATTCCTTTCGTTATTTCTTTTGAACTTTTATAACTGATTTTCTACAACTCATTTTTCAGGTTTCGGAGGGGGTTACAACCCCCCCACTCATACTACCCCGCCGGAGTGCCAGTGAATTATATGTCATTGCAATTTACTTCGCACATTTTTTGAGTCTTTGATATTTCTAGTTTTATTAAAATAATCCTTCACTTAAAACTGTTTTATGTTTTTGTTATTTATGTCAATTGCTCTGTACAGAATTTAATGTAAAATAAAACGATTGATCCAAAACACTAATAAAATCGCCAGAATTTCAATAAATAGTGTTTTTGATAACAGTCCTAACTTTATAGAAACTTTAACCGATAAGTATGTGTAAGAAAAATTTTATCGTATCGGTTCGTTAACGTTCTCGTGGAAACCATTTTATTAGTCACTGCATACAAATTCTTTTACAAACGTTTTGCAATTTTAAAATAATATTGTATAATGAAGTAGAAACTTTATTAACGAGAAACCAATCTTGTTTTCATTTACGTAGTCTTTCATTTTTGAGAAGTCATCGAACCGTCATTTCTTATTTAAATTTAATTTCAATCTCGTTTCTGTATTTTAAGTGCTTTATTTCTATTAACGAATGGCTGAATTGAAATTTATATTTCTTTGAGATCAAAAGAAAATTTCGTTACACAGTAATATGATTTAAATTGAATTTTATCGAAGGAAAAGTTCGCAAATACGTTCAAAGCTCGTTACAAACAAAACCTAATTTTTCAATTTCTATTAGCGAATGTCTATAGAAAAATAAAGCTATTTTGTAGTCAAAGCGTTTTCAAAATTTAATTTTAAATAGAAAATATTTATTCGGAGAAATGTCATCGTCCATAAATAATTTAAATCTATTTATAGGTACAATTAACGGAGTTTAACAAGCTTCCGTGCTTGCTTTGCCCTAACAAAGAAATTCGTTAATTTAGTATTGATTAATGCTCTCATTTCACCTTTCAATTTCGCGTTTTAAGGCAATTAAAGACGCGCACGCACGTTCGCCGCACACAAAATCGTAAACTAAATTGCACCCAATTGTTAGCCGACGATATTCAAATATCTAAACGGGCGTGAATGATTTCGGAAAACAAAATATGTAAAAACCCTTAATTTGCATTTAGTTAACACATAATATGACACAAACTTCAAACAAAATTGGAAATTCAAGAACTTTTTTGTTTATAAGTATCTTGAAACGCTTTTGTTTAAAGTCGAACATAGAAAAATCATTTTAAGGGCACTTACAATAGACCAAAAACAAGATGAGAAAATCAAAACGAACGGTTCAAAACTGTTAGTATCGAATGAACCGACAAACAAAATTGACGTTGAAGAGATTATCATAGTCATAAAGTGTTTAAAAGCAAAAGAAAATATTGGGTCCATCATTTATTGCGAGAACATCATAAAAAAAGTATCTACAGGGTGCTTCAGAATAACTATTCCTACTTTTCAGATGTGACGGATGGCATGTAATTTATTAAACACTTTTTGTAATAAAGTAATGTTCGGAAACGCATAGTTTTAGAGATACAAGGTGTTATTAAATTTTTTAATTTGAAATTTGGTATGTTATTTACACTCTATATGTATGATATGTTGACAATAACAATGATGAATCGTTACATTCAGTGACTGAGATCTAGATATACCGTTACAGTTTTTCAATTAAAATTGCAAAGTTGACAGCATTTTAAAAATGTTCAATGTGTTTTGTAAAAATAAGACCACTTGCACTCTTATCGTGCGACGCCAACGCATTTAAACGTGCGTCAATGGAAATATTTATTTCGTAATAACGTTTCCAAACTTTGGAAAGTAATAGTAAGCACCAAGATAAGAAAAAGGCCCATATGAATTAAAGTTTGGAAATACTTATTTTCCGAGTTGTGCCTATTTTAGAGTTTACAAGAACCCTTAAATTTATAACACCTCCCGTATCTCGGAAATGAAGCGTTTTCGAACTTAAGTCCACATAAGTGAAAAATATGCTTATAAAAGATTGCAACAAACTGAAATATTCACTTTTCAAATAAAAAATTTCTTGTGAGGATTAAGTTGGCTCGTTACGTAAGTCGCGTGTTACGTAACTCGGTGTATGACTGTACTAAAATTAGGTGGTAAAAATAATATTTCAAATCATAAGAGAATTCGCGCGCTGATGACGTAATTTAAGTGTAATACTATTTTTGTCCTTGCAGCACGTGGTGACTAATAAATATCAACGTAGCAGTGTGACCAACACCAAAAATGTCGATTTAATGCATCGTGTCTTCGTGACATCACAAAAACATTTATTTGGAATAAGAGGAATAGACCCTAGTTTTCACTAATGGAAATATAGTTCTACCGGAACAGCGGTAAAAGGTTATTAACCAAAATGGAAAATATTTGGTTTAATAAAGCTTTATAAAAATGTAAAAAAATGTGTGTTAATTTTGATCAAAAATAAAAAAAAAACTTTTTACTTAACCCTTTATTAGAGCAGTGCGAACTTAATTCTTTGGTGGTTAATGGTGGTCTAAGGAGGTTAATTTTATTTGTAAACAAAACTATCATCGAGCTTGGGCTTGTCTATCTCTTTTGCATTGTAAATTGTAACTAATCTTGAACCACAATTACGCAATGTTCTTCTCGCATTGGCGTTTAACTTATCTGTATTCTCTAATTGCTTGTCTTCAGTTTTATTCGAATTTATTCTGAACATTCTTGGATCCATTAACAAACTTAGGTACGTCGTTTTTGTTACTTCTGTGACTTAATCGGATTAAATACCTCACGTAACTTTTAAAATTTCTGCTCAACAAAAACCACAACGAACCTCAACCTATCCACTTTAATGTACTACGTTGGAACGGTTTCAATTCAACGTCAAAATAACAACCAATTTTCCCAACAAAAAATATAATTATTTTCTCAATAGTTAATTACAGGTAACCCTTCCGTTGATCGCGGGATTACGTTTTGGACAAGGTCGCGATAAGCGAATTTTTGACGATCACCGGGTGATTTAAAAGATAAACAACACTTTATTAATGAAACAAATGATAATAATAATTAATAGGTAACAATAAACAAAAATAATTTAAACTGAAAAAACGATTTATTTTCGTCGTGTTGTAAAATTTGTTTTTTTTTTAAATATGTACTACTAAATCGATTGCGACATAACGAATCCGCACTCAAAGGGGGCGCGAAGAGCGGAGGTTACCTGTATACGAAAACACGTGTAGATTACTTTCTGTTACGCAAAATACTGTTACTTTCTATTACGATATAACGCAAAAAATGAAATAAATGATATTTGAAAAACATAAGGGACTAACTAAAATAATCGATTTGTTTACTAAAATCATATTCAATTACCTGGAATATCTACCTTAATTGGGAATGATCGATTTCTTACTCGTTCAGTTCGTTGACATCTAATACGTTGTCATACTTCCTATTTTAATGACGCGAAAGAGCAACTGGATTTCAAAATAAAATCGCGGAAATATTTAACCCGCCGTGTTATAAAAATTTTAAACTACCTACTATATTTAGCTCACCGCACTAAATAATAAAGTTACACAAAATTCATACGTTTAATTCTGGCAAATCCCCAAACGAATAAGAATTTCATAAACAACGACCATATTTAATTTTACATAAACAAATTATCGTTGAGATGTAGTTTTTTACAAAGAAGGTGCATCATCAGGTGTTTGTGTGATTTGAAAACGAACCATGTGGAATGAATTGAGCACAAAGAATACTGTATAAATTTTTGCATCTTTCACTTGATTTAAAATTTTCTATGGAGCGAGTTGTAAATAAATAAAATTCTAAAATATTAATAAAGGGTGTACAAAAAGTCTATCAGTTTTCGTTGACTGTGGAAATCATGACGTAAATGAGACGTGCCCTTATCTTTCCACAGCCGATCAAGACCGAAAGACTTTTTGTACACCCGCTATTTACCTAAATATGGCGTAGTTCGTTTTGTTCCTTGCGATTATTGCTGTTTTTCACGATTAAAAAAAAAACAATTAAAAAGTCAATTTTAGGAAACTCATTATCGCACGAAATCAGTAATGTATTTTTTTTATCCACTACATATACATAAAATTATTTTTGACCATTTGCGAATGTCTCAAGTTCAAATTCAAAGTGCAGATATCATACAAATTTACTTTCAGGGGTGTCCATTATATTAAAACAATTAAATTCCCTGATTTTTCCATGTTTTCCTGGTCACTTATATTCAAATTGCAATAAAAAATACAAACATTGTCCATAACAATTATAATTAAAGAAATCAAAAAAAAAATGAAAAAACCAGCAATTTGTGTAAAAAGATGCCATGTTTACTACCAAAACGATCTCGACTGATTTGGCGCACTCTTGGTAGTATTATTATTAAATCAGCCGTCTACCTCGAACATGTTTTGTAGATCACGTTAAGATTCACGATTAAAAAAATTAAAAAGCACATATGTACATACATTATTGTAATACAAATTTTAAAGTGGACTTTTCTCACGATTCAAACCAATCGGCAAAATAGGTAATGATTGATTAGATTTTCCCCTGACTTTTCCAATATTCAGCAAATTCCCTAACTTTTCCCTGATTTCCGGGATCAAAATAAAATTCCCAGGTTTTACATAAAGTCGACACCCTGTACTTTGCTACGTTACACATAAATTACCTAATTAAAACTGATTAGTTTATTTCAAAAATTAAAAAAAAAACAAAACAAGTAACTACGGATAATAGTATTAGTTTTAAAGCTCTATCATTAAAATAATGAATTGGTTCATTTAAATGTATATATGTACAGTCAAGTTCAAAATTAATATCCTGGGTGGCGAACATTGCGCGGACACACACAATACAACAAACAAATTATGAGCTGAATATTTAAAGCAGTAACATTGTATTTATAATTCGTCTTACACATCGTAAGTACTTTTTGTAGATTTGTTCGTTGTGCCATGTATTGCCCGCGCAATGCTCGCGGCCCGGGACACTAATTTTGAACTTAACTGTACATAGGTACTTTACAAGTTGACACTACTTCTCAATTATTTGTTTATAACGGCGATTACAAGTTACAAACAAAAATTATAAGATCAATAGCATAAGCAAAGTCTACTATACGACATATTTAAATTTGGTTATTATTCAATTATTTAAAACTCTACGATCATTTAAATAACAGGTAATTGTATTAGTATGCAAAAATGACCACATTTTAAGATATTTCGTTGAATATCTCCTAAATCGCTGATAAAAATCATATTTTTGCTTGAATTTTTGCAAGATATAAAAATAAACAAACATGATTCTCGTACATTGATATTAATTAGCAAATACTAATGGAACACGTTACTTTTTTTGGTTAAGTAAAGATAAACGTATGGATGTTAAACATTAATATTAAATAGTGTCAAAATAATTGATAAAAAGCTCTTTTAAATTTTGAAATAAAACGCACATTTATCCAAGTATTTTAGGTTAAATAATCATATTTTGGACCAAGGCTTCTCCAGTTACTTTATGTCACATTATTAATGAAACACCCTGTATATGCAATAATTAGATAATAGTTTACGCTTTCATTAAACTGCCGTTTTTTTTTAATATCAGTACACCCTTTCAAATTCAGATCTTAAAACTTTTGAATTCGATAGCAGATAAAAATATGTAGGTGTACAGTAAATCCTTGTCAAGACGCTTTCGTTTAACACGTTATTTTTAATCAGTTTCTTGAACACTTTCGTAATTAAACTATGTAAAAAGATTCCGCATAACACGCTCCCGTTCGTGTGCTTCCACGCGCACATTTTGATACCTTTTCGGTATAAATCCCAACAAATTTCATGAAAAACTGTAAAGTTTACTGTAAAGCAAGTTGATTTTCGTCTCTGACGTTGTTTAGTAACTTTCGAATTTTGTCAGTAACAACATTTCCGACTTAACAAACAGGTACTGCCATACATCTCCGATGTGACGAGTCCCGTTTCCTTGAAGAGCGTATTCACGAGGTTTTACTGTATTTACTTATACCGTTATCGCATTAGATGTATATTATTTCTCTCTCTCTCTTCTCTCTCTAACAAGAATAGATATATATTTCGAAGAAATTCTAAAATATTTTACGTCTCGGTAGGCTTGTGTCGACATTAATGAATGTATCCCAAATCAATTGCTTACAACTATTACGTTACATTCATAAAAAAAACATTAATGATAAACTTAGAAATTTCAAAAAATAATGTTCAATCTGATCGTCTTCCGAATAATAACCAAGTCGAAAAATAATTCTTCCAAAACATTCTCGGATAGTTTGTTGTGTCATTTTGTGCTTCGGCTTCCAACTTGAATTTAACGGATTTTGGAAACTAAATATAATATAACGGTATAATCGTGTGAAATTACAGCAATAATAATTATAGGGAACGATAAAAATACTTAATATTTTAGGACTTCATAATCAATTGTAAGGAATTAAAAAAAATAATGAGTTTTTATTAGTTTTACTAATGTATTTATTACTCGCTGCAAAAGACTTTAGATAAAGTTAAATGATACAAAAATTCCTAATTTTTTCTGCTTTATATTGAGATGGTCTCATCTCAAAACTCCGCAATATACAACTTCGTTTGTACGAAAGAAATTCTCTCGATCCATAGTTGAGGGTTATTCAGAAGTTTATTTTAGTTGTTATTTGTTTAAAGGTTAAGTTCATGTGTTGTCTAACGTAAGTATTTACCTACATACTTATAATCCCATAAAAATGTCATTCAAACTCACCTGTAACTTTATCCCTAATTAACTTGCAACTTTCGACTTCTCCGATGCTAGAGAAAAGCGATCTGATTTCTTCTTGCGTCATTGTTTGTGGCAAGTAGTTCACTATCAAATTCGTTTTCGATTCTTCTTGACCTCCACCTTGTCCTCCACTACCGCCATTTTGCTGACCCACAACTGAACCGTCAAGCCCGTTGGACATCATCGTTGGAAATTCGGTTGGATGAATTTTTTAGAATTAAAATTTTAATAGATAACAGAAAACTATCTGCTCCTGAGAATTGCGTATTATACAACGTGATTTGAATTTTTGCTTCGCAAATAATCGAATTTTAAAAATATAAAATTATCTAGTACATGTATTACATGTATTTTGATTATTTCGTCTTCTATTAATTATTCTTTCGTCTTCTTCGATATCTTTAAGCGGTAATCAAAACCACAGTCAGTAGAACCCAATTACCAAGGTCAGTTTCGAATAATTAAATAGTCAAAGGGTTTGAAAAAATCGCGAAAAGCAAAATTTGCTGAAAATAAAAAAATAAATTAGAACTATTTATTTGGGTATCCGTATAATATAATATAAAGTTTTTTGTATTTGGTAGGATCTTAACGTTTATTATAAATTACAATAAATTTAAGACAGGACGTCAGTTAGTCGAATGTAAAGGTCCCACCAAATACCGATAAACATAAAATAATAAAAATACAACAAATTGTTAATTTAAAAACTAACTAATGAGTAATCACAATTTATTAACATGCACAATGCCAGTAAAAATAAGTGAACTACTATCTGAATTTTAGAATATTAATATTAAACATATGTCATTTTTGAATAGGCAAAATTAATGACTAAAAGAAAAAAAAACGATAACTGATGAATGTCGATAAAATAATATTATAGGTCAAGTTCATTTATATCAAATTTTGAAAAATACTAAGAATATAGAAACTATTATGAATGAAACATTTAAAAGAATATTCAAAGAAAAAGGTTCTAAAGGTGTGGATGGTTGTTCGCAGAATATTTTATATGTTTGTCGGAATCATTCTTAATTGTAACATATTAACAAAGTCCAGAGAGAATTAAAAACTTACATACCATATATGTATAGGTAGGTACTGTGTCATTTTTTAGTTTCGGTAATTTTCGTTTGAAATTGTTTTACTATAGAGATCTCTCGAAGAACAAATTAAGTACAGTCGGTCGCAGAATTAATGTCTCACTTGTAAATACTTTTCGTAGATTTAGATTTGTTCATTGCGCCCTGTATTTCTTCTCCGACGCTCGCGATTCGCGACATTAATTTTGCACCCGACTGACATATTTTACCAGAGCTTTATTTAAAAATTTTTAAGCGCTACCTAAGTCATAAGTTAACTTAAGCTATAAAATTAATCGTAATAAGAATCGTTTCGCGTTATATAACACGGTACGACACTTGAAAACATTCTGTAACGTTCAAAAGTAACAATATAAAGGAAGATAATTATCGCCATGTCGTGGTATATAATGCGTTACAAATACAAAAAATAATACAGATTCACCTTTATAAACTCAAATTCTGTTTACAAAAACATTATGTTGATTACAAACAGTTAGAGCGATCCAAGAATTAAACACTACGTCAATTCAAATAAATAACAGTCGAGCGTGTTTGATTCTCTATAAATAAATCGAGGGATGAAGCTCGATACTTTGTTCGAATCGAATTTAAGCGCTATTATTTTCACTCGAATCGATACTTCACTGTGTTTGTATTCATAATGGTCGATTCGTATTAGCGTACCATTAGCTGTTAATTGTAATATACTCTAATGTAGTTTAAATGAGAGCATTCACATCTAAAAGTTTGTACCGGCCCTCGTTCAGTAAACGCACTTAGGTAATTATTAAATTGTCAAACTTGAATCAAACTTTAAATAAAACAAAAAACGTCGAAATGATCGTCTTTTACCTCATCAGTGTCAGTTTCTGCCGCAGTTTAAAAAAATACATTGCTACTCACAGGAAAATTAAAATGTAATATTTATTGCTGCATCGGTTTTTAAAGGAAAAGGCAACGCCAAACAAAGTTACCGTTGAAAATGTTAAAGTTTCGTTTCTACGTAGAATTAGAATTCGTCTTGATAAACAGTCTATATTTTTGTTATCATTTAAAATACGTTTTTAATTTTTCGACGTTTTTTCAATTACAGTTTTGAATATTTTTCTACAAAATCGTTTCCATGTAAAACAAAACGAAACGTTGTTACAAAAATAAAATCAACAATATTTTGATATAACTAATGCCTATACAGAGCGATCCGAAAATGATGCACCGACGTTATAGGGGACAGTTATTAATGGAGCCCAGGAAAAATAAAAAAATCTCAACAATTTACCTACTGAGAAATTAACAGGTAAAGCAGAGAACATAACTGTTTTATTGACAGTAATTTTGAAACACGGCACCATTTTTTTAACAATCATGTACCTATCCTTTATAATTGTCCAATAATAAAATTAGTTCATAACACCTGCTTCACGCGTAGTTTTAATTCTGAAAATTGGAATTTCTTTATAAAGGTGTTATAAAAATTAATTTGGTTATTACGTATCATAGTGAAGCACCCTGGTATATATAACAAATGAACAATTACATAGTGAATTAAATATGTCAACAATGAAACAATTTATTACCAAAGTGGCCAACAAGTTTTGTACTATTTTAACACTGTAAAAGTGCAACACATTTTAATTTAGGAAAAAAAGTAATTTAAATTTATTTAACCCCAGAAAAATAATATAAACTGCATGTACATAATATAAATAGCTATAAATACTATATAAAACATTAATTTGTTGATCTACTAGTTAAAATAAAATTAAAAAAAAATTTGGCAACGACGTTCCTTTTAGAATTTTGAAAAACCATAAAATTGACCTATGTATTATATAAATATTTGTTATTTTTGACGCTAATTTAATGAGGAAAAATTATTTGATTTGTTTATTCAACGTTTTAGTTTATTATTTTAATCGGTTTCTATAAAAACAATAATAATAACGGACTTAGTACACGGCCATTTACCAGACATGGTGACCATGACAATGTTTTGCGAATTACTAGTAAAATACGGCAGATAGAATTTTTATATTATTTTTCCTTTGCTCCATTAATAGTTTCCTACGACGCACCGTAGAGTTGGTGCACCATTTTGGAATCATCCTGTATATTAATTCATATCAGTTAGATTTAAGGTTTGTTCCTTTCGGCAGTTCTGAACCAGTTCCGACCTTTTATAGACACGTTACACTGTCAGTAATACTGTCAGCAGCATTGAATCATTAAATACTGACAGTGTAAGATACCTATAAAAGGTCGGAACTGGTTCGGAATTACCAAATAGAACAAACCTTTAGATAACGTTGAAATGCAGTACAATCAAAACAGGCAACTCTATGTATAAGGAAAAAGGAACTAAAGGTTTACTATTAGAAATCTCCACAACATAACAAATTAAAGAAACGACAGTTAACTCTACAACTAAAAACATAGATTTTAACGCAAAAAAATAAAATGAGTATAAACGCCTTATCAAGATGCACATAGGTAAGTGTTTATAAAATTCTAAATTCCAAGATCTTATCGACCTTGTTTTGAAATTGAAACAAATCAATTATTTTTAGTCTAAAATTAACCGACAATAATCTAATTGTAGCTAAGTTAAATTAACATAAAACGAACTAAATATTTCAACAATTGAAAGTGAATCAGAATTCACTTCTATGCAAGAATCTCGTCCTTTTTTAGTCGTGTTTCTGTTAAAATATTTTGATATGAGAAAATCAACAAATTACTCATAAGAGGTGGTCAAATGTGTCTTTACAATAAATTCAGAATTAATTTAATGCTCCATCGGTAAATATTACTTTTTTACTGTTTTATACTGTTCGATATTATTAGCGATTTCAATTCCACCTATTATTGACGTTGAGACCCCCTCCCCCCCCCAGTGCTAAATGATTTCTACCCTACCCCATAATTAAGTACTAATTAGGTGCTAATTAAGTGCTTTTACGGTTTCTTAGAAAAATCGACTACAATTGGGGGGGTCTGAGTTAACGTTAAGCTACACCCCCCAAATATAAAGTGTGAAAATCAAAAATAAATAAATATACTTGGATTACGTGTTAATTAGGTTCTTTCCAAATACATGAAAATTATTACAATATTACATTACAAATTATTAGAAAAATCGCAACATCAAACGCAATTATTCCGTCATTATCTAATTATACGAATGGAGAGATATCGCTTAATTCGACGATTGGATACCTGATAAGTGATAATGCCAAAATTAAAGCACCTAATTTTTTACTACCACTTTACTCTCGTAAACCAAGTCCGGATAAAGTCGACATTGGATAATTGGTAAGTATTATATAAGTATATAAACTAATTTTTATTATAGCTGTACACATTGTACTTAACGTTACGCCCTGCGCAGTATTTTTAAAATTTGTAACTATTATCGAAAATAATTCAAGTTTTGTATAAAATTAAGATTAGTACATTACTTTCCTATCATAACCCGTAACCGTCAGTTGAATATTTAATTGTATTATATTTATTAAACTGATAAAATGCGTAATAGGTAACTACTTTGTGAAAGATCTCGTGTTACTAAAGGGAATTTTTAATATCCGAATCCGACTCCGTTTGTTACATAAATATCAAAATGTTGTGTTTAAATTTTAGAAAATTTATTTTATCAAGAATGATTCTTGCGACTCGCGATAATAAAACGTAGGTCAGGTATGGATTATGCTCTTAATTATCAATGCACATGTAGAAAATCGTGTTCCCTTACTACAAGCCGCAGTTAAATATTATTAAAATATTACTAAACATGTGTTAGCGTATATTCTTTCGTAACTTATTAAAATCCAAAAAGGAATACTATAAAAACTTTTTAAAAGAGAAACGGGATTGTGTAGTGTTTAAGTAACAACTTTAATACATATATAAACATAATTCTGACAAAATTGTTTTAGTTGTGCCGAGTTAATCGTATAGCGCGGTAGTGTTATTCCACTATCAGTACCAACGTATATTAAATTTCGGCATGGCATCGTTTTCGCGGTGTGCGTGCAAGTTATTTTGTGTAACTGTGTTCTGATGATCGTGTAGTTTGCTTAGAATATATGGATTATCTACAGAAATAATTTATACAACTAAAAGGTAACTACAATGAAGAAAGCATATGATTTTAAAATTCTCAACTAATTCTCAGACTAAAAATCTTCCCTATGTTATTCAGTAAATAGTTCCGATCGTTATTTTCATTGTAATGTTTGAGTAAGGCACTATAAATAAAGATGCGGCGTGAATAAAGTGTTCCAGTGTTCAGTTCAACTCTTTGCGCAGATTTCTTTATGTGAACGTATTAATGGTAGTTATTTTGAGCACTTGCTTTAAGAATTATTTACTTTTGCCACGGTCATCTAGATTTTGCAGCCATTTTTTTATATCATTACCATTTATATCATTATAATCAAAATTGCCCATTTATGGAGAAACTATGCAAAAAATTAAATGTTTAATAAGAGTAATAAAGTTTCGAAATTAACTTGTCGTTTCAAAAAACATTCCCAAAAGAATCAGTAGCATACGTATAAAAAAAACTGTTGGTAAACAACTGAGACTATGACCCTTAAAAATAAACGCCCAGTGTTAATTTAAGTAAGGCGTCGTCTGCTTGTTAGCCTTAACTGCGGCTATACGTGTATAACCAAAATAAGTTATTTTGAAAAAAGTATGTGATAATACCTCCCTTCAAGAAGCTCTGTATCTCAGAAAGGATACAATTTGGAATATAGGTAGGTTGTGGTAAATCGGCATATTTATAACTCAGGAATAGGTGGTCATCGTTGTACAGACCTCTCAGAGACGTGCGCAACAGATAGGAATTTATTCCTTATAGTATAAGATAAATTTATCTGGTGTATTTTATGTACTTAATATGTACATCTCTCGATTAATATATCGATGAATAACAACCGCAATAATACTGGAGTTTCTTGTTACGCAATTTGTTATTGAAATACTACCTATATACAATGTGGTTGTTTAAATTAAAATAAAAAAATTACGTAACTGTATTTAAAAGGTATTTTGCTTTTGTGTTCGGTTTGTTCGGTCGTACAATTATTATTTTGTACGGATTGATCGATCGTTTAAGATGGATGAACTATTAAGATATAAGTTCTATATAGATAAGATATCTGTTCTATAAGATAGAACATGTTAGGTTTAATGTTAAATGCAACTGTCTTGGTTTCATGTTAAATACGACTTATTAATGAAGTTCGATTATTTAAAATCATTTTGAAAATGTTACGTTTCTATTACCTATATGCAATAACTAGAATACGGATATACAATTCATTTATGATATTAAATACATAAGAATATTACAAGTCACGCCATTAGTTTTAATAACAACAAAAGTAACAAAGTATTTTTGGAACTAATGTTATGAATGAAAAGACGTAGATAAAGAGAGGATAAAAACATCCTGTTTCATTATGTATGACGATTACGACTTACGATTACGTATTTAGATTTAATACGGTGTTTATTTGTAAATATAGTGCCTCAATTTCTTTCATTTCGTTTATTTCGTTTTATTCCATTATTCTGAATCTTCATTCTGATTCGGCAAACTTGTTTACGAACGTTTGATTGCGCAATTAATTTCCTTTTTTTTTCTTTAGTTGTTCCTGCATCGAAAGTTTTGCCACCAAAATTATATCATGCATTATAAAGGTACAAGGAACGAATTCGTTTGCTTACAGTCGACACTACACGATGCTGCGAACACCTTCAAACGTCGAACGTTCTATAGTTTGTCGCATCGCGTGGTCGAGGTTCAAACTTACGAGCTACCAATGTCGAGCGTCGAACGTCCATTTTGGCCCCGTTCAAACCAATCTCGGTATTCTTGACCTGAATAAAAGGAGTTCCTCAAATGTTCGAAGTAAAACCATTCGTTGTTTTGCTGCACGGCTAGACTACACCAGATGTATCAAATCAAACAATCGCCACACCAACTGTCGAAGTCAGTTAACTCAAACGTTGCGTTCAACGTTGGAGTCGACGTTCGTAACATCGTGTAGTGCCGACTTAAGCTTGCGTAATTTATAAATATCTTCAAATTCGTTCGTTCGCTCTAATATAAATGCATCTTAAGGAAAATACAACTTTAACAAAACAAAATTTCCTACTTCCAAAAATGCTGTAGGGATAAAGCAAGGAATTTTATTTCCTTATAATAAAATGGGTTGAATATGGTAAAAATTAAAAAAAATTAAGTTTCACTATCAACATACTGAATTAAATTAAATTTTTAAATTCAAGAAAAGAGGTTTTTATCACCTCGAATAAAACTAATAATTACATTAAATAAAATAAAATATACCTAACTACAATTGTCCATCTAAAAAACTTAAAGTTAAAATTTCCTTGTCGATTAAACCATCGTGGTATCTTTTACGTGCTTCCGCAGTTTATTTTAAGAGTTAAAATTGTCTTTATTTGACCTCTTAAATCTAAATAAAACAGAAAACAAGCTTTATGAAATTTGCATCGATTTTCAATCATTTAAAGATTAACGAAATCCAATTAAACTTTAATAAGTAGATAAATAACTTTTCATCAGTGGGATGCGTAAGATAATGAACTATTTTCGTAGTATCCAAAATTTAAGTACACTGTCAAAAGGTACACACGTAGTAAAATTGCAACCATGAGTCAAAGTTAAAGAGGGTAGAGTGTTTCATTACTAATGCGGCGTAGAGTAAGTGAAGAATCATTGGCCAAAAATATGAAGATTTAACCTAAAACAATTAGATAATATGTGTCTCCTTACCGAGATACAGGGTGTTTTATTTCGAAATTTAAAAAAGCTTTTTATCAATTATTTGAGACTGTTTAATATTTCTTTGTAAAATTCTACAGATAATTTAGGTACTTTATAACCTCCACCCCCTGTCGTACGCCTCTGGTAATAGTTAGAAACTCTCTTTTTTCAAAGTTTAATGTGTCGTAAAGTACCAAAACATTCTGCAAAATAATAAACAGTCTCACAATAATTGGCAAAAAACTTTTTTAAATTTTGAAATAAAATATCGTATAAGTAAGAAGGCACATTTTACCTAAGTTCGGTTAAAATCAATTTTATGTGTTCTTTGTGTCTTTTGTGAAGATTAATCTGCGTTACTTGCAAAAAATGCGCAGTGGAAACCGTAGTTAGCTGTGGCGCACGCGGTTGGTTAAGTGTTAAACTGAAATACGTAACTTTATTTATTCAAAAAGTTAATGTTAAATTAATCAAATGTAAATTAAATGTAGCACTGGTGTGATTCGAATAGATTTAAACAACGAATCGAGATGAACAAATACAAGGCGTGTCGCGGGATAACTATAGAATCCTTAAAAAACGTGGGAAAAGAACATTAAAACATTTGTAAAGATTCTTCATCACTAACCGCACTACTTTAGCAACAAAATAACCACTTTCAGGCAAGTTGATTTATTGACGTTTTAAAGAAAATTGAAAGCGTTTAACTGGCAGCGTTAACGGACAAATAAATAGACATTTCAGGGACTATTTTTTTTTAATTTTAAGGGGTCCCCAGACACACAATATTATTGGGCAACAATATTCAGTAATAATAAAATAATAATATTCATAATCCAGACTATTCAAAATGTTAGACATTCATTGCCTTATTTATTCATAAAGTAAACATAATTACCAAAAAATTAGCAATGGGTTTGTAATTTCTATTGAGAAAACGGATATTTTGTTTCAATTTAATAGAATCTATTCGCGCTCCCTCGCCCAACTTTCCTACCAACAAAAGTGCATCAAAGTTCTTCAAGAAAAAACCTTCTACCTACTTCTTTTTATTTATTTATTTTTTGTTTGAAATAGAGGGTGAAGGGGCGCCGCGCGGCGCCCATATTTTGTGACGTCCGGAACGACCGGCTCCGTTCATCCCTTCTTTGCGACGGAGTTGTAGCAAGTAAATTATCTATAAATAGGATTAATTGCGCAAATAAATTACATATTCCAAAAAATATAGTAGTCCTAGAATGTTAATGGGGCCCAAAAATAACGCAGATACTAAAGGCGAGTAAATCTGAACAACAATTTTTAAATACTTTCATAGTTTTATTTTAATTTTTAAGTCGCGATGGTTAGCGCTCGGCGAATTAGCGATCGGAGGTTCGAATCAGTACTAAATAAAAATACAAAAAAGCACAACGTAATAGACTAGCGAATTAGTACCTACTATCAGAGCTATTAAAAGAAAAATAATTTCAGTTTTGATATTCTAGGGCAGTGATTTTCAACAGGTGTGTCGCGGCACGTTGATGTGTCGCGACAGAATTTTTTTTAAGTAATTAATTAAATAAATTTCGAAAGAAGTCCAAAGCACAATCAGTGTACATATCAAAATTAAAACCACTTAAAATTGATTATACGAATACTTATATCATTATTATACCAAATAAACGTGTGCCGTGAGATAAAAAAGGTTGAAAACACTGTTCTAGGGTTAAAGTTGCATGTCATTAAAATATTTTCGAATAGGGCAATGACATCAACTTACTATGTATTTTATTAAATTAATTTCAAGAAACGCTGTATCGTCAACTAACAGGAACTAAATAAATTAGTGTTTTTTTTTTGTTTTTATTCTGTAAACATTTTTGGTAAAATATTTTATTGAACATGTTTAATTGCAGGTGGGTTTAACTCCGTACACACGCTACAACTGTCATGTACAAGGTTGTGACCGCGCCGCTACTGTTGTAAAGGTGTAGCAGATAAGTAATCCATAAATTAATACTCTATAATTTTATTGAGCGATATAACGTATAAAAGGGTACTCATGGAAAAACGTCGACCTAGTTGTACTACATTGTAGTACGGCGGATCATAACGCGCGTATACCGTTTCTGAATAGGATCTATCGTTCACTTTCAACTACAGCGCATCCAGTCTTTGCGCTCTATTGATTCTGGAGCTATTTATAGCTTCCCTACTTTCCCTCTTTAAAATGTATTCCTCGATGCTTTCACTTAACTATTAATAACACGCGGATTTAATTTTTGAAACATTAAACAGTTATCTAAAAATACAGTTTTTACTTCATTGATTTTTGAACATTATCCAATATACGGAGTCGTCCAAAAATATTGGATCCGTCGAAACTATTTATTTCTTCGAAAAAATAAAAACAACCCTTATAGTATAGATACGCAAAAAAATACATCTACGTATAACTAATAAAAGTGAGCTCGAAAGTTTCGTTACGTCTTATACTCATGTCACACGATCAAACAATTTGATCAAATTTGTTTGACAGCCGCTGATGATGACGTCATTAAAATGTTTGAGCAATAAGGCTGGTTTCAGACGGACGATACGCGTATGCGATTCTCGTATGCTCGATACAGAATTAACATTATAGCAAATGTAAGCTTTCAGACGCTCGATACAGCCTTCATACAGTATCGCATACAGACTTCTAAAATCACGACAGTTCGGACCTCGTCGACTGTAGGATCGGTGTCAGTCGGAAAATACGAAAACTCTTTGTGTGTGATGGATACAGAACTAACATTACAATATATGGGATCTTTCAGACGACGATACTCGCTTCATACAGCGTCGCATACTAAATTTGAGTATCTCGTGAACGTCGGCCGCCAAGCGACAACAAAATGCTATACTCTGTTTCTTTAGAAACATATAACATGCTATACTCTGTTTCTTAATTAGGAGTAAAATAAAATTTCCACCTAAAAAACGCGCTCACCGATTGGCTACTTGCGAGATTAGTTTACGCTGGGTAATTTGCCGTACGCGCTATTAAATCTCCGGTAATTTATGTTTACCTACATGTGTGACAGTTGATGGGTATCGATTTTAAAGTGTTTTAAAGTCATTTCTTGTATATTACCAATATGAAAAATAGTTCTTTTCAGAATTAAACTGATCATTTTGTAATAAATTCAAATCCAAGAGCAAGTATTGCATCTACAGTGTTACCGCAAACAAAAACGCTCGCATTTGGGGCATTAGTTTTCTGCTGAAAAGCAAACTATTTTGAATATGTAGAAGAAACTAAAATTAGATGATGAAAATTCGGTATTACCTACGTTAAAAATTGTACTTTTAGTAGTTTAAATTAACAGCCCAGATATTACACACCCTTAATACTTTAACACTCATCTTATTCATCATACATTGACACATTTCGAATTGTCACTGCATTGGTACATTTTTGTCCCATATATCTACAGGAAACAATGCAACTCATTCGATTTTTGCTACTTTTTTCACATTTTGCTAGTGCAATGTAAAAAATATGATGAAACGAAATTTATGAATCAACAAAAAGAGACATTAAATGGTAAAGTCGCTGTAGTTTTCGTATGAAATAGGAGCTTCTCGTAAATTTATTTAATACAAAACGCTTCTCGTATTATGTACTTAATTATTAAAATAACGGATAAGGTGTATTTACAATAATAATAATAATAATAGTATGTTGGCTTATTTTAGAATTACATATAGAATGAGAGGGAGCTACGGGAAAAAGTGAGATGGGAGATATACTGCAACCAGTTGAGAGTGCGACTCTCGAAAATGTAATTTTCGCATGTTTTCACTTTTAATTATTTATCTTAATTACGAAGCCCTACAAAAATATAATTCTTCTATCGTCGGATGCTACAAGGACGAACCAAACTTTTTTAAAGAATATAATTTTTCGATATGTCATACTGTTTTGTAGTTGTGACAGTATAAACGGTAAAAAACGCGAAATTGAAGTGAACTTTTTAGCTGTTCGAACTGAGATATCGGTCCCGAAAGTTATTTTTCTCCATAAGAGCCCGTGTATTTTGCATTTTTTCAAAAATTTTTAAACGATTAATTCCACAAAACCAATTACGAATTTTACGGCAAAAGAAAGTTCACGTTTCCTTCTATACGTACGCTGAATAACTCTTTCGGTGAAGATAGTGCCCTTTTTAACTGGACGATTTTTGACGGCTTTTGGTTTTTTAAATAAACAAATACACCCTTTCGATTTGTTGAGGTTTCATCTTGTAACCCCGACAGGCCCTCGAAGGTCATTTTGCGGAGTTTCGAGCACTCTACTATAAACAACGAACCGCTATATACTACCGATTCTGTCTAACTACAAGAACGGGCGAGAAAAAGCCTAATCGGAAAAATATCGCAAGAGAATTTTGTACGCGATACGTGAATCGCATACGCGTATCCTCGTCTGAAACAGGCCTAAATAAGATGCGCTTTAAGTTTTATCCGATTTAAAGATGCGAATTTGCGTACTAAATAGTTGAAAATACTTTGTAACGTCATCATCAGCGGCTCTCCAACAAATTTGATTCACTTGCTTGATCGTATGACATAGGCTTTAACCGAGCTACTATTTTTTACCAAAAACCCTAATGCCGCGAATAAAACGATATACCTACACATCAACATATGCAAGTAAACATACGTTTATTTATTTACATATTATTATTTATTATACTTTCAATATTTCTTTTGTAACTTTAAGTATTATACAAATGTATTTCTTCATTTACAAAAATAAGGTATAATGAGGGTGTAAATAGTATGATTGCATTAATTTTAACAGGTGATAGCTTGAACCAAAACAAGTCCGCAAAAGATTTTCCGCAAACGCATAATAACATATTTTTATTAGCATATTTTTGAATAACAGGCATTGATAGTTCCGGTCTTAAAATATCAATAATCATGTTAATAACGTTATTAATTGTTTAGTTGTTATTTAATTATACTTCTACTAGCATCCCTAATACAATTTGTAAAAAAAAATGGAATCAAAATCACAGATTAGAGAAGCTGAAATTACTATTAAAGTAAGTAAATAACATCTGACAACGTCTCGAAAACTGACCTATCGATTATTTAGTCATCATTAAAGTAATTGTTTCACCTTTCGTGAACTCTCGTTACGCAAAATGATAAAAAAAGTATGACGATTGCAGCTTGTTAGACTCGTTTCGCACACTCCGGCTCGCCCGGCCCGGTTTCTCTCGCATAACGTAGTTAATGAAACATGTACCGATCTACGCAGATCGTGATCGGAGGCCGCGTGACTAGAGTCCCGGGAGCCGGCCGACTCTCAGATCTCCGTGCCGTCCGGCCTCCGATCACGATTGGTGTGAGTAAAAGATGCGGTATGTGTAAGCTACAGGTTTCATTAGCTACTTTATCCGAGACAAATCGGGCCGGGCGAACCGGAGCGGAGCCTTATGCTAATATGTTTATTTTACCACATGTGAAATGTTACGAACTTGCATTTTATGAAAAATTAGCTGTAGATACAAAGTGCAGGACGACGAATACTCATAATGATTTACATAATTTAGTTTTCCATTTGTGGTTTAACGTGCTAGGTGACATTACCTTTGAATTTAAACTGTGCTTAATACGTTGATATCTTCAAGTACTGACTATTATAAATAATACTCAAAGGTATGGCCTATCCAAACCTATATGCAATTTACGTCATCAAAAAAGTTACTAGATTGTTTATTTGTAATTCGGTTTAAAGTTTGAAAAGTGACATATTCTATAGATGATTTACCTGCGCACATATTAGATAGTATAAAGAAAGACTACAATTTATTAGAACTGTCAAAATACGAGGTACGAGGTGACAGCACTGTGTGAAACGTCATAATCTAGTAACCTTTACTGATGACGTGTTGCATATAGGTTTGGACGAAGTATATCTGCTCTAAAACAATTGCAGATTTTAGTAGTTTAAATTAACAGCCCAGATATTACACACCCTTAATACTTTAACACTCATCTTATTCATCATACATTGACACATTTCGAATTGTCACTGCATTGGTACATTTTTGTCCCATATATCTACAGGAAACAATGCAACTCATTCGATTTTTGCTACTTTTTTCACATTTTGCTAGTGCAATGTAAAAAATATGATGAAACGAAATTTATGAATCAACAAAAAGAGACATTAAATGGTAAAGTCGCTGTAGTTTTCGTATGAAATAGGAGCTTCTCGTAAATTTATTTAATACAAAACGCTTCTCGTATTATGTACTTAATTATTAAAATAACGGATAAGGTGTATTTACAATAATAATAATAATAATAGTATGTTGGCTTATTTTAGAATTACATATAGAATGAGAGGGAGCTACGGGAAAAAGTGAGATGGGAGATATACTGCAACCAGTTGAGAGTGCGACTCTCGAAAATGCAATTTTCGCATGTTTTCACTTTTAATTATTTATCTTAATTACGAAGCCCTACAAAAATATAATTTTTCTATCGTCGGATGCTACAAGGACGAACCAAACTTTTTTAAAGAATATAATTTTTCGATATGTCATACTGTTTTGTAGTTGTGACAGTATAAACGGTAAAAAACGCGAAATTGAAGTGAACTTTTTAGCTGTTCGAACTGAGATATCGGTCCCGAAAGTTATTTTTCTCCATAAGAGCCCGTGTATTTTGCATTTTTTCAAAAATTTTTAAACGATTAATTCCACAAAACCAATTACGAATTTTACGGCAAAAGAAAGTTCACGTTTCCTTCTATACATACGCTGAATAACTCTTTCGGTGAAGATAGTGCCCTTTTTAACTGGACGATTTTTGACGGCTTTTGGCTTTTTAAATAAACAAATACACCCTTTCGATTTGTTGAGGTTTCATCTTGTAACCCCGACAGGCCCTCGAAGGTCATTTTGCGGAGTTTCGAGCACTCTACTATAAACAACGAACCGCTATATACTACCGATTCTGTCTAACTACAAGAACGGGCGAGAAAAAGCCTAATCGGAAAAATATCGCAAGAGAATTTTGTACGCGATACGTGAATCGCATACGCGTATCCTCGTCTGAAACAGGCCTAAATAAGATGCGCTTTAAGTTTTATCCGATTTAAAGATGCGAATTTGCGTACTAAATAGTTGAAAATACTTTGTAACGTCATCATCAGCGGCTCTCCAACAAATTTGATTCACTTGCTTGATCGTATGACATAGGCTTTAACCGAGCTACTATTTTTTACCAAAAACCCTAATGCCGCGAATAAAACGATATACCTACACATCAACATATGCAAGTAAACATACGTTTATTTATTTACATATTATTATTTATTATACTTTCAATATTTCTTTTGTAACTTTAAGTATTATACAAATGTATTTCTTCATTTACAAAAATAAGGTATAATGAGGGTGTAAATAGTATGATTGCATTAATTTTAACAGGTGATAGCTTGAACCAAAACAAGTCCGCAAAAAGATTTTCCGCAAACGCATAATAACATATTTTTATTAGCATATTTTTGAATAACAGGCATTGATAGTTCCGGTCTTAAAATATCAATAATCATGTTAATAACGTTATTAATTGTTTAGTTGTTATTTAATTATACTTCTACTAGCATCCCTAATACAATTTGTAAAAAAAAATGGAATCAAAATCACAGATTAGAGAAGCTGAAATTACTATTAAAGTAAGTAAATAACATCTGACAACGTCTCGAAAACTGACCTATCGATTATTTAGTCATCATTAAAGTAATTGTTTCACCTTTCGTGAACTCTCGTTACGCAAAATGATAAAAAAAGTATGACGATTGCAGCTTGTTAGACTCGTTTCGCACACTCCGGCTCGCCCGGCCCGGTTTCTCTCGCATAACGTAGTTAATGAAACATGTACCGATCTACGCAGATCGTGATCGGAGGCCGCGTGACTAGAGTCCCGGGAGCCGGCCGACTCTCAGATCTCCGTGCCGTCCGGCCTCCGATCACGATTGGTGTGAGTAAAAGATGCGGTATGTGTAAGCTACAGGTTTCATTAGCTACTTTATCCGAGACAAATCGGGCCGGGCGAACCGGAGCGGAGCCTTATGCTAATATGTTTATTTTACCACATGTGAAATGTTACGAACTTGCATTTTATGAAAAATTAGCTGTAGATACAAAGTGCAGGACGACGAATACTCATAATGATTTACATAATTTAGTTTTCCATTTGTGGTTTAACGTGCTAGGTGACATTACCTTTGAATTTAAACTGTGCTTAATACGTTGATATCTTCAAGTACTGACTATTATAAATAATACTCAAAGGTATGGCCTATCCAAACCTATATGCAATTTACGTCATCAAAAAAAAGTTACTAGATTGTTTATTTGTAATTCGGTTTAAAGTTTGAAAAGTGACATATTCTATAGATGATTTACCTGCGCACATATTAGATAGTATAAAGAAAGACTACAATTTATTAGAACTGTCAAAATACGAGGTACGAGGTGACAGCACTGTGTGAAACGTCATAATCTAGTAACCTTTTACTGATGACGTGTTGCATATAGGTTTGGACGAAGTATATCTGCTCTAAAACAATTGCAGATTTACAGGTGAACTACTTGTTTACTTTACTACTTTACTTTACAGCTACTTACATGTTTTTCGAAAATTTCTCATTTTACTAACAAACAGAATTTACGGACAAATTAATCAGAAACTAACGTTTAATTTAATACTTAAAACCCACTATTTATTTACAATTTGACAACAATCAAAACGAAGCTGCGACGCTAATAACGACAAATACAGTTTACATGGAAAATCAAATTACAAATACATTCGTATTTATTGAATTATTATTGGGCAAAAGTGTTCGGTGTACTGATGTACTTTAATTATTAAAAATTATTTGTATGTAAACATTTCTACAGCTGCTTGCCGTATCGTCTGGTATTGTAACAGTAGTTAATGTTGCTTACCCTTGAATTTTTCGTACCTACAAAGTTATCAATTCTAACACACTTTAAAATTTCTTTTGTTTATTAACTATGCATTTTAGACTATATGTTATCTAGAACTACCATCTGTTAAAATTATTGCAGTCATACTGTTTACACCCTGAACACAAGGTGTTTCATTAATAATTCGACATAGAGTAAGTGAAGAATCCGTGACCAAAAATATGATTCAACCTAAAACAGTTAGATAAAATGTTCCTCTTTACTGATATACAGGGTGTTTTATTTCGAAATTTAAAAAAGCTTTCTGCCAATTATTTTGAAACGTCCTGTATAGAAAGGAGATGAAAAAAACATCGGTGTTGAAACCAGATATTTTTTCAATATCAAACCTAATCTTGATCTACATTGTAGTACAATTACGTGTAATAGTAAATCAATACTGAAGGGACGTATCTATATTAGATTGAAAAATCTCAGCATCAATGAACCGTTTCAATGAAACGGATATCTGTCGATTAATGAAAACAGTTTCATTATTAGGATACGCGCGATGCAGAGCCTCTCTATTTATTGTCCAGCCCGATTTTTATATGAACGAACGAACCGATCGATGTATTGATAACAAATTCATTCAATAGCAAATTACATTGAGCTCATCGTGAATCGCCGAGATAGTGACAACCGGATTTAATAAAACAGTCAATTGATTTTCGAAACCAAAGATATCTAAATAAATAAATTGCGCTTGCATCAGTTCAGTGTGTAATAGTACAACAAATACTCGAATTAGTAGGTATTTTAAAAAGCGTAATTAACCACTTTAAATCAATTTAATCAAATGCAACGTGATATGTTTGTTAAGAATGTTGTATTTCACATGACATATAAGCTATTGTTTGATGAATCAATATGAGTAGTTTAGTTTCTTGATGCATTCTTTTCACGTTCTCTGGCCCAGGTTACTTTAAGATTTTAGCAAGTGCTTGCGTTTCCCTTTTGTCCCAATTAAGTTTGTGTTAAAACGCTACGTTGAGGTTACGTGCATAAAGAAGTTCTTTTATTCAAACTTGCTCTTATTGTTAGTTAATCTTATCTCAATTCAGATTATTTGTTTGTGATACATTTACTTTTTATTGATAAAAGGAACATAATAAATGTTGGTAACAAACTCTCAAAAGTGTACTGCGTTAACTATACTAATTCAAAACCCTGAAGTCGTGAAATATCAATCTTCCATATATTATAGCTCGTTTACGTTTCCATAGTAACCGAAAGGCGTTTACACACAAAATGACACTATCATCTAGTAAGCGTCTTTACACGGTGTGAAGTAGACTACTGTTTAATAGAATATGCATATATTCAATTTCAAATAAAAACAGCATGGATGATTCGAGTGACAAGCGTCCATATGGCCGATGAAGTTCAATTTTAGTCAAGTGAGCTTTTTGACGGATTTATCTATATGTATTTGCGACATGTAACTTTGGTGTCGGCGAAAAACCCGAACAGAACAAATACAACTTCTTTTCTATTATAGAATTACTAAAAATTGGATACAAATTAAATAACAAAAAGTTATTAACTTTCTGCCGATTGCGCCTTTGAGACTAGGAACACACGCACCGATTTCCAATCGTACGTTCACGTCTCATTGAGTGGTACATTAGCAAGTGTGATATGGTATTCCACTACTACTTCACGAGACCTGAAACGCACGACCGAAACCGGAATGTGTTCCCTTAGCCTGGAAATTACACAAGCAGTCGCGCTGGCGTATAGGATGTGCCAGCCAGCACAGGTATTCCATAAAATGTAAAAGTACCCTAAAAATATTTTATCTCTCTTAAATATTATTTCAATAGACTTTTATTCTTGTAGTAAGCATGATTGTTTTGACTTTGGAAGTTTTAGCATCGTAAAATAGAACGAATTCTGCGAATAGCACGAACTGAGTGAGACGCGCGATTAGTCGTATAAATACATACTTCATATTTAGGTATTACTATTTTCCTTTATTCGAAAACACTAACGTACAGTGTAATCTCGATAATCCGAATTAGCGCTAATCCGAATAGGGTGCCGATCATTTTTCAATTACTTACTCAATTATAATAAATTTAAAGAAATAAAATTTAAAAAGATGACCAACATTATAGTATTTGTTTTCCAAATTAAAACTACAGTATGATGTATTTTATGTGATCAATCATAATTCTTTAATATGCAGTTAATATTATCCGCATTATCTTACCGATTATTAACGCAACTTTCGGTAATTCGAACTTTTTAGTAGTCCGAAACGGCCCTTGAATTAGCGGATTAGCGAGATTGCACTGTACTTTTGATATCTACTTTATAGTAAAAAAGTAATTTGTTATGAAAATTGCAATAGCGTTAGAGAAGATGGTCAGTAACACTTTACTCTTGTTTTAAAATTACGTATTAAGTAGGTTAGTTGGTTCTATGTGTAAATAGATAAGTTTTTTTTGTACATAGTATTAAAATTTTTACATACATATTATAATTTGTTATAAACATCGATATAATATCGCATTATACCTATTATCTATAGAATGAATAAGCTGCCAGCAATGAAAATATAAACAAATATCGGAAACGATGTGAAGCCGATTTTTTACATTGAAAACCTGCAAATGAACGTAGTCCTATCTCTCTCACGCTAATAGTCCAATTAATTCTTAAGAAAAATTAGATAACAAATCCATTGCAAGTTGGTATTGACGTTTGGCCTAGCAAGAAAAAGATTAAACAACTACCGCCACTTTATAAAACTTGTTCTGTTACCGATGTACCTATGTAGAATATAAATAATATCCGTAATTATACCAAAAAATACTAAATTTAGTTATAAAAATACGAAATGTAATTTTTATCCATTAAACTTCCCAATTTCAAAATAATGCAAGACATATCTCTATAAATAAAATACAGTAAAACCTCTCTAAGTTTGATTTTTATTTCTTTACCTATATGAAATTATGAGAAAAACGCTAAGATCGCTGTATACGCACTCAATGGGATTACGTAGAAAGAAACTAGAAGTGACGGTAAATAATTTATGTTTTACGATTAAATTCCTAACTTTTGGATAGCACCACATCTGACGGACTAATTAAGCTTCATTAATGATAAAATCGACTAAATTCAATAACGAAATAGGTAGTTCTCGAGAAAATATAAATGTCTTGTTTCGGCTGAATTTTTTGTATTCGATATTTCAAGTGCCCGCTTCTGGTAGTTGCATAATTACCCTACCTTAATTATATCACGTCAATAGAAATTTTAGCTCACAGATAATATGTTTTGTCTAGTTATTAAAATAATAGGTACATGAAATTAACATGGATTGTTTTTACACGGTTTCGAAATAAAACGGGTTAGAAAACAAAAATAATTCTATTTTTACGTGGTGTATTTTACTTTAATACGGATCAAATAGCACTAATTTATAAAATTACCGTTTGGGAGGTTTCCAAGAGGTTTTTTTCTGTTTGTACATAATTTTACCCGAAACCAATCTATCGTGTAAAAAAAGGATTACGTTTACATACATTACACTGTTATTCATTATTAGTTTTATAGAAAATGTAATTATTGTTAGTGATATAGCATCGTTGATGAAAAAATTGTATGCATTTTACGCGTACTATTATTGCTATCCGGAATGATAGTATGGTTAATTTTATTAATAGAATAATGTGGGCTTGTCTTCAATACGTTCAAGTTCAAGTTTATGATATCATAACCTACAGAGGTCAAGGTTTGATCTTTTGAAGCTTATACGAAATACCCTCAAGAAATTGGTTTCACGATGGCGAAAGATGCCGTAGTAAACGTTCATCTTCCAAGACGAATGTTTATCGTCCTTTTGTCAGAAGGTATCGAGTGAAGCTTGTAAACTGAACGTTTCAAAATAAAACATCCAGACAGCAATCCAGACCTAGATCGTTTTTAACTTTTGATCTTTGAATTACTTCCGACTCAATTGAATATGTATGTAATGCAGTCAGGATATCTTTCTATTTCATATTCTAAAAGTGCGTTAAAACATACTAATTTTCTTATTTAATTATAGAGATTACTTAACACTTGTATTTGCTCAACTACTTCAAATAAAATACAATTCTTTTCCATAAATTGGACAATTGACAATCTAAAACTAATGAAAAAAAATATGGGCGTACTGAAAAACATAGAAAGGAAATTTCGATCGCGCAATCATAAAAACAATAAACAATGCCACGAACAAACTTTAATAATTATATAACTACGTTCCAATAGAGAGTAAATATGATGTAATTCGTCCGGTGATTTATTATTGATTAATATCAATATTTTTAAAACATCCCCTAGATCATCGAAACTATAACTCGGTCTGCCATGTGTACATATTTCTGGATCTCACCAACATTACCTATCATTTGATCTAATCGTTTAATTTCATAATAATTTATACAACTATTAACAGATTGGAAACCAGTAAGTACATATTATAATACAATTAAGACTAGAAGATAAATAAGTGCAACTATAAATATTTGTAGATATTGTACATCATTCTGTTTATCTTGAAACAGAAAAAAAGCGAAGACTATAAACAAAGTAATAACTTATGAAAATGAAAATTTCAATCTAAAATACAGTCAAATTCCCAAACACAACTAGTTATAAAATAAAATAAAGAAATCTCATTTTTATGTATCTATGTACTTCATAAAAAAATAACCCTTAAGGTTATGGTCAGTTAAATAAAATAATACGTAATTGCTCTTTTATCTACAAAAAATATATTGCGTACAGTTAACTTCGTTATAGTGTCATTGTCGCATCATAACAGTGAGATTATCGCAACTTCGGCCATAAGTTCGTTGACCACTTTCTCGTTTCATAAAGACTGACTTTTGACATTAGATTTCGATGATACCGACAATCATCAAATGATTTTTATCGGAAGGACAGGAACACACTTCTCGCCTGGGTGTCTTTCGGAACCTTAATTAAACAATAAACTAGATTTTTAACAAAAACGGAAATAAACCTATTCATTGAGTTTTTAAAAACGTAGCCCCTTGAACACTTAAACAACGGATATATTCGTCAAGGTCAAAGTCAATGCACAGTGCTTATGATGAACACATTACATATACATACGCCAACGGTCAACGGAACGAACCAGCGAGGTGTGTACTACCTCTCGCAACAAATCAAGACGGTCAAGAGGTTAAAACGAGCAAGTCCGAAGTGGTCCGTTTATTGACTAAAAACTGACGTCAACTTTTTCTTTCATCAAAACATTTATTTATTCCACTTATATTCTTTATAATTGTACAGTCGGCGACTTAAAAATCGGGACAAGTACTATGATGCATTTTGCATTAATTTGAATCCTGTAAAATGGGATTTTGCAGTTATGGTTTCGGTTGTTTTTATAGTAATATTAAAATTATCATAATCCAAATTACAATACATTTTAGGCGTCCCGATTTCTACGACGCTGACTGTACACAAAATAGTTTACTAACTCAATTCTCGACGCATTCGCTTTCATTTCGTCAATGGTGGTTTACGTATAATAAAAATGGAAACTTATTTGAAATACATACAGGGCGAGTTAAGATACCAGCACCTCCCATTAGTTTTGTTGAATATTCATATTAGACAAATATTTTCTTAACAAAAGATGTTCGGAATGATACGTTGTATATTATTATTGTAGGAATCCTTATCTGTATTTATATCATATGTTCAGTTAACAATAATTTCACTGTTCCATCTTATAGTAGAGTATGAAAAATACAAATTCTAATTTTCAAATATTTCCATAATAATTTCAATATTGATATCGGTAACATAACGAAACTAAAACGATATATTTTATTTAATTTGAATATGTAGACGCCGTTATAATTAATTTTAACTAGAAGTTGGCATTTTCCCAACTGATCTACTGGAGGCAAAAAATTATGTTACCGTTTTGATGCAACGTTTTCTTTCAGCAGTGATCCATTTTATTTTAAATATGTAAACATGATACAAGAATTTGGTAAAGTGGATCGCGTTTTAAAAGAATTACTATTGAAAAAACAAAAATACCTACTTAATATTCCGCTATAATTTTTGAATATACAGTGAAACTTCTCTTAAGAGACACCTCCAATTAACGAAATCTTCCAAATATCGGACACTTTTAAAAGTCTTGGCATTATTTTATATAGTGTGTAATGTATTTCCCATTAGCGAACATTTTTTAATAACGAACAACTTGTTTTGTCCCGCGAGTGCCCAGTATTGAAAAGTTTCATTGTATATACAGTCAAATGCATATGTTTTGTCCCACGAGATGTGATCGCAGGCGAACGAGCGACGAGAGAGGATCAAGAGAGATGAAGGGTAGCAGTTGGTTTTGAATTGTAAAAAGATACACGTCAGATAATAAATAAAAACGGACAGTAATCTTTTTTTTGAGCATTTTACGATAAAAACTAACACAGGGCGACGGGACAAAACATACGAACTTGGCCGTACTTACATATTATCAGAAAAATGATAATTCTGTCGGAATAGGTATTCGAATTTTATACATAATATAGAATACCCTATATGTGGCAAGGAGAACATATATTATTTAATAAATTTATGTTTTCGATAATCCACGATGAGTCATCAACGCGAAACTTTTAAAGGTTTTCTGTTTCCACTTGTTAGTCAACAATAGCGTGTAAAACACATTACAGATATGTGTATTACAGATTATTTATGGTAATTTTTACTAAATAATGTACAACATTAGTCTGTCATTGCTTACGTTTCTTCGTTGATTGTGAAAGAACAAATATGTTGGTTCAACAGTTTTTACTATTGTATTTGACGAATGTATTTTGTACCTTCATGTTAATATAAAAAATTGTTAACCTAATCACGTAGTAAGTTAACCACGTAAATGGTAAGTTAGCAATTTTGTTTTTGAATGAATGCCCAAAGTGCATTCGCCAAATATAACAGCAAAAACTGTCGAACCAACACATTTCGTACATTTCGCAGTATACACTGCCGACATGTTAATTGATTTTTGGATCGATAATAATTAATTATCTTGTTTCGTCTTCGTTCGTTACGAGCATTCGCTAGAAGTACATAAACAAAATCAAATAACGAACTTATACTGCAAAATTCGATAACCAAGGGAGAGGTAAAATAAACGTGAATTTTCGGATGCTTTGTGGAGAAGAGGTGTCAGTATCTAGAACAGTCGGTTCGATTTATCTAAACCAAACGAACGTGACAAAAGTGGTTTGATGCACTCTGAACTACCTATCCCAATGTTCAAAACATAAATAACTTTCCGGAAAAAATCCCAACATAAATCATTCTAAATAGGTTACTTTACTTACATGTATTTTGGCACCACTCTTTTGAGGAAGTAAAGTAAATTAATTGTGGGTTTAAGGCATGGACGATAATCACATTTTAATCACGTAATTATAAATTAATTTAAGAGTACTTCTTGCCAGAAGAAGTTATAAACAATGATCTCCAATATGGAATTTAAAAACATAAGTGCCTTTACTCTTCACAACTTAATATAAGGTGCATTGTAAATAAATTTCAGACTACAAATACGTCATATATAATATATGTACTATATATATATATATATATAATGAAATATCGTATTTCTTGCGAACAAATTTTGAATTATAGAATTTAGTTCGCGCGCGTCTTAAAATAACTTTACAAATTACCAGGTGTTCGCAAACTAACTCGACTCGACGCAAAACTCCCAATTAAAATCAACCGTTACAAAAAAACTCTGAATAATTAGAGGATACATCGCGTCTCATTCATTCAGTTTCAACATACAGTTTCTTCTTTACGCACGAGAAATCATTTTCCATTTTTATTTTCCAGCAAAAAGTGAGCTCTTGCATAATTTTCCACAGAATCGATTTACTTAAAGGAGGTGTAACCCAAAAAATTAAGTTTAATAATTTAAAATGCCTAATTGCTGTTTTCTTATTGTTAGTATAACAACTTAAAATATTCGTCAGCTAGGTTGGTACTATCGCGAACACGTCAATTTCCCCCAGTGGAGGAATAGCTGTCTCTTATTTCCCTCACTACAATATTCAAATTGCCGACCACTATTAATACATCATAATAATTATGTAGCATGGTATAATAAATAACTAAGGCGGTAGGATATGAAGGCGGTTCTGCGCATATTGAAGAGGGGATTTGACGTAATTCGTGATTATCCTACATGGCTATAATTTCTACGTGCTACTAGTCACGGTTGGCGTCACTGCACGGAATTAAACGTGTTTAGAACACCGAGATATCCTACCTTTAGTAGTTATTATACTCGAATTATGTAGATATTTACTTTCAGTAGTTTGTTGGTATAGCGTCAGTAAATTACTTATAACTTATCGTGTTGGTAGTTTTACGTTATGCTGCCGATACCGATTAATTTTCTTAGGCGCATAATCAACGAACGGATAAAATAAACCAAAAATTAAAAAGAAAATTACTACTGCCTTGCATAATGTCCTGACCAATAATAGATTAACTTACAGTAATAACAATAAAAACAAAAACGCAAATAAATATTTACACCGGTAAAACTTTACTAACAGATTTAAAAACTTCACATATTTATGTATACAGATAAGGTAACCATAATATTATCCTGCGATTGATAACGTAACAATAGCATTGTTGAGTCGGCATTGTCATTTAACTATTTATAATTTTACGGATTGGTAGCGGTAGGTAACATTTTAAAAACAAAAAAGTAGAAAAGTACAGAAAATATGCATGTATACTGTTATGTATCAAACAAATGCTGATAATATAATGTTTGTATTTAATATGCAGATAATGTTATCAAAATATCGATTAAATTATGTGTAAATATCTGTTGTTTAAATTAATGTTAAACGTTTTTTTTTTAAATTAAATAGGTAAGTTATATATCGCATTTAATTTAGATCATTTTCTGGAATTACTATTAACTATAGATCATGTTGTTTTATTAAAATGTTTAGCAAAATTAGCAGAAATCATATTAGTATTCTTAAATTTTAATAAAAAATAAATGTTATTTAAACAAATAACACATGATTTGTCCCTTTCAACTTTGGTGGTGAATATCTCAGCAGGGGAGCGTTAAGGGGAATAGATTTATAAGAACTTAATTTTATTTTGACATATTCTATACGCTCTTTGAAAATGTTCGGTACTAAAGAGCGTTTATTTTGAATAAGGGGGTGATTTTCAAAGAGGTCTGACGTATATTGTGGTTAGTGTGGGATATAGAATATACTCCTAATATTTCATATTTATATCACAAAGTACCGAATTCGGCATTATTTTTACACTAAGAAACTAGACTATTTACATTTTACACTCCCGAGAAATTTAATCGACATGACATGATAATCGTTCTACAGAACACAAACAGGCTAGCGAAGGTACCTGTGTCGGAAGTATTAATAGTAGTCGGCTTGAAAATTGTAGTGGGAGAAGTTAGAGCGAGAAACTCAAAGTAGACTGGGAAATTGACGTGAACGCGATAGTACATTACACAATTTTAGGAGAAAATACAAAGAACTGAAACATGGAAATGTAGGATTAATCAAGCGAATTTTGAGGGTAATCAAAATCATTTAGTTTGTATTGTCCATTTTACGATGATGATTTTGAAAATACGTAGAAAAAAAGAACTACAGAGTACTACCTACGTACACAATCAAATTTATGGATTTCATTGTCTGTTTCTGAAGAAAATAGGAAACTAAACGTATGTTCAAATTATAGATAGGTATACGTTATTCAAGATAAGTTCCAATGCACGCCATCAATAAAATTTACTGAATATATGTTATAATATGTTTTCAATTTAAAGTTTTGAACGTAGAATATTCTATCAATGATTTATCTGCACACATATGACATGGCGAAGAAAGACTACAATCTATTAGTACTGTAAAAATAGGTTTTATTGATGACCTAGATTGGAACCTCTCGCGAATAACGTATAGAAATGTATGTGTAGGTATGTCATTATTTTTCTTATTCAACGCGAATAATTTGCATGAATTACATTTTCGTTACATTTCCTATAACTTTATAATAATAAATGATAGACATTTGAAACCTATTATCTTCTTTCGTTTTAATGAATTATAGATTTAAAAATTGAAAATATTGGGAGCATTTAATTGAATGCGAACGCAATATTTACTTTTTAAATAAATAACTTAAGGCGCCATTTTATCTTTTACTATATAGAACACATAAACCTCCCCACTACCATTGCTCTATTCTTAGCCTAGACTCTATACACAAACAGAATGCATCGCAAATACTTAGTATGTAAGTTTAAATTTCAAAATATAGTAGTATAAATATTTTAGAAACTTCGAGAGTTTGTTAGTATTTTAATCATTGAAAGTCATACACTAAAAATAACGAGTTATAATAGAAACAAAAATTATGCTCGAGCCACATTTCTGTTCATAATTATATTCTTAGTTCTTTAGAACAATCTTTATAATTCGAAAATAACTTCATAACAAAAATTTAAAAAAATAATAATAAAAACCATAATGTAATATCTATTAATTCAACAACTCGTGTTGGTGAATATTGGTCAGTAGTATAGTAACCACTCCTTACGTAAAAAGTAGTTCACCGACATTAAATTATTTAGGTTTGAAATATAGATTGATTTTGATTGATTCTTTATTATCTTTAGTATTAATTTGCCCATGATTGGTCATTTAGTTTACACGCAACTAAATATGTAGCAAAAATATACAAACACAAATGTAGCAAACGTAGATAGTGCAGCACGTAGCACAATAAAAATAATTATCTAGGAAATATGATGAAATGCCACTGAAAAAGTGAGTCATTAGTAAACAGGTCGGTTAATTGACGAAACAGAAGCTCATGTTATGTTTTTAGTTTCAAGTCGAACTAAAGTTGGTTAAAATTAAAAGAAACAGTTGGTTTTGAAAACCACCAGTTGGTCTTTTCATGTTATTTGTTTATTTATACTCTTACAGCTTCAACTTCCTTGGGACATATTTCGTATTCTAAAAGAATTTGTCGTCATCGATTTAAGAGGTGCAGATCGTATGTTGTTCGACAGCGAACAGACGAAACGAATGTTATTTTTTGTGCTAGACGAACCACCTGTTTTGTACGTAAGTACTTAATGAAAAAATTCTCAGAAATTAAGTAATCTATAACTGAGGGGACCATCGTCGCACTTTAGGTTTAACGTTCTTTTTGGGAAAAATACATGATAGTCTGAATCATCAGTACTTTATTAAAGTATATTTACACTATAGTTTTGTTGCAATTGAATTGAAAACGAGCTTTAAAAAAGCTTGCACACTTTCTAGTTCATCTTAAAGGTTATATATAATTTGACTAGAGTTTTTCTTTTTAAATGTATTATTTATTTTATGACTAAAAGTACCTTTTAAACTTATTCATTTTTCATTAGGGTGTCTACGGAGTTTCTGAAAGTCGATTTCGTGACTTTTTGATGGTTTCCTCAACAAATCTGTTGACCAACTTATTTATTACATTTGACGTGAAAAAAAACTTTTTGAGGCAAGCAAATTTCAAACATTTTTGTTGAGTAACCAGATTTTTCCGTGGCCATTAAATTTTATCTCTGCGACTCTCGGAAACTAACTTATAAACATTATAAGTTATGCATAACATCACTTATTCATCACACTCATTTCTAATTTTGTAATAATTACAGTTAGTTGTCAACACAAACACACACAAAAAGAATCATGATATTATTGACATTTTTATCACCACTAGGATATCCCCCCTCCTAGATTTAAGTCCAGCTTTTGAACACCTAATGTGTAGATACAGTCGAACGTCGATAACTGGAATCTGAAGGGGAAAAAAGAAAACTTCGAACTATCGAATGTTCGAGTAATCGAGATATATTTATTTAAGAATTTTGTTTTAGTTCACACGGCCAGTTCGAGTAATCGAAATATTCTACTTATCAAGGTTTCCGTTATAAATAGCAAAAAGATAACTTCATTTGTTAGCAGAACGTGTAATACTAATTCCACATTATTTTTTCCAATTATAAGTCAACATTTTATTTATATCTGTTCAATTTTTGCGAACATGCTTTATATTTGTTTCATCAAATAATAAACAATTTAATAATAGACCTGGGTTATTCCATGTCAAATCAACACTGATTTAAACTCACGATCTCCGATTTTAATCAAATTTGACAATGAGGATAGCGTCTCCATATAGACTAAGAAAAAACCAAATTTTATTAAAACATATCAACCCGTTTTGAAAATACGATTATGTAAAATTTCAAAAATCTAGCAATCGCATCTTCGACATATTTTTTAATTGCCGTAGCAGCTTTCCTAATTAAGCTAGAGGGGTGGGACCATTTTGTAGCATTTCTTCTGGACTTTCTTATGATATGCAACACAATAGGGATATTTACACATGTAAAATTTAATTAACTACACACTTAATAACACGGACTGTAATAATTATATAGGTATGTATATGTATTTTTTTGCTACAAGTTTTTACCATTTGCGTTTTGCAAGTAAATTCTGCTGAATAATTATTGGCTTTATTTATAATAACATAAATAAAAATTATCAAAGGCTGATAATAACCGTAAAATATAAACGTTCCAGATTTTTAACTAAATTAAGCGTTAAATAGGTATTTTATGGAATATAATTTAACAAATAAATATAAAATTTTTTCACAGAAACTGCACTGTACGTTATCGACCACCGGTTAATAATTACCCAAAAACTCGATCGCGTACAGTCGAGTGCAAAATTAATGTCGCGAATCACGTCAGTGGGTTTTCAGTAACTCGTTGATATTGCATCAGGCAATTACTTATTTAACTTACCTTGGTAGTTTTACCTTTTTTGCCGATGCTCATTAATTTTCTTAGGCGCATAGTCAACGAAAGAATAAAATAACCAAAAATTTTAAAAAAAATTACTTCTGCCGTGCACAATATACTAACCAATAATTGATTAACTTACAGTAATAACATAATAAAAAAAAGTAATACCTAATAACGTTGTTTTATTAAAACGTTTATCATGTTTAAAATTAACAGAAATCATATTAGCATAGAAAGCACATTAGTTTCTGGCATATTCGAAATCACCTCCTACTTTAAAATAATTTCCTTTTTAGTACACGGCGCTGCGCCGGCATACGTAGCAGGTAGCAAAACGAACACTGCACTTTTAGACTTTAAGTGCGATTTTCCCGAATATGGCTCATTTTATGAAAAGTGGACTAGCGTACCTGTTTTATCCTAGAATGTTTGGAGAATCTAATAATATAATTACTTTTTTTTCAATTAATCTGATGAAAAAAAAATTGATTAGAAAAGTTAGGGGTAGCATATCCTTGCTCCTCCTGAAGTAGTTTCGCAAAATCTATGGAATTTTTTTGAAAAGGAACTTTCATTCATTATGAATATACAATAAAAAATAAAAGTGTTATTTAAACAAATAACAAATGATTTGTCCCTTTCAACTTTGGTAGTGAATATCTCAGAAGGGAAAGCGTTGTAGGGAACAGATTTATAAGAACTTAATTTTATTTTGACGTATTCTATACGTTCTTTGAAAATTTTTCGCCATTTCCTAGACACCCTGTATTATAACGCACCCCGAGTAAGAAAGAGAAGCACTTATTTTGAATAAGGGGTGATTTTGAAGTGGATCTGACGTATATTGTGGTTGGTATGTGATATAGAATATACTCCTAATACTTCATGAAATTCCTACGATTCTATCACAAAGTGCAAATTAAATCCGATATTATTTTTATACTAAGAAACTTTTTTTTTTGTTAGTAGCACACCCCAAAAGACACCAGGAACCGCCGTTAGGTATTACTTCTAGTGCCTCCCGAGACATCCATGCCTACCAGGGGGATATTTCACCTCCCGTACCGGGATTCGAAACCCAGGACCCGTCAGGCGAGAGGTTAGTCTCCTAACCACTCGACCACCGAGTCGGCTTATACTAAGAAACTAGACTATCTGAATTTTACGCTCCTAAGAATCGACATCAATAGCAAAACTTACAGCTGTAGTTATTAAAAAAAAACAAAAAAAAAACGGTTGTCTTTTAAGATAACCGTTTGACAAAACACGAACAACCTAGCGAAGATAAGCACATATGCCGCAAGTATAGCAGTCGACTTGAAAATTGTAGCGGGGGTTAGAGCGAGAAACTCAAAGTTGAGTGGGGATTTGACGTGTCGCGATAGTACATGGTACAACGAACAAATCTACAAAAAGTACTTACGAGTTACAAATAAAAAGTTGCTGCTTTAAAATATATTCTGTTCATAATTTGTTCGTTATCCGTTACATTAATTTTGCACTCGACTGTACCTATATTTTATACATATATCGACTCCAAAAATCGCCATTTATCTTAGGTCTTGTAAAAAATTTAACTATTAGTTGAAATAAAATGTTTGTGTAGCTTTTAGTATGTATTTAGAGAAAATATGTAAGTACATAATATAAATACAACATTCTTTGAAAATCTGCAACATTATTTTTCCATGTTTAGCTCAAAAAATTTGAAGTTCAAAAGTTTTCAAAATCTTTGCCAATTCTTTTATTTCAAACAAAATATAATATCTATATTGACTTTAACGGCGTCGTTTGCAATTTTTTTAAAATTACAATTTAAATCTACTAACGTATCAATATTAACGGATGAATAAAATGTTAAAATTTGGTCATTAAATGTGTACAGCTGGGTGCGAATAAAAATGAACGGTTTAAATGTCCTGGCGTGAACCTGGTTTTTTAGTTTCTTGCTAGTTGTTGTTAAAAATTGCTACGACAAAAAGTTTATGTGTACTTTTTATAAAGGTAATAAAGTGGTTGTCATATTTGACAACTTAATTTTTACTTCACCTCAAATTAGTTCATCGTCAACCGTCGGTTATACTTTATAATACTGGCCTAAGCCTAGTTTAAACAGTGTAAAGATCGCAAAAATCATGGTAAGACTCGTTCACTTTTAACCGCACCCAGCTGTACATTTTTTCGAAAACTGTTGTCAATAAAATGAACATTTAACCGAATAAATGTTGTTATTTTTTTTATTAAAAAATCATTCAAATTATTGTATGTTAGACATTACTTTATAAATAAACGCAATTTTAAATATTAATGGCGAGGGATGAAATACAATTAAATTGAACATGTAAAAGATCAGATTACAATCAAGTGTCGATAATGAATTACCAACAATACATAGTTAATTAAATTCGTTATTGGATTCAAATCGCGAATAAATGTATTGTTTTCTTTCTATTGCACACGATTATTGATAACGTCAGTCTTTACTTACAACGTATTTAAAAAGGTTTTAATTTTTGTCTTGCTTAAATTGGTAGTTACGACACGAATGCTACAAATTCGTCGTTAGTAAATTCATACAGTGATGACGTAAGAACCGTCTTTAATGATTTTAATAGTATATGGGTGCTTTATCGACACTAATACCTGTTTCGCTTTATAATATTAAAATTTAAGTTGTTTGGGAACAAGACGTACCGCGTTATTATAAGAATAGACGCTTTTTAAAATTATTAAACTATTAAGTTTATCGAGAGAAATTGTTATCAGAAAACATGTTTGTCGTTAAATCAAAAGAACCAATCACCCCTTATATGAAAAAAACTATTCAACAATCGGTAAATAATTAAAAAATTGGATACTAAAATAATGGCATATTGTTAATTACGTATTAAATAAATTTATATAATACCTTAAATTTGACTTTTATACACGTGGTAATTGGCAAATGCACCGCACAATCCACAATCAAAACTAAACACTATCGCAACGTTAATAACATTATAATAATGAATAAATCAGCTTTAATTAATTATATAGAAAAGACACACATTTTAAAAATGAGAAACCGGCGACATAAGCGCGCACTGTCCCGAAGTAAATTCCATACGAATTCCTGAAAGAAAGGAACGAAACTAACCGTAAATACTTCGGCAGGTAAAAAGAGCATCAGATGAGAGCAAATATAGTTCAAACGTCAACCACCTAGGGTGCGCTATCAAAAGATTTTTCCCCCCCCCGTAAACTGTACTTCCGAATTTTATGGATTTTATATGTAGTTATGTAATGTGTGTTGCTTATAAATAAACTGAGGAGCGTTTTTTTCAAAAATGTGTTCAAAGCTCATGACAAGCGAATTAAGACCTTAATTCCGGTCTTATACGCTAGCTATAAGTGTTGGACATGACCATTTTTGGAAAAAACGGTCCTCAACTAACGTCAGTTTACTCAACGAAATGTTTTATAAATTTAAATCTATTTCAATCACACAAAAGAGTAAAATACCTTACAATTTCTATGTAAGAAAAGGAAAAATGAGCTAAAAATTATTAAATATTAGATGTGAATTATGTTAATAACAATAAAATTTTAATATAAAAAATTAAACAACAAAAATAAAAATAATACGATAAAACTACTATAATACCGATTATGAAACCTACACAGAACATTCATTTCCAATCGTTTCCTAATAACAATTGCAAATAGACTAGTGCAATGTATGGTGGTGCAACAATTGATGAGAAATATTGATTATCCAGATTGCATAAATTATTATTGTACTCCATGTATGATCGAGTATGTTGTTAACGTCTACATTTAAATACTATTTAATTTTACATAATAATAATAACGTGTCAGCAAATGAATAAAAAATGCGTGTTCTTTTACTTACAGAAATGCTTATTTACAAAAAAAAATTGATCCCAAAAGTTTACCCAATTCCATCGATTTCGGTGATCTATTTTTTTTTTTAATTTATAATTGATTCTTTGAAGTTTTTTCTTATATTTCAAGTGTAAATTTGCTCGTATTTTCATACATAAATTAAAATTTAACATCTTTTTTCCTCGATCCTAAATAAAAAAATATATTATTAACCTATTAAATAGTATATTAGGCGAAATGGTATTTTTAGATTTAAAATTAATCGACTAAAATTTCCCAAATAAATAAAAACTAGTGTACTTATCTAAAAATTAAATATAAAACTACAACCAAAAGATATAGTAACCGCAAACAATACGGTTTAGTTCCCCAATATAATCCAAGATTTAAAGATTAAAAACAAATCCAACTAAAATGGGATAAGCTATTACATTTATATCTTATCTCATCCGGTTTCCTTAGCAGCAATTTCAGTTTTAATTTTAATTGAACTTCCTCCGTATTAATTATGTATTTATAATTATTTAATATTTGTTTGGTATTTAATGTCGTCTTTCGATACCTTAATGCAATTGTTCTCAACCTGTGAAGCGCGACCCCTTAAGGGAACGAGAAGACATTAAAAAAAAAGACAAAAGCATTAAAATGTATCAATAGCAAAAGAAAAAAAATTAGGACTCCAAGAAATCCTCGGAAGGGGGGAGGCGATTAAAATTGATATGGAAAGTTAGGCCTCAAATACTAAAAGGTTGAGAACCGTTGCCTTAACGGATTAATATATTTTTTTAACAAATATAGTATGGAGATAAATTGAAAATTTAGTCACAAATGATTACAACAGAAAACTAAATATAAATACATAAATAACAATATGCTTACTAAATATTTTAAAATTACGTTTTTGCATGTGATAGACAATTAACTAGGTATATTTGTTATTTCATTTTGTCCGATATTTACAGTCTAATTTCATTATGACGAACTTTTGTGCTGTACATTGTTCTTTTACAGTAAAACGCCTATAAAACTGTTTCTAAATAACGAAGTAAAGTTTCTATATAACGAATTTCGTAGGTCAAACGAAAATAAAATTTTCTAAGTAAACGTACCTATACGGGATGTGCCACATAAAACTGCCGGGCCGAATATTTTCGAAACCAAAAAAGATATTTAGTTTTAATAAAAGTTATTCAGTAGTTATTGAATTGTAGCTTCGATATTCAGTGATTTGTAACTTTTTATCGCGCATTGTTAGTCAAGTGACGTCGGAGAATAAAATATTTTTTCGATCCCGACAACTTTGAAACGTGACGAATTCGATTACGTGTTGAGTTATAAAGAATTTTGTAAGCATAAAGTTGTTTAATAAAGTCAGCGGTTTTCGAGTTATTTTAGATTTTATAAGAATGTTTTTGACTAACCCCTGTAACTTTTCTATTTTTTATTGTGGATCTTTGAAACTAAATTAAATTCTTATTAAATTACATTCACTAAACTATGATCTATTGAAAAGCCTTTATTTTATGCAATTGTCATAAGCAAATTGTCTTGTATTTTATTTAGTTAATTGAAAAATTAAATTCCATAGATTTTATTAGTTATAATAACTAAACATCTTAGAGATATGATTGTACGTATATGTGTTTGAAATTTTATTTTAAAAAAAAAGGTATTTTAAGAATATTACATAAAATACAACGGGGTTCTATTTTAAATTTCTAAGTTCGTCTTACTTCCGGTCATACCGGAAGCGCTTTACTGACTTCATTTTCATTATTTTATACTACTTCTATATATTTGTTATTTCTATATATCGAAGTTTCTGGATTTTTTGGGATTTATCGACTTCGTTATATAAAAGTTTAACTGTATTTTCATTGTTTGGGACGCATCATTTTATAATCTTTTAATATTATGTATATTAAAACATGTTCAATATTCAATTCGACATTTATGACAGTCATCTAATACGTTATAAAACAGTACGTTATAGTAATACAATTAAATTTATTATCTGTTATTGTAGTGACCTCCTTGCGCTGACTTTTTAATGTTTGCTTGTTACCTACAGTATAGGTAAATATTTGAGAAATGGCTTATGTAAGTATATGTACCTACTTACTTTTTTATTACAGATAATAAAATAGTTTTAAAATAATCACATTAGAGTAGATACCCGATTATCTGAAATAATTCGGGCGTAATAATTTCGGATAACCGTTTTTTTTTCGGATAATCGATCACACTTGGGAAAAATAAAACGTTATAAGTACAAAATATGTATTGAAAAATATTACCTATTTTTATTTGCAAAAAAATATAAATAAATACTAATAGAGTAGTGTCCATAAAAAGACTTCTTAACAAAGAAAACAGTGTGTTTATCATTGCCGTTCTTTGTTTTTTAAAAAATCACTTATTTTACGGATTTTGATACCTGAAACTTCGATTTCAGATAACCGGTTTTCGGATAATCGGGTCTCGACTGTACTTAAGTTAGTAATATCATAATTAAAAACGAACAAAAATTAATATGCAAGCAATTCATAGACAAATATCTGTCGTTTTAGGCTGAAGTCGCACAAGCGTCAAAATCAACGTCGTCAAAATACGTCGTCGGCGCTCGTTTAACATTAACCCAAGATTATATTAAACGAGCACCGACGACGCACGTCCGTTGATTTTGACTCTCGTGTGGTCCCAGCCTTAATTATAGAATTTATGTTATATTTGTATTAGATAAAATAATGGAAATAACTGTATCAGGTGGAGTTCTATATTTCCTATAATATATTAACAAAAACCACACGTGGTCCATTGGACACTTTCATAATAATCTACGTAAAAATCACGATACACGCACATTTCGAAACTTTTCCGCCACAAATCCCGTTTAAAAGGCGTTTTTAAATTAATTTAACGAAAAATGTTGATATCATTAAGAAGGTTTACTATAGAGCAAGTCGAGTTTCATGTTTGAAATTGTTTACTAACTTTCTAATTTTACCAGTAATAACATTTTTGACTTAAGAAATAGATACCACCACAAATTTTCCATGTTCATATACAGTGTCCGCCAAAAAGTCTGCACCATATGAAAAACATTTTTTTATAGATTTCTCAAAAAAATGTATTTCCGATAAAAGTGGCGCATGTTCTAAAATCAAAAATACAATCATCAAAAGTCAAAATTTATCAGTCATATAGGAAGTATGTTCCAAAATATAAATTTGGTACAAGAGTAAAGTACCTTTATTTTTGACACTATCAAAAATTGTTATTAAGAAAAGTTGTTTAGAATTAAAAACTACATTTAAGTATGTTATCACAGCTATTTGTCTTAAAAAATCGTGTTTTGTTAGTTTTTTTAAACTCGTCCTCCAACACTGGAAAATGTCCGTACGGTGAGCTAGGGTATCACGTCAAAAGGCCGTCGACAAAAACTGCGGGAGTCAAAACGCCGTGAACAAAAATGCCGTTAGTGAAAAACGCCCGTCAGTTTCAAAAGTCAAATTAAATTGAACCTATTATTATAAGCATTAGTATATAGCAGTAATAGGTATCTATTTAACTGTATTTGTATATAAATCGAAATTAGTCAATTCCAGAATTTTAACAAACAGTGAGATTCGAAAATTTATTTTTAACAGATATCTACTTGCTTTTAAAGTAAGCCTAGTATAAATTCAGATTAATTATTGTTATATTTGGCATATGCTACATAATTATAAATATACAATGTGTGTCATAAATAATATTTTAATCGTTTAAATCGTTGTATAAAAGCAGACAACTTCTTTCTATGCTCGTTATTTTCAATTCTTAATTTTGTCTATAAGAACGTTTACCACTAAGAAAGTTTGTATAAAGACAAAGAATAGTTTTAACATTATTTTATCCCAACCATGTATCACGTAAATGTAGCATATACATATTATTTTATATTATATTTATAATTATGTAGCATGTACCAAATGTAATAATGAGTAATCTGAATTTATACTAGGCTTATACTTAGGTACTTTAAAAGTAAGAAGGTATCTGTTAAGAATAAATTTTCAAATCTTACTATTTGTTGAAATTCTGGAATTGACTGATTTCGATTTATATACAAATACAGGTAAGTAGATACCTATTACTGCTATTTACTAATGCTTATAATAATAGATTCAATTTAATTTGACTTTTGAAACTGACGGCGTTTTTATCAACGACGTTTTGAGCAGACGGCATTTTTGTTCACGGCGTTTTTGTCGACGGCCTTTTGACATGGAACCTTTGGTAAACTAACAAAACACAATTTTTTAATATAGATAATACTGTGACTGCATATTTAAATGTAGTTTTTTATTCTAAACAACTTTTCTTTGTAACAATTTTTGATAGTATCAAAAATAAGTGTACTGTACTCTTGAACCTGATTTATATTTTCGAACATACCTCGTATATGACTGTTGATGATTGTGTTTTGAATGCACCAACTTTTTTTGAGTAAACAATGATAAAAAAGTTGTTATACGGTGCAGACTTTTTGACGGACACTGTATGACAATATGTATTTGTATTATACCTGTAGGAGTTCAATATTTATTCATAATATCGATTCCCGTTTAGGACGGGTTTTTTGTTCGGTCCCTCGAAGAACGAATTAAAGAGGCTTTACTGTACAAGGATCATTGTTAATCGTGAATTAAGTTTCTCGTACTATAAAGGTTTGAGATACAGATATACATAAGTACAGGTGAATATGAATAAAAACCAGTTGTGTTAATTATTAGAGCCCTTACAATTTTTGTAAAGAGAGAAATTATTTTTATGTAGGTATTTCTAACTTTTTCTTTCGATTTGTACGTACCTCAACTCTAAAAGAAACTCCTAGAGGTACTTACTTACGTAAATGATTGAATTTTAATTAATTAATTATAACAAGCCTTAATAAATAAATTTAAGCAATTTAAAAAAAATGATGAATGATTGTTTAATTAGTAGGTATAAATAACTAGGTATCGTAGTAAAGCAATATATTTTTAAATCATTTAGTAGGTAAATGGCCGACAAAAGTATTCCCAATACATAAATGACTACAATCGATGAAGCATCTGGCCTTTCAAGATAAAGCCAGGTAACTTTACAGTCGAACCCTGTTCGCGTAAAAATAATACTCCCACGGACTAAACTGCTCACACAAACCCTATCTATTTTTTTTTATTTAAAAAAATGTAGAAATAAAATTATACGAGTAGTAAATTCGATAATATTATCCAAACGATACGGTTTAGTTAGCTTTGTGCGGAAATAACGAGTAATAAAATGTAATAACAAAAGGAGTAATAGCATGCAAAAAAAATGAAAAACAAAAAGATTACGAAAATAACGTCTGGGTCGGATTAACATATTAATTTTAGACGATAGGAAGAAAAGACGAAGCTTAACTACAGTTTATATTAAAATTTATTTTTAACTTTTAGTTAGCAAATGTTAAAAACAAAAAAAAATTAGGTTAAGTGTAACTTAAAATAGTAAATAATTTTCTATATTATTTTATGAGAAAATAATTAATTTGTTTATAGGTGTTTTAAATTTTATCGTCTTTAAAGTACTAGTTTAGGTTTTTTTCTTTATATAAAATAAACGTTAAGATAAGAAGGATACTTAGTAAATTGAAGTATATATGACAATGTGTGTATTAAAAGTTGAGTATGTAAACATATAGCAAAATATTTACTTATCGTTGCTTTTTAAATAATTGCCTATGTACATATTGTTATAATGCAATGTTTTGATTCGGCGTAACATAACCTTTTCGTAATATGTACTATAATTTCGAGTGTAGAACAAGTCGACGGTTTTACGTACTATACAACGCATTTCGGTTTAATTATAAAAGGAAGAAAATCTGATTATAGGTATTCATATTCAAATATGAATTCTAGATAACATTAGAATTATTAGATTGTTACTGTTTAATCAATATTATTTTTAGAAACAGCGCTTCGTGCCACGACAACTATTAAATCAAATTTACATACCTAAATAATACACAAAATATGCGGAAACACAAAAAAAAACGTTAAGTTTACCGAATTCACTCATTAGTTAATTAATTTAACATAACTAAATAAAGAAAAAATACGAAAAAAAAACAAAAATGAAACAAAACAAAAATATAGCGCTCTCGCTACTATTGACAAACTTGCACTGCCATAGTGCTTTAATATAATTTTGGTGGGTTTGGCCTAGAAAGAAACAGCTTTATTTAATCTAACGCATGCGCTCTTTTTGTCGTTGACTTTTTGAACAAAATGTAAAACTACTAGTTATTTTTAGCAAAATTGTATAATACTGCGGAAAACTAACCTATTTATATTTGTGCGGGTTTCATGTAAACAAAAGATTGGCGATGTGCAATTGGTCGAAGATTATTATATTATTATGTAGTATATATAAGTGTCTACTCGCCGCGCCGCGCCGCGCCTCGCCGCTTGTGTATAAGTAGTCCTAAGCATTAATCAATAGATTTGCCGACACCGCTTTATCAACGTTTCTAGGTCAGAATAAATTTATTGTAAGCTAAAATTGTGACATTTTTATGCATTATTAAAAGCAACCGTCCATTATTACATTTTTTAACGTATTTACATCGCGAGCACCTCGCGTCCGCATGCCATATGGTCATTTTAAATTTAAACTGGGGCGATACCAATGAAGAAACACGCGCTACCCCAACCATCCATAAAGACCGGGAGTATTATTACATATTCGCGTTTCGATCAAACGAAACGTGCATCTATTTCTACGACCCCTAAGGGGAATTACCAACAGCTGAATCTCACAAAGCATTCAACCCCTCATTCTAGTCTGCACATGCTAGTCTAGATTAGTTAAGTACGAAGCCGTTGCCCCCGATGTCTCTCTCGCGTATATTGTTTCATATTTTTCCTCCTCGCAAATTTATTAGTTATCGGTCGAGTACGTTTTTATAGAGGGTGTGCCATTTAGAATTTTAAAAAACCAGACTTATTTAATATAAAGTCGTCGATGCCGTTAAAATATTAGCCTTTAAAAATGTTAGGAATATGCAAATATCTACAAACACGCAAGGGTTTATATTAACCCGAACAGATGTTGGCGATTTAATTAAAAATTCATTTCCATAAATATACGGAAAAAGAACAAAAAAAAACAACGTTAAATTAATTTCGAACGAAAAATGCGAACGTAATGGCGAAGGTTTCAAAGAGTTTCCTATTGTCTTGGGGTCGTTTCGACCCAAAATTCATCTTTAATTTGAAATTACAGTACAGTCTCGATAACGTAAACTAATTATACTGCTAGTGGCGTTCACGTTTTCGAGGAGTTCATCCTGTCGACGACGTCTTGGCAGAAGGGCGTAACGCACGTTTTTTGCGAAAAAGAATTATTCTGACTATCTTATACATCTAGGGCAAAGACATCGTCTGTTAAAATCTGATAACAATATTCCGATTTTTTCCTCCGGAATAATCGATTTATATTTCCGTGAAATTATCGGTAAAAATCAAAAAATGTGCCAATTCACATCCAAAGGCTATAATAAATTTAAAAACAAGAAACAGCCTGTTACCTCTAATAACATTACTAACGTTATCAAATCATTATTGAATTGTGCAGTTAAAGTGGTTTATACGTGGTTTAGAAGTGTGATTTTGTCTATAGTCAGTAACGTGTCCCAAGTCATGATTCTAACATTTCAACAATTTTTTTAACTCAAAACAGACGGTATTAAGCATACATATTATACATCGATTCGTCGAAAATTCTATCAGCTTTCTGGTATTCGGGTCCTTATTTATTTTTTAATTCATCGACGAATTCTATGCTTAAGATAATGTATGCCCACGCTTGTCGGTAACACGTTACGTAAATACCTGACAAATGCAACAAAGCTCCCTAACTTTATTTATGGTACAATAATCCATTAGAATGTGTTGTTGAAGTGAGCATCGAGTACGTTGTTATTATCGAATCAATTAGTTTCGATTAATAATAATATAATGTTGAAAATGCTGCGTATTTTTTTACACTGCCATGTCGGTAACCGTCTTAGAATTTTTTAAGGCATTTTGTTATTGTAATTTTCTCCAAAACGAAGTAGTAATGATCAAAAAGTATAATTTACACATAACGAAAACTTCCTGTTCTGTATTCAATAATACGAGGTCAATTTACAAACATGAAATCGTCTTGTCGGTAACATATTATCTTGTTACCGACAAGTCAAAATAGATTCTAATTACTTATTTTAACTTTAAGGGCATTGTTAACTTAAAAAAAATGACTTTTTTAATTATTAACTTTTTCAATTATTTTAAGTGTCCTTAGTAAAAAGCGAAATTATCATATCTATCACCGTTCTTGAGTTAATTAGTTTCGAACTCGATGCGTATGACGTCATAACTGCATTACTGTTGTAATACGAGTATCCTTTGGGCGTTTTTTGTTATTTATACATTATGGCATATGTACAAACCACTTCAACAATATGTTGAAAAAAATAAATTATGTTTATGATTACGATTATATTATGTAAACTCAATAGGCGGTTATGACGTCAATTTTGTTTACTTTAAACACCAATATCTCTGTCAATATACATCTTAAAAAACTTAATAAATAAAGATTTCATTAAATACCTTTTGGCGTTTTTAATATGAGCTACTTGTCTTGTCGGTAACACGTCTGTTTTTGATATTAAAAATATAGTAGTGTACTCGGAATGAACTCAGTTGCCATTTTTGCTCTTAGATAGGTTAAAGATCTGATTAAAACAAAAAAATAGTTCAAAAATCGCTGTCAAACTTGTTATCACAAAATAACATAAGCAATAACAAATTATTTACGTGTACTGCAGGAAAAAGAACAAAATCTCGCTCAATTTTCTTGTTTTTATTAAATTAATTTTTAAAAGTGATTAACAATGCAAAAACATTAAATTACAAGCAAAACATATTTTGGACATAAATTTGTAGCAGCTTAACTACGAATTACCGAAAAGACAATTTTTTAACATAAAATATAATTCAAAATGTCGAGATGTGTTATTGATCTCTACGACCATTATTTTTCTCTTCTGCACACCCCACAAAATAATAAGACACCGTCCAAATATGACATTAACAATTCATTTATTTAATTTTTTTTTCAGGAATTAGCACATTTTTTTTAATTTTTACCCTTATAGTTACGCGACAACATAAAATGTGCTCTCCTGTGAAATCTACTTTTTGTAGGTTACGCCTTTCTGCAAAAACGCCGTCGATGTAACTGAATAGGTAGATACTTAATATAATTAACGCGCATAATATAGTGTGAAACACCAAAAATAGTTAAAATAACATTTATTTATGTAACGATAGATATAAAAAGAAATAAAAAATATGTCATTTCTCGAATGTTTGAATATTTCTTTTTAGACGATGACTTGGCAACTCCATAGTTATTTGATAAAAAATTCACTTAGAGTCCTTTCTTTGAATCTGATAAAAGCTCGGTTTTGTTTTTTCTAATGTTAAATAAGTTGATGTTTTCTTAATATGCCATAAATAAATACAGTCAAATTCGGTTATAACGAGATTGACTGGACCGTCACTTTTTTCTCATTTTGCAATTATTGACTACTTATGTATCTACAGTGAAATTTGGTTTTAACGACGGCGGCGGGACTGTTAGAAATCCGTCTCTATATCAGAAATGTTAAAAAATCTAAATAAAAATCAAATATGTATACCTGCCTATCTAATATTTACATATTTGAAAAGAAAATTACAAATGATAATACATTAAAATGTACCGGATTGGCCAATTGGCCAATCTGTCTCGAGCTAATAACAACAGATTTTAGAAATACAAAGATGAACTTTTGCGTAGGTAAAATTGAATTATAAATCTATTTTTTTTTGCAATTTTAAGAATCATTATATCACTTCCGGTTTTACCGGAAATGAAGTCAATTTTATTATTTTAAATAGAACGCTCTATATTCTTTTAGCATATTAAAAAAAGATATTTTTTCTCTTTTCAACGATATAAATATTGTCGTTTTTATTTCATCGCCTTCTTATAAAAACTAACAAAATCGGATAACTAACTAATAATCAAATTACTCACGCAAAAAGATGAAATCCAACAGGTGTTTTTTTTGTTTGCTTACCACAGATAGCCATAGATTCAGTATTTGTTTTAAATTTAATTTTTATTAGTGTGATCACAGTAAAAAAGTATAACAATGTTTATATCGTTAAAAACCAAAGAAAATTTTATTTAATAAGCTAAAAAATATTCGTGGTATTAAAAAAATACGATTGTTTTATTTCCGGTAAAACCGGAGGTGATAAGAGTGTTTAAACTCATAAAATAGTTTTTTGATTAGTTATTTAAGTTTTATAATAAGGCACCTATCTAGAAGGGGCAAAAATGTGTACGACGATCGCAATATTTCCAATCGGATATTTGAGGTACCGATTCCGACGTGCCGCGCATTTTCCGACATAAAATCGTGAATAACTTCGGCCCGTCTGCAGCTTGAAAGTCGAGGGATGCACCGATCTCTTCCCGAAAATCCAGAGAGCGCGTCCGAAAAAAATCAATCCTTCACATTCGGCCGTTCCGGAACAAAGACAAAGAAAAGTACGAAAAAATCGCGATTTTCTCCACCCCCGAAAAAGCACCCTGCCCTTAGCAGTTTCCCGATATCTCCTGCGCACGTCCAGCACGTCCGACAGTTCTACCGACGAGCAAAGTTTCGCGCCGAAATTCCCAAAAACGGCCGAGTTTCACGGCATTTCATTTTTCGAAATTTCAAAACCCGATAAAAAAATACGGAAAAATTTCGAAGAAATTTAAAATTTTTTTCGGCGACTTTTCGCTCGAAATCGATAAAACAGCACTCGGGAACACTCGTGCGACAAAAAGTTTCGTCCCCGCACTCCCGTAATTACCTTAAAAAAATTCGACCAAAGCCATATCTTTTCGACATGGCAACGCCGCCGCGAACGCCGCACGGACATCGTTGACGTCGCGATTTGTTCGCAAAACTCACGCGAAAACGATGCCATACACGAAAAAAATGTTTTCCCTCCTTTCAAGAGCCAGGAGAAAAACTTTATCTGATAATTTATTATAAATCGTGCCCTAAGCCACCTAAGCAAGTCCTGAGGACATCGAAGGCGCCAAGGAAATATGGAACATTGTGGAGGGCACCTTTGAAGTAGCTTTCCGCAAGGCGTTCAAGAGGGTTTCGCCACCGTTGGTCGTTATATCCGGAGTAAGAATTTATAAACACGACGTTATATCCGAAGTCGACGTTATAAGCGAAATCACTATATCCAAATATGTTAGTGTGCGTTTACATTGAATTCCAAACAAACTATAGAAATTTGGTCGTTATAACCGACTTGTCGTTACAAGCCGTGTCGTTATAAACAGATTTCACTGTATTATAATCGGACAAATACTTAAAATGTTTTAAATAAGTGAAAATATCTACTATAAAAGCACAATCGATACACTCATACACTGAAGACCATAAACTGGATGCACCAGTTAGGTTGTTGGGTGACTTTCACTTTCTGAATTCTTAAAAATCTTTAAAAGAAACAAACTCCCATAAGACGATTATTAAATTAATAATCGTAATAACTCGTAAATTATTTACTTTGGAAAACATTTTTATTTAGTTTTTTCGTTTATTTTAATCTCACGTAACCCTAGTACTTTGTGCGATATTAATTCAAAAACGACATGCATAATAGTTGAAAAACAAAGTAATAGTTCGTTCGACTTTTTATTTTATAAATAAGTGGTTATTGTAATTAAAACTATAGGGACTAAACACATAAATACATTTTCGATAAACTTAACATGATTAAAAACGACTTTTATTTAACTTTCCAATTACTGTTTGACCGTCGCATTTTGCGCGCCGAAAGAAATCGAATTAACAGCAAAACCATTGTATACAACCCTCTGCAACCTACCCACCGATCCTGTAAACGACTCGAAGCGAATCGATATGTAGCTTTAAATAAAACTCTAAAACTAAAAATGAGTCGCAAAAATTGTGGTGGGAGAAATTAGAAAATGATGTTCACCGACGACTTTGTTGAGCTTAGAAAGATTAGTGAATGTCTAAAATTTCACGTTTTTATCGTCGCGAGTTTCGTAGATATTGAATAAAAAACATCTTCAGAGAGGTACACATTTACGGGGCTGTAGTTCCCTTATAAAGCATTTTTCGACCTATGTTTATTGCAAATTTTGCGTTACTTTTGAACGTAAAATCTGCTGGTAAAGTTTGGGAAGCAAATTTCGGGACATCCTGTACACTTTTTATAAATCTCTCATTTTGGCACATAAATTTATCAAACCTTATAGGTATCATTGAATTTGTCTTGAAAGAGACTATCGATGTCCCCACAAATATACGTTATTCAAGATAGGTTCCGATGCACGTCATCGGAAAAAATAGTCATTAATTTTGATACGTCTTGTATAGATCGTATAGTCTTACTATAGTCTTATAGATCGTATATCTTGTATAGTCGTTTAGAAGTTATTTGCAATATTCCAAATTATGTTTTACGCACTGAATTTATCTCATAAATTAAGTAACTTCGTGAAAAAACGGTAGGTGATGTGACATTCCCAATGGAGTTAAATTCTGGCCCTTTAAATAGGACTTAATTTATCATTATTTGGTTTTCATGGTTCCTTGTCGAGTGTCCCATCTTATAGAACACTACTACATAAAACACATAATCTTTCGTTATGTAGGCAATAAATATTTATAGTCGTTAATCTCGAGTGTTAGGTGTTGATATTTTGTTTGTAGACGTGATAAATCACTTGCCAGAGAGTTGAAACAAAACAACATTCTTAAATTTGTTGCTCGTTATATCTGGGAACCGAGCTCGTAGTAAATGGAAATTTCAAACATAAGCACGTAAAATGCTCGTAATATCCAGGATCTCCTTAAATCCGAGATCGTTATAAGCGAAATCGACTGTAGTATATATTTATTAGAGATAGTGTTATATAGAAAAAGACCTATCAATCATTCTATACTTCGAGAACACTCGTTTGATTGGATAGTGGTCGGGCTCTAAATCTGAACTAAATCGAGAGGCACATCATATTATTTAACGACCGTCGAGAAACGTATACTTTAATCCCGTTATGACAACATTTTTAGAAAAATTAATTTCCTAGAATTTGGCGTTTTAAAATTTGAAATCGGACCAATAGTTCCGGAGAAAATGAATTTTGAAACTTCAGTGTTCGGCGCCATATTCTTGACGTCATGAAAGTTTCCTGACAGGGGCGAGAGAGTGACTCCATCTAAATTATGATGATTGTAAGCTCAAACGCCCTTTTTTACGTATTACATAATTATGCTCACGGACTATATACTTGCATTAGATAGTTCAACAAGAACACCAACAAAAATTTAATCTTAGCAACGCTCAAGATTTAAATAAACTGTCTTTTAACATAAAAGGAATACTTTGCACTCGTTATAAAAAATGTGAATAGCTACAGACAATTTCAATTACTTTTATATGATCAATTATACTTAAATAGATAGTGCATAGAAAAGTTCAACTGTTTAATAAACTTGTTTGATTCGTATTTGATTCGTATTCATTTTTCAAAAAGAAAATGTAATATAAGAGATTAAATTATTAAAACAAACTTGGGAATAAAATTCATTTTTGTAAGTAAAACATTTTTATTTGTTTAACATTATTTATCTATCTCGAAAGTATATTTTTAGTGTCAATCGAATAAATATAAGAACATCTCAATGCCATATTGTCGTCATAATGAAAAAAAAAACAAATACAGTCTCTAAAGGTTACGAATAAATAAAATTAAATTGAAAATCTTTTGATGTTTTTTAACATACGGTCTTCTAAAGAATATTTTCTTGGAATTCTATATCTTTTTGTTATTTAGTTTTTCTGATGTTGCGTGGATTTTTCTCTGTAACGTTTGTTGGTTTTTTAAAGACTTTTATTTTTGGTTTTGAGCATTGTTTAATGTACAGGTATAAATTAGAAATTTGTTGCGATATATTAGTCTAGACTCTTTCAGAATTTATAGTTGTTGTCAAAATTTTGTTTTTAACGTATAGACATAATAGGTATCTATTATGTGATATGCACACTATGTATGAAGTTCAAGGATTGAATTCATATATTCACATCATTTCTGATCTCAGCTGATATGGAAAATTTATTCATACAAAAATGTAAGAGTGCTAATTATCTTAAAATAATATCGGTGTCTCGCGGAAATCGTCTTTATATTTATTTGGCGACTTGAAGTGAGAGTATTGATTGAAGTTATATTTATAACACAGCTCTCGTATTTCAGTTTCGACGCCAGGTATGTATATATGGAAAAAAGAGAGTCAGTGTACAAGGAAAGTTCATGGTACCTACCTAACATACACCGAATTTCTGTAAAAGTTTATGTCGAAGCAAAAAGCACGTGCGATTCTAAAACGACAAAGAAGATTGAACTAAAATGTTATTTTTTCCATCAAAAAATGCTGCATTTTCGTCCAGCGACAGCGAGATATAAAAGAATATCGTTTTGGATGCCGACGACGAAATGGAAGATCAAGACTTATACGATTTAAAACTACGGAACGATGAAGATATTCTGACGAACGACTTTATGCCGGTTAAGTTTTGTACCAAATCGACGATGAAACGTTACATTGAGCAAGTTATACAGAAGTGTAATTGGCGTGAGTTCGTAGTAAAGGTTTCGCGAAGGTGCAAATTTTATAACAATTTCTTTTTCCCGAATACGGACGACAAATCGACAAAATGTGCTTATTTATACCTGAAGACAACTGAAAATAAGAAAATTTCATATTTGATATCGAATTTGTCAAATTTAAACGTTTTGTAACTGCTGTGTGTAGTTTAAATTTATATTTTTTCATTTACTAGAGTCCGTCTGGTGTAGAAATCGGAACTCGGCCTAGCGAGAAATTATTTCAAACCACTCTAATATCGAGAAGTACAGCACTGTGCCGTGTTTTCTCTATTTATACAATATCATGCGCCTGCTATTAATAAGGGTTCGAACAGAATGATCGGCAGGACTAATTCTATTGTACATTGGACGAACTCTAGCACTATTTTTTGTTAAAACAAAAATAAAACTGAAAAGTAAGAGTAAAATTGAGTAAAAAAAAAGAGTAAAAAGTAAAATTGTTGTATTTGTAGGTACTGATAATAAAATATTAGGATAGATATGAGGAAATTCTATATTATCACTGGATACATTTAAAACTTGCACTATATAGTATCTTTTTTTGTAAAAAAATGTCGAAGCCCTATATGCGGTTTTGCAACAATTTTGTCAGTCATTTTAAGTGTCGTTTTTAATTATTATATAATAATTATTAATTAAAAGGTAGTAATATAAATCCGCATGATGTTTCGCAGTGTTATCGCTGAAATTTACCATTTTATTTTTTAAATATACGGCACCATTTTCGGAATCAATTTGAATAATTTTAATTTATTATCAAATATTTAATATCACGCAACCCCTCGTTAATACTAACGGAAATGAAACTGCCCTATTAATGACCCCTTATTCTCAGAAATTACAATTTTTATTAAAGCTACTGCACGCCGAGGGCGAAATTATCTATTATTAGACTATTTTTGTTTATCTTCTATTTTGCATCTATTTTTGCTTTTGTCTGGTAAGCTTGAAAATGATTTTGTCCGTCTTGTATCGTGTGTTGCAGTGGATTATTCCCATATACATATTATTATAGAGAAAAAACATGCAGTATTTCGAAATTTCGATAACCTTTGAAAATATTCAGTTAAAATTCAATGTTTAAAAATGTTCAGTGTTCAAAATATAAAATTAACGTTCAAGTTTAATTGAATTAATCGCTGCAAGATCCTTTTATCAAACTTGCTAATTATCGTAAATGAAAATGAAATGAATGAACACAGTAGTGTTCATTCAACTAACACTAAAGTGTTCATTCATTTAAATTTTAGATGTGATTAAGTCAATTTTATGAATCTTAACCCAAAATCTATGCAATCTATTATCGGTTTGGGTATTTGGCGTTAATTAAAATTTCTATATAAAAAAAATATTTAGAAAAAAATGGTAATGGTAACAGTGAATGGTAAAGCTTTGACCAGGCTAGTGCTAGTAAGGTATTGATCGATGCAAACTCCCCTCTAAAACACATAACCCCTGTGCGGTTTTGCAAGCTATACTACCGTCAATAGCTTAGTCATTGCCATGTGGAAAAAAAACTATCGCAAAAAAATAAAAAAAACACACAGAAATCCATTAATGCAAAGTCTAGCATTCTCTACGTCCAATATTATTGCACACAACTACACAATTAAATGCAACCAACTAGAGACAAACGCTATCGTTTATTTTTTACTCACCCTTATGTAAAAATATCTAAACTGGCTTCCACAATTTCAAAATGTAGCTTTATTAACTTTTAAATTATTTATTGAAACAAAATCGTATTCACGAGAATAGTGCCAGATATATTTAGTTCGATGGACGTATTTCAAAAATATAGGTACTTCGGAAATGGTTAAAGTACCTTACAGGATATTTGAAACAGATGAGTAAAAAGGACTGCACGTATTTTAAAGACGATCAAATATAATAATATATAATGATGCAGGTATTAAGCAACCTAAAGTACAATAATTAGAAATTATTTATGAAACCGTTAATAAATATTTAAATAATTTATATTTTATACTATTGATGAAATATAGACAATAGTAGTAGGAATTATTATTAATAAGTAATTATGCAAGGAATGATATTATTACATAACGTACACTACCAAACGTAACACAAGTGTTATTCAGAGAGTGCAATAACTAAATGGTGTTGCATGACGCGGAGGGTGTCGGCTAGGGGTTAAATTGGGGTCGATAACTTGCGCTTGCGTCCATCCATAGCCCAGGGCACAGGAAATACCATCGACGTCGACGCTACTGCTGCCACCCCATTCATAGTACCTCCACCACATAGATCAACTCACCTGATCAAACTTCTGTGTACCTTGCCATTCTCCACCTAACTTTCGCCTACACGAGCTTCTAGGTCATTCATCTTTCTAATTGTTATCAATATCATTACGATTGGTTTGTACTGTACAAGTTTATATGTAGATAACTATATAGTGGTTATTTCTCCAAAGTTTTTTCTATCGTGCGTAAGTAATGCTAAAAAAACTTCACGTTCGTTAAATATTACCAATTAAAATTAAATCAAATTTTTTAATAGGAATCCAACAAAAAGCGTCAAATACCTACGATTTTTCGATCAAATTACAAACACCGCGGTTAATTAAAAATGTCTCGTGCTATACAGACTGTTATAGGTAACGATAAATAATTTTTATATAAACTTTTTGTGTTTCTGTCGTTAATTGGGTACGTGTATGCATATAAACAAACTAACTCGAAATCAATTTAATCAGGCACGAAATGTATGAAACCAAACTCATTTCGAATTACATTCGATCAGTACATGAAAAACAAAAACAAAAAAAACGATCGAATAAGAGAACCGTATTTCTGATTCCCTCGATTATTTTTAAAGAGATTATTTAAAAGCTAGTGTGTTATTCGATTTGTTAAAAGTTTATTTGCAAAAAAAATCAGTTTTGTAGTTGTCACTGCTAAAAAGCTCCCTTTTGTGGGGTTAAATCGATTACTCGCGAGAACTGTGTGTATTTATTTAGGAGAGCTTCACTTGTGCGCCCACCCAGATTCGTAATTTAGTTTTACACTGTTATAGTATAACGCCAGTGCAGTACAAACCCGAAAGGGTTTTGAGTCCAGGCCGGTGGAACCGGAAATAACCTTTCGTATACGAGAGAGGACAAAGTAGGCCAAAAAGTAAAAAAATATTTTTGAAAAAAATCACTTCGTATTTTTTGACATTTTCTTGCGATTCTAAAAAACTTTTCCAAATAACATTTATGTGTATTTTCAAAAGTAAGGGCACTTTACCCTTGGGCTGATTTCGTATTTTTGAATATCCCTCGTATATGAAATAAATGTTGTATAATTTTGTATAAATTTTGACATGTGAATTTTGAATTTGGAACCGTGCAGAGATTTTTATTTAATTTCAAATAAAAAGGTTTTCCTACTTCATGCCGATCAAAGCCTCATATTTCCGGTTCCACTGGCTGGAACCAGAATCCCTTCCAGGTTTGTACTACACTAACATTGTGCTATAACAATGTAACACTAAATTACGAATCTAGGTGAGAGTACAAGTGAAGCTCTACTTAATTAGAAAATAGAGAATTCTAACATTTTCAAACACTTCACGAAGGAAACAAAACCATACTAGTCTTGTTATTAAAAGGTGTTCCTTTATTTTCCTAGTTAAATATAGATACAACTATTTGTACTACACAAAAACCATTCATGAAAAATTTTCATTCTGACAATTTTATAGTATTTTTTAGTAAAATAGTAAACTCTGCGCAAGTCACTAATTTCTAAGGTGTAGGTATAATAATAACTTGACTAGTCGATAAACGGGATGCGATAATGAATGAAAATAAATACGGCTTTATCTAGAAATACAATTTAAATTATTGCATTTAATTCCAATAATTTTAATTAACATTAAAGTAAGCTGTTTAATAACTTTAATTAACTAAAACGTAAAATATCGACGTATTAAATCATGTTAAACTTCAACATCCAAAAGGTATTTAAGAGTCGTCTCTAAAATTTTCCTTTGGGAAAAAGGGAACATTTTAAAGAACGTACATATTTTCAGAATAAATGCATTTTCTGGAATAAATATTTGGAACTACAGTAAATTATAGTCCGGCACGCTTGGGACTTGGTCCGTGACGGATTATCAATGCAGTTCTGCTTGAATGGGCGAAACAGGAAAACCTTTACAATGAATAACAATATGCCAATTTATTGACATGGTAAACACAAACTAAGTATATAAGTACATGCACATTTCCTCTGATTATAATACAGTCTAAATAATCGAGTCAAATTAGGTTTTTACTTTGGAACTCGCAAGAACAGAACCGATTTTTATGAAACTTTTTTAAAATGTTTGTTACTACATTATTTGAAATTAGAAACATGCCGGTTGGCGCACTCCAACATTTGTATTGTTTAAATAATTATTATAACAAAATTCAGGGTGTCAGATAACGTTATGTCAAGTTACAGAAAATGGTAAAAAATCTCTCGGACCACGTCAAAATAATGCGCCAAATTCCTATAAATATTTTTCCTGCGGCGCTCCCCCGTTGAGATATTCAGCCCCAAAGTTGAAGAGTAAAAGTTAATATTTTTAAAAAATATGTTTATTTTTCTTTGGAATTTAATAATTTTTGGTGTGCATACATAATAAATTAATATATTTAAAATGGTTTAAAAGGTTTTTTTTCTTATATCAACTCAGGGAAACCAGGGATGAATAGCCCCTAACGTTTCTAATCCCAAAACATTTTAGAAGTTTAAGTTGTTAAACTTTTAACTACCTTTTAGGATTTCCTCAGACATTTTAGGATAAAAAAGTACTCCCGTTTAATAAGGTCGACGTCGGCCGTTTCATCACCGGAAATTTTATTTTCGATTATTCTATCGCCGATAAATAATAAAATTAGTTAAAATTATCATCTTTAGTAAAAGAAATTTATTTAATAAAATAATTGGTTGTAAAACAAAACCACATCCACGTATTCACATAATAAAAGAATTAATAATTGTGATGGATGGAAAGAGGTAAGACGAAAGCTTTTATACTCTTCATATGTCGAGTATTGCTATAGTTACTTACTCGAGACGAAGATGAAAATTTATTTTATATCGCAACTTGTTAAAATTACTGCTTCATAAATGCTTAGCTGGAGATCTTGAGATCTCAGTCACACTTGGGGTAAATTTTTGTTTGCTTTTATTTTTGATGAATATGAATGAAAATGGAGTGACCTTATAAGCGGAAAAAAATTCAACATAAACCATCAGGACCAATGCGTGAAACTAACACCGTTACTTCCAAAGATGCATTTGACTGCTTCATATTCGACAATATTGTGACAGAGATTTTACACTACACCCACCTAAAGGGACGGAAAATAATTGAAACCCAGTGAACTGATGTGTCGGCAGAGGAATTTACAGCAATCTTTGAGTTTGAGTCTGAATTAAGAAAAATTTGAATGTATTGATATAAGACTGCACCATTGCACCATAATAATGAGGTTGTCATCCCGAACACTTTGCTACATGGTAATATTTCAATCGACACCTCGTTTAGAATCTCTTACTATTTAAAATTTTTGGAACGACATCAACCCCCACGTTGGAGTTAAAGATAGATAAACGAAAAATCGTGTCACCATGTTCGAGCGTTTTTTGAAATAATGAATTTATTTTCACAAAACATATGGAAATTGAACAATTAGATCAACTTTTCGCAGTTCGTAACTTCATCAGTATCCGAACGACTCAGCAAAATTGGTTAAGCTCATGTGAAAACACAAAAAGTGCTTTATCTTATTGCATTAATTTGATTCGAATTTTACAGTCGCACGCACTTCCTTTGTTAGATTTCTTGGATATTTAAAATGAACTAATATGTTCAAAATATTCAACTTTTCATAAAAATTGAATTTCTAAACTACGAATTTTAGGTTTAAATCGATGTTAAAAAGCTGTCTACGTTAAATATTCCAAAAGGGTGATAAATTCTTTACTTTCATTTATTATTAAAACAAAGACGTTTTAATTCTTTTGTTTCCTACAGTTTTGTTGCATACGCTTTTGTCGGAAAATCAATACTCGACACTCTATTGCCGCCTTTTGACTTACTCACTCTTTCTCACACAAACACTCATGTATTCATTCGTAGAACTCGTAAGGATTGACTGTTATTAATATTTGCATGACCCGATGTAATATTTTATACAATATTGAACAAAAAATTGTCCTCTTATAACATCTTTGTCTATATTTTAAATTATGAGCCGTTTGATTATTACCTTTAAGCGATGGTTGATTATTGTTTGTAGAATTGTATAGTTTCCTAAAATTGGACTGGACTAATTTAAAAATTTTTGAATTCAGGGTAGTCCTGATCTTTTCTAGTTTAATTTTTTTAGGAAAATCCCAAAAAACAGCAAATATAATCAGTGACATGAAGCAGATCTAGTTTTGACCGTGAATGTGGTTCGTTCAGCAAGCAATGAAGCAACAAGAAGGTATGGTGTTCCAAAAGTGACATTGTCACGATCCATTAGTGGGAAAAACAAATTACCTACTCTTGCTAATTCCTTTTATCGATCTCCCATTTTCACCGAGCAAATGGAGTAAGAGTTGGAGACACATTCTTAAATTCGAAGAAAGCATATTTGAATTAACAATAAGCTCACTTTTGTGTCGCTGAAATGTTAGTGCACGATTGTGACATAATACTTATTAACAAACCAGCAGAAACGTGATCAATTAAAGCGTCAACAGTTAATATGTTTTTCTGAATAAAATTTAATGCAAAGATTCGCTAAATTGTTTTTGTAGTTTTATTATAACATTGAATTTTATGAGAAAACATGTAATTTATGATCGTGTACTATGGCCCTAATAGCGATAGTATGTACAGTAAGTTGGTTAGTAACTATAAGGAAACATTTTAAAAATTTGGTCGGCGGGAGGGGAAACAGAAAGGAGTAGGTGTACATTTTTGACTGAATCGTCGCGATACCTATTGGTTTATTTTGAAACAACGTGAAGTAAACGCTTCTAATGTCAAGAACGCAGTTTATCGTTATAGAACACGCTATATTGAAGTTCTGTTACTTTTAGAATGCATGCTCTACAGGGTCATTACTAATTAAGTATAAAAAAAATTTAAGAAAACATTTCTTGGTTTATTTTAAATTGAAAAGGTCGTTTTAAACGTATGTTCTGAGCTGCTTCGTTTTCAAAATACAACACTAAGTCTTTCACGTTTCCACAAAAAATGTTCAATTCAAATGTTTTTGATAATTCCCCATTGGTCAATTTACAGAGATTCGCCCATTTGACATTTTTCTATTAGTGTTTGTAAGTATCTTGATAACAAAAACTGAAAGAATCGGCAAAAACCTTCTTACAATTAACTGGTTGTCCAGAATGAGAAATCTGTATTAATTTGTAAGTGTTTTCTGAATTTATATAGTTTTCTATATAGGGTGGTTCAATTACTTTGTCGATTTGTTTATTAGGTTTTTATTTTTATTCTTTTTATTATCTGTTAATTATCATTTTAATTTTGGATTAGATTTTGCCTGTATACGTCTATATATCGACGGCGTTTTGGCAGAAGGACGTAACCCATAAAAAGTAAATTTACAGGAGCGCACATTTTGTGTTGTCGCGTAGCTATAAGCAAATACGTTTTACAGAAATACAAATCGATTTTTCTGGTGAGAAAAATCGGAATATTGTTACCAGATAAGATAGTCAGAATAACTCATTTTCGCAAAAGGTGTGGGTTACGTCCTTCAGCTAAAATGCTGTCGATATTATAAAGTTTTCAACAATCATGTACATATCTACAATGGAATCGTTGAAGATAGTAACTTTGCTATCAAAACGTGTACGAATTCTAAAAAATTTTCCGCGTAAATAATCGCATAGAAAAAAGTTTTTACATTTGTGAATCATATGCATTATGTTACATCCATTATTAAACAAAAATATGTATCAACCCCTTTCTATCCATATTCTTTCTTCTTATGAACTTATTCCAGTGTTTTATGTTTTGTGTCAACTTCGTTGCGTCACGCCACTCTAATCCTTTCTTCTTCGGAATTTTTTACGCTACGTTGTTTCACGTTTGTTTTGGTTCAAAAATACTCTATTATATTTATGCAGATAAAAAGAAAATTCATATTTAGCCAACAGAATTGAAAATGAACAGAACTTTATAGTCTACCTATTTATTGATCAAACTTTTCTTTAAAGACATTAACAAATATTGATGGTAGAACCCAATAGCGTTTAAGAAGTGCCGGTCAACAACGTGGTGATTAATGCAGTAGTTATGTAGACCAAACACTTTTGTTCCAATACTACTGTGTATTTTTTTAAATTCAATGATCGTCGAAGTGTAATATTATAATGGGTGATGGTATGTATTCAACACTTTTGTTACTTATTATTATAATTATACGTTTACATTTTTTCGAATCATTTCTTAATACTAGACGATTCAAAATAAATCATCAAAATCAGTGATAATTCATTTGTTTCGCAGTGCTTTATATTTATGAATTCGCTAACAAAGTTGCACTATTTTGAGAAAAATTGTGTGTTAATAATTTATAGATAGTGAAGATAGTGATGGCGAAGGAGGTTTAGGAAACGTGAATAGACTGATAATGCGTCCTCCAGGCCACAGCGGCAAAGCAAAACGTGGGCACTTATGTTTTGACGCTTCTTTTGAAACAGGAAACTTGGGAAGAGTTGATTTAGTAAATGAATACGAGTACGATCTATTTATTCGACCAGATACGTGCAATCCACAATTTAGATTTTGGTTCAATTTTACTGTCGATAACGTCAAACTGGACCAGGTATTTTAATTGGCTACATGTAAATGTGGTCGTTTAAAAATAGTGTTTTAGAGAGTAATATTTAATATAGTTAACATAAGTAAGTACCGAAATGCATTTAAGGACAACTTAACGCCTGTAGTAAAATCATCGACAAGGCCAAAATGGTAAATGTGCGTATTAAAATATAATTGGATACTAATTGGTGAAGTTTTAGGCAAAGAATTCCGAAAAAGTACGTTTTTTATCAACGTTCCGTGGCACATCAGGGTCATTACGTACTAAGTTTTGTGTTTGGTTTCGATAAAGAAGATGAAATATTCCAATTTGCGTTAGCGCCACCATATAGTTATTCAAGATTGCAATCATATTTATCTGCCTTAGAAACTAAAGCGTCTCATCTGAACGATTGTTTTACAAAGGAACTATTAGGAAATAGTATTGTACGAATTATGAAGTATACCTAATTTATTTTTATAGATATCTAGGTATTTTTAGCAAAAACGACGTATTGATCTTATTACTATAGGAAAACCCAAAGAGATGAATTATAGAGAGAAAAAGAGAGTTATTGTTATTATGGTTAGGATACATCCTGGAGATTCGCCTGCCAGTTTTGTTTGCCAAGGTAATGAACATTTATAATCCTGAAAAGGTACTTTTTAACGAAGAAGAACGACATTGGAAAAACGTCAGTCAAAATAAATCGGTTTAAATAAACAAAACTCATCATGACTATTTACGGCACTCATCGTTTTTCAAATTTGGTATATAAACTTACTTCCAAAAATTCAGGATCTACAGCAACTACGAATAATGTTCAATTTAATAACGCCAAAGGAAATGCAGTAGCACCATACTTACAGCTAAGTAAAACATCAATCCCATACTGTACATTTCACTCTGAACGCATATGACATTGTGTACAGTATGGGATTGATGTTTTGCGTTTCTGTAAGTTCAGTTTACATTTAGTTTTACTTCACACGCCCTTTTAAATTTTCCAGCACTTTGACTTCGCACGTAATGTGTGTATACAAATACAAAATTCGTTACAAATGTTTTTCTATTTGACAATATTTTTCTCGTTTTTTTTGTTGCATCCAACATTAATCCTCCGTCAACTTGGTCTTGGTCATCTGTGGGTCTTTTGAGGAACAGTTGAAATTACTCAGTAATTCACTTCGACATGGAAAGAGATAGCTAGATTGTTTGAAAACGTAGAAATATAAATAACATACGGTGAACCTCAGAGACTCATCTGCATGACGGCGTTGATAAAAAATGCTGAATGACGGAGGGTTAAGCCTGTAGTTCTCTAATTGTACCTACGAACTGTAAGTATAGCTAATATTACTGATGTATACATTATTTGTAGGTTTATTAGAATTGCTACTAAGTTCAAATTCTATTGCTTCTGTACTACAGCAATATGTCATTTTTAAAATCGTACCAATGTTAAATCCGGATGGAGTTTTTTTAGGAAATTATAGAAGTACATTCATGGGTTCTGATTTAAATCGTTCTTATCACATAGCTTCACCTTGGAACCATCCTTCTTTAAGAGCCGCGATCGATATGCTTCTCGCTTTGGACAAAAACAAGGTTTTTATAATAATATATCATTATATTCAACTACAACTTATTTATTCATATCTAGTTCGACAGGTTTTAAAGCGCTTATTTATTACATTAATTTTAAAATTGGTTTTACATTTATTAACACGTTGACTACCCAGTTGGTCCCATGAAACCAGCACTAACTCCTCTAAATGGGCTTCGTTGGTCCCGTGGGGCCAATAATATCTATATTTAGCCGCTTTGAGTGAAAGCACTTATGAGAGTGGATAATGAAATTTTATCTGTAAATACAGAACGATTTAGATGGTCGAATACTATACAAAATAGTGAAAGGCATATTTAGGATTTTTTAATTTTTCGAAGGCAGTCAACGTGTTACTCGTTCGGAAATAAAGTAGTGCCATACTTTTCCCTAGGAATTTCAACTTGATTTTGTTTTGGATATTCATGCGCATTCAAGTCTAAATGGTTGTTTTATCTATGGAAATACTTACGAAGACGTTTATCGGTAGCATGATTAATAATGCCAATTCCTCATTTAGTCACAATGTACGCAACATTGCAGATACGAACGACACATAGTTTTTCCAAAATTGTTAGCTACAATAGCGGACGACTACAATTCGTCAAATACGATGTTTAACTCGGACAACGATAAAATTGGTACCGCAAGAAGATACTTGTGTTCGATATTAAGCAATAAAGTAAATTGTTATACGTTTGAAGTTTCATGTTTTGGATATCAAATAAGCGGAACAGAAACTATAATTCCATATACCGAAGACAGTTGTATCCTTCTGTTATTATAGATATATTTATATCATTCATATCATTTACTAGTTTATATTTCATATTTCGTTCAACACCAATATGTATTGCTGAGATTCTGACGCTATTTAATGAAAAGTACTAGGTTGTGTTTTACTCACATCTGTCTTTAAACGATCGATAGACTTTAATTGGATTATTGTGTAATTTTTAGGTCGTTTTTGAAGAAAGGCCTACGCTGTATAATCATTAATTACCAGACATCTACAGCAATGTACTTATATATCTTCTAACTTGAATCTGGTATAGTGTCGGTACGATGTAGGTTCGCCTCGTGCCGTTATTACAGCCTAAACCCTCCGAGGAAACCTTTCTTTCCACTACATTACGATAAGTATCTGTAGGTATTTAGTTCTATATTCCACTTTTAACATGGCGAATAGCTGTGTTCAGTTTGGTCTGATTCTTAACCGGCGTTCTAATTCATCCCAAAGGCGTTTAAGTGGGTTCAGGTCAGGTCTTTGAGCCGTCCAATCGAGTTCATTCACTTCGATTTCCTCAAATCCACTAAATCATGTTGAAAATGAAATGGGCAGTTCCAAATTGTTGCTGCATTGTAGGTAGCACTGAATTGTCTAAAATTATTTCATATAATTTGACATCCATAAACCCTAGCACAGAAATCAGTGTATCAATTCCATGCCGGCAAAAGCAACCCCATACCATATAAGTGTACGGTGATTAACATCTATATAGTGTATATAGGTATTTAATTTTAAAGCATTGCAGTAAGTACTCAGTTACTCCTTAGCTCAACGATAGTGTACGTTATTTACGACATATTCTACCGATGATTTACCTAAACACTTATGACATAGTAAAGAAAGACTACAATTTATTAGTACTGTAAAAATACGAGGTTTTATTGATGCACGTGTATTGGAACCTATCGTGAATAACGTATAGTTAGGTATATGAATGTTTTATAAATAACGCTGTAATTTTTCTTAACAATTTGAAGATAAGAGATGCGGAAGAAATTTAATAAAATCCTTTTTAGATTATTACCAAGTAACAGGAATAATTCCAATAACTTTAACTTCAGAACTATCGCAGAAAAAGAAGAAGGCAAAAACGCAACGCGTAAGTCCAATTTCAAAATTTTCTGCCAGAAATACGCCCAAAACTGCTAGACAACCTATTCTATTACATTTTACAAATTTAGAAGTCAATTATGACGCTGATGTATCTGGCGATGAATTGCAACACACAGGAAGGTAGGTATACTACTCGTATGTATGTACAGTTAAATTAAAATGTTTTGTCCCGTCGCCTGTGTCAACTTTTATCGCAAAAGGCTCAGAAAAAAAAGATTACTGCCCGTATTTATTTATTATCTGACGTGTCCCTTTTTACAATTCAAAAACGACTGCTAGCCTTCATCTCACTTATTCCTTTCTGGTCGCTCGTTGGCCTGCAATCACATCTCGTGGGACAAAATATATGAACTTGACTGTATATATAATCCCAGAACGTTTTCAAAATGATGTTTTTAGAGAAAAAAAGGAATGTTGTCTTAGAAGAACAGCTGGAGATACAACGTTTAGATCCAGACTTCGTTCACCACTTCCTCCTACTCTAGTTGTTATTCCAAAACCGACGTTATCGATAATTGACTTTAATCAAATTACGAGAAATGAAATAGAAGCTGCTAGAAAAACCTATTACAAGAATAATTAAATTTAGTTTTTTTTACCGTTAAATATAATAGTTAAATAGATTTAAAAATCGAATATAATTCAAAGTTAATTGCAAAATGAAATTGCGTATAGGTATATTAAAATGTTTCTTGCCTTTAAAATTATATGAACAATGAGCTTCCTGTTACAAAAATTTGTTTTCATAACTTTTTTAATAGTTTCTTAACATAAAAAGACTTTATACACATATCATTAATAAACGTTTCTTAAATTCTACAAGGTTTTTTTTTAATTTTATTTAATAACCGCGAGTCACTGTTAAGTTCTAATAAATATTTACTTTTAGTTATGGATGAAATTGACAAAAAAGTAGTAGGTATCGGTAATATATAATTGCACAGAGACAACTCATAAATAAACAGACACCCACCCTTACTTTCAAATAATGAGGTTTTCCGACGACCACTATGGAAAGTGCATAATTTCACACCAATAAATGTTACCGAAAGTTGATCGTTACAAACAAATAGATAGACTGTGCGTAAAGAAACTAGTTAGCCAATCGAAAACGTTGTAGTCCGTGTGCAATCATTGCACACGCTACTCGACCAATCAAAAGCCTTCTATCCTGTCATGCAATGTCTTTACGCACCAACAGTTTTATTACTAATTGTGTAGAGGTCACTTTTAAATCAAAAATCAAAATTTTGTAATAAAAATACTTGTGATCGTCGGAAAAGTACAGTGTATAACATAAGCTGAAAGGATATTTCAACACTAGTTATACAATATAATATTATTTCATAGTATTGGCTTCATACAAATGTTGCTGCACACCTTGTTGTCTTCAAATCCTTACCCGAACGGGCATGGAATTGGCGAATGTGAATTATATGCTCTATTTTTAAATTCTTCAAAATTATCTCATCTGTAGATCTTAAACGTCTTATAGACCGATTAGCTTACTCTTCATATTAAATAAACTATTTGAAAAGTTGTTATTAAAAAGAATGAGAGTAGATGTAGAATCTTCTTCGTAATACCTCGACATCAATTCGGTTTCCGCGAAAGGAAACAACCATTCAACCATTCACCAAACAAATAGAATTGTCAATAATATCGCTAAAAGCTTAGAAGAAAAGAAATTCTGTACGGCAGCTTTCCTCGATGTACCACAAGCTTTCGATAAAGTATAGCATATATGACTGCTGTACAAACTGAAACAACTACTCCCAAGCGCATATTATCTTATCCTATAATCTTACCTAACAGACCTCTACTACTCAGTCAAATACATGAACACGCTTTCCGAATATTTTACCATCGACTTCGGTGTCCCATAGGGCAGTGTATTGGGGGCCGATTCTTTATCTGCCGTTTACGTCTGACATACCAGAGAAAGAGAACTTCGTAATTGCCACCTTTGCTGACGACACCGCCATTCTATCCGTACACAAAGATCCAAATATAGCTAGCGAACGCTTGAAAGAGCACTTAAATCTTGTCAGCAATTGGTTAAAACAATGGCGAATTAACGTCAACAAAACTAAGTTCACGCAAGTTACTTTCACTACGAAAACCACCACTTGTCCGACAGTCAACTTCAGTGGTATTCCTATGCCGGTGAAGAATGAAGCTAAATATCTAGGACTTCATCTAGACCAGAGATTAACATGGAAAAAACACATACAAACAAAAAAAAACGGCAATTAAACTTAAAATTCAGGCAGATGTATTGGTTGTTTGGTAGAACATCGTCATTATCAATTTCTAATAAATTACAATATGGACATATGGTTTCTAACTGTGGGGATGCGCCAACAAAAACCAACATCAGTAATATACAGCGATTCAGTAAAAAATTCACGAAGATCTGGGAGTACCCTTCGTGGAAAGTAAGATCCACCGATTTGCTTCCAAATATCTTGCAAAAACACACGGACACCAAAATGAGCTAGTGAACCAATTCTCAACTAGAGATTTCAAGAATTTATTGATGCAATAAAAAATTAACAAACTCTCTCTAAGTACTAAATAAAATATACTATGTTAAACAATTATATAGGAGTATCATCAATGGATGATTATCTCCTTCAATATCTTACTAAAATCTTATTTACTTAATACTCCTATGGAGTAGATGTAAATTTCAATTGTCAATAATAAAAAATAAATAAAAAGTAAGTTTACTTTTATAAATAAAATTCAAAATTTTATATTTGTATGGGCCAACATATCGAGTTCATGTTTTGCCATTGCCTAGTGGACGTTTTCCTATATCATATAAGTTGCCGATCAAGTTTTCATCTTTAATAGAACATGTTAAACTGAAATTATTTTTAAAAAATTTCGCAATTAAACAAAAAGGGCTCAGAGAAAGAGCAAAAAAGTACAGACTTCTGCAGATCGACATGTGGTCCTGTTAGAAATATTGATTACCCCTATAATCCTGACAGATTCGAAACCATTTGAAACTGTAGGCAAATGTCAAAAACACCTTTGAAAAAAATCTATATTGGAAGTAAATTTCGTTGAAAATATTAGCTTTGCTGATACGAAGCTCGCTCTTAAAATAAAATATTATCTAAAGCTCAACGAGATTTTTATAAAATCCGCGTGAAAACAATATGAAATTTAAATGTAAATTCTTGTATTATTTTGAAATTATTAAAACAGGTTTCATGATATAATTAATATATTTCCTAATAGATGGAAGTGGGAGCTTTATCGGTTCATGAGTTTAAAAAACTATAATCAATGTATTTGTATCATAACGACGATAAACATAAACGTGACTTTATATTTAAAAAAATATTTATTTAAAGATTTTTATTATGATAAAATCGATTATACTCTAACGTGATGGAGTAATTTATTTTTATAATTCTTCATTTCGTCGTATTACCTACGGTTATTTTTTTAAACTAGTCGGTTTTCTTGTACTAGACGTCATAGGAACTGCGCATTCGCAGTGAACATGTATTAGGTTTCTCGATAACATTACTGTGACTTTTAAAACGAAAATTAAGAAATTAGTATCTCGAAGGTTTCTAGAGTGTATTATTTTTATGAAAGAACGCTACCGTTTTAATTTTATGTGTGTATAAAATTCGTGGAAGTATTGTTGGTAGCGAATGTTATCTTCAATCGGTTCGTAACTTATCGGAACCGAACGAACTGTAGTGTTGTGTGACCGTATGCTCCGTAAAGCGCAGTCGTGAGTACAAACATTCGTCCAGTTAAGAATTTGTAAACATGGTGTAAAAGGAACTATATATTACTACGTTGTTAATGTTTTTCTGTGTGTGTAGAGGATTTTTAATACACGGTTTTTAAGTACGTTCGTTTACGGGTGCCGGATGTAAAGGAGACATTCCTGGACATCGTTTAAGCACGTGTTTTTATTCTGCTTTTTATAAACCAGGAGGTAACAACACTTTACTTATATATCAGTAGATTTTTGGCGTTCATTGCTTTCGCTTTTAGAAATAGCATTTGTTTAATACAAATGCACATTTTGTAGTTGTAGGAACATACATCTAGTATTTATTAAATTTATAGTTAAATGTTCGCCAACTAATTGTTGCTAAAACTATTTTTTATCGTCGTAGACTAGGAATAGCTAAGCCACTTTTTCAGATTTAAGTGACGCACTACGAAATTCCATAGCTTTTTCTATTACATGTTATGTGATTGTTGGGTATCTTAACGATAATTATGAGTTTATCGAGTTAAGGGCGGGAAATTCCGGTATTAATGCCGTGTTGTTGTTGTTGTTGTTTTTTTTTTTTTTTGATAGCGTTATTTCTATTAATACGGATACACGATTCGAGGATAAGAGTTGTGTAATCTAATATAGTTTTATTTCGGAATTTATTTAAATGTCGATATAAATACAAATTTTTGTATCGACAAATTTATTTATATCGATCAAAGATGTTATTGAAATTTATGGGTATTTATTTATATTGCGTTTTAAAACTATGAATGAAATATTTTTAAGTAGTTTTTCTTAATCTTGTTTGTTACCTCGGTAACATTTTCCATGGGCGTAGGTATCCGACTATCGATTCTACGGCCGTCACAACATTGCGACCCCTCCCCCCACTGTAGTGATATAGTACGCTACGAGGCGTGGCGACGCACGTGAATCGAGATTTTTGTAAATTTACCATTGTCTTAATTTTAATTGCGATATCGATATCTAAATTTATTATTTTTTAATTCTAAATGTACGGTTACTAGAATTAGAAAACCGTAGAGGGCCAAATTGAAAATTTTCTGGATTGATTAGAATTCAAAGTGTTTGAATTGAAATATTTACTAAATTTACGTTACACTCATTTTAGATCAATTTTCTGCCCAATTTTAGGTCGTATCACCTTGCAATTGCTGCTTTCGTTCATAAAAATAAAATATCGACCTCTCTGTCGATAAAATCGCCTTTGTATTTATTGACATACAGTTAGTTGTTCGTTCCATATCTTCTCAGACAAGCTCAGATGACTTATCCCAGATTGGAAACGATGATACAGTTGCGAGAATCACGATAAGTATTATTCTTTTTTTACATTGATCACTTTCAGTTGTTCAAATAATAAAACATATAGTAGAGTCTCGGCAACGTGAATTAATTACTGCAAGTGGCGTTTATGTAATTGAATAGATAGTTAATTAATAATAATTGATATACATATACCGTGTGTAACAGAATCATGGTACACCCACCTAATTTTGTTATTTATTAAGATAAAATTTTCATACTTGTTACATATCTAAAATACTTATTAAACGTCACTTTTTGATATAAAAATTGTATTTTTTTCGCTTTCGGTTTCGCCGGAACCGTTAACAATTTTTGATTTTCAAATGAAACAACACCCTGTATATTTCATTTTTGAAATCTACATAATTTTCCAAATATAATAACATTCCAACTGTTAAAAAAAATTGGTACCTACCTAGTTTATTTTTTTCAAATTTTCTCCTGTAAATTCGGTTGTATTGTGGGTCTGTGGGTAGATTCGTCATTGAACGTACTTCCTATTCACCATCATGGTACTATTTAAAAAAATTAAGCTTTGACACAAAAGTCATTGTTGATAACTTTATCAGAAGATAGGTCAAACAATTCATGTTTTTGACGTGATTTTATTTTTTGTTTTGTTGATGTGGTCGATTAACATTAATCCGGGGGAGTTATGGTACTCTAGTTTCAACAATAAAAAGGGCGCCAAAAATTTTTTGACAATTAAAATGTGCCACTTATGCAATACATACATATTCAGAAAATTATACAGATTTCAAAAATGTAATAATATACATGAAAAACATTTATCTGCCTTTTTTAAGTGTAGATAAAATATTACATACATATATTCCTAAACACGACCCGCGACCAAAATGTTAAATCTAAGACGAAACGATATGAGTAATTACAATCAACGTAAAATATCAATATAACGGTTGCTGTGCTGTATCCTTTGAAGTGATAACTTTGCAATCAGATATGTAATTACCTTCGGAAAAAAATATATTTATAATCGGTTGTTTATACATTTATAAAACTATTTAGGACATAATAACGTTAATTAACGGATGTCAACATTAGGATTTATAGCAAGCTAAAATCGCAATATGTGCACTGTTTGACTTCTGAGCTCTTCAAATATTAAATTAATATTAGAGAGAAACACGATTTTTTTTTCTTTTGTTAGAACCAAAAGTTAACGGTAAACTTAATTTAAATTAGATTTTTATTATTTACCCTAATGAAATAATTTTATTTTTCAAAGAATGTTTAATTAAATTTACTTCTATTATAGAAATATTTTTTTAAATCTGAACAATTATCCAATAAGACATCGATCGTATACTATTATTCTTATCTATTGGGAAGTATTATGTTTTATTGTTTTAGAAAAAGAAACATTATCCCAAGAACGTTGCATTGTAATGAACATTATTGTTACAAAAATAGTAATTTAGATCAATTGTATTAAAATACGCAACTGTTTTTCGGAAATTTGTCAAAACATTAAATTAAATTAATTTTTGATAACTATTAGTTACATAATAATTAATTATATTGAAACTGAGTTGAGTAAATTGATGTCCATAGCCTCCTCTAATCTGGTGGCTCAGTATTGGAACTGGGTTTTCATCGTTACAGATATATAAATCAAGTAATGATAGACCAGTATAGGTATATTGAAACTCAATTAGATAAATAAAGTAAAACAAACAAATAAATATATAAAAACTTATTTTATAGATTTATTTATAACAACTAATATACGACATATCGTCATCGTTTTGGCAAAACATCTTAAGCGACAAAAATCCAATTTTACAGGAGCGCACATTTTGTCTTGTAGCGTAACCATAAGCAAAAATCTCCTACAGAAATACAAATCAATTTTTCTGGTGGAAAAAATCGAAATGTTACCAGATTTTAACTGATTATGCCTTTACTTTAGATGCATAAGATAGCCTGAACAACTCATTTTCAGAAAAAGTGGTGCTTGAGATATTCTGTCAAAACCCCATCGATATTATGGAGAGAAGACTTCGAAGTTTCACCCCCCCCCCCCAAGGTTCGAACCCCCCACTACTACTCATTTCTAAAGGGCGCGCTTTTGAAAATCAGCCTGGTTACCGTAAAAATCAGTCACGACTCCTGAACAATGAAAGAAAGGTTTTATGGCCCCCTGTACACTGCAACTTGTCCCTTGCGGCAGTGCGAATTCTATTTCACTCTACAGTTCTAACCGAAGACAAGATTTGAAAATGCAATAGTTTATGCAATACATCTCGCTTCAATAACAAGATATTTTATGGATCTTGAGGCATAATTTTACTTATAAAAACTGTAGCTGTAAGAATCTTCAATTTTTTCAAATTCCGCATTTCATCTATAAAAAATCAAAAAAAAATGAATAAGAAACGAATTTTTCGAATTTTTAACCTTTCTCACAGCTACAAATCGATATCGGAAGTAAGTTGCAAAAAACAGAATTGAAAAATCTTTTTTCGTTTTGAAGTTATTAATTATAAATTTTTACATTGATTTTACCATATACCTAAAAACAGTAGGAACAGCCTTAAGAGAAGACAAGGAGAAACGTTGAACAAAGAGTTTATAGTGCAAAATGTAAAACGTACAGTATATGGAATGTTGATGGTTAAAATGCAAAACCTTGTAACTCAGTTTCAGGAAAACTTAAATAGAATACTATAGTTGACCAACGTTGTATGTATGTATGGCTTTGTTTAAGTATTTCGAATTGGTTTTGAAAGGTGACGCTAACGATGTTCAATTTTACATTAATTTAATCTTGAGAAAACCATACAGACACTGTAATAAAATGAAAATGAACATTTTTTTTGACTTAAGAGATTTTGCACTTTTAACCATCGACGTATTGTAGAAGGATTATGAATACTAAATATGTAGTTGTGGGTCAATTGTTTTATTTTTATTATAAGCGAATGATTTCCATTTGAGGTTGGAATTTTGATACAAGAATTCTATTTATCATAAAGCAAAATTGTAACAAGAAAATTTGAAGAAAATAATATCGTTGTGCTTAAAACAGATAGAAAATAATCGAGAATCAATGCGACGTAAATTACATAACGATGAAGCTAGAGTTTACGGTCCTATTGGAGTCTAAAGTGATCATAAAAAATATTGAAATATTGAATAGAAGAATATCAACGAAAGTTATTATTGCAGTTGTAACTTCGTCACGTCTGTATCGAAAATATGCATCGTTAACTGTAAATTAAAATTTGATCGGTACGTAACAAAAGTATCGATATTATAAATATATAAAAAAAACAAATTAAGTTACGTTTAATCTATTTTAAATAACTGTCGACAGTAACGAGTATATGTACTTATACTGTATATGTACCCTTGTCACAGAAAAAATCGGGACAGTAGAAGGACAGAATTTTAAAAATGTTTTGTTGTGAATCGGGTTTTAAATAAACTGTTTGCAAGTACATAAGGATTAAGCCATAAAAGCATTGTTACCTACATAGATGAGGTTCTAAAGATGTTAGGTATCGGAAAGGTTGAAATAGCCTTTTGCATTTTAAGACGAGCCCTACCTTCCAGTAAGCTAACAAACTTCAATGTAAATCAAATGAAAATCCACATTTCGCTCTTTTTTATGTTTTAGAATAATTTTTTTATATGATCTTTGGTACCAAAATCATCAGCACAAAAAAAGAAATCATCCCAAATCGACGAAATTATCGTAAGACGTCAAAATTATATCAAATATATGACATTTACTAACCCGTAGTAAAAGAATAGAAAAAGGTTACAAAGAGAACAATGTATTGAATTTACGGGTTCTACTTATTGTTAGACGAGAACGTAACGGGCAAACTTCACCCAACAAAGTTGCGAATTATGATTTTTGGCATTTCTTTACTTATTTCTCTAAAGTTAATTTAGAATGTGATCGTTATAAAAACAACTATGATTTCGATAATATTACTATTTATTATATCCTCGATATTTTTATGCTTTTTTAAATATTTTTCTACAATAATGTCAATGTATTGAATTATATATTGATTTCCTTCCACTAGAATTATAATTACTGATGAAGTCTAAAAATACATTTAAAAATATTTGTTTCCAGTGAAAGATGTGTCCAGTATATCTGTCGATACTCCATTATACCGCTCTCGTCTAGAACCTGTAGATTTAATCCATTGTACTGTTTGTAACCCTGCTTTATTATTAAATTTAATATTTTTGATATAATTTTGACGTCTTATGATAATTTCGTCGCTGTGGGATAATTTCCTTTTTTGTACTGATGATTTCGATACCAAATATCATTAAAAAATTTTTTTTCTAAAACATAAAAGTGCGAAATCTTGATTTCCATTGAAGTTTATAAACTTACTGAAAGTTAGGGAGGGGATCGCCTTAAAATTAAAACTAGTGACTGAATGCTTACTTTACTATACTTCTTTTAAAATTGTGGTAATAAGCCAATATAAAAACTTGGAACAACTAACATCATATATTTCGGCTCTGGTTGGAGCTATCTTTAGTGCCACAAATATATAAATGATGGAAACAATTAATGAATATATAATATATTAATTCGGCCAAAGAATTGTATCTTTATTACTTTACTATACACACAAAGAATGATTACATACTTACTTACATAATTATTTTATTTATCGTTTCTTGTTCTTGGATATAAGGTTCGTAGGTTAAATAACACATAATAATTAAGGATACATACAAGGTGTCCCGGGAGGAATCTGCCAAACGTTAGGGGCGCGTTTCTTAAGTAATTTTAAGCAAAAAAGCTGTAGCAATGTATAGGTCCGAATTGTAAAAGTTATGGCTTGTTAAAGAAAAGTCAAGGCAAAAAATCAAAAATGCGATTTATTAAGTTTAATTGCGGAAGCACTATTAACAAGACGAAATATTTTTCAAGCTATATCAATTTTGTGTGTGTAAGTAACCATTTTTTTATCTAAATCTACATGTTATCGGTCATATCGACGCAAATTTTCCAAAAGGGCGTAACCCACAAAAAGTAAATTTTACAGTAGAGCACATGTTATGTCGCCGCGTAGCTATAACAAGATACGTTTCGCGGAAATATAAATCGATTTTTCCGGTGAAAAAAATCGAAATATTGTTATTAGATTTTATCAGACGATGTCTTTACTTTAAATGCGTAAGACAGTCAGAATAACTCATTTTCACAAAAAGTGTGAGTTACGTCCTTTTGGCAAAACGCGATCGATATATTACGTCGATCAATAAATTTTTAAATTTACAGAAAGCATAAACTAAACCTGCCTACCACTTGCTTCTAAAGTATTTTGTTGACAAAGAGTTGTCCACTTTGTAGGTAACAATGATGATTTATGGCTTACAATAATCCCTTTTAAAAATACAAGCATTTCACCTAAAACCCAATTCACAACAAAACATTTTTAAAATTCTATCCTTCAACTGTCCCGATTTTTTCCGTGAGAAGTGTACTTATAGGTAATGAGCTATAATACTCAATATTTAATATTCACATAATTTATTTTGAATGTACATATTATCTTTGTAATATTATTATAAACAAGCGATTAAACAAGTAGTTATTAGTAAAATTTTAGTAACACAAAGGTTTGAGTCGTAATAGACAGACGTTCAGCTTTATAGGACGTGAACAATTAAATTTTAATTGTATCACAATTAACGAATTTTGTACAAAATTAAAGTTAACATATTTTATATTTTTAAATATGGTTTTAACATCGTCATTAATACCAATATAGACTTACATTAGATAATAACTATGTGCGCTTTATTTTTCTACCATTATTACGTCGATTTATTGGTGATTTGATTGAATAAACAATGTCAAAAATATGATCAATATAACTACTTGACGAAATCCTCGTTTGTTGACGGAGTGACTCCTAAATTTTTTGTACACTTACTGAATTTACAATGACTTAGGAACTACGTGTTTTATCTTACTATTTACTAAATTATTTACAATCGACTGCCATTTAACCTGCAGGTCAATTATGTACAACCTATAATGAAGTTCCTAAAAATATTTTTAATTCGCTTACGTAAAATAATAAGTACTAGTAATAGTTTGGACGTAGTTCTGTGAATTGACAACTCCGAATGCGAATTTTTGGAAGAACCGGGTAGCATTCGTTTGTCCACCCTTCAAAAAAAAGTTATGGTCAAAATCAAATTTTTTGCACAATATTGGGCACAATGTCGCACTACAATGTTAGGAATTTTGTATACGTTTGTAAATTCTATTTTGACCATAACTTTTTTTTTTGAAGGGCGGACAAACGAAAATTTTTATTGGACAAATTGTGGACAAACAAATGCTAGAGTACCTGATTTTTTATTGAAATTCTCATTTGGGGATGTCAACTTCACAGAGGTTTATTTGTTAAATGTTCGCGAAATACTTACCGAGTACCTACTTACTACCTGACGATTTATATTATTTATAGTTGATTCGCCGAGTTTACAAAGATACCGAGTGGGAATAAGAAAACAAAATAAATAAGAATTCCCAGCCACATTAAACTTACTGCGAATAAAGCCGTACATTCACTTCGATTTTTAATTTGAAAATGTCTTATTAAGCGTCTGTAAAGTTGGCCATAACCATTAATAGAATGAATTATAATCTAAATAAATCCGATTCCAGAAATTCAAATAATATTGTTGTGTTTGTAATGTTAGAAAAGTAAATTTATATTATAATCATTACATTTTTGGACATGTAAGTTATAGGTTTGTACAGTAGGCACCTTCGAAATTGGGACAAGTACGATAATACATTTTGTATAACAATTTGTATCGATTTGCCTAGATTTTTATGACGCCGACTATACATATTTCAATTGGAAATAGTCTAGTACTATCAAAATATTATCTATGTATTTATTTAAATGTTGCTAACTTTAAAATGCAATTGCGTCACCCCTGCAACAAGTAGCTGTTTTTGGTTTGATCTCCAACATTGCCAATATGTAAAATTGTTTAATAGTATTTTCGGTGAATATTGAATTAATTTAAATTTTTTATAGGTATGTATTTTACACGAGTCACTCGTCATATTTGTTTACATAATTTATTAAACTATTTGCGTATGTTAAATCCAGACTAATAAACTATCTACCTACAAAATAATTATAGCCTACAACTCTACACTTCGCATTCTTGCGACTAACCAAATATGGTGTAAACAAGTTCCTGTAGTTGTTGGCCCCTGGGAGATAGTTTTAAAATCTTTATAGGCCAGTTGTACGTTGTCGCTCAAAAATAACTTAAGGTACATTTTAACTTTTAAAATACTTAATTCGGGAAATTAGTTTATGATGTAATTAAATAAACCCATAAACGACAACTTTTGGGTAAACAAAAATTATAATTCACGTGCGACATTCATCGGCGAGGAAATTTTTTAATCGTAAGCGGGGAGAAATTTTGAAAAATTTACGTTCGTTGTCTATTTTTTACTGTAGAATTCAATAACGTGCATAGCTTTTCCTACAGGGTATAATTTTCGCATTATAACATGAACTTGTAGATATTTATTAAATAGCGATTATTATTAATTATAACGCTTTTATAATTAGGGTTTTCAAAGCTTTTATAACTTACTACATTTATTTTAAGCAGGCTTTCGATTTTCTGTAAAACCTGGAAAAGTCGGGGAATTTTATTCTGATCATGAAAATCAAAGAATTTACTAAATATTGGAAAAGTCAGGAAATCTTGTCGATTTGTCCGACATGAAAGATGTCAACTTTATATATTTTTATGATGAATCTTAATATAACTCATAAAATATGTTTGAGGTAGACGACTGATTTCTTAATAACAATATTATCAGGCGTGTCAAATAGTCAAGATCATTTTGGTAGTAAACATCGTGTCTTTTGCACAATTTGTTGATTTATCATTTTTTTTTGTTTTCTTTAATTATAAAAATTGTAATAAACAATTGTAATTTTTATTGCAATTTGAATCTATGTAATTTGCCTGACCTTGATAACTCATAAAATCGATAATTTTTTGCATAGTTATTTTACACAATGTTTTTTTTTAAATCAAAAAATCGAAAACTTTGATTTTGAAAAAAATATACGTTTTTTTATACAGTAATTGAGCGATGGGATTCCATTATAAAAACCGGGAGTAAAAGATGCAGTAACATAATCTTGTAGCGCATCAAACTAAAGCTTATAAGAAACTGAAGAAAATAACACAAAATGCAGCTCTTTAAGTCAAGTAGTTTTGAAATAGAGCCATTCAAAGATTTAAATTGACTGTAAATTTTAGGCAATTTTCCTATTTTTTAAAGTCCGTAATCAAACTCCTAAACCAAATGCCCAAAAAATCTGTAACTGCATTTTACATCATTTTCATACAGGCAATAAAAATACAAAAAGTCGCAAAATTTAAAAATACGAAGGTACAAAATTGTGTTTTTATTTGTTGATTTCACATAGAATGCCCTTTAATTAAATTGTTATATAACATTATGTAACTGTTCCTGTGTAAAAAAGATCATTTTATCAGGAATAATTCGATAAAAAAATTAAAAGGAAACGTCCTTAAATAAATTGAGAAAAACAGATTTTAGGCTGGACCTCTCTATTTTCAAACTTCTGACGACTAATATAAAAATGATTTTATGATAAAATTGTCAAAAACTTTAAAAAAAATTCTTATAATTGTTAGTATAGATATTACAACACTTTTTATATAACGTTCTAGATTATTGTTCGACATTGTGTTGATAATTTATTAATAAACAAACAGTAATTTATTTACATAAAGGATCCTTAACTTCTAATTATAAAAATACTGGAACATAAAAAAAGCTACGTATTTTTTTTGCAGAAGAGAACGTTTCCTTCATTTAAATATATTATATTTATAATTTCTAATGTTTGAAAATCTATTTTTAGATAAAAATTAAACTTAATTTTCTCCGTCAGTAAGAATCACAAATACTAAGTTTGTTCAAAGTTTATTGCTTATGACGTCATGCACATTTTATTAAATATTTTTGATTTTTTTATGTTTGTTTATTTAATTTATATATTATGTTTTATTTGTACACCTTCAAGTACCCGAAGTGTTAACAAATATCAATCAAATCTTTAGGAAATCAAAATATTTAATAAAATGTGTATGACTTCATGTGCGATAAAATTTTGAACAAATCATACTTATATAGATAAAGTAATATCATAAGTGATTGTTACTACAATGCATTAAACTAAATAATATTATGATAACCTTCGTGTATGAATTCAATGTACTTAACAAGACTAAACAAAAATTCTCGTTTTTTTATTTTTATCGATATGACATAAAAGGTAATAATTATACAAGGCAAGGTTATTGTTGAAATATACTTTCATCTCGCTAGAAACGTTACTTGTAGTTTTAGTGTAAAGAACGAATTTTCTTAAAATACCCTGGTTGATTTATGAAACTTATTGTAATTAAATAAAAAATTAAACGGAATAAACTGAAAAAGATTGAATATATAGTCTGAGGCTTTCCGGAAAGACGGTTACTTATGCCAGTCAGCATGTTTCAGCTCCGAAAATAATATCTACTAATTACAAATTATTAACCGTTGTGGTTGTACTGGAATTAATTCGCAGCAGTTTTACTAACAGTCGCCGTTTATAACTCGACTCTTTCTAATAACTATAAAAAGGGGCAGTTTATTATCAACGTATTCAAACTGTATTTTAAAAAAGACATTGCCATAGAAAGCCTATATAATCTTTCTCTAGCTCACGCGCTGCTTAGTTTGCGTAAGCGAATTCTTAATCTTCGGAACCGTCTTCCCGGAATGCCTCAGACTCTACCTAGTTATATCAGCAACCAACCATCAACCTTGTCTTACATAATTGCACTACCGGGTAGTTAATTGACATTCCATATGTATAATAACATTACATAAGTATTTAGAGTTTCGAATTAAATTATTTTCAACAATTTTCAAATCTGCGAATGAGATAAATTTGTGTTTTCGTTTGTTGAATAACATCAAAATACGGATCTCTTTAAGTTGTTACCAAATATCTTCTAAAACTAAAAGTTTCGGTAATAGATTTTTAATTGGACACCTATCTAAGTAGATAAATAGGAAAATTATTTTATAATAACTTGCACAAATTAAACTTATAATTAGATTATTCTTTAAGTAAGCGTTTAAAAATATGGGTGCAAATATCGCTATAGATAAATTATACTTTCAAATTGCCCGATTGAAATGTTTCTCAGGTTATTAGGGTTCAAAGTTTATAGTGTTAATAAATCGATCATTTTTTTCGCTAAAATATTAATTTAATATAGGAATATAAATAATAAAATGTGAATTTAACATTTGTAATTGCCGTATTTATTGTGTAAAACTATTTTTGCCGTAACAAATAAATATTGTGTCATTTTTCACGTGCCTATCATGGAACTATTTTGTTCGACAGCATTTATTGTTAGTAAATAATTCACGAACCGACATTTCAAATAATAAAGGGATTTTAGTTATATGGTCTGGGGCAGTCCGATAAGACGATTCGAAAGATCAAGAATTCGCTTAAACGTGTATCAGAGAAAGATTATATTGTCTTTCTATCGTAATGTCTTTTTTAAAATACAGTTTGAAATACGTCGATAATAAGCTGCCTCTGTTAAACATTGTTGATCGCAAAAATTTTAAATTATTTATCAATTATTTATTTGAGATGATATAAAATATACGTAAACTACATGTAATTTATGTACAAAATTTGTTTTATACGAGGGGCGATTCACTTACAATTATCTAGTAAATATGCCTACCTACACTTGTAACAATCTACTGATAAATATCTATACATATATTATGAAGTAGATATTTACAATAGATACTGTAAACATTAAACATGGTATATATCTTCTTATCAAACGAATCACATTTCGATTTTATAAATATGTATGATTACAATATGAAAATAAATATAGTGCAGTCTCGGTCATTCGAGTTTCGATAGTTTGAGGTTCTGTGTAATTCGAGCTTCTTTTTCGATAATTAGATGATTAAAACTATTATTATCGTTACTGAGCTGAACATTGAATACTGAACAATTTCTTTAAAGTTTAAGATTTATTGTGCAAATATTAATACCTATTGTAAGAGCACATTTTGTATAGGTATGTATTTTTTATCCTTTATGTTTTCACTAAATTACTAAATACTCCAAATTGGTTTTCATTTTCATGTAATTCGAGGTAACCTCAGCTCCGATTAGCTCGCATTATTGGAACTCTACTGTATACAGCAGTGATATTAATAATTAAAAATTGTATTTTATGGTACATAATTGATTTTTTAAATTAATTTAAATTGACCGAACGGTTTACGAACTGACGCAATTTTGCTATTCAAAGAACAAACTTTAGAAGCCCAGGATCAAAAACTAAGCTGTTCCAACCCTGACAATGTACTAAACCTTAATTAAGAATATAGTGCTCAATTTCCTGATGGAATTTCAACGCGACCCCATTTTAAAAAAATGTAAAAACCAATAGTGCATAGGGAAAAGTAAACTAAAACCTTGATAATGATATATAAATAAAACATTGATATAGATTTTTACCCTTTTCCTTTAGTTTCTTGTTATTGTCATAACTATGTTGATGTCAAGTTTAATAAACATTCAATCCTTAATATGCAATATTTTAAAATAAATACATAAGTATATCGAGTTATATCTATATTTTTGAAAAGCTTAAAAAACCATCATTATAAAGGTGCCAGAATCGATAATGGTTGCCATTTAAAAAAAATAATACAAGAGTGTATTATAACTCGAAAACGGTACCCTATAGAAAAAAATAAACTATATAAATCGCTGAATTCTGCGGAAAAAAAAGATTAAGAGCATTAATAAAATATTTCAAATTGTAAACAAGGAACGAGATAAAACATTTCTAAAATAGTCAAAAAATAAATTTTCGGCTAACCCGTAACTCAAAATTAAATGGTGACACAATTTTTATTTGACCATTGATATCGGCACGAAAAGATAGGACGGCAATGTAAAATTTGGAACATTTATAATAACGGACATCCGCCGCAAATACAACGAAAACTGAACACGCTGTACTTCGCTTGTTTTATGTAGGTATGTATTAACAAAATTCTTTTTGTTAGTTGTATAACAATGAGTTTTGTAAGAGATCTTTAAAAAAAAACACTGCTTCGCTCTCTTATGAAAAGCTGTTAAATTTGATAACAGACAGAGAAATCTAAATTAACAGATAAAGTCCCGCATGGTTATTGGTTATTGGTTATTTTTCATTATGGTGCCCTTCAATTTTAGATAGTAAAGAATTGCTAGTGTCAGTAAGAGACGCAAAATTGGCCGTTATATTCCATTGTTCAAGCGATACACTATTTTATATTTTACATGAAACGCGCATATTTATTGGAGACGGTGGTAGATCCTACGATAAAGAAACTTATCGTCCTTATAATAACGTCACTCAAAATGATATTAAGTTGTTTTATTTTTGAGTCTTTAAACTTCGTTAGCAAAAATAAAACACGAAAAAGAGATTTTTCAACCTCGCCCTGATGGAACGTATAAAGTTCAAGAGCAAAAGAAGTATCATCGCATTTACTTGACATCTTGTTTATTTGGAGCTCTACGATTTGATAATGACAAGGAAATCTACAATACACTTGTAGATTACTTACAAAAATAATTAATACTCAGGATTGGGGTAAACCAAGGCATAACCAGAGTCAACTTAAATTCATTTACCCATTTGATGTTATGAATAAGGAAGAACTGGAAGATACTTCGATCTAATCCTGATAATAAAGTTTTTAAAAACAAAACGGCAAAACTGCGTTGCAGCCGTTCAAAAGAGCATACAAATAACTCAATTTGTTGGAAACGAAGCGGTCGGACTCGGTCATTATATTACATAAAAGTACATATTACGGATAATTTGTTCCTAAAAGTACATATTTTATAATTTATGACATTTTCTCCTAAACATGATGATTCAGTAATTTGAAAGATTAACCAATTTCAAAAACTGGCCATAAATTTTTATTATACGGTCCGCTCTGTGTTATTTCTACGCCCATAACGTCCAGTTGCTTACATCTAGGTAACCTGTTAAAACGCTAACCTGCACGGGGTTCTAGTTTTATAATTTACCGGGTTTCACAAATCCAGTTTGCTGTTAACAGTTTAAAAAATATCTGAACGTTTATGTACCTACATAATATACAGGGTGATTCACAATTAATATGAAAAATTTAAAGGGGCGATTCCTTGTCAAAAATTAAGGGGGGCCTTTTATATAATGTTTTTCCTAAAATGTCTTAAAATTCACTCCCCAGCGTTCGGATTTATATTCTACAATTAAAAATAAGACAAAAATGAAGAATACTAAAATCTCGAAAGCGAAGTTTTTTTGGACAATTTTAAGAGGTGTCTTTTGACGAAAATGGTGTCGTTTTCCCGACCCAGAAGGTTCTTCGTTTTTAATATTTCAAGTAAATTTTTTTGTATTTAAGTTTGTTATATATGAACAAAATGAACGACCTATATTTTCGTGATCTAGGAGTGGAGATCGGAGAAAATCCAAAACGGTACGCCTGGGTCCCATCGTCAGACAGGCTGCAATATATTTTCTATGAAAATTCGCTAAATGTGCCTATAACAAACATTAAATTGTTGGGGAGTTTTCCACACCATCTTCGAGGTACTTCCCCAGGTATATTGTCTCTGTAAAGTCGAGACTTTGCATATAGTGGAGTACTACGCACAACCCACAGCAAACAAGCCAAAGTCAATTTAAAATTTTGACCTCCACAATACAGCTCAGTGTAATTTGTTTACAACTCTCGAACTTATTCCATTTTATGTACATACATAATAGGCATACAGTCTGTTTTTCTTCATCCAACTATTCTAAGGCGCGAATCTACTAATCTACTTTTCTATGTCTTCGTTTCTTTCTGAATATCTCATTTACATTAACTTATACCACAACATTCCAGCCGTTGGCGTGCCTTCTTTGAAGATTAATTCCCAAAAGAAATTCACCTTATATCGGACAACTTCATCAACTAAATCCCATAAAAACTAATATCGAAAACACTTACTGCAGTTTTGGCGGTAAGTTTCGAAATTTTTGCTTATTTTTGAGTATTAGGTAGGTAATCAGGAAACTAACCACGCCGTATCTTTACCCCCCCCCCACACACATTTGCCTTATTTTCATTTTCTTAGTAAAATAACTACAACAATTGCTTGAAAGTATTAAATTTAGTAGAAAAAGGGTGGTAATTTAGAATAAGGAGTTTTAAAAGAATACCACGAAGAAACTGGAATTATTATAATATTTTTTTTAAGTTAAGAGGTGACAAAATAAAAAGCTAATCGAAAAACTTGAGCATTAAACATTTTTTAGCGCACAATTCATACACATACGGCTCCCCAAATAAATTAAATTTATTTTTAATTCGACATTGATTAGGTACTAAATACATAGTTTTAAAAAAATATATATATATATATATATATATATATATTACTGTATCTAGTATCTGTATCACTCCTGTTAATATAAACTAGAGGTAAACTAACCATAATAAAGTTTAATAACTGACTCGATTATTTAAAAAAAAAAAAAAGTTAAGAATTAATTTTTGCAAAATTATTCAAATTTTGTCTCGTTGTCGGTCGAAATTGTTGCGACAATCAAAAATTTGAATTCCGTTTTTTTATTTGTAAACTAATGCATTGAAAAGGTAAAAACCTGAAATAAGTATTCTTTTTAATACTCACGTAGAATGCAGACTAACACTGCTGCCGCTGCGACTACTACTTGTATGTAACAGACTAAGAAAAAATTAAAAACTTCTAAATTTGTCTTTGTATTTCCTACCTTTTTCTCGTCATCAATTGATTTTCTTTTATCGTCAATTTCCAGCGTAGATTCTTGCGTTGAATGCGAACTTGCATTATTACGTACCTATACCTACGCTTCATATTTCACTTTATTTCACCAACCACGGTGATCGCGAAAACGCACGTAAAATAAAATTTCGTTCGCGAAACTGGACCGTTGAATGTTTGAGGGGAGCCTTAACCAAGTCCATATCCAAGAGCCTAACCAATTTGTGTTAGAGCGTAAAGGTTTTCATGTATTTACACTTTATAAATACGTGGAGAGTTAGTCGACAAAGAAAGATCCTACCTTTCCTCGTCGTATTCATCCTTTTTGTTTGTAATCCTTTTAGAGAACACAACACTCGCGCACTCACACGCAAAAATGTGAACGCACACACGAATAATACGACGCCGTAATTTAAAATTCGAACTACTAAAACAAGCACTACCGCTCTCTGTACCACTAACGCGAATGATCTGAAACGATTTTGCTAGAATTCTGTATATAAAGGCATTCAAGTTATTACATGGATACTAGTAAATACCGATTTTATTTTAAAAACATTAAATTCTTTGTTCGTACTCCGATAAGGTACACGAGTAGGTGGCGCACATGTTTTGTTACTTGCTTTGTATTTTATCGGTCGCATAAAAATGCTATTAAACTTTTATCTGGTTTATGGTTTGTAATAGGCGAATTTTCAATGCTTAAGGGCACACGAATAGTTTTTAAATTAAAAATAGAGTAAATTTATAATTTTGCGGTGTAAAGGCAATAGATTAGTGGTTATTCAGATAATTTTACTGCATGAAAAATACATAATTTTAGAATAAATTTCTTAAAAAGTACATATTTTAAAAATGTTCTGTCACTATTTGCATTTTTTTTATCATACTCCACTACGCCGCTAGGAAACGTAAACAACCTATTCACCTTCTGTATTTGAAGGCTTATTAACTGAAAAACGAAACGTAAACAGAAAGTCTGCAATTTATGTTTAAATATTAAACATAAATTGAATAAATATCAGATGGAAAGACACGAAGTTAAAAATATTTAGAAGGTCAAATTAAGTTGATTTCAAAAGAAATCTCATAGCAAGAGGCCTTTATAAGCACAACAGTTCAAATTTCTGTGCGTGAAGTTGACGAAGAGCTAGAAGATGTCAGACCTAGCCATTGTTTTGGAAAGGCGACGAAAGATTTTTCGGTAGAGAACAAGAAGTTTGCCCTCGTTTTTAATTTAGTGTTTGCGATCAAAAATGACTTGGTGTTCATGGAGTTTGGGAAATTGAAATGTCGCTCGGTTGATTACCACAGCTCAAAGTGTCGGAACTTGGCAGAATTAAAAAAAAAAAGTTCATACGTGTAAATAGGCGATTTTTAGGATTGTTTTACAAAATGATTCTACATGTGCACCATGTTTATGATGTATGAAGTTTGAAATAGTATATTGTATAACTAGTGCTGAAATATCCTTTCGGCATGTGTTATGCACTATACTTTTCCGATGACCACAAGTATTTTTATATTAAAAATTTTAATTTTTGATGTTTAACGTCTGCACTTTAACACTTTAAAAGTGGCCTCTATCGACAATCAGTAATAAAACTGTTTGTGCGTAAAGTCATTGCATAACAGGTTAGAAGGGTTTTGATTGGCTGAGTAGCGTGTGCAATAATTGCACACGGACTACAACGTTTTCGGTTGGCTAACGAGTTTCTTTGCGCACGGTTGGCCTGTTTGTTTGTAATGGTCGACTTTCGGTAACATTTATTGGTGTGAAATTATACATTTTTCTTAATGGTCGTCGGAAAAATTATTCTATATTTTATGTACTTATGACCTGCAATTCCACACATCATTTCAACACATGCTTCTCTAATTAGTGTCATTAATCTCGGCGTTTTGTTTACGTTTGAAAACAAGAACAACATATTTTTAAAACCTACGTAAGTGTGTTTCTAATCAGTGCCAGATAAATTAGCAATATTTCAGGCTATATCTTTATCTTTTACGAACCATAAAAATATTAATTCGTTGTGTTTAAACTTACTACCTGCGATACGCTTATACATTGAATGACTAGATAAAATTTTACATGTAAAATCGTAAAAAAACATAAGCGCCTTTAAAATATCACGAACACTATTTGAATTGGCTCGTTTAAAGTGACAACTAATAAACATGCAGTTTATCATCTTCAATGCCAATTGACATCAAGTGATTGAAATATTGTAAATCCATCGCTTTTATTTTTCTGCTGTCATTGATGATTATAAAAATTACGATGAGCCAATTAACAATTTTGAAAATAGACAATGGCGTGCCGACATGGTTCTTAATGTGTCTGCGATACTACACTTTTGTTGTATAGTGTAAATAATCTATAGTATGGTGAAATATGGTTACTTAATAGGTGTGATGATATTTGAGTATGGTCAAATGCAATTACATGGTCATTTTTATTGTAAACCAAGTGGTTGTACCTCGCAATAATTAATGCCCTTTCAAATAACAAATGTAGTAATTCCAGTACCTGTACGAACCTGGGCAACTGTTTTGAAAAATCTATTCCAATATGTCCACATAAACAGCAATGGGTAACAATCTATTACATCGTTTTCACACCGAATAGTGTAAAATGAATATGCAGAATATTGACATTTTACCATAATTCTCGGTGTTAAGTTCATATTATTTGGTGTAAAAAACAACGAACCTGTACATCGGTGTTACTTTTTACACTGCTGAAATTTTATACCATGTACTAATTGAACAAATTTAACTTTTCACCGAATTGAACTATGAAAACTTCAAAGAATCAATCTGAGCTTGGGTCAGAGGACTGAATAGATGTTTATTAACTAATACACACATGTTACTTGTTACCGAATACAGTTGAAATTGCTTATAGTGAACCTCCGGATATAACGAACTATTCCTAAGAGTTCCGCTATGCAACCCATAAAATCCCTTATAAATTTTGATGGTTATAACGAAGTTTCGAATATAACGTTAAAAGCAACGGATAAGTTTGGATATAAAATAGATAAAAATGCTTTTTCAAGATTAATACATAGATTATTTATGACATTGCCAGTGCACAGATGTTATTTTTGAAACGTTTGCATAATTTTGAAATTTAAGTAAATTATGTTTAAAACTATGCTATTAAGCGACATAACAAAAAATTGTTCATAAATCATTATTAATAATCGTATAAAATAAAAAATAAATTCAAATAAAATATTAAGCTTCGTAAACGTGTCTGCGCAATCTCCTAACGTTGACGTCACGGTACTGAAAGCTATTCTATGCGTGCTATTTAAGTGTACGTTTCATCATAAATTTCTAATTATTAATCCAAAAAAATCACGTGGTATATAGTACCTTAATATAATAATTCCGTTACTACAAATCCTAAGAAATTGTTTTTTTACGTTCCAAAAAACGATAGATAAACAAAGAAATTTGTGCGAACATATTATTCTCAGAAATCGACAATTTATGTTTTTCAATATCATTGTAATGTAGGCAGATTTTTAAATATAATTATTATAGTCGACATCCTGTCAAAACCCAACATTCGGCTGAAGAACAGGCAGGCAGACGCTTATTGAACAATAGGTGTTTGCAGGTGTTATTATTATTTAACTTTGTCGCACTTGAACAGTTTACTAATAGTATCTTCGTAAGCACAACAAACATGATGGGCCGTACTTAGGGTCATTCAAATATAAGACAGAATTAATAATAAAATCATCAACGTCAGGAAAACAGGTTTACATAGGGCGCTAGGAAAGTTTTGTCGTACGCCACTGTTTTTTATATTTTTTCAAAATATTTTCCACTACAGTTAATAAATTTCAATATTTAATCAACCAGTCATCGAATATCTCGTCGTTCGAAAAGCGACATCCTTTTAGCTGTTTTTTAAGAAATGGAAAAGGCCAAAGTCAGAAGGGGCAAGGTCGAGACTGTAGGGAGTGTTCTAATAACTGCAGCTCAGATTATTTTACGAACTGTGACGTTTGTTGTGCGCTATGTGCTGGAGGCATTGTCATGGTGCAAAAGTCATGTTTAGATTGTGAGGTACCCACAGAGTACAGACCTTTGTCAATCGAAGGTTATTATGCAGAATATTGCGTATAACTGGTGCATTAATTTTCAACATATCCTCAATCTGCCAGTATGTAATGTGACGATTTGCGTCCACCAGTTTCTTTGCAGCATTAATGTTTTTTTCAGTAACGACGTTTGCTGGCCGTCCTAAACGCGACTCGTCCTCGACTTCAAAATTACCACATTGAAAATTTTGACACCACAGTTCTATGGTCCTCACAGAGGGACATTTATCCCGGAATAATCCAATAATCTCGTCATGACATTGTTTTGCCCTTAATCCTCGCTTAACATTGTAAGCAGTAATCGCTCTGTAGTCGCGTCTCGCCAAGTTGCTCTTACATTACACTTTATTAATAAATTCACTGCCGAACATAGACTAAACCTATTTTTGTGAAACGATGCATGCAGGTACAAATAGAAGTGCTTATTCTGGAAAAAAATATACGATACGAATTTATTACTTACTCACACTGTACGACAAAACTTTCTTAGCTCCCTACGTACATGCGATTCTTAATAAACACTTACTTATTTACAAAACATCACAGTACATATTTACAAGAGATGTCGCAAGACTTCAGTTAAGAATTAACTAAAATCATTGGGTTTTTGAGGTGGGTTTAAAATCCGTCTCTGAAATTTACAGACAGAGAAAGTTGCACCAATGCTTATTGGAATTTCTTAGAACACCTATTGTTCAATAATTACCTAACTATCTGTTGATTTTTAATCCTTATGTTGGGTTTTGCCAGGACGTCGACTATACCTAGGTAATATTACTGAATTTATTGTTATTTTGTAAGTTTCGCATAAATGGGTCCCATTGAAATACTAACATTTAACTTATAATTATCTATTTGTGTTGCATAAATAGACACTTGTTGTAATTTTTTTTAATTGTTATAATGATCTCGATATCGGTGCCTATTGACCACAGACTTTTATTATTATATTTTATTACATATCAAAATTAAAAAACAGTAATCCCACACCTGTTTGCATATAGGCGAAATAGAAAACGTGATGGAATCTTCTCGAGAGTCTTTAACCATTACTGACTAAAAAATTCCGTCAATTATTTGCGTATCCACTTTAAATAAATTATCGGATTTCGTTTGTAAAAACTCATTTTCTATTTTTAAAGATATTTATAGGTATTATTAGCTATTAATACACACAAACTAGATGCGGACATACGAAAATCAGATGTTCGAAGGGCATAGAAAATGAAAAATTGACGATTTTCATCCGCCTATATGAGCAGATACAAAGAAATATATAAAAAAAGATAATCAAAAAACATTTGAACATTTAATTGAATTGGCTTGAACATAATTTTCTGTAAATTGTTTGTTACCTATAGTTAAATAAATATGTGTTTGATGTCGATCAATATTGGTTTTTTTCCGTGTGTCGATCGAAAACGGACTGCTTGATTAAACATAAAACGGCATAGCTCAAATCACTAATTCTCGTTTCCAAATTCACAAACACAAAAATGCAAAATGATATGAACATGCACTCTAGGGCCGCGCTTCGAACTGGTGTTCTTTTGTCCTTTCCCGGTGGCGGCCCTTCATTAACTAGCGGTTATTTCAAATAATAACAATTTCAATTTACAAGTCAAATTCAGTTTACAAATCGTATACTCGAATGATTTGCAAATATGCGTAATTATGATATATTTAAAACATTCTTGATGAATAAAATGATCGACAACGGCGTCAAGTACCTCTAGTTTTTTTCGAAAACGGTCATGTCCAAAGCTTATGACAAGCGAATTAATTAAAACTTCAATTCAGATCTTATTCACTGGTCATAAGTGTTGGACATGACAATTTTTGAAAAAAACGCTCTCATATATCATTCCACGGCGATTTACTTTCACGCGATCGGTTAATTACTTATAACTTAATAATAATTTGAGATTTCGCCGAAGCCACTGTTTACATTTAATTAATGAATCGCGACTATACACATATGTGTTTATCTTTGAAACCTTTTTTGTATTGTGTTACTATCATTTCACAAACTATCGTTTAATGGCCGCTAACCGACAAAGGCCGTCAACAGACAAAGACAAGACAAATATTAAATATTTATTTAAGTTATGTTGCCTTAATTTAAGTCTTGTGGTTTATGTTTTGACAATTTTGAAATATATTTAACTTTTTTGCAAGGACTCTATTCTTTTCTTAGAAAAATACGTTTATTAGTTGGCCTTCCCAGCGGATATTTAAGCTTTTAAGATTTACTAGATAAGGGGCACAAGGGATAACCATTAACCTTAGATGTTAACAATAGGTAATCTGTAAGACAATTGCGTACCTGGTTTGGTTTACCAAAATCACTTTGGAGTGGAGAACATTTTTTTATCATTTATAACGAACTCGTGTGTTGCGAGTTCCTTGTGGTGTTTTATAACGGGATTTTACTGTACTCATATCAGTTAAATATTTGTTATCAATGACAATTATTGCTTGTTTAATATTTAATATTCTTTTTTCATCGTTATGTTAACGTTAACTTTAACAAATTTTGTGTAATTATTAATAATTACGTAACATTTTAAGATGAATATGTCGAGTTATATGTTTTTGAAAAGCTTAAAAAGCTCATTATATCGATCATTGAAATCAGCACAAAAAAGTAGGACATGAATGTAGGAAAATAGGACAGACTGTACAATGTAAACTTAGGATATTCATAAAATTGAAGAGTATTATTTTCAATAAAGCTTAAAAATCCTAAAATGAGATGAACAATGCCAAGTCAAGTGTTTAGGAAATTGCTGATTTTTAAATTTGGTATTCATTCGCCCGAGCAAATTCAAATAGTATATATACCTACGTGGCATAAAATAAAAATAAACTAATTAAATTCCTTATAATAAATTAATACGTTTATATGTATATTTTGGACAGAAGTCAATTATTGTTGATTGTTGGATAGCGAAACACACTAAATTTACTTGATAAGCCGTCACAAAGTCGACGATCAAGAAATAAATTACTGAAGATGTCATTCGGTAAATATCTATTAAAATACTGTTTACTATACGACTGTAAAGAAAAACAAATATTATTTTTAACTAGGATAGATTCACATTTACGATACTGAAAAGCTAGTGGCAAACTATCGTTGGGATTTTGGGGATGGACGAATGCATCAGGTAGCAATGAATCAGGAGAAATCGTAAAAATAACCTCGGCCTGTTTTAAAGTTTCGTACTGATGAGTTTGGGAGAATGAAAATTCCCGTAGAAAATATGCCCCAAATATAATAAATTGTTCGATATTCCGCATTCACATATTGTACTAACAAAGTTGTTCGAAACATTTCATGTATTCTTCCTTGTTTTACCCCATTTGTTGCTGAAATGGCAAAAAAGAGAAAACATCCATGAAATTTATTAATAATGATCCATTATCAATTAAATATGTATGTAAACGTTATTCGCGTTATCTTAAATTTAAACATTTGTGCGTTTGAAAAGGACGTAAATTAAAAAAAATCGAGACGAATAAATAATTCATGAATTTCCTGTATCGTCTTCCACAACGTAATTAAATAAGATTATCTTCCTTTGAGACGTATTAGTATTCAAGGCATTTTCTGGATAATATAATTATTTATATTAACGAATTTCCATAAGAAATAAAGCTATTTATATTCATTTTATAATTAGCTTTAAGCGTTATATTTTAAAACATTATAAAAACTACTCCAAAAAGTAATTGTTTAAGGTAACTATTTCTGGAAGCTCTTGATTAGCAATAGATGAATTACAAGAAACTAAAACGTCACGTCACGTTGCTAAGGCTGGTTATTTCCTTCCAGTGCTAGCATTGATTTTGTGTGAATGATGTGTATGTCATTGATGTTAAATTAGCTAAACTAGATGTGATCGTTACTATGGAAACAATAGATTCTTACGAGGCTTAATCGTTAACTGTAGGTACTTTATCAATTTTAATCTGACAATGAATTTCACTGGTAAAATTTTGCAGCAATTTTATAATAAAGTCCATTCAAAATATAGTTAGTAGATTCTCGAAAAAATTCGCTATAGTAAAATTTCGTTATGTGGAAATGACACGTTTTGGTAAATATTATTTTAAAGCCCTTTAATGTCAATTTAGTGTAATTTTAATCCTTAATAAATAAATAAAGCGGCCACTCAACGCACATTGTTTTTGACGCGTAGTGTTGTTTGCTCGACTTGACGCGAGTTTGCGCGTTAACAGATCGTTCTAAACTGCAAAAACGCGTTGTTTAAAACCAGTTGCGGTACCACAGTGAGATATTCACACACTGCAACACGTAAAATACAGATTTGAAGAAGAAATGAAGAATCAACAACAAATTTTATTAAAACCATTGGATTGTGAACTAGTAGACACGATGCGCACATTGTTGTTGAGCCTGCCTGAGTTTTTCACAAAAAGTATTGTTGTTTACCTTAAAAAAATTAATAAAAAATATATAATTAATATGTTAAAATCAATTTTATTAATGTAACCAATTTTTGTAAAAACTTATTAATTCTATAAGCAAATTATTCTTTGCAAAACAGTGAAATTTTTTATAAAAATTTTACATAATTAACAAAATTATAATTGGTCGTAACAAATTAATGAATTAAAATTACTTATTCCAATTATCGCTATATATAAACAAAATAACGATAAACCAGTAACCGTAAAAATATTTTGGTTTTAATGATCCAAAATGCCTTAAAAATTAGTGTGAAAAATACGCTAAAATCGTGGGTACCCTACCGTTAAAATTAATGACGTCCTATTCTTGGAAATTTATCAAGATTCGACATAATTATAAACCCGTAATATACAACAACGTCCTCATAAGATGAACGATACAGAGATTAACGTAACGTCATATATGCGAATTATAATAGTAGCTCAATTCGTTAATTTTATGCAATATCATACAGGGTGATTCAGAATACATATTACAAAGCTCTAAGGTATGCAGATGGAATGTGTGTAGTAGATAAATATTTGATTATGAAACCATGTCAGGAAATGAACCGTTTATACGCTATATAATCACGGGAAGTTGCCGTCAAAGCACCTGAGTTTAACTTATAAAAGTTATTCAAAATTACAAAATATTTGTCAATAGTCTAAGTTATTGGTACTGGCCTAGATAATGTGTTATTCCACTACTCGATGCGACATAAATCGTAGGGGCGTCGTACAACCAAAATCATTGTGTGTACAAGCTCTAAATCGTAGCGGGTGCAAAAATTGTGATGGGAAATCGGCTACTGAGAGATTGAGTTGCACACGATAGTACCAATAAACTCGAGTAAACCATTTTTTTACATTGTAAACGAACCAAAATCACAAATTCGTTTTAGTGACATTACAGAAAATAGTAACGGTACCATACAATAACCTTGTCCCTTCCTCCGAATCTGAAAAATGATCATAGAAAATCAACTATAAACGTTCAAAAGAAATAAAGAAAGAGAAATAGCAAAAAATTGTAGAACTCTAGTAATCGATGCTATGTTTTAACTTTGCGATAATTCAAACTCGCTTCTCTTCTCTAAAACCCCTCCCAAGTCAATTTCTGGGTGCGCCACTGCATTCATATAGGTATAGCTAACCTACCACAAGTTTGAATGTGTTTCGAAAATTCGCATACAATATATTTTTAAATCTTCCTTGAAATATAAACAAAAATAATTTTTGTTTGTGTGCACATCACGTGTGCACCATCGATTTCAATAAGTTTGTGGTTTCACCTGATCTACTCTCGTCGCACGTTATCAACGAGTTGATAATCGATGCTTGCAAATTTTAACCTCATATATCGCAAAATTCAGTTCAAGTTATTATTGACCTTGTGCTTATTATTTTGATTTGCACTATATGTGTAGGTACTTTTATATTATAACTGTTTTTAGAAAAATTTTGAATGACAATTTTGGTTAATAAAAAAATTCTTATGTTAAAGTATCGATAATAAATTAGTACATAGTCCAATTAAAATTAGGTCAAGTCGTATAAAGGAAATTATCTGACCTAAGTCAAAAATTTCGTTTAAATCGCATGGACTAAACAATTTAGGTCAAATGATCGATCTAAAAGTAGTACATTTATGTATTCATAATTCAACGTATTAATGTTTAAATATGTTTATCAACTTAAAACGGGCAGATTCCATATCGATGGCTTTTTGCCAAAGTATCTTAAGTCTCAATTTAATCAAAAATGAGTTGTTCTAATCAATAGCGTTCGTAGAAAATTTCTCAGAGGGATGTGGGCAAAACTTGGAGATAAATACTTAACAACTTTGTGCTTTTGTTCAAGTAGATTATATATAGAATTCAGCGTTGCACGTGTAACATTACATATGTCAATTGCTTTTGCGATTATGGGTAATTTGTGGAGTTCAAGGGGAGAAAGTGCCCAATTTGCTCTTTCTACAAACGCCGTTGGTTCTAACTATTTTATGCATCTAATGCAAAGATACAATTTGCTAAAATCTGGCATTTTTTTTATTTCTTTCACTACAAAAATCGACGTATATATGTTTAGCGTAGGTAATACCTACGTATTGTTTGTTTATCGTTCCGCGACAGCGAAAAATACTCGCTCTCATAAAGTTTGCTTTTTGCAGCTTTTTAAGATACTTTGGCAAAATGCCATCGATATATTTATTATTTAATTTGATATTTCATGATATAGAAAATACGATTAAAACTATTACTTTGCTGATATTAACGATTTTATAAATATAGGCTTATTGTGACGTCATTATTTATTGCACCGAATGACTCAAACAAATCATAACAAAAAGTTTAGGGGGCGACGCTATGGAAACGTATTAACGCGAAAGTAACGTAAGAAATTACGAATTAAATATTTCCTATATACAGTAGATCCTCGATTATCTAAAAAAAAGTATGTATAGTCTGTTCACAAGAACACGAGACTTCGTTGTATCATCTTAGCAATGTTGAACAAAAAGTACTGTATTGAATCGAATAAATATTTAATTACAAATTTGTATTTACAGCTTATTAACAACTTGGTAGCTTGTTAATCGGGATTCTACTGTAACACGAATATTGGAGGTGCTCTATTTTTTTGTAGTGTTCATTCAAGACGGTATTGTTTTAAACGTTTATTTAAAGAAATAGAAAAAATAAAAGTTGGAATCGAACATCTTTTGCTAGCTTAATAACAATCAGGAAAGTTTTCGATTCGGTAGCTTTCACTACATAATTAATTAACGACCGATTTGTCGAAATTCGGGTTACCGTATAAATATTCTAAATTCTACAAAACAATTGCTGGTTATATTTACATAACAGAGTAATATTTTTAGACACGTTGTTTATGGAACTTTGGTTTTTTGAAATGGCTTGCGTACCTTACTAGCGTTTTATCTATCGAATTTAAAAAACAATTATTTTTGTTCGCGTTTTGATTTGACGTTGATTATTAACGACAATTTTATTTATTGTTAATTTAGACATACCTATATTATAAATGGTAACTAATTTCTCCCGTAATATTTTTTAATAACGTTTAATTGAAATGCGTGTTTTCCTTTTAATTGATTATAAAATAAGTATTTATTACTTTTAAGTTATAAAATTATAATTTCGATCGACTATTGTTCGATTGATTGCGTTAAAATTTATTCGATTTTTAAATTATTTATTTCGGACTTAGGTCAAATTAACATAGACATTTTATCTAATCTCGAGGAAACCACGTTTAAATATTTTAACGACTAAGGTTACTTCTAACAGGCTATGCTGTTTAAATTGGAAACGTATCGAGATTTTTTACATTTTTGTTGGGTACCACTGTCTTAATTATTATTTACAATTAAAAAAAATTATCTGGGCAAGAAGATAATAAAAAATTCATAGTTCTACTTACTATTCATCTATGTGACTCAAATAAATATGTATCTATAAGAAAGAATATAATTTAGAAAATTACGATGATATTTATATCAAAACATGTATATCTTATCACCACGCTATAAATCGCTGATATTTCTACAATCGTACAACTCCTTAGAATAAAATTAAAATTCCTTTATATATATTTTTAAATAATCTATAACGCTGCTCCAAAGACTATTGTTAAAATAATTACGCTTATTTGACATTCATTTAATCGAATTATTTTAAAAAGTTTAAACTATCGAAAATGTTATACAGAGCGGTCTACGGGTGGTTATAATTACGGACGCGATATTTGCACCATCTTGAGCGATATGGAGTTGGATTTTTGTAACAATGTTTAATACCATATTTACTAAAGGTTTGCGATTTCTGATTTTAAAATAATCAAAAATAAATGGGCGAATTAAAAAATAATAATTTTTCAAAAAATAAACTCTTGAGTGGTTTTGTTTTTAAAAATTGAATATAAATCGTATAATGTTAAAATTCAATTTTTTATAGTAAGCCGGCAAAAATACTCGGATGTTGCTTTGCAGCATTCGATACCGTCTTAGTACCTGTTAGAACTATCTTTCAGAATGATGCTAATGTCTACGAACAGCTCCGTACGTATCTAACGGACAATTGTATTGCGCATTCTGTGAGTTATGACCTTGAAACTGGTATCAATATAATAACTTATGTATATCACGGTACAATAACTATTAAGGTAAGATATCGGGGCGGTTCTGCGCATCGAGATGTGACGTCACTCGTAAAAATATTAGAAGTCTTGACGGTTTCCTAATAGTTACGTACTCTCACGGATGACGTTCTGCGCGGATTGAACGTGTTTAGAACGCTCGGATATCTTACCTAAGTAAGTTATTACACCAGATATGTATATAGACAAATATGCATAATTTTCATTCATCTAGCTCTAGCATAACACTTTCTTGGTGTTGGAATTTGTTTCCGTCAATATAACATGTTCATAGGAATTTTTTGACTTGTAATAGACTCCAGGAATCGCCCCTTAAAATCTTTCGCGATCATTTAGTAACACCCTGTATATATCGTGAAAGATGTCGTTTCAACAATGTTTTCTTAATAATCATAACATTTTGTAAACTGTATGCCATAAATTTATTTTTGTATTTGAATTGGGGTGCGACTAAATACGCTGTAATTAATAATTTTCCGCTCTAATTAGTTAAAACCATAATTCCGCATGATCGGGCTCTTAATTTGATGATTATGAGAAATCTTTGCAAGTAAATGTGGGAACATATACATATCTACAATTTATTTATAGAACTCGACGGGTGACACGAATCTCTGGAAAATAAATAATCCCCGGATTAATTCGGAAATTCTTAGTTTGAGATTTCAAAGCTTTTCGGAACTAAGAATAACTCCAAAACTTACTTATCCCAATACCGATTAGTTTTACCTTAACGAAATAAAATAGTTTTCCATAAAATAATTAAAGTTGCAAACGAGGGCGTGACGAAAGAGGCGTTCGTCACGGGCGCAACTAGTCTTGGGGCTATTTTTGGGTTAGATGGGCGCAAGTTAGACACTTGCCACGGGCGCTTCATATCCTCGTTACGGCGTTAAGTAGAAATATTATAATTCTAATAAACGAACTACTCGGTTTAATTGAATTTAAAAAATATTGACGAACAATTCGCTTCGTGTACTTATACCTACTCAAGTTTAATTAATTTCGTAATCTGACGTAATTATGATACTTCATAATTGATTCGCAATCTTTGCATAACGAGTGTAGGATATCAGTTTTCCTTGTTAGTTCAATGAGAAATTACAAATCGAATATGCAATGTATATTTAAATGTGAACGTATCATTATTTTTTCGGTTATGGTTCATTTTTGTGGTGGCTGTAATTGTTGTTTATATTTTATTCGATCCAAAACTTTAAATTTATCGTCGTTGATTATGTAACTGATAATAACAAATCATGAATGAATACTAATTTTTTATAGTAACGATAATTTTTTAAAGAAAAATATTATTTTTTTTTAAATAATATTCCAAATTCAAATATTCGTAAAGGGGAAAATGTGTTTTTATGTTACGAGTGAAGTAATTGTAATTAAAGTTTAGCGTAAAAATTAAGTTGGCGAACATTACAGGATATTGCGGAAGTACACTGAACTTGGAACATCCGCATATCCTGAAAATTATCTTTAGTGAGTACGCGATTAAAAATTAACATATAATACTAATTGTAAGCATTCAGATACATATATCGATTATACAGGATTTTTTCATTTTGTACAATACATCGACAAAATTTTCTGCTTCTTTACGTGAAGGTGCACAAAATCTATTATTTTATTTAAATGAATTTGTTGTCCAAATTTCTATTGGACATAATATTACGAAAGTATAAGATTTATGAATTAGCAACGAATTGTTCTTTACTTAAGTTTCAGGATTAACTTAAATTCGGACATTTTAAAATTTCTAAAATGAGATATTAAGCATAAACTAGGTTTACCACCTATCTAAATTAAAAATTCGATTTTTTTTTTAAATGCTTGAATGGTTTTTAGATTATAATAGTATAACATATAAATTACTAGTGTTTTTCTTTGTTTAAAATAAATACTAATAGGTTATTAACCGTCGAATATTAATGCAATTTTTTGATAGGTCCTTTCGTAGTTCTCCCACTTCTCTTATCCCAATATAAAATAATTTCCTTCTACCTTTATATTAATTTTCGTTACGACGTACTTTTAAAATCTGTTCATTGCGCGTTGCAGTGCTTTATGATTCAATAGTTACCTATCATAAGATTAGTTATCGTTCATATTCGTGATTACTTATTAATAGTGTAAAAGGTGTCAGAAATTAAACGTTCTATATCCAGATATTATGAAACTGCGACGTACGAAAGAGAAGCAAATTTTCTCTTGTAATTATAACGCAATCGTTACTATTCGAAATTAATCAGGTAAAAAAAGTAGATTAAGTAAAAAAAATGGCGGATATTAAAACATCAGAACTCTCTTAACAATATAAATACCGATGGTGCCGAAAATAAATTAAATTAAAACATTCAGAAATTAAATATGTACGATACAACATAAAAACAAACATGAACTTTTAAACTACGTAAAAGTAAATTATCGGAGATACAAAAATTGACGCAAGAAATATTAATTTAACGCTATAAAAATGATTATAAACCTGAACTCTCTACGTTACTCGATATCATTTTATTTTTTAAAGTATACCTTGTCTCGATTTTTTAAATAAAAACTTGAAAATATTTATCAAACCTTGAACCTTTAATGGAACATTTTTTTAAGTCAATTTTTAAGATTTTATCGGGGTAAATAAACAAATCTAAGAGAAATAGTAAACAATACAACATTAACAACCGTATGCATAGACATTTGATTAAATTTAATCGTTACGAAATCATGTTTATCTCCATAGAAACGATTGTTGCAACAATTGTTTTTAAGGAAATAGTAGCGATTAAATTTAATCAAATGTACTTATAATGCATACGACTGTAAATATTTAAAGCTGATAAGTAAAACTATACGTCAATCGCATAATTATATTAATAATAGTTTAACTAAAACTTGTCGACTTGCTTTAGTTCCATTAATCGGTCGCAATAAACATGGTGATAATATAAAACAATGTTTGAAGGACAACAACTGCTGTAAAAATCCAAATATTTAACACTAGATGTATCAAGAATTAATATATATATATCTATCTCTGCCAACTAGTAATTTCGACCGGTTGGCATTTTAACTGAAAAATATTGATATTTAACCAATTAATGCAAGCGGTAAGAAAAAAGAGTTTCAAAACGCACTTTCTTAGTTGGCTTAGCTTTATATATTCTTAGAGTGTAATTATTAGATTTATAAATTGAATTTGGAAATGTAGGCATATGATCTTTTTTTTTTATTTCGCAACAATCGGTAATTTCTTTTTATTTGAACGAATAGTTCCAACCGAAATCGTGTTCTCAACATTTTTGGAATCGGTGATTTATTTGATCGTAAAAATTGTCCGTTATCACATTTCTACCTCAACCAGCAAATGGCTCAATTAGTTTGAGGACGACATACTCGTCAAAGATGTTGACGCTGGTCTATTGCCATTTTTACCTAAATATGCAAATCCATTTATGACATATTTACTAGTCACATCTGCTGCGAACCAAATTTTAATTTAAAACTTACTGGGTTAGTTAGGCATATATTGGGTAAATTTGCACATGGCTTTTTTGCATTTGCTCACCAATGGTAAATTTTGTCCTGGTACATAGAAGTTTTGACAATTTTCGATGAAAATCATTCCAAACGTTTGAGATCAAGACAAATTTATCGTTTTTAAGCCGTTGACTTCCCTCATTTCAAAATTCATTTCATTATAAATTGCAAAATATCCGTGAAATCTTTCCTAATCGTAGTTTTTCTAAAACACTTTGGTTCCCATTTTCTAGACCATAAGTAAGACAATTTTAGATTTTTCGCTTCATATTCACCACGTCCATATAAAATCATGTTCAATTGTTCTTCTGATAGAACCAATTTTGTTCCAAAAACTTTAGAAGCCTCCAATTCTATACATTTCCTGATATAGTTTGTAATACTTCTATTTATTATCAAAAAAAGCGCTGCTAACTTTTTGCATATGCTGCAGGACCACTAAATGCTACTTCGCTGTGGTCTTCCTGCAGTAGATCTCACATAGTTCCATCAACAATGAATTTATAAAAAAACTCTAACTTTTCACAAAATAAAACAGTCCGAAATTTCTGCTATTCGTCTCAATTACTCGCAATAGAACTGACTGATAATGAAAATTGTAAAATTGGTGATTACCCGCAGTTTTGTAATTTCAGTAACACTTTTAGCACAGAAGTCAGCCACCATTAGCCAGACAGTCCATAAGAAACGAACGCAAAGAATGATATGAAGGCAGAACAGACCTTTCGCACCTCATTTCTGACATACGAAAAACAGGGAATACCCAAAAATGCAAAATAAAATCCTAACACTCAAAACGACGTAAAATGATATGAATAGGGACTTATTCGGAAAGACATTGTAGAGTATACAAAGCTATATTAGTACTCGGTAAAATTATTCCTAGTAGCCTATAAAATTATAAACATTAGCACTAAAAATACCAATCGATTAAAATGATCGGTTAGTATATATAGATATACCACATATATATCTCAGAAAAAATTGAGTCAATAAACGGATTCTTTTACAATAATTGTGGGATATATATAAATAAGAATTTTCATAATCTTAGAATTTACTTGGAAATTTAATTTAAAGTAAAAATTTTATGAGCAAATGTTTAAACCGATCATTTTAACCGGTTGGTATATCTAGTGTTAAAATTGAAATTTAATGGTTTATTGTAATTTTAAATTTACTCATTCTGAAATTTTGAAATGTTTTAGTTTTTAAAATGTATACTTATCGAATTTAAATATACATTTTTAAATACAATCTTTCAATCAGCTAAATTATGTTTTATCTAGTTATTATTTCACTGTGTGCAAAAAAATAGCGGTGCGTTATGTTGTAAAATGTAAAATTGTTTTTGTCGATAGAAAACTTGTTTTATTATTTTTATTATACATTTATACATTGGTTTAAATGATATTGACACTATTTTAAGTTGAACTTAAACTTAGAAAAGAAAAACACATTTTAAATACTATTAATTAAAATCAAAACCGAAAGCTCTTCGTTGAAACAACAGTATTCATTGAAAACCTTATTCTGTAATACTGCTGAGCATCATCGAGGCACGGAATCTACTAACTTCCGACATGACTTCTTGATGAATGGAATGAATACCAAGCTGTTTTCACAACCTGCCAAAGATTTTCAATGGGATTCAGGTCAGAAGATTGAGTTGGCCGTTCCAGAACTTGAATCGCATTAATAACGAACCAAGCATTGGCTAATCGGCAGGTGTGTTTTGAATCCTTATCTTGCATTTTAGTGGCATTTCATATTCCGCGAAAAGTAACGCCACTTCCAATATGTCTGCATACATTTTGGCTGTCGTATTAGTTTTTATTCTAAACATGGGAACAATCTCATAAATAAGAGAAACAACCCCAAACATTTATTTTAGTAGCCCCGCCAGTTTTTACTGTTTTAAACCACATTTGATGGTCTTCTAATATATTGTCTTCGTCCTCCAGTATCAAATAAAACAATTTTGGACTTATCTGCTGCCCACGAAATATTATGCCGTTTATTTGTTGGTCAGTTTTAATGCTCTCGCACAAATTATATTCTATTGCTAACATGACTAGGCTTAAGTAGTAGTGTTTTTCTAGAACTTCTACCGAATAATTGACCATTAACTAATTTTTTTATTGTTGGAAGTATGAACTTGAAATTCTAATTGTTGTTCGATTCGATTTGATGTTAGAAATGGATAATTTCTTTCCTAATCGTTTTATGTTTAATAAGTTATTTCTTGCAATTTCAGGTCTTTCGATTCACTTTTTGACATTCGTAATGATTTTGTTAGAGCAGTCGAGAGTTTCTTGAATAAATTTATAAGTTTTTCCCTCGGATAGTAATTTTTTTATGAGTACTTTTTTCCTCACTACAATGCTTAGCACGACCCATTTTATTTATGCCAGCAACTATGTTTTATTGTACGTACTATGCAGTCTTAGTAAGACGATCACGAGCATCCATAGTTGAAGGAAAATTCGAACCCCAGACTGTTGATTTACTAGGAGTATCTAGCTCTCTAGTCCACCACGACCTTCTTTGCACCTAAACTTGGCAATTTCTTTTAATACTACTCGGGATTTCCCCAAATATCGTTTGCGATTAAAACTATAAATTGCAAAATGTTTAGTGAGGCTACCACAACTACTCACAAACATATGTCGCTTATTTACATTACAGAAAAACATTAAAACTTTTAGATTAAATATTTAGATAAAGATATTGCTATTATTTTGTATGCATGTGTAAGTTCTTGCTTATGTTAGTAAAACAGTTTTAAGGCGCATTCTCACGGCTCGTGGCTCGCAGAGGTTGGCGTTACCGATCATATCAAAAACGATATTTAAATTTGTTTACTAAACACAAATGTGTTCAAAACAAAAATTGTTTAATATATATTACTAATAGAACATATTATGTATTAATATATTTTGAATAAAATGATACAAATTATAATCTTATTGGAAATAACGATATTTTCTTATCTCTGATTCATTTCAACAATTTTTAAATATGTTCGTCGTTATTTTGAAGTTCCGTTAGTAGAACCAGTTGGCTAAATTTCTACAATATGTACCTACTTGTCACTGAAGATATTTATTAGCTGCAAACGAAGTAGATAAAAAAATGATCGATTTCAATGTACAATAATCGGTTCTATTAACCGATTACCGACATAAATGTATCAGTAGTGATAAACAAACACAGTTCGGTAAATACACGCGCAAAATGGCTCGCGCGAGCCGCGAGCTTAGACGCGCCGTAAGAATGCGCTTTTAAAATGCGGCAAATAATATTTTTATTTTAATCAGACGAAGTGCTTCTAATGTACACTACTCGTGTAATTACGAAATCGAAAATGCTGCAGTACCTTTGACGTTATAGTGGAAAACTAAAGGCATAACACTCGACTTTTGAATTTCATAATATTTGCATATTGTACTTTTATATGGTAAATTAATTATCGTGTTGTTATTTTCTGAAGTGTTATCCAAGTTAAATTCGTTTATTCGTTCGGTACATCACGAGTTTGATTGTATCCCTTTCCAACATGCACAATGCAATAGCACCATCTCATTTTAGGAATAACTCGGGTGCACCAAATGAATAAACTAACTCACCTTTAGTTCATGTACATAATAACATAGACATAATTAATGTCGTCGGTAACGTGCTTTATAGCCGTATTTTATATGTCTGTATATTATGTTACCAATGTTACAGTGAAACCTCTCTAAGACGACCACGCTCGGTGCGAATTAAAATTCGCAAATACACAGATTCTAAAACCTTAATTTTCGAAATAAGTGGTCGCTTATAAAAAAAATTTGACGGTCGCGGTCGGGTTGGAGAGTGGTCGTTTTAGAGAATAGCAAACGTTAATAAATCGGCTGTTTTAAAACTGTTCCTACATATATTGGTCGCTTTTAGAGGTGGTCGTCGCGAAAGGTTTCACTGTATATGTATACCGTAATTATATATCGTACAGCGTGGCCCAAATTGAATAGTATACCATGGGTATCTTTCTTATCATCAAAAGTTACTTGATTTGATGAGATAAACTTAAAAAATGAGGTCACAATAAAATTCTAGGTGGTGGTTTCCGAGATATTGATAGCAACTTTCTTATCTTAAAGCAACCAGCTTAAACCGCTTGCGAAGTTGAATAAATATGCACCTCACCGTGCACCGTCGACCGACAACCGAAAACTTACCAGTAGACGAATTTTATAATCACTATTAATCAAAAACCAATTATGCTATTTTAGCGTTCTTGTATGGATTTATAAAAGAAATTTTATGTACTTTTTAATTGAATCTTTTATAAAAGGGGTTTCTATTTAAAAAGAGAAAATTATAACGTCATACGCAAAAATGATAAGATTAATTATTCAACTGATGACTCCCGAAGATGCGCCTTTTTGTCTCATTTTTTTTTTAAATTTTTTCGGAAAGCAAATAGTTTAGGCGTGATAGGCTTGATTCCATTCTTTTGCTCCACCCTGTATGTGCGTATTATGTATCGAAACCTGTACGTTATTTACGATAGGTATTTCTACGTATTTTAAATAACTCTTAAAATTTTAATTGAACAGTTTTATTGCATTTTACCACATTTAGTGCAAAGTGCATCAACTCATAATACATTTATCGTAAGTGCGTACCATTTTAAATCAACAATTTTCTTAATGCAGGATTGATATCAACAGACTTATATATTTAGCTTCTACAGTCGTTAATTTGATTTCACTCATACTTCGGATAACGTCTGCGAAAACAGCAATTCGAAAACTTCGCAAATGAGAAATCGTAAATACGCATTTCTTTCTATTTTTGAGAACTGTGTAATAATTCGACTGTTTAACGTGTTTTGCAACACTATATTAATGTTTATTTTGCCGATATATATATATATTCCAAACTTTTGTTTAACTTTTATAAGGATTTTTTAATCAATTAGAACAAAAGAACCATAGACTATAAACCTTCAGTATTCATTAACTACTTATTATTTAACACGTATGATATTATAAATACCTATATAATTTTAATAATCGATAATTGAAATATTTTTATTTCGATTCAATGCTATGAAAATTGAAGTAGCCTACTTAGTATGCTGAAATATTATATCAATTTGAAAAGTCATCTTTATTAATTGCAGCAGTAGTGAATTGTAATATTATGTCCTAACGATATACCCACGTTATTATTCGGATAGGCCGAGACAATTTAAATCGACAACAGTTTTTGATAGAGTAGTTACCCTATGACCTTAATATGTATGTAAGAAATCTGATTTAAATTGTTTTTTTCTTCAATGTAACGTCATAGGGTAGATTGCTATCAGTATCACTTATTACCAACTAATAAAAAAATATGTTTAAATAACATGTAATATTACTTTATTATTGTTAATAAGATTATAATTGATTTAGTTTATATTCGATATTAATACCAACTAATGATAAGTAGGTAATAGATATTTATTTCAATTTATTTATTGTTTATTTATTTTACTTCAGGGCCGAACGAGATTTGAGCAGTAATACGCAACTTTATATTTTTAAATAACACCCTATATATTTGTTGTATTTTTGTATCTCTTCTCTATGTGTTGTTATAAAAATATTGTGGGCTTAGATAACAAAATTACACTGTTAAATGCGTGACTTAAATCTTTGCTCGTAACATCGTCAGTTAATAGCATTTTTGAAAACATTGGAGTCTGATTGTGAGATAGATGCAGTTCAACAGGCTTTTTATAGAAAGGTGCAAAATACTTGGAGTAAAATGGTGGTCATTTTGAGCCTTTATTATGAAAAATAAATCAATTTTAAACTACAATTTATTAAAAAATTCTTACTTTCAAAACTAAATTTTTATTTTGGTTTGTATCCTCGAAACGAATCATTATTTCAGAAAATACCTTTAGGTAAAACTTTTTAATTGTTTTACAGACTATCGATTGGTCATCATTCTATCTAATTTAAAAAACGATAACTTAGAGACCTATAACTCCAAAACTAATAGTTTTCAAGATTATTTAACGTCACTATCAGACGACCGGTTCCATGTCAAAAGGTCGTCGACGAAAACGTCGTGAGTCAAAAAACCGTGAACAAAAATGTCGTCTGCTCAAAACGCCGCCAGTTTCAAAAGTCAAATTAAATTGAACCTATTATTATAAGCATTACTATATTAGATATCTACTTACCTGTATTTGTATATAAGTCGAAATCAGTCAATTCCAGAATTTCAACAAACAGTGAGAAATTGTGAAAATTTATTCTTAACAGATACCTGCTTACTTTTAAAGTACATAAGTATAAATTCAAATTATTTATTATTATTTTTGGCACATGCTAGATATAATATAATATGTATATGCTACATTTACGTGATACATGGTTGGGATAAAATAATATTAAAACTACTCTTTGTCTTTATACAAACTTTCTTAGTGGTAAACGTTCTTATGATAAGAGAAAATGAAGAATTGAAAATAACGAGCATAGAAAGAAGTTGTCTGCTTTTATACAACGATTTAAACGATTAAAATATTATTTACGACACACATTGTATATTTATAATTATGTAGCATGTGCCAATTATAACAATAATTAATCTGAATTTATACTAGACTTACTTTAAAAGCAAGTAGGTATCTGCTAAAAATAAATTTTCGCTTCTCACTGTTTGTTAAAATTCTGGAATTGACTGATTTCGACTTATATACAAATACAATTAAATAGATACCTATTACTGCTATATACTAATGCTTATAATAATAGGTTCAATTTAATTTGACTTTTAAAACTGACGGCGTTTTTCACTAACGGCATTTTTGTTCACGGCGTTTTTGTCGACGGCCTTTTGACGTGATACCCAGACGACCTCCTTTATACTGTACCATTTTTATTATAAATGATTTTTACCTATCTCTAACCGTTTTCGAGAAAAACGCAGGGTATTTTTTAAATGACTCACCCTGTATAATAATACATATAATATAATATTTATAATTATATATATTATTTTCATTTATTTAACCCACGTATTTAAATTATTATAATTACAAATTGTAATTACTAGCTCTATTAGTCCTAAAATAACAGTAATTAGCGTGTATGATTATTAAGGATAATTTTTTTTCTAGATAATGGCTGATGATGACTACATTTAAAAAATGTAGTAATTTACCTATTCGTCCTACCATGGAGTGACATGTTGGTATTGATATCAAGGATTTGTACAAGAACATTTTAACAAATTGGAACGAATCTTATGTGGGCCTAAATAACGGGCCCATGTTTGCCCATCTCCACAACTAATGGCCGTACCAGGCTTATTTTTGGCTCTGCAGCGGCGCTTCTACCATTTATGCTACAATTTTTGTAAACCAACGGGCGCCAGCTGCAGAAAATTAATTTTATCTTGGACCATTCTTATTATTGTTTTAGGATTAACGACTAGTACTACAGGTCAAAAACTTCTTCGACCTGAGAAAACTTTTGGAAATGATAGTGTTAACGTTAATAAAAGTAAGTAAAAATTTAAAACTACATTTACAACTACTTTTAATTTACATTTATTTTGTTAAACCATTGCGAAACTAGCCAACAAATATAATAAATATACTCGAACGTTAATTAATTATAGAGTTTATTTATTTACACCACCGAACGCGATTATTTAGATCATTAACTATAGATCAACTAACTGATCACCATAAAAGTTACTTTAATTAAGCCGTCACGAGCTATTTTTATATAAATTCGTAGACGACAACAGCTGAACACCCGAAAAGTGACTCATTTCTAGAATATTCTCGAATGTTGGATTACATCAAATATTCCAGAATAATGAAAAATTTAATTTTTAAATTATCGCCGGAAATGAGTCACCGTGCCAGCTCATGAAATTTTCGTTTACGAAGTAAACAACTTATTTTTATGATGACTCGCATTGCGGGAATTAGTGCCACGCCTTAATTTTGATCTTTTAATTATGAAAGGTTAATAATGTATTTCTAAATTAAGGCAGTAGTAGTTGGAATGTTATTAATTTATACCATTATAACATTTGAATGAACTTCAAAAATAACTAATATTTTGTTTTAGTTTGTAAACGTAGTATGGATATACGAAATTCTCTCGAACAATTTGAAATACTTCGTGGATGTGCTGTAGTGGAAGGCTTTGTACAAATTCTTCTCTTCGATAGTGTTAATGAATCTTTATTTTTTAATATAAGTTTTCCTGAACTTACCGAAATAACGGACTATTTATTATTATATCGTGTTAATGGTTTAAGAAGCTTGGGTCAGTTGTTCCCAAATTTAACAGTGATTCGAGGACAAAAAACATTTTTCGGTTATTCGTTTGTGGTTTTTGAAATGTCGAGCCTCCAAGAAATTGGACTATATTCATTAACAGATATCGCTCAGGGACAAATTCGCATTGATAAAAATCCATCATTGTGCTTTGTAAATTCGATAGACTGGGATCTTATAGCTCACGATAAAGGAGAACATTTTATTAAAAGCATAAAGCCCGAAAATGAATGCCCCATATGTCCTGGCGATGATACAAGCGATGAAGGGTCCGGTTCTAATATAAGCGCATGTCCTCCAGCTATCCGTAAAGCAGAAGGGTCTGAAGGAAAACATTTGTGTTGGAATAGGCAACATTGCCAAAAAATATGTCCAAAAGAATGTCATACATGTAACGACTTTGGACAGTGTTGTGATTATAAATGTTTAGGTGGATGTACCAATGGTATTTGTAAAGTTTGCCGCAATTTTACAATAGATATTGGTGACAAACATGAATGTAGAGATCATTGTCCACCTAACTTATACGAGGTAAATAAATACAAAGAAATTGAAAAGCGATAACAGTTGTATTTTAGTACTTAGGAAGACGTTGCATTAAAGAAGAAGAATGTAAAAGTTTAAAACGTCCTTTAGATTTACATGGAAGAATTCAGCATGATTATCCTTATAAAATTTATAAAAGTAGTTGTTTACTAAAATGTCCTATGAATTACATGGATGACTATGCAAATCATAGATGTATACCCTGCGAAGGTTTGTTTAAATTAATTTTTAAAATAATATTTGATGCATTTATTTATTATTTAGGAAGATGTAAAAAAGAATGTGCTAGTGCTAATGTAGATAGTCTTGTGTCGGCTCAACAATTGCGCGGATGTACTCACATTAAGGGATCACTTGAAATTCAAATACGAGGAGGCAGTACATATTTAAATTCAATATCAATTACGTGATAATATAATTACTGCTTGTAGGAAATATAGTAAATGAACTTGAAGAAAATTTAAACATGATAGAAGAAATTGATGGATACATAAAAATTGTTAGGTCATTTCCTTTAGTATCCCTCAACTTTTTAAAAAACTTAAAAGTTATTCATGGTCATACACTAGAAAGTCAAAAGTACGGTACCATAAAATCAAACATTTTCTGTTAATTACTACATTTACATGTTTTTGTAGATACGTTTTTGTAGTATTAGATAATCAAAATCTACAAGATTTATGGGACTGGAATAATCGAACATTGCGTATTGGAAATGGAAAATTGTTTTTTCATTTCAATCCGAAACTATGTTATTCCAAAATTGAAACACTGAGGCAAAAAGCGAACTTGAGCGAATTTACCGAATTAGAAGTTGCTTCCAGTTCGAATGGCGATAAAATAGCGTGTAAGTTTTAGTTTAATTTTTTTATTGTAAATATATTTAGAAATTATAGTGTATTATCATTATTTAATATTTGCTTTTTAGGTAATGTAGCCAATATGGCAGTTGCTATAAAATTAATTACTAGTAAAGCGGTAATTTTGGAATGGAATCCATTTCCTATAGATGACCATAGAAAATTATTAGGGTATGTTGTATACAGTATAGAAGCACCTCGTCAAAATATTACCTTATATGATGGTCGAGATGCTTGTGGAGGAGATGGGTAAGTATTAAGAATAATGTTAATTGCGCTTATTCATTTTGCCTAAATGCAAATAGATGGAGAGTGGATGATGTTGGTAATCAAGAAGATAATAATTCAACATTACATCATTTATTAGCACAATTAAAACCATACACTCAATATGCTTTCTATGTTAAAACTTATACAATTGCAACTGAGAGATCTGGAGCACAAAGCAGTATTTATTATTTTCGAACTCTTCCAGATGGTAAACAAACGCTTAGTTTATCAATTAGATAATATTATTTCATAAAATCATTTAAGTGCCTACTAAACCAGTAAACCTTCAAGTTACTACAAATAGTAGCAGTTCTTTATACATTTCTTGGCAACCACCTCTACAACCTAATGGCAATATAACGTATTATCTTGTAAGTGGACAACACCATAAAGATATGAATATGGAAGAACTTCTTAATAATAGAAACTATTGCCACGATCGTAAATACTAATATAATTTTTAATTTTTCGAAATATTAATTCTGCTATCTTTCATAGCACTTATATCTTCATTGTTACAAACTTCAATAACAACTGCAACGCCCAAAACTAAGAATAACGATACTTGCACTTGCGATGATGATACTAAGTCTGGAGTTCCCAAACCGAAGGATGAAAAAGATATAATATCGCAAATTAACTTCGAAGACGAACTGCATAATCAGGTTTACATTAAAAAGTATTAAAATTATTTTTTAACAGATATAATTTACTATTAATCTAATTATTTTAGGGTTGGCACACCAACAGATAGAAGAAAAAGAGAAATTATTGGCTTAGAAGATCAAAATCTCAATTTTCCAATAAATATAGATAACCAACCAGTAAATTCTATTAATAACACAATAAAAAACGTTACAAGAAACGGTATTGTTAGATAACAGTTATTTTAAATTTAAATTCGTAATTAATTATTTATAGGAACTGATATTTGGGAATCTTTTAATTTTCCAGTGTATGGTAAAACTGAATTGTACTTAACTAACCTTCGTCATTTTACTGTATATAATATTCACGTTCAGGCTTGTCGACAAAAAGAAGGATATTTCGATAACAAAGTCAGCTGTAGTGATATATCGATAAAGACTGCTAGAACAAAAAATAAAGGTAGATGATACATTATTGGTAAGGTAAAATATTAGAATAATATTTGCCAAGCCAAACATCAATTTACTTGCGAACATTTAACATGTCAATTCAAATTAACAAATGTTCTCTAATAACTTATAAGTAACCACACATACTTATCAAACAGATATAACTAGTTTACTTTTTATTGAAACTTTTAACTCTACTTATACCCACCACTGGCACACTGGTGGATTGTTCATTTTGTTTGTATAAAAATATTTTAAAATTGTTTATAATATTTAAACAATGTAGCAATCTTATTTTGTTCGAGGTATTTAAAATTGCAAGCAACACAAATCCTAATTTAAAAAATATTTAATTCATAATAAATTTAATCAATAAAAATTACCTATTCAAATTAATAGATATAGAGGTATATTAAAAAAATAGTAATAATAAATAGCCATTGAAATATATTTGTTACACTTAACCTCTTGAACACCTTGATCTGTTGCGGGAGATGCACACTTCGCCGGCTTGTTTCGTTGACCACTAGCGTATATGTAATGTGTTCGTCATAAGTAGTATTCATTTACTTTGACCATGACGAATATTGTCCGTCATGAGCATTCAAAAGGTTAAAAATATACTAAAGTCATAAAATTCTACATATAATACATTTATTGCTCAGTACGTGTTAGACATGCTCATATTGTAACGCAACTCGAACATATCTAATTATGACATAAATATGTCGTTCAGATGAGCTGCAAACTAATTAAGTTGATAATTTTGTAGTTGAATTAAAAAAAAAAACGTTGCTGAATTATTTGTTAATTTTTTTTATAAATACTAGATAAATAATGATGTATCGATTTTAGCTGGTGCTGATAATGTAACTAATGTTCATGTTGCTAATCAAAGCTTGGATATGGTTACATTGGCATGGGATGAACCCAGCGAACCAAATGGTTTAATTTTGACTTATCAAATAGAATATAAACGAATGGATATAGAAAATGTAAGTTTTAAATTATAATAAATAATTTAAATATTGTCGAACGAAATTAACATTTAAGTAAATAATGTATAGATATATTGTTATATATATTTTAATACTGTAGTCTGGGGCCTCTGGAAGGCAGTTACTTAACGTGTTTGTGCGAGTTGAAGCAAATTCTACCACATGTAATTAGTTGGAATAAGTATTACATTTTTTTCTCAACAACGATTACAATAAGCTTATAAAAATAAACTGATATGACAGTATTCGAAATAAAAAAATACAAACCGTTCCAAAAATAGTAATTACAAATTATTAATCATTGTGGGTGTACTGGAATTAAGTCGCAACAATCGTCCCTTACAACTCTGCTTCTTTTTAGCAACTGTTTAACAAAGACAACTTATTATCGATGTATTCAAACTGTACTTTAAGAAAGCCAATATATCTTCCTCTAGGTCATGTGCTGTTTAGTTTGCGTAAGTGAATTCTTGTTTTTTCAAACCGTCTTTCCGGAATACCCCAGACCATATTTCATATCTTATGGCTTCTCTAAACAAAAGTTGGTATTTGTCAATTTTCAACAACTTTAAACCTGAACTTAATACAATTATTTTGAATTAATTTTTTATAAATAATAAAAAAAATTGAAAATCAATCAAAATCATTCAAATCATTATTGCATTTAAAAAAACTTTTGATTAAAATTAAATTTTTCTAGTTATGAAAGCTAAAAAGTTCCAAACAATATTATCATTTATTCTTGCATATTGAAAAATGCTATATGTGTATAAATATTTATTCTAAAGTATAAAATCAACAATTGAAGGGCTTATTATAAGAACGCGATAACCACAATAACAAAAGTTTAAAATAATCAACATTACAGTTTAGAAGTTACGTATAAAATGTATTTTTGAAAATCTATAGGTTAAAAGTGTTAGTACTGGTTACCTTACTTTAAGTAAAATTAGTTATTATTACAAAACATAAAAAAGACAACTTCTCATTTTGAGAAAACATAATACACATAATAAATAAAACAAAGTGTGGCTTATCGTGTTCTTGCAATAAGCCCTTCAATTACAACTTATATAAATACGATATATGAAGAAATTAAATTCATTAATAATAATTGTAAATAATGTTTTGTTTTAGTCGAAAGCCATTTTAGAATGTATAACATGGAAACATTTTGTAAATCAGAAAATGATGTATACCTTAAAGCAACTTAACCCAGGTAATTATAGCTTACAACTGAGGGCTACCTCGCAAGCTGGATATGGAGATTATTCTCCCTACATTCATTTCCTTATAGAAGAATCTAGTTCAATTTTGCCAACGCAAATATTTTTATATGGATTTGCAGCAGTAGCTGTGGTATAGAGTGCTATTTAAATTTAATTATATTTCAATAAATATTTCTTTTTAGGCAATTTTTGTAGCATTAGTAGTAGTTTATATATTTAGAAGAAAATTCGGACCTCCTGTTCCTAGTATGAAGTTAATAGCATCAGTTAACCCCGAGTATGTGAGCACTGTATATATTCCTGATGATTGGGAAGTTTCGCGAAAGAAAATTGACTTAATCAAAGAACTTGGCCAAGGAAGTTTTGGTATGGTTTATGAAGGTTTAGCAAAAGACATAAAAGGGAAACCAGAAATTCGATGTGCAGTTAAAACCGTTAATGAACATGCAACAAACAGGTAATATATTTATAACAGCTTGATCTTTTTTTAATACTATTTCACAAAATATATTAGATATATGTTATTCACAATAGGTTCTAATGCCATCACGAATAAAAAGTTACTAAATTGTATATTTGTAATATTCAATTTAAAGTGTTGAACTTTCTACTGATGATTTACCTGCACACATATGACACGGTAAAAAAGACTACAATTTATTAGTACTGTAAAAATACGAGGTGGTTTTATTGATAATGAGATTGGAACTTATCGTGAATAACGTATAGATATATTTTCCAGAAAACGTTGAGAATTGGTTAAATATGAATTTGTCGGAAACGAGTAGGCAACATTTATTTTAATTTTAAAACAAATTACAGAAGTAATAAAATACAGACAATATAAGTTGTGTACAATTAGTTTACAATCTTGACTTCCTAAAAATAATTGAACATTTACTATTGACTAAATTATGATTTATTTTTATAATACTTCTTCATCTACAACTTCATCTTTTGCTCTTCATAACAATGTTCTTACATAAAATATATTTATACGATTTATTTTGTTTTACAGAGAAAGAATAGAATTTCTTAATGAAGCATCTGTAATGAAAGCATTTGATACGGCGCACGTAGTTAGATTATTAGGTGTTGTTTCTCAAGGCCAACCAACATTAGTTATAATGGAACTTATGGCCAATGGAGATCTTAAATCATATCTACGTTCTCATCGGCCAGATGCTGAGACGTATACTGGTCGACAACCACCTACATTAAAACGAATTTTACAAATGGCAATTGAAATTGCCGATGGTATGGCATATTTGGCAGCTAAAAAATTTGTTCATCGTGATTTGGCAGCTCGCAATTGTATGGTAGCTGAAGACTTAGCAGTTAAAATAGGTGACTTTGGTATGACTCGTGATATATATGAGACTGATTATTATCGTAAGGGAACTAAAGGTTTATTACCTGTACGATGGATGGCTCCTGAAAGTCTAAAAGATGGCGTTTTTACAAGTAGTAGTGATGTTTGGAGTTATGGGGTTGTATTATGGGAAATGGCAACATTAGCTTCTCAACCATACCAAGGTTTATCTAATGATCAAGTCCTTCGTTACGTCATCGATGGTGGTGTCATGGAACGTCCCGAAAATTGCCCTGATAAATTATATAGCTTAATGCGTTATTGTTGGCAACATAAACCTTTAGCGCGACCAACATTTTTAGAGCTTGCCAGTCATCTTATTGATGATGCCACTTCTAATTTTGCACAAATATCATTTTATCATAGTGCAGCAGGAATAGAAGCTCGGAATTCATATCCTGTCATATCTCTATCTCAAGACGACCCTACTACGCCATTAAGAATGATACGAGATTTGGATGAAGACTTTTCGTTGGGTAGCTCAGAAGGCGAATCGGAATTAGAAATTGGCACAGACACACGTATTGAATTTCCTGCCTTTCCTCCTGCTTCTAAAGATAGTTCTACCGCTGCTAATGGTTATGTAAGTGGTCATCCTACAAATGGTACTGCTACAACACAATGTTAATCACATATCATATCCATATTACAGTATTCTCGCTACAGATCTGATAATCTCGATAACGGGCAGTGCTAACATAATTTAGTTTTAAATATTTACTATTAGTGTTTAATTTACCAAAGATCGTGATATTGAATATGGTGGTTGTTGAGAGGGCCTTTCATCCCACCTAGTGTTCATTAGCAATTTAAGAATAATAATAGTAGTGCCGATATTGACTTGACTTGTGACTAAGCAGCTTTCTGGATAAATAAAACATCGCAACTATGTGCGTTATTGCAGTTAATAACATTCGTATGATTTGTTGATATGTCGATTTGGTGGTGTAAGGTGTGAAACCATATGCCTTATGTAAATTATTCTGTATTAATACATGTTTCCTCCAGAATAAATATAAGTGTTCAGACAAGGCAATTAAATTTTAGTGCATTGCCGCCTGGGTCTGAGTTCCTGTTGCTCTACCATAATTTATAATAGTAGTTTCATAAATATTGTTATTTTACTGTTGTACTACTGCTATTTACATATTTAATTATATTTTGTACCATGTGAAAAAAATGTACATTTCTCAACTATTAATTTTATACAAAATAAAAAATAGGACAATTTGTATTACGTATATTTTTTATTTTATTAGACTAATCTATTTTAACTAGGAAATGATCTGTAATCAAATTGAAAATAATTTGTTTTACAGTGAATTATACCGGTTCATTTAAAAACATGGAACCAAGCTTTTCAACTGCAACTATTTACTTTTCCTTAAAAAATACATAAATGTTTATTAACTATATTAAAATACTAATGTTTTTTCTCGTAAATTTATTTTTAATGGGAAAGCTTGTGTCTAATAAACCCATGTTAAGGATATTATAATCAATATTAAAAAAATTATAATAACTAATAATCTTAGATTATTCAATGTTTATTTAATACCATATCTTTCAGTTGTATTTAAATTACATAATACGTGTCTTCGGTGGTATTTTTACAAAATCATAAAACATGTAAATAATTAAAATTTTCTTATATATAAAATACAGTCATATTATAATCGAACAAAATCATTTCCTAAGTTTTTATTTAAATCTTATAATTATTTAATAGCATAAATTTAATTGTTTATTATTGTTACATATTAGTTTATTTCTGAAAACTTAAAAATTTAATTTAAATCGACGCTAAATTTAATAATTTTTCAAACAATTTCGGATATAAAAACAGCAAGATATTCATTCATGTTTTCTACTAATAGCTTAGAAGAACGAAGTGATTTGGTCATAAATTATACTAATAGATGGCAGTCCAATGGTCTGCAATAACAATAAAACATTTAATTAAATTTAAATTTTTTAATACAGTTTAAAAACAATTTTACAACGTACAATTGATTATAACATTTACAATTAAATAATTCAAAGGGCTCTGAATCTCCCTTGAAAAATAATATGGAAGGGAATTTGAAACCACCGAAGTTCCGCAACACACATCGCATCTCGGTAAAACATGCGTCGGACAATGAAATAAACGCGTTTTCGAAAGTTTTCGATAAAATATCTTACTATAGGTGGTTTTTAAAAAAATTCTTGTTTCATCTCTGTACGAGGAAAATGTCAATTTCCGTCTAAAACAATGAAATAAATGCGTTTTCGTCGAAATCGAATTTTCACAAAATTTCCAGAAAAATGTCCCTGTTTTTTGGCAAAATTTTGACCCCACCTAAAAGTTTTTATTTCGTCTCTGTACGAGGAGAAATGCCAATTTCGACGTGAAACGTGCAGAAAACAATTAAATAGACCCGTTCTCGTCGAGATCGAGTCTTCACAAAATTTACATTACAAATTTGTATTACATCTATTTTTGCCGAATCACCATAAACTATGCTTCCATAATCAAACATCGGCCTTTTTAAAGCTTTATAGTATGTCATTAGACTTATTGACAGGTCAGCCTTCCAGTTCGTTAAAAGTTAAGTTATATTTTGAATATTTCCTATAAGGGAATTATTCCTCTTTATTTAATAATTTCTTAACAAATAGTGAGCTTTCAAATTTTAGCTACGTAGGCTCTATTACAATTTTTATAGTGTTGATTAGTTATTTCCATATAATTATTTATATACTGTTTAGATTGGAGTTATCATATTACATATTAGTAGTGTTTAGTTGTTTTCTGCAAAATATAGCTATGTTTAGGGGGCCTATAACATAAAAATATAAAACGATTACATAATCGTCTAAAACATTGTACTTTAAATTAATAGATAACTACTGCATCGAAAAATACCTATATTATCAAGTTGAAGTTCGTTTTACATATATTAATGTTATGTAATGTATGTATATGGAACATTTAAGTTTTGGGAAGAGCAATATAAGTGAAGATATATACATACATACCTTACTGCGAAACTATTTAAGAGAAGTAATTTTACAATTTACATCAAAGTGAACAAGTAATTAAAGTTCTTTAAAATTGACTTCCTTTACAACTTCCTTTTTGAATTACATCACGAGTTCTACCATATTTTTTAAAAGAAGCTAAGCAGTACCTCGTTATTATGGTAAATAATAGTTGCTTATATATTACGTTGATTAATTAACAGTTGCCCATACTCTTTGATTAATAGTTTACTGTTAAGAAACGAATCAAGGCTTTTGCTCATCCCGAATTCACGAACCATTTCACGCGTTTAAATGACGATACGAGGGCGTAATAGCATAATAACACTATAATAACTTGTGGCTATTGCTGGACAATTGCGCAGAAAGCAGTTTGGAGTAAGACAGCACCGCTGAACGATTTAACAATTTTAAGTTATATGGAAAAGTTTGTAACTTTTGCCTCATTCATGTTGCATAAAAAAATAGATCTAAATTTTTAAACCGTAAAGTCAAATTATTTCATCGAATAATAATTAATAAATTAAGCGCGTGGATCTCTTACTACCATTTCAATCTACTTTTACAATAAATATGGATTTCGTTTTACACGGTTCGTTGAAGATGGTAATTAAGAACGACAAAGTTGGTAGATAGAAATATGAGGTGAGTTTTTATGAATTTTTACATGCGATAATTGTGATAAATATTAAAAACGAATTTATTTAGGATATTTATACATTTAATTTTATAATTTGCGAATTTCAATAAATATTTGACTGAAGTATTTTAATAAAATAACAACGCAAGTTATAACCGTCTGAAGAAGAAAACGTAATATTTTGGCGCCAAATTATGGCAACAAATATCGAAAATAATAATTACCCTCCACTACGCGCAGTAAACATTTGCGCATTAGAATTCGAGATACTCCTTGTGGAGGGTCACAACTACACTTTGAATAAGACGATCAATATGTCAGTCGTGCACATGATGTAGTCGCGCTTATATAACAGGCTACCGAGCCTGATAAAACCCGAAATATTTGTTGTAAAAATATACATTTTGTCCAATTATATAGGTAAATTATAAATATAATATTTTTTAAATACGCGTAATTTAGAAAAACGATCATTTTATCATTTTTTAAATAACTTATCATTAGTTGATGTTGATTAATTGATGTTGATTAGTTGATGTTAGTCGTTGCATAATACCTACCATTATTACTTTTCTTTTTTTTGGTTACAGATCAGTGTTTATCGATAATTTAGTACTTATTCTTCTATTACGTTAATGTTTTTAAATTATAAAACCCTATTAAAATAACTTATTCTGAATTAGATAATTAACTGTAAGTGTTTAAGTTCGTAGTAGTTGATTTGATTTATTTAAACATCATTTTATAAAACCGTTTAAAGAAAATGCATGCAAAATTCAAGATCATTTAGAATACCTGCATACCTACCTAATTAACACGTTCTCTGTCAAGCCGTTTTTGACTGTTATTTTCAGGCCACGTGCACCGAAAACGGTATACATTACAAATTTTTACTAATTACATATGTAAAACCTATGGATATTAATTTTTAATAGGTATAATATAACAAACAAATAAGCTTATTTTTTTACTACAAATATACAGGGTGAGTTAAAATAGTAGCACCCTCTTAATTCGTTATATATTCATATTGGAAAAATTCTTAACAAAAGATGTTCAGAATTATTGTTGTATATTATTGTACATTTATTTTATTTCAGGGTCTAATGAAATTTGAGCAGTAATGCGCAATTTTTTATTTTTAAATGACAATCTGTATATTATTTTTTTTTTTTTGAAAAAACTATCTTATCTCAACATGGTGTTATATAAATATTGTGGAGTTAGATGACAAAATTACACTGTTAAACACGATTAAAGTTGAAAAATGTCGCAATATCGTCTAGCAGCCGCATGAACCGAAATATTCAAAAAATTTAATACGTTTTTATACGTAGTTGTCGTATACTTAAATAGTGCATTTACAATGGCTAATAACTTTCGTTTATAGAAAACTAACTTGGTAGACATGATTTTAATAATTGGTGAATCAAATTGTGTTATTAAGAGAGTGGAAATTGGAGCCGCGATGGCGCAGAGAGTTAATTACTTAACTGGCCTTCTAGCGACGCACGGCTGCGAGTTCGAATCTCGCTGTAACCGTGGACGTTTGTGAATGTTAATTAATCGTAACCTGTACTAACCATATATAAAACATATAAATGAAAGTCTGTGATCAATGGGCACCGACGAGGGCACCGATCCCAAGAGCATAAAATAACACCAAAAAAGAAAAAAAAGAGTGAAACGTTTGTATATTTAAAAACATTTCTTGATAGAAGGCAGAACCAAGTAGAAAAACTATTCGGAATAACTTTAACACTTTCAGTACTGGGCCCAAATCAGAAAACTATTTCGTGGGGCTAAAATTTTTTATGTTTGATCTTAATAGTGCTTTCTTTTTTTTATGTTCATAATGGTTTTGAAGATATTTTGATTTTTTTCTATTTTTTACCCCAGTATTGGAAAAATTTGAAACATTTATGGAAGTTGAATTTCAGAATTTCAAACTATTAGATTCAAATAATCTCATAGAGTCTAAGTTACAAAACACCCATTTATTTAGTGCAAAATTTAGTGTCAATCATATTGGTTGACGCTGCGCCATAGTAAATGTAACTGTCAACCATTATTGTCGACACAGCAATTAACGTGTTAAGAAGGTTTTGCAAAACTGGATCCCTTCAGTACCATAAACGCCAATAAAAATGATCTGTACTTAATGTAGGTATGTCATTTTCGAATGATACTGCTAAATAAGACATTTTTCAACTTTAATCGTATCTAACAGTGTAATTTTGTCATCTGACCTCACAATATTTTTACAACGCCGGATTTTTTTACTATAAACGATAGTTCTTCCAAAAAAATTGCTTTAAATGTACAGGGTGTCATTTAAAAATAGAAAGTTGCTTATTACTGCTCGAACCTCATTAGGCCCTGAAATAAAATAAATGCACAATAATATACGGCATATCATTCTGAACATTTTTTGTTAAGAATATATTTTTCTAATATGATTATTTAACGATCTAATGGAAGGGGAGTGCTGCTATCTTAACTCACCCTGTATACAAGAATAACGAAAACGTTATAATGGCGTGAAACAGTAGGTATTCCAAACAGAAATATTATTTGACCTGTAAATAAACGTTATAACAGATAACAAAAACGTGGCACACGTGGTAAATGACAACAGAATTGTCTAAAACTTGTGCTAAATCGAAATAGGCAACACTGGTAATCGTTATAGTACGCACCTACAGTCAACTAACACTCTATCGTTAATATAATCTACCTTTTCCCAAAAAGTGCACAATTTTTTAGCATTACTGACGATATTTCGCACACGACTCGTGTGTTTATTAATTTAAATTTTCATCAGGTTTGATTGTTTGGGTTTTAGTAATTTAAATATAAATACAACTTTTGAGTAATTTTCGGCTAACCATTATACAATATGTTCGTCAAAATTATAACAGTTTTCATTGATACCGTGTACAGGGTGTTCCAAAAGTAATGCCCATAAAAATACATCGAAATTATAAATTAAGAAACTTCCTTTTTACCTTTTACCGCCTTTTTTACCGAATTATTAGTAATAGAACGCGTCGTGCATGCCAGGATTTTATTAAAAATGCTGACTAGTATCAATTATGAAAAATGTTTGTTTGATTTGTTACTTTTTAAAAATTCTGTTTCTTTATACGATTTATTATAAGGATGAATTATAGTTAGAAAATTGTAGTTTGAAATTATAGTTTTATTAAACGACATATTTATACGAAGAGGGAAGTTTAAAGGCATTCAAGCCTTCCCATAGAATTATAAAGATCAATATACGTGTCTAGTCTACAAAGTGTACTGTCCACAAACGAGTTAATTCGCCCCTAGAATTTTAGTGTGCCATCCCAACACAAATTGTTATAAAAGTCTTTAAATTAATTTCGAAAATGTATTCGTTCTTCGACGGATACAAGCAAAACAAAGCAATGAGCTAGAGGCTGTTATAGAATATAACAATTAATGTACAGTCACTTACTTTGAAAATGTTATACATGTAAACGAAACCTCGGTCTATTCTATTTATTTAAAGATTGAACTTTACCTATTGGTTTTTGATTACATTATTAGTAAAATTTTAAATATTTTAATTACTAAAGCCCCCATAAGTCGTTGGGGAACTTCTAGAGAAGGTTTTTCTAGATTTTCTTACTTTTCTCATACTCCCCATTTTACCATAACTTGACTTTTTACCTGGTTGCTCCGTGAATTCGACAAGCAGCAATGGAAAATTGTCACACACCAATCCGACGATCGACTAAGTTAATAAGTTAAAAATAATATAATTTTTTATAATTGAATTTTATATGTCTATCAATTGCTTTTTTGCCATATTTTGTGTCTGCACAATTTATACAATAAAAAACAGTTTTTATTAGTTTACCAATATATACTTATATACAGGGCGAGTTAAGATAGTAGCATTAGTTCGTTGAATATTCATATTAGAAAAATATTTTCTTAACATAAAATGTTCATAATGATATGTTATATATTATTGTACATTTACTAAAGTAAAATAAATGTACAATAATATGCAACATATCATTCTGAACATCTGTTATTAAAAATATATTCAACGAACTAATGGGAGGGAGGGAGTGCTACTGTCTTAACTCGCCCTGTATTGTGTACTACAAAAACATACTAAATCACACGGACTATTAAAAATAAAATTAAGATAAATGAATTGAGACAGCTGCTAACAAAATGGTGGAAAAAACGTCCCCCTAAACTATTTCAAGAACGTATTTATGTACTCGTGGCCTCTATATTTGGGTATTGTTAAGGAAATATGTTTTGTGCTTAGGAATATATTTATAAAAACGCTTATCTTCGTATGAAAATTTTTATCGCACATAAATAATTATAAAATAACTTAATAGAATTTATCGACGAAAAATTATTAACTTCTAATTCTATAAAGCAATTAATGTTCGATTTTAAAATGTGTTAGCATTCCATGAGATTAATTTCATGATAGACAAGTATTGGCATTCTTATGCATGACTGTTTCATACACGTAGACATTTTCTAAACCATCATCTTTGTTTTACAAACTAATTTAAATAAAATAGCTACAGTCTAAACAACATAACTTTAGTCCATTTCTCGTGTCGTATTTCCGATGAATAAATCGCGCACAAGTTCGGTTAATTGCCACTTTAAAAATGGAGAAATCGTAAGTACTTTGTAATATTTACGTGATTTTTTTTATTATTTCCATATTAATATAGCCTCATTGATTTTTTTTCAATAATTATTATTCTTTAAATTTGCATTTACATTAATTGTTTACAAATGAAGTTATATTTTCTATTAAATTGCATCCGAATCGGTTCAAAATTACTTACAAAATTTTCAGTTTTTATTAAAAGAAAGTTAAGTTGAGGACACGTGTAGTCATAGATAATTTGGTAAAGTAAATTATTTTCCATAAAATACTAGGATTGCACTACCCTACTAACAATAAGACAAAAGATCATAAGTGCAAAATTGAGATTTTTTAATTTCGACATCAAACGGCTCATAGTTTTCTGTTGTTGTATTAAGTCAGAAAAACATCCACTTCAGTTTTTTTTCCACGGGTGCGTCTGCCTTTGGGATTCCGGAGGTACTACAGCCTATAAGGCTTACCGTGCTCGCCCTGGTTGTCTATTCCAATCACTCCGTAATCTTTGTACTATCTGCATCAGTTGAAAACATGCCTTAAGTATAACTAAATTATTTGTCGTATCTACCATAAAATTATCAAAAATTCACGGTATTCTACAGAGGAATGCATAACTACCACTTTTTCTAAAAACAAAACCAAGTGGCATCTGTTCTGATGGAATTTAGGCCGGAAAAAAGAATTTGCCATCGGAAATCATAAACACGAGAAAACGCGTTTAAAATAAAAACTGACGCGATATATAGTGATAATTTTTATTTTTTTATTTTTGGAGAAATAGTATAGCTTAGGGGCTCGGTTTACGGTTTACCGCGTTAATTTGTGCTTTAAACCCGTTTTTCCGTGTTTATAATTCACAATGGCAAAAAACAATAAAAAAATCGGTTTTTCGGCCCAAATTCTATATAAAAAGATGAATTTTTTGACTTGTCATTTTTTTAGGAAAAATGGTAGTTGCGCATTCTTCGCATATCCAAAAGTCTTGAATGACAAATGACAAAAGATAAACCAAAGATTTTTCGTAGATTAAATCTTCTGGATATCATTTACAATTATACAAAATGTTTAATACCACGAAACTGCTATTTTGAACGCATTTACATTCATCCTTTTGTCTTAGAAGGGCAGTTTATAGGTTCAATGCCAAATTGCAAAGTTTAAAATTCTGGTCTGTCTTTATTCTCGAGATAAAGCTTCTCGACGCTTCAGAGACTCGCCCTCTATATAAGAATCCAACTAATCGACTTCTTTTAAAAGTAAATATTTGAATCAGTTTACGTACAATTACGTATTATTATTTATTTGTTTAAATTGAAATTGAATAACCAACATAAGACTTTTTTTTAATTTCGTCACATTATTTACAAAAAAGGCAACATTTCGTACAACTTAAACACTATTATCATTGAAAATATGCATACACTTCATTATTTTCGAATATACCGTGTGTAACAGAATCATGGTACACCTCCTTAATTTTATTATTTATTGAGATACAATTTTCATACTTGTTACATATCTAATGTACTCAACAAACGTCACTTTTTGATATGAAAATTGTGTTGTTACCACTTCCGGTTTCGCAGGAACTGACATCAATTTTCGATTATGAAATTTTCATTTTTGGAATCTGCATGATTTTTTGAAGATAATGGCACTACATAAGTGCCATTTCAATTGTCAAATCAATTTGGCACCTAGCTAGTTTAATTTGTTCTAATTTTCTGCTGTAAATTCAGTTGTATTAATCGCACAAAGTGGGCAGGTGGGTAGATTCATCGTTGCATGTACTTCCTATTGGCGCCATAGTACCATTATGGTACTATTTAAAAATATTAAGTTTTGATACAAAAATCATTGTTGGTAACTTTACCGGATGATAAGTCAAACAATTACATATTTTTGGTGTGTTTTTATATTTTGTTGTGTTAATAAGGTCGATTAACATTAATCCTGGGGGGGGGGGTTCTGACACTCTAGTTTAAAAATAAAATGGGTGCCAAATTATTTTTTTTTTGACAGTTGAAAATTCACTTATTTAATGTTCAGAAAATTATGCAGATTCCAAAAATGTAATAATATACAGGATGTTCCATTTGAAAATCAAAAATTGATGTCAGTTCCGACGAAACCGGAAGTGGGAAAAACACATTTTTTTATGTCAAAAAGTAACGTTTGATAAATACATTAGATATGTAACAAGTTTGAAAATTTTATCTTAATAAATAACAAAATTAAGGGGATGTACCATGATTCTGTTACACATGGTATATCTAGGTCATATTTTTATTATGCAATAAAATATTTTTATATTAATTAGTTATATTAACAAAATACGATATCAGATTATTTTATATTTTTTTTAGTAAAAAAAGCTATGGACTTCAAGTCATGGAAAATCTTAATCATATCGAACAATTTTCTGAAGTTTTGACTCCTACAAGTGCCTTTAGTTCTAGTCCAACAAATGTGGAACTAACGTTAATAAATTCAGCCTTAGAAGGTACTGGAAATGATAACGGCAGACTTCCAGACATCGTTGTCGAAACTAAAATACATGGAAACGAAAATGAACATCAGGAAACCTATTTTTCCATTGCAATACAAGTATTTATTCCATTTTTAGTAGCAGGTTTTGGAATGGTTTTTGCAGGACTCGTACTAGATAAAATACAGGTAATGTAGTTTTTTATTTTTATATCTTATGGTTTAATGATCTATTTAATAAATTGTGTAGGACAAAAATACTTATGTATTTAAATGTTTAAATGTAAAATTGATTGTAAATAGTATGTTTATAAAACTACGGCAGTAAAAGTTATTAAATACAAAGAGTCGAATTCTTAAATGGAACTCGATCCTGTTTCCTCATTGACGACCAACGTCGTAACAAGGGTATGAAGTGCCCGTGGTAAGTGTCTAACTTGCGACCCCCTTAACGCAAAAATGACAAAGTACAATATATAATAGCGGACTTTTATATGTATCTATTTATTTTTGGTTTTTACATCTTTTACGTTTTTGCGCTCGTGGCGGGCGCCTCTTTCGCCACACCCTCGTTACGACGACCAACAAAAACAATTAACTCAAACTGACAGTAGTGTGACAGTTGAGGAAACAATGAGGAAATAGAATGAGATGAGAATGAATTTGGGCCAAAGTGTGATAAAAATGTCGGATGCAGATACCATCACCTATGGGTACCTAATGAAAATGCTGTAAACAATTATCAAATCTGTTTTTAGTCGTTTCGTTGAATAATTTAAATGTCTTCGCATCTCTTCCCTTGAATAGTTTGCATTTTCAATTTTGTTTATGTGTTTAGGGTAAGAGATATCGTGTTATTAATTACAGACACAAACGTCCATGGCTGTAGCGGGATTCGAACCCGCAGGTTCGTGAGTGTGCTAGAGAGTAGTAGCTCTCTAGACCACCGCAACCGCGCCATCTTCAATTTCTTAAATAAGAAATAATCGTAGGAAAACACTTAAGATACATGAAAAGCAACCATTTCATATTTGGTAGCGTTATCACGATACGTGAATTGTTCCATATCTCTTCTTGTTCTCGTGCACTTTCCTCTCGGAGCTATTTGCACTTTTGATGCGACAGCTCGAAACGATTATGTACGCTGTATCGAAAGTGCAGGGGACTACGTTGAATTTTAGATATCAAAGGTTTACCTAGATATATTTGTATTTCTTTTAGAGCCTCGATCCGTGAAGTTTTTAATCGACTGTGTTTATCTTGATGTTGATCCCAGTGTTCATATAGTACTAGATTGCAACCTAGATATTTAGTATATTTTGACACTCGATCGATTGTTACGTTTTCCTCTGTGATCAAACGTTTGTACGTTTCTAGTCTTGCCAATAATCATGCATTTTGTCTTTTTTTTTTATCAATGATGTTTATACCCTCATTCCTGCCACATGGAGCCACGCTAAATATTCTTTTAGAATAAATATTTAAAAGTAAAGGTAACGGGACGCGTCCTTGTCGAACATCACCTCGTTTAATTTCGATTTCTTCGGTTGTATTGTCATCTACTGTTGCTGTTTGGATCCAGTATAAATTAGCAATACTTAATTTTTATGTCTCTGTTATCTAGCAATAAGTGAATTTCTTGTAATATTTTTATTAGCTGCACTTTATCGAACGATTTCTTTGAAGCACACGTGCACTTCTTTATTTACAGTTCGTGTGTATTTTTTTGTAGCTACAAAGAGCGGCTTGTGCATCCCGATGACGCTCTCACTTATTCGACTCCCTAATATTTTCAAATTTTTGTTCAAAAACTCAATTGTTTTTTTACGTGCCTTATAGAATCCCCAGATAAATGTTTTCTTTATAATTAAATAATTACAAATTTATTTAAGTATGGGTTATATAAAAGTTATTAGGTACTTATTACACAATACGAGCGTAGTAGAAGTGATAATTGTATATAATTATTTATTCTTATAAATACTAAAATATGATTAAAGTACCTATCTATTACTTTTCTAAGGAAATGTAAAAAATATAACTTAATTTCTATCTCTATCTTTATCTATCTATTTATATCTTTAACATCTATCGATGACAATTATTGCTTAATTTTAATATCGATCATTTATAATAACAAACTTACCTCGCAAATACAACGAAAATGGGACACATTGTATTTACAAGAACATATAATATTAAATTTCTTAAAGATCGTTAATAATGTTAATGACATTGTTTGTTTACAGCACTGGAGAGTTTTTGAGGAAGTTACAGAATTAGTAATATTAATTCCGGCCTTGTTGGGTCTCAAGGGAAATTTAGAAATGACGTTAGCGTCCAGGTTATCTACACAAGCAAACCTAGGACACATGGATACCTTCAAGCAACAGTGGAGCATGATCGTAGGAAATTTAACTCTCATACAGGTTACAAAATAATTACCATGTCACGCACGCGATAGTTAACAAAAAAAAATGTATATTTTTAGTGTCAAGCGATAGTCGTTGGCTTTCTAGGTTCTCTAGTGGCAGTAGTAATGGGAGGAATAAAAAGTAATGAAGTTGAATTGGACCATGCATATTTACTTTGCGCTAGTAGTTTAGTTACGGTATCACTTGCTAGTCTGGTACTGGGAATAATAACAGCCGGAGTTATTATACTTCACGTTTCTGTCACATTAATCCAGATAATGTAGCAACACCAATAGCAGCTAGTCTCGGTGATATTACATCACTCGCCTTATTGTCTTGGGTATCCACCGTTCTATATAAATCAATTGGTAAAGATAACATCTATACCATTATCTACTGAATTATTTTGATATTTGTGTTATAAAGGTACTCAAGATTGGTTAGCCCCATTAATTATAGCGGCATATATTTTGGCTATACCTCTATGGGTATGGATTGCAAAACTTAATCTGAACACTAGAGAAGTTTTATATCATGGATGGACTCCCGTAATGGGTGCCATGCTGATTAGTTCAATGGGAGGACTTATTTTAGATTTTATGGTTTCACGATTTGAAGGAATAGCCGTATTTCAACCTGTTATTAACGGAGTTGGTGGAAATTTAGTTGCAGTACAAGCTAGTCGTATATCTACTGCCCTACATAAACAGGCACAATTAGGAATCCTCACTTCAGATTCGAATGCAGACGAAGACACTGTTATTTTCATTTCGCCAGTTACTGGATTCTGTGGTAAAAGCATGCACGCTAGAACCACCCGAGTTTTAATGGCGATGGTAGTACCGGGCCATATTATTTTTATATATACTATTGATTATATGAAGGGAGGAGATACATCGCTTAGTACATTATTTGTTTTAGTATATTTGTGTGCAGCAGTGTTACAAGTAGCTGCCCTTTTATACATTGCGTACATAATGATTCATTGGATGTGGAAACATAAAATAGACCCCGATAATTCGGCAATTCCGTATTTAACATCGATGGGCGATCTTTTAGGTATATCACTCCTAGCTATAGCTTTTCAGTTCCTTTATTTAGTTGCAAATCATGATCCTCAGTTAGGTGACCAGTAACACTGACGCGTAGTATAATAAAATCATATTGTTACAGTATGCTTGAAGCACACCAAAAACATACCTAATATTAATAATAAGACAGTATTAACTAATTAATTTTTAAAAATGTTCCTTTGTTATTGTTTTTTTTTTGATTATGTATTTATTGTTGTGTTCAAAGATCTGACAATAGTTATTAGTGTATTGTGGCTTTAGGTATGTAGGTATGCATTGAGCGGTTTTCGAGAAAACTTATTGTTAGTAAAATTATTTTATTATTATGAAACAGTACTAAAAGTGTATTACGAGCAATTTGAATAAATTGGTTGAAGGGAAATATCTATTTATTGATTAACTTGCGATCATATTCGGAAAAAGACCTCAAAAGAGTGATATATCGCGATGATAAGGGACATCATTTAACTGTGGCAAATAAATTTCAGGGACGCACTCTACTCGATAGAAATTAACAGTTTTTGCCCTTAAACTTGCAGCAATGGTTAACTCGTTTAGCAGTTATAAAATGATCCTTTCTTTATCTCGTATAGTTCGGTAATTAGATAATTTTATATGGAGAGTTTTGCGGTGTTTTGTTATTTTTTATCATTTTTATAAATTTTAAAGGGCTTTTCGAATTTCTAGTTTGCCACGTCACGTCGTATTTTTACCGCTCGCGTCACCATATTGACAAAATGGCACCCAAAACTCCATTTATTAAGCAATCTGCCCAAGAACAAAAGATTATGTTGTGACGTTTATAACATGGTAGATCAGTTCCAATGAACCTTACTACATAAGTCACATCAAAATCGGTGTGTTATATCATAGTACTTATCATTAGTTGTTTTTAAATGATTTTGCATATATCGAATGCTTAAATTCAGATTGATAAATGTTCACGTGTCCAAAGTCTCCTATATATTAATTCTGTTATTTTTGCAGAATATAATACAATGCTTAAATACCACAGCAGTATTTAGTTTTCATCAGAGTTCACAAAAAATTCGAAAATTTCAATACAGATTTATTTAAATATTTATCTTTACATTAAATATGATACATACATATACAGTAAAACCTCGTTATAATACGCTCTTCAAGGAACCGAACAAAAAACGCGTTTAAACGGGAGTCGCTAATATATTAAAATTATAATTAAATATATTTGACTGCTATGTAACACAGTAGAGTAGATCTGGGTTATTTGCGTCACGAGACTATTTAGCTCGTGTGGCGAAGCACCTGTGGCAAGTGTTTAACTTGCCCCCCCCCCTCCCCAACACAAAAATAGCCCTAGCCCTCTAAGTGCTTTGAACACTTAGTCCTGAGTATAAGCCTTCTATAATTATTGTCAAATTGGCTGCGTATGGCGACCTTTAAGAGGGGGGTTCGATAAGCGAGAATCAACAGATGTCGCTATAGTAGATTCACTTCAGGAAACGATACTAAAAAACTATTAAATTTTATTAAAAAAATTTAATTGATAATAAATACTAATTCAATTACCTAGTTGCTCCTTATATTTTTATCCTAAAAAAGTTAAAGGAACAGTTTTGCTAAGTTGTACACATGCTTCCGAATACTTCAAATTATAAAATATTTAGCTACTATATGACTAAAATATTATAAGGAGCAACTAGAAGAAGGTTCAGTGAATACTTATATGAAAGTACAGAGTGTAATTGTTGCTAGTGCTAGTGTAGTCGGTTACACTAGAATTCGTAAACCGTTTTCCGAAAAATCGTCATTTTCAAGTATAAAACTATCTTACAGATAGCTACTAGATTTCGAAGCATTTGTCTAACAAAATTGTCCAACTATTATTGAATAGATGGTGCTGTAAAAATACTATAGTGGTATTTTTTTTTATTTGCCGGCCGATTCGTGGACATTAATCTCCCGCTTGATAAACAAATATCAAACTGCAAAGGTGGCATATTTCGTTGTGGAAATATTTATAGTCAACGTACCTATACCGAAAATGAACTCGTAATTCTTATATATATAAACTAAAACCAAAATTGAACTCCTGTATTTTCTTACACTCTAAATAGTGAAATTCCAACCATTTCTACAAATGTGTACGTGATTTATGTTGTATAAAAAGGTCTAATTTTAAAATTACAATTAAAAGTAAGTATGTATGTAGGTACATTTATCATACCTACAATTTTATTTATTCAGAAATTTTCATTCAATAAAATATAGAATCTCATTCGGTTTGTTTTTCAATTAATAAGTATAATTATTTTGCATTTCGACGTGTTGTTTATGATTTCTGTGAATTACTGAGAAATGCGAGAATGCGGCGGACGTTTCCCATAAATAAGTAGATATGTATACATACGTTATTCGCGATAGGTCCCAACACGTCATCAATAAAACCTCGTATTTTTACAGTACTAATAGGATTTTAGTCTATTTTGCCGTGTCATATGTGTGCAGGTAAATCATCGGTAGACATCGGAATGCTATGATCAAAACTTTAATCTGAATATTACAAATATACAATTTAGTAACTTTTGTGCATGGCTGCGTGCATTGGAACCTATCGTGAATAACGTATAGCTACATGTATTTGAGAACGAATCTGTAACTATTTAATTTTTAATGCAATTAATGGCATGCTATAATAATTATTATTCTGAAATATATACATAAGTAATTACATATGTGCATATATCAGTAATATTGGATTTCCTATTGTTACAATTTTTATTTTGTATTAATAATGGCACCTCTATCACATATTACACAAAAAATAAATTTTAAAAATCAATAATCATTATCATTGTGACTTTCTTGAAGAGAAATATTTTGAATTATCCGCTCCCATAACTTGGTAACTTTTCTGTTTCAAATTAAATAATTTTTTTAAGCTTGTTAACTTGCATTTCATTATTTTTGTGTCTCTCATCAAAACGCCCGTTCTTTATATTCTGTAACTTTATATCCTAGAAGAAATAATTAAAACGCTAGCAAAGTTTACAACGTAAACATAATTAAATTAGATGCCAATGCATCAACGAAAAAGCGCACTCTGTAGAAACCATTTAGTACAAGAAAACAGGAATTAACATTTAAATAGCTGATCGCATTTAAATCGCGCCATCTTACGATTAAACCGTTTGATATTAATTAAAATAATTAGAAAAATACTACTGTGGCGTTACTAGCGGAAACATGGTAGAAGCTGATTTTTCCAGCCCCCTCTTAATGTATAGATCTGCAAAAGGGGGCTATTTGAGTCAACATTTTGGGAGACGTGCACGCGCGCAAAAAATGTCTGAACCGAATAACCCCACATTAAAAAATTTTTACTACGGCTCGTTTCTTTTACAAAGTTAGTAAACTATACCATAGGCAAATGTTTGTGCTGTGTGGCACATTTTTTTGAAATTTTTTCGTCGCGGTTACCCCACAAAAAATCACATTCCTTAGGCGACTCAAATCCTACATTTCGTAGGTACAAATATAAAATATGTTTATTTTAATTAAAAGAACTTAAATTAGGTTTACTTATAAACGAGTTTTTACTGTAGATATAATAATTTACCGAAGCTCGCCGTTTTAGATATTTTATTATTAGAGTTGGCCTCGATCTCGACCTCGATGTAATCGCTCTGAAAACCCCACGTCACGTACATGAAGAATTCCCCGTTGACGCTATCAAGAGAATTTTGCAATAAAATTTCCTGATATAAACATATATGCGTATATCATTTGTGTTGTGAACAGTGAACAAGTTAAATCGTAGTGCGCTTGAATCAATTTAATATGCATAAATTATTGGTGGTTCTGCCGATTTTTGTATTAATAACCGATGCAGGTGTAATCGTTAATTCCGACTTGGAAATGAGGTTAGCCCAAGGTAAGCATCTCATTATTTTTTTTATAATTACATAGCGTATGTTATTTTTCTTTTTAGAAGCGTATGCAAATGGCGGAAATTCTATTCCCAAGATAGACTACTTTAATTACTCCATGTTGAATCGTAAGATCATTGTGCTTTATTGTTTACGTTAAGTTTTTAACAATACTTTTCAGCAATTCAAGATGACGATTTACATCAGTACCTTCATAATTTAAGTCTTCAATTAGGTAAGTCTTTAAATTTCTTAAAATTTTTTTTTGAAGGACCTTTCGGCAACGGCATAGCTATACGGCAAGTTAGTTCGGGACTTTGTCCAGGGCCCTCAATTTTTTATTATTTTTTAATCAATTCGAAATTGCACAATTTATGTAATAGGGCCCCATCGAAAAATTTAAAAATTTACCTGGGGCTCTATGAAGCAAATTAGCTACTCCGTTGCCTTTCAGTGTTACATGTATTACAGAATTTAAAAAATATTGAGTTCGAATCGAATCTGTATTTGTACCTTGTCTTTTACTTAATTCATTTAACACCTTGTCATCACTTGGAATATTAATTTTTATTGTTAGCCATCTTGTTTCATAGAATAACTTTTTTTATTATTATCTGGTGGTGGTGCACCAAATTGGTCCCCTGTACTGCGGCCTATAAAGGCCTATTGTACCCCACAGTGAATATGCTTATAAAGTCATTCGTATTCTTTCGAAAAAAATTAGGATTTTTCCTATAGATTTCTTTTCAGGTACGTACCTCGAAGTGTGACTCTTTGCCCAGACCGATAGTCTTGATAATTTGTGTTACTTTGTGGAATGTACGATATTTATATCTATAGATATTAGAACTATCTTTACCCTTGCAACTGCGTGCCAGTAGTGTCCAGCGCCTGTGTGCAAAACTTTAGTTGGCGCCCATATATTTACCTCTCTTCCCAATAACGGCACCACCGTAGTGTCCAGCGTTTGTGTGCAAACTGTTTTTAGTATTTCCGCCTTACCTGCGATCTTTAGCGCCTGTGTGCGTCGCACACAATCATCATCTTCTGGATCGTTGATCTCCATATAAGCGTGCGTCGCCCTCTTTTTCTTTTTCCGCTAGATTTTCTTCATCTATTCTCTGAACATGTGCTTACTATCTTAGCATTCTGTTTCCTTGCCTACTCGTGATCGATGTTTTCACTTCCATCTCTCTCCAGATTTTCTCCGTTCTTGTTATATCCATGGATTTATTCCGAAAAAAATAAATAAACAAAATAGGTAACTAGTTGGTGACCTAGTCGACTTAACTAAAGCTCAGTTAAGCTAAGCTTAAGCCTATGTTTATATATTGCAGGCACACCAACCTCGCCACCGCCATCTGACTCTAAGAATCTAGCATTTCACTTCATAGGTAATTAAAATTTCTAATAAGACTGCCGTTTAATAATTATACGCTTTGCTTTACTAGTTCCTGTCGTGATGGTGACATTGGGAGGTTTGGGGATGGCATTGCGAGCTGGTATTCAAAGTGTTAAAGAAACCAAGCAGATGGCACCAACGAGACTTCTGTGATTTCTTGTGATTGTTAGATTAATAGGTACTTATTTGATAGATATTATTTTTTATACATTTTCGAATTGAATGTCCTATATACAAAGTAAAAGTTTATACGTAAAACTATTTATTTCTGTGAGTGGCGGAAGAAGAAAAAATTATCTCGTAAATGAGCAATTGTATCACTGACAGAAACATAGAATATTGTATCTGCAATGATCATTTATTTCAACACTTCAACAATTTAAAGTTGTATAAAGAAAACACCATTAAAAAATTTACAAGAACACTCGTATGTATTAACTTCGTTATTTTCATTTACATTTAACCCTTTATATATTGTTAATAATTTTAAAACGAAAATAGTGATCAACGTCAACGAGCTTCTGTACTTTGAATTCAATTATATTTATTTTAGATAAGTATATTGTACTTATAACTTTTTTAGTACTGAAGTGTATTATTATTATGGTTTGTTAAATACATACTGAAATGATAATCAGATGGGACTTGTCTAGAACAAATACACATATGCCAAAACTTATGTGTATTTTCACTTCTTTAAGAGTTATTCAGATAATATATATCATAAAAAGAGGAAAAATAAATATTGTCGATGTTGTTTGTTTGGTGGTGACCAAGGCACTCGCTGATGACGTACTTTCAAACATCAAAAAGTACTACTTCAAAGGCGCATTGGAACAAACGATCATACACCCCTCTACTTATTGTTTATGTAGATCTACCATGTGAAAAAAATCGCGACCTCCCCTTGTCAGTTGATCATCAACTGATTTCCTGCTGAAATGTGCAATCATGATCCGATGATCCACTTATAATGAAGATTCCGTTAAGTGATCAAGCGATTTTATGTCACTTAAATTTCGTTAAATCGATCGAATGGAATACGCCTATTATTATCATTACTAATCATAAATTGATTGACCAATAGGCTGATTATATTAGTATGCACTGAGTGTATATCATATCGATTGAATACCCCGTCAACAAAGGATGCACGTCTACGTTATTCTAATATTTAAATAACTCCGAAAATTAATAAAAAAATGTAGTTTCTGATTTACAGATTAACATTAACAAGGCACCGTGCGACAATCGAGTAGAAATAACAGAAACGTAAAACGTTTCAGACGTTTATCGTCTAAAGATTTATTATACATTTTAATAATACTTAAAAATATATTTTTTAAATAAGTTAAAACTTGTTTAGGCATCGGTAAAAACCGTTTTTTAGTATAATGTAAGACAAAAAATGCAAAAAAAACGATTCAATATATACATACACAAAACACCCTAACGACCTAAAAAAATATGAAACCAAAAATAATAATAGTAATAACAATATAGATATGCATATCAAAACACATATAGTAAGTAAAACATAAATAAATATGTAGCTGATCTAGATAACTGACTAAAAAGATTCATTCAACTTAACGCATCAAAATTAAGTTTTGAGTTTTTAAGGGCAGGGAATTTTACTGCTGCAAACAGGGTCTCACAACTACTACCACACCTTGGTTATTATTGAAGATATATTGTTGAATTTTGATGCAAATAAAAGTTAAAACATGCCCCTATACCAACTCGTATTTTAAAATTTGAAATTCGTCACTTAAGTTATAATAAAACACCTGCTAAAAACGTCTTAAAAATACCATAATTATACTAATTTATTATGAATAATGCGATGAATTTACATGATTTTATAATACGAAACGTTATTAACGACATCCTTAGCAATAAGTACGTGTCAAAATATTTATCATTGAACCTCTAGAAAAAACGTTTCAAATAAAGTTTGATTTCCCCATATGCGCAATGTATTTTTAAATTTAGCGCCACTCACAACTTGTCAATATTGAATTTCACCGATAAATTTTAGTTCAGCTATTAGAATATAGTTGTTATAACTCTTAAGAGGACTCAGTAGTACCGTGAGAAAAAATCTTAGAGAGAGCACATTTTTTTCTAAGAAAGACGGAAATATTAGGCTACCTAAGTAGGGACTGTAATCAAAAAGGGTACGACGAATTCGAAGTAACCGTAACCTTGAAATTCGTACCATTTTTGCCGAGTTGTCGAATAACGGAACGACGCACGTGGTGCAATTTTGCCATCTCCTTCAATACTATTATTTAATCATGCAACTTTAAAATGATTTATAGGTACATACCTTTAGGAATGAAAAACTTAGTAATTTGTAGTTAATGTTTACTCGTACAATTAAATGAAATTTCTGTAATATGAAATTATAATGCTGATAATAATTTAAGTAATTCGTTTTCTGCTGGAAATGTGGTTTCATAATTTCAATAGATATCTCATAAAAACAGTTGTGATATAGATATTGAAACAACATAGATTTGAGTAACATATTATGAAGACACGCAAAGAAACAAAAGGAATAAATTACTTATTTCTATACTTATGAGCGTGTGGTAGTAGATTTGATAATAATTTACAAAATCACTACCTACAAGGACACTACTACTCATTGAATAAAATCACAACTGCAACTTAAAAACGATAATACCTTACCAATATGGTACAGGCGGCGTTTTGGCAGAAACGTAGATATCTGTTCTATCGTAACGTCACTGCGTGAACAATAAAATATGACCCATGAAACATTTTTCAGAAATTTTCAAATGTTTTTAAAAACTTATTTCATAAATTCCAAAAATAAAAAATACAAACAACACAAACAATTTTTATTCAATGGGTTACATTAAATTTGTATTTTTATATCTCTGAGTGGCATATTCCTGTACACTCTTTGATCTATAAGTTCTGGAAGTTGACAATATTTATAAAAGTAATCGTTGTCTTTTTCCACATAATCTATTTTTATTTTATTTACTCCAGTCCAGACAGTCAAAATACACTTCGTTTTCTGAATTACACGTAATTGCCCCTGTATTTGAAAATACCAATCATGAAGTTGATTAATCGTATAACTACTATCCTTTTGGTATTTCCAAAATGTATTTTTTTTTAACGGATGGCTTCCTCCGGTGTAAGATTTAGCTTAAAAGTAACAAAGGGGCATTTAATTTCTACGATACTTTCAGTTTTTTGCTGAATACCATTCGGTTATCTGGGTCAATAAATAATCCACATGGTTTTCTTTTCAAATTAATGCTTTTCTCTAGTTCTTTCTTCGCAACATCTTCGTATGTATTTACATGTTTTAGTGACGGAAAATGTGTTGACAGCGTATTATACAACAAATGTTTTACTGTATTTGCAGTATTTGTGTTTTTTTTTAATTTGCAAATTTTTGCAAAATTGAAAACTTAAAATGTACGAACACTAATCTGGTTTTGAATAAACATAATAATAATTATTATGTAGTAAATGATCAGATTATCGGTTTTTGAGTAATTCAGTGTAAAGTTGGATAGTGAATAAATATGTATCAGTAATGAGCTCTTGAAAACATGCGATACATATACAACAAAAAAAATAATTCTTTCAAGTCAGTCAAGTTAAATCAACCATCTATTCGACAACAGGGTAAAATGCGAGCCGGTTAACTTAGGGTCTCTTTTACGATCTTGTGAATACTGACTTAATTCCTGTCATAAATTAGCAAACTCGGAGAGAACATTTAAAATCGCACCGAATCAAAAAGTTCCGCATCGATAACGACGTTGTTTATTAAAATTTTAACATTTGGTTTGCACCAATCGATTTAACAAAAATATATCTACAGATTGGCTTAAGCAAACAGTAACTTTTTGGTTCCATTTATACTTGCGTATTTACCTGATGATTTTACATACTTCAAAGTTAAAAATCGACAAAATACAAAAACCAATTTGTAGGCAATTGTCTAAGGATAAAATAGATACTAGAATCATTATGATATCTTTTCTATAACCGAAGATATGGGTGCGGAACTTAACATTGGAACTCCCATAAGAGAAATAGGTACGGGTGGCTCTTAATATAACCCCTAAACTTGGGTTATTACTAATCATTGTTAGGTACAGAGACCTACATGTTTTTTTCTTTTACAGTCATAAACCAAACGGAGTTCTGCTAAATCAGATCTAAAAATAGGTACTCACATCGTGCAGTTGTTTGTTTATTTTTAACAGCTCTTGATAGTAAATTTGTGTATCTAAGCGGATAAGACCATTTTTATATTAGTAAATCTGCATATTTTTTACTTTCTTATTTTTATTTTAAATATATTGTACTCCTATAATTTTGGATATTATTTGACGGTATTAAATTAATTTGTTGACAACGTTATTACCTATTTTCATTACTTTATAACACGAGCATATCATTTAAATTGAAGATTATTTGGATTTTTAAATTTTGCAGCAAAGTTTACAACGTAACTACATAATGATGTACCAATCATATACCTACTTATTTTTTATATTTGTGGGTTGGTTCCTTTCTGCAGAAAATGGTCCAATTAAACATACAGGTAAATTACACAGGACTAATATAATAGGAGTAGTAAATTAAAAATTTACTTGTCTTAACAATTTTAATACATACCTAATACAACATAACTTTGATTTGTTCATTTAACAGAAATTACAAGTTGCTAACTATCGTATCTACCGGCATATAAGTCAACCCTTAAAGTAAGAAAATCGACTTTAAAATAGGAGATCGGCTTACACGGACTTTTTGTCTTGTGATCTCAATGTTACTTACTCGGGTAATTTTACAGCGGATTTTAAATTTAAATTGGCCGTTTAAAAGCCGTCCGGTGGTAGGTAGTTTTTAAACTTTTGAACCCGCCCGATGCATCATTCTTGGAATTTCCAAAATTTGGCTTATACATCCGATATTATTAAATACCGAATTTTAGTCAAAATTTGCCTCTCGGCTTATACGCCGATATACATATACAGTAATAGGTAGCTATACAATACATTAGTATAGTACATTATTTATGAGAAGTGACATTTTTTTACAAAAGTGAGTAGTTCGAGATCCCACGAATGTAAAAAATCCGTTTTGTACGAGTAATGTATACTATTTTTTCTACAATCACAGAAATTACCATTCAATACCATTTTGTAAAAATTTTTCATGTCAAAAATAACGTCCAAAAAAATTATAAGTAACGATATCTTTGGTATTTTATAAACAACGTGCGGTAATGACTATTACATACTCTGTTTCTTAACCGTCCTAACTTGGGGTCAATTCGACCTTAAATTCATCTTTAATATGAAATTACTTGCTTATTTTTTAAAACATTTGCTTTAGATCTTTACACATTATTTGTTGATGTCAGTGAAACAGCTGTTTTAAAAAAGAATTAATTTTAGTTATTAAAATGTTTGAAATAATTTACCTGTGCGCACCAATCATCTTAGGGTCTTTAAGGCCCAATCATTATGATAACGACATAGTTTTTTCAAAATATTAATGCAAAATTAAAGAAAAATAAAAATTTCAGTTAGAATTTAGATAACTACTTTAGAAAATTACAGGAAATGCACTTTTCATATTGTAATGAGCAAGGGAGAGCGAGCACGAAACTCACCACGTACATAAAAACAAGCTGTAAATAATGACTAAAAAACTAGTCATAATTAAGTTGTAAGTAGTGTTCATACAGTTACAGCATGGTTATTATCCGACGATAATATCTATAATAATAAATAAATTGCGTGGGTGCACAATATTAATTCAAATCGGTAAAAATTTGGAGAATTTCACCATTTGATAAAAGAATTGCGGGAGGACCAAATTAAGTTTAAAGAATACTTTCGGCTCGATAAAGATAAATTCGATCGTATATTGTCACTTATTAAAAGTGACATATAGAAAAACTTAACAAATTATCGCGAAAACATTTCAGCAGAGGAAAGATTGGCCATTTGTTTAAGATAAGTGAATATATTTATCAATAAACCACTATTTATCATTATGTCACGCTATTTTTGACCTTTCTTTACCCCCACAGCCCCCTCGCAACCTATGTCACTCTGGGTTTATCTCGAAATATATTGAAACGTTCAGTACCATAAATGAACAAGGAATTAGTGAAACTAGGGAAACTAGTGTTTAATTTTGTCAGAATTCGAAAAATTTATTTACGTTAAATTTGTTTTTACATTGATATGAATCGACGTTACTTCGTTCTATTAAAATTTTAAATTAAAAATATTTATTTAGATATAAAATAATGTGTTTTTGAATAGCTTCGATTATTGACAGCACTGCAAAACTGGTTTCTTGAACCCCAAAATAGTCAGACATAGTAAGCTGAGTGGCTCCAAAACACCTGTATTTTTTTTTCAATCTAGCACGTACTTCTATTGTGAATGCTTTTACGAAAGTTCCGATAAATCATAAATGTTAAGTAGGTACCTACCTATTTCAATTATTTGGGAAAATTACCCACAAAAGTTCCCCAAAGTTCCCACAGTAAAAATTATGGCCACTATAAAGTTTTAAATAAATGTAAATATCTACATATTATGTCTATGGTATTATTTATACGCGATCTATACATTTATTACGATCATTTCGAGAAGTTCTAATTTTCCATTCGTACATTTTTTAATGTTTATGTAGATTTACAAATGTTAAATATATTTTTTAAATTTTTTAAATGAACTTAGCACCATTCAAAATATCTTTATTTATTTATGATATTATATTTTTATACAATTCAAAAAATCTAAAGGTTTTTTTTTTCCAAGGAGGGGAATCTTCAAAAGACACCCCCGGTATCGCCGGGGGGAGTGTCGGACTCACACCGACAAGTCTAGCCGATGTGCCTACCGACTAAACCCCTCCTTGTCGGGGTAGTGATAATGCACCCCACCGGAACCATCGTAAGACATTACTTCGGTGGGGGCTCTGAATTTGCAGATCTTTATTGAGTGTAAATATAGTGGTCTTTACCAGTGAATTCTTCATTTTTTCGAAATTTTATACAATTTTGAGCATCAAGAGAAAAAAAAATCAAAGTTAGAATTATATATATATATATATATATATATATATATATATATATATATATATATCAGATGTCATTCCTGACGTAAGCCATGAATGAAATTTGGTTCAGGAATTATTATGTGATTCACAATAGAGTTAATAGTACGCGACAGTATTCTTCTATATGTAGGACATCTAGTCCCATTAGATCGATGACCCGAAATATTACAATTAATGCAATGCTGTTCGTTGCAACAATTGTCAGCTTTGTGGTCATTCTTCCCACAGTTAAACATACTCTTTTATTTAATAGTTTGTTTTCCGGACATGATACACGTTCGTGTCTAAAGTTCAGACAGTTGAGGCAGCGTTTTAATTTAACTCTAGGTTTGACGTTACAATAGGTGAGGCCGATTTTGATTTTGCCTAACTTCATCAAATAGTTTCCAAGACATTCATCTAAGATTATGGTCGCATTTAAACCATTGAATTTATTGGGCCTGGTAGACAGTACCTTGAGAAATTCGTTGTTCTTCATGAAGGGAGAGATGGCCAACTTAATATCCTCTTCTGTGCAAAGACCATCCATCCCATAAATGTGTAATACTATGTTGTTATGGGCATGATCGATGAAAATATCTTTATCTTTGGCTTTAATTTTATCTTTGAGCATTTCTGCATTTTTTTTATCACCTTTGATTTCCATAACGATATTGCCCTTAAGTGTTTGTTTAATACTTTTAATGTTAATGTTCAAATTCGTGATATCTTCATTGTTCTTAATGAATTTTACAATCTCCGCATAATTTTTATTATTAGGTTGTATAAATAATTTGTTAGTATTGTGAGTTTTGTTATTTGGAATCTTAGTAATGGGAGTATTAATTTGTTTTACATTGCTAACGGGAAGTTCTATAAAGATAGTTTTATTAGAGCCATGGAAAATGAATTCAACACATTTTCTTAGAAGTTTACGGTCTAAATTATCAGCGGTTGATAATATTAAGTTATTACTTATAGTAGATTCAAAGTTAATTTTAAAATCCTTTAATTTTTTATATAACATTTCCATATCCAGTCTTTTGGAACAATAAGGAATAGGGATGATATATAAAGTATTCAACTTATCAATTGAAATATCAGTGTTCGTTTCTATTTGAACATCTTTCTTAATAGATACTATCGAGGAACTATTTTCATTTATTAAATTTCTTCCTTCTGGAAAGTTTTTACAAACTTCTTCCCAAACACCCTTTAAGTTTATGCATTTTGGATCAACAATATAAATCCAGTCATTTTCAGAGTCTAAACTCGTTCTTGGATTACTCGTCATGGTAGTGTTTGTAAAGTAATTATCAGGCCAATCCTTATTTAAAATTTTTGAGGTAGATAGCCAATCTTCAGTAGTTAAAGAATTTTCAGAGTTTACGAAACTTGTAGTGCTGGACTCAATATTGATATCAGTGTTGTTAAAAGAGGTTTGAGTGACTTTGTCATTAGAGTCCTTTATTGAGGTAGTTTGTACTCCTATGTCTTTCATGTTATTTGTAGGCAGGGAGTTTTTATTTTTATTATAAGAGTCTATTTTTTCAAACGTAATATTCAAAAGGTTTTTCTTTTTTAAGTTACTTACTTGCTGCTTAAGGATATTCCTTATAAGTTTTATTTCTTTTTTAGTCTTCGGGTTATTATTAACTACATTGTCCAATTCGTGGATATATTTATATATATATTATCTAATTCTGATTCAAAGTTATGTTTAATTACTAATAAATCTTCTGATGATAGTTCTTTTGAACTATCTGACAAATTGTCATTATCGAGGTCAATTAATCCCAGTGTATCCCCATTGTTTTTTTGAAAATTATTCATGAAAATCCCACGAGAAGGGACGAAATAAAGGTCCAGCCAAACAGTGCGCCCTTGTTTAGCTAGGGCTACATACCGCTGGAGGTCGCCCGGTATCCAGGGAGTTCCGCTATCGATTTCAAAATTGAAATCATTCATCCCTCACCACGGAACGGGAGCTTGGATTAATGTAAAGGACAGGTAAGGATAAAGGAATGACTCTTAGCCCTCGAACACTCTAATAGCATCAGAGTCGGAAAAGAACAAGAGTTAATCAAGGGAGATTTAATAGGAACGATAAAAGAAAAGGGACCAACCTGTAAGAACAAGATGAAGTAAAGGAATGGTCCTGCTCGGGACTTCGGGGTTGCAAAGCCCGTACTCACAAGAGTGAGTCCCTGAAGACTCGAGAAGTTCTAATTTTCCATTCGTACATTTTTTAATGTTTATGTAGATTTAAAAATGTTAAATATATATGTTTAATTTTTTAAATGGACTTAGCAACATTCAAAATATCTTTATTTATTTATGATATTATATTTTTATACAATTCAAAAAATCTAAAGGTAACCACATCTAAAATAAAACAAATGTTAAAAAAGAGTTCAGCACAAAAATCTATTAGTCAACATTCCCAATAATTATTTTATATAGCTTATCCAAACCTTTATGATGACACCTCATCAATACAAAGTTACTGATGATGACGTTTCACACAGTGCTGTCGCCTCGTACCTCGTATTTTGACAGTTCTAATAAATTGTAGTCTTTCTTTATATCATTTAATATGTGCGCAAGTAAATCATCTATAGAATATGTCACTTTCCAAACTTTAAACCGAATTACAAATAAACAATCTAGTTTATTCTTTGTTGATGACGTGAACATCACATAAGTTTGGATAAGCTATACTATTCTTAAACTATGTAATTTGTCAGCTGATATATCGAGTCCTGTCATAAATAGAACTATAGAGTATTTATTGTTTCATTCATGTATTCGCCGAATATTTCTTTAATCTATTTGTAGGTATTTTCATATTAGTCACTATGTATATAACAAATATAAACACACTTCATCAGCGATAGTGGTTTTAATTACTTCATTATGACCTTTTTATTATGCAAGTACATTTGTACTAATTTTATTAAGTTAGTAAAGCTTTAATATTAGATAATGACAATTAATTTCTATGTATATTTAATTACTTAGGAAATCAGTAATAAGGAATGTTTCATTCAATCTCATTCTTCTCGCTTCAGGTACCTACAGGTTTTTGCATATTGACAAGTAAACAAATTTATCCCTATATACAAATAGAAATGCTAAGGTAGCAAAAATTTAATAAATATTTGAAAATTGCAATAATACAGATTTCTTTTTCTTCTCTGCAGCTGTAAATTTAAATCTATGATACGTAATTTATCTATTTAGCGACAGGCATTTTAGTTATTTTAATATAATGTAGTAAAAGAGTGACCAACGCCATCTCATCAGCAAGAAGTGTCCCAACACGGAAATTCTGTGGTCTTAAGTTTATAATTTTTAGAACGACGTTATCGAGGACATCTCTATGAAAAGAGCCGAACTATCCTTTAAACTGATGATCAAAATGTTTATTTGTAAATAATTTTTGGGGCTTATTACTACATCTCGGCTTCGGAGTATTTCTTCTAAACGTTACAGTATCATTCGATCTTAAATACTCATTTATAATTAAGATGGGTTTTCCCGCTTATGGCGCTTCTTTCTATTTGATACTCTCTTAAAAATGACTCATCGCCCTAATTACGTGTGAACTTGGCTTTACTTTTGTGAAATTCCATCATGTCTCCGCCCTGCACACTAACTTTCATTCTTTCCTTTTTAAATGAGTGGGAACATTGACAACATCTTTTTAATAATCATTTGCAGGTGTTATTTGTAAGGTTAATATTTAGATAATGTAGATAGTGAACACATTATATGCACTAAAAATTTTATTTATGCATAATTAAATTAGGCACATAACTGTCTCTAAAATGTTAAACAAATAAGTGTACGATTTTATATTACAGACAAATTATAGGATTCTAATATGCAATTAACTGTTATTTACTTGTTTTAGGAAAGAAAAGTGGCAGATTGCAACAATTGTACTAAAAAGTAAGTAGATTAGTTCATATTAACATATATTATTACTAACAATTTTAGTTCTGTCAAAACTGAAGATGATGTTTGTGCAAAAATGTGGAAATAAACAACGTGAATACATATTTTCAAATTAAAGTTGAAGACAAAATAAGAATTCCATACATTTTATTTGATCTACATACTTTTCCGGAACACTATAAATTCAACTACAAACTTGTATAAGAAAGAATTTTGAAATTTAAAAAGCAGCGTTGATGCTTATTCCGATAAATTCTTATTATCAATACAATTTAATATATTACAAGAAGGTTTTAAGTAACTAATCGTGATAGTTCTCAGTTGTGAAACAAGATTCTTATCAGATCATGTAACCATTACAATTTAGTACCTATTAGCATGTTGAAAATCTTCAAGAAGCAGTTTATAAAGAATTTTTAGTTATTCGCACAATAATAACAGTGCGGTGTGTTGTACAGTGGCCATTGGAAAATATTAGATTTTAACATGCAGATTATTAAATTAGAGAAACAAGTAACAAGCCTGTAAATAGTGATAGAAAATACAGTGATAAATTACTTAAAAAAAATAATTCCAAGAATATTTTTAATAATAAATACTGTATAAAAAACAAAGAATAAATATCTATAAAACTCTTCTATTTGAAGAACAGGAAATTTATAAATCCTGGTGACAAAACCAAAGATAAGTTGTAACGGAAATCAAAGGTAATTTTCTTATAATATTGGTGGCACTTTGGGAGGACAGTTCGTACAATTCATAATTTGCTTATGCAAACTTTAGCAGCGTGTGTCTTAGAGGAAAATTTCATATTCTTTTTTTAGAGAATTGCAAGGTTCTCCGACTAATTCCATGCAGTAGAATGTGTTTTAACTCGGATGAACATGCTGACTACATAACTGTCTTGCCAGAGTGGCCCCGACCACATACATTTATATAAGTTGGTGAATTTGTTGTGTTCGAGAAAATTTTCTTAACACAAATTCCATGTACAAAATCAATTTTATTTTCATTTCTTTAAAATCGGCAATTAAAACTAATATTGGAACAATAATTTTTACATTAGAATAAAAATTGAAGTTGTGAATATGTGGCAGGGTGTCCCATAAATAACATGTCATATTTGATCTTATCTAACGCATAATCTTTATTTTCCACAAATAATAGAGATGTCCCACAAAAAATTATTATTTTTAGTTGATTACGTTATGCAAATTTTATCGTTCAACTTTAGCATTCTGCTGTAAAAAGAAATTGTACTTGAATGCGTTGGCACACCATTTTAAAAAGTTGCTCATTTAATGAAGATTTGAGAATGGTGCAACACTATTACAGTTTTTCCATAAAAAACTAGATAGTGCTATTTTTATTCAAAATGATCTGTTTCTGACGAAATTACAAGTGACAGGATGTAATAGGATGTACAGGATGTTAACGTATCCCAGTACAATTTCTTTTCACCACGAAAGGCCAATAAAATTTGCGTAACGTAATCAACTAGAAATAATAATTTTTTGTAAGACATCCCTATTATTTGTGGAAAAAAAAGATTATGCATTAGATAAGGTAAATTATTTGAGAGTATTTTCATAAAAAAAAACTTACAAAAAAGGCAATTTATACAGACAGCAGCAATAAATATTACACAAGGTAGTGATTTTACAAAAGTCCAAATCACTCAAAAACGGTAAGGTTTTTATTGAGGGCAAGTTTTGATATTCTAGTAAGTCATGAACAAAGCTACTATCATCACAAATATGACGTGCTATTTATGAGACACCCTGTATGTATAGGTTGATAAATAACTGAAATATTTCCAAATATAAAATTTTAAAATTTTGCAATAATTATCTATAAAAAAAATGTATATTTAATTCAAAAGTTATACGGTTTATTTATGACATTATTTGTTTATTACCAAGTACATTAGTATTAAAATTTAAAGGATTGTTTTATTTTATATAGGTATTTTTATTAGAAACCCTACATATGCAGTGGGAAGCATTTAACAATAAAACAAAAAGCTATACGTTATTCAATATAGATTCCAATACACGTCATCAATAAAACCTCGTATTTTTATAGTACTAATAAATTGTAGTCTTTGCCGTGTCATATGTGTGCATTATCACTCCCACCTGGCTCGTCTTCCTACACTCTTCCATCCCCAAGGTCTCAAATTTAATACTTTTTTAAACCATCAATCTTCCATTTGGGTCACATGTTCTGCTCATTCAATTTTAATTTTACTAATCTCTCAGCTACGTCCTCTACTCTTGCTCTTTTTCTAATCTAAACGTCAATCCTCTTGTCTAATGAAATTCCCATCAATTTTCTTTTCATAGTTCTTCGAGCGACTAAATTATTTTATAAATACTTTAATAATTATCGTTAATTTATTTATATTAATTTTTAGAAAATGGCAGACTTAAACGATAAAATAGACCTTCAACATGAAGAAATTGCTGAATTAAAGTTGAAATTAAATGGATTACAACAAGTCAGAGCCAGTTTAGAATTACAAGTACGTCAGAAAGAAGAAATAATAATTAAATGTCAAACAGAAGAATCACGTAAAGATCAATTACATAAACAAGAAATTAAACAATTAAAAGAAAAATTAGAAGAAAATTGTGTAGTTAATGATGGTAGTCAAATTAAAGAATTGCAAGAAACTATAAAATCTTTAAAAAATCGGGAAACCAAACTTTTAAGTGAACTAAATACACGTCAAAATGAAGAACAAAACTATAGGTAATTTGTAATTTTTTTAAATACAGTTCTAAATATATAAATATTAAGTTAGAATTGTTGTAAAAATACGTGTTATTTGAAATATTTAAATATGTATAAAAATAACTAGAAATGGTAATAACTTAACTGACGATATTTTACAGTTTACGAGTACCTATACTATAATATTTAATTGTATTTATAGGAAAATAATGGACGAATATGAAAAAACTATTGGTGCACAGCTAGCTGAACTGCAAAAATTAAATGAAGAACACGAAACTGTAAAACGTCATTTGGCAAATCTAGAATTAGCATTTTCAGATGTTCATCAGTAAGTTTATACAATGTAACACTAAAACATAATTGTGATGATAAAATTTTAGAAAATACGAAAGAAGTAAAAAGATAATCGATGGTTATAAATGTAATGAAAATGCACTACGACAAACTCTACATACTGCTGAAGAAAGCGTTATTAAAAGTGAAGAAAAATATGAATCATTAAAAGCTCATGCAAAAGGTCAAATTGAAAAGTAAAATATACAATTGGTGCATTTGACTTTTTATTTTTATATATTTGTTTAAGGTCCAACCAAGAAATGCAATTATTGCGTGATCAGTATGAATCGGAAATTCACAAATTAAGTGCTATTATTAAGCGACTGGAAATTAAAATTGCTTCTTTAGCTGATTCGTTGGATCAGAAGAAAAAGGAATGTAGTGCTTTAGCTGCGTTATGTGATGAAGTTACAGGAAAAGTTTAAGGAGATGAATATACAAAAATTAAACTATTTTAACAATACCAATTTTTTCTGTATTTATATTAATAAATAAAATATATAACTGTACTTGTTGACATATTCACTGTCACAATTGAAATGTATCTGGTGAAAGCTAAATTTTTAGTGTTTTATTGTTAGGTCAATTTTAGCAAGTAAGTTAGAGATTATTATTTAAATGTTACAAAATGTAATTGTTTACTAATTTATCGAGGTATTGTTAACTAATATTAATTTTGTTAAACTAATATTTCATATTAAAGCTGAACTGATTGTTTTAGAAATATTAATAGATTTTGTAAATTGTGTTAGGCAGCACATTGCAGCATACTCATGTAAAAAAATGAATAGTCATCACTCGTAATTAAATTATTATTGTGTATAAATAATTAAACACGTACTGCTTAAAGATGCATATCATGATAAGATCGTTATTTCCTGATTTATCATTTAGAAATTAGATACTGCTTTTTGCAGAATACAGCTATGGTAATAAAGTTTAAAATAAATTTTTAAATGGCCAACTTAATTTTAAATTTTACTTAATGAAAGCTTAACAAGGATGTTTTAAAAAAGTCCTCGTAACAGTTTGCATATATGTTCTTGACAAATATTTTTATTAATGCAACAGAATGCTTATAATTTTTAACTAAATTGCTTCAAACTAGAATATGTAAATTAGTTATAAAAGGATGGTTTAAATAATATTCCTAATTTAGAACATCAAATAGTCTATCTAAAAGTATGAATGTTTTAGAAGCTTATTTTATAGAATAGTTTAATAACATTTTTCCTATAGCTTTCCTACTTAAATTGCAAAAATGTTTCAGCATAATAACCAGATTGATACCATAGACTAGACAGTGAGTGTGTTGACTAATTTATGTACTATATTAACATTTCTAACCTGAATTAAATGGAACTATGTCCAATCTTAAAACCAAAATACATGTTTGTAGTGAAACAACTTATTTATAATCCACAATTTACACAAATTAATAACTTCCATTTAAATTTCTATTGTTTATGCAAAATATAATTGTAATTTAATTGGTATTTGATGCATATTTTGAATATTAAAAACTTAATTATCAATAAAAACATTTTCAAATATAAGATTTAATTAATTTTTTAACACCTTTACACCCTGATATTCTTTGGAGTACATCTAAAAATATTTTTGATAATAAATTTTAAATTGTTTAAGATAGTTCATTGCTTTCCAACAACATTCTCGAATATATTTTTAGTTTTATCATTTAGTTTACTTATAACACTGGTTTATGATTGGAGAAATTCCATATTTGTAATGTAATATAGTATTGCATAAAACTACAATTAAATTTATGATTTTTTTCTAAAGATTAAAATAGTGGTATTTTGTTACAAAGGATTTAAATAATTTTTTAATGCTGTTTTTGTAGAAAGTACATATATGTAATGCTATAACATATTTTTATATTTAATGACGCCTTTAATATAAATCTGTAGGATATAGGTATTTATTATGCATGACGGCAAAACTAATAATTTCAGTATTTTTAATAAACATATTAAAATGTTTTAATGTAATACTATAAATCTTTAAAAGTGGTTATTTATTACATATAGTGTAACGTTTTTTACAGTTCTATCATCACATTGCAAGAAATTCATAATTAATTGATTATGAGACATTGTTTCAATATAGAATTATCAATAATTTAAATGTTACTAAGCACTAGTAGAATAACTTTTTTAAAAATATTATCAAAACAAATATTCATAGTCTATATAAAAAACTAGAAGTTTAGAGTTTGAAATTCAAACTTTTTTATTAATTCCAATCTGTTGTTTAAATTTTGGGTTTTCTGGCGATTCTGAACAAACTGAAATATTAGTTTCGGGAGTATAGCTTCTTGATTACAGTAACTTGAACTGATCGCAGAAAAAGTTATAACTATATTGTGAAATAGCGCCTCTGGACGATTTGAATTGGTGCCAAAATATCGTTGGGTACGTTCATCAGAACTGAGCGGATAGATTGGTAATGGTTGGTACTGATTAAATTTTTTATAGTTTACATTGCACGTTTTATTAGTCATAATAATACACCAGCATTAATAAAACTAAATAAATGTGGCCTAAATCGCAGTATAAACTACATACACCTGCAAAATTGTATTTCGTCACTTAGTTCTGTTGAACGTATCCATTTATTTCTTATAAATTCGACATTAGCGACATCTTGCTCACCCAGAAATTGGCTTCGTTTGAAGATGTTGAACGTGTAAATCCCAGTCAGTCGTGTTTTGTGTTTCAATTATTTATTGAAATATTTACGATATCAATCACGCTATGTTTTAAAAGGTAAACTATTATTGAATATTATATCGATATTTATTTCATTTGGTTTGTTTATATTGATTCTTCAACTGCAAATGATTTTGACGATATGTATACAAAAGCTCCAACCAATTTTTATTATTTAAATTCGTTTTAACAATTACATTAAATATATTTGAATTATCTCATGAATATATTGTGCAATAAGTAAAATAAATGCTTGAACTTCCGTTTAATTTCTGATAATATACTACTCAACTTGAAAAAGTTAACCATTTTTCATTGTGTTTTATAATGTTCTCTTCGGTGTTATTTTGTTGCTTGAATTTTACTTCTTATTTTTTATGTTTACACAGCTTTTTATTACGCAAATGTTTTTAGGTTTCACTTATAATATGTTATTATGATATCACATTTTCAAGCGCGTTCGTAAGATATTTTCATTTGTAATTTTTAGATTTCGTTGTTATAATATTACCCCGTCAACATCTTCATTTGAAGAAAGAAAATTTTAGTGTTCGCTCTGATAATGAAGATAAGAAATATGATTGCAATATTTGTATGATGCAGTTAATGATTGATTCCATAGTAAAATTGTATTTGGAATCTAATTTGGAACAATACAGAGCTTAAAGGCGGTTTCATTGATTATATAATACCTGGTCATGTCGGAACATCCGATGTGGAGTAGTACAGGTTTCGGAAGTACTTTCGTTCATGATGTGGTGCATAGTTATGTTGGAGCACCACTTTTACTAGTGATTCCGAGGTGGTAGTAGATCTTGTGAGTTATTTTCAGCTCTTCAAAAATATCGAAGTTATGCAGAAATAAGGCAAGGTTAATTTTTAATATTTTATTTTTATTTATAAAAATTATATTGTAGTGCAATACGAAAGAAAATCTCAAAATGGCATATTCTTGCTCGCTATTTTTATGTTGTTAGCTATAACAAAACACTATAAGCAGAGAATTTCCACGATTTGAGGAAGATCACGAAATTGAAAATAACACATGCTATAAATATTAATCGGTGAATCAACTTCTAATTCAATCAAATTCTAATTAGGATGAAGTCATTGTTGATGGAGATGAAACTAATACACTCAAAATTAGCTTTTTTACTTTAAAAAGGTTAATTAAATAATTGAAGAGTTTAAATCTCCGTTCATTAATTTATACACGCATACATAATCTTAATTATTTATTAATTAACAAACTATACAATGGAAATGATTTTATATTCACATAAGAAACCACAATTTACGGGTTATAGATTTGAACATTTGTAAAAGTACATTTTATGTGAAAGTTACAAAGAAGCTACTCTAATAATAATTTATTTTCTAGATTTTTATGACCATGATGTCCGAAGTATAGCTATATTAATTGTATTAATTACAATATAAGCCGTTCGTTTTGTGATACCATAACGTATAGAAACAATTTATAGTGTGGGTCAATTGCCCATGGATACAGGTGGTTCCGTTCCAAATTAAACCAGCTGGACCAGCATAATTAAGAAAAGAATTAGATGAGGAAGGTGTACTCAGCGATTGTAATCAAATTAACTTGCAAGAAACTGTAAAGGTCTTAAAATTGAAATGCGCAATTTTAACTTAACTAATACCTATAATCAAAACGAAGAACAAAAAAGTTACTTGTAATTTTAACCATTTTAATTGTAACACGTGTATATTAAATTTGAACGTGTTCAGGATTAAGTGTAAATAGAAGACTGAGGTAGTTACATAATATAATACCGAAAGTTTTGTTAATTTATAAATAAATATAGTATCAAATACAATTTCAAATCATTATTTAATAAAACCAAAGTGTTTACAATTTACTTTTGAGCCATTTGTTGATAACAAAAAAAAAACATACCTAGGAACAGAACAAAGTGAATATTTTAAAAATATATTGCATTTGTATGTTAAATATCTATATTATGATAAATTAATATGAAAAAAACAATTAGATATTAGAACATATTTTAATAAAATATCTAAATATTTTATAGAATTACTAGTTAATTAGCATTGTTTTAATTATGTAATCTAGAAAAGTAATTGTACATAAATATATACGAATCAATGACTAGTCATTTGCATGTATTTAATCAGTTTGTGCCTCGGCGATTATACGCAATTGGTTTATTTGCTTGAACCTACCAACCCCTATGTAATTGTCGTGATAATATTAGAACTGATTTAGTATGTATCCATTTTCCAGATTAATCAAATTTCTTGAGACTAAAAAAATTTTAAATTATTGTTAGTTTAACTTGTTGAATAAATCAAAATGATTTTAAAAAAGCTTTTAGATTTGGATTCTTTCAATATATCTTGATTAAATGTATATTTTATTTTAAATCGTAAGATGTTTAATTTTTTTTGGCATTTTGAAATTTTTAACAATTTGCAATAAATACTATGGACAGTCAACTGCCTAATAATCTAATTTTTCATGACTTATGACAATTACCTCGACTAAAACAAATAAATTAGTCGAAAGCATTCCATCAAAAAAAATGTGGCAGCTGACTAATAGGATGAAAGTTAATGGCAGGTAATTTTGAACCACATTTTTTGACAGGAACTGTTAATTTTTAAAATTTGAAAACTTTAATTTCAAACTTTAGCGAGTTTAACATTGAATTGTAATAATAAAGACACTGGTTGATAGTATAAAAATATTTGGCTTATTGCATTAAAGAAATTGCCAGTATATTAGCGACAATGATATATTGAATGCTTTTGAAGTGGTTATAGTTATTTATAATTAATAATAATTAAAACTGCAGTTTCTGTATGATGACATTTTAGGAGTTTTTTTTTAAATATCTCAATTAGACTTGAACAAATAAACTCAACAATTATTTAAATTTTATTGCAGTACATTAATACGCATATACTGTTGGACTATATCTATTACTATCATTTTAAACCATTTAAAATATTGGTTGCACATGCGCTCCATAACTTCACACTGTATATTATCAAAGTACTAAAATTTTAAAGATTGTAAGATTTATTACTGTTTCTCATGTATATTTTACATTGGTATAAATTCAAACATATAAATTCTAAAACGGTCGAGTGGAGTTAAATAGTATCACATAGTTTTAGAATACAATTTGAGAAGGTGCACTTGTGACAAAATTATGTGAAATTCAGTAATTTGTGAATGATATGCAATTGCTATATTTATTGCAAGCAACAGTTTAAATTCTTATTTCTTTATTAATCACACTATAATACTACGTCTATTTGATTTATGGTCAGGAACATATTGCTCGAGGTCTTCAGGTTCTGTATTAAGAGCAGAATAGTCTACAGGAAATAAAGCAGATGGTGTTGGTGATGGTGTAAATCCTAGAAGAAATTGTCCCGATCCATTTGGATATCTTGCTAATAAATAATTTGCAAAACACAAACGATAGGCATGATAACCCAAGGGATGATCTCCGTTCTAAAAAATAATTTAAATACGTATAACATTTTATTTCGTAATACTTACTGAAGTCATGGCTTGATATGCAACGTCTATAATTTCACCAACTTTAATAGCGTCAAATCCTAAAACCGATGAATAAAATGCACTTAATTCGTCTCTTGAAATTATTCCCGAACCTGAAAATACAGTAGCACAAAAATCTAATGAATTATTGTTTCACAACACTGGTTAGATACTTTTGTTACAAACCACTTCTGTTGATAACTTGAAATAGAACTTTCACTAGATATTGTAACCATACTGGAAAATCTGTAATATTTTTCGATGTTGAAACTAGTTGAGCCCATTTCTGCAGCCACCCTTCGCGCGTGATAAACATTTGATCATTCACTTTGAAACCTACGTTAAATATATTATTAATTTAATTCGCATTTTTTAAATAAGATGTATGACAATTTTTGATTTTAATTCTGGTCTACATTTAATTCCGAGTATAATAGAGATGTATGCAATTCGGAAGTCAATATTATATAAATATAAAATTAAAAATTTACAATTCAATCCACTATAATAACAAACATAATAGGATCGACAGTTTTAAAATATCAAATGACATACATATTCTATGCATTTAAATGACAAATTGGTTACCTAGTCTTTCATCAATTATGTCTTGAAGAAAAGTTTCCATAAAACCTCTCTCTACTTGCTGCAAAATATTAAATTCGGCCGAATTTGTAGACCAATCGGCAAAGTGTCGTAATCTCTAATAAGAAAAATACGCAATTATAACGATTAAAAACGAACTAGCACAAACGACTTACTTCGCTTAAAGATTCAAAGTCTTGATCGCTTACAAGATCATCACGATCGTGGTCCAAAAGGCAAGTAAAAAAGTGAGAAAATTTATTGTTTTGAGTAGGTGTTAATTGATAACCCTGCTCTTCTTCCCATGTCTGCGTTGCATCTATACTGAATCTGTCGACCCAGGTTGCTACAAAAATTTAACAAACTAACAATTTAGTTTCACACAAAATAATGTAATAATAACTTATGACTTACTCCAAACGTGCACGGTCCATCCACACCCGTCTTCTTGAATTGCACTTTTATCTGTGACTTTTGCATTCTCTTCACATTCTGGTAATGTTCTCCATCTTTTTAGCAAATCTCGAGTTCGATCTCTTGTACGATCACAAGCTTGTTTCCAGTTTGCTATAAACTTATGAGGCACTTTAGATGATGGATCTAATGGAGATCTGTGAGATGTTGAATCGTGTTTATCCGATGATTTTTCTTTAAACGAAGTATTCGCAAAATGTACATCTTTTTCGGATTTTATACTACCAGTATTGCTAGCACGTTTTTCCAAACTTTTGGTGCTTTTTATACTATTCCTTGATTCAGATAATTCCTTAATATTATCTTCCTGACCAAATTTTGATGTTTCATCAGTAAAAGTATTATTTTCCATGTTTTTTTTTACATGAATAATTATTGTCCTACCTTAGCTTGATTTTAATCATCAAAAATCAATTTATGGTATCTTCAAAATATGGATTTTTAAGAATTTTGCTACTCTGAAATAATAAAATTTATATATGTAGGTATATATGTTTTAAAAAATACGCGTACATACCTTTACATTCTAATAAACTCGTAATATATATATATTGCTTCTTAGACTGTTGGTAATAGTAACAAAAATCGGTATTAAATGAATTAAAAACCATTACTTCTAAGTTCAATCGAATAGAGTTCATTTTTTTATAAAACTGTTATAAATATCTAATAACATACGCGCATACAGTACACCTACGTGTACCTCATTTGTTTGTATAGATTAATGACTACTAATAATTAAAAATTAAACATATTAAACCACTAAATATTATATTAAACTATACCATCAATAACATCGTTGTTGTATCTGCATTAGGTAAAGTAACTAACCAATCAGGAATAAGATTGTATAGGTGGTGTACGGTGGGAATTTTAAATCGTATTTTAAAAATTATACATATCTATTATTGTAGCAAAACTTATAATTATATGTAGGTACATATATATATATTTCTCGTATGAAATAATTTTGTATTTTTAATTATTTCTGTTATAATATATTAAATGTATACCTTAAAATATTTTTAAATTAAATACAATTTTATAAACGATGGAAAGATTTATGTAATTATGTTTCGTTACCATTTATTCAAGTAATTTAAGAATATTTAATATTAATCATTGTACCTATATATATATATATAGGCATATGTATTTAAAAGTACTATGAAATAGAAGTAACTTTTATTGATGGTAAAACTTTTATGAACATCTAGTATAACAATTAACAACTTATTACTATAATTAATAAACTATAATTTAAAAATTGAAAAAATTATTTAATCTGACTAATACCTATGTAGATGATTAATAAAAAAAAATTTAACATTATTTATTTATTGTGTATTTATTTCTGATAATGTAATTGTTTTACTTATCTAATATATAACGTGTTTATTAATTTATTGATTAATTTTCTCAAAAACGTACGTACTGTTATAATCAGTCTTTGCCGTTTGTTTTTGAAACATCCTGTACTTAAAATAAAATATTCGTTGAGTGGGGCACAACTTCAAATATTTTTTATGCATTATTAGAAACTTCAAATCGAATGATATTTTTCCTAATTTCATTTTAAATATTAACGAATTTGATAATAAGATAATAAATACCAAAATACTAAATTTAAATGAATAAATGATGACTAATAAATGTCATTTTAAATGTCAAAATTGCTTGACTAAAACAAAAATGTTGAGTGAAAATGTTAACAAAATATAAGTTAATGTTTTGTTCGTTACAATATGTAAATAATTATTGATAATGATGATTTTTAAGCTAAATTCATTTTCTGATAATATAAAACTTAGATAACAAAAGATATAATCGAAGTAAAATTGTTATCTACAAGTGTGTAGATCAAGAATTTATTAAAAACGATATGTTATTAAGTTAAACATATTTTAGAAATTTATAATAGAAATGGATACAAAAGATTCAAATAAAAGTAAAGAAAACCTCATTTGGTCTCGTTTTGGTTTAGGAACTGAAAGTTCATCTAGGTCTCGTAGTAATACTGGTGGTTTTGTCGACTTGGGAAATGAATATGAGTATGCTGCAGGTGGACATCAAGCTTCTGGAGCCAACGAATTATTTGCAGAAGAGCAGGTTTATAAATTTACAAATTTAGTTATCTAAAATTCATACATAACTGAATTTTAAATAATTATAATGCAGCAGAATTTTTATGTTGAATATAAAAACAGATATATCTATATATTTGAGTTAAATATGTGATTTTAGGGTGACGTACCATGGTGGAAATCCAACTTTTTTATATCTCAACCCGTATTATTTGGAACATGGGATGGCGTGTTCACATCTTGTCTTATAAACATATTTGGTGTGATTGTGTTTTTAAGATCGGGATGGCTTGTTGGTCAAGCCGGCATACTTAGTGCTACACTTATAATAATAGCAACAGGTAATAATTCACACAGTGAACCTTGTTTAAAACAAAAGTATTCTGTCTTTTTTGTTTGTACTCTCATAGGATTCTGTTTTAGTATTTACAGCTTTAATATCAGTCTTAGCTGCAGTTGGTATTTGTGAAAGATGTCGAGTGGAAAGTGGAGGAGTATATTTCCTTTTGGCGCACGTTCTAGGTTCTCGATTTGGAGGTTCATTGGGACTTTTGTACTGTTTTGGGCAGGTATGTTTTATTGCAATATAATAAAAACAACTCCAACTCAAAAAATATATAAACGTACAGTAAAAGATTATTTACTATTAGTATTTTGAATGAGTAGAACAAAATAAAGTAGAGATATAAGAGTATTAGGGTGAAAGAGATATAGATACAATGTTGGCCCTATGCTGTGTGCACGTTCCTACCCTCGAACAGCCACAGGCAATATGATATCACGAAGAAATATAGATATCTACACCGTCTTGCACCTATATCTCTTTTGCTTTAATGCTTTAATATCCTTATATAGGGTGTCCCAAAAATGGACGATTTAATGAAGCAAAGTGATGGAGGAGGTCATTTGCAACCGAAATAATCATACACATATGTGGTTATCCAATTGTTGATGGTTCGAAAGTTACGAAAATTCGAATTTTTCTGCAAAAATGCTTAAAAAATTTGTTAGTTGAATGAAAATAATTGTTTACTATTCTTGTAGGCGGTTGGTTGTGCGCTTAACGTATTAGGTTTTGGCGAGTCAATGGCTGGTATCATGGGAATGGAAAATTCAACGTGGACTGCCCGTGGTATTGCAAGTGCGGCTGTATTATTATTGGCTGTTATTAATTTAGCTGGTGTTAAATGGGTTATTAAACTGCAATTCATATTATTGCTCATTTTATTATTAGCAGGCCTCGATTTCATGGTGGGCAGTTTTGTTCACATAGATCCAGGTATGTTTTACTACTGCTTTGAACAATGTTCTTAAATAATTTTGTAGATGCCGGATTTGATGGTTGGTTTGGTGGAAACTTTGCTAACAATACGTGGCCTAATTATCAAGAAGGATATAATTGGTTTACAGTGTTCGGAGTATTTTTCCCAACTATCACTGGCGTTTTATCTGGCATTAATATGAGTGGGGATTTAAAAGCTCCATCTTTGAACATACCGAATGGAACACTGGCAGCTATTGGAACTGGAACATTCCTATACTTGGTGTTCGTTTTATTTTTAGGAGCAACATGTAGACGTGAAACTTTACTTACAGATTTTATGATAACTTCGAAAGTATCAGCAGTAAGACTTTTATTATTAGCTGGTTTGTACGTATCATCTATGTCTAGCTGCTTAGGCGCCATGTATGGTACACCACGCGTTTTACAAAGTATAGCCATTGAAAATGTAATACCTGGAATCGGTAGCTTAGGAAAGGGAGTACGTATGGTAAATTAAAAGCTAATATAGAAATTAAGTCGTATCTTACAGCGTGGACCAAATAAAGTGCCTTTATATGCTTTAATTGTAGTTGGAACAGTTACCTTAATATTTATTTTAACTGGAAAAATAAATACATTGGCGCCAATTGTTACTATGCCTTTTCTGTTGACGTATGCTTGTATTGATTATGCTTATTTTGCATTAGCGCAGAGTTTTGATTTACAACATCAGAAAGAACAACGCTTTTATCAAAATAAAACCAATGCAAATGAACAGGAAGAATTATTTCCTAATTCCGAATTCAACGATTTAGATCATTTATTTCCAGAACGAACACAGTATAAAAATATGAAAGTATGTTTTTTTATTTTAATTATAGTCTATTAAATAATCATATTTTAGAAAGACACTTTTAAACCAAATGGGACACAAGATTCTGATGAATTGACACCAATATCCCCAAAAAATTATATTCATTCCAAACCAAAGAATTGGTATTCTATTTTGTGTAATCGATGGTTATCATTTTTTGGGGTAAATGATAATACTTAAGTAAATTGTAAAATTATTAAAAGTATTTTAGGCTTTCTTAAAAATTGTGATTATGTTTATGGTCAACTGGGTTTATGCCATAATATGCATTTTGGCAGTATTTTTAGTTTGGCTTTATATTGGTACTGCAAATCCTGCCGTTAAACCAGGAGTAGCTGCAGATTTTAAAATTCTACGTTGGTTAAAACATATTTTATTACGATGTTTCGGGTAATATAATATAATGTAATTTTATTCTTGTTTACATATTTTCGCTTTAGGAAACGATCTCAAGAGTACGAACAAATTGTTGTTACACCTGTACATCCTACTGTGAATGTCACATCTGCACAACTAAATGAACACAATGAAGATTTTGCGTCTCGCAGACGTTATCATCAATCCGCTACAGTGCATGGTCATTTAGTGCTAGTTGATGATTAAGTATATAACATAATAATTATATGTATAATAATTGACTTTTTAATGTTAAATATTAAACAAAACTGACTTGTAAAATTATCATTCTGTTTAACATATTGGCTTTCTAAACCAACATACTGCATGTAAATAACTTAAATAATTTATATTAATACATTTTAATAAAATTTTGTATTAACAATAATATGATTTTCTTAGTTGCCAAATGTTTTTCTATTTATAATTGTTATACAATTAAACGGATTATGGTAAAATTTTATTTCGGTAAAGAATAATATATTATTTAAAGGCTTTCTATAATTATTTAAATCTCTTTTATTATAAGTTTGAAATATATAAGTGAAATGTAGAACATCGAAAAATTTGAACTTCTTGTCTTCAACATCATTTTTTTATCTGGTGTGGGTGAGTAAGGTAGGATGTGACACACCCAGAGCAATGCTACAGCGAACATGTTCGAAAATGTCATGTTGTAATGGCAGTAGATTATACAGTAGCTATTTCTGACAATATAAAATAGTTATAGAACGTATTGTTTTAGGCAAACTCAGCAAGTGGAAGTGAATAGGTCAGTGTAAAGTTGCTTCCGGGTGTGTGCCGTCCACCTTACGTTTTGTGGTGCACTTGTAATGAGTATGAAATACGTTAGTAGATAGAAAATTAGATGCGAGTTTAGATTTAGGATTTATTCTTATATGGAAAGTTTTGAATTTCAGATTTTTACTATGTAATATATTGAATTCAATGTAAATTGTTTTTGTAAAGACTCAAATATGTTTGTCTTTTTATTTATCTACTATAAATAAATTTGAAACGTGTTAGTGAAATAAGTATAGTAACAGACAATATATGATGGCACTATTTAGCGTTGTATTTTAAATATTAATCGGTTTTCCGGACACTATCGATCCCCAATTAATCTGGATAATGGATGCTCTACTGTACTGACAATAAAAGTGATAGGGATTAATATTAGATCACTTGATGTGAAATGACTGTAACTAGATGTTTTCCATTAACAACTCAATCAGTTGGTAATAAATACTAATATAACATTAAATTGTTTTATTTTGATTATTTATCAATTAAATATATATCACATGTTCGATATAATTTCGTAACAGAGACTAATTAAACCAAATTCAACAATATATTGCTTCATAATTATTTGTGTAAATCGCACCCACTTTATGCTCTTTGTTATACTTTATCTTACGCTGGGTTAAAAGAAAAAACATGTTTTTGTATAGGTATTTGAGATAAGTAATTGTGTTTCATTCTTATCATCACTACTACGGTATAGTTTATTAATATTTTTGAAAATTTATTTAAATACTATATTTAAAGTAGATCAATTAAAAAAATATTAATTGTAATTTTGTAAAATACAAATTAATTAATATGACAAATTTTATTTTAAATCGTTAATTATTTTCAATAATTATGAATTGGTTATTTGTGTTAATAAATAATTGATATTTATATATTTGATTTTCAAAGTTAAATTACTAATTAATCTCTTAATCTTTCTTGAACGTCATTGTTGATAAAGAAGTATTTATTCAGATGTGAACTTTGACACTGTTATAAATTGTTCTTAATGTTTGATGAACGGTAGAGGGTTATTGAATTTCATTTTATACTGACAAAAACATGTGCAAATATTTACATTTACCTGTATTATTTCATATTTACTTCATTGTTTTCAGTAACATAGGTACTTCAGGTATGTAATTAGTTAGTAAATTTTATAATTTGAATTAATTTTTAATTACCTAGCTACCAAATTAAAAAATGAAGATACTTCAAGTGTAAATGAAAAAAAAATTAGCGAATATGTCTCGGTAATATTAGAACATTATAAACAAGAAGATCCTATAGGAATACCTGGGGCACCCGTACCTGATCCTTTAAATATACCACCTCTTTCACATTCATTTTCTGTAGGAAAAATGCATTTTGAAAATGTGGAATTATTTGGATTATCGAAATTTCGCATTGTTCATCTAAAAGCAGATTTAGCAGCGATGCAAGTCGATGCGGCCTTACAAATAGATGTCTTAAATGTTCTAGGAAATTATACATTAAGTACATGGGTATCAAAATCTCAAGGTCCATTTACGGTTGAATTAAGCGATGTTTATATTGAAGCTATAGCAAAATTAGAAATTCAACGGGGTGGACAATTAGAAGCACAAGAAATGAATATGGATATTACATTCAAAAATATTGCCATGAATTTTGAAAGACTCGGTTTTTTCGCGAATGTTTTTCAAGGAATGGTCAATACCGTAGGAGCTTTTATTTTTGACTCCATTAAACCATTTATACTTAGTGAAGTGAATACAAATATGAGAAATGATGTAAATAAGCAAGTTCGTATGATTCCACAGAAATTTCCCAATTCAATTTCGCCTTTTGATCAATTAATTGCGGAAGCTCGTCATAAAGTTCGGAATGCCGGCTATGATCCGTATAAATTACAAGATTATAACCATACAGTGGGTGTCTTTGAAACTAAAATGACTCATACCTGGTTAATGGGTCTTTCTTCATTTTATAGAATGGGAAATATGACTTTCACGGTTAAAAACAATACAATTCATTTAAGAATGGAAATTGGTACACAAAAATTAGTTGGAAAAACACATTGGGAAGTGTCAGTTATTGGTGGATTTATAGTTAATGCAGGTGTAACTTCATTTACTGTAGATTATTTGGCCGTAAGTGAATCAGATACATTTAAGGCGGAATATTATTTTATACCTATACAATTTTTAGGTTGAAATTGAACTTAGTCAGTCTATGAATACTCATAATCACCCACAGATGAAAGATTTGCAATTAGAACTCGGTAATATACAAGTAAGATGTGATGGAGCAGGTACTTTGGATTATGCAGTTGAGTTTGCCGTTAATATACTTCCTAATTTATTGCGTTATCAAATTTTGGATGCTATAGAAATACCAATTAAGAACAGAATTCAAGAATCACTCAATAACATTGATGTAGACAAAATCATTCACGACAACTTATCAAAACTTGACGACCAAGAAATTACTTCTTTAACAGGTTTTTTATAATACTAACATAAATCAAACTTTATAAAATTAGCAATTTTAATGCAGTTTCGGAAATTCCAGATATAGAAAATTCTAATTTTTTATCTAGAGCACTTCCAAGAGCAAAATCCAGCATTTCTCTAATCAATTTTTTAAAATATAAATTAACCTATTAACGTAATGACAGAATTTATATTCAATGAAATTTTCTATTAGTTTTATAATCCAAAAAGGTGCGTTATGAAACTTTATTTTCAACTATAAAACTAATACCTTATTTTTAATAAATATATAATCAAATTTAGTTTTAAAGTGTACAATATATATTTCAAACAAATTAAAAAAATTTAAATTAATTTATTGAATATCTTGAAACAGGAATGTACATTCAAGTTTTTAATATGTAACTGCATAAACAAAAAGTATTACATATCTGACATTTAAAAGAATAAATACATTGTATTGAAACATATGAAGTACATATTTATATACATAATATCAAACGATATAATAGTAAATGTTTTATAAAAAATAGGTAACAATAAATAATAAATTATTAATATAAATAACACTAGGCTTCTTTTATCACATCTTTATCATAGTCGCCTTTCAATCAATGTAAAAACACTGGTCAAATATATAAACTATCAAAATATACTAAGTAATAATAATCACATAGAAAACTAATTATACCACGTAAGAGTGATAAAAAATTCATTCAAAAATATATGTATATAATACAAATAAAATATTAATCAGATTCTTCGCTACTAGAAGTTTCTTGCATTGCCATAAACCAGCCATTGCGACTGGCATTTGGAGTCACAGCCCTAAAATTTTAACATATATTAGGTACTTAAATATAATCTTTAATATGTTCATTAAAGTGGAAAATGATATTTTCTATATTAACACTTTATGTAACAACTAAAAATCACACAAGACGCATGTTGATTTGAGTAACGAACTTTTCAAGTATGTCGATATCTAAATACATACCTTGGCTTTCTAATTTGAGTTGGCAGTGTTAACGATGTACGATAATATGGAACTTCTTCACTAATTTCTGGTCTTCTTTGTAAAGTCATCGTTTCATTAAAAACGTCCCCTTCTTCGTCTTCAAGATTTGTTATTTCAGACGATTTACAATTTTCGCATTCGCTTCTATATAATAAAAAAACAGTTATTTTATATCATATTTTTAAAGTACAATAATTATTTAGGCGTAATGAAAATTTATTAACAACTTTGTATTCATAATGTTTACCAAATATTTTACTAATTTCTATCAAATTATAAAATAATAAATAGGTCAACTTTTTCTTTTGTGAATGTTACTTATCCAAGTAATGTTTGTAAAAGACAAATTTGAGAATTACGAGTTCTTACAATGTGAGTAAATTGGTTCACATAATTAACAATATTCCTTACACAGATTAATTATTGAAAAATAATAAGTACGGTATTTTCCTTGCAGTTAAATGAAATAAAATGAACAAATTATTTGCAAAATTCTAAGATAAAAATTGAAATCAATATTTATTTATAAATAAATGGTCTTCATTGTTGATTAATGTAAAATTAGGTAAATGCAATAAAATTAATTAAGAAAATATTGTACGACAAACACTGCAGCATTACCTATAATCGTCTTCGTCTTGCGATGATAAATATTGATATGAAATAAAACTGCGTTCGTCATCCTTATTTTTTCCTTTATCTTCAACTTTGGATTCCAAAAAACCAACGTGAGACATAGAAGAAGACGATGATGATGCAGGTTCATTTTTTACCATTTTGTATGGTGACATTTCTCTGCTTAAATTCTCAGTTAAGTTAATTTGAGATTTTAACAAGTTTACTGATAACACAGTATCACGGTTACTTAATTGTTTTGGTAGTGATCTATGCAAGAGTGTGTTAGTTTCAAATTGTTTGAATACATTGCTTGGTATATATTCACTATTAGAACTTACTGATATAGTTAATTCTTTTAAATTTTTTGGCAGAGTTCGATGTAAAGGCATATCCATGGAATTTTTTAGAAAAGGTATATTTTTTATGTTAGTTTCTAACCTTTCGGCTAAATCTACTGCATTTAAATTTTTTATAATACCGCTTTCTGGTGGTATTATATTTTCCTTACTTTTACTTTCTTTTACATAAGATTGGTGTTTCGTTTGATATTCTGGCATAAATGGTATTGTCCTATGTGCAGTGTTCTCGTAACAAGGATTTATATTTTCGTAACATACTTCGTTTTTAGTTTCCTTATCTGTATGTGTTTTATCTAGTTTTCTAATATTATGCATTTCTCTCGATGCCGAATTTTTTATCATAACATTTTCATATTTCTGAGATTTTAAATTATTTTTATCTATATTTGATCGATTGCGATCGGTAAATATTTGCGATTTATGATTAATAACTTTTTGTTCTGAACTGGTATGTGAATTATCGCCTTTTCTATTAGTAATGATGTTTTCATATGATTTTGATTTTTTAGATGAAGTAGTTTTAAGTTCTTTTTCTTGTGTCGTTATTGTAACACAGTTGTTTTGTGTATCGACTTGCATAGAGTTTGTTAATGGTTTAATATTTTCTATTTTAATTAAAGGATGGGTATGTTGCGGATTTACAGTTTCTATAGTTATATTGGCATATTCTTGATTAATATTTGTTCTATTAGTTAAATGTTGATGTCTACATTGCATTGTAGTTGGTTGATGTTGATTTGATCTTATTTCATTCGATTGTGTACATACAGCAGGTGTATTAGTTATAATCGATTGACTAGTAATTACATTAGTGTCAATTTGAGAACATCTAATTGCTTCTTCGTATGGAGGTGGAGCTTCTCCCCTTGGAAAATAATTTTCTGGAGGTTTCCAAAGTGAGTAATGACCATTAGATTCTTCATAATGTAATTCAAGATCATTAGTACCCGATCCTAAATACCTGTAACATTTCAAACTGTCTTAGTATAGGTTTTAAATGTTTCAAATAAATTTTATTAAATATACTAAATAAAATGTTAATTTCATTGTTAGATAAAAATATTTAAAAAAAACTACATTACCCAATATTTCCGGGAAGATAACCTAGACTGCCTGTTATATATCCTATGCTATTTAAACTTCTTTGATCTTCATTCAGTTGTCTATTTTGCTGAACACGTAATTTATGTCTACGAAATCGATGAACAATAAAAAATAACAATGATATAGTTAAGATAATGAATACTGCACTAGCTATGAGTCTTAATGCTAAATCATAGGTATCCTTATATGTGTCGCTGGCCGTTAAAATATCGTCCAGGCATTTAAATTCGCAACATGAATTTCCACGTTGAAATGATTTGCAATTCTAGAACAAAAACAAATAAATCATCATCTAACGCATTAATTATAATAAGGTTATTTAATTAGAAATATATATATGTATATATATATATATGTATATATTATATATATATAATATATATATATATATATATATATATATATATATATATATATATATATATATATATGTAAGCAGATTTGTTTATACAACGTTTAGTATATAAAACATATTGAAGTAGACTAAAGAAATAAAGAAACCTAGTATTTTCGTTCATTTTCTTTTTATTGTGATCGTTTTGCACTTTAGTAAAAAATTTAGTAGCTTACTAAAAAGTCACGATTATCCTTAGCACTATAGTTAACACTCCTTAATAGCTTGTGAAAATTTGATACAAGTTCTTAATGCTTTACCAAACGTATTAAACTCTTAACGTGCAAAAACTAACGGGTAAAATAAAATTATAATTACTTGTGGCTGTGAACAGAGAACAGATTTACACCACTTAGGACCGCCTTTGTCACAAATACACAAAGTACAGCTATTTGGTCCAGGAACATAATGTAATCCTTGCGATATAATTTGTGAATGTATGTCAACACAATGGCCAGTTGTACCTAGAACAAGAATATACTATTCTTACAACCTGTTAATCAAAACCTAACCATAAGTAGGTAAACAAAAATGACAAGCACACTCACCCAGTATTTTATTTAAACATATTCCACCAAAAATCATTACTTTAAACCACATATTCGCATTTTTTTATAATTTATTCTATAAACCTTAAAATACATTACACATAAATAAGCCACTTTGGCATTTTGTTTATTGATTTTCTAAACATAAGATAACTAGGGTGTTAAACCTATACACATTAAATTACTGAATTTGACGTAGGCTTTAAGCAATGGGAAAGGTCACCAACCACATACACTGGCCAACCTGACGACGAGTTATAGGAAAAAAAAGGGAACATATAATAGGGTTCCCTAATAAGAAAGCGAAGAAAAAACGAGTAGGAACGTTCGTCCGAAAGCCCGTTCGCCCGAAAGTTAGGTTATCTTTCAGAGATTCTCAAACAGTGTGTTTCGGACGACATCACCTACTTCAATCGAATAAGAAAATATAGGCAACTAAACATACATACAAATTTTTTCCTGTTTGAATTTCAATTTAAGGGGATACCAGCGCACACAATAATCTTATTTTTGCAATAATTCTTAATTCCTGTAACTAAACTAAGTCAAATTATATATCAAATTGTTCGTATTTACATGCGCCAGGGTGCTGATCGGTTTATAATAGCGATAAACTATAAATAAAAGTTTGTCCATAGAAAAACTAGTAATATGGAAATTATATTTCAATTTTTGCTAGTTAAATGATGTCTGATAATTATAAAACTTTATACACTTATAAAAAAAAGTAAGATGGAGGGTGCCGAATGATTAGTTTTTTGTATAATTCATTAATTTTTTGGTAACTACTGTTTAAAGAAAACGTTCATTATTTCACAAATAAAAATTATTTACAACTCCAATATTGCTGTATACGATAGGCAATGCTTAGATTAATCAATAGTAAAAAAATAATGTACCTAATTTGATGCTAACTGCGTTTTTTTCGATATAGAAATATCGTTATTTTGTGTATTTATCGGTATTTAGTTCAGTACTATTCGAAAAGATGGCAGTCTTACAAGACAGGCGTATTCTTTTCAGAAGGCGTAAAATTGAAAGAGAAGTGGTAAATTCTAAATTTAGATCAAGATCTGTAAACTATATCTATCGTGTAGCGAAGTAATTGACAGCGAAAATTTATTTAAAAACTATTTAAACAGGATAATTGATACGAATACTTATACTACCTATATTTATGTATACCTATTATAAATAAATAAATAAAATAAATAATTTGAATAAATTATAAATAAATCAAATAAATTATAAATTAATAAATGCATAATAAATTCTGTTGATTGCGTTGATACTATGTTTTTACTCGTGTTTTTATACAATTATTAAAATTTAAAAGCCTGCGTAAATAATGTAAAATGAAATTCACGTTGGATTTTTCTAATTATATTAATTATTTATATGCAGTGTTCAATTCCTGATAATTTGAAGGTATTTTGGAATTATGTACATTCCCTTAGAAGCGCTAATAAATATCCTGATGTGTGTTATCTACGTGATGAATTTGACAAATTTGGAGCTGAGTGTGAATTTTATTTTCTAGGCATTTTTTTGCGTTGTTTGATAGTGTGGAATTAGACCTTTTTTAATTGCAATTTAATCATTTCATTGATTTTCTTCTTGCATGATCGAAGTTGATGTCGTTTACAATGCATTATACAGTCTTGATGTTTCTAAAGGTACAGGACTATGATGGATAACCAGCGATACTTTCGCGGTACGTCTTTAGCGCATATTATTGCTGAACCTGTTTCTTATATTTTTAACTCATCGTTAAATACTGGTGTTTCCTAATTTTTGAAAAAATCTTATTTTATTCTATTATTTAAATCTGGAGATAGAAAGAATGTTGAAAATGATAGACCTATATCAAAATTATCTATTTTACCTAAGATTTTTGAAAAATCGTGTTGTCAAAATTGATATACTTCATCGAACCACTGATTTCTCAAGCGCAGAATGGTTTTATAAGAAGGCCTTCGGTAATACAAATCTTTTAATTGATAAGAATGACATTTTTAATAATCTTGAAAGTGACAATCTTCAAGTTGATGCCATTTATGCTGATCTAAGTAAAACGTTTGACAAGTAAATTTTCAGTAATGAAACGCGAACTTCTGGAGTTTCATGGATATTTTCTTGCGTGGCTTGGATCTTACTAATAGAATTTTAATAGTTAAAATTGATAATTATTACTCCAACGACTCCAGCGACTTTGTTGCTACCTCCGGTGTTCCGGAGGACTCTCTCCGGGGTTCGTTACGTTTTCTAATTTTTTTCAATGATATTAATATATTAATGTTTGTAGATGACTTAAAACTATTTAAAACCATGAATTCCTTAGAACCTTAGAATTTGCTGTTGTATTTTTAAATTATGTATTCCTAGGGATCATATTAATTATGTTCTACTTCGCAACTACCGTAAATTATTACCTTGTGTCAACAGAAGAATGGGGCTGGACTTATTATTCGATTTAATGAAAGGTAACGTTGATTGTTCTCATCTTCAGAGTTCGGATGGTTTTCGCGTTCCTATTGCAACTATATCGGTTGCGTTATTCTATATTAGTGAGTATAAAAGACACTATACATTGAACTCATTTCTACCCAGGGCCTTACAATTATACAACAAATACTGTTTCGCTTTGGACATATTTTATATGACCAGAACTACTTTAAAGTGTTTTGGTTGATATATTTACAATTATTTGATATTTTTGTTTTCCATTAAGAAATGTTTATTTAAAATAATACTATAGCTACATTATAGGTATGGCCTATCCAAACCTACATGCAACTTAGATCATCAACAAAAAGTTACTAGATTGTTTATTTATAATTCGGTTTAAAGTTTGGAAAGTGACATATTCTATAGATGATTTACCTGCGCACATATTAGATAGTATCAAGAAAAACTACAATTTATTAGAACTGTAAAAATACGAGGTACAAAGTGACAGCACTGTGTGAAACGTCATCATCTAGTAACCTTGTATCGATGACGTGACATCATATAGGTTTTGATAAGCTATAATATGTAAGTAATTTAAACATTGTTTTTATTTCGTACATTCATTTGTAAGAAATAACTGTACATAGGCACCTTTTTAAATATTTTAGTAGAAATAGGTACATAATTTTTGTTAATAGGTATTGTATATAATAGGTATTAGTCATGTCAATATTGTTAAAGTTAGTAAAATACTTGCATATTTATTTCATTTTGTTCTTATGTTTAATAGACTATTATATCAAACAATTGACTCGTATTAAATAATACGAACAGGGTTAGAAAATAACGTAAATTAAATGCATTAAACAATAAAAACTTTTAAATAAAGAGTTTCAATGACAATGTAAAATAAAATGCGACGACAAAAGTATTTATCACATCAACTATAAACCAAAACACTATAAATAATAATAAATAGAGCTTCTCATATGGAAAGAACTTTTTTAAACGAAATGTATTTATAGATATAAATAAATAGAATAAAAAGGAATTCGCTAAGTAAGCTGCGGTAGTATCTAAACGTTACCCGTTTCGTTATAAGAAAATATCTGTAAAAAGATCTTCTATCATTCTCGGCGCGTCGAAATCGCACAAGTATTTTGAAATATTATCCTAAAATGGGATAAATAATATTCTATTGGTTCACTACACAAGAAGGCGGTGACGATGAAAAAACTAACTAATTATTTGCACGGCCTTCTTGTAATATTTGTTGCCTATTTTCAATATTTCTATAACGAGATTTGTAGTTTAAACGACCGCTGGTATCCCCTTAAACGACCGCTGGTATCCCCTTAAAGTGAATAATAAATGATAAAATGAAGGAGCAAAACATTTTTATATAATTACTACTCACTGTTTAATACAGATGAAATTTATTACTAGTTATTTTTAATAGAAATTATTAATTTGAACTGAAGTTTAAAATTTACTTTTATTAAATTTAATTTATTATTACTAATTTTGTTATCATTGTAAAAAATATTTAGTTATCATTTTAAAAAACCTAATTAGTATTATACACATAAACACATTTAAATATGAAAGTCACTTCTATATTATAATTTTTTAGCAAAATCACAAATATTATAGATTAAATAATAAGTATAAAGGTATTTGCAGTAAATAATGTAAATATTAAAAATTATATGTAATGTGATAGACATTTTTTACCAATTAGTAAATCTATTTTTTATTAAAGTAGATGTTTATGATAAATATAAGCATATTGGATTGTTAGAATTAAATCATACCTTGAAAAGAAAAAAGAATAATATAAAATCACAACTTGTATCAAAAAGTATGATTACCTACTTATTACGCTTATAATTTTATTTGTTGGTATCAAAGGTTTTTTACTTATTTATTATCAAAGATCAGATAAACAGTTTAATAAAACGGGAATTTTAAGGGATTAATCTGTAAAAATATTGAAATTTAAGGTGGTTACGTTAATTATTTGTTTTAATAATAATGTTACGGGTTTTTTGTTGGGTTGTTGTTTAATGAAAAGTCGTTATAAGGACAATAATTTGGAACTTTATTCATGCTAAATCGGTACATGCAAAATAAAATCGGAATTCACCACGTTCGAGGGGAACGATGACACCGCGCGGAGGGGCGATCGTTGCAGCGTCGAACCGTGTGTCTTTTTCTTCTACTTTGTAAGGGCCGCTTGCACCCTCGCCCCTCCTGGTTGCAGGGGGTAGTGGGGCGTTACAATAATAATATATGTTGTTACGTTTTTTATCATAGAAAGCTATTGTTGACAATTTTAAAGAGGTCCCTATCTTAATTGGGGATTACTTGAAAACTCCTTTTTTGAGTTTTTTTAAACCAGAAAATTTAAGATTTAAGACGATTAAAAATTTTCGAGAAATCTCGAAAAAAGCTATGTTTTTGGTAAAATTTTGACCGAACCTAAAACGTACAGAATAGGTCTGGAATTACTTGAAAACTCGTTTTTCGAGTTTTTTTAAAACGAGAAATAAACTACACACGTCTCCAACGATTTAAAATTTTTGAGAAATCTCGAAAAAACCCTTATTATAGTTCACCGTTTTTGGCAAAATTTTGACCGAACCGAATGATATTTGATACTTGATCTAAAATTTTGTTCTTCATTTCTCCCGAATTTCCACAGTTTTTTACGTGAGAACTTGGTTCAGAGATTGCCGTGTTTTTAAATTTGGAAAGTAAAAAATGTAATTCTTTATATTCATCACCAAAATTATTTTTATAAAGCAGATGGTATTTTCCTCTTTCTACTTTTATTGAACATAATTTTTTTAAAAGAGGTCGGTCGTTTTTTAGTTTTTGTAACTGATAAGTAATTAGAAGTAAAATTTTTTTAATTTTTAAAATCGGTATGTTGTATGAATCGGCTTCTTCTAAATTATTATATATAAAAATAAGTACTTAGAAAAACGTCGTACATGAAGAAAAATAATCAAACTGATTTAACATAAGTAGGTGCTTAACTATATTAATTAATGTTTAATATTAATAATATAATACCTAATAAAAATGCCGTTTGTACGGCCTATCCAAACCAATATGCAATACACGTCATCAATAAAAAGTTACTATTGTAGATTGTTTATTTGTAATTCGGTTTAAAGTTTGAAAAGTGACATATGATTTATTTGCGCACATATTAGATGGTATAAAGAAAGACTAAAATTTATTAGAACTGTAGAAATACGAGGTACGAGGTGACAGCACTGTGTGAAACGTCATCATCTAGTAACCTTTTATTGATGACGTGTGCTGCTTATATGTTTGGATAAAGTGTAGTGACATGCAAAAGCAAAACACTAAGGTAACTTAATGTAAAAGGCGTATGTAACCCACCGAACGAGACCCCCACCTTGGTTCAGGCCAACGTCCATTTCGATGTAAGGATCGTACAGATACTATTCTTAATTTCAACGAATTGATTCGGACGAACGTCCCCTACTTCTGTTCAACTGCAACAAAACTCACATGCTGTTAGTTAAGATGCATAACCAAGGTTGCGGATGAACGGGTCTATCTTTCGGTTGTACGGGCGTATCTAGCATGGGGATAAGTACCGCTGTATATATGACCTTGGTTCGGGCGAGTGGGCTTTCGGGCGAACGTCCCTTTTCGGTTTAGTTGGACTTGTGATGGTGATGGCGCTTGCATCGGAAAACCATAGACCTACAATTTTGGAATTATTACTCGTGTTACTAGATGGAGTTCCCGATGCAACTATAGATCTTTTACGGATAGTTGGAACTCGTGTTCGTCTTCTTGTCAAGTTTGCTAATGTCCGTACTTATATTTGATACTTCGCACGTACTCACACTTGAGCAATGCTTAGATCCATATTTACATAAGAAATCTGTATCTAAAAGCACGAGTACGTGCGAAGTATCGACTTACAAGTACAAGAGAGGTATAATGTTGGTGACCGTTACATATATAATTCCTAACTGCTGAAGCTCAACGACTGTATACATATAGAAATTTTGTGCCAGTGGCAATTATGTCTTATATTACGTCCGAGTGTCCTCGGCAAGTCGATCTAGCTATTTTGATTCTTCTCGCCTTTTCTGAAAACGGAACTGAAACTTCTAGTGTTCGTTATCATAATTATTAAAATTTATCTACACTTCGTGACTTCATTTGCCTATTGTTAGCTGTTATCTTCCCTTAAAAAGCTAGAAATAAAATTTAATTATTTAACCTAAAATTTTTTACGTCAAATTCTTAATCATTGCGGTGTCAAGTTCATTTTGAAGTGTTAAGAGTAATTTCCCACTACTAATTTTGTCATAAAGTTAAGCGTTTTAATAGTGAATTAACTAATCCAAAAATGTATCCTGTAAGTATGTTTATCTCTAAGTTAGTTTAGTCTACCATAAATATAATTTCAATTTTGCAATGATTGTTTACACAATTTACCCAATTTCTGTATTGTTAAAATTTAAAAAATAATTAAACTACAAAGCGTCTTTAAATTATTACAACAAATTATTGTTTACAGAATAACGGACAGGGTTACGGAGGTCCAGTTCCAACTAGTACAAATCCAGAAATACAGCAGTGGTTCACAGCTGTAGATAAAGACAGATCAGGAAAAATTAATGCTAAAGAATTACAAGGTGCTCTCATTAATGGTCAAGGAAAAAATTTTTCTGATGTAGCATGTCAGTTGATGATCGGAATGTTTGATAAAGATAAAAGTGGATTAATTGATGTTAACGAATTTGAACAGTTGTATACTTATATTAATCAATGGTTGTCTGTATTTCGAATATACGATCGTGATCAGTCAGGTCATATCGAAGAGCAGGAACTAGCACAGGGTATACATTTAAATATTTTATAATTGTTTTTAATTAATATCTAACTTTTATTTCAGCTTTGCAACAAATGGGTTTTCGGTTTTCTCCCGAATTTATTACACTCCTCATTGCAAAAAGTGATTTTCAATATCATAAAAAAATGTCGGTTGATCAATTTATTGTAATTTGTGTTCAAATTCAACGTTTCACAGAAGCCTTTCGTGCACGAGATCAAGAAATGCAAGGGACGATTACAATAGGTTTTGAAGAGTTCTTAAGAGTAGCCTTAGAATGCTCAGTTTAATAAGAGAAGCCTATTTCGATAGTTTACTATGTTGTGAATTATAAAAAGTATATGCCCTAAAGTTAATTTTTGTAAATATTAATTATTATTTATATTGTTGCTATCGTATTTTTTGATGTTTAAAATAAACCGCAATCGTATAAAAGGCAGCTTCATCTGAAGGAAAATTTTGAAGATAAAAGTATTTTCGTAGAGTTTATACATAAAAAATATTTTACACTGTTTCAACAAATAGAGTGTGTTCTATATTCTCTTTATTGTATTAAAAATTATTTGTCGCTATAAAAATATTACTTTCAAACGTACAGTTGTTTGCAAAACTCATGCTGCTGCTTAAATCAATCTGCGAGTAATTTCATTGCATGAGGTTAATGTGCTCATGTGCAGGGTTATACTTACCAAAAATAATTGATAATAAGCGAAACGTATACATATTTGTATACGTAATTTTATATCGCAAGACTATTGGCAGAATACCTTAGACAATGGATATGAGTTTTACAAATAACTACTACAATTGTTATTCAGTTATTTGAATATGTATGCATAGTAGAGCATCGATTAATTGGGGATCAATAATGTCCAGATAATCGATTAATACTTAAAATATAATGCTAAATTGAACCATCACATATTTTCTGTTGCTATATAGATTTCACTAACACGTTTCAAATTTATTCTTAGCAGGTAAATAAAAATACAAGTATATTTTTCACAGTCATTATACAAAAAAAATTATATTGAATTCGATATATATGAACAATATTATGTAATAAAAATCTGAAATTTATTATTCAAAACTTTCCAGATAATCGATGCTCTACTGTACTTATAGTAATTTGTTACACATCTCTGGTAATATCAAACATATGGTCGATATATTAAAACTACACTTGTTGTTACCTGAAAAATATTAAATATATTAATATTAAAAATATTATTTAATATTAATATTAAATATTTTGAAGGTATTCACACTGAAATATCAAATTTTTAAATTTAAAATCCGTTTATATGGAGTACATAGTTTTGATTGTATTTGTTCTAATAAAAGAATTATTTCTATCTATTTCTTATGTAAAATTGTGACCAATTTTTCGCATTCCGATTGTAATTTATAGACTTGTTTATATAGGGTAAGTCGTTCAATTTTTTATAGCTACTTAATAAGTTACTATTTAATTAAATTGAGCATGCAAACGATATGGCCTTAAATAACATAAATTTAATGTTATTTTGAAATGTAATTATTATAGCTTTGTAGATATGTATTATATATTTAATATTCAGTATTGCTTATAAAAAATGCAGTTTTTGTAAATAAATGTACTACAGTAAACATTTGTTTAAATCAATATATCATATATAAAATATATTGACTTTCAATATTATCACTGGGTAATACTTATTTCTATATAGGAGTAGGACATAAGCTCTAATTTCTCTAAATATGGGTCGAAAGTTTTCATTTGTTTCATTAACACAAATTATAATATTTTTATATATTTGTTAGTAGAGCATTCACAAACATCTATATTAAGTATATACGAACAAAGTCGTTATACGAGTCCAATAACTGTCCCCACAATTATTAAGTTCCTTAATTATTTTTAACATATACAAATGAATAAAAAGTCGCATGCGTCTAAAAGATGCACCTATTGTCCGTGTGAGTTGCGCTTTACTATTGTTAGAAGGCCACGTTTTATCACACGACAATTTTGTTTGTAATGCAAGTAATAAAGTAATTGTTGGGGGGGCGCAGTGGCTTGGGGAGCTATCACTCTGCTAGGTCACCACGACTGCAGGTTCGAATCCCGCTGCAACCATAGATGTTTGTGAATGTTCTACTAACAAATATATAAAAATATTACTACAACAATTTGTGACTATGAACCATGTTCATGGTTAAAAAAAGTGACTGTTTTGTTTATGAACACATATGTAATTTAAATAACAATTTATTGGAACAGATATATACACACACACACACAACACAGCACGACGCATATGCCGAATATAACACACACACACACACACACACACACACACCCACACAGTTGCAATGCAATACAATACAATACAATACAATACAATACAATATACAATTCTTTGGCCAAATTAATATTCTTATTTTTAAAAATTATGGCAATAAGCTTATTAATATAAACTTGGAACAACTAACTCCATATATTTCAGCTCTGGTTGGAGCTATCTTCAGTGATTAATATATAAAAGATGAAAATAATTAACAATTATTTTTAAGTAAAATTACAAGTTACGAGGTTCCTTTGAAAGTTCAATGATTTAAATATGAACTTCAATTATTTATAATAATATTCGTTTGACACGTTGTTTGCCGCATAATAATAACGATAATGGATGTTGAGAAAAAAAAACATTTTTATAGATGGTTAATCTGATTCACTATGAAAACAGACGCTAATAAGAAAGAATATAAAATGTTTAAATCAAGATTAATATTATATCGACAAGTAATTATTAAATAACAAATATCGCCAGGTAAACTAAAATAAGTGATCATGTATATCTATATGTTCACAAACAATTCCGATACAAAATTCTACAAAAAGTAAATATTATTTTTGATGTAGTTTTGAAACTCACAGCAGTAAGGGTACGAGAGTCGAGATGGTGATAACCAGCAATTGTATACCCTGCACTTTCCGACCTTTAATTATTATCGGAAAATTTCTAGGAGTACCAAATATCTCGGTTAAATGCAAATATATAACGTGAACGCAGTAACGGTATCATATAATAAATATTACACGTTATTAAGTAGTGTCTGGGCATTTTTTCTTTTCATCCATGGTTTATATTACACGTATTCCATGGTGGTCGCTTTTAATGGACAAGGTACAATTTTAACGTTGATTACAATTTTCACGCATTGTATTTTATCTGTTAAATCTGCCATAACCATACTAGTAATAACGTGTTACATGAAAACGTTTCGAGACGGATTCGTGTGTTTTCAGTTATTAATCGAAAAATGGTACGACACTTATGGGGAACTCGTTTTATAAAAAGATACTGTAAAGAAATTCCATACACGTACCCTTATTCTATCGGTAATCTTAGTTTTTTACTTAGTTGGTTATATCATATATCTAATTGTTGTGACATACATTAATTGGTATGTATGGATATTGAGAATTTCATGAGCATTATTTCTACTTATGTAGACGCGATGGCAATGATCGGACAATTCATGGTAATTAATTGTCTTAAAAGTGCTTTTAAGGAATCATCTCGAAACGAGTCTTTCGGAAGCCAAATTTCTTGACGAAATATCGATTTTAAATATGAGTGTTCCAATTTTGGAGAATTTCTCAGTAGTTACATTGGCGCGTACAGAAAAATCTACACCGCTATGGTACTTTTTATGAAGGAGTTGGCTAGATTCTGCAGTCCTCTACACGTAATATGATTTCTGATTGCGGAAGTGCTAACGGTGGGTAATTGTTTTTCCATTGAAATGTGCGTACTATTTGAGAAACATTTTGACTTCATAAAACCGGGCTATATTGAATCAATCGTGTAACATTTTGTTTCATCTATGACATTGATATATATGTTATAGGAATGTGACAATTTAGAAACAGTGGTAAGTTATAACGATTTTATTAACATAGTTTTACAAAATTTTGTTAAATTCGATTTAAACAAAGACTAAAGTATTAGAGTAATAAAAAATGATTGATGTAAATATAATATGAGACATTTGTTTTGATTTTTTTTATCACCCTAATTTCGTGACTGGAAAAATCTGAACGGTGTTGTAATTTTGGATGGTCCAAAGTACGGGACAGCCAAAAAGGCCGATGAACCTGGCGATAGTGCATCCACTTCTCCATATAATAAAAGAATTAATAATAACAATGAAAAATTTACATTTTTAATTCCCATAAAAATTTCTTATAGAAGAAGACACAATTTGTTAAAATCTGGTAAAAAATTAAATTCTTTTCACTACAAAAATCGATTTTTGTTACAATCGCGTATTGTTTATGGTTTCACACCTGTAAAATTGGCATTTTGTGACTCAAGATTTATTTTAATTTTTTTATGATCTCGGGATCGCTGCCCATTGATCACAGACTTTTACTTATATATGTGTTTTATATATATGGTTAGTATAGGTTATTCTTAATTAACATTCGCAAACGTCCAGGTTCCAGCGGGATTCGAACCCGCAGCCGTCGCGGCGCTAGAAGGCCAGTCAAGTAACTAACTCTTTGCGCCACCACGGCTCTATGATAAGATAGTTTAGCAAAAATATCGCATAGGTAATTCAAATAACTTTCTTATTTTTCGTATTGTTAGAAGGTCACGTTTTATCACAACAGTTTTGTCTGTAATGCAAAATTAATAAAATCAATGTTTCGTCAATGAACAGTGACACATATCAAGAAACGTAGTTTTTCAGGAGTTACACTTTAAATAAATGAAAGAAAATATTAGAAATAAATGTTTTTATAAATCCACATATTAACAATCAATTTCTTGTGCTTAAGACTTTTATACTAATATGACATTTTTAGATGATATTCCACACAATCATAAAAAACTACTAAATTTTCAGATGTGTCACTGTTCTTTCGAATGAACGATATAATTTAAATACAATTTTTTTCGAACAAATATATAATATATATTTTTCGAGATAATGATGTATTTGTTATTATTGTGCCTTGATATATTAAATATTTATATATATCTATATGTATTTATACTAGGACTTCGTCAGTATATTTTTAGGTAAAATATTTGTTACTAGGTCGATGTCAAATAATAACGATACATATTGAAAGTTACGAGTTTTTTAAAACCAATGGGTTATATGTGAATTTTATAATTATAATATTTATTTACAGTAATATTTGCTAGGTTGTTTGTCACATAAGAATAATGATAATAGATGTTGAGAAAAAAATAATCAATCACATTCATTATGAAAACAGACATTAATAAGAAAGAATATAAAATTTTTAGATCAAGATTAATATCGACTGCGTTTTGGCAGAAGGTCGTAACCCACATATTTGCGAAAATAAGTTATTCTGACTATCATATGCAGCAAGGGCAAAGGCGTCATCTGTTAAAATCTGGTAACAATATTCCGAGTTTTTCCACCGGAACAATCGATTTGTATTTCCGTGGAACGTATCTGTTTATACTTATAGTTACACGACGACACAAAATGTGCTCTGCTGTAAAATTTACTTTTTGTGGGTTACGTTCTTCTGCAAAAACACTGTCGAATTATACTATCGATAAGTAATAATATAACAATATAGTAGTTAACAAGTAGTTATATAACAATAATCGTCAGCAAAACTAAAATAAAAGATAATGTATACCTATCTATATAACTATACGATCATCCATGATATGTTCCAATACACGTCATCAATAATAAGTTCTCGTATTTTTACAGTTTTAATAAATTGTAATCTTTTTTTATACTATCTAATATGTGTGCAGGTAAATCATCGATCGAATATGTCGCTTTATAAACATATAACGTAATTACAAATATACAATTTAGTAACTTTTTATTGACGACGTGCATTGTAACCTATCTTGGATACCGAATATATTTATCTACCTATTATTTACATTTTTTAGTTATTTTATTAAGTCAACACAACACAGTAATTACTAGACAAACAATTCCGAATACAAATTTCAATAAAACATAAATATTATTCTTGATGTAGTTTTGAAACTCACAGCAGTAATGACGCGAGAGTCGAGATGGTGATAACCAGCAATTGTATACCCTGCGCTTTCGGGCCTTTCCTCATTCTCGGAAAAATTATAGGATTTCCAAGTATCTCGATTGAATGCAAACATATAAATAACGTGAACGAATTAATAGTAACGTATAATAAATATTATACGTTATTAAGTAGTGTCTGGGCATTTTTTTTTTTCATCGATGGTTTATATTACGCGCATTCCATGGTGGTCGCTTTTAATGGACAAGGCACAATTTTAATGTTGATTACAATTTTCACGCATTGTATTTTATCTCTTAAATCTGCCATAACCATACTAGTAATCACGTGTTACGTGAAAACGTTTCGAGACGGATTCGTGTGTTTTCAGTTATTAATCGAAAAATGGTACGACGCTTATGGAGAACTCGTTTTAGAGAAAGATACTGTAAATAAATTCCAAACACGTACCCTTATTCTATCGTTAACCTTAATTTTTTATTTAGTTGGTTATATCATATATCTAATTATTGTGACATACATTAATGGATATGTAACTATTCAGAATTTTATGAGCATTATTTCTGCCTACGTAGACGCCATAATTATGATCGGGCATATCATGGTGATTAATTGTCTTAAAATTGCTTTGAAGGAATGCCAAAAAAATTTAAGGAATCGTCTCGAAACGCGTCTTTCGGAAACCAAAAGTCGTCTTGACGAAATATCGATTTTAAATATGAGTGTCCCACCAGAAGTGGGTTCTAATTTTGGAGACTTTCTCAGCAATTACATTGGCGCGTACAGAAAAATCTACACCGCCATGGTACTAATTTTGAAGGAGTTTGCTAGGTTCGGCAGTCCTCTACACGTAATGTGGTTACTGATTGGGGAAATGCTATTGGTGGTTAATTGTTTTTCCATTGTAATGTGTATACTATTTGATAAAAATTTTGACTTCATAAAACCGGGCTATATTGAATCAATCGTACAACTTTTTGTTTCATCTACAACATTGACGTATCTGTTATATGAATGTGAAAATTTAGAAACAGTGGTAAGTTAAAACGATTTTATTAACATAGTTTTACAAAATTTTGTTAAATTCGACGTAAACAAAGACTAAAGTATTAGAGTAATAAAAATGCATTTATGTAAATATAATATAAGACATTTTGATTTTTTTATCACCCGTTATAATCGTATCTAATATTAACATATTCTGCTTTTCATAGAAAGTGCAATGCCTAGTAAATACAGTAATACAGACTAGTAATGCAGGGTGATCTATAATAGGTGTAAAAATTTTGGTACCTTATGGTTTCGGTCACGGCCGACATTTTTTCACATGCAAATAAAAAGTGTTGTATCTAAGTGTGTTTTAATATTGAAGGTAAGATATTTTATGGACTTAAAGTAAATAGTTCATAGGTTTAAAGATGATTAATATTAAACGCAAATAACTATTTTATTTTCGATTATGTTGATATGAATTAAAAAAAATAAAAGTCTCCTATTGTGGAATAGCCGTTAAACCCTAATGTGAAATATTCCACATTAGGAAATTGATTTTAAAATTCAACGTTTTTGCAAAGGCTTTTCATTTGTTTCAGGAAAATGCCCTTAAAAAATATTCAAGAGCGTTAGTGAAAGGAATGTGTGTGAACTTTTTGGGCAAGCTTATTTAAAGATACAATCGGCAGAACGAGCCGTCAACGGATTTGCAACCACATGGATTTATCCTACGAACAGAAATATTTTCAAAGAAGAGGATTTTCTAGCTCCTGAACACCATGAAGAGGTTTGTAATTTTGCTTCAACAGCCAATAATCCTACCTCACAGCCAATATTCATCGCCGCAGAAAAAGAAAATGAAAACCAAAATATTAGTGTGTCATTGACTGTTAGTCGAGAAGATATTACATCAATGCCCATTATAAAGAAAAAAGTAGGTACTCGAGGAAAAAAACTAGGAAAAGCCAAACTACTAACTTCGGCGTCCAATAAGGAAGAGCTTGAGTAATCTATAAAAATAAAAGACGCAAAAGCAGCAACTAAAAAAAAGGACAGTTAAAACATTTCTTTTTTGAAAATCCATTTTGTAGTTCAGCTCAGGAATATAAGAAATGTTTCGAAGAAACGTCTAACTAAACGTAAAAAAAAGATTCGTCTTCAACAAGTGAGAAATCTTCTGCATCGATAATTTCTATGCAGAATTCTTCAGATGATGAAGAAGTATTTTCAAAACAGGGACTGTATTACTCTTTAAATAAATTTTAAATTTCAATTACGTTACTTTCTTTAAAAAAAATACGTTTCTTAATTAAAATTTTATAATGAATATTATTTTACACTAGGGATATAGGTATTTCACATTGGGAAACCTTTTTTTAAAATCGAAAAAAGATTTCTTTTTTATTCTCAATTTATTTTTGCCATTTTACTAGATAATATATTTTTGTAACATGAACCCTATATCCTAACATACGTATATATAAAAATATATACGTTTATATAAAAAATTTAAAATCAATGTTGAATTTTTCAATTTTTTTCTAATTAATCTTTAAATCTGTTGTAATTCTGTAAATAAAACACGTAACACATAGGACCTTTATTTATATTAAGTTTTTTCTTTAAATAACCTCCCGAAGAAGGTGCCAATATTTTTTAAACCTATTATAGATCACCCTGTATTTTAATAGTTTTTATGGATGTAGGTGTATCTAGGACAATTCAGTGTCGTCAGTTCATCGCGGCCGTTTCATCGACGGGGCTATTTATCGTCGGCTATTTCATCGTCAAAAATTCTATCCTCGACTATTTTATCGCCATTTGGAACAAACGAGTAGATACTATTATTAGATACTATTAGTAGATACTATTATTTATTATATCTATAAACATGTATAACATTGGTAATTTAATTCAAAATTCTATTGCAACAAAAGATTTTATTCGGATACTGGTAACTTACCTAAACTGACCTCATCTACATTAACATTTTCATTGCACTTATAATAATATATGTAATAAGATAATCGACGATCAAACGGCCAACGGTGAAACGGTCGACGGTGAATTGTTCTCTTCGATGAATCGGTGGCAATGAAATGGCCGCGATGAGCTAGCGATGATGGATTGTCCCATTATGAGTTTTTAGGTGATACGTCGGGTACATATACTAAAATGTTAAAAGATTAAAATTTTATGATCATTAAAAAACTCTAAATCCGTCACATTCAGTAATGAATTGTATATCCTCTTATGCTAATGTATTCCCTTATTCTGCAAGGCACGCACTTCTTATGAGATCATCGATGTCTTCCTGCGGTTCGGAGTCCCAAGCAATTTGAATCTCATTATTAAGGCGTTGTAAATCCATAGGGAAAACAGATAATTTACTCAAGTTTCTGCCTGCAGACCCATTCCCGTTTTTCGCAACTCTATTATTCGTCCTTTTTCAGATTCATTTAATTAGCTAATGAAAATTATTGCAACTATGTTCACGAGCAATTGCAAAATAACGTCTCACGGGCAATAACAACACTATATTTAAATTGTTAACAGCAAAAGTGTTAATAAAAAGTAACGATTATATCTAGAAAACCTTTAAAAATTACCAGATTCTTTTTCTAATCATCGTCAAATTTTAATCATTTTATACTCTATATGTACACAACTTGTCACCTAAAGATTATTATGTGTGTGTGAGTGTGTATTTATATTTAATTTCAGACCATGGAACTGAAATCATATTTATATAAATATCCCATAAGTAAGATGAGCACGTCCGTAGCGGATCAGGTATGTTTAACGAGTGCAATTGAACCGTTTTAAATTTAGAAAAATTATATTAATTTATATATTATAGGTGGAAATGTTACTAAAAACATTGAATATTTACAAACCCATACTAGTGGCTTCAGACATGTTCAAAATAGGAATTCAACTACTTCCATCTGTACGGTATATTTAAAATTTTAATTTAAAAATCTAATTTAAATGATTTTAGTTTATTGGAACAGTTGTTACTTACGCATTGGTAGTTCTTCAGTACTACCTTTATTGGTCGCAGGCATCTTAGTTTGTGCATAAATGTAGACATATTATTATTGTGTGTAGTTTGATGCAGTTCACAACATATGGTATTGCAATATTCTCAAATTCTCAAAGCAACGTATATTTGTATATTAATTGAAATTCACTTTGTCTTTTTATAACACTTTATACGTTTATAACTTGATGATCTATTGTACTTAATATTATTTAAGTATGTAGATACTTACACACCTATGCAATTTATTAAATTATTGGAAATTGTAGTTTTTGTTTATCATTTAGTCTTTTAGAGTGTAACAATTCTAAATTGTTACATTGTTACATGCTACAGTTGTTGAACATTATACATTATAAATTGAATTGATTTCGAGAAAAGTAAAAATAAAGTACTAATTGCGCTATTAATAATTTTAAATTATATTTTAAAAACTCAAATGATAGATAATTTGATGGCGAAAGATCTTCAAATGAAATAATTTTGTAGAATTTAGAAATAAGGAATATAATTCACATTTAATGGTCGCCAAAAATAAAGGTTACCCTGCCCTTAAGTACCTTATTTATAACGCAAATGTGATAAGTGCGGTTTTTTTTTGGAATTTTCCAAAATATTTAGTATTGATTTAAATTTGTTTCTAAAACAGATGAAGAAAATAATAAATAATACTTAAAATGAAATAAAAATAAAATTTATACCAATAATGTACGTTTTGCTTTAATTTTCAAACAACTGTAACGTTAATTTCGTCTTGTGGAAGAACGCGTAGGTATCTCTACGTCACTTACCAACCTTTTTTTTTTGGAGTGTTAATAGCAACACCCCGAAGGACACCAGGAGGAACCGCCGTTAGGCATTACTTCTAGTGCCCCGGGACATCCATGCCTACCAGGGGGATATTTCACAGTGGTTAGTCTCCTAACCACTCGACCACTGAGTCGGCACGTCACCTACCAACCTATGTAATTTTAGCCTTACTGATGTAATGATCCAGGTTTAAATTCAAATAAGGCGGCAAAAATAAGGACCATAGCTGTCAATGCGAGTTGTGGGTTGCCGACTGTTTGGGGAAATTTGCGACCACTAAGTCAAAGAAAGGGTTCACGATTTAAAATGTGAAGAGAAGAAGGGCAGTTGGTGTGTAGCGCGCAAACAAGTAAGGCTTCAAATGGAGGTAGTGCCCGATAATCACCCTTGGTCCACCATTGTTTGCTTGTCAATTAAACACGGTAGGATTGCACCTTTATTTATTGTAGTTGTACGCTGACAAATGCTGGGAATTTTGACCATTTAATATTTGCAATGTTTAAAGGTACTTTCGCCGTTCAAGGAAGTTGTGCATTATTAAGAATGCAAAGTACCCGAGGTTGGTACTAGTCATTATATTACAGAGCTTTGAAATGTAAATTTTAATACTTGATTATGTTGTGTATATTCATTATCATTGTTGTTTATGTGTATTTTTTTTTGAAATTTAGGTATCTTCGCGGCGTTGTGCAATTTGACAGTATTTTGTGGTAACGCACACGCTCATCGGTGACTAGCCACCCTTATATTCATAATGTTTGTTTTCATTTTATAACTATCCTAGGTAATCAGTAAGTTTGTCGTTAATATGTGTACTTGGTTCTAATTATTTGGTCGACGTTATATTTGCTTTCAATACCTAATAATTAAGTATAGGGTGTCGCGCCTTCTGCCTGCCAGACGCATAAATCTCCACTTTTATTGCCATCGGAGAATTTAAATGTGTTTTTGTTCTACAGCTGCATTTTTACAAGAGAATGAAATTATTGAATATTTGATTTACTCTTTGACCTACGTCAAAGTACGTTTTGTGGAATATATGTTCACTACATGAATTGTCTTTGTTTAATAACTGTATTATGTCTATATATTTATGTGTGCTGCATTGTATCTCGTTGATGACCATTTTATTTAATTGCATCGTATTTATGTGAGTTGTATTTGTCTTATGTTAGTGACCATTTTATTTATTGCATCGTATTTATATGCGTTATATTTGTGACATGTTTATGTTCATTTTGTTTAATTGTATCTTTGAGAACCTAACTTCGCGATTTCATTTTGCTTGTTTTAACACCAACTAGTATCGATTGCCGATCTAATGGGGAGTATGAAAGGGCCTTGGAGAATGTATCGACAATTTCTGACCGTGCTTGGATCCACATGTGTGAGTGTTAGATAACCTGTTGGAGGCCTAACGATAGAGCTCCTGCTGTGGATACCAAAACCTCCAACTCGGAGCCAAGAAGTCCGTCTCTAGGTGCGTGGTACCCTCGGGCGGGGACGCCTGCTGCTTAACATTGTTTTTGTTTTATATGTGTGATGTAAGAGAGGAACGGCCATCGATAAGAGTCATTTCATTTTTGAACCGACTGTTGTTTATATTTTGATTTCTCAAAGATAACAAATGTATGTTGGGTATCTTTGGAGGTTTATTTGCCCTGTCCTTCCTCCAAAGAGACGTCTGGTGAACAGGGACCTTTCGACATTACTTTGGTCCAATGAATTTAATAAAATTCGGTTATCATATCTTGTTATTTTATTGTGTCTAAACCAATCTCGCTGCGATCGAGAGTAGACAGTGCATATAAACTTATATTACACAACGTAGGTGTTCTTTTAACAAGGTAGGCCCAGGTTGGATAAGGCAGGTTGGATCAATTTGGTCATTTCAAACTTCCCGCAATTTTGTTTCAAATTCGTGCGTTTACGAACCTGGGGTGTACTTGGATATAGTATACTGATAAGTGCAGATACGCTTTTTCGATTTAACAGAGAACAGCAGAGGCTCAGGAGTTATCTCCTGCATGAGTATTGATAGTATCCAGCACTTGTTTATTAAATGATCTCACAGGTGTTGGTAATGTGACATAACCAGTCGTTGCATTTCCTTTTTTTTTAATTTAAAGGGATAGTAGACGATGAAACTCCTTTTTTTTATAAACGTGATTATAAAAGATTATTCTTGTTCTTACATATATTAATTTTTATTCAAAGTGATAAACAAAAATAATAGGTTTATCGGTATTTTCTTGAAAAATAATTTAAATATTCATTTTTTCTTTTTGAATTCGTATAGACGATAGTGTTTTTCAGGGTGGGAAGTAAAATCAGCACTTAAACTTCTACAGTTTCGTATTTACAACGATTTTAATTCATGTTTTTAATAAAAAAAATGTAGTTTTTCGGCGTTTAAATCTATTTAATGAAAGATGAACTTCTGAAGTTTTAATATAACATTCTAATAACTACTACAGGGTTATTAGTAAATACTGTCACGCGTAAGAGCAGGAAATTCTGTACAAGACACAATTAAGAATAATCAAAATGGTTTCATTCGGCGGCGATACAGGCATCCAATCGCTTCCGGAAATTCTTCAAAATTGCCGCGATCGTTTCTGGCGTTATTTCATACCAGGCCTTCTTCAGCGCGCACTTCATGGATTCAATGGACTTGTGCTTGATTGTGCAGGCCGTCTCCTCCATGATGCCCCAAATTGCGAAGTCGAACGGGTTCAAATCCGGCGAATTTGAGGGCGAAACGTTCTTCGTTCAGAATCCCGGGAGATTGGCTTCGCACCACTCCATGGTCTTCTTCGCGCCGTGGGCCGGGGCCCAGTCCTGCTGGAGCCTCCAATCGACGATTTCCGCATTCTCTTCAGCCCAGGGGAGAACGGTGGCTTCCAGAATCAGCTCCCGATACGTTTCCGCGTTGATCTTGACGCCTTTTGGGACAAAAACAAGCTTCGTTTTCCCCAATCCGGAAATGCCGCCCCACACCATGACGGACTTCGGGAAATGGGTGTTTTCGACCTTCACGCCGCATGGAGAGCCTTGTAAAAGCAATTTGCACTGGTTCTGGGAGTTTCGGCAGGGTTCCACCGTGAAAAATATTCTCGTCCGTGAAGAGAATTCGCTGCAGGGCTTCGCCGCGGCTCATGGTCTTCATTCGTCGGCATTTTTAGAGTCGAGAGGCCTTGTGTTCTTCCGTCAGGGCTTGTCCTTTGGCGAGTTTGTACGACTTAAATCCCAGATCGTCCGTGATAAGCGTGTACATGGTCCCGTAGTTCACGTCGTGTTCCTTGGCGAGTTTTGCGATGCTTCTCTTGGGATTACGCTGGATCTTCTTCTTCACCTTGTTTTCAGCTCCGGGGTCCTTGCGCTTCGTGGTCTTTCGCTTCGCTGACGGTCCTTTATCCCTCCTGTCTCTTGGAAACGCTGGACAACGCCGTGGACCTGTTTCCGATAGAGTTTGAGCGTCTTTAAGATCTCCGAAATCGGCATTTCCCACTTATGGAGGGAGACGATGGCGGCACGGTCTTCTTCTGATACCATTTTTCCTGGAATATAGCAGAGAATTAGCAGAGAATTAGCAGAGAATTAGCAGAGAATACAGTGATTCTAGATCAAAATAACGCGCAGAACACAAATAAATTAATTGCAAAAGTGGAAAAGTGCTGAAAACCGAGAAAATTCGTCCGTTCGGTAGCGTGACAGTATTTACTGATAACCTTGTATAACACATAATTTAGAACGGCAACGGTCATCTAAAACAATTTAGCAATTAAGAAATTATCAATATATTCCTATTATTTTAAAAATATTGTCTTTTTGAATGTAGACAATCAAAAATACAGCGTCAAATTTCTTACCTGTTAAATAATACTTCTAGTTATTTGCATAGAAACGGAGAGCAGGTGTTTCTCAGAAGATTAGCCCAACCATAAACAATGAAGGTGGCATTGTTTGGTATAAACAGTCAAGGAAACGAATAATAGCAAATTAAGTAGTAATTTCTGCTTTACAATTTGTTACAAGATAAAATTTCGTTCGCGAAATTGGATCGTCGAATGTTTGAGGGGAACCCTAACCTAGTTCTTATCCAAGAGCTTAATCAAGTTCGATTTTCAGACAAAGATCCTACCTTTCCTCGTCGTATTAATCCTTTTCGTTTGTAATCCTTTTAGAGAACACAATACAACACAAACACTCGCGCACTCACATGCAAAAAAGCCTTATAAACCGAACGATCACTCCTCGCACACGCGAATAATACGCCGTAATTTAAAATTTGAACTACTAAAACAAACACTACCGCTCTTTACCACTAACGCGAAAGATCTGAAGCGGTTTTGCCGAAATTCTATATATAAATGCATTCGAGTTAGTGGATACTAGGAAATTCCGATTTTATTTAAAAAACATTAAGTTCTTTATTCGCACTCCGATAAGGTACGAGAGTAGGTGGCGCACATGTTTTATTAGTTGCTTTGTATTTTATCGGTCGCATAAAAATACGATTAAACTTTTATCTGGTTTATGGCTTGTAATAGGGAAATTTTCAATGTTTAAGGGCACGTGAATAGTTTTAAATTAAAAATAGAGTAAATTTGTAATTCTGCGGTATAAAACCAGTGATTATTGAAATAATTTTAAACTGGTAGATATTTGGTTTTTTGATTTTTTTATTTGGCTATCGAAATTTTTATAAAGGCACACTAATAGTTTTTACATTATAAATAGAGTATATTTTTAATTCTATAATTCCACCCCTAATTTTTGTATTATAATGGGATCATATTATAATGTATAATAGTTCCGTCGTACCTATTTCCAATTTTAATTATGTATTTTAAGTTTTATAACTTTATAAGAAACTAAAATAACCAGTTTATTGAAACACAACGATTTAGAGTAACGGTTCTCAATCTGTGGGGCGCTCCCGCTAAGGGAGCGCAAAATAACAAAAGGGGAGTCGCGAAGACATTTTAAAAAGACAAAAGCATCAAAACGTATCAGCAGCAAAAAAGTAGATATAGAAAAAATATTCGGGCCCCAAACATCTTTGGAAGAGGGGCGCGATTAAAACTGATTTGGAAAGTAGGGCCACAAATACTAAAAGGTCGAGAACCGTTGGTTTGATAAACTGATATTACCATGGGCACCAATGCTCGATAATACTTTTGTATATACTAATGATTGTATTCTCATAACAATACATAATCACGTGAAATAAACAGGTAAGACGCATTTTCACGGAACATTCGACCTGCAGCGATATCAATTGCCTTCGTGTCATACTATACCTACCTAACATTTTGTTTAATTAGCTATAGATATTGTTTAGACAGTTTTGGGTTTACCAAGAAAATCTTATTTAGTAGGAGTATTACAAACCTATATTATTTATTTTTAAAATATTAATTATAAAGTGTACAATAAAAAGAAAGAAAATATAAATATACATATACCTATCTATATCTAAATCTGCTTTTCAAAACAAAATGAATTATAAGATAGATATATAAATACATATTTATAGGATATAACACAATGTGTAATATATAAAATATTCGAACCAATCATGTTGCTTTTATAATATATTAATTTAAAAAAATGTAGCTTTTATTAACGAATTTTGCAAGTTATTGAAATTCTTTGCCATGTTGAAGTCGAATTTGTAAATCGACAGCAGTTAAATAATTCTAGAACCTAAAAATACATTTACTTACTTGTAAATACTTTCAGTAGCAATAAGAAGGGGTTACATTGAGGACCATTATGCCTAGTAACCGAAACCTTACTAACTGCTGTTTTTAGAAAACATCTGTGTAAAGATATTAGAAATTTTGGTTGCCTATTATTGCGAAGGATTGGTGGAACTACATTAACGACATCTCAACGGCAATAATTTTCAAAACTCCGTCTACTATCCCCTTAACGACATTCAAAAACATCCGCATGGTTGAAGAGAGATTCGAACTCATACTACAAGGTATTTAAAATTTGTATAGTTCTTTTCGAAACAATTTTTTATGTTATTGATAAAAAGCAAACCTTATCAAACCCGCTCCAATGTTGTTCAAATATATATATATGAACTGTCTGGGGCATTTATTTGATCATTTGATGTGTATCTTCTTTCTGAACGAAGTAAATAAAGAATTACGAATTGTAAGTACTTTTAGAAAATTATTTTATATTTCATTTCATACTTTAGAGAACAAATCAAATTCCAACTCCAAATTCAAAATCTTCCAAATCAATTTGAACCTATCCTCTCCTCTTCCTAATTTGAAATTTATCTATAGAAAACATAAGTTTTGAATTTTAAATTCTTTCTACGTTTTTAACGATAGTATGTTGCAAATTAGACAACATATAAATTGGGGACACGTCGTAAACATAAAAACTATTGTGTACTCTTGGACGAGGAAGTTAACCTTGGCCTTACAAAGAAAAATACCTCATAGGTATACACTATAATACTACAAGTGTTCCTACACATACGATTAAACCTCGAAGATAAAGTTAGGATTTTATTGTAGGTGCACACGAATGATGAGTATTTAGTTAAGAGGTCAATGACCAGGTGCCTTTTTAGTCAAGGCTAGGACCTCGACACGGCGGCCAATACTCGACGTTAGAGTGAGTATTGGATAACTGTATAATGTCGTAGCCATAACCAAGTACCCGAATCAAAATCCAGCGCAAACCTTGATCCACTACAGCTACCAACGGTAAATTTCTTCGGGTATTTGGAAGCAATTCCGTATTGCACGGCAGTTCTTCACGCATATGAATGAAAAGCAACGTGTAAAAACGCCAACGGCTTCCACCAGACTAAACGGCGATGTGTTCGTATTGACAGTGTTCTTTTTAATGACTTTTATTATGATTGGACCAGGACGTTTTTTACTGTTTGTGTTCTTGTGCACTGCGCTTACAAATGTATTGGCCCAAGAAGATTCTTTGGCCGGAAGTTTTTTATCAGGTACGAGTTGCTTTTTTCCATTTTTTCGATTAAACTTACAATCGATCCGGTAATTTTGGGTTAAATTATTTAAACGAAAATCTCAGCGTCAATTTTGATTTTTATTCTAAAAATTGAAGGTTTCGTTTCGGGACAAAATATATCAAAATTGCATTTTGCACAAAGAATTTTTTGGTTCGGTCAATTCAATAAGCGTTCAAATCAATTTAGGTGCTTATGTTAAAAATAAAATATCGACTATTAATCGAGAAGCGGAAATGAAGCAAATATTTTAATTATAAATTGCGTTTATTTAATCTGAGCCTGACCCTAAAACCCAATCCATATTTCTTATTGAAAAATAATATAATCGCGTCATGTTAAATGAAAGAGCGACGAATGCGGGTGCATATTATATTTATACGTTTCTATGTGATTAAAAGTCGCGTGTGTGGTACATTTATTTGCATTCCCCGTATTTTTTCGAATAGTAACCCTATAGGATATTAATAAATTTTCACCTCGGACCTTTGTGCTACTATTCGAGATGGACTTTTATTTGGAAATTTAATTTTATATATTTGATTTATTCTTTTGATTCTTTTTCTAATCTTATAATGGGTACTATATGCACCTACCAAATAAAGTTGGAAAAAACTGCATTTTCTTCCAAAAAAAGGTTCCCATTTAAAAATTAATATTTCCCAATTCGTTATCGTCCCAATAAAATTTTCATCCAATTATCAAACGTATCAGATTAAGTTAGTTTGTACTCGAATGGGCGACACCATCGTGTAACCTTCGTCGCGTATTAAGCATGGATCATGGGACTTCAGGTTATTAAAAGAAACCAATATTTAATTAATAAATGCCCCGAAAAAATGTCCCACAAACTAGCTTGATGAGCTTAGTTGTCAAAAAGGAATCTTTTAATTACAGCACGATGATTATTCGACGATTTTAACATATACAGCTCTTTAACTGCACTTACGATTTAACCGGAAGTGATGTCAACTTTGAATTTTTAAATGGGGTACCCTATATATTTTTTTTATATTTGGTTTTTACATGTCAGTTTTTTACGTTTTGTAAAACTGGCGAATAGTTATAATTTAAAAAAAAACAACCTCAAATATATAATTATTATGTAAAACAACTTATTAATAGTACAGCAATACCTCGCATAGTACGGGTAATGAGTTACACCGGTATCCCAGACTGTTCGAAACCGAACTAATCGAGGAACTAATTACTACATACATACATAGTTCAATAGAGATTTTCCACGATTTCTGTGTTTTTTATTTTGTAGTCCGTTGGACGAATGTTTAGTTATTGCGTAACTCGTGACATAGTTTAATTAATTATCTTTTTACATAATTTTGTGTAGGTACTAATTTTTTATGATTAAAACCGAACTGATTGAAGATGATAACTAGTGATGATAGGCGGATATTTCACTCGAGTGTGATAGTTTGAGTCACGAGACGAAATCGAGTGGCTTAATCACACAAGTGGGTGCTCGAATTTTGACGTTTAACCTTTAACACTTCTATTTGGTAATAACTAACTGTTTGTGCGTAAAGACATTGTGTGACAGGAAAAATTATTTGCATAATGGAATTGAACTGAGTTGACTTTGAAATTTTTTTGAATTTGTAGTTAAAATTATGTTGATTACGATAGCGAAATAAAAATTAGATGTTACTTTTTGAAAAGCAACGAACAAGTTATAGAAAACTGAAGGTAATTTTATATGGTACAACATGTAGAAGTTTTTAACATTGTAAACATATAAATGTTAAAAACACGTTATATTATCATTTCCAAAATCAATTTCTCATTTCTATCATGCAAATATTTTTATTAACGGTGTGTTAACATAAAAACAAAATAAAGTAATTAAGAATAATAAATTTAAGTATATATTGAAAAATTAGTTTGTGCAAAGCAACGCCGTAACGACGTTTGGGGCGCAAAAACGTTAAAAATGTAAAAACTAAAGATAAAAATATACTTAAGATATAAAAGTTCACTATTATATGCCTATTGTATTTTTAAATTTTTGTCATTTTTGACTTAAGGGTGGGCAAGTTAGATACTTGCCACAGGCGCTTCATACCCTCGTTACGGTGTTGGCGCAAAGGCTTGTTTTTGATGATCAACCAAATGTTGATTATTATTACAAAATGTAAATAAAATATGAGAAAAATGTAACACGAAATTTAGAAATACAAATCATTAAAATAACGAATAGGGTACTTGCACATTTTTTTATTTTTCGCTATATATTTTATTTAAACGTAATAGAATAAATATTTTTAAATTACAGCGTTATCATATTTTTATTATTCGGCTTTGAAATTCAAACTATTTTCGAGCGCGCCAAAACGGCTTGTGCCGTAATAGCGTGGATAACAGCTAGAGCCATGAACGCTCGCTTAACCATACTTGAACAACAATGTAAATACGAATAAATTAGCCCGTTCGGTGATTTCAGTGACGTAAAAGGACGCACACCAATAGGCGAGCGTTGTGCTTCACGTGAGATTTACTTGAATTTATTCAAACTTTAATTTCAGAAAGCACGTTAAATAAGTAATTTTATTAGTTAATTTTATCAGTTAAAATAAATTAAAATATTTATTTACATTTCGTTAGATTTAAAAATTCGCGCAAGTACCCTATTTTAATAAAGTTCTACTTCTTTCACTTTGAATGATTCATTCGCAATAAATCATTATTTTACTACAAAACCAAGAGTGAGCGTGGATTTAAATATTTATTAAATTATTGATTCAAATTGATAAATTGTCAAACATTTTCTAATTTTTTTAACAGTAAATGGGGCTATTTTAATGTTACAAGGTATTTACATATAATGGTATATGGTAATACATAAATTATGACGTGCGATGCTGGAAATGACGCCTTCTAGAACGCCCTATATATTTTAAAATGTGTGATTAATAATAGGAATTTCTAGAGTTCGAGTCATACGCGATAAGAGTATGATTAATAATTACATCGATACATTTTTGCCGTACTATCGTAAGCCTCAATTTGATCGAAAATGAGTTATTCCGATTATTTTATACATCATCTAATGGAAAAAAAATAAAATTTTATCGAATTTACGTGCGAAACATAAATAAAATTATTACCAAAATTGGAAGAAATTCAGAAATAATCATCCTTTGTCTTAAATGTATTTTTTTACATGACTTATTAAGAAATGTATAAGTATATAGTAGGATTGATTTAAATTTTTTTATAATACTGATGAGAATAATGAAACTATACAGTTATAAAGATTAAAGCAGTTTTTTTTCTAATGTAATTTACGAGTTACAAAGGAATTTTTTATGTTCCAGGAAAAGTGTTTGTCACAAATAGAAACTTTTTTATGACGAATTTGCAAGATTAAAAATATTTAAATCATGTTCTAGAAAGTATTTGTATAATGTAGACTTTGAAGTAATTTGTCTTCCCTAGTTTACATATACATTGGTAATCATTTATTTAAAACCTGTCGACCATCTTACCACCTTGACTTAAATACCCGAAATATAAGAATCATTAAAATAATTACAGTTAAAAATGTTTCTGTTTGACACTATTGTTATTTATTTGCCAACGTGAATGGAATGCATTGTACATCATGCCCTAAAAATGATTGATATGTACAATTTTTTTTTATTGGAAAACTATATTTTCATAATTAATCTTATTTAAATATAAAATCTACATGTTATGTATAGATAAATAAATAAAAATAAATTATTACTTATGTGTTCGATTCTATAAAAGTATTATAAATAAGTACCGAAGTGAAATAAAAATGAAAATAGTATTCACCTTATTTTATCTACTACATATTTTTAATTTTTTTGTTTAAAAGTATCTATAAATTTTACAGTTAATTTATTTAAAATTAACACTCACTAAAAATAGTGTTTTAAAAAAATTAATTGTCGTAGGTACTACATATAAAATTTCTTTGTAATGTCGATTATTGAAAACATTTTAAGTCTATATCAACAATACTATAATAAAAACAGTATATGTATTTCACATTATTTAGGAATTAACTGTATAATAATATTTTTATAAAATATATTTAACTGTACCTACCTAACACCGTTATAAAATATTTAATGTACATATAACATATACATTTTTAATGTTATTATATGTACATAATTCGTTTTTAATAATTTCTACTCATGAAAAGAGTATTTAAAGTTATTTTTATTACAGGCCTTTTAGATACTATAACGAGTACTGCCGATTCAAAAGATTGTCCTGGTGTATGCATTCATACTTTGGCAACAATAATTTGTTATGATGTTCTGGTAGATGTCGCTTGCCCAACATCATCTATGAAATGTTGCGTCGAACCACCTTCCCCAAATACAACAGAAAAAACAACAACAAACACAAATTCACTTACAAATTACAGTGTTAGTAACAATATTACAATTGCTACAGAAAATCCTAGTACAACAACTTTAACGACATTTACACAACAGGTATACGCACATAAAATATTTACCGGTTAAAAACTATTTTAAACGTATATTATTTTTCAGCAAGAATTCGACAGATATGCTAATGTATCTATAACAACAGATAATAAAAACAAAGAACAATGTAAGTGTTAACTAATAATGAATAAGATTGCTGTTTATTGAAATTATTCAAGTTTCAGTTAAAGCATGCCCAGGCGTTTGTGTAGCGGAAAGAATATCCGATTACTGCGAAGCTATTCTTGCAACAGAAAATCTTTGTAAACCAAGTTTAAAATGTTGCGTATCTGTATTTGATGATAAAATACCGCCGAATTTAATAATACCGAACAAAACAAATAGTAACAATAGTAAGATTAATATAAAGACAACTCCAAAGTTACCATCAGCACCACTGTTAACTACAGAGAGTGTGAGGATACCTTTACTTACAAAATCACCTATACCTTTAAAACCTTGTAACGGAGAATGTGTTAGTGGTTTCTTTGCATTATTTTGTGAATATATCGATGCAGAAGCCGATTGTCCTGAAGATGGAAGTTGTTGTATTTCCACAGTTGTAAGAAAAATTACGTCGACGCCAATTATAATTAATTGTATTAATTTAATTTTAGTCAAATGAGCAAACAAGTGTTTATACAATACCGACTACAATTTCACAACCAACAACACCCAATCCGGGTTTACGATGCCCGGGATATTGTCTCCTTAATATCATGGCTGCATTTTGCGAACGTCCATCTGTATTAATTCCGCACACTTCTGATTGTACGAGGGGCTCTATTTGTTGCGATAATACAAGAGTTGTAACAACAACTTCACGTCCTAAACCTACACAGCAACAAACGTCCACGACAATTTCTGTAACTACAATCGATCCACGACCTGAATGTCCAGGTTCCTGTATTGTTTCGTATTTAAGTTTCACTTGCTTCAGTAAATAATAATTTAATAGTTGTCGGTCCGTTAATCTAAAAATAATATTTTTTTTAGGAAATGCAGATATGACTGAAGTTTTCAAGTGTCGAAAACCTGCAACTAAATGTTGTGCCCCAAAGTCACTTATACGAGAAGTTATGGCTCAAAAGGAAAACGACAGCGACTCGCAAAATACCACTACACAACTTAGCATTATTTCTACTGTTACAACGTCGACAATCAATTCTGTATTAACAAGTAATATTTTAATAGTTAAATATAAATTTTACAAAGCAATAAGATAAAAATAATTTGAATTAATTAATGATTTATTTAATATAGGTGATTTTTTTTTCAGCTACTATAGCGCCAACAAAAACATCTGTAATAGGTGCGTCTCGTCAACCCGTTTACAGTAAATATGTATGTGGAGTAAAAGGAACATCTAGAAATGGTAGAGTAGTAGGCGGAGAAGATGGCGAACAAGCAGAATGGTGTTGGCAAATTGCTTTAATAAATTCTTTAAATCAGTATTTATGTGGAGCTGCTTTAATTGGTACTCAATGGGTTTTAACTGCAGCACATTGTGTAACAAAGTATTTTGCGATAAAATGGTTTCGACATTAAATTATTAAATAGTATGTTTTTAGTATCGTTAGGTCTGGAGATGCGATATACGTAAGAGTGGGAGATCACGATTTAACTAGAAAATATGGAAGTCCTGGAGCACAAACGTTACGAGTAGCAACTACATATATACATCATAATCATAACAGTCAAACTTTAGATAACGACATAGCCTTACTTAAATTGCATGGACAAGCTGAATTAAAAGAAGGAGTATGCTTGGTATGTTTGCCAGCAAGAGGAGTAAATCATGCTGCCGGCAAACGCTGTACTGTTACAGGATACGGTTATATGGGTGAAGGTATTAATAATTTTTAAACTTACGCTTCGATATATATTTGTAATCGTACATTTAAGCCGGTCCAATACCGTTGCGCGTACGTGAAGCAGAAATACCAATCGTAAGCGACGCGGAATGTATAAGAAAAGTAAACGCCGTTACTGAAAAAATATTCATTTTACCTGCTAGCAGTTTTTGTGCTGGAGGAGAAGAAGGGAACGATGCCTGCCAGGTAAATCTGTTTGCAAGTTAATTAAAATAATTATAATTCGATTTGTTACATTTTGTTAGAAATATTATAAATTACAGGGGGACGGTGGAGGGCCTCTTGTATGTCAAGATGATGGCTTTTATGAATTGGCAGGTTTAGTATCGTGGGGTTTTGGTTGTGGTCGTTTAGATGTACCTGGAGTTTATGTAAAAGTATCGTCATTTATTGGATGGATAAATCAAATAATTAGTGTTAATAATTTGTAGCAATTCTAGTTATGTGCAATTTTAGATAACAGAATTATTTATAACAAAATATTGGCAACATTCCTTCGGTGCAGTTGTTTTTATTATTTTTATCGTAAACCTTAAATTTTGTATATATTGAAACATGGAATAGAGTTTAGATTATAGTTTTAATATTTACCTTATTTTTTAAGAAATTTTGTTACCAAACGATTATAAAAGAATTAAGAACTACTGTATATACTTAATTTTATTCATGTGATAAACATAAAAACTTACTATTTTTTTTTTAGAATAACATATCAAAGAATAATAATTCAATAAGTATTTTACTCACATATACAAATAATTATAACGGCCAAAGTTAAATTTTTCCGATTTAATTACTTTTTTAGTAACACCATTCATTATAAATGGCATATAAGAATTGTAACAATAATAATTTTTTGTAGTAAAATTATCTCTTTAAAGTATATTGTGTTAGAATCTAATTCAGACATAAAAATAATTTCCAATAAATATTTCATTACGAACTGTACATTTATAGTATATCTCGTACAACTTGCTCACGCACAATCCTCGACTCTTATTACTATTCAACTTGCTACCCTTCTCCTTAACTCACAGACGCCTCATTGTGGTCCTAGTAAGTTCATCAACAATTGCAAATGATTTTTTTTATCATTCATTTAGTATTAAAAATATAAGTTTATTTTGGAAATTTGTTAAATAATTGTAATTTACTTATTAATCAGATTCTAATATGCTTTAGTTTTTATAATGCATTAAATAGGAGAAAGTAAATGAAATATAAATACTTAATAGAAATCAAAATTTTCAATTGCGTATGTAAAAGAAACTTTTTAACTAATATAAATTTGGAAATTATAATTGAATGTTTACCTTTTTTATTATTAATAAAACCCTTTTTTTTTTTAAATGCAATACCTCGTAAATCTCATTTTGTAAGATAATTATCTTTTAATGGAAATAACGATTACTATATAAACAAATTTTAATGCACTTTATATATATATTAAAATATTAAACAAACGAGGGAGGAAAGACACATAGATTTAAATAAAACTTGTGAATGAGAAGTTTACGAACAGTACGATAATTATGTTATTATCAACATACAAATATTAACATTGCGTATTTACAAAAAATTCAATATGAAAAAATGCCCAAGTTATAGTGATTTTGGCAATGTAAGAATAAATACTTTACTAACTCTACAAAAACAGTCAAATATGATCAATAGACAATTTCAAATTTTATTCTATAAATGATCATATTGATAAAAGTAATGGAATGATTTAATAATGATAAATTTAGAAGTATAATTCAAAATCGATACGATTAGTAGAATAGAAAGGAGAGTTTTCACCACACTTACGCGTCCACACGCCTGCTTTAAAATAACCTTCGTTTGACCACTTCAGCATTTGCTGTGTATCGTAAGGTCCTAAAATATCTTCCTGTTTTAGATCCCATTTAAATTCCCACATTACTTTCTTGCTAGAAGAAACTTCACTTTGTCTGTTTGATGTTCCTGCAGACGAGCTCAACTTAATTTTTTCTTTATCATCAAAGTCATCACTATACATATCTAATTCTACTTCTTTAATTACGACATTAGGTTTTTTTCCATATTCCTTTATCTAAAATTATTCAAATAATAAACTGTTATTACAATTTTAAATACTACTTTATTAGAAATAACTTCGTATGTTTCTTGGTAAATATCCATATTACCAGTTTTACTTAACACTTTATCTGCCAGTTCTGTTAATTCAGTGACTTCCTTGTTTGAATCTAACATTCCCGCTTTTTTACGTTTTAATCTTTCAATGCTAGATAAATTCTTATATTTTCCTGTAATAAACAGTCAAATGTACAATTAATATTTAACAACATAACTTTTACCTCCGAGACGACTTAAAGATTTATTGATTGTTTCTTTAGGTTTCATATATGTAAGAATTTGTTTATAAACTTCAATTTCTTCAAAAGGTTCAAGATCGGAATCTCCACTTTCTTCTACGTCTTTGTCTTCAGATTGATTAGATTTAATTTTTTGCCAATCAATATTATCCAACCAGTTATCTCGAACTTCTTTTTCATTTTTCCAAATGAAATGACCCTCCTTATCAAAATGTCCCTCTTCCATTTCTTCTTGCATATTGAAAGCGGTAAATCTTTCTTCGCCTAAATTCCTAGATTCGCCGGCTTCTTCTCCTATAAATATACTTATTAAATAGAAGAAAACATTGAATAATAAAACTAACCTTCGATTTCATTATCGTCTAATACATTTTCTTCGTCTTCTGGATCGTCTTCTTCGTCGGAATCTAAAGAATACAGTTTCTTCTTACTTTTCGGCAATTTTCTTTCTTCCTGTAAGTTATTTTCGTCCGAAAATTTGCGTTTAGACATTGTAGTACATCAAACTTTGGGGTAATTATTCTACAGATAGGTTATGTTTTACATTACATTGAAGTTAGACGCAAATACGTATAGTACATTTACGCATTTATGATGTATTGGTGAGAAGTTACTAAAGTCCCGTCAAATACGTATTAGATATTAACCCTCCAGTCGCAGCGACGCAGGAATTCCGTTTCATATAATCATTAATCGTTACATTAATTTTTACTTTCACTTATCTATTTTGATTTTTATTGTATTACATCGCAAGTCTCGAGGCACGAAAGGTATAACATTAAAAAAAAAATATATATATATATATATTTATAAATTTATAAATAACATAATTATCAAAAGTCGAAAACAAAGTTCCTTTATGACAAACCTATGCATATGTATAAGCTGTTAATTAAGTTGCATAACCAAAATTTAGGTTAAACAGTTAAAAAAAACATATTGAGAACTACTGCAATTTAATTTAGAAACCATTTCAGGGGATTCCCATTCCGTGCGCTATAATGTATTCCAGCGATGTGGGTGAACGTCGTGATTCGGTAATTTTCATGTAACTTTATTAGGTAAATTAATAGTGCAAACAGTAAATACAATAGGTAATACAACATTTTTGTTGTAGTATTAATAGTTTTTAAACATGCTGTATTCCAAGATAATAATTATTAGAAACTTTACATTTTCTGAACTTTAGGCAACGTTAAATAAGTAGATAATAATAAATAAGAACTCAAAAACATAAAAATTAACATTTAAATAAAATTATTTATTTTACATACACATCACTAGCTCAGTCGGACATATTAGTCAAAAATATACATATTAGTTGCATTCGAAGAAATACCCTTAATACATATATCATTTTCATATTGCTAGCGAGACAATGGTACTTAATTCATATTTTTAGGGTCAATTTCTAAAGGATGCAACTAAATAATTAATTTAAAGCTTAATCGCTATCACTATAAACGGTAGTTTTTATATTATGTTCTATTTGTCGTATATTATTTATTGCACTAAATTGCGCCACTTCATTTAATAAATCGTTGCGCATTTTCCTTTCCCGTATCACATAGAAAATTAAAGTCAATACAAATAACACTACAATAATCCATAAAAATATATACACTTTAAAATATGTTTTTTCTAATTGCATATTCATCACAACAGAATAGGGATAACAGTAATTTTCCATAGTAGATAAGGACATTAATATTGCATCGGGATAACACACTGTGCATTGATAATCGTTAGAGCCAGAACAATATTTACACGTATAATGACATGTTAAACACGTATTAAGCGATAATTCCTTATTAAAGTCTTCGCTGATGATCTTATCCTGCTGATTGTCCAAGGAACTAGGATAAAACTGCTCTGGACATTGTAATACACATTTACCAAAATGTAAGAAGTAAGGATGCGAACATTCTGAAAAAAGTAAATATTTAATTAAAAATTAATTATTATTAAATTAGAAAATAAATTGTGACTGAAATGTAATTAAATATTAAATATGCGTATAAACAATTAATCAACCATGCAATATATACTATTTTATAACTGCTAAGGTTTGTTTTCATTATAATATTAATAATAGTAACAACTTAACTTTATATTCTCAACTAATTTTTTATAATTAACAAACCTTTTTAAATTTCATTAGTGTTTATGCTGATATAACGCAAATAAACATTTTTATATAAATTTACAGAAGTATATAGTTATATAAACTCTTAATGCATAGGTACATATTACATAACATGCATTTTAGTACTTTTTAATCCCTTCCGATTTGTAATTTTATTGATACAATGTAGAAATTACAATAGTAATAAAGAGTTCCATTTTTCTTTTAAGCAGAAATACAATATTATTTTAAATTTGTACCAATAAATAAAACATACTAATTACTTAAATAACCATTTTAAAATTTTGCTTGTATATAAACAAGTAGAATTTCCATCATATATAATAATTAAAAATAAATTAAACCAATTTAAATAAAAAATAGCTTTGCAAAATTGTTATTTATTATATAAGAATGTGCGCAGCATTAAATGTTAATTGGTTAATGTCTGCATGTTGAAAAATTTTAACACTTTAAGGAAAATATTAATTATCGCAAATGGGCTATTCAAATGAAAACAAACCTTCACTTACCTTATAGATAATGTTTTCATTTCAATGATCTAACTCTTTATAAAATCACGTTCACAATTTAAAACGATCATTAGTTTGATTTTTACTTTTGAATGTCACTAAAATATCACATTTCAATCAAAATTCGAAAATTTCAGCCACAATTTATTTTTTGAATATAATTACAAATAGTTTTCTACAAGTGAATAATACTTAAATGTTTTGTTTACTTAACTGCTGAGATTTAAACTACACAATACTGATATTTTTAAATTATTTAAAAAGTATTATTAAATATTCAATCTCAACAGAAAAGTTATACCTACACTAGGTATAAACACTAACATTCAGTGAAATGATCTAAATCTATACGTCATGTATACACACTATAAATTTATTAAGCTACAAATATCTTTTAAAACACCAAGTACTATAGCCTGGACATATAACATACAAAAGTGAAAAGTGCAATATTTTCAAATAAAGATAGTTTATAAATTATTGCAAACACTTTTCATTATGTCTTTCAAACTGTAATAATAGGTATTAATTATAAATATAAATATTCTTTGGTTTATTTATAGCTATAACATATATTGTAAAATAAAGATGGAAGGCAAAATAATAGGAACTGTGGTAATGTCTAAATTGATGAGTTATCACATTAACTATTAAATAAATTCTACATAGTTGTAAATCACAGTAATTTTTTAAATAAATTCAATTTAACTGTGCACGAATACCATTCACAAGTTTCAAGTTTCTATATTACACAAATCTTGAAACGATTTTCAGTAAAAACTATATTGCACTGCTAGTTTTTTAAAAATTCTACATATGTATATTTTCCTAATAAGTTATCTACGATTTTCTTGAGCGATACTAAAATATTAATCATATAAAAGGAATTTGGCTAGGTGTAAAAGTTTGTTAAATTTAGAATAGGTACCTATACTATACGATACCAAATATGTGTAATTACCTATTTGATGTAAAATATAAGCTTTAACTCTTTCGATTTCACTAGAAATATGTTTATATTTTTTATTTTACACCAAAACGTTTTTTTGCAATTTTCGGAATTTATATTAAAATTATAATTATAACGTAAGTGTCAAAGGGCGGCATTAAAGCGTTTCATTTTAATAAAAGTATCCAATTTTATTTAATAAATTGAAAGTTATCAACAACTAAAATTTAATTATTTTTAATTACCATCGTCAAAGGATTATATATATATAGACGCAGTTTTGGCAGATTATCGTAAACGCTACTTTTTGCAAAAACGAGTTGTTCTGACTGTCTTATGTATCGAAGGCAGAGACATCATTTGTTAAAATCTGGTAACAATATTCCGATTTTTCCACCAGAAAAATCGATTTGAATTTCCATAAAACTTATCTGCTTCTAGCTATGCGGTAACACAAAATGTGCCCTCCTGTAAAGTTTACGCTTTGTCTTTTACGATAATCTGTAAAAACTGCGTCGATATATTAAATTTGCGATTAAAGTGAATGGTTTTCTTTCACAGCAAAATATTAATAATGAACTAACTGTATAATGGCAAAAATATTCTTAGTTTTAATGTCTTGGTACTTTTAAACATTAATTAAGTAATTGCACTTATTTATTCTAACATTTACTTATTATTTTTTATATTGAATTCCAAATAAATGATATAATTACTAGATTATTATTACATTTATTAGGTTGATAATTATAATTTGGCACGTATATTATTATGTTTAAGTACCCACTAAATAAAATAAATATAGGATATTTATTTTTAACATTATCTGCTTTTCTCGTAAGACATAAAATCTCCAATGTCATATATTTGATCTATATCAATTATGGAACTGTATTTTGTATATTATAATAAATAAATCGTTGTTAATTAGACAAAAACTGCATTTGTTATTAAATTCTTCTGTTGTTCTTAGTTACTTATGTTAGATTAATTATGTTTTTAGTAATATTTTAAATTAGTTTGTTTGTTTCACCAAGTGTTGACTTTAATTTTTTTACTGTTGCTTAATCATTTTGTTTTTTTCGCAATGTATTTTTATAATTTTTATTTAATTAATTAACATCGAGATTTTTAATATCTGAAATTATTTCCAGTTAGTAAGTGATGCATGTACCTTTTATCTAGAATACATTGAATTATTGAACAGCAAATATAATGCTCTTTAAACAAGCAAATTAGATAAAAGAAAAGCTGTATGTTTTTTTTTCAAATTTTCTGGCATTATTTATACTTCGGTATGTATACTTATCTATTATTATTATTTTAATTTGACATAACCAGCATATTTTCTTATGTAAAAGAAAGTTCTAGTGCATACTTGATTTTAAAAATTAATTTTTATAAAACTACTAGATCATAGCGAATTATAATTTATCAAAACATTTTAAAATAAATTATTTGTTATGTTTAAGATTGACTTAAAAGCTATTAAGCTGGGTGTGCATTTGTTGCATTTCTTTGTATTGTATCCCCATTTTGTATCAGCGGAGATGGCAAGCTTTGCTTCGTTTACGTATCAAACTATGATACGAAAAAATGCATTGGGCCTGATCGGTCATTTGAAGTGATATGATACGCGATAGCATCATATGTGGAGAGACTGCATGTGATTCTCCGTCACCATTGCAACACAGTGTTGATAGGAGCAAAATCAGATAGTGTGTTGCACCATATCGTATCAGTCAAAGATGTGCAACAGTGATACAATACGCTACACCACAACAAATGAATACTCAGCTTTAGATAGGAACATTTGATTTTTATGTATGTATATATACTATATTTAAGTTATATTATGATTTGTTCATATCTAAGAGAATAAAAATGAGTAAAATAGTTATGAAGTATAATCAATAAAGTAAAAAAATATGTAAATATAACGTGTGGCAGTTAAGGGGTAATTATTTCATTATTACCAGTAGTGTGCAATTAATTGCTTATGTTCTGAAGTTACATGGGCATTAATTATTTCTGAAGGCTTCGTAATAACAAATAATAAATATTACATTAACAAATTAAATTATTAAAACAGTTATTTATATGAAAACAATAATAGAAATAATTGATGATTGCAACTTAATAGTTTGATAAAGATAAACACTAATATAACAAAAGAATAAAAACCTGAGTATTTATGGCGTCTTATATAATAACACCTATATCGATTATATATATATAAATTAACACGTTAAAGCTCAAATGTTAGCAAAGTATCTTTGTAATATAATAAATTAATACTACAGTTATCTATATTCTAATTATTTAAGATCGAATTCAACTAGATTTATCCAGTATACTATCAAATTAGATATAGTCTGAAGAAAATATTAAATATACCTTTGTTTTCGGAAGACTAAAAATTTAACTATCAAAATGCGACCAATAAAATTAATAAAATTATAGTCGCATAGAAAATTTCCAATGAAGTATTAATGAAATATAAGCTGTAAGCATCGCTTGTTTTACCTATAGGTATGATATGAAGGTTTTATATCTTTTTGTAATACAAAGTAATTATACATTTCATAAGTATTAATTTGTATTTTGTAAATAATATTTTCTAACGTCTTTATTTAAAAACAAAGTAGGTACTTAAAATTTATGTATGCATCATATATTCATTGTGCTATTTGTTAAATTAGCCACAGCCACTATATCAATTTGTGTCATATTTAATTAATAAAACATCAGTCAAGGAGTCTATTACAGTACTGTTGAATAAAATGGCATAAATTTAAGATACCCGTAAATAAAATATAACTATACAAACAAATTTGTACAACTAGGAATTATAACCATAAATTATTAAAGCACTAAATACGAATAGTTTACTTATTAATTATTATCAAAATTTGATAATAATTAAAATTTAGTACCTTTCACAATTATTTACATTTTACGATATTTAAAAAATGTAGTGACTTAGAATTTTGAAAAGGCTAAAATACCTTTTCAAATTGAATGTAATATAAAATTTTAATATATTTACAATTATTTTTATCTAACATATTTAGAACCAAAATACTCAATTTATAGTATATTAAAAATAGCACCCTACTACATAGAAAATTGATCTGATAATGTGATTTAAAAGTTTTTCTATGAATAAATTTCAGCAGTCTTTTTAAACTTATTATTAATGCATGACATTTTATACTAAAACTAGAAATTAATAATATGGACGAATATTCAATAAATAATTTAACTTTTGTAAAATGAATACAAAAGAATTCGCTAACTAATTGTAATTTTTTTATTTTGTAATAACTAGATGTACGCTTTTCATTGTAAGAGTTTTGATATTTAAAATTACTAGAAATTTTAAAAAGTATTATATGATATAATTGATTTAATTTTATAAATTTATAATTTTCGATAATTATATTTCCTAGATGTATCGTTAATCTGTAAGTACAGTTACCAAATTTCTGACAATTATTATTGTTAAAGAGATTCAGTAAGAAATGTAACATTATTTCTATAAAGTACAAAAAGTTTATATAGATTAATATAAACGTAATTAACAAACCTAAACATAACTGGCCGTTACGTTTTACACAACTTTGACCCGAATTTATTGGCAGAATATTCTCTTCTAAAATTGATGTATCTTTTCTTATCTGAAATAAAATATAAAATTTAAACATTATTATACACAAATTTATGTATGTTTTAATATATAACAATAATATGCACAAGAGCACATATCATGACATAATGTCGTAACGCTTTAACACCTTTTTTTACGAAATTTATTATATAAATAAATATTTTTAGTGGATAATAGTATACCTCGTGAGAGCATAGCTGGAATATTAAAAAAATTATAGTAAAATACTTATTTCAGTTGGTTTTTATAAAATTATGAGTTAAAAGTATTGCAAGAATATAAAAAAAAAATCGTTTTTGGTTTAACTGAGTAATTTTCTTTTTAAAAGTTTTTATATGAATTTTTTATAAAACAATCTGTTGTATAATAATTTCTAAAAATAAATTACATACCTCAGCATCACCTGGCCATAATTCCAGGGGTGAATGAATATCTAACGAATTGTGCTGAATTTCTTCCGATCCAATATTTGGTTTAGTTAAAATATTAGTTTTTAAATTTTTATCTATATTTGGAAAAGTGGATGTACCATAAAGTATTAAGTCCCATGCCTTCATTTCGGCTGAAATATAATGTTTAAATACAATTAAAATAATATAATTGCTAGCATTGTTTAAAACGAAGAAAATGGGAAACAAATAATGTAAAAAAAGAATTTATAAAAACATACCTAAATATTAAATAAACAAAATATAATTAATTTAAAATCTACAAGAGAGAAATAAAAAATATAGACATATACAGTGAAACATTTGCCCTAGTTAACCCTCCTTTTAGTGGACACCTCCCAACAATGATTAATACTTTCTACCCCGCAGCTGTCCCTTATTGGGAGGTTTCATTGTATAAATTAATTTTTTTTTAATTTTAGATTAAATTTTATATCGAATATTAAAAATGAAGATGTCGTTAAATTAATCATTAAAAATAAAAACAAAGATTTTATTAAATTTATATGCAAAAATTGTAAAAATTTATTCGATACACTATAAAAATTAATTTATTGTATTTTTGAAACAGATAATTATTTACAGTTTTAGTATAATTTATTTTTTGTTTTATTATAGGATTTGGGTATTTCACAATGTAGTTAAATTAATACAATAAAATTACATTTGCTTCAAGATTCTTGCAATATCGGATGAATAGGTATTTTTTAAAATATAAAAGTTTTAATTCTTAATTAAAAATAAATTGGCAAATTCTACAGTCTAAAATTATTTTTATTTTAACTAAAAATGTGAATAAAGAAATAGAAAATTAAATAACAGAAAAATAGTAATTAAAAAAAAAACTTGTTTGTAATTATCTACCAGAATATTATATTACCGGTAGTTTTATCCTTGGTATTTGATATTATTGCATCAAATAAAGTGGTTGCTTCTGACGGTTGAGGGGTAAATACTTTACTATTACGATTTGAATTAAGATCACGACTTTTTTCTTTCTGCTTTTGAGCTTTTTTAAACGAATCATGCAATGTAGTTCCATCACGTGCCGGAATCATAACAGGATATGTAATGCTAATATTTTTTATAAATTTCCAATATTGTTTATTATTATCACCAATATTTTTGAATTTTGTATTATTTACTGCATAAAAATAAGGAGACATGGTGGTTAGCGTCGAATTTAATATTTTTTTCCTTTTATTAAATGGTAGATTAATTGAAATGGGAGTAAAGTCTTTAGGTGTAGTATTATAACCTTTATTCTTAACTTTTGTCTGAATTTTAAGCAATTTTGGCATAGTTGTAGTCGTTTTTTGGAAACTTTTATTCATTTTCTGTTTTTTAATTATCTTCTTTTTATTATTATTAGTTTTGGTTTTAGTAACTTTTTCAGATTCTAATTTTTCAGAAGCAGAAAGAAACTTTTTAGTTCCATACAGAATGAGGGACCAATTTTGTAGTGTGGCTCGGCCTGAAAGCGAATGATTGGGTTAGTGCAGCAATGTGTTAGTAATAACAACAGTTATCTACATATAATACGTAAATTAGATTAATTAAATTAATTCTCACCTAAAAGGCGACCATCGTTGTGTATTTCTAATTGCCATGTACCAAATGGAGATTCACCCCAAGAATGTACAGACATAAATGGCCAATGATTGAAACCCGATCGAGTAACATCATGTGTTCTAAAATTAATAATCGTACAAACTTAACACTATTTATTTAATAAATCTCATTACCTATGTGCTAGAAGAGTTACTCTTGTTCCCATAGGTGAAGTAAGCTGTATATGTAAATCACCCGACGTTGTGAAAATATTGTTAATTTTGCTTGAACATGTTCTAGTATTTGTACTCCTTCACATTCTGTAACTTGTAATTGTAAAACAACAACACTCTTTGCTGGGATAGATCTATAAATAAATTAATTGTTAACTGTAAATAATAGTGTAATTTATTAATTTTATTTAAGTATTTATATACCTACTATCAAATTATATTATAATGGGAAGAGAGCTAACGTTATGACTAGAAATGCGCTTCTGAAAAGTGCGTTGCCTATGTGCAAAAATTCGATTTTACGAATATTTTTGAATAAACATAATGGACGTTTAACACTCTTCCCATTATATAGCCTTTGCTACTATAAATTGCAGTAGGTAATACATTATTTAAACTTCATATTTTGATTTTTAAAATATGAGAACTTACTTTTGGACATGAGGCGCCGTAATTTCGCATTTATGTTGTTCTGGAACAGTAATCCATTTTCGTGCCAATTGTACCATGGCATGTGCATCCATAAGGCCGTAACCAAAACTGTGCGAAACATTCCTTCCAACTCCATTGGTTTGCCAGTCTGGTGTAATTAAATGTTGAGGGCGTGCAGTTCGAATAACAATATGTTGCATATCTCTCCAAGTGAGATTAGGATTTGCTTCAAGAGCGAGTGCACAAATACCTGCAGCTAAAGGTGCAGATGCACTTGTCCCTGTATGACTACTAGTACACGAATGGTGAAGGTCTGTGGTAACAACTTGACGTTCTCCCACAGCACCGCTACTATAAGTCGATGCTAATGTTGAACTACAAGCCTCACTGTACCAGGGCACATGGCCTTGTTCTGTTGCACTCGAAATAGATAAACTATAAATAGAGTTTGTGTATCCATCACAATTACAGTTATCATGATCTCTTCCACCATTACCCGACGCCCATACAAATATTGATCCTTTACCGTTACGACCCTTAAAAAAACGAAGATATAATTAATATAGGTATGTAATGTGACGTAATGACGTACTTACTTTAGTCACACCTTCTATAAAGGCACGTGTAGCAAGTTCGCCAGGTCCATCTACTGTTTTACCGTTATCGTCAGGTCCCCACGATGCACTGTATATATCAATGTGTTGAGGATTTAAACTGAGAGATCTTGCTTCAACGGCATCTGTCACATCTCCGTCCAACATTCTCACACCACCTACTTGTGCACCATGAGCCACACCAAGCGCACAAACAGAATTGTTGCTTGTAGCTGCTACTTCTCCAGCACATCGAGTTCCATGTCGATTTGAATCTATCATATCGTAACGTGGACTTGGATCGGAATCATGATTATTTACATCATACGAAGCCATCGGATCCTGCATAACAACATTAAAATCGGTTAATTTAATGTCTTAAACAAACACAATTTTACAACAATGATAAAACAAAATATTACTCAACTACCGTATACGTAAAATCATTTACCATCTATCATTATGAATATACAAGGTGGCCTATCAAAAACGAAACAAAAGTGTTTGGGGCATATAAACACATATTTGCAAAAAACGTTCGAATATGTCGATTTTATTAGCCAAGCGGGCGTATTGTTAGTATCTTATTTTTATTTATATAACTTTAACCACGAAGTGAGGGTTGATGTCACCCCTAATATTTTAAACAACAAGGGCAGCCAAAAGGGGTTTCATTTGAAAATTTAGTGCATTTTCTTTATGGTAGTGTTTGAATTTTTAAATTTAAAGCACTCGAAAAAACAGTAAAAGGTAACCTACCGAACAAATACGGAGACGAAATAAACACGTTTTTGGGGCACATAAATTATTTTTCTCCAAAACGTTCGAATACGTCGATTTTATTATCTAATAATAACAAAAACATGTTGGTAGTTTACTTTCGTTTATTTCAACATCAAAAGTCATCAAAAGTTGACGTCTTATAAAAAATTTCAAATAGTAAGAGGTAAACAAAGACGTAGTTCAAAAATCGTAAATTAAAAAAAAAAATTAAATGTCAGTACTATCGAAAAGCAAATTTACCGTACTTTCACAAACGATATCCCTTTAGGCACTCTTTACGTATCTACTACATATTCGAAATTTTGGGAAATAGGCGTTTGTATGTTCCACTTGCTAATAAAATCAACATGTTCAGGCGATTAAAAATGTATCTATTTGTGCGTTAGTGGGGATTTATTTTAGAAATAGGGTTTCTGTGAAAATTGCCTAGGCTATAAGGTGATTATCAGTATCTATAGCAATTTATGAATTATTAGAATTACTTTCGTCTTAAAGCATCTACTTTCTCTTGCGATTAATTCGGAAATAAATACCTGGGGCAGGCCAGTCATTAGCGAATGTTAAGTCAAAATTAAGCGGGATACTAAAATTAGGATGGGACACGGATAAATACAAAATATGGGGAACGTATTCAAAAATAAAAATTTTTTACTTCGTTTTATGGAGGTTCGATTGTATTTATAATATGGACAAACCTCTTTGAATTGAAACTCTCTCTTCATTAAATAGAATGTTGTGAAAATATATATCTATTTACAGGTTAAGGCAAAAGTATGGAACCAAACCTCTTACTCCTAAACTATTTGCTTTTTGAAAAAAATAAAAAATGAATGTTAAATGGGGCAAAAGGAAAACCAATTAAGCTATTTCAACGTTCTTTTATGGATTTATAAAAGAAAATGTATGTACTTTTTAATGGGAGCATTCACGATAGGGGTTTGCATTTTAAAAATAAAAGTTAAGACGTCACACACAAAAATGATAAGATTATCAATTATTCAACTGATAATTTCCAAAGATGCGCCTTTTTGTTCTATTTAACATACCTACATTTTTAAATGTTTTCAAAAAGCAAATAGTTTAGGCGTGAGAGACTTGGTTCCATACTTTTGCCTCACTCTGTATATAAAAATGTAGCGTGACCGACTGACATACATATCAATGCCCAGCTTCAACCACTGGTCCAATAAAAATGAGATTTGGAGAATCTGTTCCTTTTGAGATGTAGGCACCCACTAAGAAAGGATTTTTCGAAATTCCACTCCTAAGGGGACGAAGAGGGAAAAGTATGTTTTTTAAACATTTGATTAGTTTGTCCGTACTTACTAATCTTTGAATTACAAAATTTGTAGGATACGTTTCTTCGAATATTTCTGATCCCTCGTAGATTAAGTCGCGAGTTAAAGATAGTAAAATCAATAAAACTGTTTCACTAACACTATTGTGGTATTAATTTTGTTATTTTTGAACTTACAATATTTAAATTAAAAAGCTTTCAAAAAGGGTAATTTATATGAATAGGCAACCAATCGTACACAATCATATCCATTACGGGAATAAAATCGAAGCGTCCGTGCTATCTTGTCTCTGTTTTGAAACTACTAATAAATAATGCAGTAAAATAAAACACGTCGCAATAATAATGCATTAAATTAAAGTCCGACATTTATTATTTCAGTACAAAATCTAAAACTATCCAAGATATTTTTAAGGAAAACGATTTTGTTTAATTATTTATTAGCATTTCGTAGTTTGTATAGTTAGCGATTTCATAGATTAATTTTAGGAATTTTCGGTAGATTTTAAGCAGGTATAATTGCGTCTATTTATGCGTAATCAAATATTACAATAAAATAAAATTGTAGTATATTTAAATTTAAGGCGTTAAATCATGCGTTACACGGTCACTTCGTTTAATCAAATTTATGACAAATATGACATCATTAACCTTGTTTAAGAAACAAATAAGTCGTTTTGCAATTTTGATTCAATCTTTTTTCAATTTAATTTTCAACAATAAATACCGACCCTACTAAAATCGCACCAGCGAGTTGAATGAACATTACAGCGCGATATACACATATTCCGTCTTTATTAAATTTAACAAAACAATATATTTGATGAAAGTTGAGAAACGTGCCCTTTTCTTTTTAACACGTTCGCCACCACGCCGCGTGAACGAAATTCCAGTTACAGCTCGTGCTTTATTTTTCGATTTTCTGCAAAATATACGTACTACAGATTTCTAGTTATATTCGATTAAAATCTAGTAAATGTGAATATGTAGTTTTAATGTGTCACATATGTGAGGCTGGCAGCGAACGTGTTAATATTTTAATTTTTTTTCTAATATAAATTCGTAACGGTATAAATGTTGTATTATTAACAGTAGTGATTTAGGAATAAAACTATTCTTAAATTCGTAAATGGTATCATAAATAGACGCGATATTATTTATATACATATTTATACCTCTGGGGACAAATAATTATTTATTGGAAACGAAATATTAAGGACAAACCTTCGTATCCCGCGTATATATCGAATATCTCTTTAAATGAAGTGGAGTTTTAATAAGCTTTAATACCTGTTATACCGGTAAAATTTTAAGTGCGCGCACGAAAGCCCTGTATAAATTTTTAATGAGCTTATATTGTCATCCGGGTAAACAACAAGATTTAAAACAATCGGGGAAGGACTTTAACAGTACAGCTAAATTTTTACAGAAGTTAGTTATTTTATAATTTATAAAAAAACAAATAAAAACAAAACGAGGAAATAAAATTGTTTCCGCTATAAAAATCATTAAAGTTGATAAAAATACTTTTTAAATTTAAACGTTTTAGATAGTAAGTTAATAAATTAAAATTCAGTTATAATTTACTAATAATTATAATAACAACTGATAAACGACAATAAAATTTGTAGATAATTAATAATAATAAATTTAAATTGTAATGCAATTTATAAAATTGTTTTGAACTAATAACATCTTTAGTATATCAATTTTGACAAAGTAGGTAAGGTATTAATTGTAAACTATAAATAGTTGGTTCATAGTTCACTTGACTTGATCAACTGCTTATGTTTATTAATTAATTATTATACAGGGTTTAATACCCGGAATAGTTTCTAATTATTATAAAATAAATCTGATCCCTTCATATTAAGTTTGAGAGGTAGGTAGGTATAGGTTGTAGTGCACATAATCAAACTTCAATTTTAATAATTACATACCAAATTAATCGCGTCGCATATTTTGATTGTTGCGTATTTCTATTGTTATCCAACGATAAAAAACAACACAATGAATATAATTTGTCTTCAGGTATAAAGTTATTCGTTTCTTGTTGCTCGTCGATTTAGATTAGGGTGTTACAGATCCGAAATAATTAAATTCCAATTAAAACTAAATTCGATATCTACGTTTTGTAAACCGATTACACGACCGTGTTAAAACGTAAAGGTCAAATTAGGGATGAATTGTAAAAAAGGAACGGTTATTCCACAAACGACAGCAAAAAACTAAGATAATTCGAAATGAACAGTTGGAAAAGGTCTAGTTGATTAAACGACTATTTTACAAAAAAAAACAAACTATTACATAAACACGGACGTCTATTTAAAGTATATCGTATATTATACACAGTAGTTCCGGCAAAGTTCCAAGAGGTGATCGAAGCAGCGTTGGATGTTGCGAGCTTCCTATTCTTGGTTTGTATAATTTTTTAGAGCGCATAATTGTCAAATAAAAAAATAAACAGAAGCGTGTTTAAAATTCAAAGTACTTGCCGACAAATTACTAAAATGTTAATATAAGCACATGTAAATTTTCACAACTCGAAAAGGGAAACAGTTTATTTGTGAATGTGTGGGGTTTACAAATTTTTAAGAGAAAAATTATACAGTGTGTCCCCGGATTGACTTTGCGATCGGTGTACATAATGACAAATAATTTTCGAGTTTCGAAATGATACTCGGGGAAACCACTCCTGCTTGGTTCAAAACTAAAATGTATCTACTACGAAATAATTCTATATGTACAGGGTGTTTTATTAAAAAATATTTAATAATTAACATCACTAAATGACCATTAATATTAAAGATACGATAAAATTTCACTAAGAAGAAGTTGTTCAAATGTAAGAGTCACGTCACTAAAAAATCGTTCAATTTTGATAAATAGGCGAAACTGCGGTATAGTATAAAAACGAAAGAGGTTGTCAAACGAATCTTTTTTTTTTTAATTTTACGGGAAGATATAGACCAGCAAAATTAGGTTTTAACCTTGAAATAAATAATGTAAAGTTGAAATTTTGCACAATAATAGTGTAGTACTGACTCTCCTGAACCACATATCAATTTACTCCATCTTACTTACGTGCGGTTGCTTGTTTTTATGACGTCACGACGAGGTGTCTTCAGGTAAACTTTAAAACTTGTACATCTCCGAAACTATTAGTCCGATTTTAATGTTCTCATATTCGTTAGAAAGACGACGAAAAGTTCTACGATTTTTATAATAATATTTATTGCTTAAAAATTAACCGTTTTAACGATAAGTTTCAAACGTCACGGTTCCCAAACTGCGTTCCGCAGAAGTGTCGCAGGGGTTTCGCGGAAATAAAACGTTTGGGAACAGTCAACGCCGTAACGAGGCTACGAAAGCGCCCCTCTAACCGAAAAATATAACATAAAATAGCGGACTTTTATATCTATTTATTTATTTTTAATTTACACAATGTTTACATTTTTACATCCCAAACATAGTTGCGCCCGTGGCGGGCGCCTCTTTTGCCACGCCCTCGTTACTTATTCAAGACTAATCGCAGTGAACTTCGATATTATTAAAATGATCCCAAAAAGATTTTTTATCACCCTTAATAAGTGCAAACGGTATTAAGTCTTTTATTATTATTAAGTCCCCATAAGTCTTTCCTTCTGTTTAACGAAATTTCCGATAACGAGCTTTTTTCAGGATTCAACGACTTCGTTAAATAAAAGTTTGATTGCAGTAATAAAAGTATTTTAAGTATTTGTAACATGCTCTTTAAAAAGCAAACGAAATTATTAAACCATTATAATTTGACGCAAATCGAATTTACTAAAAAAAAAATGGAGGTGAATATCATAATGCAATTATGTAAAAAATGTATAAAGTAATACATATTCTATGAAGTTAAATTGCAGATTTATTGAAAATATACTTGGAAAGTTGCCGAATGGACGATAAAAGGGTTAAAGGACGAGAAAAGGAGAAAATTGAAAAGCGGGTTTGTTTTCACACCACAGAAAAAAAGCCACGAGAGAAAAACATCTGCGGAAAAACTGGAAATCATTAAAGAAACTTTAGATGTCTTAACTTCTATTTCGAACATCTGTATGAATTCTTTTTGATTTATGTATATCGACACGTTAATGGATACTTTAATAAATAAATGATTTATGTTTCCAGTATCGATGAGTAAAGTTCGAGTTTTGCGTCTCGTCGTTTATTACCGACGATGCCAAATACTTTCGTAAAATTATACAGATAAGTACACACCCAAATCTAAAAATTATCAATGCAAAGCAAATGACGTAATATTTATGATTCCTTGAGGTAAACCTTCGTTCATGCATAGATTATTAAATACAACAATAGCACGTGCGGATCCTGTTGTAGTCATTAATTAGTAGATAATATTTCGGAGCATCAAATTCCTCGTATTTTAGAATACATTAACTATATTGTATTTAAGATTTCATTACGAAGTTGACACTTTTTCTTCTCTGGCATATGACGTGTAAACCTTTTCCTATTTCTAGACTGATTTTTATCGTTTCCTGTTTGTTAGAAACGTTTATAAGAACCGAATCCGTAGTAAACATTTTATTTTTTGTGATTTACAGATTCTTTTAACTTTACGTAACGATTTCCTTAGAACTTTTTTGAAAAAAAATTAAATAACTACACCCCTACACCGTTTATTACAAGTCTTTAATCAATTCTCACTATAAAATTCTGAATTTTTTCAATTTCGCTATATTTAAAGAAAGTAAATAGTTAAAAGTGAATGCAAAATTGGTAACATAAAATGTTATACGTATTTTTATTGATGAATTACAGTTGGAATGTGGAATTTTTTTATACCTTAATCACCTTAATGGAAAGCAATTGAGACTTGATTACTTCACTGTGTAATGTGTAATTTTGTTAATCAATTCTGATCCTGATCTCGTTCTTTCATCTCCCCAAAGTTTGTGAGGTTTTGTTTACGACGACGTCATGTATTTCATAAAATACTTGGTAGTAAGAAACGTTCCACTTTACCCCTCATATGGGGCAAAGAGGAATAATAAGAGAAGCACGGTAAGGTCAATTAGTAAATTATTTGTTTTAAACAACTTATTTGCAAATAATTTGATTTCGACGCATAGGTAAATTTTCTTAAAATGCCTCGTTTAAAAACAAAACCGACCTTTCTCCACTTTTGGAAAAACAAAAATATCGTATTATAATATTCCATAATAACAAAATCACACTTGTTGGGTGACACGAATAGCCCCGGTCTACTCTACTCGGAATAGTGGAATATTGTTCCGCTTTGCCGCTATTGAAATAGCAGGTTTGGGCACATACTACGCAAAAAATTATAAATGTAACATCAAAATATACCATGCAACAATTTTTTCTAACATAATGCACCAAAATCTAAATTTTTACAGTCACAGTTAAACGATGTAACGCCATATTCACATGTAACACGTATTCCAACACAGAAAGGAAAAATATTCCACGAAATAGCGAATTTTGCGCGAATAGTTAATTATTTAAATTAATATTCCACTTGCCCCACATTCTTTCTATACGTATACGTGTACATTGTTTTCAATTTTGGTATGTGTAATTTTTGTAATTAATCCTGAAAATACTGGACAATACGCCCTATAACGTGTACTCTATGTTTTGAACGAGCGTGAAAAACACGAAGATTGTTTCAATCAACAACTTCTATGCAACGCACTTCATATTCACTGTTGTTGAACGATTCAACAAGCGTATTGGGGTGATTTTTAAGGCTTTCCCGATATTTTACACGGAAATATTTTAATATTTTTCTTTGATAAAGGGTAATAATAATGCGTAAAATAATCAGAATAACTAATTTTCGCAAAAAGTGTGAGTTAAGTTACTCTGCCAAAACGCCATCGATCTATGTCACGAAGGTGACGAAATGCTATTTGGACCGTAATACGGTGCATCGGTGACGGCACGAGGCACTTTGCTCTGAAAGCGCCATAAAGTTTTGTTGTTTGAGTTTGAATACTTTAAATATGTAATCCATACATCCTCGTAGAGTAGGACATTTTTATCGGCAGACATTTGAGTTTTTCGTCAGATGAGCTAATGCATTTCGTACAACGGCAAAAATAGTGACACAACTTAAACTCGAACTTAAAATTTTCCACAACAATCATTGATTATTTTTGACCAATGACTGACACAATTTTGTAAATAGACTTATACGAATTTAAATGTAAATGGAAAATGTACACTGCGCGTCATATAAATGTGGTACACTTAGATTTTGTCAACGTAAACCGGACTTCCTTGTCACATTGACAGTATGAAAGATCATTGTGACGAGGCCAAGGCACTTAAGTAATTGCAAATTATTTAAAATGTTACACAAGTTTATTTGTTAATAAGAGCCTAGAAAATTACGGAAACCGCATAACTGGCATCGTTAGTCTTAAAGCACATAATCTACAAAGGTTGGACGACCAACCATGGACGTTTGTAAATGTTAATTAACCGTAATCTGTACTAACCAAAATATAAAACATAATAATAAATAATAAAAGATCAATGGGCGGCGATCCCAAGATCATAAAATAACACACAAAAAAATTATCTTATCCCAAACTATGAGTCATCGATTATGACGCATAGGATAAAGTCAACTGATCTTTATGACTCACTCTTCGAGAATGGCCCTCGACTTAATTTGCTCGTTACAATATAAAGTGAAAGTAATATGGCAAAATCTAAAGAAGAATTAATCGCTTTAATTTATAATAAAAAAAGTTACAATCTTTCTACTACGTAGGTAATTTAATGTGCGACTCTTACGAATTTATAAAATAAAAAATTAACTGAGCATATTTAAAATAAATGTATTACTTTTAGATTATAGCCGAAACGTTTTCTTTTAATACTAAGATGGTAAGTTAATATTAATTCTTAAAGAGAACGAAAATTTCTAAAAATGTTCACAATATTATCGCGAGCAAAAGAAAGTTTTACTTTATTTAAAGCTTTTTTAAGAAGTTATTGTAATCTACTCCGTATTTTTCTTTTGTTAAAAAACTTTGTTTGGAAGAAATATTATTACAAAACCCGTAAATTGTGTCTAAAGTTTTCAACATTATATCATATTTGAGTGTACATTTTTAGTACATTATATTTTATCGCGAAATAGAAAACATAACGCGTTTACACGTGTGTAAATATTTTGCTTTAATTTAGCTAAAATTTAAAGCACATGCGTCTATTGCAGAATGTTAAACTAATTTGACAGCCGATGTGTTCCATACATCGGTGAACAATAAAAAACGTACGGGTGGTGGAAAGTCTGTGGGGAAAATTTTAATTACGCAATATAATAACGTGTTATACTTTGTGGGTTTGACAAAAATGTAAAAATGCGCTTGGAATCGCGCCGTTTTGATTTCACATGACTGTTACTGTTATGACAACAATTAATTTATGCATTTAAGGAAAGTTTGTATTTATTTTTAAAGCACCATTCGACGATTTGATTACTCCTATAATTTATAATACGAAATATTTTATATATTATAAATGCATTTCAATTCACCCAAACATATTATCATTAACCTACGTTGTAATGAAATTACTAATTGATTAAATCAAATGTATGTACAGTGAGGGACTTATTTTATGTCGCAGGCAACGTGAGCGCATATGCAATCAATGGTGTAACGAGGGAGAAGTAACGACACGCGTTCTCGGCTAGTTATTTAGTCTTTCCGTTTATGAATCTTGATTTATTACCGTTAGGTCGGTCAGCATTGTTATTTAAATGGTGCGATGGTTTATTTTATTACTGGAAATACCACTTCAAAACCTTCGCAAAGACGAAAACGTGCCCAAATCAGAAATAAAGACCAGATTTTTTTTAAATTTTATAAATACGTATACATTACGGATTTAGTGTTTTTTAACATATTAAAAAAAGTTTAGCAGTATTTTCAGTAATAAAATAAGTCATTGCACCATTTCAACAACAATGCTGAGCGATCTAACGGTAATAAATCAGGATTCATAAACGAAAAGATTAGATAATTAGTCGAGAACGCGTGTCGTTATTTTTCCCTCCTTGTACTGTTGGTCGAATACGCGCTCACGTTGACTGCGACATAAAATAAATCCCTCACTGTACATACATACAACTAGAAATCTATAGGCGTGTGATAGGTTTAGTTTTCGCAATGGAAATCCAAAAAATAGATTTTTATTTAGGACTAAATAGTAGCTCCGTAAAAATTTAATAATTTTGATTACCGTTTGACGCTTGTTTAAAAAATACTTAATTTCAATTATACTTACATAGTTTTTTATAAGGTCGGGATGATCCTTCTCAAGTCCATCATCTAATATCGTAACAACAGCACCTTTCCCAGTAACACCTTCTAACCAAGCTGGTATTACATTCATGTCTAAACCGTTTCCTCGATTCTGTAAATAATATAATTATTTTAATCAAAGTATATAAGTATATTATTAAATTTCGATTTTATCAATTATTAAACATTTAGTTACTGGTATAATTTAATATGTATTATTTCGATAAAAAAAAACACGAACCTCCGCTTAAAGCACACGCACGTTTATTATGTTGATTGTTATTTAAAACAATAGTTTTCCTGTGTTTCAAAGGCACCGACCAATTAGTCGGTGAATTTCGTGTGTACTATACAAAAACAGAAATACCTATATAGATATCGCGTGTACCTTGGAGAAACGGCATTCTATTTTAACATGTGGTCAAAAATATCATTTGCTTTGAAGTACGAAATTTGAACAGTTAATTGTTGAACGTTATTTAGTCCATAATTGGCATTTGATATAAAACTAACTATATCTCGCTAATCATGTCGTGTCATGCGCTACTTACAATCCCTAGTTAACCTTATATTTTTTTCTAACATCATACGACCAACGGTAACTGATAATCACTGACACTGATAAATCATAGTTCTAGAATGTTTCAAAATATTCAATTATATAAGTCATCGCATACGAATAACATTGGAATTTATGCCACGTCTTGCTCTTTTGAGAATTTCGAACTGTAATTAAGTATAATTCTGGTCTGGTTTGACATGGTATTCGTTGATTTCCTTTTGTTTTTTCATTTGTCCACAATTGTACTTTAAAAAGATAAAATATTTAGAAAGTAAAGATTAATCAGATTAGAACGGCCTTGGTTACAATATCAAACAACGAAAATTCAAATTTACCGAAACGTTAAAAAGAGAATAAAACAAAGAAGATTGCACATAAACCTAGGTTCTGATTAAAATACTGTTTAAAGGTAATTGGCGAAAAAGAAAAATTAAATAATTATCAGCTCTACAGCTTTTTCTACTATGACAAGTTTGGGTTTAGGACATCTGGACGCGGTCAACTAGGCGCGGTTAACTGACCGCCGGGACAATTAGACGTCAAATGAAATAATTAAATGTTCATAAGAAAAGGCAACACGACTTTATAAAATTTGTTAAATGGTAAATTAATCGTTTGAAAATGTACTTCGGCGAAATAGGCGGTTTACACTAACTTAAACGTACCCCATCTACACTAACCTAAACATATCTAATTTGCATTAGTCTAAACTTACTTCATCTGCACTAGTTTAAACTCAACTCAACCACACTAACTTAAACGGACCTTATTAACCATTTCATTGCACTTATACTTTGTTATTAAACACTCCGAATAAATTCCTGTATGTTTTGGCGACTTGCAAAGTTATTTTGATGTAACCATTTATCTCTATAGTAGTATATAAAGTTAAACATTTTACCGAAGCCCATATAGTTTGGCGCCTAGTTAGCTGCGCCCGGTCGGCCGCATCCAGTTGTTCGGCTCCCGACTGGTTTGAATGACTTAATTTGTAGCTTTACGTCTTCGTCTTGTTTGGGATTTATAAAATTGTTTGAGTATGAGTAAATCATATAGGATGTGCGAAGAATGATGGCAAGAGGCTTACAATTAGCCTTCTTTCGCAGTTTGAAACAGGTTTTATTTAGGATATAAAGGTGGATCCAGACTAAATAAACATGCTATTTCCAGACATTTAGCCGATCAATAGCTCTTTACAAACCGGTCAGCAGCATCGGTTTATGAAGAGCTCATTGACCAGTTGTTCGCGCGAATAGCATGTTCGTTTAGTCTGGACCCAACTTAATAAAGCTGTCTCGTTTGTTTATAATTATCGTTAGAGAAGACATTAAATTATCTCTTGTCCTCTGTACTTTTCTAGTTGTTTTAAGTATATTACACGTAAATGTTTTCACAGATAAAATTTTCATTTAGTGCGCTATTACGTCCTTTTTTTAGCGTTTAACGGTTTTCATATCATGATTGAACTAAAAAAATTAGCGAAGACCTACGATTTTAGATTGAATAGGTATATGTATGTATTTATAGCAGAACTGCAAATTAAAATTGCGGGGACAAAATTGCTCGAAAATAAAATTGTACAACACTTCCAGTTTATTAACTATCCTTTATTCTGATGGTCATTACAGAGTTAATTTGAATAAGAGGACGTTTGCGTCGACGACGGCAATTACTTTGAACTAAGCCATTGATTGACCCGACATTGAGCAAATTATGTTCACGTTCAATATAATAATACAATCAAAATAATTTTATTATAAATTTGATAATAGATAATCTAAATTTATTTTACTCGGCACCTACTTATACATTAATTTTACAAAATTTTAAAAGTAGAAATAATTGTTTATTACAAATATTATTATAAAATCAGTACATCATTATAATAAAAAAGGATTACGAAATCTGTGTTATCCTACTTCAATAAATTATACTCTATTATTTTAACCCTTTAACTAGAATTGTGCAAAGTCCGTGTTACTCTATTTTCAGTAAAAAAGTTTCATTAGTTAATACTGATTTGTTATGATTTCATTCTTTCTGACAGATATAATTGAGGTCAAACATCTGACATATTTAAATGATCTTAATTAAGTTTTGTAACAATTACTTGTAAATAAATAACTAGATAATGTTTTGTTTTTTTTATCATAGTAATATTTAACTCTCGCTATAATGCAGAAATTATAATAACTTCAACGAGATATAAATTTGTAACCGTCCCCTTCGTATACCCTTGCAATTTACCTTATTTTCGTCAATTTCGCATTTTAATTTATTTTGTTTAAATTGTTTATTTACGGGATTTTTCTTATTTTTATTTATATTAGTGATTCTATGATAAGTTTCACGACAATGTTTTATTAATATTACCACTTTTCGTTTAAATTTAGATATTTTCAGCGCTAACGTCCTAGTTTCGCCCTTAGATTTTGATGATCCGTTAATTTTTTATTTAGGAATGTTAGTCGCGTCAAAAAAATATCTAAAGACGTTACATATTTATTTTTAAAATAGTTGGCAAGTTTAAATCTTTCACGTGTTACTCCTTGGGCTATTATTTAACTTTTTATACTATTATAATTATACGTTTTCATTTGAAGACCGACTCTTATATATGATGTATTTTCGAAGAAATATTCATTACTGACAATCAAGATTTTTCTTGATTTTGGAATTTACTTTGGTACTTAAATTCGTTTCATTTCCATTAATTTTAATTAACGGGGATGAACTACGAAAATAATGGTTAAGACAATTGGTTCTGTAATTCTTAATAGGTAGTTAAAGTTAACGGATGATTATAAGATTGGTTCACGGAATAGATTCTCAGAAATGTTTATAAACGTTAAAATGGTACAAAGCCAATTTTTTATTTTTACGTTAGAATTCGAAGAGGTTTGAATTTAATTTAAATTTTATAAATTTAATAGCAAATATTTTTATTTTAGTGATCATTTTTGACATATAATTTCAGAAATAATTGGGTATTCATCAGTCGGTTTTTGACATTTATTCATTGTAGTCCAGGTTGAACTTTGTGACATAAGCATGCTATATACAATACTAACCAGAATAACCGTCAGAGCCCTGAAACGTGGACTATTGTCATCACGCGCTTTTCATATTTTCTAGATCAGCATCGAAAACTTGTTAAATAAAAAGTTTGAAGAGCTGCAATAACTTCTTTCAGAAAACAAATACGTTATTTATCAATAAATTTGTGTTAGGTATTCAATATCCCACTGTTTTATTTATATCTACATACATATATTTTTGCACTTATAATTTTTAAAATTAAGATAAAAATACTTACCAGATACCACATGCTGGGCCATCGTGGGTCAGAATCTTGTAACTTAAAGTCTCGTTTAACTCTTTTTTTAGTAACTTGCTGTTGTGACCAACGAACTCGTGTATCAGCTGCAAGTCGTATTTTTTTTCCTATATTGGTAGTCAACGACCTTTTGGAAACTCCTCGATGAGTAAAGTGATAATAATCGTCAAAAATCTGAAACAAAATAATTATCGAAATTAATTTAACGTCGACGAGCATAATTTAAGATTGTTCTACAGGCATTTTCCCCTTTAAATGATAAGGACATCAAAATCCTTTTATTGTTCTAACTTATTTAAATAGAGAGATTTCTGACAGGAACGTAAAAACGAAACAATAAAAACAATAGCTATATAAGATGGTTTTATACCTCATCATCTACTGTTGAAATATTCATCTTCACTTTTTATTACGATATTTTTATTATATTGGGCCGACTTATACTATCCTAAAATTATTAAATGGTTAATAATTTTATTTTAAACATTTTATCTTGGCGATATTTCATGAATTGACTATAAATTTTAACGTATCTAGGGGTTGTGTTTAAGGGTTATGAAATGTCGAATTACGAGTTTTAAAGATTTTAACTAAAGTTTTAAAATAAGATATAATATTGTTTACTTTGAGTTTTACTAAAGTCTGTAAAATAAAAGTTTAGCTATATCGGATTAGCGCTGCATTTTGTTCATGCATTACGAGTGTATATAGTTTTCTTTCTTACAAACAATTGAGGTAGAGAGAAAAATAAGGGCAAACTTAAGGCTATGTTAGACTATCAATCAGTTTGATCAAACTAAGTTGATGACGTTAACCATTACAAGTTTGACCAAACTACTCAAATTGCTCGTCGCACTATCAAACTGTTAACATATTATTTTGATTCGATACGGCTGCTGATTGGCGTAAATTAAATTACCCGCCAATGTTCCAATAAAACGTTTTAACTTATTTTTACATATTTACTCAAATACTCTACATATTTCTGACTTTATTTCTTGTTTTGGTAGTTCATGTACTATTTAATTCTCGAGATATTGTGTTTTCTGTTATTGTTAATTAAACAAACATAAATAGAAATAAGTACTACGACGATAGCGGAATACCAACAAAATATAAAAACCCTAACATCTACTTCGCGCCATTTCTCTTCATTTAAATTAGCCAATAGGGTTACAGATCGCATCAATCTGACTGATGGATTAGAGATTTTTCTAAAAATTAGAGAGTTTGATCAAATTGTTGTAATGACATCACGTGACGTCATCATCTCAATTTGGTCAAACTGTTTGATAGTGTGACATAGACTTTAGGCACCGCAGGTGGTAAAATAAGACATGCACTTCACGTTAACAATATCTTTAGCATTAGTACTTGTTTTAGAAAGAGATAAAGAATCGCATTACCTGTGCCCACGTAAGTGTCAATTTTTAACTTAAAATCAGTACAGTATAAGTCCCCAACACCGCCGCTCCCAATACCGCCGTTAATCCTCATCCGAGCTCGAGCGCTACCCCCACCACTGCGCTCTCCCCTACTCGCATAAATTTCGGATTGAACGTTCTTCGCGTGGCGGTATTGAGAACGATGAATTCGAATAAACAAGAGACTTGAGCGCGACAGTAGTGGGGGAACAACAGTTCCAAGAAAGTCATTCCCCTACAAGCCCGTTTTCGGCGGTATTCGGGACTTGTACTGTACTTCAGAATTATTTAAAATGTTTCTTATCTTTTTGAATTCTCAATTTATAATACCTATAAATAGTAAAACATTTTTTCATGATATTTATTATGTAAAATACTCATTAATTAAATTTGATAAATAATTTAGCATTTTTTTTTTAAATATTGTAAATTGCGTTTTATAAATATTGTATATGTGCTAAATATGAAAACTTCTGCAATATGATCGATCTGCCTTCTAAAAACTTTAGAGACAGCATCCTTCATTGTCTTTTTCGTAACATAATAACCTTTATCAGTTTTCCTCTTCGGGAACTAACGAGAAGAGGCGGTCAGGTTACAACGGAGTTTATCAATACGCTTTTGCAGGGTGGTAAGTCCTTTTCTTAATTCCAGATCGCCAGCTTCTAACAACACTATTTTCAAGAAAACTTCATTTAAAGTTTTTCGAACGCCTAAAATATACGTGTTGGACCATAAAAACGGCGACATGTAGTCAAGTGGTAACCCACCAGTCTACTAACCAATAGGTACCGGGTTCAAATATCCGAGTTGACTTTTTTTATTGGCGTTTTGATAAAAATAAAATAAAAATGTAATGCCAACTCTTAATTTTTTTGTTTTGAGAATATTTTTAAGTTTGTGATTCACGTTTATGTGTTTGTGAATTCCGACAATTTCTAATGTTGAAGTTGTAGAAACTTGTTTTAAGAACATTTTAAAAACATTATCAGGAGAATTACCGTATTCCATATTAGTATTTAGCATAACAATAAAATAAATTAATTAAAAGCAACGTGTGGATTTGAACCCGAGACTTATCTATTAGTAGGCTGAAGGGTTTACCGCTCGATCACACGTCACCGTTTTTATGGTACAACGCACATGATATTTTAGGCGTACGAAAAGCTTCAAATGGAGTTTTCTTAAAAATAACGCCAAGTTGAAGACTGTCGATCTGGAATTAAGAAAAGGACCTACCACTCTGCAAAACCGCATCGATAAACTGCGTTGCAAGCTAACCGCCTCTCCTCGTAAGGCATATTAATCTAAAAAAAAAAAACAATAAACCAATTACCTAATGTCTGTCTAATTCGAAAAATTATAACAAAATATTTGATTAATTCAAAGTGTTTCGTTGTTCTCAAATTATCATATATGAAAAAAAGGTTAATGATATGGCTAGAATTTGAATTAAAAGTTCAATAAATTACGAATATTTTAGATACTAATAAACAATTTTAGAACACTAATATTTGTTTACTTCAAGAAAAATTGAAGAACAAATAGTTAAGATTCTTCCAAAAAAAAATTACTTTTTAAACACGTTTTAAACTTGCAGAATCTTCTAGTAAAGTTTAAAACAGTTTGCTTTAGTTCCTAATAACACTACCAGAGTTGCACAGTACTGCTGTAATAGTGTCATAAAATACAAGCAGTATTTCGCTATTCCCACCTCTTCCCTATAGGTACGTAGTACAATCAAAGTATTGTAATATACATTCAACGACAAAAAAAACAATCAGTATGTATAAACCGACTGATTGTGAGTATTTCTCTGATGATGATAGTTTAGCTATCGAAACGCGTTCTTAGAGTAGTTGTTGGTGTTTTGTTTGGTTTAAATACGGGGTGAGTTTTTTAACTAACGATTACAAAATATCTGGAGAAATAAGCATCGTAGGAAAAAATGTTCGACATCGAAAGTTAATATTTATATTCAGGTATGCTAAAATTTTCCAACTCCCACCCCGGTGGGGGCGATTTTAAAATCTTCAACGGAACCCCTACTTATTATTGCAGATTCAAATAGTACGTCAAAAATACGTTAAGCAATTTTTACACTTTTATAGAAAAGTCTATCCACACACTTTTACTTTTAAACGCCAACGTTCGCTAAATAATTGATATATTTTCAACTTGACCTCTAGTCCATATACAACGTTAACGTTTATATACAGGATGTACATACCACACTAACTAAATCAAGGGCAAATAAAACCGTAACAGTCTGAAAATGTTTTATTCGATTCGTGCAGATGGCGCTGTAGTCGGAGGTGCTTGTTTCCCCCGCCCCAAAAAGCGGGGGCGGAAAAATTTTAGCAAACGCGAAAGGGCCCCTCAAAAATATTAACTTTTGACGGCGAATATTTTTTCGTTCGACGCTTATTTTTCCAGATATTTTGCAGCCTCGAGTTAAAAAGCTCAGACGATATTTTGCTATATTAAATCCTACCCCGGTCGGATGCATGGCTAATTGAAAATTGAATTAGCTCTTCGGAAATTAAATTTGCCCATTTCGTTTATAAATTAGATTGCGGACGACTCTAACTTCTAAACGATATATTATTAGGTAGTATCTGAGAAGGAAATAATCTTCAAAATGTTTTAAAGCACCGTAAAATGCAGTATTAAATAATAGTAGCAGAGATATCGACTAGCTTCATCTGTTAAAGTGTAGATTATCTTGATACGTAATGAAACAAAATCACATTTCCGTTCAGTGATTATTATTTGAAACTGTTTAGTTTATTATTTCAAGGCCTACATTGTGATTATATTATTTACTGATTGTACGAATGATAAACTAAATAAAAACACATTGTCCTAAATGACAGACACGTATAAATCTAAAATAAGAGTAAAAAACGTAGCTACGTAGTTTATTAAAATTAGAAAGAATTAACTTCTCTTTTATTTTTATTAACAATTACGAGTCCTATTTTTAAAATGCACATTTGCGTCACTTTTTGTTTAGATACATCGTATAGTTTTCTAGATATTTTACGTGGAATATACGTCTTTATTAAATATTGTATATGGCCTAAAATAATTTTCAAGGCAGATTGTAGTTTTCCCATATCAATCAAATTGTATTTCTTTCCGTTTGTAGGAACCAATAACCTGATTAAGATTATCTAACGATATCGATCTTCATACTCATAAAATCTATTCCGCGTTTCCAATATAAACTACAATAAAGTTCACAATTTAATATTTCAGTTCCGAGTTGTCGAATAAATTTATGAATTAAGGGAGTTTTATTTTTTATATGTAGGTACAGGCAAGTTCATATGTTTTGTCCGGCAGCCTGTGTTAGTTTTTGTCGTAAAAGGCTAAAAAAAAGATTACTGTCAGTTTTTATTTAATATCCGATTTGTCCCTTTTTACAATTCAAAAACAACTGCTACCCTTCATCTCTTCGCGTCGCACGTTGGCCTGCGAATACATCTCGCGAGACAAAACGTATGAACTTGATTCTACAAATAGGATTTAAGTGGGTATGTTAAGAGGGAAGTTCCATAAGCGAGAATCAACAGGGTAAATTATGATATGGTAGATTCACTTCAGGAAACGATACTAAAAAACTATTGAATTTCATTAAAAAAAATAATTGACCATAAATACTAATTCAATTACCTAGTTGCTCCCTATATTTTTATCTTGAAAAAGTTAGAAGAAGAGTTTTGCTAAGTTGAACACGTGCTCCCGAATACTTCAAATCATGAGATATTTATCTACTATATGATTAAAATATTATAAGGACGAACTAGAAGAAGGTTCAGTTAATACGTAAATTAAAGTACAGAGTATAATTGTTGTTAGAATTCGTAACCACTTTTCCGAAAAATCGTCATTTTCAAGTATAAAACTATCTTATAGATAGCTATTTGATTTCGAAGAATTTACCTAATAAAATTGTCCAATTATTATTGAAAAAAAAAGTAAAAATACTAGAGTATTTTTTTTTATTTGCCTGTTAATTAGTGGACATAAATTGTAATGAGAGAATGAAGATGTTATTTGTATGTGTTTTATGGGTAATATAAGTCAGGAATATACAAAGCTTATTAAATAAAGATATTCTCATTATTTTGCGTGTTTCTCGTTAATAAACAACATATCCTAATTATAACAATTAACTTTCATTAATTTAACAGGAATCATCTTAATCAATAATATTAAGCCACGCTAATTCAATTTACTAACACATCAGGCGTTGTTTTACTTCAAAGTAACCGTTGTATTTAAAACGGAAATTTTACTCATAAACAATCTAAAATGCAACGCCAACAGGTTTATAAACTTTCCATTAATTAGGTACCCATTAGTATTAATGTAATATATTATCATTTTATTCTACCTTTAATTGCTTTGTTAAAATTACTAATTTCAGTAAAACGGACACTTCCAAATAACGGACATTGTTTTGGCTCAGCGAGTGTCCGGTATTGAGTTCACTAAAATTTGCCAATACCGGATACTCACCAAAAGACCAAAAATTGTCCGTTATTAAGAAGTGTCTGCTAATGGGAAATACATTACATTCTATAAAAAATGTTGTGGATTTTAAGTGTCCGGTATTTGGTAGATAAGTTTTACTGTATCTGTACAAATGATTTTCTCAAACTAACAAAGTCCACGTCAAATCAACACACTATTAATAAAAATTGTAGCTTACAGAAGTAGCCTCCATATAGAATAAAAAAAATACAAAATTTTATTAAAATAAATCAACCCATTTTGAAAATACGACTATTTTACAGCATTTTTCTCGCCTTTCTTATGATATACAACACAATAGGGGTTATGGGGTAGTTGTTTTTGCAATTTAAAAAGTGCAAACTTTAATTTTGAATTTTGAAAAAAGTGCATCTTCCAATTTTTTTCTAAAATTTTTAGAAAATAGTTCATACGAATTGTCAAATGATTTACATTAATGCCACGATATCTTATAAATTTTTGCCCCACGGCGTTCTCCTGTTGGAATATTCACCACCAAAAGTTGAAGAATAAAATTCAATTTTTTAAATTAAAAATTTTGAAAAGTGTGGTTAAAACACTGCGGTTAAGGGATAATTTAAAAGACTACGAACAATTAATTTTGCTTAAGAACAAAGAACTCGTTGAAAAAAATAATGATACAATTTTACAAATAATGATAAATGATTAATAACGAAATCATTTAATGAATTGTAGATGAAATTTGGTTAAATTATTTTACTATCAACAACTGTTCGGAAAAACATAATTATTGAAATTTTTGACTTGAGTTGTCAATACGTTCATGAAATCAAAACTGGAAGTAGCTACTACTGAATATAAATTGCAAAATTGCCAAACACAAAAAATGTTGATTTAAAAAATTAAAAAATCGTTTCACATTGTGTAACAGTCACCTACACTTAGAAGTGACTTACAATTAGTGGAAGATTACAAGTTTGGGTCCATTTCCCTGGAGTGCGACAGTTGCAAAACAAAACAAAAATTATGCCAACATTTTGTACAAGTTTTGTACAGTTTTGTACAACCTTTAGTTTTTTTTGTACCTTTCCAAATAGTCAGCTATCGCAGATTGAAATTTCACACTCCAGGGAAATGCTGGAGTGCAAAAGTTAAAAATGTCGTTTTTTTTTCTTGTAATAGTAAGAACTCATTTTGTACAGTTTTGTACAACCTTCAAAAAAATTTGTACCCTCCCGAAAATGCGTGAAAATGACCGCCAAAACTCGCACTCCCGATGTATTTTAGAATACTCAAAATGTATAGCCTTAAAAAACATTTTAAGAAGATAAATGCCCTTATTTTTATATAAAAAAATGGCTTATATTTTGTATTTGTTTAAATAATGTTAAACAAATATTATTCCTTCCAGATTTGTGGTTTCTTGAATTGTTGATAAAATTAACAGATGAAATTTATATGTAATAAATAAATTGAAATTTAAATAACATATATTTATTAGAATTTCAAAAAACAGGTATAAAAATATATTTTTTAAAAATGATATGATATGAAATTTTGTAAAATCTTTCTTGTGACTTAGTTGCTTTAAATTAATATCTGGCGTACTGAGTTTCGGTAATCCATAAACTTTTTGTTAATTCGTTGTGTGACCGATATACATAAGGCACACCTGCTAAAAGCAACATTTTAATATAAACTTGTACAAATTCGTGATCTAAATTTTCCAATGCGCTGCCATACACTTGTTTTCCTTCGATATTTGTCATGTATAGAATAATATTTTTAATAACACTAGATCAGTAATATAATAACTACATCCACAATTTGCAAATATAAGCTAACAAATTGTACACATCATTATGCTTAGATATACATAATAGAACTCCAGAACTCACATCAAATTATTGCAATTTGCAATAATTTGTAGCTAATTTCGATGACAAATAAGACTATTATCGTTACCATAATAATTAAGGTTAAGGTAATTAAACGTAAAAATGAAACAATATTTCATTGTAACTTTTATCATAACACATATTTTTAGTATCGGGTCATATTGACCAGAACGTAACAATTAAGGTTATCCCCTCTCAAAATAAAATTATATTAAAATGGTAACAGGACAAATTCTTTATTATAACAAGAAACAAAGTCACAAACTATAAACAAGAAATTGGCGATAGAAATTATTTTATTGACACTTGAAGTTTCATTTCGGGTAATATTGACCCGAACAGAACAGCAGAGTTAAGAGATAAAGGCAAAGATACAATTTAGGAGAAATACCCTGCGTCCACTTATACAATTCCACTTACGCTTGTACGGTTTTTTAGATTTTTTTACGCGAAAAACAAAACATTTTTTCATCTCCCCGGTAACCCTTCACCCCCCCCCCAACCTGGTAGTTGAAATTTTAAAGTCAAATAATTCGATAAGAAAATACGATCTTAATTTCACTTCATAACATAGTTTAACGAAAAGTGAAAATTACAATGTAAACTGTTAATTTATAGAACCAATAAACTTATATATGGATCTAATTAATAACCCTTAATAAATGTTAGCGAATATCAAGATTAACGTATTATATTCACTCAGCTGTGAGATATCGACACCCAGAAATGCGATGAGATTAAATTGCACGTCTTTAGGATACTAATCAAACGTGACGTTGATTTTAATGACTTTAGAAATACCATAGATAACATAATTCACAATCAAAACGTTCTTCCAGATATAATGAAATACCAATAATTCGAACTAAAGCGATAATAATTTTGATCGTCCACTCAATCAGCTCTTGGAATCCATAACCGTACGTCAAATCCTGACGGTTAATCAAACTTCGTGAGTAAAAAAGAGGAAACATCGAAGGAAAATAAATAGCTGCCATACTTATAAGATTTTTTGACAAGATGTGTTGTATGGTCGAGAACTACTTTAGCCTTTTTTCAAACAAAAGTGAACTTCCATAAAAGTGACAATTCGTTTTAAATTTAAATAAAAGAACGAAAAATATCAGCACGTTGTATGAGTTAACAAGATTAAATTTTTAAAGATTAATTTTCAATTAATTTTCTCTTATATTCTCTTTCGCGCTATTTTTGCCATGTACACAAATCCAGTTGTTTTTTTAAAGTCATCAACCCATCATGCTCGTGATCTTCCGTTAGGATTTTATCTATCTCGATGGTCTCCGGTCCACTATTTATTTAGTCCTATTTTGTGTTTTCGCAATATAATTTGAAATTTATTTCAGACATTTGTAATGTCACTTAATTTAACATTTTCGGTATATAGACAATTAAATACAGTGTGTCCACGGATAGACCTAACTATACGAGTAAACTTTTTTATTTCAAGTTTTTAGAGAAAAGGTCATTCTTTATAAAAAGTTTCCGCAGTCACAGCCTTCTGTGTTGAACAATAAAATTAAAAATTTTGAATTTATTTTTGAAAAAAAAACGAAAATTTCGCAACGTTAACAGATAGAATTTGATCCGTAGATTCCAAAAAAATAGTAAAATATGCAAAAAATCAAACAATAATAGTGCGAAAACAACAAAGATTCTGTGTAGTTGACGAAAATAATTACTGACACAATACGATTACAAGATAAAAAATTGAATTAACGTCTCCCGATCTAATTTAAAGTCGCAATGAAAAATTGTACTAAGTCCAAAAATTCCAGAAAGAAAGCGAATAACTTATTAACGGTAAAACTTATATGAAAACTATAAACAGTTTCAGAGGTCTGAAATCAAGGAGGAAAAATTATGTAGAATAGAAATTTTGAGAAATCAAAAATAGAAATAATCCCATTTTTGGACATACTGTATATATACATATATATATATATATATATATATATATATATATATATATATATATATATACAACCTTCATGTAAAAAAAAACAAATAAAATGTACTTTACAAACAAGTGCTTTGCTAAAATAAATACTCGTTTGCATAAAGAATAAACTGTGGAGGGCTGGACAATCAAACTGTTAAACTGATATATTTATATAATTTTGAATATAAAATACACTTAATGAAACTCTGGAGGTATTTATACCAACATTATCGAGTCATAGAAATAAAAAAAAAACGGTTTATAATAACTGAATTGCCATTTTTACGTTCCTTCCTTTGGTAAAACCAATCGACTATCATAACAAACGTTTGGTATTTGCAAGGGCTACAGTACATAGCCATTCTCCCGTTAGAGAAGCTAGACGCGCTTACATAATGTATGTAAAAGCAGTCTTCTAATATACTTCAGTTTGTCGATTTCGTCGGGAGCGTAATGCGTTCTGGCTCCGGCAAATCTTGGGTGGTTACCATAGCAACCGGATTTCTGCTAATGTTTTAAATCTCGTTTGTTTGGGAGGTTTTAAAGTAAGCAAGAGTCCACAGCGATACCGATACCCTCAATTTACCCAAATACTATATCATTTTACTAAATTATTCAAAACGAAATCTAATTTCATTATAAATTGAGTAGGTACATCGAAATTACATTAATACGAACAATTAATTCATGTATTTTTAATTCTATGTATATCGTAAATGTTTAACGCTTTATGTAATACAGTAGATTAGACAACCCAACATACGGCGGTTAGCAATATTATAATAACTAAATATATATATATAGTTTCATGTTATTAGAGTAATGTGTTTTACGCGCGGTCATCGAGTTATTCACTCGACCTTCTGTCTCGTCTCGTGTACAATTTTCATAGATCATGGGTAAAATACATCCATTGCACAACTTAACATAAACAATTATTATATTTTGCTATAGTAAATAAGCAATTCCTTTAACAATCGTACATATTCGAGAAATTTATGGAATATGAAACAAATAGTAATTAATGAACTACATACCTGTTATATTCGGTAAAAAGACGAATTGAATTTATCATTAGTGACAATTTATTACCTGAAACAAAAGAAATCAACGTTAAGGAGGATTAAAATGAATTTATTTTTTATATACTATTAATTATAAACAGAATAGATACTTCCGGTAATTTGAGTATTCCATAATTCGCAATACCTCGAATTCCGAACACCCGTGACCGAACAAACCACAAGTTAATTACGTATATATGTCGCAGTCATAATGTAAAATTAGGCTTTTTAGGATTTTATAAAAAGCCGGCAAAACGCGAACGTACAATGCAATTTTCGTTATGACCACACCAATTCAGGCAAATTGATAAAATGCCGGCAAAACGTGAACAGAAGAATGTACATCTCGTTCTGACTAATTATTTTCAGGCATTTTACAATTTGCCAACAGCGAAGTAGTCAAAACGTGAGAATAAACATAATAAAATTACTATTTAATAAAATAACACAATGACAATAAACGAAAACAAATATCTCTGTTAAGTAAATTTAAATAAATACTTCACAATATAAAAATATATTAACTTTCAATTAGCTAATCTTAAAGTATTCAAATTCAGTACTCAGGTACCTATATTTATTTTTACATTATACATTATAATATATTATATTATATAATGTAATATATTATATTATATATTATACATTATATATAATGTATAATATATAATATAATATATTACATTATATAATATAATATATTATAATGTATAATGTAAAATAAATATAGGTACCTGTACTGAATTTGAATACTTAAGATTAGTATTGAAAGTTAATATATTTTATATTGTGAAGTATTTATTTAAATTTCTTAACAGAGATATTTGTTTTCGTTTATTGTCATTGTGTTATTTTATTAAATAGTAATTTTATTATTTTTATTCTCACGTTTTGACTACTTCGCTGTTGGCAAATGTAAAATGCCTGAAAATAATTAGTCAGAACGAGATGTACATTCTTCTGTTCACGTTTTGCCGGCATTTTATCAATTTGCCTGAATTGGTGTGGTCATAACGAATTGCATGTATGTTCGTTCGGTTAAAACTAAAGCCTAATTTTGCATTATGACTACGACATATATATATATATACTTCCGAGCGAAAAAAACGTAACGACTCTTGAGGGTTAAAATACCTAATTTTTAGTTGTTTGAATTTAACGTTCAATGATAATAACAATGCATAATATCGACACAACTGTGATTTCATTGCTTTAGGCAAACTATTTGTAGTTTAGAAAAAAGATAGACTTACACAGGCAAACTGCTAACGTTACGTTTTTTTCGCTCGTGAGTATACACTCAGAAAATTAAAAAATATAACGAATCTAGTTGAGCAGTGTAAATATGGCTTTCGTATTAGGTTAGGAGTGCAAAATTTCTAGAAATGCTAGTTGACATTTCTAAATCTGATAAGTAGTTAACAGTAGAGACGGTCGGCCTGTTCAACCAACTAAAATGAAGTAAATTACGTTTTTTAATTCGTCGATTAATATTAATATTACAGATACGTTTCAAAACGCACTGCATGCTTTAAGTTAGTAATCCGAACAATTGTAAAAACCGATCCGGATTACCGAAAGCGTGTTGCATATACAGGGTGATTCAGAATACATGTTACAAACCTCTATGGCGTGCAGAGGGACTGTAAGAGATAAATATTTACTTATGCAATAATGTCCGAAGAAACGCCGTTTATGCGCTACAGCCACGGAAATTTGTCATAAAGACATCCGAGTTTACTTTATAAAAGTTGTTAGAACTTACAAACTTTTTGTTGATAATCTAGGTAACACTACCAATAATAATAATAATAATAATAATAATAATATATTTATTTACATAGCAAATATTTATTTACTACATCTCCCCTGCACACCTTATAACTTTGTATTCTGAATCACCCTGTATGTAGTTTTTCGTAATACATTTTAAAATAGATACTACCATAATAAAAGTTGTTATTAAAGGATTCCTTTGTAAAAGCTTTATTTACATACACGAGGTTCTATTTTAGTTATCTATGCGTATTATTTTACATAAATCAGTGTAAATCAACATAAAGAGAAAAGCGATAAACATATTGAAAAATGCCGATACTAAATATAGTTGAAAGGAGCAAAATGCATCGTCCTCCTTGTTTCTTGCAAAGAAAAATAAAATTTTCTTTTTCAGAAAGAAAAGAAATGTTGAAAAACACGCAAACGCTTTTAATTTTAATTATTTAATTATTGGACTCCGTGGTTCCGTGGTGAACATACATATTCATATTCTATGCTCTCGAAGGTCAATATAAGCGATGGTAGCCGAGCGCTCCCGATACTGACGATATCGTAAAAAAAATACTTTTAAGAAAAGTGGAAGTGCTCTTATATTGTGTTACTTTCTTTTTGATATCGTAATTTCGCTGTAATAAATCAAAGAACGGTTATTTTTGCCGCAAAGAATTCAAATGAGATTGTAGCCGTTTAAAAACTATTTTGGTAGATTTTTGATAATTTCTTTTTAAAATCGGAAGATTCAAAAAAGCATTTCTTTTTTAAAGACAGTATTCTTCAATCGAACAGTTTTAAAAGTAATACAAAATTAATGATGTCAGAATGTTTATCAATTTAATCTTCAAACTTATTTATAATCAAAGTTTGGTATCGGTAACTGCAAAATTATAATTCAATTAAAGCGATCGATAGGTATGTCATACTAAAATCCATCAATTTAAAAGGGATCCCGAGACTATTTTAATGTAAATCTAATGCAAAAATACTTGAACGCTTTACTACTTATAAAGTTATCAATATTGGTTCACGCGACGTCTCGTCTATAAGGGATCTCTTTATTTACCACCCATTTTATTACACTTCGAATCTTCGTAGAGTATGCAAGTTCATGTTTCTAATTTTAGTGTTCTTTCTAATAACGAGATTTAAACTAATGCAAATGCGTCTAATGTTTATCGATTTTGTTTTTTAATAAAGCGCAATTTAACGTTATATTCGTCAGTTTGGAAATCATCAATTTGCTTGACGAGATTACCTACGCATATTTAATCTTATCCAGTGTAAAATGTTCAGTTTGATATTTAACAAATTTTATGACCGGACGTTTCAGTTGTAGTTGAAGGAAGTTGAATTATCTCATTGCTAACGTTGGGCTGTATATGTTACTGACGGCTATTTTGGAAAGTTTCACCATTTCAGTACACGACGTTCGTTAAAATAACCAGCATCAAATTGACGCATTTGAAATTATTGGATACTAATCGATCACAATATTCAAAACGATGTGCAACATTTTTTATTTATTAGTCTTGAATATAAGTTGCTTAAGTACAAAATTATGCCTATAGGTAACAAAGAACGCCCTAGAAACATTCATGAGCGTGGTGGGATTCGAACTCACAATTTCGGATTGCGAAGACGATACTTCGCCGTACTGCCATCCGGCATTCCACGTGCGAAATTTTTGACATTCTGTACAAGAAGAATAATCGCTATTTAATTAACGAAGCGTTTTCGTTATTATGTAATGTTAAATTGTTAAAGCAGTCCTAAAAATAATAGAAACTAAATTTATTTTCATTTGACTTTTGCATGACAACAATCTACAACAATATTTTTTGTCGTTTTTCTTTTCTTTTGTTTCATTAGAAGTTGCGATTAAAAAAAAATAAAAGCCCTATATCAGACCGTGCGGCTCAGTAACTGATGACTATACCAGTCGATTTTGATTTCCAATTAGGCATTTATTTGTAGGCATATTTAGGTGCTGAAAATTTTAGGAAATATTCAGAATGAAATGTTTAAAGTTCATAATATTTATAGTTAGCATACATTTTATTAAAATTGAGGATTGACACCAACAAATGGTTAAGTTAATAAAAAATAAATTGCAAATATCTACATAATCATTTCGTTAATTTGTAAATAACTGACTCTTTTATTGTTTTATAAACTTGATATAATTTATATTATTTACGTTTGATTGTTTGTGAACTGATTATTTTTAATAATTAATTAAAACCTTATTATATTGACTAAATTGTAAAATGTACATTTAAATGATCAAATTCTTTTCGTAAGATATATTTTGAGCGATTATAGTCGTTGTCTATTTTGAATGATGAATAAAAGAAAGCGACGAAAGTCTAGTTAGTCAATTTTAAAGAAACTTACATATTATACGTACCTATGTCATTTTAAATAACAGAATATGAGATACCTATTATTAGAAGAAAAATGAACAAACACATATTTAAATTTGGCATGGGTATCTGCATACTTTCATGTAACATATGTAGGTAATACTCTTTCAGCAAAAAATGATTTCGTAAAACAACTGGCAAACATAGAATTCGGCGTTTTAAAAAAACCGTAACCCATTAATAATGACATAAAAGTTTTGAAATTTTTTGCGAACATAGATCTTTTGAAATCTTTAACTATCTTTAATATATCCGTAAAGTTTATTATGCTATTAAGTTTTCCTAAAACGTATAATAAGTGTCATCGACTTCGACTTTCAATTATGATTGTATAATAAAATATAGTATATACGTATAAATTTGCATCCAAACGAATATGTAGATTAATAAAGGAGCAAATCGTTAATAAAAATTAATTGACATATACCTTAGTGTGATCGAGAAAAAGATTTACCTATATCACCATAATAATAATGACTCATCGAAGACGTTAAACGTGTGTAATCCACCCAAGGAATTTCCACATACAGTGGGTGCCATGGAAAATTGGACATCGAAATTCGTACAATGTATTTGTAAAACTGACTTTAAAACTTAAAGTATTATAGATATCGATGAAGTGACATTCGACAATTTTTAATCAATAAATAACGTCTAAATAAAACTTTTAGTTTAGGTACCTTACCTACTGTCAAGTAATTACGTTCCACGCACTAAATATTTGTTAAAATCTACTTTAAGACATGTCCCGGTTTTTATGGTGGCCACTGTACGTTTGCAATTTTCATTTATACATCAAATTTTAATCATTTATTACAACTATGTCCAAGAAACTGGCAATAAGAACAAGAGTCTGGAATTTAGAAAATGAACGAACGTTACAGTAAAAAATATTACATAATTTACTCTACTTTTCAGTTAGAAAAGCGGCATATAAAAATCCATTAAGTAAATTCCTTTATATTAACGGAGAAATGTTCCCTCAAATCTGTAAGATCGTCGTTGAATGCTGTGTTGATGCTCCTAACAATAAAGATAAGAGTAAATTTCAGAGGGAACTTTTGCAATCGTTTGATTGTTGAGATCTGTCAGGCCGTGAGGCATCCACATTATTGCACCCATGATTTTCACCCTCTTCCTTGCTATTAGGTCCCTAATATAGGACTATATTCGCTTAGCAACACTTCTCGTTTTAGAAAACGTCGGGGAGATGTTTTTCGCAAGAACTATTCTAGTTTATCTAAAATATTTTATATATTTTACGCTCTCTTTATGTTCTTTTATTCAATTTAAACTTCAAAAACGTCCAGAATTATAATTTGTTGTCGATATGGCAGGAAAATTTAACAAGTATCAATTTACTCGTTTGTTTGTTCCGTAATAAAATGAATTTTGCGTAAATTTGAGATTAATTTTCTCGATAAAATTCACATAAAGTTGAAGTTAATGGGATACTTTGTTAAAGGTTAGTTGTTAATTGCTTTCAAGGCAATTATCTATACTACTTTGATTTTGATAATATTGAAGTTTCTATGAAATGCTTGATAATCTCCAATTAAACAGTGACGGAAATATTAAATTAACCATTCGTAATAATCAGCATCTGTTTATTGTGCTAGATAGCGTTTTTTAATTAAACTCGACGATTTACAAAATAACATTTAGAAACAACGTGATATTTCTAAAATTTCGAATAATTACAAATATTATTAAAAACGTTAACACGTCTTATCGAAAAAAATCTGTTTTATTCAAATTTAAATACTATTTTACGAAAATACGTTAAAGAATTAAGTTTTCGTCAACAAATGTAGAATTACTTCGACGTCGAACGAGAGAATTCGCTAAAGGAGAGTTTTCGTAGATTGCAAAGTGCGATCGTGCCGCACATTTTTGATTATCGTGAATCACGTTTTTGTATTTTTAATGGAAACGTTTCTCCGAGTTTGATAAAAATGCATTTATTTTATATAGAAATGTTTTAAAACTATGTAAATATGCAGAAATAAAAACAACTTACAAATTGTTTAAATAATTACCTAATTGTTATATGAAAGCGATGCCGGTATTCTTAATTTTCAATTTCTTAAATCTTAAAACCACACACATCTATTTAGTAAGTAGTAGATCGTTTTGTTATAAAACTTGAACACTTAAATATTTTTTGCTGATTTTCTTAAAAAAAAAACCTTAAAATCGAAGTCGACAATTTCTAGATCACTTTTTCTTCTAAAACCTAAAAATTCATAATATTCATTTTTATATGATTATTAAAAATTCAATTTGAAAAACTGCATATAATTATTAATAAACAAACCATTATTGTACATAAACACCCACTTACATTTATTATTTAATTGATGTCCAACCTTTTTTAACTCCATCAATATTTTAACTAATTTTTTTAAACGATTTTTTAATAAAACCCTAAATGAATACATTTTTGTTAATATCGTTTTATCTTACAGGAAATATAACTAAATGTGTTTAAGAGCTACACAAAGATACCCTGTTAATCTTTTAATGGAAAAGAATAATTTTCTGGTTGCAGTTCCATTTCTTTACTAAACGCTCAACTTTGGGGCTTCTAATTATATGTAGTCGAGATACTTTGTAGCAATCATGTTATTACAGAAGTTGTATAGATGTATCTCGCATTAATCTTTTTTCGTTCGAAAAAGAATGACCGTTTGGAGAAATTGTTAAGTGTGTTTTCATTGTTTTGTGCGTCGTTTTCAATAAATATAGGGTACATAGTCGGAAATTAACAACTTTGCATCTAAAAATGTTTTACACGAAACGTTTTATTTTGGTCAGATAAGGTCAAACAAGGTCATATATGTAGATCAATGGAAAATCAGACAAGGTAAGAGAAATTCGAATAAGATCAGATAGTCAGATGACGCCAAGATAATGCCATATAAGATCAAAAAAGATAGTACAAGAACAAATCAAGCCATGGTTAGACAAAGTCAAAATAAGTCATACCGAGTCAATACAAGGTCAGACAAAATTATTTACATATGGAGACGTAGACGCTTTGTCAACCGAAAATATGAACATTACAATGGGACTTACACTACATAAATCAACGACAGGACAATAATGATTTACACTGTTCGACTTCTAAGTCCTCTATATGTAGGACCAGGCAATTATTTATCCGCGTATGGACGGGCCATTTCATTTGAAATCAATCAATAAAAACATAAATTTGAAGTTTAGTGTTTTTAGATTTTGCGACTATATTTTTATTGCATCTACGAAAATGATAAAAATGCAAAGTTTCGCATTTTTTGGGCATTTGGTTTACGAGTTATTAACTATCAAATACAGTGGAACCTCGGTTCACGACCAGCTTTGGTGATTAAATTTTGACTGGGTTGGCGTACAATAACTCGGTTCACGACCAAAGTTGTGGCTAATAGGGCAATGAATCTTTTAGATGACAATGCTATGTCGCACTTCAGAAAAATTTTGCAACAAAGAAAAAGACAAATTTCTTTAGATGAATTTCTTGTACGCAAAGCAGATGATAAATCGGAAGATAAACCACCTAAAAATGTGCAGAAAACTACCAAATCAGACTAATTTACCTAAAATATTTAATTTTAAATAATATTCACGTAAAGTATTTAAGTTTAATTTATTTTTCATTTTTCTATAATTAATGTTACATGTATTATAATTTACGTGCGTTCTAAACAAAAATATTGTACTTAAAAAATACCAAGTTTCAGAGCCTGGAACAGATTAATTATATTTACATTAATTTCAATGGGAAAAAGTGTTTCGGTTCACGACCGATTCGCTTTGCAACCAGGGTCCAGAAATGGATTAAGTTCGTAAAACGAGGTTCCACTGTATACGAAAATTGCATAAAATTTACAGCGTTTTTAAACCTTTGAACCGCTCTATCTCGAAAACTATTTGACTTATTTGAGATCTGCATTTTGTCATTTTGTTTAGTTTTTTATAAGCTTTAATTTAACGTGGTACAAGGTTATGCTACTAAAACTTTTATTGTTTTAAACAATCAAATAAGTGTTCTTTGAAAAATAAAAAAAAATCGAAAGCTTTGATTTTTTTGAAAAAAAAGTGTTTCTACACACTAATTGAGAACATAAGTACTTAGTTTCGTGATGGTATCTCGATGGGATCCTCTTATAAAAAAATATATCGACCAATAGTGCACAGAAAAAAGTAAACTAAAACGTATTGTGCACTTAACGGGTTAATTATTTTGTATCAAATCGACCAAAAAATATATTTTTTATCTTACAGCAGTTGACCAATGTTATTAGAAATACAACGCAAAGAATTCAAAAGTGTATCTCGAAGTAAATGGTTATAATTTTGAGCAACTTCTGTAATTTTTAATGTTCATTTATTTATTTATTTTTATATTCTTATTAGTTTTAGTTTGTCACATACAACTTATTACTATGTATATTATTATTTTTAAAATTACGTACCTACTCGGTTTACTTTTTAAAATGTTCTCCTGTACATTTGGTTGTATTAATCTCACAAACCTAGTGGCCACGTGGGTAGATACGTCATTGAACGTACTTCCTTATTGGTTGCATAGTATGGTACTATTTAAAAAAACTAAGTTTTGATATAAAAACCATTGTTAGTAACTTTACCAGATAATAGGTCAAACAGTTACATGTTTTTGGGATGATTTTATTTTTAGTTGTGTTGATAAGGTCGATTAACATTAATTCGAGGGGGGGGGGGGGTTACGGCACTCTAGTTTCAAAAAAATTATGCAGATTATAAAAATGTAATAATATATAGTGTTCCATTTGAAAATCGAAAATTGATGTCAGTTCCGGCGAAACCGGAAGTGAAAAAAACATAATTTTCATATTCAAAAGTGACGTTTGATAAGTACATTAGATATGTAATAAGTTTGGAAATTTTATCTTAATAAATAACAAAATTAGAGGGGGTGTACCAATAATTCCAGTTTTTTCCTAACATGATGGAATTTATACCCTCTTCTAAACAACGTCAACGGTTCAACAGAGTCTTTATAGCAAATAAATTATAATAAATAAATCAAAATTCCTCCTAACTTCAGCATTTCAGTAGTAAGTTGATCCTCACCGGGTCGTTTCCCATTCTTTATATCATTTAAGGCTGATATAATTTCTTCGGAACCTACGTTTGTCACAATTTTATTTTCTTCTTCTAAGTCTTGGTTTGGCGCATTTGAACAGTATAGATTTTTATAAAATTCTTCTATTGTGGTAATATTAATTTTGTCTGCAATAATTATATGTTATTCTGGTTTCTTATTTTGTTCTTCAACTAGAAGAGTTCATCTTCCATATTTTCCAGATATACCAAGCGACTTAACATTTTTTCTTAAGTATTGGAAGAGATTATTAATTCTGCTCCAAAACCGCAGATATAGGGGATAATTATTTTATCGGTAGGTAATTTGTTGGCGTTTATTTTGTTAATACATAGGTCTCGAATATTAGTAATAATTTAAATAATATAAAATTAATGTAAAGTTTTCAGAAATTCTGATCCAATGTATGTAAATAAGTAAGTGTGTAACTTAATCGTAGTAGACATACAAAAGTGGAGATACCTATGTATATTTAAAAATCTACGTTTCTAAAATTGAGTGTTGGAACTTCGCTTAACTTAAAAAATGGACATTAACCAAGCGTCGTAAAATGACAGGAAATGAAGCAAAACTAATTATGAGTAAACATAGACTTTTTCTGATTACAAGAAAGGTAGCAGTTAATGAGTTGATATCAGATTCGTTTTAGGTTTAATATGTATGTATGTAATATCATAAATCTTTAATAAAATTATATACGAGTTAAATTCTGCATCTGAGAAAAATGTCAAATCTATGATGATCGAGAACATCAATTTATTTTTATTATTAAACATCAATAGATAATAAATCAGTTTGATGGTTCTTGCTGGCCTGCAATTTTAAACAAATACAGGAATATCGAGGATTAAATCAAAAGCAAAAGCTTTTATTATGTGTCTTCGATAAAAAGGATTTCAGATTTCTTTATTCTTTTCTTGATTAAATTGAAGGTGTTGAACATGTTATCTAATTTGCCGATTGCGAGATCTCAGTCTAGACAGGATTTTTGATCATAGCGTATCTATGTGTCATTTTAGTAAATAAACGCGATTACGCCGTGACCGGTAAAAATTAACAGGAATATAATTTTTTTTTCTAAACAGGTGAAATTTATTATTATTATTTATTATTAATTTATTATTTTATTATGGCAGTTTTATGTCGGTAAGGAGAAGATGAACTTTAAAATTGGCTCAAACTACTATAATCATTTTTCAACATTATTCACTAATATTTTACTTCGTTTATTAAAATATTAGACAGTTTAAGGAAGCACTTTAACTGTTATATAAATAAATAAAGAGCGCGTTCGAGTCGTAAGATTTGAAACTTCCCTTTACGAGTTTTTCTTTATAAATGGTTTCTGTAATAACTAAGCGTTCTCGATCAATTCTTAAATGTAGGTGACATTTAAACGCGATTTTACTGAAAAAGTAAGCTTTTTACAGAAATCAAACGGAAATCGGAACGTATATATATATATAGTATATATTTTAATTAAACCTTCTCGTCTACACTCTTAACATTATTTAAAAATGAATAGAATATTTGCGTCTTAAAAGATTAATTAAACGATTTAAATTAAATAGAAATTTTCTCTAACGTCTTTTGTGACTTGTAAATTGTTTCGAGTTGGATTTAGACCTCGAATTGATTGTTTTTAACATTTTTTACGTGCGGCTTTATAAATGCATATAAATAACCGTTAAGTTCTGTTATACACAAAGTGATAACTGACAATCCGCGTATTTGCGAAGCACATTTTTGACGTAAGTTTAAATCAAAAATTTAAACGTATTCTCTTAAATAGTTAAGTTAATATGTACCTAAGTAAATTGATATATTTAATTATAAATATCCATCCAATATAACATTTAATACGATACGCGAAATATTAAATCCTATAAAAACTCCGAAAATATTCCTCAAAAATTTTTCAAACTTACACTGACTTTGATCCAGATGTAGTCTTTCTCATCCTTGTATGTTACAGATTAAGATTTAGAAATACTTTAGAAGAATCGGTTTTACTTTTCGATAACTTAAATACACTTTAGGTGTTTTCATAACGGAAGTTTTTTTAACAAAACTCACGTGTAGATCGAGAAATTCGTTTAAAATAAACGTTAAAAAAAAACGAAATAAAAATAAAGCAAAATGCTTTTCTTCGTAAATTTCGTATTTTCAGTTTTACCTAATTAGAATTAATTTAATATTCGATGTTAAAATTTATATGTCGATATCATTTATGTACCTACATCTTAATTTCGATCGAAGATAATGAAAGTTAAATTAAATTTTATAGGATAAAGATATTGGCGACTTTTTACCTCCAATACGATCAATAACGTTTAGTTATCTATTTGAGATTATCGGATTTCGGCAGCATACAGAGTACGTGAAACGTACGCTAAATTGGTATTTTGATACCCAATTCGGAAACGTTAACCTTAAACCTTCATTACTTACATCGACGATACGAGAAGAACAATCTAAATGCATTCGTTCAAAAATTGGATTTTTAGATATTAATTCTATGTTTAAAATGCCAGAATGATATCATCTAAAAGTCGTTTAAAGTCCTTTATAAACGTCTTGTAATATATTATGTACAGTCGAGTGCAAAATGAATGTCGCGGTTCTTGAACTTTCCGCGGGCAATACTGGCACAACGAACAAATTTATGAAAAGCACTTACGACGAGTAAGACGAATTACAAATACAAAGTTGTTGCTTTAAATATTCTGTTCATAACTTGTTTGTTGATCAGCGACATTAGTTTTGCGCTCGACTGCACTGCCGATCACATTTGTTGGTGATGAAATTTTACAATAACGAGTACTTCGTCAAAAATTAATACAACCATCAATATTGCTGCTAGAAATAGAAATTACACTTAACAGAAACTTTTTGGGTTAGTTACTATAACTCGGACACCCTTGGAAAATTGCGTTATGTTCCTCGATAATAAAATATCCAATTACGTTTAATGCGACCGATAAATAAATTGCACAAAATCAACAACAACGGCGTACTGAAGAGTTGAAAGCTATTTTTATCTGCGCTACTCGCGGATAACCATCTGTCAGTAATTAAAATGTTGGTTTCAAAATTACGTGAGCCAGTACGCCGAACAACTACAAAAACACGATCGATTTTTCCGCAAACAAAATAAACGAAATGTATTTAGATGTATTTTGGAAATTATATCAGCATAGATGAATAATTTCTTGGTTTTGTCATGTTGTACAGGGGACTCCTAAATTAATGACATCCCGTTCGATTCGGTAAGGGTCACGGTATCGTAGTTAGGTATCTTCGATGATTTATCTGCACACATATGACATGCAAAGAAAGTCTACAATCTATTAGTACTGTAAAAATACGAGGTTTTATTGATGACGTGAATTGGAACCTATTGCGAATAACGTATACACAGTCTCGAACGCGGTATCAAAATTAAAGGAGCCGACTACTGTACATGTTAAACTATCTATTTAAGTATGGAACAATTGATATCAAGACGTGCAATACAGGAAACAACTATGAAGACCAAAACAGAAGAACGTTGCTTATAGGTGATTCGATAGATGTTAAATTTCCCTTGAAATGATCAAGCTAATTGAACGTAGAATTGATTTATTTTCAGATAATTGTATCTCTCATATCAACAGAAATAAAAACGCACTTCTTTTATCGATTTATAAAAACAATAAATCTATAAGTATATGACTTGAATTTTGCAAGGTTTTCACTTGTATCAATCACAGTTCTAAATTGAATATGTTTTAAAAACGGAATATGAAAATGCCGTTCCCGAGTATTTTGTCCTTGTGTTTTGTCTATGGACATTTTTTGTTTAGACGTATATTCGGTATTTACAGTGCTTTTTGTTTTAATGCGTGCGGAAAACGGAGGTCTTTGAGATTATTATGATTGTAATATAGAATTATTCGGCAATAGGAGCTCTAATTTTGGAATGGTATGCGAATTGGGTACTTTAAATGCGATAAAAATAAGGGTTTGTGGTGAAAAGGATCGCATCCCGCCTTTTTATAATATGCGAACTAGTAATACAGCAAAGCCCCGATTATCGGAAACCCGGATAATCGAATACGACTAGCGAGTAAGATATTTAGCTCGCACGTGTTTAGAGCGATTTTGAAAATGCGAGTTGTATACAGTGTCCGCCAAAAATTCAGCACTACACGGAAAATCTTTTTATTATTGATTTCTCAAGAAAAATTATTCTCGATAAGAGTTGGTGCATGGTCTAAAACCCGAAATACAATCAACAAAAGTAAACATTTATCAGTCATATACGGGGTATGTTCAAAATATAAATTTGGTTCAAGAGTAAAGTACCCTTATTTTTGACATTATCGGAAATTATTATTAAGAAAAGTTGTTTATAATTTAAAACTGCATTAAAAAATCGTATTTTGTTAGTTTTCCAAACTTACCCTGTAACACTGAACATTTATGTCTGCACATTGATAGTCTTAATAATTTAGTTAATTTAAATTTAGCCGATTCTTTTATTTTGATTAAGATTTTCACGAGGTTTAATAAAATGCATGGAAAAGTACTCTTTATACTCTTGAGCCAAATTTATATTTTGGACATAGCATGTATATGACTGATACATTTTCACTTTTGATGGTTGTATTTTGGGTTTTAGACAATGCACGAACTTTTATCAAATATAAAAGTTTTTTGAAAAATCAATAATAAAAAAGTTCTTGTCATTTGCTTCCTATTTTTAATTTTACAATTTCAATTACAAATATTGTTAGTCTTTAAAATGTGTAATATTTTTGTACTTGATTTGTATTGTTTCCTAGAAGCTTGCAGATAGTTTTTTTTTTCATTGGCATCGGGATTGTTCTTGTATTTTTCACATGTAGTCAGATTATATTCTACAGTCAACCTTTCCTTACATTTGCCGCAGATTGGTAGTGGGTTTTTGTCTTTTAAATAATATTGTGAGGTCACGTTTTCAGTCATAAATAAGTCGAAAGATTTAAGTAAATTATAAACGATAATATGACTAGACATAGGTAAGTGAGAGTAAGCGTAGGATATGAAATGTTAAAAGCAAAAGTCCTTTGATATTTTTAAATGATTGTTTTGAAATATGTATCTCTTTATTGCTACATAATAGAATTTTTATAGAAGTACATATATCAGAAAATTCTTGAGGCTGTTTAATATATTTCACAAAGCACTGTTTTAATGTATTTAAACGTATATTGGCCCCATACTGTTAAACATTTTTCCTCGCAATTTAACGTTTTAGTCGTTTCGGCTTTAATGCCGTTATATTTAACAATGTAATAGAAATTGTGGGGTGAAATTTAGTTAATTATCACTTAGACACAACCCCGTCGCCAAGATGATTACTTCAGATGTGTTTTATTGTGGATGTATAACGATAGTATTTTACACTGAAAAAAATAAGTGCCTAATTACAATTAAAACGATCATTTATCATTTATTACCTAATAATCCTAATTACCTAATTTTCCATTTATACAATGAAAATTTTTATCGAAATAACAAATTTTTCGTTAATATAATGTACTTTTTAAGAGTTATAATTTGTTGTTTAATGTATAAATTCTGGAATAGTAAAAGTAAATCTATGCACAGCTATACAATGTTTGCTATGTCAGCTATTTGTTTTCATTTACAGCTTTTTGTGAATGCATAAGTATAGATAGATTTTTACATTTGTAATCCGAAAATTGTAAGCTTTATTCAAAAGTTGACTAGTTTTTATTTAACACAAAAATTCGATTTAAACAATTTTTTCAGGTGATTAAATCGTTAATACGTAATTCATCGCATTTTACAATATCTACAAGTCCCTATAGAATAATCAGATTTTCAAATAGGAACAAACGGTGTCCCGTATGAGCTATTTTCAATAAAGGATAAAACTCCAATTAATCGCACATTCAAATATCGAGCACGTTTAATGTCGTTCGACTGTGCCGATTCTGTAAAACGTTAAGTTTTAAAGTCGCCTTCGAATTGTAATCCCAATTAAAATTTTTAAATGCTTTTAAGTGATTTGTAAAAGGATTTTTGAATTTGTTAAATACCGAGTCTGCTTAAAACGGTAGGTACGAAATTATTTTAGAAACCCTCGAGTTTGCACGTAATCAAAATTGCGATCTTTATATTTAAATACGTAACTAATTTAATTTAATTTAAAATGAAAAACTAATACAGTAAAACTTCTTTATTGTGGACACCAATTGGATCCACGTAAAGTGTTCACCATAAAGTTATTTCCATTAGAGAGGTTTTTATTTTTCTAAATGACTTTGTTTTATTAGAATAATTGATTTATTTATAAATTTATTTACAGTAAGTCCCCTAAATACGAACCTTCAAGTTACGAACAAAGTTTCAAGTTTTCAAGTATTTTATATTTATTATTAAGTTATAAACGTTAGACGTTTTTCATAATTACACCGGTATATCGAACCAACTTATCGCATTGGAAATCACTCACTGTCAACTCCTATATGCCAACTATTGTTGTAGTTTTTAAAGCAACATTAAATTTTTTGTTTAATATTTAATTTCTTTATGATTTTCTAATTTACAAAATAAATAAAATAAGGTTATAAGTGTTTTCTTTAACTAGAATTAACAATTATTTATCTTGGTACACCTTTGTTCAATTTACGAACAAATTCGACTTGCGAATGCGCTCTCGGAATGGAATTCGTTCGTATGTAGGGGACTTACTACATATGTTCTACATACTAATAGTAAATGTAATAACAAATTCGTGATTATTATTTCGTTACGATTATATAATTAATTTTTTTTAATGAAAACATTAGTTATTTTTGATTATTTAATTTGAACAAATTATATTTTCAAATGATTTATTAACTATTTTAAAGCTCATTAACATACTAAAAGTCCTCAAGCCTCCTCTGTCGGTTACATGTTTTTTTTTTAACATGGCGATTAAAATGTTGCCATTTTTCTGTTTACTCGGCTCCACGAAGAAATATCGATTTAACACTTATATTACAAAAATTATTCCATTTGAGACTATCTTTCAAATGGTATATAGGGTGTCCAGGAAATGATGTAAAATCTCCCGGGAACGTATAAACCGCGTCAAAACAATGCCACAACTTCCTATAAATTTCATTCCCCTGTTGAGATATTCACCTTCAAAGTTGAATAACATTTTTATTTTGTATTGGAATTTGATAATTTTTGGTATCCATACGTGATAAATAAAGTTCTTTAAAATTGCGTAATAGGTTTTTCGATATCACGTCAGCAAAGCCAGGGGAGCTACTGTCGCTAACCTTTCTAACTTCAAAAGTTATCAGTGGTTTAAAAATTTTAATTTTTAAGGTCATTTTCGAATTGCCCGGACATTTTAGGATAAAAAAGATACAGATTAGATTAGATTTAATTTCGATAAAATGAAACATATTCGAGAAAATCGTACATAAAGAATAAGAGATAAAACTGCAAATTTCTTTCGGTTAAAATATTTGTCGTTAACGTTCATATAATCAATTATATTTATCTTAAAATTAAATTTGATAAAAGCAGTCCATCTGCTTTTTGTAAACAAGTTATCTAATATAACATTTTGATTAAAATCAACGTTCATCCGTCATATCCGTGTTAGCATTGTGAACAATGCATTCATAACGCTTATTGACGTCAAAACGAAAACCGAACTTCCAAGGATGAGGTTAAATATACTCGCTTTATAATTTCAGGACAATACAGAAACCGTCTTTCAGTTTGTTATTAACTGAAATCGCAAAGGGCGACAAAAGTTTATTTGCCGCGTCATTTGATTTATTCGCTCGTTTTACGTTTCAATTTCAAGAACAAATACAACAAATTCAGCGTAAACTACTCTTAATTAATAATAATTTAGCCACGGACGAAGAATTGTTACTATCGATATCGTACGCACGAACGAAATAGAGGAAACTCAAGACGGCACGTAATCTTTACTTAATTGCGGGAGAAGTTCGAAAAAACCAACAAACGTTATTTTTATTTGTTAGTCCCAAAATCTTTTGAGGTGCAGTAGACTGATAAAAATTTAGTTGTGCTATCTTATTCAAAGCTTTAGAAGAACCTCTTTTATGTATGTTATTAACATTTTCAGGTAATTTCTATTTGAATATCGTGCGAAGAAAATAACTTTCAGGGGAAATTAAAGCTAAAACCCGAGGCGCGTTTTATTTTGCATTTTGCAATTGTAATTAGTTTCGTATCAAACAACCATTGCAAACACTACCCAGTAGTTGGGTATTAATAAACGAAATGTAAAACTGCTAGAAGCTGCATTTTGTTGGAACTAGCATATAACGAATTGTGTTTGCGCAACCAATATGCAAAATAAACAGTTTTTATCAAAGCGTCGGGATGAAAATTGAATTCCAGTTTTCAGCAAAAGTACAGGATAATTAGAGAGTTAGCAAAAAGCTTAAAAACTACTATGTGCGTCCTTCTGAAAGTGCATATAATAGGAATTACAGGAATTCTTCTCGTGAAACAAGATAGATTTTTAACAATAACGCGTTGTTATATTTTCAACTCTAAAAAAGCGAAAAAATTGCCGAACAAAAATAAATCTTTTTTTTTATTTAGCATTTGGGTGATGCCTCGAAAAATAAATCTTGTTTACCACAGAATTACCAACGCCAAACGGGAATTAATGTTTGAAAAATACACGTTGTTTTTGTTTGCTATATAATATCGTCTGATTTTAACCTAATTTTTTTTAGTTTTGCGGTAAAATTAAAATTTACGATTTACCTTACAATGAGGGAGCTATTTTTTAATTTTCCGAGTGATAATATTCTTTAAAAGTTACGTATTTTATATTAGAATGCCTAAGGGGAAGGTCCCTTAATCAATTATTTGTAAGAAATTTCAATTCGTTTACAAGGAAATTACGAAAATTATTACTTACGCATCGAAACTTTAATACCTTTCATTTATTTCTGAAAATGTCGAGCATTTAATTAGACATTCGATTAATTAAAAACGCCAAAAAAAATCTTTATTTTTTTTTATATTTAGTTGCAGTTCTTTCATTACCCTTTTGATTAGAAAAAGATTATCCGCGGTTAAAGAAATATATTGTATTGTTGGTTCAAATTTCACTTACGATTAGATTATCACGACGACAAAAAATATCAAATTCCGGATTACATTCGGAACGCAAAAACGCGATCTTGAAAAGATAAATTGTTAAAATGAATATGATCTTCCGTTTTCCTCCGTTGGTGTCGTTTCGCTACAACGTGTGAATAAAACACAATTTGCGGACTATACATACAGTGCGTTTCAATGAAAATTCTCCACTCTAAACAACTCGAAAAAAGGCAAAAACATGCCAAAAAAAGATCATTTGTGCATATTCGCACTTGGTAAACGATCACCTCTGAGCTCCAGGGCCACCAACGCATTTTTTTTTAAATGAGACACCCTGTATTTTTTACAATTTTGGATTCTGCTAGATTAATAAATTTTAAAAATGTATAATACTTAAGCTTTAAAGTAATTAGTTTGCGAGCTACAAAGTTTATAGTAGCGTGTAGTGTACAATGAATCAGACGCTCTGTAGGAAATGCACCTGACGAGCACTATCGACACAGGCGCAAGCCTTATATCCCGATTGGTGGCGATAGTTCGACGTTTGTCATTCAGACAAAAAGTAAAAATTGGTGACAATTGTATTTTGGATCGATTACTATTGCTTTTATTACAATGGTTTGCACGCTTCTCTATTAGGGGGTCTAGTTCAACTAGTCGCGGTCATCTCGGTTTCAAATTTTCGGTTTATTAAAATTATACAAGCAGTTGTTTTAAATGCGTTTTTATGTATTCATCAGTGTATATTGATCACATATACACACATATGTACTCTCAATGTTACCGCTAATATCGATAATAACTAAGCTTTTCAGAAAATATCAAAAATAATTAAAACGTATGGTTATTATGCATAAAAACTTACGAGATTAACCTTTCTTTCAACGTTAACCCAACCCCGTGTGCATAGTCTTAAATACATAATTGTCTGCGTACACGGGGTTAGGTTAAGGCTGAAAGATTAATCTCCTAAGTTTTTATGCATACACAAAAAATTATGCATTTAAGACTGTGCATTTGTCTGTGTACACGGTGTTAGGTTAAAGTTGAAAGAAAGATTAATCTCCTTAGTTTTTATGCATAATAATCAAACGTTTTAGTTATTTTAGAAATTCTTCGTGTTTATTGAATTTCATACAAAACGACTAAAAGACAGTAGCCTTTCTGTTTTTAAATGTTTTCATTACAAAAAGGTTAGAGGTGCGTAGTCATATTATAAAAAGGCTATGATTTATCAGTCGATTTGAGATACACACGTTTTTTCGCCAAAAGACGACATTTTGTAAACAGGCTGATTTTACAATTATCCTACGACATGTACGCACGGCCTTTCAAAAGTTATTGGTATTATAATAATTCGAATTTAATCTTGAGATAAAGTTTACAATATTTGCATTTTTTAATTAATAATCATGGTTTACTTACTCAGACTGCCCAGAAACATGTATTAGGTACATACCTTTCATACCTGCCTGAAGCATTGTGAACTAATATTTCAGTCTTGGTTTAAGTTGAAATTGAGAATTAAACCGTTTATCTTTATAATAACAACAGTGGTGACTAAGGAAACTTTATGGTTTCAGCCGACTCAATGAAAAGCCAAGTAAAGTTCAGCCAATATTGAAATACTGACCCTATATGTACCTGTTGTGAGACTGCAGTTTCAAAACTCTGTATCTCGTCATATATGGGGCATCTCATTAAAAAAATTGAGTTGGTGACTCTGAGGACTCGGGGGGGGGGGAGGAAGGTTTATCAAGTGTAAATATGCAAAAATGTGCTCCCCTTTGGATCTTTTTTGGTGTTTTTGTGTTTGTTACTAAAGATTGGTGTGTCAGCAGTTGTTTAGGGTGGATGGTTTTCATTGAAATGCACTGAATAATAGATAACGTGGAAGCAAGATAGATATATTTTTATTAACAATTACTATCGACTCTTCGTTATAAACTCCCAACTAAACATATTTTAAAATGTGTACTAGAGAAAGCTTAACGAGAATTATTTGCTAGTTATTTAGAATGGTTGAGCAAGTTCCGTTGTTGGTAAAAGAATTACGAAATTTATTTTTTGTATTAATTTGGTAATGAACTTGGTTTTCTCCGTGCTTGTGTTGCCATATTTTATCACAATGTTAATAGACTTATAATGTTTACAACAAAACTTTTTAACTTGGTAATGAACTTAAAAAGTTTTGTTGTAAACATTATAAGTCTATTAACATTGTGATAAAATATGGCAACACAAGCACGGAGAAAACCTTTGATAGTGACGGCAGGCTTGTAAATCAATATCGAAGCTCCACCCCTAAAAATCTTAAAATATCTAAAACAAAAAACTAATAAGGTCACTATTACAATTAAACAATACGCTACAATTAAGTAACAATGTTGTTTTATTTCGAATGTAATGAATCTTATTTCTTATTTCGACTTATGTACATATATACGTTTTAAATTTGAGGATTGCTTAATGTTATGAGCAAAGCGGTAAATTAAATTGATGACTTTCGATAAAATGATACGACCTACTTTTACATACAAAATATTGATTATTAGTTTTCAAAAGTAAAATATAAACGGAATTTTAAAATTTAATTTACCCCACTTTTACAGTTTGCGATAATTCACTAATTTCTGCAATCTTCTGTATCTCGCAAGAAACTTAATACGAGCAAAAAGGTTACAGTCGTCGATATCAAAACATCAACTAGTTGGTTAATCTAAACTCGAATAAAATTATGTAAAACTCTAAATTTTTAATATAGTAAACATCGTAAAATCGAATTTTAAATGAACGGCATAGCAAAACTGTCATCGTTCCAAAATAATGTGTGTATATATATATGCAACCATTATCGCAACATCAAAGTAAATGTCCGAAACTAATTCAAAACAGGTCCTCAAAAGGATAATATTAATTTTGTTTAATATGTAAAATAATTATAGTATTATAAAAACTACGTACGAACCGGTTAAGAGGCAGTCTTTTGTATTCAATAATTACGTTTACACGTTTGTTCTAGTAATTAGATAGGTACAGATGGCCAAAAAACTAATGCATGCACCCGAGGGGATGGGCGAGCGGCACAGCATGAGATCCTTGTAATCTTTTCATTATTAACAACGAAACTGAAGTCGTTTTTCCAGAATTATATTTATTAATAACTACATAAAAGTTATTATGTAAAGACAAAAATCCCGTTTTTTATTTAATGTCAGAATTTTAATAGATCAGATAAGAAAGAATATAGGTATAGTAGACGTAATGACAAAGTCCAACATAAAGATTAAAGTTCCGCAGGTAGTTAGATAATTATTGAACTATAGGTGTTAAAGAAATTCCAATAAGCATCGGTGTAACTTTCTCTGTCTATAAATTTCAGAGACGGACTTTAAACCCACCTCAAAAACATAACAATTTTAGTTAATTCTTAACTACAGTCTTGTGACATTTCTTGGAAATAAATAAGTGTTTATTAAGAATCGAATTTGTAATAAACCTGTTTCTATAATTAATTGCTGTTTGCTGTGCTTACAAGACCTAAATGTTATTAGTAAACTGTTGAAGTGCGACAAAGTTAAATATTCTGCAAACACATATTGTTATACTATGACTATACCTACACATGTCCTATTACTTGTTTTGTCTTTTATCGGTCCTATAAATGTGCTTGAAATTAATATCGAGGGGTGGATAATTATAATAAATTTTATACATAGTAAAACAAATTCATAATAATTCAATCAAAGTCTACTAAAGAGATATTACACCGTCCGTGCTGGGATTCGAACCCAAGACTCATCAGGCGAAAGGCCAGTGTCCCGAGCACTGCACCATCCGGGTCGGCATATAGTTTTTTGGTCTTCACTTGTAACTGGGAAAAATTCGGTTTTCAAAAAAAAGCTTTGCGTGAAATGAAACTATTACCTAATGCGAATAACTGTTAATGAAACGTTAATTGATAAAAGAAATAATACAGAATTTTATGCAACAAATGCTGGATAACGTACTAAAATTAGTTTAATAGCATTGCAATTGTTATTATTATCTACATATACCGGAATCAATTTTTAAATTAAAGAACCGTTTATATTATCAGGACTAGTTTTTTTAAATGTATAACAAATTTTTGCGAATTTACGTAATATGCCTTTTTGCTTCTTAAATAATAATTAATTGTTTCGGTATTATGTTAGATTTATTCTAACGATAAGAAGAATTTATCCTTAAATTTGTTGAAATTACAAACGTCAATAAGGATATTATTAAAAATCAAGTTTTAGATTCTGAAACACCTTGAACACACACACGCTATTTTTTTCGTTGATATGTTAGTTGTTACAAAATTTAGGTTTTAGTTTTATGTATGTGTCAGTGTACTTTCTATCATTTCACGAAATGAACAATTTGTGCATCCGGTTGTTGTAATCCCGCATAACTTCATCATCTAGAAGAAAATGGCATCCATTTCAAGAAATGTATAATTACGATTTATTAATTAATAATAATTAGATATACGTTATCCACGATAGATTCCAATGCACATCGTCAATAAAAAGTTACTAAATTGTATATTTCTAATATTCAGTTTAAAGTTTTGAACGTGGCATATTCTCCGATGATATACCTGTACATATAATTATTACATGGCAAAGAAAGACTACAATTTATTAGTACTGTAAAAATACGAGGTTTTATTGACGACGTGTATTGGAAGCTATCTTGAATAATATATAGTTAATGATGTAAGTTACTTCTTAAGAAACTTGAATCGAATTGGTTGATACTACGTAAATGAGACACAAATTAAATTAAATCAGGAATCCGGAGGTAAGTCTAGAGTTTAAAGTCCCTTTAGACAATATATCGATTTGCCATTATCTAGAAAATTAATACTTAATAAGTATACGATTGGATCTAATTCTAGTCGTTTCTTCTTTTTTTATTATTATAGATAGACAGACACACGTAAGTCGCGGAAGATTAGATCGTTTATTATGTAACACGGTACATTAACAATGGGAGTTTTGTAAAATTTACAAGTTCGTTGAACTCAAAATACTTTAGTTACACTACATCTACATCGTAGAACCACACGAGATTTAAAATTAAGGGATTTTATTTTAAAGTGATAATTTAGATAGTGAACCTAGTTGATAGAATTTAGAACATTTTAAAATAAGCTGCTTCATCCAGACAAGTCTTTTATCGTGGTACATACATGGTTTAACATCACAAGATTTGTGTAGATTTGGTTTTATTAGCCTCGGTCCTTTGTGTTTCTAATCGTCGTTGTAATTTATTTTGAAGGTAGTGTGGTACCATTTGTTCTTAGTTTACTGCTATCACCGTCGTAGCATCAGCAAAAGTAGTAATAGTTTTTTGAGTACCATTCAGATGCCCTTCGAAAACTCATCTTCCCTTGTTCCTGTTCTTCCGCTTGTAATAAACGGAGTAAGTTCCCTTCTTTCTACCTAAATCTGCTTATCTGTACAATTGACTCGTTGGATCTCTTATCTTTTTGAATTTTTTTAATAGTTATACTGTGCCTGGTCGATTTCCACCAATAAACAATTTTGTTTTAACCTAAATTTCTTCGACAGTGCCACTTTTAAGATCTCTGTGAATGTCTGCATTCCGTATATACCATATGGTGGTGCATCCACGATATTCCGGAGTACCTTATTTTGAAGTTTTTGATGGATTCGATATTGTGGCACATTCACAGAACTGTGTGTCATAGGCCCAAATTGGTTTTAAGGCTTGCTTAAGTCAAGTAGTCAAGTCAAATCTGCCAAGTAGTCAGTAGATTTTTTTATATTTTGCACTTGAGTTTCACTTATTATAATCGGTACGTTGTTCTGACCAATGTTATTTGTAAAGTTTATATTTACTGATTTCAACTAAATTACTGTCCATTCACTGAATTTATTAGTGGCGTGTTGTAACTTTTGTGTAGCTTCTTTCATATTTGCTTCCACCGCTAGTAGTGCAATGTCGTCAGCAAATGTGGCTATTTTGACGTTCTTCATTTTGTTTCACTTTAAAGAACCTATCTGTTACATCTGACTGGACTGTTTGACAGACCTTGTCAAAGACCTGAACAATATCTAGGAAAACTACAGAGTATATTTCTTTTTATTTCTCGAAATGGACCTCCATCGTCTCGTTAAAAAAATCTTCACAAGAAGCACGCAAACAGTTATTTTTAATATTGTTATCCTTATTAGTTACGACTAGTCAAAGAAGCTTGACGAGCTTCTTATGCATTCTAAAAGTTTACTTTTTACGGCGTAGTGAAAGTTGTGCTTTACGAAGTAATTAGTAGCAGATTGCGCTGTAAAACGCGGCAGTGATGTCAGAAAGCAGCGCTGCAACCTGCTACGTGTTACGTACCTAAGGCATAATCTGGTGCAAAATTAATGTCGCCAATCACGAGCATTTGGAGGGCAATACACGGCACAATAAACAAATCTAGGAAAAATATTTACGACGAATGAAACGAATTACGAATACAAAGTTGGACTTGAAATATTCTGATCATAATTTGTTCGTTGTGTCGCGGGTACCCCGCAATGCTCGTACGCAGCGACATTAATTTTGCACCCGACTGTACAGTATGTAAAATAACATATATTTACTTTTTCTTAAATAGCCTACATTAATTGGAATTTTTAAATACATAAATATTTTGCGTTTTCATAAATCAAACACATTCATTTAAGTTCGTGAACGTAATTGTTTCGTATTTTTCCTCGATGAATTTTCATCATTGAAATTCTAACCGTAACGATTGTTCTATTTGGTTTATTTATTTTAATACGACCGAAATTTCCGCTGGATACAAAAGCTTTTGTAGATTTTTGTGGAAATCGAGAAAACAATTAAGTAAATTACTTTAAATTAAAATGTATTGCTTTTTTAGGTATCTTTGCTGTTTAATCTTCTACGACAACGTAAGACGTTTTCTACAGATATATCGTTTCAAGAATTTTCTTTGCCCTAACCGGAAATATCTTGGAAATAAATAAAATGATCAAAGACAGTCGATACCATTTTTCAATACCGTTTAGTTGAAGTTTCTATACCAATTCAAATGTCGAAACTATATTTTGTTAAAACGAATACATTTTTTATTACCTATTAAGTATAGTTGTTTTCTAATTTAGAAAGTTTCAGGAAATAACGACCATTTTACAGTTTATACAGTGAATCGTGTAAATTTTATTTCAGATAAAAATAAAGAAAACTGACACCTTAAAAATTTCAAATATTTTCTTAATCCTATTGTCAGATGTTGAGTAATATCGTGATCAATAAATCACCTGATAAGAACTCGACCCATACAAAAATAAAAAACTTCCTATCTCCACAATTTAATATTTTACTTAATATAAATCGCAACCCAATCACATCCGGAAGTAATAGTGATAAATGAGATTTCCTTCAACTATCAAAATTGTCGCAGCGAAAATTGATACATCAGTTTCATATATCGCGAATTATTTTCCTGCTCTTTGAAGAATATTAATTAATACCGTATCATTATGTTATTCGATAATTCGGGAAAGGTCAATTTGTTGATATGCTACATTATTTATCATAAAAGTTCTCGAAGGAAGACAATCGTACATACGTGCCTACATCGAAAAGCCTCGAACTTATAATTTAAAACGATATAAGCCAATCTTCGAATTCTACTCTAACCGAATAACCGTCAAATTATTTCTTAAATATGTTACATAAATCAAATATTTTAATTTTAGAAATACGAATTTTTGAAAAATTAAGTTCATCGATAATAAGGGGTAGATTTTGACGAACGAACTGAAGATTATTTGGACTAATTGTAGGTAATACCTATTGATGGTTAATGTTTTTTTTCTTAATGACGTTGACAAACGTCCATGGATGCAGGAGGATTCGAACCTCTAACCGTTAGTTTTCCAGGCGAGCGCTAAATCCGCATGAACATCGCAGTTCCGTTTAATGTTGTAACTCGCTTTGTATTACCCTCGGTACAAAAACAGTCTTTATTTTATTTCTAATAGAATGATCTTGCATTTTTTTTAACATGGTAATTTGATCGCTTTTTTAGCATTCCCCCGCTTATTATTATTTTTACGCATTTGGCGATAAAACTAAAAGTTTATTAGTGTTTAACATGTTATCTCCGTTGTCATTATCGGAGGTCATTAAGTTCCAATCGGCTGTTTTCTTTTGTTTTGTCGGAAGTTAAGACTCATCCCATAAATTGTAACAAATACGCGAATAAATTAGATCGGAAACTATTTAAAATATAATTTACTAAAAACGGCGTGCCTTTAAATAATTAAATAATATAAAAACGAGCGCTCGAAGTAATGTTATATATAAATTGGAAAAGCCGAGAAAATCATTGCTCGCTGATGAATACTCCAATTTGAATATTCTGAGCTATGAAATTCGAATACCAATCAGAATATGTTAATATAACCGAAAAGAAATACCTAATATATTAAGATTGCAAAGTTTCGATATTTAGTTAATACCTACTTTTGGAATTTTTAACAAACCTGAATTTAAATTAGTACGTCCGGTAATATAAATAATTGATTATAAGTAGTTGTCCAAATTACTGAAATAAACTAGGGCAGTATGTAATAGAAATAGCCCCATTTACCAGTAGTAGATATAAGATCTACTTAATAGTGCGTTACACCCACTACCAGTTACATTTGTTTGATTTAGTGGCTCATAAGATTTTTTTATTGAGCGAGTATTTTTCGTTCCGAGGATCTTTAGGTCTTTATTGTAATCTTATTATGGTGTTATATGGGTGGAACACTAAATTTGTTACATTATATATTTTTATAATTAGCTCGTTTGAACGTTTATGAATACAATATGAAACAGAAAGAAAATATAAAAAGTAAAAAAGTCGACTGCGCTCAAGAATAAAAAAGAACAATAAAAAGATTTCTCCTTAGTTACATATCTTTTGCAAAGAATACGGGCGGCTACGTTTCTAAGACGATTAAGATAGGCAGCGAGTATTACACCTAAGTCTATTTTGTGCAAAAGCTCACTCTTATTTATACGTATCATTCATAGCAGTTATGGTTTGGCGAAAACAGTGGTATTATACTTAAATCTTTAAACGAACAAATTCATAAAGAACTTCCTCGTTCTCGTTTCATTCGATTTATAATATTTATCTACTTTAGAAGGGCGGATGATCGAACAGGATCTTGAAATTAAACTTTCACATTTAAATGCAATAAAATAATCTTTTGAGTGTATAAACATGAAATGAGAAATTCATCCCTATATTATCTGCTCACGTCTGCCTCTGTGTTCAAATTGTTTATTTAAACAAAAATATCAAAAAAAACTTGAGGCATACGTGTCGTCGCATTGATTTTTAAAAATAAACACTTATTAATAAATAAATCTTTAATTTTAACATAAATTTAAATTTACTTAAGTCAATTTTGATTTACAATCATTGATTTTATGCTACTTGGCTATGTATTGTTTGGTCGGCTGTATTTTAAATATTAAGAATATTATTTAAGAATGCCGCTACCCTATCCTATGCGTAAGGTGACGAAAAACAGGCAAAACTAAAACAAGTCCTAGGTATGTATTCGTTTAGGTAAATATCTACATCGGCAAGGCAAGTACAAAAATTGTAGCGGGGAAGTTAGACAGAAATGTCTGAAATCCACTGGGGATTTCACTCGAACGCGATAGTACATTGATTATAATGAATATACATATTTAAGTTTGCTCCAACAATTGGATTTATTCGTGTTTGCTTGCCAACGCAGATTTTAACTACATTTTCTATAAGTTTTTAGTCAATTTTTCTTACAACTAACTTAAAAAATGGATAAACGGTGTATTTGAACAAAAATTGCAAAGAGAGATGTTTCATAGAGTATTTTATGGTGATTCTAAAACATATTTCATATTAGCGACCCGATAATTAATAACGGAGATAGCCCGATTTAAAACTTTTGGTCGGCCGCCATTTTGAGACGGGTCTGTCGATTTTTGTAATTAACGAATTTATCCTTCGCGGTCATAAGGACAATACACTGCCAAAATTTCAATCTTCTACGATAAAAATTGCAATTGCTATTGTGTTTACAAGATTTGATTGTGTAAATATACGTAGGTATGCATTTACAGAGTGTGTCTAAAATAAGTGTAAACCCTTTAATAAGGGGTAGCTCTAATGATTTCAAACATATTTTCCTTATCAACATATGTTCGCTAATTGATAGTTTCCGAGAAAATTGCATTTTAAATTTTAAGTACCGCTCGGTCTTTACTCAATTTCACTTAAAGTCATAATGCTGAAGACGCAGATTAAGTGCATAAATGACTAATTTTCAAAGTAAAACGAACATCAATATAATTTATAAATAACCAAAACCTACCTATGGGTTAGAAACCTGTTATAATAACTGACTAAGGTAGGAAATCTGAGTGTTCTACATGTTCAAGGTCGCGCAGTAACGTCATCCGTGAGAGTACGTAGTAATATGGTAAAAATTTAAAAATAAAAATGATACACATGTAGCATAGATGGAAATGATATGTTATAGCAATTGATTAAATAATCGACATTTCAACGTTTTATTCTCTCAATATAGTCAATTTCTCTCAAAATCGCTATTTTAAAAATGTTTTGAACAAATTCTTGAATTATTAATATTGAATTTGTCTAACCGGTAACACAAATGAATGCACTTTAACCTCAATTCAGGTTAATTGCGAGGAAAGCAGAAAAAAACAGTTTTTTTGCTTGTTTAATGCAGTCAAGTAAGTCAGTGAGCTTAGGTTAGTGTAGATGAGGTAAGTTTAGACTGGTGTATATGATGTGTAGAAATATAAGTTACTGTAAATGAAATAGATCAAAAAATGTTTGGTTAGTAGTTTAACATGGGAAATTGTCTTAAAACACATTGACTTGCCAATTTTTATTCTTTACCTCTCAAACATAGCGTAATTTAGTCTCCCAAAGTTTGAATAAAACGTTTACTACTATATCTACATAATTCGAGAAATTCTCCATTCGAGCAATTCTCATGGAACCGTTTCAGTCATGGCGTTTTTATCGACGGCCTTTTGACGTGAAACCGTTATAGTTACCAGTTTGTGACGTTTAATTTAAAAATTGTCGCGAAAATCATCTAGAGGTTTTTCCTTTTCTGTTAACTTTAAATAAATGCATCATTTTGTACGTTTAAATTATCAGAGATTAGTTGCCTTTTTCGAAAAAGATGCGTGAAATATTATTCCTAAAGAACGTTATGGTCTAACATTAAAACGCAATTGCCTACTGTTGTCGAAGAAACGGCAAAAAATTAATTTCATTGCGGAACGAAATAGCAACCTTGCTAATGTTTCGTTTAATTTTTTGAAAAAAAAAGTTCATTGCGTCTTCGTTAAATAAATACTCGCAAGACATTAAGTTTGTTGACATTTAGTATGATTAACATAGAACAATTACTAGTAAGAAAGTGTGCTGTTATGACTGTAATTAAGTATATTTGGGAAGTAGAATTTTAACGCCCGTTAACTCGATTAAAAGTAAAAAACTAACGGACCTAACGGTGCACCTAATATATATGTCTTTATCACGTACACGATCCGTATTATAGAATTATGAAAAACAAGCGTGTACAAGCATCAGAAGGACTTGCTGCATAATAAATAAAATTTTAAATAAGCAATTCAGTATTGTAGTTAAATTTTAGCATTCTATTTAATATTAACCGTCTTTTATAATAATAAATTTAAGTAAATTAGGACAGTTCCAGAATTTTAGGTTAACACCTCGTATATTTTAATATAATACGCAGTTGGCGCAATAATTTTGAACATCGTTCAAGGTTAAAAAATGCGTTCACTATATATATATATATATACACATATAAATGGGAAAATTATGAGAGCACAAATTGTTTATAAAAAAAATGATTTAAAAAACTACTTTGTTTCGCCAGTAATTGTAATTTCGAAATAAAAATAAGACATCAGTTATTTATAAAAAAAAAAATTAAGTCACATTGTTTTGTCGCCGTGAAATTATTTACACAATGACATTTTTATGAAGACTTGATGGATAGTTGCAAATTTAAAAAGCGAAAATGCGTTTTGCGCTGAACATTGTTTTGCCAACTTCACACATTGTTATTGTTTTTTTTGTACCCAAGTTTTATTTATAAATATAAAAATATTTACCGATCAACGTTAAATGGTTATCGGAAGGACACCGCATAAATAATTAAATACCGCATATGTATAATAAACTAAAATTACATAATTGCGAAATAAAAATGATGTTTTTTTAACTGTGAGGAATATTGTTAAATAAATACTTTTGATGCAATAAAGCATTTTAAAGGTTACATTACAAAAGAAGTAAAGGAATGTGCAGGTAGTTCGTTCTGTATTTATCGAATATAATATATGTAGTTAGGGCTCCGTTATATTGTTTACGCTCAGTTTGCACGTCATAAGAAAGAACCCTAAACATAATTTATATATGTATGTATATATGTAATTGTAAAATGCTGGTCTATTTTTGTGTGACACGGAAAGTAGAATTTGGGGTTTACTTAAAAGATGATTAAAGAATGGCAGTTATGTTTACTATTGTATAGGTATACGAGGGATAACTACCTGGACGATTTTTTATTACCTGCCTTAAACTGGATTTTAAAGTTTTAACTTTGTTATCTTTGTGAATTGCGGAAAATAATTACATATTTCCAAATAAGATAGGTGAGCCAAAGGTGGCAATAGTTACGCTTTTTCTATTTTTTATAGTTTTATCGCTGGACGTTAGAAGCTAGCATTTTTTATAGAGGTAAACAAACGTTTGGCGGCGTTTACATTAGCGTGGAGCCATGGTTGCGGGTTCGAATCCCGTTGCAACCATGGACGTTTGCGAATATCGTTCTAACAAAAATTTAAAAATATTTCTACAACCATTTGTGGTCAATGAACCACGTTCGAGGACAAAAACAAATCTTGTGGTCTACCTTGGGATTATTATTACATACTAAATTTGCCCAAAATTAGAAATTTCGACGAATGAATTTACCAAAAGCGGCCCGTTTTCGTCGTACGAAACTTTTCCTCCTGGAGTTTCGATGCGAACGACATATTATCGATTATGTGGTTTCCTATGGTGGTACAGGTACCGGACTACCTTTAAATGATGCCTGCGGACCACATTTTTAGACTAAATCATTGTTGTTTTTCGAATACCCTTACACTTCTTACAATGTAACTACAAGTTGCCAAATATAAAGAAATACGCTTACGAACTGAAACTTCTTATAGTTCAAATTCAAATACTTGACTTACTTCAAAGTAATAGCAACTTACTACACTCAACAGAATGACTTCCATAAAACTCTCGTCAGTCATCCAAACAACTTGATTTGACTTTCTATAAAGATGCGGAGCCACCTTGACGATAAATAAGGACCTAATACAAAATTCATTGAGTGGGCCATCTCGCTAACACTGGCCACCTTTGGCTCGCCTACTTTATTCATTAATCTATAATGTTCGAAAGTAATTTAATATGAATTTATTATCGGCCGCCTCATTAAAATATAAAATTTATAACTTATTTAAGAACTCCGCGTATTCGAATATTTTAAATTACCTATCAGAGCACATGTAACTAATAAGTAAAAAATTATAGCCTACAAGATGACTGTTTTTGATAAATACAAAATTTAATGACAACCCAAACCCAGGTATGTGATTCATATATTCATACCAGAGTGGAACCAGACCATTCTTTTGTTCTGTAGTTGTTACATTTCGACAACCAGCTTTCTTTACAATCATATTAAGAACAGGAACTTTTGCCTACATTTTTCAGGGAATCGAGAGGATCCGAAATATTCTTTAGACTTATAAATTATAGGGCGCACAAATATTTTTTTTAGAAAATTTAAAAAAAAAGACTATTTTTATTCAAACATTTTAAAGGCTATTTTTTATCGTGCAACGAGTTTCTTACATTATTATTACCTACCATTATCGATAACTACAAATTTATATAAAACGTGAACTGAACGAAAAGAAGTTAATGTCAATCTAACGTTGACATTCACGAAGTCTATTTTACTACAAATCACGATTTGTACCTCGAGATAGAAAGTTAATCTTATATTAATTTTAATGTTAATTATTCTAAATTGTTTGTTAGTAATTTAATTCGCCTAAAGAAAAAAGTGCGTTACTATAGATTATTTAATATAACAAATAAACGTCTATAGTTTTATTAATTTGTACAAATTAATTAATATCACGAATAAACATTGTACAATACCTATATTGTTAATATTAAAGATCATCTTAAAGACGCTCGTCCATGAGAATGATGAGGTTTGAACCCATGGCCATCACTTCATCGTCCGAAATTAAAATATAACAGTATATTAATTAAAATTCATCGAATCCAATTATTAGTATTTACACAATAAAAACAGGTAGGTACTAACGAATTTTCATCAAAATAATTTAAAGCAAACATAGTATGTAGGTATTGATTTTTTAATCTAAGGTAAGGTGATACAATAGTTGATTTTGACCGCTGCGAAACATGATTTTGTTTAAATATTTAAAATTAAAAAATACAGAATATTAATTTTAAAATGTGCTCTTTCTAATTATGATTTCTGTTTACGTCCCAAGATTGACACAAAAAATAAAATTCATATCTTTAAAAACATGACAGGCCATTTCAACTTTATACCTATACATTTTTATTATGACGTTATAAACTATAGAATACAAATGATGAGGCCAACAAAATGTATTTCCCATGGTTTTTCTCATAAATTTCCCATCTTCTGTTTCTTCTGAAATGTTTCTTACATAATATTTTAGGCTTTTTTTTTAAACGAATCGTATAAGGGCATATGCTCCAACCCCTACACTGATCAAACTATTGTCATTAGTCTCTGCTTCAGGCTCTATTATAAATGTGTCATCATCAGATGAATCTTCATAGTTGACAATGCTTTCTGTGTCACTGCTGATGCTACTACTGGCAATGCGTCTGTTTTTTTTTCGCCTTTACACTGGATTGTTGAAGATTAGATCGATTTGATGTGACGTTTGGTGTCGTTATGATATCTGCACCTTTAGAAATTCGTTTTTTTTCTTGTAGAAGTTCCCGCCCTACTTTGTTTTACTGTAGGTAGTAGCTGTTGTTTGAAGTCAATGGAAGATTTAACAGTGTGAGTAAGATCAAGTATTACTTTGTTTTCACATCTGAGATTCGGGGTCTCCTCGAGTTTAATTCTATTTTCTTGAATATTTGAAGGTCCTGGTCTATTTTACTGATTTTCATTTATTGCATCTTGTTGCTGATTATTTGTCTGTTTCCACCGTTGGAAACTATCGGGATCAAAACGTTCTCGAGGAATGACCTGGGAGTTATAAGGATACAGACTAGTTTGTCTGAAGCCATTTTGTATAATTTCAGGCTTTATACGTTTCCATGTTTTTCCTACAAGTTCAGAAAAAATTTTCTTAGGTATTTTTTGTCCCATATTGTGGCGTTGCCATTTAACGAGCTGCTGATCCAAATCAACCTTAAAAGATTTAAATATCGATATATCCAGAGACCGCAGAAGGTGACTGGTACGCGGCGGCATTTTTAGAATGGTTATTGACGTGGAACGAGCAAATTCGACAACTTTCTGATCTACATGGGTACTATGCCCATCATAAACTAATAACACTGGACATCGATCTCTGATAGCGTTAAAGAAGTAGTCTTTAAGAAAACCTCCGATTCCATCCAGTCATTACGAGTGGTAGCGTATGAAATCTCTGGGAAACAATCCAGGTTTTCTTCAGCAATTCACTGATCCATACAAATTTTGCTTTAAATATGATCAACGGGGGAGCTTTTTCGCTACTTGCATTGACAGTTGATAACATTGTTACGTTTTCTCTGCGTAAAGTACTTGTTACTTAGGTACTTGGTTGACCTTTATCACCGACAACTTTTGTTTTGATAAGCTGGTCTCATCAAGATTCCAAATTATATTAGGCTTGTTGTGTAAATTTAATTCACCCAAAGCCTTTTTCAACAAATTGAAATATTCAGAAATGACAAAAGGGTCACACATCTTCTTCCTAGAATATTCAATACGCTGTTTTTTTAATCGAGATGTTATTTCTTCTTTTAAATCCCAAGAACCAATTTTCACCTGACATTCCGTGTTTAAAGGGGATAGAAATCTCGTTCTGCCTAATATATTCTGCTACAATCTACAGTACCTTTTTAGACTAAGTCCAAAACCCCACTGTTCCATTACTTTGAGACTTTCTACCAATTCCAACTCAGCTTTTTCTGAAATACTCAAAGGTCTGCTATGAAATTTGCTCTGAGGCCCTCTTTTTCCAGAAAGATGGTTGGACAAAGTTGCTTTTGGAATTTTATAAACTAAGTGTGCTCTGGTAAGAGACAGAATATTGCTTCTTATGTCATTAAGAGTATCTAGTAATGTTTCGTTAGAATAAGGCGCTCGTTGACTTTTCCGTTTATAAATTCTAACCATGGCTGTATGCGACTAACATAAACTATATGTTCACAATTGCCCCGTTTAAGAATTTCTAAGGGGCAGGTGTGAACAAGCTCATAAAATAGGTTAGGAATGTGATTAACACAAAATTTCCTCAATCACCTAAAATTTCATGTTCACGTTCTACAACACAGAAATAAAAAGATTCGATTATGCTTACGTATTTGCATAATTTAAAATTCTTTTGCGATTACTTATACAACACTTCAGTTCGTCGCAGTAACAACTGATCGAATTCTCAAGTTCAAATGTCAAAGTGAACCAAAATATCTATTGCGTGTCTACGTACCATAGAGCTTCAAAATTATAGACACTGAAGATTTGTTGAGTAACAAAAATATTAATTTTTGTGTGTGTTCACACATGCCCCGCATTTACACTTACTCCACCTTACCTTATTAAAAATATAATATTTTTAAGACTGGCATTTAACTACTATCGCATCGGGCAAACTTTTATTAATACCCTTTGGGTTCGATCAAAAAGAACGTTACGCTCTTTGGGAGGGGGGGAGTCGCGGATCGTGACGTGCTTCGATGGTAGCAAATAAGGGTCGTTAGGGATATTAGGGCATGCTGACTTTATATGAAAATTGTTGGTAATATTTAGGAGGGTCAGATTGATACTGTGACGCCCTTTTCTGGAGGGAGGTAGAACTTCGTGATATGACGTAACATGGAGGGGAGGGAGGGATAAAAAAGACCCAAAAAAGCTTGACGACCTTTTTGAACGTCCCCGTTCTTGCTTTTATTAAAAATATTTATAATAGCTTTTGTTTAACGATTAATAAAATTCGATACGTCTGTATTATGTTATGTAAAATATATTGCTTCTTGGAGAATAAAATTTAAACTGTGTTTACAGAAAAAAATTAACAGTAGATCGCATCGATAACTGTGACGAAATTGCATGACGGGCGAAAGTGATAAATTAATTCCAAAAAATCCAAACACGATTAGTTAGAACTTCAAAAATAAACTATTAACATTCATTAGTAATATTATATAAGGTGTTATAATTATTCTAATGTCGACAAAGATAAACACGAGCATACATACGTACCTAATTTCTATAAATATTTTAAAACATAATGGATTTACTTTTGAACCGATAGCTCAAATTTTATCAAAATGTACTTCTAAAGTTTTTCTAGTTAAAACAATAACAAGAAACACCGAATAAAAGAAAAAGTAAGTATTGTAAGAACTTTTTACTCTCGTTTGGTATTTCTAAACCCAGATATCTCTTAAAATAACAATTCCCGAATTATTAAATGTGTTGTTTTTGAATTATACTTTATTCTATTTTAAGGTTGAATTATTCGGTTTTACGTAATAATACAACATTTTATTTAGTTTCATTAAAAATAGTCTAAACAGAGTTTTAAACGGCACGCTTTTGAATTGTATTTTTCAATTTTTTAAATAATTTTTTAATTTTATGATTTAATAATAATTTTACGATAAATATCGTTAGAGATAAATAAAGATAATTTTGGGAATTAGGAAACTGTTGTCGTTATACAACGTTAAATTGTTAGCCTTTTATTGGTATTTAATCTAACTTTGGAGCTATATGATGGTGAATATAGGTAATTTCATTATAATTGGCGAAAGCCCTGGTTGCGCAGTAGAACAAATCGGCGGTCTTAAAATATTTATGTGAGCCATAATCGGCCCAAAATCACGTGACAATTCAAATTGTATTGCGTGTGTTTACGCTACTGAAGCGAGTGGCAGCGAAGGGCGGAGTTATTAGTGAAAGTGACCACCTTTCCTGATCGGTTTTTCGCCAATTATAAGGAAATTACCTATACCTATACTTATTTATTAAGTTATCCAATATTATAGTTATAAGAAAAGTGTTCTTTGAATTAAATATTGGTTGTATTGTTATGTAAATAATTTCACACGCAACTGAAAACTATAATTAGTTTTCTATATTTGAAAAGCTGTTTACAGAAAATATTGTCAACACACTATTTGTTCAAGATAATCGCTTGTAAGTTTCCACGACATATTGTGTCTAAAAGACTGACAACATGTTTTAAGAGCCAGCTTGTTGAAATGTAAATGTAGTCTAATAATACTCAATAGATGTAACAATATTGGATAATCGACTTGATGTAACGACTTGTTGACTTACGTTTGTTATAACATGAATATCACATTAAGGTAAATTAATACAACGATAAACTAAAACAAAACACGTTCGCTCCCAATATGAAACCATTAGAACTAGATTGGGAACAAGCTGCGAGTTATCAGAGCTACTTATCGACAAAGACAGCGAAAGCGTTTTTTTCTTATCTTAAGACAGCCGAACTGTACTGTTCCTGTCCTATAGTAGGATTCGATCTAGTTTTGCGGATGACCTTGGCAGTCTGCTTGTTGTGGAGATAAATGTCCACGTAACCAGATATGTAGTTACCAATATTGTACTTGTTTAATTGTTAATATTTGTAATAAACATCACAAACATTCCAAAACTGCGTTAGATCACCCGCAAAATTCGATCGAATCCTACTTTACAATTAGTATCGCTTATTGTAGTTCAATTTAGTCTAGATTATACTTACAATAGTTTGTAACGAATAGAACTTAGGAATTCCAAACGGAAATAATAGAGGGCATAGGCCGTTAAAGCTGATCGTTAAGTGAACTTTTATTTTGTTTTATTGATTACTTCTTCTGCGTTTTTAAATGAGAAAAAGTAAAAATATTTTATTTAAACAACATAATTTTCCCGAAAATGTGTTTCAAACTTGAATATCAAATTTTTTGCTGACTAAAAGCAAACTCTTTTCGCCATGCACAGCCGGGTGCAAAATTAATGTCGCGAATCACGAGCATTGAGCGGGCAATACACGACACAACGAACAAATCTAGGAAAAGTATCTAGAAATTATAAATACAAAGTTGAACTTAAAACATTCTGATCATAATTTGTTCGTTGTGCCATGTATACCCGCGCAATGCTCGCAATCAGTAACATTAATTTTGCACCCGACTGTACATATGTATATTTTATTTGAGAAGGTATCATTTTTCATATGTTATTTTCATTTACATTTCAATTTTAATGTCCTTCTTGTAATGTCATAATAATAGTATTGTTTTATCAAGCCATGTATACAGTAATAAACGACCAACCTTAATTTTCGTAATTTGTTATAATACAAGCTTTATCTCGACAGACGGAAAACCATTCCTTATAATACTGTCCATTATTCGTACATTTATTAACTTAGAGGATTATAACAAGAAGTTGAGTGACCTAAGGCAATCTCAATTTAGCGTGCAACTATATTAATATAACAAGTGATGTAAATTAATCAAGTAAATAAATAAAAGGCCGTTACTTGTGTATTAATTATCCGTTTGTGAAGTGTCTATTGCGGCAATTATGCTGTATATCTAATTTACCGCTTAAATACATTGTAATCATAGAGAATATATTCTAGTTTATAGTTATATTTAATTAATTTAATAATTATGTTAATAACAGACTTATACAGTGTGTTTACTAAACATGCAGCAAACATTGAAGGGACGATTTCTTGGGTTATTTTATAAATAATTATACCTCTGATGATTTACAGTATTTTAAACTTTTGAACGGCTCTATCTCAAAAAAAAATGACCGAGAGAGCTGCATTTTGTGTCATTTTCTTCAATTTTTTATAAGCTTTAATTTGACCTATTTTCAGGTTATGTTACTAAAACATTTATTGTTTTAAATAATCAAAAAAAATCGAAAGCCTTAATTTTTTTGAAAAAAATATGTTGTTTATACACCAATTTTACCTTACATTTAACGTTTTGACGATAAACGATTTTGCGTAATTTTTGTAGTTTTGAAAATTATTATTTGAAAAACTATTAAGACTAAAAATTAAATATTTGGTATTTTTTGTTATTTTTATCGATAAAATAACTGCGCAAAAATTATCAATTTCTGAGTTATCAAAGTTCGGTGCATTGGTTGATTTCGCATGGAACGACCCTCTAGTGTCTAATGTAAACTTGGCAGTGAGCGTTATTTTTTTAACTTTTTTAAATATCGAATTTTAATCACTAAAGTGCTAACGTTGAAATGCACGTTTTCTGAAAATAGGCAGAATTAACTAACCAATATTAATTTGATAAATGATTGTTTTTAAAATAATCTTAGTACACTTCCAAGATTGAATATAACGTTAATTAAAAAGTAATTAGATAATACTTAATATTGAAATCTCACAAGGTTATTTTGAAAAACGTGTATTTACGTCAGGCGATGAACTTCAATTAGGTGATGTCTGTCTGCTCTTCCATTTAACCTTGCTTATTACGTTATAAATCAAACGTGAAAACAAACAATACTGCGATAAGTGGTTCTATTATGTTTATAATCAGCATAGACGCATTTGAATTTCATAATAAATTCATGATTTGTCCCTTATAAATATATAAAACTTTATAGAACGCAGTTAAATGATCGATGACAAAATTAAACAATAAAACAAACTTCTTAATACGTTCCCCTTGATATACTACTAAGGTGGTGCTTGTATTCACATTATTAATGTTACAATAAAGTATAATTTATTAAACAAAAGCCTAGGAGGATGTAAAGAAATTACTTTATGGAATAAAACTATTAAGGGCGGCGTTTGTCGTTTATACATGTTTAACCATCTGGATTCTTGTAATTTATGACAAATCCAGCTATATCTTTTAACACCACCCGTTTCGAAATTCCCATATTCTTGTCTTCAACGTGCGAGGTGGGAAAAATAAAAATATTTTTTAAATCAAGTAACTCTTTTAGCGTTTATTTTCTCAAAGTATTCTCCAACCAAGCGCTATACAACTTTTACAGTATTTTCAGGAATGAACAAACTCACGCGACCGATACTTTTTAAAGCTTTGGATACGATAAAAGAGATAAATCACAATCGAAAGCTCGGCTATAGAACGTTCGGTTACAGTCACGTCGGTCGAATTGGCCTTCTACAATAATCTAAGATCAACCATGACCTATAAATATATGTGTCGTGACGGAATGGATCATCAGTTTTTTTATTCGAGTTTAGGATACGAATTAAATACACGTAAAGTGCTTTGACAACAAAACGTCTTTCTACCACCAATCTAACATCATCAAATGTCACTCATTCCACTATTAGTCGAAATCTTTAGAATTATTTCTGTCGAGTCTTTGACGCCATCCAATTTCGACCCAAACCAGTGGAAATGAATTCGAATAGACCCCCCGAACAAAAAAACGTAGGAAAGACATATGGACATCGCCGCGAGTCTCATCAATTTGAGCAAAATAAAACGTGCAAATAAAACGTAACGTGTGGATGGCGCTTAAGACTAAAAACATAGTGGAATCGTTTTACTCTTCTCTGCCATCGTTGTTTTCCTCGCCGCTCTGCTATGTTTCTAGCCTAAGAAGTTAATCGTTAATTTATCACAGTGAGCACATAGATTTCTTAGTATGTTCCTATAAAATGCCTGGAATTATCATTTTTTATACATTCATCAAAAATTATCTCAGAAACGATAATATGTTACTTATAATTAGTCCACTTTGGCGATTAAAATAATGTATTTTTGAATTTAATTACAAATTTTAAAAATACTTTTAAAAGTTGATAGATCGACTGTTCCTGCGATACTTGTGTTCACACCGATGTAAATACAAACTTAATTAATATCAGAAAGTAATTGTGTAGAGGGTGTCATGTGAAATAGGCGAATGTGTAAAAGAAATCTTAGATGACACAGCAACTTTTCGAAATATCATGGGTGCCCAAGAAGAGTAGCACAACTTAAAAAATACCATTTTGGATTTTTGAGATGTCATTCTTCTTATGCATTTTAAGAACACCAGAGCTAGAACACCTTTTTCCGTTGATGATATCGGCGGCGTTTTAGCAGAACATCGTAAGTGCCACTCTTTTCGACACTGCGTTATTTTGACTGTCTTATGCGTCTAAGGTAAAGACATAACTTGGTAAAATCTGGTAACATTTCGATTTTTTCCACCAGAAAAATTGATTTGTATTTTCGTAGGTTTTCGCTTATGGTTACGCTACAACACAAAATGTGCGCTCCTGTAAAATTAGCTTTTTGTCGTTTACGCTGTTTTGCCAAAACGCTATCGATATACTTAATTTGGAAATGTCCTATTACAAATTTATTATTGTCTATAGTTTACAATTTTTAACTATGAATATAAAAATATCCTTTTATTAGTTTGAATATTCTATCGACATTTAGAACGGTATGTACCTATTTATTAAATATATCAGATATTTTACTAAAATTTATTTAAAAAAAGTATCAAACATTACTTATATTGTCATATTTTCATATTTAATCTATCACAGAATTTACTAAATGCAACTTGTGCAGATTGTAAATAAATTGGGTTTTCAATAAAAAAAAAATATATATATATTTTCATATTCAATACCATTATCAAATAAAAAAATATGTACTCAAAGATGTCTCAATGCCATGTTCAAGTATTTTAGTTCCGTTATATTCTTATAATTAAAAATTCGTGGTTTTCGAAAAATATTTATTTTCATTTTCTTGGCCGATTAAAAATGTTTCGAAAATGAAATTAGACGTTTCTTACATTAACCATTGTTTCCTAGTCGAGCCAAAAAGTGTAATAAATACTATCTTAAACTTTAGAGATCGTGCCATATAGAATAAGACCACCCTCTAGTTCAAAAACACTCGTTTGATTGGATAGTGGGAAAAATCTAAATCCGAACTAAATCGAGCGGCAAATAATAGTATTTAAAGCATAATACTGCACATATGGGCGGTGCTGAGAATAATTCACAGGTCTTTTTCTATACGGCACGATCTGTAGTATACAATATAACTCTACACAATCACAAAACGCTATTAATATTACTACTACGGTGTAATTAATTATTATAGACGTAATTATGAAACAAACTGTGCTATAACTTTATGACAACCGGCATAATTATATCTGTCAATTGCGGAGCGACCTAACGTGAGAGCGCACACATTTGTTTTAATTAAGCAATTTTACAAAAGTATAAAGGGTTGGTTGAAACGTAGGTTTGTCCTTTACAAAGCATAACAAGCTGTGATAAATATTCGTTAGTAAGTATAACTTACTAAATTGCAGTCACAAATTAAGAAGTTGAAGACATAAAAACAAATAAACAAATTTATTTAATTCGGTAGTTTTAATACTACGTATGTATGTATAACGAGTTTGTAAACCTGGTAAAACCATTAGTATAATTATACAATTTAATTGACCTATTTCCTTTTGCGAGGCTTATTTTAGTTAGCAATAGATAAACCACAACGTAATCGATAACAAGTTAGTTATAAACAGAGTTAAAATAATAACTACTGATTATTGTAGCGGAATTAGCAAAATTTCGAGAGATATCAAAACACAAATAGTCTACGTTTCAAAATTACCTATGGTACATTTACATTTACTTCCTTATAAATTAATCGACGATTTATTAAATGAGTTTAATCAGATTATACGAGGGTGGTTCAAATATGAAGAAAGCGAAATGTACTACAGTAGCATTTTTTATAGCTTGACCACGAGATATCATTGATCGTTCGGTGGGCGAATCTATTATCGTTCTCCATCACCACTTTATGGCCTATCCAACCTGTCTGGCGATTCACGTTATCAACAAAAGGTTACTAGATAAAGACTTTTAGTGCAGTGCTGTCACCTCGTACCAGCAAAAGTTCTCATGGTCGTGTTTTAGGATTCCAACAGTAAGTATAGTGCTCATTGATTTTTTTCATGGACAGCGTACGGTCAATGCTGCCTACTATTGCCAGCTCCTAGAGAAGGTAAAGGTGGCATATGTACCGATCAAAAAGACGGGAGGAATTATAATCCGTAGTGTGTGACTCCTCCATAACAACGCAAGACGTCATCGTTGCGGTAATTCGACAAATTCCATTAGAAAATTCTTGAACATCCGCTACACTGTCCTGATTTGTCGCCTTGCGATTATTATTTGTTCGGGCCGCTAAAGGAGAAGAGGCGAAGTAGGAAGTAGGAGAAGAGAAATTTGAGAGCGATATGCAGGTAAAAGCAGCCATTCGTGCGCAATTGGTTCCATACGCGCTCTAGTACTTTTTATGATTCTGATGTTCAAAAACCTTCAGCGCGCTGGTAAAAATGTGTAGAACGTACGAGAAACTATGTAAAAAAATAAGCATTCAATTAGTTGTAAAAATATTCAGCTATCTAATGCACTTATTTTTACAAAGTCCCCTTCATATTTAAACCACCCTCGTACACGCTAAACGTCTATTGATTTTATAGTGTAATTTTATGTCACCATATGGCCTTTCTCAAACTTGCGAAAAAGACAAGGCAGCAGTTTACTCCAAAGAGACGTCGGTGATTTTTTTTTAACCAACTGATGCTATCGAACGTCATGGTCTAGTTAACAAATTGCAAAACATTTTCGATTGGAATGAGAAAGCTCTTCAAATTATATCAAGTCGAAGTTAAAAATGCGATTTACAATTAGATGGACAATGTTGATAAAGAATAAGTATAGGTATTGAAGATAAGGAAGTTTTCTTGGAATTTTTAGAAAAAAAAATCATTTAACTAGACGTGCATACTGTATGAAAATTTTGTTGCGAATCAAAATATAGATAAAACTCTTCGCGTTGATTGTTTATTTATTTATTGTTTATTAACGTCTAAGGAAATAACATTGAAGCACATCAAATTAAAGCTTATAATAAACTGAAGAAAATGACACAAAATGCAGTTTTCTAAGTCAAATCGCTTTTGGGATAGAGCCGTTCAAAGGTTTAAAAACGCTGTAAATTTTGTGCAATTTTTGTATTTTTGAAAGTTAACTCGTAAACCGAACGCCCAAAAATCTGAAATTTGGAATTTTTCATAGATACAATAAAAATACAAATTTACAAAATTTAAAAACATTAAGGTCCAAAATTATGGTTTTATTGGTTAATTTCATATAGAATGACTCCGTATGACCTAAATCTAATAACGAGGAGGGTTAGGCCCATTTTTGGTCGATGTTAAAAAGTGGGTTATATTCTTTGATAATAATGGCACTATTTGTTTAAAAATGGGGTGGATCATATTTGTCTGTTATAATAGGCGCCATAATAAACATTTTAAGCAACAAAACTCAACAAAGCAAACAAAGTGTGGGTTAGACAATTGATACAAAACGCCGTCAATTTATGTAGGGATGCATTTTATAAATAAATATACAAATTAGTTAGGTAAGGGAAACTACGATATAAGCGCGAGCGCTGGCTTTGACAACGGGGAGTTTTTATAAGTCAGTAAGTGGTAAGCAGTACATGTGTAAAGACGTATCGTTTTGATAAAAAGACGTGAAAAGACGAGAACTGCGTATATTACTTACTCATTGTATTTATAGTTTTGTATAAGAATTAAAAATCCTAGATAAATAAATAAAAGCCTACATTTATAATCAAAAACATTTGTTTCTTAAGAATAAATTAAAAAGAAAATGTAAAATACCAATTTACAGTCACCGACATGCCTGTCAATATATCAGATATACTTATACAAATAAGTTTGTAAAAGTACAAAGTATAAGTGAACCAGATAAATTGAAAATCATTAATAATAAAATTACGTACTACTCAAACAATTACTGTTCAAGAAAAGATTAAACTGAAAGCTAATTGCGTTATCGTTTAATTATTAAAAATGAGTAACAAGTTCATAAAATATTGATATGACTGTTGTATATAATTCTGCGAATGTAGTAATTATTGAAAAAATAAAATACTACTTAACTGGAATTACAAAATACTTTTCAAGATTCAATCAGATATTTTTAATTTGAAACAAATAATCACGATCCCTATTGTTTTAGGGTTAATTAATAGAACTGCCTAGTCAAATCAAAATAAGTTAGCTAACCATATCTAATTTTGCGTCTATTTGAAAAATTTAACTAATTTCTGTACCGCACTAACTAGCAAAAAAATACTGTGGGAGTTATTTAGAAAAATAATAGTGGATTTAGATAGTTTATTCTAAATGGATGTAGATAAATTTCTGTTTCGCGTCTTTTGGGTCGTTTTTAATTCTGGATCCTCAATTATTTAATATAATGGTACAAATCGTAGGTCAAAATTGAAATCAAAATCTGGAAGAAAGAGATCAATTTCGCAACGAGATGATTGTTTTATAATCAAAAATTGAAATCTAATTTTTATTAATTCTTTTATTATATATGAAGAAGTGGATGCACTATCTTCAGGTGCTTCACCCCTTTTGGCTCTCTAATAATAATTATTATTCTAAAAAATGAAAATTACTAAAATTATCAGGTGATTTGTAATGTAATCAAATTTCGACTTGCCATGCCATGGGCATCAGACTTGCTTTCAGACAATTAGCGTTAACCACCAAAGATTCAGATTAATCGTTGCTCGAGAATATCATCAATAGATTTTAAATGATTGTCGTAATGTAGTTTTTATCGATGAAATTCGCATTAGTTTTATTTGCCCATCTCATGGACAACATGCAAGTGCAAAATAATCTTGCAAGGTGCATAGAAAAACACTTTCAAGACGTTGGTATTGAACGTACGAATCGGTTCGGACTTAGACCTGATGTAAATCTAATTGAACATATTAGGGATGAGCTTAAACAAACATTTTCACACAAAATTCAACTTCGATCAATCTGGAAGAGCTTCGAGATGTAGCACTGGAGGAATAGAAAGTTATTCATACAACATGGGTGATTGTGATTCATTAAAGTGAAAAACCCGGAAATTTAACGATTGAAAATTAAAAATCTTGAAAGTTAACGAGTATCACAAGTAGTTACGAAACGTACTTTCCGCGTACCCCTCCTGCAGGAAGAAAGTAACCGGAAATACCACTCGACGCATTGTTTATTCCCTACAATGATTTTTTATTGAAGTTTAAAGTAAAATTGACGATAAAACTGGTTTTTTTTAGAGAGAAAAAACTGATGGGACAAATGAAAACCCCCGGAAGGGTCAGTTGAAAAAACCGGAATTGCGGGGTAGCCTCAGAATACAAACACCTCTGCTACAGAAACATTTCAGAAATTAACTTCGAGTATTCCCAACAGAATAGAAACAGTAATAAAGGTCAAAAGGAATATTTCAAAGCGAATCTCGAAACACCCTATATGTTATTTTAATTTAGTTTTCTTTTTCTTTTTAATTTTAGGGGTTTGGGCTATCCAATTAGCTAGTCTATTTTGATAATGGTTTTTTAAATTGGATTAGTATTACAATCACGAACGTCCATGGTTGCAGTGGGATTCGAACCAGCAGTCGCGAGTGACCTAACAGAGCAATAGCTCTCTAAGCCACCATGGCCCCTTTTTTATTTTAATTACAATATAAAGAAATCTTGGTTTTTTTATTATTAGATAATAAAATGGCCGGATTTTTTTGTTCGTTAATGTATACCAACTTTTAATTCAGTACGAAATGTAAATCAGAAATGCAGGTACATCAAAGTTTCCCTATTAGAAACATCTGGAAACTTATTTACAAACTAATTTCAAACCAATGGCAATGTTCTCTTCAAGTTTTAATATTATGTGTGATATCTAATTTAAATTTTATTAGTGTTAATTTCTTACTCGTGTAACGCAAAATGTAAATTAGGTGTTGTATATGATTGTATATTATAGGCATTGCTTATTTTTAAATGAAAAAAGTAAAATGTAAATGGGCTTTAGATATAACTAGAGCGTGCCTTTGAGATATGTTTGTTATGTGCCTTTGGTATGTTTATACCGTTGAGTTTCCATCAAATTAGTTAACGTGTTGGGCAGCATGTAGTGTTTATGACAGCTTTTACTATCAACTAACTATTATTGTCCTGTTCAAGAAAGTGCACAAAGGAAATTTTCCGTTCACTATAGATTTGCAAAAACGGGGACTTCTTATTACTAATATATTAATATTTGTTTCATTGAAAAATTCGTCCATTTCAACGGCGATTTCCGAGCATCAAGAGTTTTTAAGCTCCCATGATTCTATATTTTATACGACGAAAACTGTTCATACAGTTTAATAAAACGAATGGTGGCTGATTTAATTCGTTTGCTCGAACCTTTTGTACTACAAAGTCGTTCTCGTTAAAATAACAAAATTAAATGCGACTGTAACAGTAAAGCCTGCACGTTACTAATGAATAGGGAGGAACTTAACAATCAAAATATCAGCTATGTAATATATAATACCGGTATGGAAAACATATGCCGTTTGAATAATGAGTGCGAGCGAAATGAAACGAGAAACTCGACGTAAATGACAGAGTTAGAGAAACCCTCCACTGTCGGCATTTCGTCGTTTTCGTTCGTCTTCTACTCGGTCGATGCAAAAATTACAGGCAACATTGCACCTATATCTCTTTCGTTCTAACACCTTATATTCCTACTTCGCTTTATTTTACTCGTTGTAGTGCCTATATGTAAATAATGGTTTTCCATGCCTGTATACTTATGTATATATTGCTTAGGTATTTTTTTTTGGTAATTTTTTAATAGCGTCTATGAAAAATCAATATTGATCATAATAATCTATGAATATCATTCTTTTACCTAAGGTTTACTCAACAATACAAAAATATTTTAAATTATTTAACATTAAATTTAACAAATATTTTGATGCAAAGCAGTTTTTACAAACTCTAAACATATAAAATCGCCTAAAAGATTACAAGATAATTAAAATTTAGCAAATTTTAGTAAATATGAACGTGTACAGGTAAAACTCATTCAATTACTATAAACATTTTTTAATAAACAATACGTATTTCTTTGAAGTTGTCACGTTTTTATTTTTAGTTTTGGGAGAAGCACCAACTTTCATAATGAATAACTTTCTTTCGAAAAATCCATAATAAATAAGTTTCCCATATGATGCGTAGTTTATGGATCACACTGGTACGGAACAGGTAATAACAGGTATTGTTTTTTAAGAAATAGGAATACATTCGATTGTAATTATAAATATTTTGGTTTGGTGTGCAGTTTAGAATTGGTAGAACATTTATCAAAATGTTTATGTTTATGTAAAATAGTTTAGTGGATGTTGCAAATACATACGATGCCATTTTCATTACGGTTGGTAAGATTTTGGATGAATATAGCTAATTATTTGATTCCCAAACGCGCGGGATTTCTTTTAATGAACTATTTAAAAATAATGTATCCGAAGATTGCATCGCATCGTTTGATTGTAAAAAGCTTTTCGAGCGCTTTGAATATGGTTTCCTGTAAATTGTCTTGTGGACCATATTAAATATCCATTATGACGTATAGAACTGAAGCCACATTTAAATTACTTCAACTGATGGATCGTATAGTTAATTAAGTTATACCTACTCAAAAGGTACAATTATTTAAACTAAAACATTTGCTATACAGATAATTAATAGATAGTGGGTATAATAGATATGCGGTGAAATATCGTTGTAAGTATGTACTATTGTGTGCAAGTGAACATTCTTTTCTGATTCTTCCCACCACAGATTTTGCAATTTATTTTTAGTTTGAGAATTTTATTTAAAGTTAAATATCGACCCGAAGCGGATCGATCATAGGATCGATAGATAGGTTGCAGAGAGATGTATAAAATGCTTTTGCTGTAAATTCGATTCATCTAAAATGTATCATATTTATGCGTTTATTTTACATTCCCTATTGTTTTAATTGTAATAAACACTTATTTATAAAATAAAAAATCGAACAAACTGTTGCTTTGTTTTACAACTATTATGTAGGGTATTTTTGAATTAATGTCGCGGAAAACTATTATTAATTTAATAATCGTCTTACTGGAGTTTGTCCCTTTTAAAGACTTTTAAGAACTCAGAAAGTGAAAATGACCCAACACCATAACTGGTGTATCTAGTTTATGGCCTCCATTGTGTGAGGGTGTTGATTGTGCGATTGTAGTAGATATTTTCATTTATTTGAAACATTTCGAGTATTTGTTCGATTAGTCAATAATCACAAAAATATTTACTATTTAAGATTAGTCCATAGAAACGTTTATTTTTATTATCGTAATAATCTGGAATGCCAGCAGAGATGCCGAATTGAATTTTAAATACATAAGAGTATTTAAGTTTATGTTCCGATGTGGACATAATAGTACATAATTTTCTGAAATACTTTTAAAATAAATAAAATATAGTTTCTTGGATAATAATAAATTATCAATGTTACTTAAATTATTTTACATATTAATTATAATTAAGTATTTTTAAATTATTACGAAAATAAATATTACCCACATAAATATAATGGTAGAAGATTTTAGACCAACTTTATCGTTTAAAATTAACAGATACCTATATAAATGCGCAACGCATACTTAATTAGTTAATACCATAGACAGCAATTGAAATTAATATAATTATGCAAGTAATTAAAAATAAACTACCTAATTCTTGAGATAACTTCGCAATTAAATTTAAACGTTAAAAACTTTTTACGTGCCGCTCAAGATATGATTTTATATTAGTACAATGAATGCTACAATTCCAGCCATTATTAAAATTAGCCAAGCTAATAGTACTAAAGGTGAACTTACGGTTAATTTAATTCAATTAATTCTTGGCGTTTAATTAAAATAAGGATCGTTAATCTGTCGTTTTAAATGTTTTTGGGTAGCACATTTAACTAATTGATTTTATCGATATTGATGGGAGGTCTTAATTTTTTTTTATACCTAACGGACTTTATCGTTATTGCGATATTTTAAGCTTTATAAAATATTGAATACAACTAACTAAAATATCGGTTCTTCTAAGAACTCCTGCGTTGTATTTGCTAGTGGTCAGTGTTAATATGATTGGATGATTGAATATGGAACCTGAAGCTAGTACTCATAAGTTCGGCGGTTTTTTCGACACCAATATCTTCTTCTAAGAAACGTACAAAATTGGATTTGGGTCGTTTATTCGTGGCTGAAAAGCAGTACATAGGAAAACATATGAAAGTTTCTGTGTCCGAATCAACGGGTAAGATATGGCAGCGAAATAATATCAAATTTTTAAGTATGTAAGAAATAGCATCGTTAACTTGTATCGCATAATAAGAGAATCGAAAGAGACTGAAAAAGTTGACAACTTCATAATTTTTGTTAAAAAATTAAATTCCTACTTTGTTAAGATTTACCAAAAATGTCTCGTTCTTTGAGAAAATGAAATTTTATTGTATCCAATAAAATATACAGCCAAACCTTCATATAACGAACTTTTGTGCTGTACACCGCTCTTTTAGGACGAAAATATATATGAAATTGTTTCTAAATAACGAAGTAAAATTTCTATATAACGAATTTTTCAAGTTGAACCAAAATAAAATTTTCTAAGTAAATGTAATGTGTTACGCATCGAAGGGTGCTTTCTTAGCATCAGTACAAAATTAAATTTACTCGCACCTTCGAAGAGGTCTCGTTTAAAATTAAAATTCTTTTATTAAATTAATGCCGTACAAAGATTAATACATTTTTAAAACGTGCAAACGTTTCAAAGGGAAGTGAATCCCGACGAGGATGAACATTGAGGTATTTGTTGAAAATCAGCTATACTGAACTTTCACTTTTTAATCGATAATTTAATTGGTTCTACTTTGTAATTACTGTTGTTTTTTTTATTGTATTAATAAACATTATTTATTGTATGTAATAATTGAACACATTAAATTTATGATGCTTAATATTTTTCAAGAACATAAAAAAGTATTTCATATTTCACATTGAATAAAAGTTGTTTGCAATTGTTAATGTGATGCATTGAAAAATACAATGGTGATCGTAAAGGTCAAAATTCGAATTTCCCACCATAGATGTTACTTATACCGTTGCTATTTTTTTGGTAACTTTTCCAGTGTAAAACTGACTTTATTATTTACAGAGTACCTATAGCAGATGTTTAATAACTCTTTTTTCAAGAACTAGTTATTTATCGTTAATTAGAAATATAAATCTATGTAAGTATAAGTATAATAAGTATACAAGTAAGTATAATACAAATATGTAGTACGGTATTTTCAATCAACAAACACAGCTATTTATTGGTTTAAAAATTTCAGTTAATACGTTTTCTCGTACGACAATTTTAAATTTAAATTAAATTGTGCAGTGTAACAAAGAAACTTGTATCGCGTAAAGAGTAAAATGTATTCTTAAATTTCACTTACGTAGATTTGACTAGTTTGATTAAATAAAAAAATGATAAACGCAAAGGCACGTGATTAACGAAACTAGAGCACGCTAATATTTTGAGTAACTTGAGTAAAACGAAATTACCATATTCGATGTGTAGGTTCTAAACATTATTTACTAAGAGATTACCATTCATTAGTAAGAAACTTATGTCATACCCGAGGTCACACTAATTTATATTAACATGTAATAGCTAAAACTATATTAACAGAAGAACTTTTAAAAAAAATCGTAATAAATTACCTTTCCTAAGTTGACGAATCCATGATCCATCGCTACTTGGTTGGCTACTTCTTCTCCTCCAGTAATATGAACAGCCCATTGTTGAGTATAATGTGCTCTACACGATTGCAGTAGATACGTACACATACATATTACATATAAACAAGAGTACATCGTCATTCGAATACTATTTATTAGGTACATGGAAGAAATTCGAATAATAGTTCGTAATTTGAAAACTATCGCTAGTCAATTTCACTAAATATTTTTGACACATTTATCATCACTGTAATATACGATATAAATTAGTACGGTACATTTTCTTCGGAAATCGCAAATTTTCAACACGACGAAACCAGAGAAACACGCTCAGCTTATTTAAATCTAATTATGTCGATAATTCGAATTTGAAATAGCTACGATCGAGAATATCTGCACGTTTCTCATTGAAAGCCGATGCTGAAAAATTTAAATCAAATAAACAATTATCGATAGAAGGATTTTTCAAATGTTTTGGAAAACTCACGTACAAGAATAAATTAATAGATGCTGGAATCTTGTTTTCATTATGACTAACGTAATCGTTAATTAAATAACTAGGTATAGAATATGATGTTTGGGCCACGTGATATGACCAACGCAACGGATGAAAAGACGACAATAGCAATACTGAAAGATTTAATGGTTTCAAAGAAGCGCAGACATCCATATATATATATGTGGTAAATTTAGTATCATTAAAAAAAAATAAATAATAAGGGGTGATGAAAAAATTAGCAATGGGCTAACTTGGTTTTGTTAATAAAACAATTTCAAGTTTACCCAAGTAGAATAGCAATATTACACTAATATTCATTTAATAATGCACCAAACAAGCAAAACAATCTTGGTGCTATATCGAATTTTCAACTATTCATATTGGATTTTACATTTTTGTACTGCAGCTAATTCATCTGACAGCTTATTCAGTTAATCGACAGTTTAAACTGTAAATTTTTCAAGTTTTTCGCCAGATTTGGCAATTATAAATTTAAAACAATAAATAAATTTAAAGAATTCATTTACCCCATGTATCGGGTTAAACAGGAAGCAAACAATGAGAATTTCTCGAAAACCCGCCGTATTTGCACTTTTGTAATGTTGAAATTTAAAAAAATTAGACACGACTGTGCGCGTAAAATGTTTGATTGGAGTATCCACTATTATCCAAGTAGAACGTTCTGACCCCGGGTTTGAAAGTTTACCTGCATCTTAAAAACGGACGGATCAAATTGTATGAAATTTTTACAGAGTATTCATTCACTATTTGAAATTACACAGCGAAAATTTCAGTTTTGTACGTAAAGCCGTTTTGAAGATTTTGTAATGTATTTCATGAAAATGTCATGTATCGACAACTTTAAGACGTCATAACTAAAGTGTTTCTGCACCAAATTATATGAACTTTGGACATAAAGTACTTCAATTTTGTTATAAGGAAAAGTATATGTTGGATTTTAATTTCTCTAATTAATGTGCCTTTGGGGACGTTAAATGTCGAACAATCGCAATTATCGACATAAAATTATTTATATATATAATAAAGTTACGTTATTGAACATAAATTGTATCATCAGTTTGTTTAAATAATAATTCGTTACGCTTTTATAATAAATAATATAATGTGTTGATGTTAAAACGACACGCAGTATTAATTAGATCGGCCGGAAACCTTCGTCATTCTACATAATAAGCGGCTAATATGTGTATTTCTAAATATAACTATAAACATCTTTCCAAGCAGTGTTAGACCAAAACTTAAGTCGTGTATGTCTTTCATACGTTTTACGAAAAAAAGAAAGAATTAATTACATAATTCCCATTATTTCCTTTACGTAATTCATAATGCCGCTTTGCAATAATGGTAAGCGCGATACAGCACTCACGATACTTCTTCTCGGCCCGAATATGCTAGCATCGCACTTTGTTTACGAATATTTCTATTAACTGTTTTACTTGTTACTTTTACTTGTTTTACAACGTGTACGAAAGAATTTTTTAAATATCTGTTCAAATGAGCGAATTGCAGTGACCGAAGATATTTTACTATATTTTTTTTAATAATTAACAAAATTCCACGAAAATTGAACTAAACCATCGTATAAAGTTCTGCCTCTCTTATATATAAATACCGTTGTTTTCAGTTTATGATTTTTTAAATAATCGAGTTACGAATCCAGGCGTTTTTAAAATACGAATAAAAATCACGTCTTTAAAAACTTAACAGTTTTTTGGAAAATTATGAAATTAAGCATACTTATGTAAGAATAAAGTATCTTTAGTATGCAGTTTGTTTGAGTGAAATTCTTTAAGTACTTTTTGAGAAATAAGCTTTCAAACTCAGGGACCAGAACATTATACTTGGACTGTAGTCGTTTATCAACTTTGTTACAATACTACGTATTAATACATTTCATTTAGCATATAATGTTAAACACTATTTACTTATCGATTATAAATGCACAAAAATAACAAAATTCATTTAAAATAACTAAACGAAAAAACCTTAATTTGATATTAACTCGAAAAAAGTAAAATAGCAAAATTGTTAAAAACGCGAATTTGATTTGTTAATTAAATCTAGCCTTTCCGAAAATTTAGGTATGTCATTTTTTAATAATTAATTTTTGTCTTAACATAAGGCCTGTCTTCTTTTATGAATTTGCCCCTAAAACACCCTGTATATGAATGATTGAATTCCTTGTCTCATTACAACGCGGTGAGATTAAGCAGATACAAAAACCAGAACGAGAAAGGTCAATTTAATTTTGTTCGTCAATAACACGTGCACCTGCGGTTAACCGTGGACACACTGTATTTAACCGATAAAAAATATTAAATAATAGTTAAATATAAAAGAATCGTAAGATGAGATAAAAATGTAATATATATTTCAAAATAATAATATTATAAGTAATTAACTTAAACCGTATTCTTATCATAGCTGATAAGACAATTTATAACTTCACCTAAATTATACCACCAGCAGTGCCGGATTGAGGAGTGTTCGGCCGTTGTGCTAGTTTCAAAGTGAACGAATTAGACTTTTTCTGATGCTATGTAATTACATTAAAAGACACTCCCGACACCCCCTTTGTCAGACTCGAAAATAACTTCGTCCGGCCCTGTACGCGATATTATCCACAAATACGTAAGAAACATAACACGAAACGTTTCATAATAATATGCGTAAATTATTCATGCAGCAAGTGTAAAATGAAAACAATCACCGACAGGCAAAACAATCATCACAAACAGTAAACTCAACGTTTTGAAATGTCACAAACATTTGCAAAACATCAAATTATACATGCTTTAACTCGAGGGTTGTATTTATACTTGTCTTGAAAACTAGAAACCATCGTATGCATTAATGGGGTGGCATTGATATCAAAATTTGGTCATCAAATCGATACGAACGAAATTAAATTCCTAATATCGTAAAATTGCAATTTACGTTTACTTTTCGGTAAAAAATATGCCAGTCCGGTGCTACTTATTCTATTTTTATGTAAATAAATACAATGTGTATATGTCACGGTCATATTATAATCAGTCTTTTTACAAATGCGTTTGTTTAAACATTAAAATGTAACTTATGATTAGAAATTTCTACTTAGGTCAAAATAAACTCTTTGTAGTGGAAATGCTAGAATTATAGGTAGATCTATATTTTAAAAATATTTTCACCTTTGCCACAAAATAATTAAATAAGAAAGCGCCAGAGGCATTTTGATAAACGGCCTATAACCATCTACAAGGACAACCCCACTTGAAGAGAAAGACTAAATAAAGGAGAGTTTAGTACGAGAGGCCAACAACCTCATCCCGTAAAAACTTACATGTTCGAACGGTATAAATTAAGTCTCTGAAAAGATTGATTTCAGGAGACAGAAACGATAGGAAAAGGGCTTAAAACGTTTAACTTCGAACACAAGGTCCTCGTGACAGGTAGCATCCTTAAAGGGACAAGAAACGATGGTTAATTAACTTAAAGGAGAACGATATTGCCCCCATTTAAAAATCGAAAATTGGAAGAGCTCGCCAAAATAAAAAGAAATAAAAGCGAAATATATGGGGAAAATAAAGGCACCGAACGTCTTTTATTAATATCAGGTTTGTTGTCGGTTTTTCAAAACCCAAACCCAACATTTTTCAAGTTCAAAATATGGTCATGAAAATTTATATTTAAAATATTTGTTAATAAAATTTTCCGATATATTACAAAATAATGGTACTTTATTCTCGAGTAAAATTTACTAATCCTCATTTCCTCGGTTATGTTTACATTCCTGATAACATCTGATGAACTCATTATTAGTTTTATAGAATGCATGAACTTTTATTAAGAATGAAACTTTTTGAAAAACTAATAATAAAAAATTTTCCATATGGAAAGAACTTTTTGAAACTCACTGTATAAAAATCGTGTTTTCATTTACAATAAGTTCTGGTAAATATAATTAAGTATGTAATATCGCGTTCGAGTCAAACCCGTAGTGGATTTTAGACGTATCTGTTTAACTTCCCCATCGGCTACAATTTTTGTACTACCATCATTTATTTACCTACATGAATCAACGTAGAACTTGTTTTAGCTTTGTCAGTTGTCCGTCACCTTACGCATAGAATGGGGTAGCGGCGTTCTTAAATACCCACTTCTATTGCGAATTTGATTTTCTCATTCAAAATACAGGACGATCAAACAATAAATTACCAAGAAGCCATGGTATAATAACTATAAAGGTACGATATAGACGCGGTTCTGCGCATATTTGACGTCACTCGTGCGTAAATTCAAACTAAATAATAAGCGAGAATGCATTAATACTGATTCATCATAACTTTTTCGTATTCCATATCATTTTCATTTATCCTACATGGCTATAATTTCTACTATTTAAATTTCTACACGTATTGCTACGTGCTAATACTCACGGTTGACGTCACTGCGCGGAAATGAACGTTTTAAGCATACTCGCATATCCTACCTTTATTAGTTATTATACCAGGTCAAGAAGCGTATTATAATCAATGATTGTAAATAAAAGTTGACTTAAGTACATTTAAATTAACGTTTTAAAATTAAAGATTTATCTACAAATAAGTGTCTATTTATTTCACATCTTCATTTTTATTAAAAACATACATATGCAGGTGTATTATTTAAAGTTAAATATACGGCTACTTCATTAGATCTATTTTATGAGGATAAAAAGTGACTATCTGTTTTTTAAATAAATTTTTGTAATATTCTTGATCTATAATATTTTTAACAAAATCTATTTAGCTGTTTACAGATAGGTAACCTGCCTTATCATAATACATATAAATTTAATTCATTTTAAACTTTTCAATATTTCATTATAGCAATTTGGTAAATCGTCGAAATTTGTTTTATTATTAAAAGAATTTTGATTAATTTAGATATCTGGACACTTCACTAATTCGCAATAAGAATACAATTTAAAAATCAACCCACCCAATTAGCATGAAAATTAATGTGATCAGCAAGTAATACTCAAAAATGTCTCAAAATTTCAGATTTTAAATTTCGTACAAAAAACGCTAATAAAATAATATCGGTTTTTCTAAAAAATAATTCTCCTAAATTCTTATTTTTAATATAATTAAAAAACGTGTTCGATTTATTCTATAATAATAGATACAGTCGAACTTCCATAATTCGAAATTCTAAAATCGAATTTTGCTATATCTCGAATGTTTAAAGAATTTTTCTGCGTCAAGATCGTATTTTATTTTAAAAATTATTTCTACATATATCTTAAATTTCTCTAAGTCTATATGTCTATAATTCGAAGTAAAATTTAAGAGCCTCGAAGCTTGCGAACTTCGTTAATTCGAATTTTTGTTTTGTGTATATTTTTTCATATTTTGTATTTATGGGTGTCACGTCAAAATTTTAGTAGTACAGGTAACCCTCCTATAACACGGTAGATAAATTCCTAGAAAATACCGTGTTGTGTGAAACCGTGCTATACGAGACTAAGAGCCAATACAAAATGGAGGGATGCGTTCCGAAAACTTTTTAAAATAAAATATTTTTTATTAATTCAACAATTTTTATTTAAAATATAAACATATGTAAAACAAAAACATTTCTGTTCTCAACGACAAAGCTAATCAGTACCCATACCCAAACGTTTTTTAAAAAAGTTTCTTCCAAAATCACAATTATACGCAATTTATGCAATACACCAACTGTACGCTTGGAACACAATATTCATAATGTGTAAATGATGAGCACGATTCAATTTCAAAGAATCTCGATGTCAGATAATGCGGTTATTCCCCGAATTTTATTTTATTTTTGTATGTATAAATATGTGGTTATTGTGGACTACATGGAATATAGCATAGTAACTTGATTTTGTAAAGATATATTTGGAATAAAAATCGTTTTATCGAAGTATGTATGTACACATACATAGTTTAATAAGAGGGTTTCCGCATTTCCATTAACATGTTAGAATAAAACCGTGTTGTAGGAAACCGTATTATAGGAGGGTTATCTGTATTCCTTTTAATGTTTTTGCTAACGACTGGACTTTCCTAGATATTTATTCCCGGATTAATCGCAAGTGAAAGTGAATCCTTTAAACCTTTAATACTAAAATACTTTAAATAGCACTAAGAATTAATAATCGCCGTAGCTTGTTGATTTTATGTAGTTGTAATTATATATAGGGGAGAGCAAGATGAGATCGCATAGCGGGGCGAAAACGGTGACTATTGTAATACCAGTACCTAGCAGTTGTGTTCGTTTCGTCTGTATTGTGTTAATTTTAGTTTACTGATAGAAAGTTTCGATTTTTTACGAATTTCAATTTACGATTACGCTGAATACGAAGAAGTAAAGTAAAGGGCACTCTGATTTGCAACGACTTGCATTCCCCTCCGTTTGCAATCAATAAACAATGCTGTTTAGGTGTAACAATCGAACCCCATAATCTGTGCGATTTTGCAGACCTCTTAAGTTAAAATACGTCAAAGAATCAACAGAACACGTGCTAAAGAAGAAGAAGAAAACAATTGATATTCAAATTACAAATAGCCCTGAAAGATGATAAGGTGGTAAATATAAAACGTAAACTTTTTATGACTTTAACTGGAATAAAGTCAAGTCAGGATTGTTCAATATGTAGTGCGACTCGCCATATTACCAGTGGGCTTTTTTGGAGAAGGGCCAGAAATAATTTGAAAAAATAATTTGGAAGAGGTATTTTTATAAAATCTATGTTTATTCTTAAAATTTTTACACTAACCAATTCTGAAATTGTTTAATTATGTTATTAATCACTACAGGACAGGACAGGACATGACATGGCGTTTTGCCAAAAGGGCGTAACCCACACTTTTTGTGAAAATGAGTTATTGTGACTATCTTATGCATCTAAAGCAAAGGCATCATCTGTTAAAATCTGGTAACAATATTCCGATTTTTTCCACCGGAAAAATCGATTTGTATTTCTGCGAAACGTATCTTCTTATAGCTACGCGATGACACGAAATGTGCTCTCCTGTAAAATTTACTTTTTGTGGGTTACGCCCTTCTAGAAAAACTGCGTCGATATTAAAACCGCTTATTTTTTTGTAATATAAGTTTTATTAATTTTGGCCGCAAAATCAGGACCTGGAAACTATATGTAAGTAAGTGCATTGTGTAGCTACTTCCAGATATTGGGTTTCGTATTGAACACAACTCTAGTTTAGGCGATTTGTTAAATTTAATTGCATATTTATTGTTAGATTGCACCATATCTAATTTATTTATTTAAAAAACACGTTCTATTACCGTTTCCTGTATAAAAAAATAAATAAATTACACAACAAAAAACGTTGACCATCTGATAACAAGAAAAAATAAAATTGCCGATGTTCACGGTTATACTATCCTTTTAAATCAAATTAACCATTGTCATCGTTAGTTCAAAAATAGTGTACCAATTCAATATGTTTATGATACAAGAACGAGATAATAAACGAATCAAATATTGACTGCCGCAAGTCTATCGTAATTGTTATCTAATCGTAGTAAATACTGAATAAACAAATTCGTAGTATTGTATTGAACCATATATTAATTGGGCGTTAATCAAATCGTGCATGAGTACACTCATTCGCCACCATTAGTCGATATCAAATTTCGAAGAAAGATTAGAATTATAAAATGGCGACACCGTTTCGCAGCGATGAAGTATTTCGAGTATCGTTTAGCATAATTACTTACTAATAATAAAATTAACGTTTTTCATGGTAAAATTGAAGAAATTATTTTTTTTTCAGCACCGACCACTTATGATAACGTAAACATAATTATATAGGTAATACGTAGTAGGTACAACATTTTAAAATATCCATCACTGAACAAATTGAAACGTCTACGGTGACGAATTTTTAAAATTGCTTTACTTTACGGAGTTCGGCTGTTTATAAGTTACCTACTACCAATGTAAGTAGACGTAGACATATTCAAAAGATTGAAATTAGTTATTCGGAAGTTTGATTACCTATATGTACATTTTATATGGGTACCTACCAACACGAAATATTTATCTATACATATTTCTACGCGGAAGTGCGTTTAAGTGAATATTCGAAATAAGCGAAAGATGAAAGACTTGTGTTTTTAATTACAAGTTTCGTTATCGAAATTAGTCGATATAAGACTCTTATTTGAAATAGTTTTAGCTTAAATGTAAAAGGAAAACTTTATTGGCCGCAAAACCGGAAAGCATGCAGTGCAATGCCCTATAGATTGAAATCGTTTACGAGGGGCGTGATGTCACTGTAAATTTTTGTTAAGGTTATTGGTTCAAAAAAGACGTTAATAAAATTATCAATTTGATTTATAACGCGATAAATAATTTAGGTCCCTTTCCATTCACGTAGTAGGTGCCTAAACAAATTAAAACAAATGTGGAAATGTTCGCATAAATAACTTACAGTTTTCAGGGTAGACTTTGTCGATTTGTCTGTTTTTATTTCCTTGTTTATAACAAAAATGGTTGAATTTATTATTAAAATGACGAAGCGAGACTGTTTTTTATTTGAAAAATGGAAATATTTATATTAAAAAGTTCCAACATCAATGATAAGTAATATTAAAATATGAAAATGCGACAACTTGAATAATAAAAATGTCGTCGCTAAAATTACTGCAATCAAGCAAATGTAGGTGTGTACATTCGAGCGCAAAATTAATGTTTCGGATTGCGAATATTGTGCGGACATACACTATAGGTACACCGAACGAACTTATGAACAGAATATTCAAAACAGATACTTTGTATTTGTAATTCGTCTTATTCGTCGTTATAATACTTTTCGTAGATTTGTTCGTTGCGCCCTGCATTGCCCACGCAATACTCGTGATCCACAACATTAATTTTGCACTCGACTGTACCTACCTATGTAGTTCATAATAAATGAAATGGTTGGTGATAAATTTTAAAAATATTTTCACAAAATTCTACTTGAACATAAGTTGGATAAAATCATTGCGAGTGCATTGTAAACGAAATAAATATTAAGCGCCGATCGTTTTAAAAAAATTACCTACACCTAGTCGGACAAAAACAAAATAAATACTAAATCGCTGAGAAAACAGCAAGCGAGGCAATCAATCCGCTATAAAAAGTCCTACAAACTTTGCAACGATGAAATTGGATTTCTTTCCAATAAGCATGACATCAAAAATGTAATCTTGTATCCTTTCTATTCAAAGAGTAAACAAATTTTAGAACATTTGCAGAAAATAAGTCCGCAACAGTTATCACTCGATATAGTTGAAATGGGCAGATTTATTACTAGCAATGAGACGCAAAATGAAATCACGTTTATATCAACCGTTCGTTTAAATAATACCAAAAAAAGTGGTTTAATAAAGATTCATAATTAAAATTAACGACAATGAATTTTTGATAATAAATATATATGTAGTTGAAACTGATTTATAAAAATAATTCAAAATATAGGTAGATATACGTTATTTAAATTTGTGTTTATTGATATAAAATAATTTTAGCAACCTATTTACAGTCGTGGACTTAATTAATGTCGTTGACAACGTGCTTTATAGGCATATTTTATATGCATATGTGTCTATTTATAGGTAAACTAGGTACCCAATCGTTGACATTTAGTCATTCATTGGCACCTTAACAGGGTTTATATAAATTTTAAATCTTCCGCCAAAATATTCGTAGCATTAGATCAAATCTTACAGCGAAAATATTGCTCTATATCAGTCAAATGTTGGACAGTGGATAAGTACAGCAGTAGGTGCACGTGGTAACGAAAAATTATAGCCGATATTAAGAGCAATGGGTATGCAGTTATAAACGTAAAGTCGTTTTCCAAAGTTATTATTTGAGATATGGTTCTCAAATTTTGAGAATACCATCAAGTTTAAATCAAGAATTGAGGAATGAAATAATTTTTAATAAATTTTAAAATATGATTTGTTAAATTCTTAATTACACCAATTATCTCAAAAAAAGTTTCATTCCTCAGTTAAACATTATATTTAACAAATTTCATAATTAATATTAAATAAAGCCATAATTGGAATGTATGTAATTTATAATTATCAATCCGTCAGGTATCGCCTCAAACGGGCAATTTGTGAACGAGACGTTGTAAGACCGCCCATTAGTAATTATTCTTCATCGCTTGATAATGTGAAAATTTGATACTCGTTCTAGGATAACGAAGTACTACATAGGGAAACGCAATAGACTGTTCGGGTGACGATCATATAGAAATTTATTAATTGTTCTCGATCGCTCCGCGTAGTTACAGCACTATTGTTGTACCTACGTTTTGTTCAAACCTATATGCAATCACGTCATCAATAAAAGATTACTAGATGATGATGTTTCACACAGTGCTGTCACCTCGTACCTAGTATTTTTACAGTTCTAATAAATTGAAGTCTTTCTTTATACCATCTAATATGTGCGCAGGTAAATCATCTATAAAATATGTCATTTTCCAAACTTTAAACCGAATTACAAATAAACAATCTAGTAACTTTTTATTGATGACGTGGTGAATTGCATATATGTTTGGATAGGCCGTAGGCGTGAATCTTAATATTTTCCTACAATATTTAATTTAATTTACAATTTAATTTAATTTAGAGTAGTTTACTTGTGTTCAATTTCATTTTTGGTCATACAACATGCTTCCCAAATTGAAAAACTTTTATTTAACATGTATACTTCCCAAGATTTTGGATTCAGGGCATCCTCGTTACTCAATACGTAATCCTGCTCGTTCTTAAATTTATTTTCAATACAAAATTTCATATCACACATTTAACGCAATTAATATGTTTACTCGCCCCTAGAGAGTTAAAATACTTTAGTATCTAGTCGTTTTTATTGTATGTATGTACGTATATTTCCTTAGAGAGATAGATTTAAACCTCATTCGTCATACTACCTATACAGTACTTCGTTAGTTGCATCCTGAAATAGTCCTGCGATTATCGTAAGCAAATTATTATGTTGTGTCTAGCAATTTTACTAATGCTGACACAAACACACACGTCGCGGCGTAACGACCGACCGATTAGAAAACAAAGTCATTTATTAAATTTTGTCTACCTATACGTTATTCCAGATAGGTCAGTCGTCATCAATAAACAGTTACTAAATTGTACATTTGTAATATTGAGTTTAAAGTTTTGAACGCGGCATATTCTACCGACGATTTACACATATGACATGGCAAAGAAAGACTACAATTGATTAGTACTGTAAAAATACGAGGTTTTGTTGATGACGTGTGATTTGAATCTATCTTGTATAACGTATACCTACGTGATCTAGTTAACTGGAAACGATAAGATTGAAATTTTAAGAGTAACTCAAAGAAATACTTATTGTGCGTTTGACCGTCTAATTATAAATCCTCAATTAATAACTGGGCAATTGCAAATAAACTCCTCCTATTTCATCTCTCGTGGATACCTCGTTTCTTACCGTTGCCCCGCAGCAGAAACTTTCGTACGCGTACCCACTGCTCTTAAGCGAGAGCCAAAAAATTAGTTTAAAGGTAGGTAAAAATCTTGTTCTAAAACTAATAAGTAGTCAGCTGTTGAAAACGCAGTAACAAATTTTATAGGTTGTTTAGTGTAGATTGGAATATTCGTTTATTACTAAAATAAGGTTAAGTTAGCGTTGATGCCAAATTTAGGTTAAGTTAGCGTTGATGCCAAATTTAGGTTAATTTTTAGGAGTGTTAACTATTGGTATAGCAGTTGGTGCTGGTCGTAAGTTTTCAAATATCAATTATTGGCACTTTTGACATTTTCAACTTGACGCCATTAAAAGCCTAAAAATTTATATAAAGTTTAGATGTGAAAAAATGCACAAGAAATTAACTAAAAATTACGATAAAAAGCAAATTCAAAGAGTGGAAATTAGAAGTGGAGTGTCAAAAAGGTCTGATGCGAATAAGTGCGGAACTTCCAGGACGACACTTCAGTTTCGGTTAAGTTGAAAATTTACTAAAATCAAACCAGATCTTAAGCCATACCTGATTAAAAAAGAGGAAAACTACTTATCTACTCAACGTTTCTACTAAACAAACAGTTTAAAAAGTTGAACACGATGAAGAATTGGAGAACAAATTAGACGGGGAGAAGAAATCTCAAAATTATTAAACAACAAAATGCTCAAAAAGACAGATGGCAACAACATCGAAAAGCATTTATACTAAACAGACAGTTGAAGGAACCTAATTTAAATAGTTTAAGCGAATTTTTGTTTGTTTTTTAAATACAATATACATATAATGTATTTGATAGTTCTAAACATGTTTTTCAATAAACAATGGTAAGTATATATAAGAAACATTGTTTCTATTTATTGTATCGTTTTTCGCAGAAATTGAACGGTGCCAATAATTGGAGTTCAGGTGCCAACAATTTGAAAATTGCCTGTTATTACGATTTTTTCATTTATTTTATATTTTCAACCACACATTAGGTGTAAAATCTGCTTCCGATTACAGGTAAGTCGCGATATATTGAAAAAACTGTAAAACATAACTTATAATGTACCTAATCCACCAATAATTGGACACCCTGCAATCGACGATATCTGCGGTCCGGATACACGGAGATGGAGATATGCTGTGGTGGTCTCTCTTCTCGTATGGCACGGGACCCTTGGTAGACTCAACACCGAGACCTACTACACCATTTTGGATGATCATGCGCTTTCTACGTTGTGGCAGTTTTACGGGGTGGACTCGTGTTACTTTCCGGATGGCAATGTCACCTGTCATGTTGCGAGGTTCACCATGGCTTGGTATAGTGACAATGGGGTTCAGCGACCGGTCTGGCCTGCACAGAACCCGGACCTTAACTCTATTGGACACTTCTAGAACGAGTTGGAGCGTCGCTTGAAAGGGTACCCACACCGTTCGACATTGGTGACGGAACTGACCTGTCTTCTCCAAGCCAAGTGGAAAAAGACAACGCTAGCAGTCGTTCGCCGCTCGTGGAGGCTCCACCAACTATTGTAGGTGAATAAACTTCGTTTTCCTTTGCTATCCCAGGTGTCCAATTATTTGTTGGTAGATAGTGTACTTATATAAGCACTTACAATATTTATGCAACGTTTGGGTATCAATTTGTTCTTATTATTTATTACTCATATTGAACATTGTCGGCAACATTAATTATGACCACGACTGTATCTATATTCCTATACGAATTCCTATACGCCAACAAAAGTTCAAATAATTAACAATCAATTATGAAAAATAGTTTTATTTTCTGTTTAATGATTAAATCCCGCAAGATTGAAGACAACTAATAATAAGTTTTAATAAATAAAGTTCCAACATACGTAAGTAGATATTATTATATTGCACACGACAGTTAATTCAAGAGAAATTCCGCATGTTTTTAATATTATTCATAATTTTTGGATTATTTACCCTAATTAAATCATTAAGTCTGTTCTTGAATCGAATTTAATGAAATAAAACATTAAAGTAATATTTAAGTGGAACGTTAACATTATGTCAATTTAATATCTATTTATATGCGCGAGATGTGTAGTTATCAAAGAGATGAATTTTAATGGGGAAGATAAAAGAAGCCATTTTTTTTGTGTTTCAAATGATCTCCGTATTTTACTTACCTAAACTTATTTAAATGAATTATCATTTATTCATCGACCGAATTTAAAAAGTACTTTAAATACATTTCCGATTAACGTTAATTTGGTTACAAAAAGAGGAACGAAAATATATAGATATTACGCAACTTAATTAATTTTGTCGCATAGCTTTAACGTAAAACTCCGTATAATACGTGACGTGAAACTATGCCAAATTCTGCTAGCGTAATTTTACTTTTAATATTGTGCATGCAAACGGTCTTATTCGCTAATAATATAGGATAATAGTGGTTACAATACGTCAAAACTAAATGATTATAAATGGAAAGCGGCAGTTAAAAGGAGAACGTAATTTGGACAATAGTATTCGATAAATCTTTCGCTAAATCTGATGGCAAATATTTAGGGGTAAACGTAGGTATTGCCTTAAGATTTAATAAACCTTTGTAAAATAATCGCAATATTAAAATGACGATTTATACAGGGTTGGGCAAAATGGACGGAACACCCAATTTCTGGTTTTATTATGAGCTGGACTGAAAACTGACCTTAAGAAAAGTTTTTGTATGTTTAGAGATTTTAGTTATTTGTCATATTTTTCAACTTATGACATCATCCATTATTATTTTAAACGAAACACCCTAATTTTTATTATTAATTTGTATTCCCGCGACAATCGTACGACTTTTTGTTCCAATAAACATTGCCTCTAAAATTAGACCTATTGGAATTATTTCATGTTTTGTAAAAAAATTGACAGCTGCAGGCTGTTACAAATAACTACATTTCTAAGACATTTACGCATGTACAGATTTAAAACTATAGGTGAGTATTTTGGAAAGTATACTGCATCGAATGATGTATTATAAACTTAACAAAATAAAACCGGATGAAATAAAATGTCGAGGGAGTTAATATATTTTTCAAAATAACTCTAAAACTATGACATTTAGATATAGGGAAGTAAATACATACTGTCCCTAATTTTGAACGTACAATGCAATAGAATCGAGAAAAACTTAGGTTGCTATTTATTATTATAGATAATAGATAACAAGTTTGGCATTTTTTTTCGAACATCGATAAAACTGATCTGAGTTTCGATAAAACAAATTTTTAAGAGGCACAATCAAACGATATAAAAATAACCCTTGTTGTTCGTTTGAAATTAAAATTACATAAAATTATAAGTCGACGATTTGAAAAGTCCAGAAATTCTGGTCCTTCGGAGTTTAAACCCGTTAGTTACCTATATTTACAAAACCAAAAATTAGTAAAATACCTTAAGTGTGCGATATTCCCTCGCTTTACCTAACATCTGCCTATATGTAGGTATTGTATAACTAATACCGTTGAAAGGTGAATATTTTGCGCGAGTCTGATGGTTCGAACTACGAGCCGAAAAGACGAGTGGCTTAAACACACACGACCGTGAAATGTTCTTTCAGCACGTGTTACGCACTACTTATATAAGTAGAGGAAGTGCGCTAAAATCGACCCATTTTGTTCTACAATATTGCAGTTAAAATCGATTGTTTTACGCCAAAACATTCCATTATTTACTTGTCTTTTCGAAATTTCAAAAAAAAGTTGGTGCTCAAAAATTACAAAATTTAAATATCATAATCATGTTGAATATCAAATTAAATACCATTAAAAGGAGAAAAGCATGGCAAGAATTGGCCTCTCTAGGTCAAGCAGTTTGTGACATAACTTTTGAAAGAATTAAATATGTCACTTTTGTGCGATTTTTGCTTTTTTTAAAGTGACTAGCTCAAAAACTATGAACCCAAAAAATATGAAATTTTACAGTTTTTGTCAACTTTATTGCTACTACTATTGTGCCAAATATGATGACTTTCTGAGATATCAACGTTCGGACTATTGGTTGATTTGACTTGATTTTTTTTTTATAAATATTTGTTAACAATAAATATATAGATGCGATGTTTTTTATGACATTGTCCATTTGAACTACTCGTGGTGATATTTATAAAACACCTTCAATTTAGTACAACGAGGCTACAACGTGTTTGATTGGCTAACGAAGTTTATTAGACACGAGCGACCTATTTGTTTGCAATGGCGAACATTTAGTAACATTTAATGATTCGAATTTATGCATTTTTTTATAGTGGTTGTCCAAAAAAATAGTTTTCTCCACGACTATTCACACTGTGTAATAATGAAATCCACCAATCACTAAAACGTCACCTAAATGTCCAATTGTAATCCAAAAACCTACACATAATTTGAGTACGCTATGAAATACGTTTAGCGTCCGACACAAATTGTCAAAATAAATGATCAATTATCTTATACTTTTAATAGTCGTGGAGAAAACATAGTCTTCTATTCGCATATAATCGTTACGATCATTATACGTACGTTGAACAATATACTATTTGCCGTTTAGGTATCTATTATTTTTCATTTATTTGCTTCTGAAATTTAACATACATTCACTTATAACAAATTACATTACAAATTCAAAACACGAACAATATTTTGCGATTCTACAATCTGATTGTTATAGGTCGTCGAGCTTGAATCAAAACTCGTGATGGAATTTTCGCACATCTACTATAAATTAACATCTTTTTGTTTGTAACATTACAGTATTATAAATAAACTTTATGTTAACCATAGCCCACTATTAATTTTAGTTAAAAACGAATTTTTTCTCAAATACAACAAACAAATTATGTTGTCGTCATTCTAGGAATATAATATGAAATGACACTCAATTGATTGATTATTGCGTACCTGTAAGAGGCGCTGCATCTATTTTTATCTATCAATTTATAATTAGTTACAATTATGTAGAAGAAGAATTGTACGTTTTTTTTTGTCATAAGTAGCGCTTTTTATATTGATATTTAAAGTGTTTGAAATTGTAAATGTTTACGAAAAAAAAAAGAACGAAATCTCAAAAATACGGTATAACCCTCAAAAGTATTTGACCGATAGCGTCAAAATATAGTGACCTTGAAAATGAATTAATTTATCATCGTATTTAAATGAAAGTGTCACTTTCTAACCAAGCCAGAAATAAGTCGCACCTAATGCTATTTTTAAGGTGCCACATCCAAATATTATACTTGCAAATATCTGTTACAGTTACCTTCCAAAACCAAAAATGTGTCATTATTGTTAAGAATTAAACTTCGTCGTTGTTGAAAAAGAAGAATAACGTCAAACTGCTCGCACTTTTCATTGCTGGTAGCCAAGAAATCAATAACAAGCCTGTATCTTTTGACTGTATTTCCGTTTTGATCTAAAGTAAATTATCGGTATCGTTGATAATTAATTATATCGTTACCGTACAAAAAGGGTTATAATTAATTCGTTAAAAGGTAACACGAAAAATTATATTGAAAAGAAAGTTGAATTGTCTTCCGAATTTGGACCGCATTATTGAAGAGATCAAAATTTACAGGAGTTCCCTCAGAACATAAAATTTAAATTATAAATCAAATTAGAAGCAGACATTTTCTTGAATTAAAGGTAGCTACAGACGCACCGGTATACCTGAACGTGCGGTTGACAGAATTGTCAGGTTTTTTCGGCCTGTTCGGGTGACCGGAACAAATAGGTCATATTTATCTTTGTAATTACATGAGTTATCAAAGGTTTTATTTGTTCTTAAAAAGTTATACCAACTTTTTGGTGAAAATTTCAAATCCTGCAGTAAGTTAACGTGTGAAAACTGTCGCCTTTTCTTCAACCAATCTTTGCACCACGTAACACACTTTTTTATTGCAACTACTAATCCAATTGTCTCTAACACATCATCTGTGGGTGCCATGCCAGTCGAGAATGAACTGCCGATCAACCTGTATACCTGTATGTACCGTGCGGTTGCACTGCATTGTTTAGGTATACTGGTACATCTGTGCTTTTTTAAGTGTTGTGCTGGCGTGGCAGGTTTGGGGGTAGTTGTTTCTGTACTAAGGGCGGAGCAACAAAATCATAAAGCACTAATTCATTAAAAGTTTCATTGTTTTATATAGTTTAGATATTGTACTTGTGCAGCTGCTATAGGGGTTAGCGGACAGTTCACCGAAAGGACAATTTACCGAAAAGACAATTCACCGAAATTATAATATAACCAAAATTCAGTCTAAATTACGGGTTTAAACTTGCCAACAAACTGCTGGTGTGTTTAAATTAAGTATATCACGCACCTTGCTTAATTTAATTCTGTATTCTAATGTTCTGCTTCGTGAAATTTTTGAATTTCTGCAAGTCTAACCCAAGAACTTCGACAACGAATTTAAAAAAAACATATACTTTATAAAATTATTTTAACATTGTATTGGCGCCTTTAAGTAAAGAAAAGTTCGATTGAATATGTAGTACAGGGGTCTTACTTATAATAAAATAACTTTCCCTAAAAGTTTTAATTTAATTTAGGAATATTACACAAGATCATAAAATTACATTCATTCGACGTTATTCGGTGAATGGTGTGTCGGTGAATTGTCCTAGATCCGGTTATAAGGGTGGATTTTCTCGTACTAAAGACGGAGCAATAAATTCGAGATTTCAGAAAACGTGTAGCAATAAATTCATAAACCACAAAATTATCAATAATAGTGAAGTTTTTGCGTTTTTTAGGTTTTGTGTTGGTTTGGAAGTCATAGGGGTATGATTTTTTCGTATTAAAGACAAAGCAACATCAATTTATCAAATATTTCGAAATTTTTAAGAGTTGCGTTAGTGCGGCGGGTGTGGAGGTGGCTTTTTATGTTAAGGGTGGAGCAATAACGTCAGCACAAATTAGCAACAAAATAGTACTTTACAACTACCTCCTTGTTTTTACGTTTTTTATTTTTTTTTAGGGTGACCGTGCTAGGTTTCAATGTTAAGTTAGCGCGTCCGGGGTTTTTGTTGAAATGACTGGAGCAAAAAAAATCGAGAATAGAGCAACAAATTAACACTAAATTTCTAAATAGGTTTCATTCGATTGCGTCAAAGTGACTGTGTCAGCTTAATAGACGTCTATTTATTACATTGAACTACTACGCGAAACCCACTTATAAGGTTAAATGGAACCCACTAAACAAAAACCTTAAAATGTCGAAATAATTTAAATTATAACGTAGATAATCATTTATCTTCTAACAAAAAAGCGATCGATAATATTTTTAGGTACAATAAACACTACGGTGAACAGTGTAAATCGATTATTTCCGATTTGGGGGGATTTCAAATATTTAGACTTCAATTGACAATTTATTAAAAAGTATTCAAGAAATGCCGTATTTTAACAGAAAAAGTTTGATAATGCATTATTCTAATAACCTATATGCTTTTTTAAGTATTTTGCATTCAAGTAAAGAGGAAAATTTTATAATTAAAACTGTAGGCATATTCAATGACCTTGAAAAAAATAACATTCCTAATTTCCATTGATAACCAAACTAGCTAAAAATATGTATTTTTTACAGTTCTTTTGTGAATTACACAAAAGTTTAAAATACGTTTTTTTTCAAAAACTAGCCATAATATTACTTACACTCACATTAGTTACTGTGAATTTTTTAAGAATTTTTAAATGTACCCACTGGTTTTTTTTCCGGTCAGTTCAGTTTACCTTAACAAGTCGCGATAATTGATTCAGATGAAGTAGATTTTACTGTATTTCCAAATATTATAAAGACTGATATTTTTTGGCCTTGTAAATCTTTATTAGTATAGATCTATATCTTTATAATAGCTTTGAATTGGCGCCTGAAAACAAGGTATAGATAACAAACTCCAAAATAGACAAACGGTAATAATGTTACAATTGAAAGAACTTTCGCGTAGTTACATTGAATCCAAAAACTATTATTAAAAGCGTTGTAAAACTTTTTAATTGCATTACGAGTTTAAACAAATTTTAACGGTGTGAAATAATAATCGAGTTTTGTGAGAGTTTGAAGTTTTGTTTCATTTTCGATACCTACGTAATTCAATTAGTGTTCGCAAAATATATGAATATTATGTGTGTAGTATTTACTACCGCAAATTGGTGCTTGGTTTTTATATTTTGTTGCCTCCGCGTTTCGATAACGACAGGATACAACTAAAGGTGTCTGGGACAGCCTGTATTTTGTTATATCAATTTATCAACGTGACGATGATTTTTACATTTAAAGGTCAACAATCGGTACACGTTTTAATTTCGATCAGTTTTATTATCGAGCTTATTCGAATTTGAGTTTGTTATAAAACTTTTATTGCCAAATTCCCTATTAAATGATAATACGGTAATAGTAAGATAAGATTATATAAGAAAATAAACGAGTGCTTCGCGATTAACATAAATTTAAACAAGTTACAATGTAAAGGTGTTTTATCTGAACGCGGCGATGTTGAACATATTAAATAATTATGTATATGTTTGGAATAAAATTGTTATTTTTGTAAATAAGTTATCTTATAGCTGCACAATGTATTAGTTAATAAATTAAATTTTTTAAACGTTCCAGAAAATAAGTTTCGATAACATTTACACAACCACAATTTGTTTCGAAATTATTGTTGTAAAATAAAAACATAACCAACAACTAACACGAATTACCGCAATTAAAGATGATACAGGATGTACAGGATGTACAGGATGTCCTATTTTCGTTGTATTTGCAAGTTATCTCTGTTATTACAGAATGATAGAGAGTTGCGGATTCCACATTATTGTCCTACTTTTTTTGTGTCGATTTCAATGGCCACTATTTGATTTTGAGTTATAGTCGAAAATCGACTTTTTGACTATTTTAAAAAAGTTTTATATCTTGTTCCGTGTTTATAATTTGAAACACTTTTATTAATGATCTTAATCTATTTTTTACCATAGAATTCAGTGGTGTGCATAGTTTTTTTTTCTATATGGCACCATTTTGGAGTTATAATACAAACTTGTATTTTTTAAATGAATTTTGGCACCTTTATAACGAGCGTTTTTTAAGCTTTTCAAAAATATATAAATCTATATATTTATTATAAAAGATTACATAATTATTAATGTTTAAACGAAATTTATTAAATTTAACGTCCATACGTCTATGGAACAAAAAAGGTTTGTATTAATCTTGTCACTACCACACTACAAAAATTTTAAATTTAAAAGTTAAATAATATCACCCTTGCTGTGCTTGGATATATGCGAGCTTTGACTGTAAAACAACTGAAGTGTTCTGTCTAACAATAAGTCATTCTTATATTACAAAAATAAAATTCTTTAGTTATATAAAATGGTTGATTACGAAAATTATGAAAAGTATCGTATGATAAGCCTATATATTCGATGTGGAGAAAATATGGACGAAGCAATAAGTAATATAGGTAATTTGTTTTATATTAGAAACCAACATGCAATACTGTATTTTCGAAGGGAATTTAACTGTCCAAAGATATCTAGAATTATTAAATATATATCTACCACGGCTTTTACAGCGTGTGACAGAAAATGAAAGTCAGAATATCTACTTTCAGCAAGATGGTGTTCCAGCACATAATGCGAAAATTGTTGCTAATTATTTAAACACAAATTTTCTCAGCAGATGGTTAGGTGCTGTTTTGTTTCCAGCCAGGTCACCAGACATATTAGTATTAGATTTTTTGTATGGGCATTTCCAAAAAATCATATTTACAAAAATCGACACGAAACAGTGTACGATTTGCGGCAAGCTGTCTCAGATGCGTTTGCAAAGATTAAACCTCTTTACCTTATAAATGCTCTTAGAGGTATGAAAAAAAGATGTCGTCTACGTTTACAACACAATGTAAATTAATTCGAGCAATTTATATAGCCGTAAGAAGTTTTTGTAAATTTTGCCCTTTTCGTAGATTCATGAACTTATTTTTTATTTTTGCATAGTTTATTATTAATTTCATAGCTATGTTGATGTTAAGTTTAATAAATTTCGTTTAAACATTAATAATTACGTAATTTTTTATAATAAATATATCGAGTTAGATATTTTTGAAAAGCTTTAAAAACGTTCGCTATAAATGTGCCAAAATACATAATGGTTATCATTAAAAAAGGTTAAAGTTTGTGTTATAATTCTAAAACGCAGCCCTATAGAAAAAAACTATGCACACCACCGAATTCTACGGTAAAAAATAGATTAAGATCGTTAACAAAATGTTTCTAATTGTAAACACGGAATGAGATGTATTTTTTTTAAATAGTCAAGAAATCGATTTTCGGATATAACTCAAAATCAAATAGTGACACGTAATTTTTGATTTGACCATTGAAATTGGCACAAAAAAGTAAGAAAAGAATCTGGAATCCGCAACTATCATTTTGTAATAACAGAGATACCTTACAAATATAACAAAAATGGGACACCCTGTACATAGGAAGTATTTAAATGTTTTTAAGGTTATCTGACGTTTGAATTTAAACATATTATAGGCAAAAACGTGATTTTTTTGACTTTGATATCACGAATAATACAGGAAACGAATAAGAATGAACGATAACGTGAAATATTAAATCAAAAATTAAGGGTGGGTACTTTTAAAGTTTCGAAATTGAAAAATAAATTGTAACAGTAATTCTTCCGAAGTTCAACAACGTAACTTTCGAGTTGATATTTGTTATATAGTTTGTTAAGAGTTAACAAAGATTTCATGTTCAATATATTAATTGTTTTACGAGTTCGTCGTTCGCAAAAAAAATAATAATAACAAACTATATGCAATAAAAAACATATGGCAACTGATTATTAGAATGGAATGGAGAACATGCAAGATGACAGCATCTATCTTTAGTTCTGTGCACGGAGGATTTATAAATTTATATTTCAAAAATTAGGTGTTACTTACAATTTTTAAAGTGAACGTATACTTATTTTCAATTGCCAGAAGATTTATCACAACTTTAACAGAAACGACTTAAAAAATACAAAATAAATCACATTTAAATCACATGTACGAGTCCACATAATAGCCAGATAAAGTTCGTACCACACCGCAGACTGCCGAAACGGAACTGAAGAATTGGTAGTGTTGTTACAGATAGACCTCTCGTACTTTTAGGTATCTCTACGTCGCAGAAAGGCGAGTCGACGCATTGCATAGCTGTACAGCTAGCTGGTAGAATAGATGGCGCCCGATTCTATTGGCAATCGGAGTAACTGTATTTATTTAATCAAAATACCAAATAGTGTTGCCATTGATCGTCCTAATTTCATTTTCGGAGATAAATCGGGGCGCACGTCGAAATTCAAAATCATAAACGTAACACGAAGGGAAACGCGAAAAAAAATTTACGGATAGCGCAAATTATCTCGTGTAAAAACACGGGTTTTTTTTCTTACAACTACATTTCGTAATAAAAACGAGGAAGTTTTATTCGAGAGTTCATTGTGACGTTTCATTTTTTTATACGCAAATAACGCGTACGAATTTCTAATTGTACATAGGTGGTACTTATATGTGTAGTTCGATTTTCTGTTCTTTACTTTCATTAAAATTATTCTCAGGTAAAATGCGATCGCGAATAAAAATATGGGAAATTTCTAAATTCTATCAAAATATAAAGGCTTGAACGAAATTATTTTCGCGTAACAGTGATCGTATCAACACGATTAATATTAATTTTTTCTTACAAATAGGTCGTAAATATCAAAAAATCTGACCGCGCGCAACACTCGGTATCAAATTTTCATGTCACACGTCAAAAAACATCTTTTTTTTTATTTTTCTGGAAAGAAATACATTTTTTTTTAAATAATATTTTACGAGAGAAATGTATAAGAATTAAAAAAAAATTATCAAAATTATTTTTTCGATTATCTCGAAAACGGTGCAATCTATCGAAAATTATAAAGAGATGTGATCGGTAGAGAATTTTATGCCGATTCCAAAACATATTTCATATTACCGATTCGACGATTAATAACCGAGATTCTAATTTTTTTAATTTTTGAACGTTCGCCATTTTGAAACGGGTCGGTCGATTTGTCTGGTTAACGAACTCGTCCTTTGATTTCGTTAAAAACAATACACTGTCCAAAATTTCAGCCTCATACGATCAAAATTGCGACCGGAATCGTGTCCACAAGAAATTGATTATATATATATATGACCGACCGAAAATGAACGACCTATATTTTCGTGATCTAGGGGTCAAGATCGGAGAAAATCCAAAAGGACACGTCTGGATCCCGTCATCAGACAGGCTGCATAGCTTTATTTTTTTATGAAATTTCGCTAAAACTTGCGATTCGAGATAATAAAAATAATTTCAGTTTAACGTTAAACTCCAATATCAAACTAAATTACCAGTACGATAATTATATCGACGGCGTTCTGGCAAAAGGACGTAACCCGCAGATAGTAAATTTTACATTCGGAGCGCACATTTTGTGTTATCGCGTAGCTATAAATAGATAAGTTTCACGGAAATACAAGACGATTTTTCTGATGAAAAAAAGAAGCATCAGTTGATCAGAATAACTCATTTTCGCAAAAAGTGTAGTTTAAGTCACTCTGTCGAATTATAATGATTAGTTATGTAAACGTAACTACAAGCTGCGCGAGGTTACGCATACTCATTAACTCCTACCAATATGTATACATAATTATCCTATTTATACTTGACGACAGAATTTAAAATAAAAATTTTAAAAATCGAGAAGATACGAGCACGAATAATCGAATCCCGGATAATCGGTGCTCTACTGTACCTACGTAATAACTGAAGGTCTTTAAAATGGCGCGATAGGTTTTTCGATATCGCCTCAGACTTTTTCGAATTCTCAATACATTTCAGGATAAAAAAGGTACTTTTGTTTAATTTCGAAAACTCCGTGTCAATATTGATAGCGTTTTGCCAAAATGGTGTAACCCATACTTTTTGTAAAAATCAGTTATTCTGACTAACTTATGCGTCTAGGGCAAAGACATCGTCTGTTAAAATCTAGTAAAAAATATCCGATTTTTTCCACCGGAAAAATCAATTTGTATTTCCACGAAATATATCTTCTTATACCTACGCGACAACACAAAATGTGCTCACCTGAAAAATTTACTTTTTGTGGGTTACGCCATTTTGGAAAAACGCCATCGAATTATGATATTTAACACGCAGAAGATTCTTCTCCGAAACTGCAATTACTAAAATTCTCGAGAGGGTAACCAAAACAAAATTGATTCACAAATCCTAAGCTTTCGAATTAACTAACCGAGCTTCGTCGCACAAGACCGGCAAGGGGAGGCCCAGGTTTGTCCCTCGCCGATTTGAATGCAATTCGACATACCTATAGATCATAGTAAGAAATGTGCCTAGTCAAAATTTTAAAACCCACTTCTCAAGCATTTACGAGTAATTAATTTTTGAAAATTCATATAGTTCCTACGGTACATACCTATTTATCTACGGTATGTTTCCTAAGTATTGTCCGTAACTTCAGGGTGTAATTCCTTATATTTTAACGAAAACAGTTTGTATAGATGTGTGGCCGGAAGCGCTTACTTTCCGAGATACATCCTGTTGAAATTAAAAAATATATATTATTGTTCGAATAAAAGATCAGATGTTGAAAATGGCCACCTTCTGATAAAACGCACGATTCCGATCATGTCTCATCATTAACTGTCCAGTACGTTGAAAAATTATTTGAATAATTTGATTTCATGGATTGTTTTCATCTAGTATACGTGTTTTATAAACAAAAGACTTTAGATGATTCATATCGGAACCGTGAGCTGAACAAGCTTGGGGTTTTGCACGTCCAATCCAGCGATCAGGATAAGCATTGTCAAGATACCGACGAGCAACAAGGCTAAAATGGACTGGAAAATGGAAACCACATAATAATTTTTAAAAATTTCAACACGCTGTATCTCGAAGAGAAGCGCTTCCAGGCACATGTTTATAGGAACTTTTTCCTTAAAATATCATAAGGAATTACACCCTGAAGTTACGGACAGTATTTAACAAACACCCTGTATACCGTATATCAACGCGATCACTAGCACCCCTCTTTTGCCCCTTGTTTTTTAAGCTACCGAAATAGAGCTCGGCACAGTTGACAGTTGATTTTTCGGACTTTCGCTTTCGCCGGAAGTGATACCAATTTTCTATTTTCAAATGGAATTTCCTGTATATTATTGTATTTTTTATTGTATATTTGTATTATTATAATGTATTGTATTGTATTTATTTATATTTATTATTGTATATTGAAAATTCTAAATAGGTTACCATAATTTTGGCGAGAAATATTTAGACTATATTTTCTATTTATTTTGATAATTACGAAAGTGTTTACTTTGAGTTGAATTTGAGTATCGATTTTGGGTTTAAAGATACCGTTGGGTTGGTCTTCAAAAACTGTATTTATCTAACATTGTGCTGCTGGATGGTGCCATTTGAAAAATTTACTATTCGGCAAAAAGTGGTTTGGACAAATTTGAATACTCCTAGTGACTAAATACGTGGATTAGAAATGAATGTTGTATTTTTCTGTTGTTTCTTAGGTGATTTATAATGATTTGAAGTAAATCGCAGCTCTCTAGATTAAAATCTAAAATTTGCTCTTCAAAATATTAAATTGTTCTAAAAACTCACCAAAATTATGTTAACCTATTCGGAATTTACCCAAGATTCTGAAAAAATAATAATATACAGGGAGTTTCATTTGAAAATCAAAAATTGGTGTCACTTCCAATCAGACCGGAAGTCTGAAAAAATCGCACGTCATGTCAAAATATGGCATTTAGCGTCTTTATCAACTGTGCCGAGTTCCATTTCGGTGGCTTGAAAAACAAGAAGCAAAAGACGGGTGCTAATAATCTCGTTAACATCCGGTATTGTAGAGTGGGTTCGATTTTCTAGCACCTGCTTTTTCTGATTTTGAGTATTATTTTAATTATATTTAATAAAACTGATTATTATTTAGAATATCTAGTTTTATTTAAATTGCATTGAAAAGAATACCTATATACTTACGTATGTATTTACATATTACGTGTATTTTACGAACTCGCCGTGTTATGTATAAAATACATTTATTTCACAACTAACTATATAACAACTATTGTTTAATTATTTAGCGATTAAAATTTCATACTCTTTGATTTAATTTCATGCCAAAATACGCACACCTACCATATTTACTCGAATTTAACGAGTCCTCAAATCTTACATGCACTTAACCCTCTAACAATAAGTTCAGAAATCAGTATTTTTATACAAGGAGTTCGGTTTACAACGGACTGAAATTTAATCAGCGACGATTTGGGCCAAAATAAAAGTCTTCTTTTTAATGTTAACTTACTCCATTTCTACCATGCAAATATTTCAACAAATCACGAATAAGTCTTAAATTTCAAAACTTTATTTTAGTAATTAAAAAAATTATTTAGGATACATGTAGATAAATACCATAACCGCAAAAAAAATTAGTTATCAATCACTATCGCTAACAACACTTTCTACTTTTGGTAGTTGATTGTCTTAGGTCATTTCATGCAACGGATTATTCTCCATTCCGCCAATAAACCAAAAATGCTGCGTTCGAAAGAGATCTCAGGAGTTTGTTGGAAATTGATACGTAATGCGTGATTTACAGACGTAGCGTTGCTTTCGTCCGCTTCTAACAAGCATCTTTAACTGCGTGCCCACCAAAATAAAGTGAAAGGAATTGCCGAAAAAAGAATTTCTTTTACCAAAAAAATTTTCATGTAATGAAATAAGAGCACTAAAACGCTGCACAAGCGTGCCTTTCCAGTGAGTTATTTATTTTTCTTCCTCGAAGATTACTTTTCGAAAGTTTTTTTTTAACTAGCGTCTTATTTAAAAATCGCAGCGATTACAATTCTGTAACAGCACAAGTTGTTCACGTGTTCAACTTCAACACCCTCATCAAGAGAATAAGTCGGACAAAATTAGAGAAAAATCAGTAAAGGACGATAATGTCAATAAAGGTCAAATACGTCAAAACAGAGACAGACAAGGTAGTACAAAATCAGATAAGATCCGCATAAGGCCAGATAAGATAATACAAAATCAATAGAACTCAGACAAGGTCAGATAAGATTAATACAAGGTCAAATAAGCCCAAATAAACATCAACCAAGTTCAGACACGGTAAAATAGGGTCAAAACAAGTCAGGCGAGTTTGATATGGTCGGTGCAAAATAGTACAGGGTCAGATAAGGTCAGATACGCTCTATACAAAGTTAATAGAGTATCGTAGGAGGTTATCAAGATTAAGCTAAGTCACAATATCACACGAGGTCAAATCATACAAGGCCAAGGATGGACGTGATTAGAGAAAGTCAAAGATTGAATAAAATAAGGCGAGGTCATGCAGATAGGGCCAATACAAAATTAGGCCAGTTGGACAAGTTAACAGGGTCAAATAAGGTCAGACAAGGTCATGATGTGATCAGCGGAGGTCAGTAAAGGTAAATATTGTTTTCTTAAGAAAATGTTCGATATCATCTATTTCGAAAATATTCCTTTTTAGTCTAGAAAATGTTTTTTCGTTGTCTTTAAACACATTTTTAGTTGCTTCTTCTGTTTTTGTGTTTTTCCATAAATTCGAATTCATCTCAAAAACACAAATTCCAAAAAATAGATATGACGATGACGGGGAAAATCTGAACAAAAAAGTCCTATATGGCCATCTAATATAAAGATAGTATAAAGAAAGTAATAAATACGAAGAACTAAAGATAAAAGCCATCAATAGGAATATTTGAATCGCTGTTTTCCAGTTAATCCAAATGATGATAATTAAGGGAAAATGAATCGGGGGGGAAAAGAAGAACCTCATATATTAAAAATTGACCGATAACGATATGTGATACAACTCGAATTATGCGCATTATATTATATGATTATATTATAATTTTTAACATTTCTATGTTTTTCTGTACGTTTTAAACAAATCATCAGTGCATATTATAAAGTACCGCATTCTTTTACGCGGCCATTTTAACACCATTATTGGTTATTGATCTGTTATATTTGGGAGTGCCTTGAATTTTCTTATAATTGTTTATATACGTTTAAAAAAAAATTAAAATGTAACAAATTTAACGGTATAAATTTTAAACGAGAGCCTCTTCCTTATATTTTCCTTTTATATCAAAATTAACGCCACTAATAAGAAATTAAACGGAAAAGCGTTGGTAATCTTGGCGTTATAGCGAGTGCTTTCATCTAATTTGCAATACCAATTAAGTAGTTTTTTGCGCTTTTAATCATTACGGATTTTTAAAGGTCAGCTGTAAAGATCCTTTGTCTTTCATTACGGATTTAATGAATTATAATTGATTTTTAAATAAACAGATAAGTACGAATAAAATTAAACCGATATTGCCTTTAAACTGTTGTGAAATATATTTTTTTAAATACTTAAAACTATAATATGGGGCACTCGCGGAAGACAGTTAGGAAAATCAAGAAATCGCTTACGCAAATTATAAGTAGCGCGTGAGTTAGAGAAAGATTCCATCGGCTTTCTACCGTAACGCCCTTCTTAAATTACAGTTCGAATATGTCGATAATAGGCTGTCTTTGTTTAACAGTTGTTAGAAAGAATTGAGGTTATAAGCGGCGACTGTTGATAAAACTGTTGCGAGTTAATTCCAGTACAACCACAACGGTTAATAATTTGTAATTATTACCTATTTTCAGAGCTTACAGGTTTCCAGAAGATATTTTTTACGTCAACATTTTTTTTTCAATTCATTGTATAGAATTAAACAAACACATTAATTTTTATATTATGACTTTAATTTTAATTGTTTTTTTATCAGAAAAATGCTCTCGAATTATTTCGTGGTTGAGCGTCTTCGAACAAGATGTAACTTATATATTTGGATAATCTTGTAAAAAATAATAAATAAATTCTTTTTATGACGGTTTTTTGTTAGTAATGAACCTTTAACAGACGCTCGTCCCACATAATTCCCATGCGATTACAACGTGTTAACTTGTGCTGGACACCGAAAAGTTATACTGTAAAAACGAGATAACTCGTGGTTGACAGTCAACGTGTTAAGCTACAACACAAAATGTGCGCTGCTGTAAAATTTGCTTTTTGTTGTTTACGCTGTTCTGCCGAAACGTCGTCGTTATTCATCAGTTAGAACAAAAATAAAGTTTTATTACTTCGTAATATCACAAAATTCGAAAACACCCTGTGTGTCGTTAAATATTACCTTATGGCAAACTAATCTATTCAAATTTACCAAGTCGCATTACATATACTTTTAATACCTACCATTATTTATCGTATAAAACAAATTGTGTTCGTTGTTTATAAGTAATTAAGCACCCTTAGTTAATCGTTTCATTTTAGAACGGTCTCGACATGTTTGCGCTTCTTTAACATCATCTTAAGCTTCAATGTTGAAAGTTAATTAAACGACCACTGTCAATCTCACAAAGTTTTAATAAGTACCCCCTTTATAACTTTCAACCACTGCAATGGTGTAACTTCTAAATAGGGGCTCTTTTTGATCAATCTGCTTTCTAATTACGCACGGCTCGGCGTTTAAAAATATATCATTTAACTTTCACGAAGCGAACACCTTTTTAGTTATATTTTATCAAGTTCGATAAAAAAATGCCCTTTTCAGTTTTTGACGGTATTTAATCTGAAATATTTAAAGGTTTCATGGAAGTGAGTAAAGTTCTTCGAGAATAAATGGGCGCTAAAACGAAAGGTAGTTAGCTTATCTATTTAATTATAGTTATGTCCCTGCATTAAACTTGCGAGAGGGTTGCTACAGTGTATGGTAGCGTATAACCTTTATGTCTAAATTAACATCATTTAAAAAACGTATGCATAGTTATATAAATAAATTGTCGGCATGATATTGTGATCATTTTTTTTTTAGATTGCGTTTCGGTATATTGCTGCAGATGTGTTTATATAACTTTATTTTTTCTATCATTTCACGATCCGTAGTTTTATGTAATAACCGATTCTTTTTTCTTTCCATTTTTAAAATTTTTCATTTTCTTTATTAATTTTATGTTTAAATAGAGCACAGTATTTAATCGCAACGACGATCTGTCTTGTTAAGTTGCATAAAGAAATGTCTGAAAAACTAAACAGCCTGTTTCGTCGTACAAATTGTTCCGAAAAATAGTAAAAATAAAGGAGAGCAAATAGATTACCACAAATTTTCTTAACTGGGTTCCATTTAAATTTAATAGTATCGCCATTAAAAAGTTCTCGTAACACCTGACGCTATTTTTCATTAACTTTAATTGTAAACCTATTAAAAATAAGGAGCTGGTGTAGTTGTAGCGATGAAATCGATAATAAGATATGATTTCAACGATTTCAACCCCACATTATAGAATACGCGTTAAAGACTATTTAAATAAAATACTTCTAAATAAATCGGTATTTAGAAGAGGGCATATTGAATGACCAACGAAGTCACCAGACTTGACTCCATTAGATTTTTACGTAAGGCAATGCCAAAAGCTGATTGTATAAAGTGGGACATTGTAATTTAGAAGATCCAACAGCGCGAATAAGTGATTCTTTAACGATGCTATAAGACGCCATCCGGAACCATAAAGATAAATTATGTCATTGTTTAGTTCAAATTTTTTACAAATCGTTTAGTCTATTTTTATCATTTTTATAATTTTAGAAATAAATAGTTAAGTAATTTTTCAGATTCTTTTTATGTAACGACTTAACAAAAAAGCTTACCATCGTAAATGAAAAACTATGCTCTTTTTAGGAATATAAAAGAAAAAAGAAAAACATATATCGGCATATCCGCGAAACTAAAAGAATTAATTAATTTATTAAGAAACATTTATTTTCCAAAAATCGTAAATTATAGCTTTACAGCAAATCTGTCTAATCTTTTTTGACACCCTGTATATTAATATGCACTATTTTTGGTAGGTATTACGTATTTCTTTTAAAAAACTTAAAATGGAGATCATCGTCTTGAAACATGTCTTTAAATATAACATGAATTAGATCCATCTCAAGGTAGCAGTTGAACATTTAAAGGATTAACAATTTTATAGAAAATGTTGATAAATCCCCTAAAATTAAAATTATAAAATAAAAGATAAAATTCCCTACGAGTAAAAATAGCCACGGTACATTTCCAAAAATTTAAAACTAGATTATTTTTGGAAAGTGAATATTTCTTAACGCAATTAAAGAAGAACGTCGCAAGCATATTATTATAAATGCCTGCAATATCGGTATACAATAAAAATTAAAAGCTATAAACAGTTTACTGTTCGAAAAAAATCACAGCACATATTGAACGTTTATACGAACGGGTTATTATTATACAATTTATAAAACAAGAAAAACACATTTTTAACAATCACATACATCGGTCGCGAACTAAGTACATAATACTAAAATTCGAGAACTAAACGCCGCAAGTCCGAACAAATATTGTCGATAAGCAGTAACTGCCTGATAAGCGTTGCAGCTGTGCGTTCGAGTCGAGGAAAGAATGCGAGATATCCTAACAATTTATTCGCATAGCTTTATTTGGAATTACCGTAAAACCTCCAATTGACCGCCATGGCGCTCTATTTTTCAACTCCTCTACCAGGGTGGCGGTCTATTAGAGGTGGTGTTCAAATAGAGGGTGGCGGTCTATTTTTCAAAAAAGTCCAAAATTTCGAGTGGACAAACTTTATTTGTCTAATGCAAATGCGAATCATACCATATTTATGAAATGTAACAAGCAGGTCAACGTGATGAATTAAACAAACTAGAAATCAACGGACATGTCGCTGTCATCTCTGTCTTCATCATTATCGACGTCTTCCTCCTCATCAACTTCAAGTTGTTGAATGAGTTCAGCCATATTAGCTTTCGCTCGTGCTTGCTGGAGAAGATTGTGTCCAGTCGGAATTGGGCCATCTGATTTGAAGCAATGGATCTCGTCGTCCTCAGAACCATCCAGGGCGTTCGTCAGTCCGCATCCCTTGAACGACTTGATGATCAGATCCTTCGGCAACTGGTCCCAAGCGTCGACTATCCACTGAAGGTAGACCTCCATCGATGGTGCTCGAATGTTGCCGGACTTAGTATAACCCTTCTCACCATGTAACATCCAATCTTCATAGAACTGTCGAATTTTGGCCTTAAAGGGGGCGTTCCAGTAAACGTCGGGAGCCTGAATGAACTTGGTGCAGCCTCCTGGAACCACAACCGTGTCGATCTGGAGCTTTTTTAGTTGCTTTTTGATCGTTTCACTGATGTGACATCGGTAGGAGTCCCAGGCGAGAAGACGTTTTCCGAACAATGAATAGCCGAAGATCTTTTGCAGATACTCGGAAGTCAGGTCGTCATTGAAGAAGGAGCGGCCGGCCCAGCAGAGTTGAAACTTGTTCTTGAATTTGTCGACAATCTCCTTAATCGGTCGCTTGTTATTGAGCAGGACGTATGGCCGGCACTTGAATCCATCAAATCGAGCGGTCAGCACGGCAGTGATGTGCAACTTTTCGTGGCCGGTAGTTTTAACAGGGACCTCTTTGACTCCCTTCTTTTCAATGGTTAAGCTGCTCGAGTAGTCTAAGTAAACGGCGGTCTCGTCAGCGGCGAAGATATGCCGATAGGTGGAGGTGCGACGGCTCTGCTCAACAAACAAAATATACTTGATGATCTTTTCAATGTACTCCTCCGGCTCCTTCTGACAAGTCGTCGTTGGACGGCGTGAGACCAAGTTGTGACGAGTTAAAAACTTTTCTAGTCACCCATTGCTTGCCTTGAAGTCTTCACCGGTCGCGAAAGTGAGCGCCTGTTTCTGGATCATTGTGCGACTGACGCGGAGCTTCTTCTGGCGTTGCTGACGAATCCAGTTGATAAGCTTCTCGTCGAACTCCTTGTCCTTTAAAAGACGTCCGGCACCTCCAAGTCGCTTGCTGGAAACGCTGAAACTTGATGAATCCTTCAACTGAGCCTCGAGCTGTACTTTCTGCTTAGTCCAGTCCTTGACACATGAACCTTCTTGTCTTTTGCAGCCTTTGATTTATTGTGCTTTTCAGCATATGTAACAACCTCCAACTTAAAATTCAAGTCGTAATTCTTTCGCTTTGACGGAGTCGGATCTTCAGATTCGGAACCGCTCGACATGGTTTTTCGCAACACAAAAACTCACGAAAACTTTACACACAACCGACTATTCTACCGTACAGAATACGCGTTGGTGAACCGTCACTTTTTGATAGCCAGACAAAACTAACCACGTAAGCAGTGAGCACTGCTTTTACATCGCACAATACAGCATAGTACGGTCTATTAGAGGCGGCGTTCAATTAGAGAGTAGCGCTCTTCGCCAGAGTGGCGGTCTATTAGAGGTGGCGTTCAATTAGAGGGTGGCGCTCTATTCGCCAACCTCTACGCCGGAGTGGCGGTCAATTAGAGGTTTTACGGTAAATGGGAGTTTTTAATTTAAATTTATTTTCGAAGAAATTACGTTAGTTCAATTTTTGTAAAAATGACGTCACTGTGCTTACATCTAAAAACATTAGTATCCTTACTTACAATTAAATTATAAAATAATGAAATCGTTATAAAAAAAATATTGATATTAAGAATATAGACATATGTAGGTATACATACCGGGTGTCCAGACCATCCGGACCACCGAATTATTTCGTAAATGCAACAATTTAGAGAAAAATATTTCGGACAAAAGTTATAAGGTTTTAAATTATGCTTCTGAAATAGTTGCACATAATGTTTATAGATTAGCCATGTTGACTTAAAATCGTAATAGTCTCGATTAGGATTCAGTCTTGCGACTTAAAATTGTCACGCAAACATATGTCTATGCCGACCTTAAAGTACCATTTAACGCTCATTAGTGCAAAAATTAATTTCATAAAAGAATTTCAATATACCTACAATTATGCGTGAAAATAGAGAAGTAATCATAGAAGTTTAAGAGGAAAATAAAAATGCCTAAATAAAATTTGGGTAAGTTTATATCCCTGAAATAGGCTTAAGAACACGTATAAAACAATCTATATCTATCTACCTCTTATTTCTTGTAGCCTACTTTCGTTGGTCAAACTTTAACCCTAAAGTGGGGGTCGATGGCATTCCAAATATTTTAAATAGTAAACGGTACTAAAGAGGTGTCATTTAAAAATAGTGTAAATTTTCTTTATAATGTTTAAATTTTTAAATTCCGATTTATTATTTACTTCTCGTTTAATCGTTATTTACAGAAACGATAACAATTAATTTTACATTCGCGTATTTCCCTTGTAAGTTGACTGCACTTTCTTAACCCCTCTAAAACGAACCCCAGTAATCCAAACGAGCGCTAAGTAAAATAGGCCATCATTATACTATTGTTAATCCCAACTAACCCCTCGGTCACAATTAGTTCGGATTAGAGAGATTCTACTGTATTTGAATGCAGACTTTCACGGCCGTTGTTCATTTCGATGGTATATCTCGAGTTTGCCGTGTTCATCTAAAATTAAAATTAAAACTTGACATTTCGCTGATCATACATTCGAATAAAAGTAGTATTCTAGTATTTTTACTTCTTTAGAACAGAAAGCAGAACAGGCGAACTTAGCTCTAATCAATATCCATGATGTGGCGGTAGAAGTAAGTACACTGGCGCAAAATGAAATCGGGATGCATTCCGCGCAGCTTTAGGCGGAGATGTCTGACTAGAAGCGCGACTCGAATTGCTCGTGTTTATTCGAACCAGCCGAATCAACATAATTACCGTGATTAAAATGATTTCTGCCTATTTAATTCTTTTAAGTGACCTCCCGCACACCCTAATTTTAATAGGGAAAATTCTGAAAAAGTGTAAATATAGCGATAATGCGTGCACGAACTTTTTTGACGCGAAATTTTGAAAAAAATATTCCCGGAGTATTCGCCTTATTACATAAATAATTGTTTAATTTTTCTAAATTACTCATATCAAAATGTGTTACCCAATGCCACCTTAACCATTGGCATTAATAGCTCAATATTTACTATTAATTTTTTTAATTAACAATTTCAGACCGTCCTTGATTTATTTATTTTATTTTATTTTTTTATTTGCTATAATTTCGATAACAAAAACGTGCAGACCGACGCGGCTTTATGTTTATAATAACAAATGTGTTCTTTGTGTTTATATATTGTAATTTGATAGCTATGTTAGTTTCTTTGTGTTATATAACATTGTTTAAAATTATTTTGTGTAAAATGATCGCTGTATCTAATCACAGAGTATTTAGTCGAAGCGAATCCTTTAGTTTTATTTTAGAAAGTTTTCATAGAAAATAAAGCTATTGCAGCCTGTCTGATGACGGGATCCAGACGTGTCCTTTTGGCTTTTCTCCGATCTCGACCACTAGATCACGAAAATATAGGTCATTCATTTTGGGTCGGTCATATATATACGAATATATACGGTCATACATACGAATTCGTTAATCAGCCAAATCGACCGACAGGTTTCAAAATGGCGGCTGTTCAAAAAAAATTAAAAAAATTCTAATCTCCGTTATTACTTATCAAATCGGTAATGTGAAATATGTTTTGGAATCGGCATAAAATTCTCTACCGATCATGTCTCTTTATAATTTTCGATAGAATGCACCATTTTCGAAATAATCGAAAAAAAGTGATAATTATTTTTTAATTCTTATAAATTTCTCTCGTAAATATTGATTTTCAAAAAATGTATTTCTTTCGAGAAAAATTTAAAAAAAAAGGAGTTTTTTGACATGCGACATGAACATCTGATACTGAGGCTTGCGGGCGATCGACTTTTTGGGTAAGTAGGTATAATCAGGAAACTAACCAAATCGTATCTTTACCCCCACACGTTGCCTTATTTTCACTTTGTTGGTAAAATAACTATAACAATTGCATTAAAGTATTATAATAGCCAGTAAAAAAAGGAAGAAATTTAGAACGAGGAGAATTAAAAGAATTCTCTACGAAAAAACTGGGGACAAAATAAAAAGTTAATCGATCAAATTTTGTCTTTCTTGTCAGGCTAAATTGTTAAAAAAATTGTTGCGACAATCAAAACTTTGAATTTCGTTTTTATCCGAAAACGAATGTATTGAAAAGGTAAAATCTCTCAAAATAAGAGAAATTAAAAAAATAAAATACATTTAAAAAAATTAAAATCTTAGAATATATTTTTTTTAATTTTTACGTAAAATGCATACTAACACTGTTGCCGCTGACACTTATCTGTAACAGACTATAAGAAAAAATTAGAAACTTCTAAATTTTTCTTTCTATTTTCCTACCTTTTTCTCGTCATCGTTTTTCCTCTATCGCCAATTTCGAGCGTAGATTCTTCCGTTGCCTGTGTACTTACATTATTACGTACCGATACATACGTTTCATATTTCACTGTATTTCACCAACCACTGTAATTCCAAAAACGCGCGAAAGTTAAAATTTCATTCTCGAAATTGGACTGTCGATTGTTTGAGGGGGACCCTAACTAAGGCCCTAACCTAGTCCCTATCCAAGAGCCTAACCAAGCTCGATTTTCAGAAAATTTGTGTTAGAACTTAAAAGTCCATGTATTTACACTTTATAAATACATGGAGAGTTAGTCGACAAAGAAAGATCCTACCTTTTCTCGTCGAATTAATCCTTATGTTTGTAATCCTTTTAGAGAACACAACACTCGTGTATTCACACGCAAAAAGGCCTTATAAACCGAACGAGCACTCCTCGCACACACGAACCATACGACGCCGTAATTTAAAATTCGAACTACTAAAGCAAACACTACTGCTCTGTACCACTAACGCGAAAGATCTGAAGCGATTTTGTCGCAATTCTATATATAAATGCATTCGAGTTATTACGTGGATACTAAGAAATCCCGATTTTATTTAAAAAATATTAAGTTCTTTATTCGCACTCTGATAAGATACGAGAGTAGCTGGCGCACATGTTTTGTATTTTATCGGTCGCCTAGAAACTTTTAAACTTTTATCTGGTTTATGGTTTGCGGTATAAAGGCAGTAGATAGTGATTATCCAAATAATTTTAAACTGGTAAGTATTAGCGAATTTTCATAGAAAATAAAGCTATTGCAGCCTGTTTGATGACCGTACCCAGACGTGTTCTTTTTCCAAATATAAAATAAACATACCTACTATTTTCATTAATTTCACTAACATTGTACTTGAGAATATTTTTATCTTACGTTAGATTATATAGAGGGGGAAGGATTATACATTTTCTTATTTTTTTTTATTATGGAGCAGGAGGGAGTTTAAAAGCAAGAAAAAACGTCTTACGTAATCAATAAACGGCCCCTAGGACAGAAAGGCGACGCACCATCTTGTAAACAATCAATAAATTGTAGTAAACAGATTTTTTACTTTTTCTCGAATTATTTTTTGTGTATCATTTTGTATGTAATAGGTAATCATAAAAGGAAAAAAATAATCTTTCCATTAATATAGCATGTCGTATATGTTGCTATTTAAAAAGCCTTAGATGGAAGCATGCTCAAAAGATGTATGTCGCCTTTAGAAAGTATAAAGCATGACAATTTTTAAATCTATATCTCAGGTTCTTCTGCCAATAAAACTTCGTTTCCGAACTTTTTTCACTCTGTATATCAACTACATATAAAGGGTTTTGTTCGAACGCGAGATAAGTATGTTAAAAAGCTAGTTCAACAGGTCGTTGAATAGTAAAACTATTGTTAGGAATTAATAAGTGCTCAACAACAAATATAGTTGTGGTATAACTATATATCAGAAGTTTTAGCAATCCTCGAACGATAGAAATAAGTCCATAATTTTCAACATTCGACCTACTACAATATTTATAGATATACTATCACATAGTAAATATTTTTTCCGTTTATGGGAAAACATGTTTAGAAAAGGAAAAATTAATGATGTGTAGATATCAAAATAATGATGATTATAATCTAAAAATGTGTGTTTTTATTGTTACCTTTTTGTCGGTGATCAAAAACGAATCACCATCTACATTGAAAAGAAAATCGGTAATCTTAGAATTTCGAACGTTGCTCCTAATTAACTGAATACGATTACCGGGTGTCTGTCGTAAAATTTAACTGTTCAAGTACAGATAAATTAAAATCTCACGAAAGAACAAAAGCATCGCATATTCACAGCTTTCTTTTCTATTTGCCCGTCACGAAATAAAGTGAATTGACTTAAAACTGTCTTAAAACCTACTTTACCTCAACTCAACTAATCCTTATGGAGTTCCGGGCAAAATTTTCGATAGAGCCCTATTATGTAAATTGTGTAATTTTGGAATTGATTAAGAAATAATAAAACATTGGGGACCTGAGACCTCGGGCAAAGTCCCGAATTGTCCTGACACAATTTCAGCCGTTGATTGCGGCGTGTTTCCGCGCTCGTACTCCCAAATTCAGACCTGGGGACTATACCACGACATTTGGGAAAAGTGTCTCTTGCCGAGAAATGCTTATGGTCTTCCGTTGCATGAAAATTTAGTAGCTATAAGATAGGGTGAGGTAACTTGGTCACCATTTTACACTGAGGTATTTGAGCCCATTGCCAAATACTGAAACAACAGACACAAATCCCACTTACCCTGATAGTTGGAGTGATATTGAAATAGGAGACCGAAACGGACACTGATCTTCGTAATCATTATAAAAACATTTCAAAGACAGACAAACATTAAAATACCCATATGTTTGTTAGGGAATTATCCATGACCAAATTACCTCTTGGGTCCAATTATCCCACCTCACGTTAATCGATTAATTAATATATTTAATTTTGTGTAAAAGGCTAAATTGATCGAAGAAGATAGTATTTTTTCTTTAAAGATTTATTTGTTATTGTAGAGTTTATTTTAAAATCATTAATTTTCTTTAAAATTACTACCTACATTAACTACAACTCTATAGGTAAATACTACAGAATGATTGAGGATTCTGATTTAGGCAACTTAATATACACATTGGTACTAATAATTTTGTAAAAAAATACCCCTAGAATTTCCAGTGGTGTACTGAAAAAAAAATTATTTTCTAATCTATAAAATGTGTCGCGATCCTTACCAGTCAACGAAACAAGTAATACAGAGTAGCTCTAAAAAGAACCGTTTTTATGGAAAATCCAAGAAAATATAAATTAAATTTAAACGGAAGAAAATAAGGACCACAAAACAACCCGCAACGAATGGCTATAACAAAACTGTCAAGTAAACTTTAATGGTGCACCTAGTGAAAAACATAAAATCAGTAAATCAGTAACTTCATTCAAAATTTTCCACTTTTTCTTCAATCATTTAAAATCAATTTGTATCTATAACTACACAAATAGTAATTATCAGTTCCGTTATAAGTATTTGCTTATGAACCCATATCCGGAAAATGAACCTTTTATGAGCTACTAAGAGTCATGGAAAGTTGCCGTCAAGGCACCTGAGTTTATCTCTAAAAGTTATCCAAAATCAACGCCATAACAGGATACGCAGCGCCTGTGGCAAGTGTCTAACTTGTACTTCCATAACCAAAAAAATACAATCTAAAATAGCGGTCTTTTATATTTATTTATTTATTTTTAATTTTTGCAGTTTTCACGTCCCAAATCTAGTTGCGTCAGTGGCGGGCGCCTCTTTCGTCACACCCCTATTACGGCGTTGTTCAAAATTACAAATTATTTGCCAATAATCTAGGTAACATTACTTATAAACGACCATTGTTAGTAATTATTATTATTGTTAGTAATGTTAGTTAGGTTATCAATAAATAATTTATAATGTTGAACAATTTTTATAAGGTAAACTTAAGTGTTTTATAGTGATTTTATGCTACTGTAGCGCAACGATGCTTTTTGGATATCTACACTGCACGCCCTAGAGCTTTGTAACATGTTTTTTGAATCACCCTGTATGTATTATATACAATTTTTATCAAAATCAAACTAAATTTTGATCACACTATAAACTCAAAATCTAACCTTCATTTATTTTCATCTTTTATTTTTTTATTAGGTACTACGTAAAGCAGTTGGTTTTTTAAACCGGAAAGCCGATCTGTCGCGCGACTAGCGTCGCTATCCGAAACCCAAAATACCATCGAATTGTATACTATGTTGCCTAATAGCCTTTCGACAGTATAAAATAGATGGAAGTTTCCTTGTTACTTAACTCATTCAGCCTTATAGCTCAGTTAGATGTACGGCGTTTTACATTTTGCCTAAACTAGGTGACTGAAGTTCGAATCTCCCTTCAAGTGCGTTTTTTTTTTAATACCTACCCTTTTTAAGTACCTGAAAATTTTAATCAAAACCATATTAGGCATGAGAGATGAACATCAATAAATATGTTTACAGTAGTCGTAATGTGTACGACATATCTAATAAATTATACTGATATGTAATACCAAGATTATTAATCTCTCTTCAAGTGCGTTTTTTTTTGTTAAATACCTATTGAAAATTATAATATTAGGCATGAGAGATGAACATTAGTAAATATGTTTACAGTAATAGTAACGTGTACGACATATTTAATAAATTATATCTACCCATAGTAAACGAAAATTAAAGAATATAAACTGGAGGTTTTTAAAAACGATAATTCTATGAAAGTTACATTACAGGATACCTTTTTCACAATTTGTTTTGGTTTACCTGACCCCTTACTCGTTGTTAGTGTTGAAGAATTTTAATCCCCATCTAATAGGAATCGCTACGCGGTTAAAAGAAAACGAATTTATTTTGGTATTTTGGAAAATGTAGTCGTTTATTATAGAACCTCTACTTATTTTATGTAGTTTGTATTTGAAGACGGAAACTTAACGTGTCGCCAAATATATATATAGGGTGGTCCTGAACTCCACCGACAAACTTCTAGGGGTGAAATTACGTTGACAATGTGAGAACCGGCAAGCAAGCAGCAGTATGTTACAGCCCATGCAGAAGAGGCAACATATGCTAAACAGATAACAGGGCGAAGCCTGTGAATGCTTGCATAGCCTGTTACATCGGTGTGTTTTATTTTCTCTAATCTCCGCGACGTGCAACTGTTTCTGTCCTTACTTCGTTTTCCGATTGAATAAGTGTATTTCGACCCGAGGTTCCATTGCAAACATTATTTGCCTTGACGTGTACGACCACTTCTAGAAACTTGCCGGTGGAATTCCGGACCACCCTGTATATATTGTTTTAACTTTCATTCAAACAGTTAGCGAACGTAACAGAATCTAGGCTACCTACGAGCCGACCGCCTACGATTATGTCGTGAACTTGTAAAAATAAGTAAAGTAGGGAGTGGATATTTATCCATTCAAGATTTCAGGAGAATACCGAAACCTTCCCTAGCCCGTAATCGGTTATCTTTCATATTCTATTTTAACTACGTAATTGCGTAGGTAATAGCACATAGAAAAAATTCTTTTTGAAAATATGTGTTTCACAAGTTTGTTATGAAATTCTGGAGGTATCTATCCCATTGCCTTTTTTGTACAAAAACTGTTTTGTCTTTGTCGTTTCCTTATTCTGTAACTAAATACCTAATGACATACTGATGTACTTGTGAAAAAGTTGCGTATTTCTTTCACAAAAAAAACCGTTATAATTTGGCGTAATAATATTATAGTAAACCAGCATTTGAATTTCTGGACGGTCAATTTGAAACGTTTAAACTTTTTTATTCATTCCATAATGTTACTATATTAAAAAAACAACAAGTAAATGATATTATTAGAATGATATTTATAAATTTATTATAATAATAATGAATTTCTTATGATTAATTTAATTGATACATAATATAATGTTATAATTTGATTAATTTTTATTCATATTTATCTTTACATTAAAAACATTAAATTGAAATTAAATTAAAAAATGTCTATAATTTTCAAAATGGATTCAGTAAACTTAATAAAACTCGAAAACAATTACACAAATAAAATAGAAACAAATGTTAATTCATAATTTATAATTATATTTAACTATTGAATTTATAATATAAGACTATAAAACAAATAATAATATTACAATCAGTATTGCAACACAATCACTTATTACAATAGTATACTTTAACATAACAGTAGCTATTTATTTTAACAGTATTCATTTATTTATTTATTATTTATTGACTTTAAAATGTTTTATTCGTTGGCTACAATTCTTTATGTGTGTAAATTACATCTTACAATAATAATAGACCTACCCGAATTTATAGAATATTTAAGAATATTTCTAAAAATAAACATCTAAAATAATAACTAATGAAATTATTATAATTAATAACTAAAAATATTTGTAGGTAATATTTAAATATAAAAGTTTTCGGTCAAAAATCTTAAAAAAATAAACGTAAAAAAAACTTATGAAACTAGTAGTATTATGCTAACTGTACAGTGCTTAAAACTAAACTAATTAAAAAAATAAACAAAAGAAAAGTAATATCTAGTCCAATATCCGTTATGTTGTATGGTTTTCTGTAGACGATTAGTCATTGATTGGACTAACCGTTCGCAATTATTGAAATCACGGAAGCGATTCCATACTCTAACGGCATGTTCATACAAAGCGTTAGCTGTACGAATTTGAACGTTTTCCTCATCACCATTCCATTCGCGTACAACAGCTGCCCATAAGTTCTCAATTGGATTCAAATCGGGTGATTTAGGAGGCCAATCGAGAACAATTAAGTCTTGTTGGCTCCTAAACCACTCTTGAATCAATCGACTCTTATGGACAGGACTGTTGTCATGCACGAATATGATGGGATGAGGAGCAGGATATAATATCCTCACACTTGGAAGCATCACATCTTCCAAAATGTGAAGATATTCCTCTGCGTTCATCCTGGTACTAATTCTAACAAGTTCTCCTGCACCAGCTGACGACATCCAACCCCACATACCTAGTGTTAATCTGCCGTGTCTCTTAACCCTAATTACATTTTGAGACTCAAACCTACTATTATTCAATCGTCAAAGAGGTTTGGTCGATTGAATATCTGTACTAAATACCTTCTCGTCAGAGAAAATAACAGTTTCCCAACCTCGATTGAGATTTGTTAGGGAAAATTCTACACGTCTCTGTTGGTGATCAGGTGTTAGATCAACTCTTTTTGCGGGTGTACGATATCGCACGCCTTTATCATTCAAACAACGACGAATTGTCCTCTCGCAACATCTTAAATCTAACCTACGTTTAATATCACTACTTGCTATAAACGGAACTTCCCTAACTAAATCGACAATTCTTTGGCGCTCTACTTGGCCTAACGCTTTCTTTCTGCCTACGCGTCCGTTAAGGCGATTTTGTAGAACAGTGCCACTATTAATTCTTTGTATATAAATATACGCTTGCGATTTCTGAAAAATAAATTTTTACTTTTTAGTACCAATTCAAGCAATATAACTAAAAGTAATTTTTTATTCAAACTTTTCGTTTAATAATAAGAAGAATGATTACGTCAGCGGTGTCTAATTTTTATTTAGAAGCTTTATTTCTTATAAAAATTCGTTAAAATAAGATAGGAGTTGTTGATTTTAACCATTTTAACGCAGGGATAATAATTGAAAAACATATTTTTTTAAAGCGTTCCTATTATGTAGTAGAAAATCTGTATCATAATTTATTTCGCCATTCAGTGATTATCAAATTTGAGGAAAAAAGTTATTACTGGTCTTCGTTTTTAACAGAATTTGAGAAAGCAACAGCCGTGGAAGTCAAAGGTGAAAATAAATAACTTGACGAAAATAAAATGGAATTATGATGTCACATTTTTACAACTACGCAGATCCGCATTCAAACGCCATGAATATTTTAAATATTTTGAATATTTGTTTAAGTAATATTGCCACTACTAGCATTATAAGTCCAAAATAAAAATATAGATACTTAAATTTAGTATTTCAGTTTTGTTTACAATACGGAATAAAGTTATATTGTAAAAAATAGTTTTGTTTAAAGAAAAAATTAAAAAATACTGAACTTATAAATTCAGAGGTTTTATCAAACCTCATTATCTCAAAACAATGCAAACTTGACATAAGACCTTCTGCTATTATGGAAAGCAATTTCATAACACATGTAAATTTTTTGCATACAAATTTCGAAAATCTTAAAGTTCTTTACTTACAAGTTGTGCCAATTTATAATGGGTACCTACGTCTCGTCGTGTCGCCGTCCGATGAAAGTAGGTCCTTCAAATTTTGATTACAGAGTCTGACTATAGAATACCGAATTTAAAATACCGGAATGATTGAATTTTAATTTAATAATTTTACGTCACATTTGGTTACTAATTGTAAAAACAATAAAACAGTGACTGACTATTATTTACATTTTGTTATACAATGTAGTAAATATGCTATATATCTAATCTCAAGTATGTATATTAATTTAATATGTAGGTATACTTACAATTAGATACATGGTTTTTCGTCAAAGTATCGTAAGCCGCTATTTTATCGAAAATATGTTGCTCTAACTACTTTATCAATATAAAGGCACAATTTCTTAAAATCTAATAAAAAATTAATTCCTTTCACTACAAAAACGATTTTTTGTTTAGTGTAGTACGTATTGTTTATTGTTCCACGACAATACTCGTTCTTATAAAATGCGCAGTTTGCGGTTTAAAATATTTTGATAAAAGCGCATCGAATTATTATAAATCTTAATGAACTTACCGATAAATTGAGCTCCTCTGCAATTTCCCTTGCCGTTTTACCACTCTCGTACAGAACTACTAGCTTTCCTTTAACAAAATCAGATATCATTTTTTTGCTGATTGCCGATGATGCTCTCTTGAAAGAATAAACGTTTTTGACTGGAATATTTGCAAAAATACAAAACTATACCTACTGTGACAAACCCCGTATGACTCACTTCGCTGAAGTGCATAGCAGATATTACCAGGACAAAACTTTCCTGGAAATTCTTGTGTTGGCAAAGGTTCAATGTAATAACACCTAAAGTTCTCTACTTAAAAGCATAATAATGTTACCGTCGTTAGAGGATTATTTACCTTATTTTATGACACTTTTACCTGCGGTAAATACAGTCCGTTTCAGGAAAAAATAATCTGGTAGTTTAGATTAGCTAAGTCAAAAGTCAATTTATGTTTAAGCACAATTCTAATTTCACATCATTATTTTTTCTTCATAAACTACAAGTTTAATACGCTTTATGTATGCTACAAGAACATTTTAGAATTAACAGATATAAAAATGTTCTTAATAAAATAGATGTCTTATTATTAATTTGCAATACACATACTTATTGGTTCACAGTTAAGTTTAAACGAAAGTTAATTTATAGCTAATTATATATTTTTTCAAAATATGTCTGTTGAAAATGCAATTTGTAATTGAATATCAACTTAATTAATAATCTTGGTATTACGTATCAGTATAATTTATTAGATATGTCGTACACATTACGACTACTGTAAACATATTTATTGATGTTCATCTCTCATGCCTAATATGGTTTTGATTAAAATTTTCAGGTACTTAAAAAGGGTAGGTATTAAAAAAAAACGCACTTGAAGGGAGATTCGAACTTCAGTTACCTAGTTTAGGCAAAATGTAAAAACGCCTACATTAACTGAGCTACAAGGCTGAATGAGTTAAGTAACGAGGAAACTTCCATCTATTCTATACTGTTGAAAGGCGATTAGGCAACATAGTATACAATCAATGGTATTTTGGGTTTCGGATAGCCACGCTAGTCGCGCGACAGATCGGCTTTCCGGTTTAAAAAGTCCACTGCTTTACCTACATTAAATTTATTTAAAGAAATAGTTGAGTTTTCAAATTGTTAAATATTAATAAAAGCGCAATAAATTATTATTAGGATTCAAAGTTATATGCATTAAGTGTCGCGTTCAAAATATTATCAAAATAATACAATCAAAATACAAACATCATCCTGTTGATATAATAATTATTATTTGAATGCAAATTTAAATGATTCGTGAAATTTTAATTACGTACATTATCAAATTTTAAAAATAAACATTAAACCGAATATTAATTATTTAATAATTTTGATATTAATTTAAAGTTATTTTTAGGAATAAAGATATTTATTAAAAATAGATGGAATAGCATTATGACAAATGCCATTCACTGATTTGTATTTGTCAAATATTCTTTACCTATAGAGGTTTCCAAGATTGGTAAACGTTGTCACTAACATGTGACACTACGTTATTTGATGTTAAAGTAACAATTTAGATGTTTATTTATTTAAAGAAAACTGTTAATAATAATTAGAAATCGTGCCGTATAGAACAAGACCTGTCAATCATTCTCTAGTTTAATAACGCTTGTTTGATTGGATAGAAAATCCGAACTAAATCGAGCGGTACATGATAATATTTAGTAACCACGAAAAAGCGTATTTTAATGTGTTCCGCTTTAAAAATACTGGTGCATATGAGCGGCTCCGAGAATGATAAACAGATTTTTTTCTATATGGCACGATCTCAAGTCGCAACAACTACAATTGAAGGGCTTCGCGCAAAAAGTTCCTATGCCACTTTTTCAAGTTTCGAGATAATTGACATTTTAACTTAAAAAGTGCTTTTAACACTTTATGCTTCGGCAAACTTTTGTTACTAATTGTTTTTATGACTTCTTTAGATGGAGACCTTAATTTTATAATGCGAGAAATAACAGTGTATGTTTAAATATCACTAATTATAATTTTTGACTTAGGGACTTTTTAGTGAAAAGCGCGTATTTTTTACTACACGTTTATTATTTATTATCAAAAAGAAACTAGTAATACACAAAAAATTAATTAAAAAAAATGGTAGAAATATAAAAACATTCTTAAGTCTATGTCACACTATCAAACAGTTTGACTAAACTGAGACGATAACGTCATTACAACAGTTTGATCAATACTCTCTAATTTTTAGAAAAATTGATTGATGCGATCTGTTACCCGATTGGTTAATTTAAATGAAGAGAAATGGAGCGAAGTGACGTTTAAGGTTTTTATCTTTTATTGGTATTCCTCTATCGTCGTAGTACTTGTTTCAGTTTACGTTTGTTTAATTAACAATAACAGAAAACACAGTATCTCAAGAATTAAATAGTACATGAAATGTCAAAACAAGAAATAAAGTGAGGAATATGTAGAGTATTTGAGTAAATATGTAAAAATAGGTTAAGAAATTTTATGGGAACATTGGCGGATAATTTAATTTACGCCAATCAGCAGCCGTATCGCATCAAAATACTATGTAAACAGTTTGATAGTGTGACAAGCAGTTTGAGTACTTTGGTCAAACTTGTAATGGTTAACGTCATCAACTCAGTTTAATCAGTCAGTTTGATCAAACTGATTGATAGTCTGACATAGGCTTTAGTTAATAAAAAACTACCCACATTAAAAACTTGTTCTAATAACATTAACTATTCAAAAAATAAATAAAATTCATTGAAATATAAAAATAAGTTAAAGTAACTATTGCACTAAAACAACAAACACGAGTAAAGCTGTTTTTGCTACCATATGATACAGTAATACATAAGAAATTTGGGTAGTACTATTTATGATTTAGGGACTTCCCGTAAAACCATTTTCAAATTTTTTGGCACATTTCTGTTGGTATCGCTTGAAAACATTTGTAGTCAGTAGCGGCAATAAATTAGGCGACAGGAATTTTGAATTGTTCGAGTTTCGAAATACATGTCGTTGTAAATAATTACGTCAGCTTCACATTTTTACTACTTATGTTCTTTTTCAACACGTTTACATTGAAATATTAGTAGTTTAATTTACTCATTTACTACAGTACGTCACTGCCTTTGTTATTTATCTTTACATTGATATTTATATACGAATAATACCAACAGAAATGTGCTAAAAAATTTGAAAATGGTTTTACGGGTTCTTGCTAAAATAATCGACTAGTTAGGTAAGTTTTAGAGAAAATCTGACAGCACCGTATGAAAGTATGGCAAATTGTGAACAATATAGTGTAAAAAGTTCAAATTGGCAAAAATGTCACTTAAGGACTTTCGCATGAAGCCCTTCAATTATTAGTAAAGAGTAGATTCTTAATTCAGTTACTTTGTAACAGACAGGTGTGATTAGCAGAAGTTATGTTACTGTGGTGTCTATTCTGTAAAAATCAGATTTGTTACGGATTAGACCCCGTATTCGTCTTATAGCATTTATGGGTAAAAAATCCTAATAAATAGGTAACACATAATACACTTTCAACGCACACTTAAATTCTGATTGTACTTATTCGATATCCGAATTAGGGTTTACTTTTTTACAGTTTTAATTTCAACGATTTCAGTTTTTATTAAAATTTCTATAGTTGGATTGAATTGGTTACAGCAAATTTTTTTTTATAAAACCTGGGTTTAGTGAGAAAGTTATCTAGCTGATTAAAATACTGATGAATAATCAAAAAATAATAATTTTATAGAGGTCGGAAAGTTTTTAAAAGTAATTTAATGACGAAGCGTATTATTTAAGATACAAATATTATTTTTATTTCAATACAAATAAGTCTCCCTTGGCCAATATACAGCAGATAACTGTGCCGGCTATGCATGAATCTCAATAAATAATGTAGGTACGTATAAAAGTTGTTGAACTGCAGTCTATTTTTAATTATTTTTCAAAATCAGAAAAACAATTGATTGAGCATCGAATACTTTAAATGCAACAAATGCATTCGAAATTTTAAATGGAACGTGTATGAAATTCTTTTCACAACAATATCACATGATATAGTTATCTGATCTATTAAAGACATAAACCCATGTATTTAATTAACAATTGCACGCCGCTTACGTAAATTACAGTTACATTTCGAAAAGTAGGCGGTGAAATCAATTAAAACAGTTTATGTATATTGTTCAAGATAAATACGACATAATCGACATACCATATGTGGTTTCAGCAAGACGTAGAGTCTTCTTATCTGTCCGCATGTGGTGAAATAAGACACTCTTCACGTTTAAAATATCTTTAACATTACTTATTTTAGAAAGAGATAAAAAATCGTATTACCTGTCTCCACTTAAAATCAATAGGTACTTCATAAGTATTTAAAATGTTTTTCATTTTTCGAATTTCTAATTTATAAAACCTATAAATAGTAAAATACTTACCAATTTTTCCATTACATTTATTAAGTAAAATACGTATTAATTCAATTTTCTAAAGAAAATAACATTTCTTTTGTAAAATATTGTAAATGGCATTTAATAAATATCGAAACTCTTCAAAGCGTTGCATTGCCCGTATTTATTGTTAAAAGAATTCCAAACTCGACAAGGACATCGACTACTACTCTTACAAAGGTCTTGTTAACAATGAAAGGATTACAAGGATCTCATGCTGTGTCGCTCGCCCATGCATCGGGCGCATGCATTACTTTTTTGGCCGACTGATACATTATAAATCATTCATAAACGAAGACACCCTACCACCAATTTATTTTTTCTATTTAAGTATTGAAACATTTTTAAACATTAATTTAAATAAACACAATTTCCATGTTAATTATCCAATCAGTAATTATTTATCATAAATCTATAATTGTCTACTCTACAGATATTTCACAATACAATATTCACAAATATAATGTTTAATATTATTTGTAAATTTTGTGTTGTAGAATATTTAAAAAAATTATAGATATCAATTTAAAAGTTTAACTTATTTTGTAATTATTATTTTAATTATTCGCAAAAAAGTAATTTACTATTTATCATGTTTTTAAAGGTGTGGTTGTATTATATCCTTATCTTAATTTTGGTTCAATATAAATTGTATGTCATTTACGTGTTTATGTTAAACAATAGAATAGCCTTTTAGTTTTATGGCAATAATTTATAAGTTATTAAAATGATATTAAGCGTTTATAATTACACTAGTAGATACAGAGCCTACTTATTGTTACCTTTAAAAATACAAAGTAGAGATCATTTTTATCACGATCAAAATATATAAAATGTTTACAAAAACTGTATAAGTAATATATGATTTCAAATCGTGATTTAATCGAGGATTATTTGTATTTTTAACGATGATAAATAGTTTCCGTATCTCCCGATGCAATTATAGTAAATACCTATATACAATGTGTCCCGCAGATCGACGCTTGAATAGGTAAAAAAGTCTAAAATTTTTTGAATTGAAATGTTATCTTTTGGGATTCAGCCCTGCTTGAATAGAAACTAATTTATACCATAATTTCAGTTTTGAAAAATCAAGTATGTTTTGGAAATACACAAAAAAGTTATTTTTCTCACTATTAAAGTACTTTTTCTGGAAGAGATATGATAAAATGTTATTAAGAAAAGTTATTTAGAATGAAAGAATAAGTAAGATTACAAAATTTTAAAGCCTTCTTTGATATTTTGTCTCGTTTAAATATTCACTTGTCTATTGTATCGAGAAAAAACTCAAAAAATGTCTTTTGACTTAAACGTTGCTCAGAGAAAACTGCGAATTAAAAATTTCAAAACTCCACCTACTTTGGTCAAACAAATTATTAAAAGTTACTGATTGTTGAAATGATTTCTGTGCTATAAAATTAATTTAAAACTAAACTACTTACCACTGTAAAATATTACAAGTTGTAAGTAAAAAGTAAAATTTTATGTTTACACATTTTGGGAATTTTAAGACATTTAAGCCAAAAGTCGTTTTTCGAGTTTTTTTATCGATACAATAGGTACCTAGATATGTACTTAATCGAGACAAAATATTAAAGAAGGCAGAAGGTTTTAAAATTTTGTATTCTTTTGTGTTATTTCATTTTGAACAATTTTTCTTAATAACACTTTGTCGCATCTCCTACAGAAAAAGCATTTTATTAGTGAGAAAAATAACTTTTTTGATATTTTCAAGACATACTTGATTTTTCAAAACTAAAATTATGGTACAAATTAGTTTCTATCCAAACAGGGCTGAATCAGATAAAATTTTAACTTAAAAATTTTTAAACTTTTTCACTTATTCATGCGTCAATCTAGAGACACACTATATATATTATATTATGTAGGAAAACCAGTGGACTTAAATAATAGGAATGGGCTGCTCTAATCTCTGTTTGAAAAATGCGATTTTTTTAAATACTAAAAATTTTAATCAAAGTCATATTAGGCATGAGAGACGAACATCAACAAATATGTTTATAGCAGTCATAATGTTTGCTATCTAATAAATTATACTGATAATCAATTAAGTTGGTATTCGATAACAAATTACACTTTTAACAAGCATAATATAATTAGGTAGGTATATAAATTTCGTTTAAACTTGATTATGTGATAACGTATATATGTTGTAAATTAATATTAATTGGTAGAATTGGTGAATCTGGTAGCCGAGTGGACAGTCCATTCCTATTCTTTGAGTCCACTCATTTACATAATGTATAATGTAAGAATTGAAAAATATCTACATAGAGGAAATTTTTTCTATAAATACTATTAATATATTAGAAAGATGGTATCAATCAAATGATTATTTTGGAACTGTTGATTGAATTCCCTTGTGAGTTTTGTCTTTATTATTAAGTCTTAGTAATCGACAAATAAAATTTTACATATATATGAAATATAAATATTTTTCAAAATACAGTTGAACCTCAATAACTCGAATCTGAAGAGAAGAAAACTTCGAGCTATTGAAAGTTCGAAAAATAAAGATATATTTACTTGAGAATTTTGTTTGTAATTCACACAGTCAATTCGAGTAATCGAGATATTTGACTTATCGAGGATCCACTGTAATCGGTTAACAACTGCCATCTTTCTAATATTAAGAAATTCTATACTGCCTATAAAATGTTAAAGATTTACACAGAACATGTAGGTGTACAAGTTAAAAAAAAAAAAAAAGAGAAAGCAGTCGATCATTTTTTAATTGAGATCAACAATAAAGCAATTAATTTAATATACAATTAATAAATTACAAGTTTATAATAAATATAAAGAAAGCATTTAATACTGAATGTGGGTTATGAATTATAATAATAATACAAATTAAGATAATGTAACTGTAAAATAGGCATCTGCTTAGCGTTTTCAAAGGAACTGCAATTTTTACAAAGACGTAATTAAAGAACATATACAAATGTATTAATTCAATGATATATAAATACGTATATACATTATTTAATACACCAGGCCATTAAAAGTAGATGCCCATGGTTTTAAACCCACATGTAATCAGTACAATGCTGCTTTGCTATATACAAATCTTATTAAGAGTAAGCATTTTATTAAAAAAAAATGGTAATAGGATTTGGCATTTAAATTATGCAGTGCACCTACATTTAAGATAACATTGCAGACCTTTTTTTTTCTTATACAACTGAGATCAATTTGAAGTAAGACTTGAGAAGATATTTTTGTCTTACTCGTTGAATTGGTTCACAATGCAATTTATTAATTTGTTTGCACAGAGATGTATAATTTCTCCTTTTTAATCATAGGATCAAAATAATAAGAATTGTGCTAATCCACAGTCCTTTCACTGCACATAGAGTTTAAGACCTACGAAATATTTTAATAAATGCTAGAGCGTGATTTATTTTTGCAAACAAAATTTAACATTTTTAGCAATTCATATTAATAGAGAAACTTTGATAACATTTATAGATATATACCTATATAAGGAATTTACTAATAATTAGTAGGTACTTTTAGCTTTTTCTTTTTTAAATAAAGTTTCATCCGAAATATGATATGATAGCATTCATGTTCAAAACTATTTGTTTAATGTATACAGTTGGATTAATCATGAGTAGGTACATTCATATTTTAGATATAAAATATTCCATAAATTTAAAATAATTAAATATTTACCCACATCAAAGTATTATAATGAAAAATTATTGAAACAGTTTAATAAATGTTAAATAAATTTAAACTTAATTTTAATTATTGTAAACTTTATCTGAATTAATATAATTTGTTCAGTATTATTTTTAGTATGTAAACAATTATTAAATTTTACGCATTTTATTTTCATCAATTAGTTTTAGATATTTAAAAGTATATTCTCTTAAAAATAATTATATTAATATCAACTGAAATATAATTACCTAGTTACGTTTGTTATGAAATTAAATTAACGAATTTAGATAATCAGTGTGACAGTGTCAAACTAATTTTTATTATTAACACAACTACCACTGATTAAAATAAAAAATATAAACACTTCTGTGTTTAATTAAAACAAAAAATTTAGTTTTAATTTCTAACCATCACTATCTTTACTAATCTAGCTATGATTTTTATCTATCTAATGTATAACTGGAAAATTTTAAAATCGATCATAAGTATTTAGCTGGAGTAATTGTTTATAATCGATGGATTTCTAAAGTAGGTACTCTATATCTAACATTAAAATATATTATTGCAGTATAATTAAAATGTAACGTATGTAATTTAGGTATTACTATTGTAAATACCGTACATACAATTTCAGACTTTTATTCATAAATAATTATTTTAGTATTTTTAATTAATATTAGTGTTTAATAAAACAATAAAATTATAAACTTAAGATAGTTTCTTCGTCTTAATATTCTACATACATAGTCAAATACTATTTTATAAATTAAATTTTGATATATTTTAATAAAAATAATAAAGTACGAATTTCCATAATTACTGATGTATATAGGGTGTATCTACTACCTTTAATCAATGATATCTGAACTACATTTTATTGTCTACGACTTTTATATTTACATAATTTTCAAATGTTTAAACTTCAAAATGGCAATGGTTTACAAAAATTTATATTTTTAGGATCGCCTAATAATACACTAAAACTTTTTCATCAATTTTTGTTAGTTTCTCTAGCTTAGTAATAATTGCCCCTGCATAATGTGCGATTTTTCAATAAGTAATTAGGTTTTCACATAATTTATTAAAAAAAAATGTTTCTTTGAAACAATAACAGAAGTCATAGTGCCTTGAAAAGCATTTTTTTAAAAATAAATTATGCGAAAACCCAGCTATTTACTGAGAACCACATATTGTATAAGGGAAATTATTACTAACCTTAAGAAACTAAACCAAATTGACGAAAATGTTTTAGACAAAAGTTTTAGCGTATTTTTAGGCGATTCTAAAAATATAAATTTTTTCATCGGATAGTTTTCAAAATGGTCAATGTTACAATTTTTAAACGACCACTATTTTGAAGTTTTAAACATTATGAAAATTATATAAATAAAAAAGTCATTGACAATAAAATGTAGTTCCTAAAAAGTATTTTTTTTTTTAATCGGTTCATTACCAAAAAAGTTACAGCAGTTATTAGAAAAACAAAACAATATTAATAATTTCGGTAAGAAGCATTGTATCAAAAAAATTTACTAAAAAAAGTTATTCATATTAATTAGTTCCATCACTCATATATCGTTGGTTCAAAGTAGTAGATACACCCTGTATAATGATCGCTATGTCGTAATTAGATTGAATTATATTTATCTAATAATTGAATTGGCTTCTCTTTTTACATTTAAATTTTTATGGTAATAGCATTTATTTAAAAATAATCCTGTAGAATCAGTTAATCGAAATTATATATCTATAAAAAGTATTTTTAAAGAATTAACCCAATATAATAAACTGACAATTAACTTTTACTAGAAACATGTTTTCAGAAATTTAATAAGTACTTAAATTAAGATGTTAAAATTTTAAATTAAATTACATATATTTTAAAATGCAAAATATTTTCTATTCAGTCTTAATTAAACAACCCTTAACATTTTCAGCAAAAATATTTCGAGATATGTTCCATACTGTAGCAAATTATTCTATTTTGAAAAAACTAAGGGCAGGAGCATCACAAAATATTATATCTTAATTTACTTTAATAATTTTAGTTATTAAAAAATATATATATACCATATTACATCGTATAAAATAAAACTGATAATTTTATTAAATATGTAAATGGCAGTCAATGAAAGAATCCAGCACAATTACTTATTTTTAGAATGAAGTTCATATTGACCATGTGTAAATAAAACAAAATCATGAGAAATTTAAATTCTGTACAAACATGGATTTGATTATAGCTATTTTTTGATTATTTATATTGTTAATTTTGTGTAAAAGCAAAATAAGAAAATTATTTTCATATTATATAAGCAACATAAATATTTCATTATATTATAAAAATAAGGTAAAAATTTTGATATTTACATGTAATAAAAAAACCACTAAATAATAAATATTATCATTAATAGTGTATTATGTGTATTAAGTATTTTGTAAATTTTTATTTATTCAAGTTTGATAAATAATTATATCCAATAATTACAGTATTAAAACTTGATATTTCTATTTGAATTTAATTTTCAATATTTAAATTGCTTTACTTTTAGGATAAAAAATATGAAATTCTACTCACACGTATACGGTACTAGTAAAGCAAATTCTATGAATAAATTTTATAATTTTAAAACAATATTCTTGATTGAATTTAGTTAAAGAAAATAGAATTTTGGTGCGAATCCATTTAACTGATATCAAAATCTAAGATTACATATTGCCATTTTCATTTAAGTATCAGTGCTAGAGATAATTGTAACCTGAAATATTTACAAAATAACATATTTTGCAATTTCATGCATTAACTACAATTTTTTTTATATCGAGAGTAATTATCATATTGACAAATTCAAATTTTATTGTTAACAATATCAATTGATAAATGACAATTATACAGGATTTTGTGATTATCATGAATATAAATATAAAAAATACAACTTTAAATATGTTCTAAAAATTTTATATTTTTAATAAATATACACAAGTGCTCGATTTAAGCAATACGTGAACGAAATCAAAAATTAAAATACAAAACAAATTGTTTAATACCAGTACGAAATTAATATTTTTAAGTCAAACTAATATTGACAGATACTCTAGGTTTCTTATAAATACATCACAAGAGAAATTAACTTCGTTTCTAATATTGATATTCTTAATATAAATATGAAATGATTTTATGTGATAAGATGAGAAAAGTTGCAACATTAAATGCTTTAATTTGTTATTGCACATATGTTAATTACTCTCGGGAAATAAATTTTGAACAAGTAACCACTAAAATAAATAACTAATATGTACAGACAGATTTACAAACTAAAAAACATAAGTTATAGTTTATTAATATGTTATGATGTACAATACAAACTGCAATGTGATTCAAAATTAATAAGGTATAATGGCAAATATTGAGTACACAAAATTTTGAAAAATTAAAAATATGTGCCAAGAGTATGCATACCTTAACAATAAGTCTTGAAATATTTTATTATTGAAAGACCCTGTTTACATACAAAATATATATTGTATAATAGTAGTTTTTGAAACGGTGTTTAATTTGAAGGCATTCTTACTCTATACTATAGTATTTCAATTTGTTAACTATTGTTCTTTTAATTTTAGCATTAGCAGAATAAAAAAATACATATAGGGAGTTGTAGAAACAAACTATTATATGTCAAAACAAAATTCTATGTAATCAATTATTCTTATGACAAATCTAAGGAACTTACTGAAAGTTGCAAACAATAACTTAGTACAATATGAATTAATTAAAAGTTAACATGACTACTATGAACTGCATAAAAAAATCTTACCGGTAAGGCTCACTCTTACAATTTGCAACAACTACAAATTCTTAATATTACCTTAAGGCTATTTTTTTGTTTAATTAAATAGTACATAACGTAACAAGTCTGTACATTGGTCTTTGATTAAAACTAGTCAATTGATAGTTGCAGCACTACTATGACCACACGGCAATAATGTAAGTTGTTGGTCGGTCTCACTGTATTGTAGTCATTTGGCACGCACTCCTTTTTTCTTCTTTCTTTTAAAGAAGCAGCAACATCTAAAACAATTTATATTTAAAAACAATGTTTGTATTATTTACAAAATTTAAATTTATATTATATTTTTGTAAAGTGTATTTATGTTATAAAATCAAACAGTAAGTATAATGTTTAAGTTATTATGTGTAAGTTGTTTTATAGTTTTTGTGTAATGATATAATGTACAATAATACTATAAAATTAACACATTTTCTGAAATTATTTGTGAATAAGTCATACTAAAAATCGCATTATTTTTAGAGTAGAATATTATATTTTCAACAGTATTAGAATCATACAAACTTTTTGTAAAAGAAATATTTTAAAATTAATGTGTACTTATTTATTTGAAGTTAAAGTTTATTTATGCAAATGCTTTTTAAGTTGTATATTAATGAAAAAAATATTTAGATTGGGAATATTAGATTATTTTCCATTAACTATTGAAGATTGTAATATTCTATTAAAGAATACAGTAGCGCCTTGATAATCCAGACCAAAGGAATTATCAATACATTCAGATTACCGAGAAGTGTAAAATTAAAATAATATTTTAAGAAGCAAAACAAAAAAATATTTTATTAAATTGAAAATGTTATTAGAAAACAAGATTCAAGGTTTTTAAAAGTTTATGTGTGTCTATACTTAATTCCAATAGCTCATGCGTTAATTAAAAAGTGCCAGCTAGTTATTGTGAACGCAATAATATACAGAAACTAGTAAATTCGAAGCTTGTGAGAGACCTGCAACCTGCAGAAATTTGTCAATTGTTATTTTAGATTATCAAAGCATAAGAAAATAGGAATTAAAAAGTACCTAATAGAGAAATTATCAAATGCAGATTATGGAAGTAAACAAATTAATTACCAAAGATTCAAATTATCGAGACACTATTGTATTATAATTTTCTTGCATTATTTAACCAAATACCTTAAAAACTTTTCTTTAAAAAAATATATTTTTGAAAACCATTTTTGTATTAATTTATATTAAAATGAATTTTCCCGATATAATCTTGCCAAAACTTTGTTATTGAAAGTTTTGTCCAAAGCTCGGAAGAGGGCACATCTTGATATCTGGAGTATAATCACTGCGTTTTTCTGTCCATCTATAACACAGTGATATTTTTATGAAACTTATTAAATTTCAATGTTGAAATTTATATTGAATTTCTAATAGAATTAAAAATATAAATAGAATAAGGTTTCTCAAATTACATAGATGGAATTGCGAATTAAAACTTACTTAGTTTCATCTAATAATTCTATTTCTTGGGGTTGAGTAATTGGTGTGTTGCTATGACCTGCAGTTGGATCATCAGTGTTTAGTTCACCATTAGTAGAGCTGACCACCTGCACCGAACCATGGCGATCAGCTGGAGTTAAATTGCCTAAAGTGCTTTGTTTGGAAGCTTCAGGCCATGCATTTGTTTTACCGATGTTCTGAAAATATGAATTTTTAAGTCGTCTCAACTATAATACACATAAAAACTTCTAAAAATTATTATAGACATGATACGAAATGATATTTTCAGAATCATGTTAAATGTTTCTAAAATTAAATTAATTTAATTCATTACAAAAATTAGACAAATAAATTTGATTTTTTTATGTTTGTACATATTTTTATAAATATCGCAAGAAACTGTTATATCCATATTGGGCCGAAAAAAGTTTTAAGTGTAAATACCAAGATATATTATAATGAAACTTACATGTTACGTAACGTAAATGATGTAAATAATCCAACTTAGTAAATAAATTTCAATTTTCAAAATCAGTGATCATTTTATATTAAACGCACATTCATTTGAAAAATATAATATCATGCTGTAATAAATCTTAAATTATATAATACCTTATTAGATAAATGACGTTCGCGATTTGGGGATACAACCACATCATGACCAGTAGTTTGCAATGATCCAACTGGAGTACTCTGTAGTATAATAAAAAATTCAATTAATAAAAATTAAAAATACATTTAGTATATTTGAAAATGATTATAATTTACTATATAAATTTAAAGATTTAACAATAAGTCCATAGGTACTTACATAATTCTTTTTTAAAACAATATATAACATGATTTTTTCATAAGTAAGGTTAATCAAATTTTCGCTTAAATTAAACAACTACTGTATTGTTCGGAATACAAGCTGCACATTTTGTCCCAAAAATAAAAGGCATAATTTGACCTGCGGCTTGCGTTCAGGCACTAACAAAATTCGATTTGATTATTCGCAATTTAAAAAATGCTGCATATCAAATAATATCGAGGGCCTCAAGTCAGAGGGGCATAGAAAACATGATCTACTTAAATTTTATAGGAAGTAAAAAAAACTTTTCGAAATTTCGTTTTATTAAATGTACTATTGCAGAAGTTAAAATTAAAACAAATCAAAAGAAACATGTAAACCTAAATCTTAATTTGTACAAAAATGATTTCTTACACCCCTCTCGATTTGTGGCCCATAATATGGATGGCACAAAAGATGACTTCATTTACAACAGAAATGATGTGTGGATAAATATACATATTTGTCCAGTGACAATGAAGAAGAAGACGATAAGTTGGAATTGATGTATACAATAAAAACATTAAAACGAGTTTCAGGATATTACTTTTTCAAATTTTAATTCAAAAAGGGGTTTCAGTTTTTTTTTTGAAATTTCAATCGTATTTTTAGGATGCAGTTTGCATTCGGATGCGGCTTGTATTCGGAACAATAGGGTACTACTTAAATTGTAACTGTTATAAAAGCAACTAGCATTAGCTTTTTACAGTATTTGATATCAAATCTACAAAGATAATGTAAAATGTAAAAATATATATTTATACAAATTTTTTAGTTGTGGTATTTAAACTGTAGTATAACGTAGCTAGATTGTACCTAATATTTCTTTAAAAAAAAATTTTTTTTTTCAACACTTGGTAACTTATTGCTGTATAAATCATTTAAATATAATGTTTTATGTCAAAAATGTTATATCATGTAAAAAAGTTTATGGGATTTTATGTCAATCATGACCAAAATCATAGAAAAAAAATAATTATTGTTGACATTAAAATAGTGTTTGGATTTCATAATAGATGTTATACTACAAATTTATAGAGTATATTGCAAAATAGAGTATAAATATTTAAAAATTCTTTACTTTTTAAAGCATTATTTTTCAAGATATACCTATTATTTCTACTTTACAAAATTATTTCTTAAATAAATGAGGATCACAAAATAACCGTACAAATTTTTAAATTCAAGCAATACAAATATGCACAAAAAATACAGTACCTTGGCTGATTTAGTTTTTAAAATATAAGACGGTGGTGCATTACGAATTTGTTGTAAAACATATAAACTTGGAGGCTGCTCCAGAAAATATATATATATATATATATATTTAAAAGTAAAATATCATTAATATACTGTAAATAAAATGTTAAATACCATTGTTTTCCCTGTCCAATCGAATTCACCATCATCTACATATCCTCGGCGTTCAAATAAGTCAGTAAATAACTTTCGTAGATACTCGTAGTCGGGAGTTTCGAAAAAATCTAATCTTCGTACGTATCGAAGATATTGGGCCATTTCTTCAGGATGACCTTCGCAAAGTACATCTATCGGCGTTGCACGTTTTGTATCACCTATTTTTTGGTATCTTTCTTTTAACGTGTCCGCCTAGAAAAGTAATACGTCACAGTTTTACTACACGCGCATAAATAAATATTTATAATTTACTTTTAATCCTTGCCAAGGTAATGACCCTCTGAGAAAATACATAAACATATGACCGAGAGCTTCTAAATCATCACGGCGGGACTGTTCTTTTCCTAAATGTGTATTAATGGACATATAACGAGCTGTGCCGGTAAGAGATTTATGCTCTCTATATGGGATGTGTTTGTTCGTTTCTAACTCTATATATTCTTTTGCTAATCCAAAGTCTGCAAAAATGTTTAAAATAATAAAAGCGATAAAAATGAATTAATAAATACCTATTATATGAATAATTTTTTCTCGCTTTGTACTTGCACGGCCAATAAGGAAATTTTCAGGTTTAACATCACGATAAATTAAGTGACGACCATGAACGTACTCAATTCGGTGTAACTATAAGAATTAAATTGTTAATATAAACATATAATATAAATTATAATTATTCAACAGGTTGACTACCAAGCGGTCATATAGGACTGCCCGCTGGTAAAGGCTCATGCGGTACGACCGCTAAAATTGGACCTTGTTTTTACAACAATATAACGCCTTATATTCAATTTGATACCTGGAACATTTTAAGTGTTTTTCTATGGCAGTCAACCTGTTGATATAAAATACATATAAATAAATGTATTTACCAACTGTGTTGCAATCATAAGAACAGTTTTGAGGGAAAACCGACGATCACAAAGATCAAAAAGATCCTCTAGACTAGGACCTAGTAGCTCCATTACAAGAGCATTGTATTTTCCGCACGGGCCAAAATAATAAACATCAGGAATACCATCAGCTGTAACACGAAAATTAAAGAAAATTCTTTTTTGATTTTTTAAATATGTAGCATAGTATTTTTTTTAGCTTAAATATTTATACAATTAATTTGACAAAACAAAACAAAACTTAAATGGGTTTTTGTCCTCTAAACTGATTGATGTAGATTGTGATTTCAATTAAATGATTTATAATAAAAACCTATATTTAGGAACATTATATAAACTATTTACATAAACTAAAATTAATATGATAATTTGCTACAATTGTAAAATTTCATTCATATAATTTTAATTTATTTCAGACACCGATATAGGCATACTAACAATAAGTAAATTGTAAATTGAAAAATTATGCAATGTTTTTTTGTATAGTTAAATGGTAATTATAGGTATTTATATAAAACACAATAATGTAGATGATTTTGTAAAACTATAATATTTAAATAATTGATTATAAGGAGTATTATCACAAATTAAGTTCAAAAATTATTTTTTGTAGTCAGTAAAGCATCGATTATCCGGATTAATCGAGGAGCGATAGTGTCTGGAAAACCGATATTCTACATAATCGATTAATACTTAAAATACAGCGCTAAATGGAGCCATCATATATTTTTATATTTCACTAACACCTTTCAAATTTATTTATAGTAAGTAAATAAAAACACAAACATATTTCACAGTCTTTACAAAGAAACAACTTAGATTGAATTCAACATTTGTACAATGGTAAAATCTGAAATTTATGATTCAAAACTTTCCGGATAATCCGTGCTCTACTGTATATCCTTTTATTATCTTTACTTATGACTTTTTAAAAATGAATATGTTCTGCATACAATTGGTTTAATATAGTGAAAAATAATGAAGAACTTACACACATACTGTTGTAACTTACCATGAGAACCAAGTAATTTATAAAAACGATATTCTAAATGCAATTGCGGAGCTTTGGATTTCATTGGTTCCATTTTGATGGCAACATGTTCGTTATTGTATAGATTTTTTCCTAAAAAAAATATTAATAAGTTTCAAAATAACCATCAAAATATATGTTATTTTTTGATACAATTTATGTTAGAAAATTCAAAATAAAGAATTAACAGTATATAAAATTGTTTTATATACTACAGTAATGATTATAAAAATTATGAGTACGCATTACATACTTGTTATAACCAAATTATAGTTCGTTATTTCCAAAATACAGTTAATTTAAAATAATATTTTTCTGGAATGAAGACTGATTTTACGTTAGTTATTGAATATTAAATAAATCATGATTAATGCTATTTTGAAATAAAAATTACTAATTTAATACACTAATACTTTGAATACAGCTTAACGTTATAAAAATTAAGATTTTCTAACAACAAAACATTTATAGTTATGTTGTAATATTACCCTAATATATTCATTACAATATCTAGGGCGTTGAACAAAGTATTAACAGAATGAAAGTAAATCGGAAGACTTAATCAACATGAGTGTTTTACAAATCAATCGTTTAAATTATTTTATTTATTTATTAAATTTAATTCCAATAAATGTAACAATCAATTTACCTTGAATTTTTAAATAAGTCGTTCCAATTTTAATGCTTTCCTTCTATATTGACACAAACTTTACATCTCAGAAACAAACTAAGCTTTAAAAAAACAGTTAACGCAAAAGGATTACCTGTAAGTGTTACATATGCTAAACTCCCATTGAATGTTACCATCAATTAACCATCATACAGTTATGTTTTTTATAACAGGTAAATAGAATGTGAAAAATAGCAACATGTTTCATTTTATATATAACTCGAACGTTAACGTCTAAGAGTATGAATCGAGGGTTTACCAAGAAAGCACAATATGTTAACCAGTCTTAAGTATGTCTCTTAATATTTCCAGCTAAATATTCAATCTTGATTTGACAAAGCACGAAAATTCTCATCTTATTACATGATTATTATAAAAATTAAAAACCCTATCTTTGTTGAATCCGTCCTCTTTAGTTATATAGTACAATCTTTAAACATCAGAAAACAACTCGTATTATAAGATGATACCGAGTATGATTATTATTTGGAACTATCATAAATAAACACAATAATTTACTTAAGTTATTGAAACAGAAAATCGTTCATATCTTTTCAATTTGTTCTTTGTCATAGTAGTATTGCTCTAGAAATACTTAACAATGTTTTCGACACATTTTGTATTATCCATTTACTACTAATGAAACAAAATCTTTATACTATATGACAACATAAGAGTTTAAGAGTGAAAATTTTATTTTCATAAAAGAAATAAAAAGGTAGTTTCAAAAATGACTATGATCATTAATCTAATGTTGATTTTAATTAACTTTTAATATAACATAAATGTTAATTATTAGGTTTGTGTAGAATTTAGTTAACGAATTGTGCAGTTATGATTAATATTTACATTTTTTTTTATTTGACATAAGCAATAAATTAAAATCATATAACAAATGTGGTTATTTACCTAAACGCAACTCTCCGAAATTTCCACAGCCAATTTTTTTACCAACACGAAAGTTTGGGCCGACCATTAGAACGGCTGAACTAGAATTTACAGAATGTCTGGAAGAATGGGTTTCTCCTCCAACACCGGCGCCTGAAAATATTTAAGAACTATATATAATTATTGTAATATACATAAATTGATATTTTAAATACTTATTTGACGATTCATTGTAATAGTTATCCTCGATCATTAAGTGATTCACATATGATAGAAGTTAATTATTAAAAATGTAAATAAATTTTTGATATAAATTACTTTAAATGTTAAATGTATTGTTGAATGTTTATGAATGGTTTAATGAACATAATAAGCTTTCGTACCACTGTTGGTTATGAATAATTGACTTACATAAGCTTCAATAATATATCTATGTACCTATAGTACCCCTAATTATGGTTTTACAAAACGTTATTTTTCTTATACGAATGAATGATTATTTAAATGAATGTAAACAATATATAAACAAGAAATATTATAAAACTATATTGTATAGGTATTTATAATAAAAAGTGCTTCTATTTATTATAAATTTAATCCTTAACCAAGGTAGGTATTTCATTTTTAGTCCTTTTAAAAGGACTAACAATGAAGATATAATTCAAGATATAATTATATCTTGCAATATGCAGGAATACCTAATATTTTATATTTCCCGAACCCACAAATCAATCTTGCTGTTATACAGAGGTGAGGCAATTTTCAGGGATAATTGGTTTAGAGGTAAAATGATTAGGTTAACCCGAATTTCTGATTCGTTCTGAATTTATTAGATTGAATAATTTAAATCGACATTTAAATATAGTAATAAAGTGTGTCATGTTTTTTAAAAGTTAAGGGTTCGATTAAGATGATTGTCGATTATTATACTTTCTAAATACAAATCGCTATATTTATATTAATCATCAAAATAATTGTAAAATGTAATAATATTTACTTACATAAAAAATGAGCCATCTTTTAACAACAACAAATATTTTAATTCACAGTTTTTAACGCTGGGCGCTATTGATGGCCGTTTTGTACTTGAACGCGGATCACGATTCTGATTATTAGCGGTTATAAAAATACATATTGCCAACTTAATCGTTTTGAAATATTTAAAAAATAAAAAATGCAATACCTATTAAAAAGGTATTATCTATACACTATCATCATTTAAATAGTAAAATCGGTGAATTATTTATACTAAATATTTACATAACAAGATTATTCGTTGTTTAATTGAAAGATTACTCATAAATTGTCAAATTAATTTTAAGATTGAATAATATTTTTCTAATTACTTTTAAATATGATTCCGTAGCATTCAGCGCGTGTCCTAATTAGTTTAATGCTTTTGTGCATTTCAATCAATTAAATAGGAGGAGTTGGAAAATATGTAGAATGAAAATAAAGGCGATGTGTACGATTTTCGTGAAAAAAATGTAAATATAAAAATAAGTTTTCTGATAAAAAAATCCGCTGGTTTGGATTGTGCCTGATGGGTCATATTGACCCATAGCTACATTTAGTCCACGTGCCAAGGCATATTTTGGTATATGATGTGCGGACTAAACGCTACTTTTAGGGTATGTTCCACATGTTTCTAGATCACAAAAAACGATGATGGACATCTGAGAAGGTTAGCTATTAAACATGGCGGCCGTTAAAAATGACGCCTCGCGTTGTCATAAAATCACTAATAACATTTGAACTGTTTGGAGCATTTTGAATTTTTTTTTGATTGCTTAAAAGCCCATTAATTGTAGATTGAAATGATGTATCCGACTAATTCTATTTATCTAATAAATTACAAGTACATAATAGGACATGTAGGTATATCGGGAAACATTATACTCAATAGTAAAGAAAAACGACCGATAGTGGAGTCAATGAAATCGAAAAACCGCCAATACTTTGGAATCCATAAGAACAGAATCAATTTTAATTAAACTTTTTTTTAATATTTTTGAGAATTTAATATAAGAAATAATATTTGAATAAATAAGTAACAAAATTTTCTTTAAGAATTATTTCTTATAGATACATGATATTTCATGATCCAACGCTAAATTACCTATAATTTCAGCCCCCTAATCCACGTGATTAATAAGTTATGGCATAATTAAAAAAATTAAAAAGAATTTTTTTCTACGGAACAAATAAAGCCACGACCTTGAAAAAAATAAGGAATAGAATACCTTAGGAGGGTACAAACAAGTATAGTTTGATTTAATTTCGTCACCTATAGGGTGTCCAAATAAAATATAACAATTTTCGTAACGCTATTTTTTGTACACCCTGTAGAGATACCACTTTTATATTTCGCATGTAACATTACTACCTACCCATGTGTAATACTCGAAACAATTGTCGTGCTACAACATGGTTGAAAATGGTTCAAGATACAGTTTGTTAAAAAAATGATGTCGAAAAATTTACAGACATGTAGTACTGACCAAAAGGAACAAAAAAGGCTTAATTAACAAAGGCCCTAACACCAACCGTTCCAAGTCACAGAATTCTGTTAGAAAAATAAATAAAATTTTTGACGATATTTTTGAGAAAAACGAAAATTTGGCAACATAATCAGATAGAATTGGTCCGTAAATTCAAAAAATAGTAAAATATGCAGGGTGTTCCATTAAAAAATAAAATTTGCTAACACAATAAATGGGAAATTATGTTTACAAGCACGTTCCAAATTTCAAAATAATTGGTTCATAAACATACATAAGAGTTATAAGCTTGGCCCGGGTCTCGTGGCCACTCGGTATATCTAATAGTAAAGTCGTCAGTAATTTCAGTATATAAAATTTAATTTTAGACATTAGAATGTACAAACATACACCTACATCAGTTTTTAAATTTTATTGACTAGAAAACAATAGTGGCGGAAGGGTCGTAAACCCCATAAAATACATTTCGAACTCATGAATTTTAATTGCGAAATTTAATTTATAAAATAACAAGTTCACGTCTTAAAAAGATAGTTTTTTGCCATATTAAAATATTATATATTTTAATACTTATAACCGGTTGACGCTTTAGGAATGAATTATGCTATTATAAAACTAAAAATGGTACGTGTGGTTCTTGCAAAATAAGTTGGCACGATCTCTTTTTAACTTGCAACTGTTCGTGACATAGTTTCAAAAGAAAAGGAAGAGTTTTACAGAACTAGATTTAATTATGCATTTAATTTCTTTATAAATAAAAATAAACATGTCAAATGTGCCCATTCAGAGTGGAACTACTATAACCTTTAGTTCACCAGAATTTATATGGGTTTAAGCCATAATATTGGTAACCATTAAAATAGAAACAAAAAACAGCCACATAAACGAAGACAGCTGTAATTTTTTTTGAAAGAAATACTAACCCTGCTCTCGTATTTTATTATCTATTTTATGGATATTTATTGTAGAAAATCCCGTCTAGTAATAAAAAATAATAAAAATTGTTTTTAAATTTGTCGATTCACGTACTATAATATCAATTAAAGAAGTTTGCATATTAACATTATAGTAATGTAATAACCATCATCCATAAGTTTAGAGATAGTAAATTAAAGATAACAATTATTTTTTAATTATAACGTGTAGTGTTCTATGTATAAAAAATATAAAAAACGTGTGATAAACATAATATATCACCTGAATACAAACACTATTCGTTAATAAAAAATTCAGTATACGTACCAGTATCTTATATTTATATTACTATATAAATATATTTATACAGATATAAGTTGAATTTGATAAAGATAAGCAAAATATACTATGTAATTATTCCTAATTCTACTTTTCAAGGGTCCACAACACTGCCAAGCACATAAAAGAAAGTACCTACTGTTCTAAAGACTAGCATATCTGCATTGATAAGCGATTGTAAATATTTTGGTACACATGGCGCAATTTTCTGTATTTATGTAATATTAGTCATCATACAAAAATTAAATATCGTTCAATGTTATAATTTACATAAATAAGTGCCGATTAGTACTGCACAAGCTAATCATATTATTTTAACGGAATAATTAATTTTATTGAGTTTTTGTTTAGAAATTATAACTAATCGTAATATGCATATTAAAAATATGTGGGGGTATTTAACCCTCATACTACCAATTTTTTTTATAACACGTAATACCATTGGGGTCGTTATTGACCCCAAAGTTCTGTATAGCATTTCGATTGTGGCCGTCATCCAGTTTTTGGTTTTCGTGACTCTAAATACCATTTATTAAGTTTATTCTTTGACCTACAGGATAAATAAATCTGTTTTTACCTTGCTCTTGAAAGTTTCAATTGCTTACTTGAAGTAATAGCTATTTTGTTGATTATTGTCTTCGCGTGAATCAGATTCGTATTCTGATTACACTTCAGTGAAATTTTCATTTTCTAAATGATCGAAAGTTTCCGTAATTCTCATTATCAATCTCAGATTCTTAAATTCACTTTAGCATCGTTTCTTTTGCACCTTTATCACTTATGCGAACCGAACTTCTTCTAGTCATAATTACTGAACGATCGAGCAGAATTTTTAAACAGCAAATTTACTGAATTCCAAATAGAAACAAAGAAAAAGGGAAAATGCTGAGAAAACAAACAATGAACTAAAGGAATCGGGGAACATTGAAATTATGAGGCTGCTGTAATATTCAAAAATTAATGTACCGTACTTAACATTATAGGGGTCGACGGTGACGACACATGCTACAAAAACTATATTTTACCAAAACATAAAACCGCCATGTATAAAGTCAATTTTTTTTGGAATTATAGGAATAACTATTACAAAGATACATAACTCCAAAAAGCATGTGGGGTCTCCAGTGACCCCACGGTAGTATGACAGGTTAAAAAGTGTATTTAAATAATTTATTGTTGTTATTTTAAAATGATTGTAATTGCAAAACGAAATGCCCCTAAATTTTCGATTCGATTTGAACTAGATTAAATGAAACTATACAGGGTATCTAAAGTTATCTTGAAATCATCGGTAACCCAACTATTAGGTATCTACTGAAGTTAAGAAATTGGTTCTCTTCAAATCTCCATGTGATAATCATTCTTTAGTAGTGATAAATTGTTTTCATGTTATTGGTATTTTTTTCATGTTGTTTCTTGAGCAACAAAACGTATGCACAGAAGATACACGTCAAAATAGATTAGACACCGATTTCCACATTTTTTAAATTTTCCGTATAATTGTGGAAAATATTGTAGATCTAACAGTCAACGCATTGTTGCTATTAATATATGGTCATTTAAATTTTTTCCGATGCACGTTATCACTCACACCTCGTATTTTTACAGTAGTCTTATAATCTCAGTACTGTTATATTTTCCTAATTGTGTAAAAAGCACATTTGTTTAATATGTTTATCAGTTTATATCTAATATCAATTTATATTTAAATCGGTTATAGTAACTATAGTCTGGGGCAGGTTCGGGAAGACGGTTTGGTAGATCAAGAATTCGTTTACGCAAACTAATGCAAACAGCGTATGAGTTAGAGAAAGATTATATCGATTTTCTATTGTAACGCTTTTTTTTAAATATAATTTGAATACATCGATTTGTTAAACGGTTGTTAGAAAGAGATGGCGTTATAAGCGGTGACAGTTGCTAGAACTGATGCGAGTAAATTCCATAACGGTTAATAATTTGTAATTTACTATTTTCGGAGCGGTTTTGTATTTTTTTATTTCAAATATTGCTGCATCAGTTTATTTTTATTAGATTATTGTAATCGTTTTTGAGAAAAAAATTAATACTTATTCGTTCCCGCTACAGGTAAATAATAAAATAACTACGTTCTCCGAATAATTACATGCGGTAGAATTTGCCTTAACTCGGACGAACCCGCTAAAACTAAATAACCACCTTCCCGTAGTGCCCCAGGCTATAGTTTGACAGATATAAATTTTAAATAGTTTTATCGACAAAATGTAGATAATTTTATTTCTAAATAAAGTCACAATAGCCAATTATATTTTTATTTAAATGCGAAAAATTTAATTAAATTTAGATCTTTGCTCAATCCTGTAGATCTTGTTTCTACAAAAATGTAATCGAAAGTGAATGATTATTTCGAAAATTATCAGAAGCAAAATTTGTGTAAAATTTAAGAAACTGAAACATTTATGTATTTTTAAATAACTAGTCTACAGAATTTATTTTGCATGAATAATACTTTGACTTTCAATAAGCGTCGAGATCTCGGTTATCTTGAAGGGATACGAAGTAGGTTAAATTAGAGCAAAGTTTCGTGCTTTAATATTGATCAATAATCTGAATAAAAAGTGACCTATTACCTACTTTTAATTTTACAAATACATATCTCTAATACGTAATAAGTCGGAAATTCCTAAGAAATTCGGGGAAATAATCAAAAATTAAAAGATTATATTTTTATATTAAATAAAATTCATTTTTACAAAGAGTGCCTTGAAAATTAATAGAGAACGTGTATTTAACGTCTGCTATAACTTTCTGTTTCGTCATTTTTAACAATTCAATTTTGTTCCTATGCTAGTAAATAATAAACTTTTCTTATATATATCTCGCTTTTCATCTTTTTAAATTCGCATTTTTTCGTTAAAATTAAGTAAAGTGTGAACACGATGACCTAAGGTGTTCCACTTCGATTTTGATGAATTTGTATATGCTAGACAGGGTCAAAAACGAATAGACACGTATTTTTTTATCGACGGAAAAAAGGATTTAGGGGGTGAAATCGGCCTCCAAAGTAAAGCATGTAACCGTATAATTTTGCAATTTCGTATAGATGTTGTTTTCAAATTTAAATGAATTTAATGCTAAAATGGTTCTTTGAATAAGTAATGAAAAATATATTTTAGCCGCAGTTCCCAATCAAATTTATGAGCGTAAACCAGCCCCATACAGTTGATAAATAACTGTAAAATTCACAGAATTGTCACAAATTCTTCGAAAAAAATATATGTGTACAGTAATTCAAAAGTAAGTTGACGTGTTTTTGCATTTTTTTTTAAAAATCTCTGTAAGCGACAGGTAACCTGTTCGTCATTAGAAATCGCAAAACCGCATTAAAACGAATCTTGGTACGAATATTTCGATCTATGACATTGATATACGTTAATAAATCCATTATCTTCCGAAAAATGTATTCAGGGGTGAACATCGCCCCTTTTTCAAAGGTTACATAGATGATGTGAACTATAAAGGAATGCAACCCGAAATTTCTTGTTTTCTTTCCTGTTTTGTGTTTGCATTTTCTTTGGAAACCTCTTTGCAAAGGATATCGCCATTGTAAGGGGTTAAACAACCTTTTCGTCACGTATTATCGCGAAACCGTATTAAAGCGAATCTTTATAAGATTTTAATTTTTAACAGTAAAATATAAGGGATAAAAAGCATTATCGTCAGACAAATCCGTTGTTATGTATGTATAGGTAAAATGTGACTGATAGATAAAGCGTTACGTGTTAACATACTTACATTAGTCAAGAAAATATTACGAAAAATCTGCTATAACACATACAATGCAAATGTGTTTTGAAAACATTATTTTAATCGAAATTAGTGCAACATCATCGATAAAGTACTTTATAAAATTATTTACCTGTAGCTTTTAGTGGATGATGACATATTTACTCATATCTCCATTCTACACAATATGATTTGATACTTATTAAATTACTCTTGTAAATAAGTAATTAAATAATTAATCATATTAATGTTAAAAATTTAAATCTTCTTATAAATATTTGCTTTAATGCAGTTTCGTGACAATACGCGACGAAAGGGTTGTGTACCCCCTGACAGTGGCGTGACCTTTTACAAAGAGGATTCCAAAGGACACGCAAACACAGATAATAGACTAAGAGCTGGTGAACATTTTCACACATGAGTTTCTACCTCTTGAAATTTTGTAGGAAGGTAGTTTTTTTTAAGTCTGGCTAAGGAACGGACGGACAACCTGATTAGGCAACTCCGGTCGCGAGCCACCCCTCAAATTGATTAAAATTTCAGAGATAAACAGAGGAGCGCCGTGTCCGGGAAATGGTGGGAAATCTATCGGGAGCACATAAACCATATGTCAAAATAATGCTACAAGTCCCTATAATTTTTTTTCTTATGACGCTCTGCCGTTGAAATATTCACACCCAAAGGTGGTGAAACTCCGAAATCGTAAATTTTTGTATATAGGTAAATTATGTTAAATCCTTCTATTTTCGTCCCAAAAATGTGTGGTATTATTTTGTACACTTATTACAGATACACCCTGTATTTGGTGGTGTTTTACCTCCATAAACTTTGTTTAACAAATTGAAAAACTTGTGTTTTTCAGTCCTCATTGTAAGGAAACTTTTCCAGTTGGTTGTGTTGATTAACACTCGATATTACTGTACATACAAATTAACTGACGTTTAAGGGTAGTTGTCCCCTTTACTATTATTTTTCGGGCAAATGCAAAATCACATCAACTTTATTTTTAACTGATGTGTAATATATATGTTTTTCAAGTTGTTTAAGTTTCAAGTTTTGTTTTTTCAAGTTCTAGTCTTATTTGACCATTTTTTTAATAATTTTAATTATGTTTTGGTGGTTTACTCCCATAACATTTGTTTATTGAATCGAAGTTTTTTTTATTATTTTTTCTAGGCTGCATTAACGGACTCCTACAACGTACTGTAGAGTTGGTAAAAGTGTATTGGAATATTATATGGTATGGTGTAGACTGTAGGTGGTTGCATATATACACTAGTGAAATAAATTAAGAGAATTTGCATCTTAATGGACGATAACGCGAGGCCACATAGAGCTCTTCTGGTCAACGAATTTCTCGAGAGTGAGGATATTCGCCAGATGGATTGGCTAGCCAGGTCTCCAGACCTCAACCCTATAGAGCATGTCTGGACGCTCTGGGGAGGGCAATTGCAACTCGCAACCCCCCTCCGAGAACCATCCAGGAACTGAAAACAGCGTTGGTGAATGAGTGGGACCAATTGCCGCAGGCACTGATAAACTGCCTTATTTCCAGTATGACGTCACGCTGCAAGGCGTGTATAGCTGTAAAAGGGGACCATACCCCCTATTAACCCATTTCTTTTGTGTATTCTGCAACCGCTGTTTCAGACCTTCATACTCTCATGAGTGTTACGCGCAAACATGTGTGTCTATTATAACTGTTGAATGTTTATTTTGTTTGTATTATATCAACCTATGTTCACACCAAATTTTATTAAAATCTGTCCAATAGTTCTGGAGATCGTAGATAAAATATGAAAATTCTCTTAATTTCTTACACCAGTGTACATAATAATCCAAAGCCAGAACAAACTTTTCCAACACCTCAATATTAAATTGCTTATTAAAATTAATCGTTCCTTAAGGTTAAACGGAACCAACTAAACAAAAACCTTAAAATCTTGAAACAGTTTAATTATAACGTAGATAATGATTTATCTACTTACAAAAAGGCGATTGATAACATTTTACAGTACAATAAACTGCCGTGAACAGAGAAAATCGTTCATTTCCGGTTTGGAGGGATTTCATCAAATATTTAAACTACAATTTATTAAAAAGTATGTAAAAAATGTGTTTTTAACAGAAAAGGTTTGATAATGCATTATTCTAATAACATATATGCTTTTTATAGTATTTTGCATTCACGTAAAGGAGAAAATTTAGTAATTAAACAAAGTATCTATAACATACGATTTTTTCAAAAAATTTCCATAATATTATACTCACTCGCATTAGTTACTGTGAATTTTTTAAGAATTTTTAAATGTACACTTTTTTTCCGGTCAGTTCAGTTTTACCTGGGGTATCATTAATGTTTTAGTCGATACTTATCATAACCATATTTTTGAAATGACCAAACAACTCCGATTGGTTTAATATTTTTTCTATTTTTATCTTATAACTAAATAAAACAATTTTTCACAAATCTGATACTCAAATAAATCCATTTTTACGCCATTAAACCGACTACACTAATAAACGCATTAAAAATGTTAAAATGAACTTTCATTACAATATAATTATGACAAAATATGGAAAACACTATTTTCTAATCAATGCCGGTTTAACGAAATCCAGTTGTTTCAGGTATTACGCTGGCTATATTTGTATGTTTCCGAACAAGGGTAAAATCCTGCTAATAATACATACTAATCTTGTTATAACTGTATATTTAGCAGAGATAGAACTTGTTTTACAAATTAATTTTATATGGAATCTTCGATAATTTTATTAACGTATTCGATTTTTTCTATATTAGTATTAAAAATTTACGTAGTACATTTTTACATAGTACATAGATTTTTAAGAAATCAGATGTATATAGTATAACTGCAATAAATGTTATCCATAGATTTTGATATTATTTATTTTCAGTAGATAAAATGTTTAATAAAGGAGGAGTAGCAGTTAGGCGAGTTTAGCGCTCGTCTGGCAACTAGCGGTTGGAGGTTCGAATCCTCCTGCATTCATGAACGTTTTTGAGTGTCACCACTAAACAAAATTTAGTAACTCAAACAAAACAAGACTGAAAGATTGGAATTATCAGACACTAATTAAAAAAAAAAACAATGTTACTAGTGAATAATATAAAAAAATAAGGGCAAAGCAGATTTCAAAATACATGCATTGTTTATTTTATACCAAGATGAACTATCTTGCATATCTATAAATCTGCAGATAGCTTTTATAGCGAAAGTAATAAATCTGTATCTAAAATGTCGTCTTAAAATTATTTTCTAGTCTCAGAATCGATAAAAAGGACATAAATTTTATTGTTAATATAGACTCATATTTTAACATTTTTGTAAGTGGTAAATTGGAATTGGCAACAATATAAATTATGTGTTGCAGAACCGATTATTCTAAATAAACATTTAATCAGTATTTACAAATTACTTATTCTTTTTATACTATTGCGTTCAAATCTTCAACTTGTTAGATTTATCAAAATTTACTCTTTTTTTTGTGGTCATACAATTTTCACATATCTACGTCACATGAATATATCCTTCGTCATTCTAGCGATTTTGTAATGTAGGTCTATCCCATGTTTGCGGGCACATTTAAGTACATAGGTCTGGACTAGGTTTTTAAGACAAATTTTGATATAAATGGGATAAAAAAATAGGGACATTTTCATAGAATGTGACCGTACATATCTTGTATCCCACAAAAAATAATGTGATGCCTTAATTTGCTCGTCTTAACGTAACAATTGATTTTGAGTTATTTGTTAATATTTTAGAATAAAGGCGTTAGAAAAAAATAATAGAAACTGTTAATAAGATACATAATATAAAGTTTAATGCAAAATAGTTGCAGTAGTCTCTAGTTCACGATTTGTTTACAAAAATTTGTCTAAAATAGACTGACAAATTTATTTTTATTTTATCATTCATTACTATTTGCCTCGCTATAACCTTTTAAATATCTGGCCACCTTTCACTCGATTATTTGCAAATACATTTAGATCTAAATTTTATACTACAAACGCACGTTATAGCAGCTAATATAAATAATAAAACATTAACTAGTTATTAAGAAATTTTATTTAATTAATTTCAAATTAAATATTTTATTATAGGCGGTTTTTGTTCTAATTCGTTGTTTTGTTTTATTTTTTGATTATTAATCAACAACTGTGATTGCTGTTATAACAGTTTTTTTTAAATAAATTGCGTATCGTCCTTTTAAATGACAATTATGATTTTTTTTAAGAACTATCTTTTCTCTATACGGTGTTATAAAAATATTGTGGGGTTACATGACGAAATTACACTGTTAAAGACGATTCAAGTTGAAAATGTTCTATTTCGCAATATCATTTAATAGCCATGAATCAAAATATTTCAAAAATTTAATACGTTTTTATACGTAGTCGTCACATTTTGTTTAATGTGTGAAAACTGAAATAATAATGCATTCACAATGGCCAACAGCGTTCATTTATCAAAAAATGACTTCGTAGAAATGATTTCAGTAATTGGTAATTCAAATTGTGTTATTAAAAAAGTAAAACGTTTGTATTTAGAAAAATTTATTGATAGAAGGCAGAACGAAGAAAAGAAACTATTCTGAATACTTTAAGGTTTCGTGAAATTAAATCCCTTTAGTACCAGAAACGCCAACAAAAAAGATTTGTACATAACATAATTATGTCATTTTTCGATGATATTGCTAATTAGGATATTTTTCAATTTTAATCGTGTTTAACAGTGTGATTTTGTTATCTAACCCCACAATATTTTTATAACACCGTATAGAGAAGATAGTTTTTCAAAAAAAAATGTAAAAATATACAGGATGTAAAAAGTTGCATATTACTGCTGAAATCTCATTAGGTCCTATATCTCGACATATTATTCTCTACATTTTTTGTTAAGAAAATATTTTTCTAATATAAATATTTAACGAACTAATGGGGGGGTGCTATCTTAACTCACCCTGTATAATATTTTCAAATCCTTAACAATTTGGAATTTATTTTACAATATAAGAAGGTCACTCGGTGGAGGCATCACCGGTATTGGTATTAACTTCCTTAATTATAGTTAGTTATCGGGATTCACAAGGAGTTTACAGTACTACATGAATACGATAAAAATAATATTCTATATAAAACACATTTAAAAATAAGTTAAAATTAAGATTTTAACCTTGGGTGATTTTATAAAACTAAATTATGAAATCGGACAATTTATGAATTAGTAAACAGAGTTTATTTTTTTCAAATTGCAGATTTGTGCCCAATTTCAATCTTGGAAGAAATTAGAGAACACATAACAATTAATAGGGATGTTAAATTTTTTTAAATAATCAAATATAGCAAACGTCGATCTAGATCTGCTTCTAAAATTATAGCAGTTTTAAGTGGAGAGCTTTGTGCGAAACACTAAATCGATAGTAGACTCGAAAACATAGAAGTAAATATTAAATTTAAATTCATACAAATTTGATGAAATATACAGAGTGAAATTCACGTTAAAACTATCTTAAGACATGTTCTGATCTCGTTGGACGGTTTCACCGATTTGGTTGAACCTCGGTTCGTGTGGAGGGCTTATTCATTTCGATAAAATACTGGATTTTCCTAGATTTTTGGTATTGAACGAACGACGGCGTCAATTCATCTATTCTATAGCTTTGTCGACAGATCCCTTATCATTTTTTTTTTAAGTTTTAAAGATGAACTTTTTTCAAAATTCAAAATTAAAGTTTTCACATTCAAATTTGCAAAAAAACTTCCCCGCAACCCCTATTGTGTTGAATAGTCATAAGAAACGTCAGCAAAAATGCTACAAAGTGGCACTACTCCCACCTTTTTAGACAAATTAGAAGAGCTGCTACAACAATTTAAAAATGTCGGTGATGCGATTTTTAGGTTTTTTTAGAAATTTTACATAGTCGCAATTTCAAAACGGATTGATATATTTTAATAAAATTTTGTATTTTTCTTCTTAGTCTATATGGAGGCTACCTCTGTGCCAAATTTGATCAAAATCTGAGATTGTGAGGTTAAATAAGTGTGTTGATTTGACATGGAATGACCAACGATTTAGTCATACGTTAGTTATGATTTATTCTATTTGACACTCATAAGCTTGCACTAATTGTTTATAAAATATAGATTTAATAATTGTATTAAAAAACAAATTTGAAGATTTCCAAGGAAGTCATAATTAGTGAAATTTCTTTTTAGAACAAATGTCGTTTTATGGTTAAACAATTGATAAACCTTAAGTAATCACAAATTACCAAAAATGTACCCTATCGATAAATGTTTTATAATTTTAACCGATAACAAAACTGATTATTATATTCTGTTAACTATAACAAATATTATAATTTAATACTTTACCTACAATTAACACAATATGTTCTAATTCACAATAATCGAGTTTATAGCCGTTTTTAAAATTTTTAAAAACATTTTTGGCCGATTTCATGTTGATAAAGGAAATTTAAATCACAAAAAGAAAATAGTCAATCAAACCGCACCGCTAAAATATATATTTTTAAATTGATTTAACTATTCATGAAATTTAATGTTGTAATAAAATTTTTAATACGCATTGTTTCGGTTTATATTCATTGTTAAATGGCGTAATAACACGTTCAATAAACAAAGTTGTCGCGATTAATTACTACATATTAAATATGATTTTAATCTAAAACGATACATTTTTTTTGATTTATTTTTCTGCGATCATAGCGTCGTTGCCATTCTATGATTACATTTTTTTTACATTTTATATTGTATTATTACATATTATTATATTATCTAATCCTAAGCATTTTCAAGTATTTCATCTGTTTTGCGTTTATTATATTTTGTCACCCAGTCCTATTTCTTTTATGTATAGCAGTACTTTGTCTGGTTACATAGTTTTAGTAATAATTAATTAATCACAGTTTACAGTAGCGCCGCCGTATCCGCGGGCAACACATTCCAAAACATCGCGGATAATAAATATAATGAAATGAAAATGTTTAGTAAACACACAATTTGAATACATTTTCACGTCGCGGTAAACCGCGAAAACAATATCCACAGATACAGAAATTCCACTGTATATTAAGTAGTAAAAACTTAAAAAAACGTTTTAAGATGATGTTAATCGATACGTTCTACAAAACAAGATATGAGACAGAGAAATTTTCATTGTATAGGACTGTACAGTCGAATTCAAAATTAATGTCGCGGATCGTGAGTATTACGCGGACACACACGATACAACAAAAAAAAAATAACGAACAGAACATTTAAAGCAGCAATTTTGTATTTGTATTTGAAGTCACAATTTACAAACCGCGTTATACGAGGGTTATCTGTATTTGTTTAACAAATAATACATCTTAAAATGCTGTGCTCTCATTATGAAATTGGAATTTGTCAACTGGAATTGGAGTTGGCGTCATTTTGGAATTTGCTTTTTTCTAAAATGGTGCGCATTGATGCTACATTTCGAGTGCTATTTTCAAATTCGTCATACAGACTTAATTACTGAAAGTGTTTATTTATTTTTATCTCATACGTCGTCTATTAGAAATTGAGAATTTGATTTTATCGAGTAATATTTTATTTTAAAACACTTATGTAAATAATAAAAATAAAACAGTGACACGTTTTCTCTTCACATTTAGGACAAGTTTGAACAAGCTCAAAATTCACACGTTGACGGCCCAGCGAAATTGTACTAATTAAAAATTTTATTAACTTTTAAAAAGTTATTTTCGCAATGTATCATACCTGCAAGTACAGTGGTTGCCATGAAAACTGTGACATATGTTTTGGAAGTAGATTTTAACGAATATTTAATGGTGTGAAACGGAGTTACTTGACAATAAGTAAGGTGCTTAACTTAAAAATTTTATTTTGACGTTTGATGAGTTGATTAAAAATTCTTGAATGTCACTTCATCGATATCTACTTTAAATTTCAAAGTCAGATTTACACTGTACAAATTTTGGTGTTCCATTTTCCATACCGCCCACTGTACCTAATCGTGAACCGTTTCAAATTAATAAATTACTTGGTACCAAACTAATATGTATATTAAAAAGAAAGAAACGATGAGCGTATTTTTAGTTGTTTCAATTAAAATTTTAAATTATAGTGTTTCCTTGTTTAATCTTATTGTTTAGGTACCTAATTTTAACAATCCCATTATAAACTTTTTATGCGTTTGTTAAACTAATATGTAATTCTGTATGTATAAAATAAACTAAGAATTATTTTCTGTTTTTGTTTGTTTTGATACTATTAAATAAAATTTACTGTACTATATTTACAACAGAAGAGAGACAAAAATGAATGTTAATAAGCAATACAAACGAATTAAAGTTGCCCTAGATAACTGTATACCTAACTAAATAAATGTTATTTTAGGTACATTTAATTTGAATTCAATATTTCAAGGGCATTTTTGAAGGTAAGAGCTATAGAATAAAAATCGAAAGCAATTTGTTTTCTCTAGATTTTGTGGCAGGAATTGAAAATAAACATTTTATTACGTGCTTCAAAACAATTTCGTGTCTATATCGTTTTTAGTTCTTATCAAATTTCAAAAGCAAAGCAAAAATCAATTTCAAGGGTGTTTATTACTACCTACTATAGAAGATTAGTTAATGTAATGGTAATAATAAACAACAAAATTTAATTAATTTTGCTTAGAAATATTTATTTAGACATGAGATTATTTTTTTTAAATATAAAAGTTTCACTATTGCTTATAGGGTAGATTTACATGTTTAGGACCCTTTGTCTCCTCGCGCCTTCTAGCAGTTATTTTATGCAATAGTAAAATCATAAAAAAATAGTGAAAATGAAAACCATACCAAGCATACAGGTATAATTTTTATTTTGACTGTTTTTTATGGTTTTACTATTACAGCATAAATAACTGTCGAGAGCCGAAGATAGATAAAGGGCCATAAAAAGACGAATTGGCCCTATTGCAAGTCAAAACGACTGAACAATTAGACCATATGTTTCATATATCATCTTAATGCTTAAAATGATTTTGAAATATTTGTAGTTTGAATATAAAATACATAATTGATTGCGATACCATCACGAAATTGAGCACTTATATTTTCAATTGGTGTATAAAAAACATATTTAAAAAAAATTAAAGCTTTCGATTTTTTAAAAAACATTGTTATTTTTAATTGTTTAAAACAATAAAAGTTTTGCTAACATAACCTTGTAGTACATCAAATTAAAACTTTAAAAAAACTAAAGAAAACGATACAAAATGCAGCTCTATAACTCAAATAGTTTTTGACATAGAGCCGTTCAAATGTTTAAAAACGCTGAAAATTTTGGGCAATTTTTGTATTTTTGAAAGTTAATAACTCGTAAACTAAAAGTCCAAAAATCTGAAATTTGGCACTTTTCATCATTTTCATAGAAACAATAAAAATATAAAGTCACAAAATTTAAAAACGAAGGTTCAAAATTATGTTTTTATTGGTCGATTTCACATAGAATGATCGACTCTACGATCCTTTGTAATAATTATTTTCTATTTGTATTAGGCTTATTTTAAAAATATTTTTTGTTATATAAGGTGTTTCGAAAAAGCTGGGATGATGTTCTGACAACTAACAACCAATCACAATCGTGATTTTCATACGTGTCGTTTCCATAGTGATAACATGTTAACAGGACATTAATATTAACAGATTTGTTACAGAATAGATTCCCTAATGTTGGCTCCGGTTTTTTGGAACGTCCTGTATAATAAAGGATGTTTTTAAAGTGAGCCCAGAAAAAAAATAAAATCGATGATTTCGAGAAATTTCTTTAATTATTAAGCGTTTTTAAAATATTGAATTTATTTCATACTTTTCGACCTCACGTTTATTAATAATAATAATAAAATATACTAATTTACACCTTTTGAACTGTACCTGTAATCCTACGCGTTTTATGGAATTAATACAGGATGAAATATACCATATGCGTGGATTATGTATATTGAAGATAAAATATGGTCTATGTATGGTAAGATATTTAAGATTTTCAATTGGAAATATATTTTTTCTCTCATATATTTCAACCTTGGCATAAAATGAATTGAAGGACACGTTGCGACCTTTCAATAGAGGTATAACACATGGTGTTGTAATTTAAAAAAGTTCTGGGGACGTTTTCGCTCATTATTCTTTAAGTTGTTTTACACGTCCAATTTGTTTAAAATTAAGTAGTTTCTTTCTCTCTCTTACTGTATATCTTTATATATTTCTTATACACTTCATAATGTGACGTTGCCAAATACAGTCAAATCTCTCTAAGTGAATCGTCACTTGCCACCTAAAACAGTTCGACTTAGGAGAGTTCAAGTTACAGAAATGTAATAAAAATTACTCAATAATAACTAAATACGTATTTATTGAGAAATATGTACGTTAGGGAGAAATTTAAGTTAAGGAAATGCCGACTTAGAGAGATTCGACTGTATACATTTAGACGGAGTGAGCGTCGTGGTTTTTTTTTAAACGATTAATTTTAGGCTTCACATTTGTATTACAGGAAAATGCAAAGCTTTTATAAATTCTACGTATTAATATTAAGCATGAGAAAATCCAATGTGGTCTAAGTAACTCCTCATTGGAATGTTAAATTTATGAAGTCATTTAAGTTGTGAATAATAAGTGAATGGATATTAATCCTCTAGTTTCCATGACTAAACTATCCACTAATTTTTATTTCTTTTAATGAATTGCCTGTTCTTATATTAATTTTGTTGTTAAAATGCATTTTCGAAAATGTATCAAAAATAATTTATAAATAAATAGTTTCGTCAAATTTTAATTTTTGCCATTAGAGCAAAACTGTACACATAAATAGTCACTGAGGGAATTGTAGAAGGGAGTATTTATATATGAGGCACCTGTAGGTGCCTTGAGAACTGGATGGTTAAACAAATAACCCTATCGAAACTATTTCACAAACTTAAAACAAAATGTAAGTATATTTTTTCGCATTTTAGATTAATAACCTAGTAACACAAAAAGCAAGTATAATTTCATAATATATTCCAAAAGATAAAAAAATTAAATAAACGATAATGCTTTCATATTCTACATTTGATTAGGTAAGGTAAAAAATTATAATGTAATCAAACCAACTGCAATTTCTATTACCTACTTTAAAAAAATGTAACTCACCATGGCGTTTGGAATTTTTCCTTGGCTCCATCTTGTAAAGTACAATTGACCTAAAAAAATATACGATTAAAATGAAATAATGCAAACTACTAAAATCAAGTTAAAAAATATTAATTTTTTTTAATAGAAGTTTGACGAAACTATAATATTCAAATCATAATATAATTTATTGTGCAATTCTACATGCGGCTGAACTGGATCTTCGATTTTCCAAATCGTTATTTTATTAAATAACATATTTACTATGCATGTCATAATGCAGTTTCTCAATATCAAAATAAAATAATCAGAAATAAAATACGTTTTCGTTTTTTCTTTAATTTCGCCCTCCCATACGCTGTATGGCACACAATAATTTTGATTGTGGAAAATATTTTGTAACAAATAAAAGACCACAAATAAACACAATGTATGTATTATCACAGTCAACAATGTCCCTGTCTTATATACAAAGTTATTAAAAAAATTAGAAAAACAGTTAGAGATAGGTAAAAATCACTTATTATAAATGCCGTAGAGTATGAAGGGGGCCGTCTAATGGCAACATTGAATGATCTTGAAACCCATTGGTTTTGGAGTTGTAGATCTAACTTACCTTTTTTTAAATTGGATGGAGTACTTCTGTGATGACCAATCGATAATCCGTAAAAAACAAAACATGTTTACTTAAGGGATGTTTTTAGAAATGATCGATCGTTTCGAAGATACGAGTCAAAATAAACATTTAATTTAAAAAAGAACAAAAAACTTGTGCTCGTCATTAAAAACGAAAACAAGCTTTAACAAAAACAGATTAATCAATTTTGGAGCTTTACGTGTTGCGAGTAATTATTAACCTGCTCATTTCGGAAGAGTTGCAATAGAACAATTAAACCCAACAAATGAATCGATAGAGAAGATCCTGTGACTTTTCCTGCAACGTCACCTGGCTTGATTTGTACAGATTTTTATCTTTGTGGAAAATTGAACGAGCTGACATACTTTTAACGGCCTACTGTTCGCGAATATATGAATAGAATAAAATCAATTTTTGAAAACATTGACGTCTGATTGTGAAATAGACGCAGTTCAGCTGACTTCATAGAAGGATACAAAAATGTTCGGAACAAAATGGTGGCCATTTCGAGAATTTATTATGAAAAATAAATCAATTTTAAACTACAGTTTATTAAAAAAATTCTTACAACTAAAACTAAGTTTTTATTTTGGCTCGTATCTTTGAAACAAACGATTACTTTGATAAATACCTTTAGTAAAACTATTTAACCGTTTTACGGAACTATTGAGTGGAGCATCTTAAAGGTATTCTATCAAATTTAAAAACAGTAACTTACACCTATAACTCCGAAAGCAATAAGTTTCAAGATCATTCAACGACCCTCTTTATACTCTACAATTTTTATTATAAGTGATTTTTTACCTGTTTTCAAGAAAAACGTGTGGCATTTTTTAAATAATTCGCCCTGTATAGATACATGATTATGTACATGTAATTAGAGATCAACAAAAAGTTGATCTGGATAATCCAGAAACACTAATGAATAAATTCGAATAAACGAAGTTTTACTGTACTATATAAATCTCATTGCACGAAAAAGACCCTAAAACTTTTTAAATTATTCAATGCTATGATAAAGTAAAAGGGATATCTATCTAAGATTTTAAAAAATATAAGAAAACCTATTTAAAATAAGAAATTTATAATATTAAAACAAAGCTAGCTCCGATGTTAATCTTGCTGTTCCCATAAGGATTCAAAACACGATAGTACGCACGACTTAAAAAATCGATTAAGTATGTTTAATAAACTAGAGACTAAATAATATAATTTTGCAAACAAAACTGCTAGATGACGAATCTGAATTATTAAAACACTTCCACGAATAAAATCGAAAAGGTTAGGTATATCTACAGTTACCACTAACACAATGAATATATCTTTCAAAAATGTGCTATTGCATATAAATCAAAAACAATATAGGCTGAATATAATTATAAAATTTCTAAAAAAAAACTGTTTGCAATTAATGGCGGTTCATTTACATACAGTGAAACCTTGCTAAGAGGCTTCCGCTCAATACGCTTTCAATCTGTATAATGCGCTAATTTTAATCGCCCCCCAACTTCATGATAATCTATGTAAAAGACGTTTAAGATAAAACTGAACTGACCGAAAAAAAAACAAACTATACATTCAAAATTCTTTAAAAATTCAAGGTCATTGAATGTACAGTTTTTTGTTAAATCGTAGATGCTTGATTTAATTATTAAATTTTCCCCTTTACATGAATGCAACATACTGTAAAAAGCATATATATGTTATTAGAATAATGCATTATCAAACCTTTACTGTTAAAAAACGCGATACTTTTTGCATACTTCTTAATACATTTTTGTCGATTTTTTCTGTTCACATCAGTTTATTGTACTCCAAAATGTTATCAATCACCTTTTTGTTAGTAGATCTACATTATAATTTAAACTATTTCAAGATTTTAAGTTTTTTGTTTAGGGGGTTCCGTTTAACAATAAGACGCATGTTTGTTTGGTCCCTTAAAGAGCATATTAGCAAGGTTTTACTGTACACTTTAAAACAGAACCTATATATTTTCTTTGTGCACATTTTAGGATATAAGGTATAGTGTACTTGTTATCATCGATGCAGCAGATCGTAATAACGATGACGTTTTGCCAAAAGGGCGTAACCCATAAACAGTAAATTTTACATGAGAGCACATTTTGTGTCGTCGTGTAGCTATAAGCAGATACGTTTCGCAGAAATACAAACCGATTTTTCCGATGAAAAAAATCGGAATATTGTTACCAGATTTTAACAGATGATGTCTTTGCCCTAGATGCATAAGATAATCAGAATAACTGATTTTTGCAAAAAGTGCGGATTACGCCCTTTTAACAAAACGTCATCAATAAACTTATAAAAAGTAGTATTTTTAAAAACATTTTCCATAGTTACTTCTTAATATTTAAATGTTTCAACTATTGTTGCTATTTTTTAAAAATGATGTATGTACTTACATTGAATTATTATTTTTTTATTAATTATTACTACTAATCATAAACACTTAAAATTGATTAATTTAAATATGTAGGTACTAACATTTAAAATAATAAAGTTTTAGTAATACAATTAACATTATTAGTTTAATGATGATATTAATATTTTATTGTAAACAAAAATGTTATTACGTAATTTGTAGAAAGAGACCTTACTTTTCATCACATTTTAAGAACATAACTTTAAAGAAGGGGCCTGAGTGGTCTAGATAGTCTGTTTCTCGACTGGCCTTCTAGCGACTCACGGTTGCGGGTTCGAATCCCGCCACAACCATGGATATTTGTGAATGGTAAAAATTACAAATAAGAAAAGTAACGGCTAGGTATGCTACACTACCAGCATCGTTGTGTGGAAACACCTAATAAACAAAGGTGAAATTTTTAAGAGATGGCACCCCTTATGGTGCGTATAGAGCAAGCAAACACGCTTATCGCGAACATCTAGCCGACCAACAGCTCTTCAGAAACTATTTTGCATGGAAATGGATCTTTGGTCGAAATTGTTCAAAGGCACAACCCTCTAGAACTACTCTTTCATCCCGAAACTGAGGGCCAAGTTAACATCGTGAGGTACAATCCCCCTTTTAACCGATTGGTCTCAAAATTCGTATAAGCTCTTATTCCTCAACAACGTTTAAATTGAATATTTTTCAAAATTTTTAATTTCTTGCGATAGGGTTAATTATTCGCTATAGATATAATCAGAGGGTGAGAATTTAAATTTAAACTTTATTTCAGAATCAATAGTTATGTCTATATACCAAATCCAATACAAATTAATTGATCGGAAAAATAGCACCTCACTATGTTAACTTGGCCCCCCACTTTGGAGGCGAAGTAGGAGTTTCAGTTAAACATGCTTTTGGATAACTTTGACATTAAAGATCTGCGGGTCATTCCAAACAAAATCAATCAATAAATTAAACCTTGGTAACTCAGAAATTGATAATTTTTGCACAGTTATTCTACCCATAAAAATAACAAAAAATACCAAATATTTAATTTTTAGTTTTAATCGTTTTTTGAACGGTTTGACTTAAGAGAACTATATTTAGTGTCATTTTTTCAGTTTTTTATAAGCTTTAATTTGATGTGCTACAAGGTTACGTTACTGAAACTTTTGTTTTAAATAAGAATCAAAAAATCGAAAGCTTTAATTTTTTGGAAAGAAATATTTATTGTTTATACACTAATTGAGAATAATATAAGTGCTCAACTTCGTGATGGTAACTCGATGGGAGACTATTATAAAAAAATATATTGACCAATTATAGTGTACAGGAAAAAGTAAACTAAAACGTACACTAAACGAGTTAATTATTTTGTATCAAAAGTTGTTAGTTTTTAAAAACAAAACTTTTGTTAGTTTTTTTTTTTTTAATTTAAAAACGTCAAATATTGTAAGGTGAAAAATATAATTTTCATTCAAATTGTTACAAAATAATTAACTCATTAAGTGTATAGTACGTTGTAGTTTACTTTCCACTGTGCACTATTGGTCAATATATGTTTTTATAATAGGATCCCATCGAGCTACCATTATGAAATTGAGCTCTTATATTCTCAGTTAATGTATAAAAAAATATTTTTTTCAAAAAAATTAAACCTTTCAATTTTTTGATTTTAAATATACATTTTTTTATTGTTTAAAACACTATCAGTTTTTAGTAACATAACCTTATTAAATTAAAGCTTATAAAAAACTGAAAAAAATGAAACAAAATGCAACTCTCCAAGTTAAATAGTTTTTGGATCGAGACATTCAAATAGTTAAAATGCTGTAAATTTTGTGCAATTTTCGTATTTTTGAAAGTTAATAACTCTTAAAAAATCAAGTCAAATATCTAAAATTTTGCATTTTTCATCAATTTTATAGAGTGCTAGAAATACAAAGTTACAAAATTTAAAAACACGACGGTCCAAATTTATGTTTTTATTGATTGATTTCACATGGAATGACCTCTATGCAAAATATGAAAAAAATCCTACGGGAAGTACGGTTACATTTAATTGCTTCCCTTCTTTTACAGTTCACACTATCTCCACAGTTTTTAATTATGTCTATTATTTAAATTAACTTAAAAATTAATATTCAAAAAGAAGACATTTCTAAGGTAAATGTTCTTAAAAGAAAATCATTTAAATTCATAAACCAAATAAACAATGACGAATTTTTATTGTCTTCTTTATTGTTGCAAATGGTAGTGACAATGAACTTTTCAAATTATAATTGATTATGTTAATTATCTTCATATATTAATGAATGTTGCTATTAATAAAATTTGTAAACCAATAATGGATAGAAGATTGTTCTACGGTATAATATGCAGATAAATACAATGTATAATATCGTTATGCATTTTCATAAATACGTATATAGAGGCTTTTTATAAAATTGTAATTTATAAGGCAAACTTAATGTCAAACGGTTTATAATTATTAAATTGTGAGTGCATTAAACTGCTAAGCATTTCTACAAAGTTTTATAGATTATGTGGATATTTTGTAACATTTTATAATCCAAAACTTAAGTAGATATAGAACTTTTAAAACATAGCTAATGTCCAAGGTGAAATTTTAAAACTATTTGAGCACAGTTATGTACAATTATTGATTTATTAATACCTACACTACTTTTTAAGGTATATTTATGATTTTATAATATTCTATGTACTTGTGAATATATTTTTAACGTTTAAGAACTAACAACTTATTCATTTTGTTGCATAATTAATTAAATTAGAACAAAGTATAATAGCACTAAATACATTCGGAGAAATACTTTCTTATAAGAAATGGATATAGTTTTAATTGAACAACATCAAATATTAATAACAGTAAACATCTTATGCTGTTTGAATAATAAAAAATTCACAAACATCAATTGGCCTATGGATTTCCTTTCGGCTGTTTTTCTTTAACAAATAATAAATTTTCCACTCCCTTGCGTTATTTTTTTATGCTACCTACAAGACAAACTTTTCATCAATTATATAAGAACAAATTGTGATAATTGATTTTAACAATAAGCTGAAATTAGTAGGTATTCAAACAATAAAACTTAAAAAATTATCACGAGGTAATTAATTCGTAACTTGCATAACGGGAAGTGTTAAAATCTATCACCATCTGTTTTTGAATTAAATAAATGTGTTTCATCAAAATTCTATTAACTGTGCATACTATGCCATCAGTGCCATATTATACTGTACTGATGTCATTATCGTCAATTATTTTTATATTTCTCTCACTATTTCATTTAGCACTATTATTATCAATATTTTCAGAAGTCGACAAAAGTCACAAAACTATTTTGAACGTAGCAAGTTTTACAAGATTATTATCATTAAATTTACATTTTATTAAATTTATCACTCTTCTATTAACATGATATTAATCAGCAGGTGCAATTATCGACACCCTACTCTAAATGAAACATTTTATGGAGTTTAATTAAAATAAATTTCACTAAAGTTAATAGTTTTTATCAGCTTTAAACCATTACATAAAAATCATAAACCTAAAACTAACAAGCAAGTTAGGAAGAAAGCTTCTCTTCTGTCCGAGAACAAAAAAAGTGCAACTAGATGGCCGTAACCTTAAGTAAGTACAACATATACAGTGTGCATTATTTTTATATTCGTCCCACAATAATAAAGGTGTAATAACTATAAAAACAAATTAAATATAAAATAATATGGTACACTATTTACAGAAGCGTTTAAATATGATTTCTGATAAAATAATCGTTTATTATTTTTAAATATCGATTATTTTATTTGAAATTATCATATTTATGACGCATCAATAATATAATTTATATTACCTATTTTAATGATATTAGTTGTACTTGAAAGGTACTTATCAAGGCTTATCGACGACTATCGATAAAGATACGAGTATGATTGATCGACGGTTTCTTTAATTTACAACAAGCCATCTTGCAAATAAACGTTCGTCACACAGCAACCTGAATTATAAACAAAACTTAAATTGTGTCTTAAAATGTTATCAAATACAAATTAAAATTATATCGAATAAATATATCCAATTATAGGAATACATAGATATATGAATTTGAGATTACACGTTATATTCCTTCGATTTTATTTGAATCGTGGTTAATACAATTTTAATTACTACTATTTTTCGAGGCAATTCCAAAATAAACAACATTCGCTACATAAGAATACAATGAAAAATTTAATTGACTTTTAGTGTTATCGTTGTATTGAGAACTTATACATATTTAACGACAGTTTCAGAAACCTACATATGATGTAGTTTGGCACATTAAGAATAACACACCTAAATATGTACGTTCGTTCAATTTTTTCTAAGAAAGCATTTCTTAAAATTGTATAGTCATCCCAAGAAAATAAGAATTACACTTAAATATTTAATTATATACTTACAATATATGATTATCGTTTATATTATTAATATCACTATTAAAACACGGTGCTTTCAAAATTGTATGATTTTCTGTAACAATTAACATAACCTAAAAATTGTAATTTCGGTAAATCTTATTTTAATTAAATGATTTCCGACGAAACGATTTTTTAACTACTGTGGATGTTTCGAATCGTATTTGATTAATTCGATTAATACATTTAGTATAATTGCATTTGTGCACTAATTACTAGATTTATAACCATTTAGCTTTGTTCTTAGAAAGAGCTTACCTGTACAGGAAGTTTTCGGTTCCACACAAGTTGTACTAAGAAGGATAAGCAGAATCCATAACGAAAGAATAGCGACTTTAATATAACAGTATGTTTAATTAAATCCAGTAGTTTTATATTAAATATCACATTTTGTTGATATCACAGTATCTAAAATCATTTACTTGTTTAAATGAACTACTTCATTTACCACCTGCCAATTTATTTTAGAACAACGTTGATGTTTATAAAAACACTTCGCAGGTAAACAGTGAATTGAGGAAGTTTATAAACACGCTAAATGTCATATTTCAATGCATATGATCCAAGTTGCCAAGTGGAACGCCATTAAAAAGCTGGTACCGGGTCAACCGTCAACGTCATTTCTTACATCATATTGGGATTATATCGAAAACCGCGAACTCCGACTCTTTTGGATACATTTATAATTTAATTTGTAGTTAAAAAATAATAGAAACTACAACTTAAACTACACTATACGTTTATTAATTCACTATTAGCCGAACACTTACAATAAAACCGATCCCTCTGTAATACCATTGGACTTAGGGGGTCATCTACCGTATGAGCATGCGTCAGAGTAGTTTCCAATATGTCAATTACATATAAAAATAACTTTTATGTATTATAATACGAAATCTGGCTTATAGACATCAACAATTACAACTCAAATTTATGCAAAAAATCTCTACGTATCTATATTTATTGAAAAGCATAATCCAAACGCGTTAATATTCGAATAAAGGACATATACAATTCAAAACCGTGAAGGCGTGGTAAATCATATGGTAGTTGCTATAGAAACGATACAAAAATCTTGTTTATTATTTAAAATATTTGCGCGGAAACAATTGCAGGATGTTAATTATCTCATTATTATTTAGAATTGAATAATTCATCAAATACTTGCAATTTGATAAGATAAAATGTATTGCGATATGCTTTAAATATTTATAAGTATCGTATTTAAGTATTTTAACTATGTATTGCTATTATAACTATTTAATTTTGCCTTTTGATACAAAAGGGTAGAGATACTTGCGTGAATTTTTAAATCTAACGAAATGTAGATAAACAGATAAAGATTTTAATTTGTTTTAACTGTGCGAAAACAATTTTTAATAAAATTACTTATTTAACGCGTTTTCGCAAATTAAAATTTGAATATATTCAAATAAATCTCACGTGAAGCAGAACGCTCGCCTATTGGTGTGCGCCCATTTACGTCACTAAAATCACCGATCGGGCTAATCGCCGCACACGAAAGCCACGAGAGCATTTTTACATTTTTGTTACTTAAGTAATTTAATACAAATTTTATAACGCTATAATTTAAAATATGCATGTTTCTGTCTATGTCTATAAATACACTATTTAGCAAAAACTCAAAAAAATATGCAAAACCTTATATAACTAAAATATATAAAAACTGCGATAAGTGTAAATGACAAATAATTTTGGAGTTTTTAAATGCTACTCTGGGAGAACCAGCGCTGCTTGTTTCAAAACTGAAATGTACCATGAAAAAAGTTGAAATAACTCTATACAGGGTGTTTTATTAAAAAATATTCAATAATTAACATAAGTAAAGATCCATTTAATATTGAAGATACGATAAAATGTCATTATGCAAAGTTGCGGAAAAATCGCTCAACTTTGATAAATCATTTCAATAAATCAAAAAATAAGACACTCGTATAATAATCACTATTATTATTTTAACCCTTAACAAAATCGATTTGTATAAATATTCATTTGCTCAATACCATACAAATCAAATAAAATGCAAATAACTTTTTTTGTCCTTTACTATCTGCAGTCACCGGTTTAACAACCGTTTCCTCAAAATACGCACGGCCCTTAAAGACATCAACGAAATTTGATATTTCAATGTAATTTGTTTGACCGAATAAACGTTTTTTCTTGGCTTTTGAATAATTTGATTTAAAAAAAAAGCAAAATGTGTAGTACGAAATTATGGATATTCTTTTATTTTAAAGGGTACAGTGTAGCAAAACATGTTTATTAATGATATTATCATTACAAATATTTTTTTCTATAATTGGTTTGCATACGATAATAAAGATTAAGTATATCTTAAATAATCAGTAGGTCGCGTTACGTGATAATCCATATTGTTTATAGAATAATATTATTATAATTGAAATTGGAGGGTTTAATAAGTTGCCTACCTATTACTACTCGAACGGCACCAGTTCTTTATTACCCAATTGTACCTACTTAAATTATTACACATTTATATAAAAATATGAAAACGATTATAATAGTTTAAAAACTGAAGTAAGTTAATTATAAATGAAGTTATAAATTCATGTAATTTTTTAATTTAATTATTTTCATTAATATTTAGATAAATAACTCCTGAATCATATATAACGAAATTAATTGTCTAAAACTATTATTACCCTAATGTAATATTTTCACTTAGAAAGCGTACCTGTGTATGTTTGAAAAATAAGCGCAACAGCGTCTATTATGACAAAAAGTAACTATAAGTAATTTCAGTAAATAATTTTCAATTTTGCTGCGAATTTTGAATAATATGATACTTTTAAAAAATGGACTTCGTAGTAGGTATTGGAAAATACGTTTAATTATTCAAGTAGCAACATGTAAGTCGTCGATAAATATTTACTACAGTTTTAAGTGTATTAAGTTGTAATGTGTAACATTTATACAAGATGGTTCAGTTTTTAATCGGGAACAACTTGGAAACGGTTTTCTCCGTACATCTGCATGTTATTAAGTATCAATAAGCACTTCTTTTCCGAGCAAAAAAGCTCAAAAATCTGAATTTCCTGAGGTTTTCCCTCGTTACTACATTTGGAAAAACTACGATTTTCAAATTTGGTAAAACACTTCGTTAGGTAATGACTATTATTTGATACCGATTTAGTAAAACAACTGTACTAGTAGACGTGTCTATGGTAAATATTTAGGTATGTACCTCTCGACTAAATCCATCGGAAGATGGAAAACCGGCCTTTAAAGACACCAACGAAATTTGATATTTCGATGTAATTTGCTCGACCATTTTTTCTCGGTTTTTGAACAATTTGATTTTGAAAAAAAGCAAAAACGTAGTATAGACTTATGGATATTCTTATATTTTAAAAAGTACAGTGTAGCAAAATATGTTTATTAACGGTATTATCATTACAAATATTTTTTTCTATAGTTGGTTTGCATACAATAATAAAGATTAAGTATATCTTAAATAATCGATAGGTTGCGTTACGTGATAATCGATATTGTTTATAAAATAATATTATGATAAAATTCCAATCTTAATTATGCATACCTATACTATTGTATATATATACGTATCTAACTATTGTATTGAGCGAGTATTTTTTTATTTGATTCTATTTGGAACTTTTTAATTTTAATTTAATCTGGAATAGGGTCTAAAAATAGATTGTATTTCGGGTACATTAAAAATAATTTGTTCTCTATTGTCAGTTGTTTAAACAGTTATACACTTTTTGAGATATCTACCTCAGTTTTTTTTTACACAAAATTTCCATTCTTCAGAGTGCCTTATTTCATCCGTCAATTGAAATGGGCCTGATTCCAAATTTTAACAGAGAATTTATATTGTTGCTAACAACTTTCATTAGAGGAATCATCCATCCTTTAAAATCATGTTCCTATATATTTCTAAATGGTCGTAAATGTAGGTACTTAGCACAAACGCGTAGGTACTTGATATAAACATTCTATTTGTGATGTGAGTACCTAATTTTCGAGGTACTGCGAACATAAAGATTCAAAATTCATTTACATGGGAATCATTGGACCTAGACCAAAACCCTTTCTCACGACCTCAAGTGGACAGTAAACAAGAAAGTAATACCACGAATTTGATTAAAATGAGTGGAAAATGAAGAAAATATTCCAAAAAACGCTGATAAAATATATATTTTTTAAATCATTTCAACAGTACCGTGACGAGGGCGTGACAAAAGAGGCGCCCGCTACGGGTGCAACTAGGTTTGGGGCGCAAAAACATAAAAAAATGTAACAACTAGAAATAAATAAATAGATATAAAAGCTTGCTTTTTAATATTTCTAAATAGTATGGTAGTAGTAGTATAATAGTAGTAGTTCTAATTTCTAGTAGTTTTAGTATTTCTAAATTTTTTTGACATTTTTGAGTTAGGGGGGGACACAAGTTAGACACTTGTAACAGGCGCGTCATACACTCGTTACGGCGTTGCATTTCAAATATAGATATTCAAAGTACTTATACGATTTATTTTGGATTAAATTAAATTAAAAAAATTCTAAAATAGTACCACATTAAAAAAATACTCTGTTAGATAATTCGTAACTACTACTACCTACTACATTAAATTTGATAAAAAATGTAACAACATAACATTTACCTGGAAAAATGTATTCTGTGGTCATCGATTTCCACAAGTCTGCAAGTTTCATCATACTGATCAGATTCTTCTAGCATGGTTAATAATCCATTGGTAGCACTAAAGTTATTACTTACAGATTGAGTAAAATTCAAGTTATTTTCTAACTTGTTTGAAATGAAAATTTTAAATATTTCAAGTATTATAATATAATTCTCGAAAGGAATGATACCTAGAACTTATCCTAGGTACGTTTAAATGGAAGTAAATTATCAAAGATCTGTCCGCGCATAAACTGTTGCGCTGTAGTGAATTTCCACTGATTATACCTATAGAGAGGTAAGCATTACAAAAAAAGGAATGCATTATACATATTGTAGATATAAAGGACATTAACCAGATCCAATCTATCTAATTATATTTATATATTGCATAGATATCTTAATAATATCCATCACGTATTTAAAAACATCACACCTTTCAAGCTTTACTTGATAATAACATTGTTAATGTGATCCGCTGTTTGTATAAAATGTACCCTATATGTTATATTTATACATATACAGATCCACGTAATCTAGTATCTATCAATGAAATTGTTGTTTAACGCAATTATCCAAATATGTATTATAATTTTGTATTGTTTTCCATTAAAAAAATACAAGTATAAGTCGCTATGGCTTATTGGAACACTCTGTATATGTGAAAATATATGTGCTATTTAGTTTTCATATTAGCATTATCAGGTTTATTTACTAATTCCCATACATATATGTTTATTTTCATTAAGTTAAACTCTTTCATCGTTGCATTTTCCTATTCTTCATTCTTCAAATTCTCGATTATACTTTAAAACATGGAAGTAACTCATCAGTATGAATTCAAATTTAAAAGTAAAAAGAGTGGCACCATCCAGCGAATCGCGTTTGTAACTGTCTTAATTTTGCAAGCGTTCTCCAGAGGGCGAGGTGCCCAAACAAGCAGTTCGAAACGGAAAATTATATTTTACGGTTTGAATTTCGCGAAAAGTAATAGTTAAGAGACGTTTAGTGTTAAAATATAAGCTGTGATTGTGAAATTTGTTTAAGAACTAACCATTAGTAAGTCCATTAATTTCTCTTCTGTCTTTGAATTGCTTAAAAATATTTCAAAATTAGGTTTGTTCGTTTGCACTGCATTATAACCTCTATTATAGCAGCCCGCCAAATTATAATTTGCCCTGCTATTATTGTTTTACGTTATTAACAGCCTATTTTCGATTCGAGCGGTTGTGGAACAGCTAATTGGACACATTTGATTTTTCAAATTTTTGATCGGTCCAACAAACAGACCTATTATATATTTATTTATTTAATTTAGTAATGCTACTCGCCTTGCTCTTGAGAGGTGACAATTATTGCGTTCTAATTCATTTCCTGAATTTGATGTTTAACAATAACTACGTATTATAGCAATTCCTATAAACGAGTACCTATGCACATCTTTCTTGTTAATTAATGATATGCATTACATGTTTTCATTGACTATTCTCTTGTAAATGCAAGCAAGCGGTTGAGGACTATTTAACTATCTTTTTTTTGTGGAAATTTATTTCCATTAATATTTATAGTATATATGTAAAGGGGTTATAACGAACTAGCAGTTAAATCTCCTTAAAAGTTTACTAAAACCCACCGCACACCAGAGATAGTTTGTCGGCCAACAGTTCTGTCTCAAAGCACCACACACCAAGGACAGAACAGTCGACTAACTGTTTTGACGTGATTTCGTGTTGCACACCAAAGACAGTACCAATTGTTTGAGTAAAAATGAAAAATGTTAATAGGAAAGAATTACTCCTAATATCGATAGAAGTTCAAATATGAAATTTCAAAATTTTGTCTCAAAGTTGACATTTCGTTTATATTAAAATTAATGCAACTGTACCAAAATCAAGAAAGCGCATAATTTATTGAATAACAGAAACCAGAATATAACATAAAACATAAATACACAAAAAAATAAATATCTACATGATGCCCTGTCACCTCTACACTATTTCTGTTCTCTTCTTTATACTTCTTATACTCTTTTCTAAATTCTTCGTAAACTAAATCAATTGCATCTTCATTTATATTGAGTCTAGCTTTTGTTATTTTTTGTTTTAAAAAGTCTACATTATTATTCAAATTATTCGCAAAACCTTTTAAGTATCCCCACATAAATAAAAATCAAATGAGGTAATATCGGGCGACCGTGCAGGCCACATTATAAGACCGAATCAAATCCATTTATAAGAAAAATTTCTATCTATGGCCAGTCTCTCACTCGCAAATGTTACCTCCAAAACATAAGTATGAACTTTGAGGCAAAATTTTAAAATTTTATATTTGAACTTCTATCGACATTAGGAGCAATTCTTTTGTCTCAACATTTTTCATTTTTACTCAAATAATTGGTACTTTATCCTTGAACAATTGAATGTTTCATTATTTTTAAACAACCCTGTATCGATATTCTGACTATGCTTAAGCACTTTTCAAACTAAACAAAACTGTATATAAAGAATACAAGTTTAAAGAAAGAAGTTTACAAGTATAGTTAGGTCCATCTATGGACACATTGTATATTTATTATATTATCTATTGTATTTTTCAAATTTTTAGAAATTTTATTTATTAAAAGGGAAATTATTGTTAAAGTGCTGACCGTTTCTTGACCTCTTTGATTAATTGTTTGATATTTTCGTCCATATATTTACACGTAATTGTTACGAAGTTCATTGAATATCGATTGCAAGCAAAACAGTTTTATCACTGGTGTGCACATTCCTAATATTCATTTGTTAAAGAAGCCGACAGAAATGTTTTCGGTTGTCGGTCAGGTTTGAGGACAGTGTTGAAGTGTCTCGGTGCTGTCTGTATGTGTGTGCGCTCCCATATAACCCAATAACCCTTGCTTGTAAAACAAAACAGTCAGCCAATAAACTGTCTCTGGTGTGCGGCGAGTCTAAATAAAAAAGCTATATAATTTCCTTAAATAGAACCCAATATATATACTTGTACATTATGTATAGGTAATCTTTTTTGTAGGTATATTTTATATCTAACATTTTTAACTACTTTCATTTAGATTAGCGAGGTTCTATTGCAGTATATTTTTAAAATAATTATCAATTATTTGGTAATAAATAACCTTTTTTTTTTAAATTTAAATTAGTAAATGCAAAGAAGTTAACAGTTGATTATTATTTTATAAACTTATATATAGGGTGGGTTAAGATAGTAGCAGCCCCCTACTAGTTCGTTGAATATATTAGAAAAATATTTTCTTAACAAAAGATGTTCAGAATATGTTGTATATTATTGTACATTTATTTTATTTCAGGGCTTAATAAGAATTAATATTCATAAAAATATTCTTCCTATTCAAATAGTTCCTCCATATATAAATATACAGGATGTCATTTAAAAATAAATTGTTGCATATTGCTGCTCAAATCTCATAGGTTCTGAAGTAAAATAATGGTACTACAAGTTACAACATATCATTCTAAAGATCTTTTGTTGAGAAAATATTTTTCTAAAATAAATATTTGACGAACTAGTAGGGGGTTGCTACTATCTTAACTCATCTTGTATACATTTATTTAAAAATATATTTTTTGTACAATAAATATATAACAATTTGAAGTAAATTACAATGACATGATTTATTTTAATATCGATTTAAAAAGATTATTTTGTACTTATAAAATTGTAAATATTTCTTACAGAGATATTTAAAGCATTACGTATATAAAAATAGCTACAACAAATAACTATAAAGCTATCATAATATAATAACTATAATCATAAATCGCTATCCAATTTTATCATTTTTACTTGAATTAGTTTTAAGTTTTCCAGTAAAACATCAACTGTTAATGGTGAAAGAATAACCGATTGTGTATTACCGTCGATTGTAATGTCTAATATTGTTGTATTCGTAATTGAACACATTGAAGCCGAGAAGTTTTCAAGTTTGTTAACTAAAACATAAATTAAGATTAATTATAATTAATTTTTACTGTAGTTATCGCCGATTTATACTTGTCATTTAATTTCTTATACTACCAACTTCTTCATTGACTGCAGATGACCGAGATTTATCGATTTCCTTCCGTTCACTTTACAGTGACACCCTTGAAATGCCTAACTTGTGATGACATTTATCTCACTGTAATTGGTGGATTAATTTTTTTTTGTATAGGCTGGTAGTACAATCGGCTAAATGTCAAGTAAAAAGCAGTGATAATCATGACAAAATTTAAAATGCACATTTTCATAAATAACAATCATAAAAACTTGCAGCAAATTTATTTACCTATTTCATAGAAGCGCGTTTTATTAACAGTCATCTAATTTTGATGTTATATGTCAATTTAATTCTGTTATTTCTAATAGTGTTCAATTATTTTATAAATATATAAAAGATTAAACTAAAGTAATATAAAAATCTTGGCCATTTAAATTGGGGTAGGATTATAACGATGTTTAACTTTACAATTATTTTTATAATTAATATATTTATAATATTAAATTAATAATTAATTTATAAATTAATATTTATTAGCTACATGTTAATTGATTAGGGAAGAGATTAAATATTATTGTTCTATTGTAATTCGTTATACTATTAGTAACATTTAAATTATGTACCGTTTAATGATGTAGCTTTTAGTTTTGCTTCTAAAGGAAGACAGTTTTTTTCAACAACCTTTTTCAAAGACATACTATGCTCCCTAGGCAAACCAAGTTGCTGAAGTTCATTAAAAAGAGCTCCATGATCACAATTATAACAAACTGTAGAAGTAATTATAAAGCTGATGCACGCTATACATGCTTTCAAATCAATATCGGAATCTACAAATTCACCAATTAACCCTTACTTTAATCACTGTACTATATAAAAATACTTACCTAATTTAGAATCGGAAAATAATTTTTCAGATTTGCTCAACTAAAAATAACGATAAAAAGATTAACATAAACTATTCGAGATACTTACATCCATCGGAGGGTTAATTAAACCTTGAGCTACTGCTTGTCCTAACTGTTTAAGTTTAATTGAAGACAATTTCGATAATGTATTTATTTCTGCTAAAACCCAATCAGGACAATCGGCATTTCCACAAAAACGAAACCGCTAGAGCGTTAAAATATTTGAATTTTAATATATTGCATTTTAGGTCTTAATTATAAAGTCAGAAACGATCTTACCATTTTTTATATTATACTGATAGTTATATACTTTTAAGATTATGTATTTATGCTTGAATATTTACGATGGATATTTTTACATAAATTATTTGGTTATTCGAGTCATTGACGTTTCGCGAAAGAATTCTACTTCTTATTTAAATTGAAGAGCTGCTTTTAATTTTCCTAATAGATGGATATAGCTGTTCTATTTTTTTGAAAATTTTGGTATTCCATTTTATACATAGGTAAATAGGTAAATAATTGAAATGTTTATTAGGTAATAATAAATTAAAAATGATTATCCATTACGGATTTTTGTAATTTCATGCTAGAATTATATATGAACTTTCTTTTCTATTTATCCATATGCCATACTTATAATAAATATTTCATAAACTAAATAAAATTTGAAAATCTTTATAAAATAATTGTAATAATTATGTATATATAAATAACTACTATAATAAAGTAAGAGATTTGCAAATTTAAAATTTTAATGAAAAAATTTAACTATGTAGATAACAGCATTGTTACGAAAAAATGCGGATTGTTTCAATGAAGCGTAATTTATATTTTGAAAACTGTTTTTAATTGGAACGTTTACATTTTGAAGTAAAATTACGATTTTTAAAGTAGCAGCACAAATGCGCAATGAAATGTCTTTTATTGAAACGAAATACGGGAAACCCTCGCATAACGCGGTATCTATACAACGCAAGTTTCGATATAACGCGATTTATAATTTGGTTATGGCTACTCTTGTATGATTATTACTACTACACATTAATTTGCCAAGCGCACGCCGCTGCGTACTCATAACATATCTTCCCTCGTGAGAGAAAATATTAAAAAAATTTGATTAATATGTAAATCTTTCGGGAGGTTTGCTGTTTCGAGTGCCATGACGTATTTGAGGATTGTGTGGGGCAAGTGAAGGCTTTGGAGTAATTTTTGTTTCAACTTGTATGGCATCTCTTATTTTAGTGATTTGATCGATATGTCGTCGCAATGTTCGAACATCGTCTAACGCGATTTTGTAATGTAATTCATCTTTCTATTAGCTACAGATCCTAATTTCCATTTATCACCTGAAATATAATCTCGAGCAGCTTACACGTGATCCTTCTTCAAAAGATCTTGTGCAATTAACTTTAATATAATTATTTTTAAAAACAGTGAGTACGGTATTATTGAATTTATTTTTTAAGGAACAGGATTTGTTATTAGTATTTGAAAATAAATTATAATTTATTTTATTTTTTACGGTTTAAGCAAAGCCTTCTGCTAATTCGTTAGTATACACGGATGATACACATTATCAGTTACTAAAGTTCGGTATAATTTGTTGGCGCAAGTGTATTTTTAATCGTTTTAACCTTAGATAATGATTTGTGGTTACCTCATTTATTAATTATAAATAAACAATATTCAATTTTGTTTTGTGAAATTGTTAATTATTCTAAATTAATTCTTAAATTAAAATCCTTTAATCTTTTAAAAACTAATTCTAATCTATTAAAATGTATAGCATTATCCTGCGATGTAACACAAATGGACATAGTTATGCATAAAGGAATCAATCCGCACGATTTTTGAATTTTGAAATAATACGTCGTATATCTTAGTGAACTATAGATTAGTACGCTTGTTTTTATATTAAAATTATTGGAAAAACCTCCAGTTTTTAAAAATTGATTGACAGAATTTTTTATTTGTCACAATTTTTAAAATACAAATAACTCGCAACTATACATAATGATGGGTTGGTTCCCTTTATGCATAACTATCCGCCGTATTCATAGTCGGTCGCCAGCGATTCGCCAAGTTTCATTCGATGAAAAATTATTTTAGTGCATTTCAGAAACAACGCGACTCCAGCGAGTCGCCGAAATGTACATGCGTAGTATATGAATATTCGGCGCTTCGCTGAAGCTTACTGTGACCACCTCCAGCGTCTCGCCAGTGTGTTGATTATATAATAATGGAAGGTGATTTACATTTGTTACGTGTTGTCAATATAGATTTTGATGTAGAAAATGAAATTTATAACCAGTTACCAAAACCAAAACGGTATATTCGTGATACAAGCAATCCTTTAGAGTTCTACTCACATTTAGAATTTAAAATGCGATATCGGTTTGAAAAATATACCGTTATGGATTGTATAATGCCTCTAATACATTGGTCAGAACATATTAATAATCGAGGACTACCACTGCCGCCTATAATAATGCTTCTTGCTACATTGCGATTTTACAGCACAGCCAATTTTCAAGTAAGCTAGTAATGTTTAGATAACAAATAAAATATTTGCTAAGCAGATTGATTGAATTGTAGATGGTATGTGCTGATTTAAGGGGAATTTCACAAAGTTCTGTATGTAGAAGTGTTTTCTTCGTATCTAAAGAAATTGCTGCAAATTGTCAACGTTTTATCCGATTTCCCTCAGAAGAAGAAACTGTGCGATCAAGAGAAATATTTTATCAGATTGCACAATTTCCTGATGTTACAGGTTGCATAGATTGTACCCATGTACGAATTCAAAATCCTGGCGGATCTTTTGCCGAAGTATTTAGAAATAGAAAACGCTATTTTTCAATAAACGTTCAAGTGGTTTGTGGTCCTAATTTGGAAATATTCGATATTGTAGCACGTTGGCCGGGTAGGGAGCATGATTCCGTAATATTCAATTATAGTTCTATCAGGACAAAATTTGAACGTGGAATTTTAAGAGGGTATCTTTTAGGAGACAGTGGATATCCTTGTCTGCCTTACTTAATGACTCCAGTAGACAATCCTGGAAGTCCTGCCGAAAACAGATACAATCGGTCCCATATAAAAACCTGGAACACAATAGAAAGGATGTTTGGAGTGTGGAAACGTAGATTTCCTTGTCTTGCAAAATGTTTAAATAATAAACCCGAAACATCCTGTAAAATAATAGTTGCTTGTGCTGTTTTGTATAATATAGGAAAAGCAGCGAATGACGATCTCATAATACATTTTGAAGAGAACAATGTGCATAACCTTCAGGAAGTTCCTCATTACCAAGCACCCAATAATGTTGGATTTGGTTTTAGACGTGCTCTAATTCAACGACATTTTCAAAATTAATTATGAAGAAGGTTAATGCATATCAAAAAGTAACACGTTACTTTTTTTTGTTTATTCACGTTACCTACATGTTACAATAACTGCTTATATATATAAGTACTGTATAAAGTAATGTGTATAAAAAACTTTATAAACAAAAGAACTAATTTTGGTTGGTTTTTTCTTTTGTTAATTTCATTCTCGCAGTCTCTAATTCTGCCTCCGCAATTAGGACTTTCAGTTCCGCTGCTTTTCTGTGCAATTTTGCAGTTTCTAGGTTTTCTGTTTCAATTTGTAGTTGCAACGCATGTAATTCGTCATTTTGAAGTTTTTCTTGCTCGGCATTTTTCAGCCGTACTTCAATTATCTTATTCGTTGCTTCTTGCCGTCTATCGGTACGCTTGCGTTTTAAATAGGTCTCTGACCTTGGTATGTTGGTCACAATGGGCTCAGAAATTGTTGTCTGCTGAAAATCTGTTGGTAATGCTTCTCGAGGTTCTCCTTGCATTCCATAAGGCTCTTGTTGTTCCAGCACGAGTACTGCTTCTGCTGAAGACGTAGACGGCTGCAGTTGTTGAATTTTTAAATACACGCCATCACTATCGGCATCATTTGATATTTCGTATGTTAGATGGGGGGCCGCTACTTCCACTTCATCTTTTTGTTGAGAGAGCGGAGGACCTCCTCCTGTGCCCATTTGATGGCGTCGTTCGGCTGCCAACTCAATTTTTCGCAAGCGCTTTATTTTATCCCAGCATCTTTTTAATTGTATTTTTGTTCTCTACAATATTAATACCGTTAGTGCTAAACATTATTTCCTCTTGATATAATAAATTTATTTATTCGGACTGCCAAATCATTCCAAGAGCAACTTGACTTGGATTTTATGTGGACTGAATCAGGGAAATTAAAATTTAGGGAATGTTATTGTGGTTGGTGATACCTATTTCAATTTAATTCACAATTTAAAAGTTTTAGGTTATGTTTATTAAGAATTTATAATGTGAAGTTTAATCTTATCAACTTCGAAAAATGAAAAGTTGTGTGTCGTAATCGATGCTATTACAACTATATATAACTGCCAATACGACTTACCCACCTTGGTATTTCTCGAATAGGCATTAAATTCATCGGTTACTTTTTGCCAGGCCTCATTCTTTTTTCTAATAGCTGTAGCATCAGTTTTTTTCGCTTCTATTATAGGATGTTTAATAATAAGCTGTTTTAAAATTTCTTTTTCCTCGACTGTATACGCTATGATCTGCGACATTCTGACAGGAATTTTCTTATAGTCAATCTTGTAAATTTCAGACAATTTAAATGTGAACGTTTAGTTGGCGGACTTTTAGCTAGGGACACGCATCAGTTTCGGTCTGCGTTTCATGTCTTATTGGGTGGTAGAATAGCAAGTGTGATATGCTATTTCACTACTTCCTATCACATTTGCTTTTCTATTACCCCATGAGACCTGAAACTCACATGGTGTCCTTAAATTTTTCAGGTAGCTGAATTTTTGACGCAATAATCAAACTAATAGTCATATGTTGCCATAACAACAGCCCATATGTTTTTCAGTTTATTAATACTCGTTCACGCCGACGCTCCTTCACTTGGCGTATCGCTGGATGATAACTCTGGTAACACTCTACGCAGCTAAACGCCAGCGAATCGCCCGCTGGCGCATCGCTGACGATTTGTCAGAAAGGCGACTATGAATACGGCTGTATATCTCTCCTTCGATGTCTTGTAATATGTTTTCAATTTTACGTTGCCATCAAAAGAACAGGAGTTTATAATATAAACGTATAGTTTTATAGAGACCTTTATGAGTATTTAACGTTAATTTATCTTTATCTTCGTCTTTAACGTTCAATTTTTTAAATCGTTTTCCTCCACCCGTATTAGCAAAAAGTTCATCATTGGTAGGGAAAGGAGGCTCTTCCGCATCAACCAATTGAGAGTTAATCGTGAACTTATAGTCACCACAAATTCTAAGTTTGTTATTTTGTTTAATTATTGATACAATTGGTGTCGTGTAATTACTACTGTTAACCTTAATTGATGATATATCTGGGTACGTTGATCAATGATCAGTGGGACCAGTCTAAAGAAAGTAAATGTAGGATCGAGAAAGCCAGAGCAATATTTGTTAACATGCAGAAAGTGTTTAAGATTCGAGATCTAAATTTAAATACAAAAATTCGACTATTAAGGTGTTATGTATTCTCGGTCCTGTTCTATGGGAATGAAACCTGGACGCTGACGGAAGCATCTGTGAAGAAACTTGAGACTTTTGAGATGTGGACGTACAGGAGAATATTGAGAATATCTTGGGTTGATCATGTAGCGAACGCTGAAGTACTGCAAAGAATGAATAAAACAACCGAAATCATCAAAACCATAAAAACCAGAAAGTTGCAATATTTAGGACATCTGATGAGAAATAAATAACGCTATGGGATACTTCAACGGATATTGCAGGGTAAAGTGCTGGGAAAGAGGGAACCCGAACGCAGACGCATCTCCTGGCCGAAGAACCTAAGATCTTGGTTCTCAATGACAATGACAGATCTCTTCCGAGCAGCCGTCAATAAAGTCCAGATTACCTCATTAATCGCGAACATTCAACAAGATGAAGAACCTTAATTGATATATCTTTTTTCCATTCAATCTAATTCCATCTCGGTTTTTTCTTTCAAAGCAAACGGCTTTCAAAAATGTCGGGGTTCAAACGTTGGGTTTCAATTTTGGATCGCTACTGTTTCACCTTTTAATTCTGCATCGTCGCCTTGAATTTCCAAGAATTTATTTATTTAAAGGCTGCAATTCGTTTACGTTTGAATTTAATAATTTGAACAAACGTAATTGAAACAAATACAACCATACACGTGTGTCTATCTGAATCGACCACGTATAATTTTGAATTGTTATAAACCTTGCCCTGCATCCCAATCCCGACCGTCATGTAACCTAAAACATTTAACAATATTATTGCAGTAAGTACGTAATACACTCACCGGCACAAAATTCGATCCATGCGGTTAATTGATGTAATTATTTTAGTTTATAAATTGGTTATAATTACACACAGTTTAAAGGGTGTGTAAAACAGATGTTGAAATGTAATTAAACCGACGGGAACATTTTTATTGCTCTAACAACAAAAATACGGCAACATCTCATAACTAGATAAAACAGTAAACAACATTTATTGTACATAACGAGTAAAAAAAACGAAAAAGCAAAAAATTAGTAGCGTGTAGTAGCTCCCCGTGTTCGAATTACAGCTTCTATTCGCCTTGGCATACCCTCAATAAGGCAACAAATGTAATCTTAGCTAATTTCGTCCCATTCTTGGACTACTGTTACACTTAACTCTCGCAAGTTAGAAGGAGCAAGAACTCGGCAATGAACTCGTCTCCCCACCATGGCCCAAACATGTTCGATCGGATTTAGATCGGGACTTCTTGCAGGCCACATCATGCGGTAGATTATTACTTCTCTCAAGTACTCACAAACAAATCCGGCAACATGCGGACGGGCATTATCATGCATTAGCATAAAGTTGTCACCAATAAATGGGGTGAAAGGTACGACATGTGGTTCTATAATGTCCCTAATGTACCTGTCAGCAGTCATCGCCCCTCCATTTACTACTACTAATTCGGTGCGAGCTTCCATGCTAATACCTCCCCATACCATGATTGAACCACCACCAAAACTAAGCTTTGGCACAATATTACATTGGGCGAATCTTTCTCCAGTCCTGCGCCATACTCTTTGACGGCCATCCGCAGATCTTAAACGAAATCTCGACTCTTCGGTAAAAAGAATATGACCCCAGTCATCATTATCCCAATTTTGGTGTTGACGTGCAAAGTGAAGCCGCTCCACTCGATGTTCTCTGGTCAATTGTGGGCCGTTTGCGGGTCTTCTTGCTAGCAATCCGTGTTCCTGCAACCTTCTTCTTACGGTTCTTTCACTAACACTTACACCCCGTACTTCTTGCAACTCATTAAGTGCATTTACTGCAGTAGTATCTCTGTTTTTCAGAACTTTTAATGTAAGGAAGTGGTCATCCCTAGCAGCTGTACACCTTTTCTTGCCTGATCCCACTCTCCTGGTGTAGCCTCCAGTTTCCCGAAACCTTTCTACAGCTCTCTGAATACTACACCTTGAAACACCAAGGCACCACATTCGAGCGGCGTAGTACTGCGAGCGCCCATCTTGAATCAAAGCAATTGCTCTGGCAGTATCGGTTGGATTCAACACCATATTTAATTTTTACAGACAGTAAATTCAATTGTATTTCCAACAATTAAGACTAATACGCGTAATAAACTTAATAATAAAGCACGCTCAGAATTTGACTATTATAATTTGATACCATCCAAATAAACAAACTAACTAAATTCCCCAAACGAATAAAATTTTATCGCACTAAACATGTCATTGGAATATGAATTTTCCCCATTATTAGATAAAACAAACGTTTATCGCAATTTTTTACTAAAAATTGTAGATGGATCGAATTTTGTGCCGGTGAGTGTAAAACTAATTTGAATCTTTGCTGATTTTGCTGATTAAGGACACTGTCTAGTTTTCAACGTCGACTGCCCGTTGCCAAGAAACGAAGAAAACAAAAAAGATAAATTAATAAACAATTTTGTTTTTTTTTTGTAAAAACGTGAAAGAATAAAACATTTTTTCTTTGCGGAACCTTTTCCGTATTTAAAAGAGCAGCCCTTCGTTGCATGAACGTACACAACAGACACCGCCGATCAATTATCGATTTCCATCTGTATAAAATGATCATTTTATTCTTGGATTTATCTCCAGTTACGCTGTTTATATATGCAACCGTATCGTCCACAGAATTTACTTTTTTTCTTGTTATCTTCATGCACACATTTTGTATACTATGTTCTAATCTTTTACAATATCCATATATTTTTCAATGTTTGTGTCGACGATTTGCAAAATGCGCGTCGCGACACCGGTAGCATTTTAGTTATTTCTTTCTTAGCCAACGTCCTATCGTTATTACTGCATTACTGCAAAGATTTAACCTTATTTTTGAAACATTACCCGGTAAACCATTTTTAAATTCCGCGGCGAATTTCTGTTGGTACTACTCGTATATAATTGTCAATGTCAAGTTAAATAACAAAGACAGTGACGTACTGTAGTAAATGATTAAATTAAACTACAACAATATTATAATGTAAACGTGTTCAAATATAACATAAGTAGTAAAACACGTGAAACCAACGTAATTATTTACAACAGAATGTATTTGGTTACTCAAACAATTCAAAATTCCTCTCTCCTAATTAATCGCCGCTACTGACTGCAAATGCTTTCTTCAAGTCTGCTTTTTTCCAAAGTCAAATCATTGGTTTCTAGCAATCGATGTCGGATTTTTTCGTTTCGTAGTCCGTAGACCAATTGATTTTTTAAGACCGTTGATTCAAAACCGCAACGTGGACATTTTCCGCCAAATATTACCGCACATTTTCGTTTTCTTGCTGGGTACGGTGGTAAAACTTGTAATATTCCACAAATTCAACAGGTTTTGGTTCAGAAAAAACCGAAAGTATCTTTATAATTGAATTATATTCCTTTTTTGTTGGATCGTTTGAACTAATTGCATCACATAATATATCAAACGCTTCATTACCAATGTAGTGTAACATATAGCTTTTTTTTTGTTTTAAATGCCATTTCCGTTCTTTGAAGCCATCTGGTGAATTTATGTACTTTCGCGCCGAAGTTTCCCATATTGAAACTTTGTTGCGCCAACATTTTCGTAATTGTGACCGCCCCGATAAACCATTTTTAAATTTCGTGGCAAATTTCTACTGGTATCACTTGAAGACATTTGCAATCAGTAGCGGCGATAAATTAGACGAGAGGAATTTTGAATTGTTTAAGTAACGAAATACATTCTGTTGTAAATAATTACGTTGGTTTCACGTGTTTTACTACTTATGTTATATTTGAACACGTTTACATTAAAATATTGTTGTAGTTTAATTTAATCATTTATTACAATACGTCACTGTCTTTGTTATTTAACTTGACATTGACATTTATATACGAGTAGTACCAACAGAAATCCGCCGCGAAATTTAAAAATTGTTTTCTGGACGTGTAGGGGAAGGTAGGGTAGCCCCGGACACTTAAATGAAGTAGAAATATAAAATACAATCAACAAATGTCAGTTTGTATTTTAGCATTAAAATAGAGTAAGGAACTTTGTTAATCGTACTAATGAAAAAAAAAAGGATATCTTAATTATTGTAACTAGAATATTGAAAAAACTTAAGCTCCCAATTTGCGGTAATATAAAAGTCGGCGGGTAGCCCCGGACAGATATCAATAGTGGCCTAAACGTGTTTTGGCCTTACAAACGTCACAAATGTAGTAAAAATCGGAAGCGTCAATGTTAACACATGCTTCGTGGGCCCAATCTTTGCAGTCATGACACCGAATCCAATTTTCTTTAAACATTTCGCCAGATATGGTACACGCTGTCTCTTCAACTTGATGGGAATCACCTTAAATAGTTGTCGTTGTTTTCAATTTTTTGCCACCTCTACCTTTTTTTTTTTCCTCTAGGTCTTTAGTCAGGAGCATTAAACGATTGTCTAGTTCTTTAACGTGATTATACAGTTACTTAGAAAAGTTCTCAGAAAACGTGGGTTCAAATCGTCTTAACTTTGGACGAAACGTGATCTCTTTGTGACTATTCACTGCTTTTAGACGATCCTGAAGGGAACTTCTTGGCACATCATACCTTTCTGCAGATAGTCTTATTGATAACTTGCCTTCTTTGACACATTTCACTGCTGTTTTCATTTTATTTTCGTCCCATTTACCTCTATTAGTTGTTGGTCCCTTAAATTTAGACATGTTGTATAAGTTCCTGCAATACAAAAAGTATAATCTAATGTACTAACCACAGAGAAGCTATAATAAATTGAATCATTATATTTGTTGAAAATATAATAAATTGAAATTGAAATATGAAATTCGACATTTATAATGGTGTCCGGGGTACCCGACGTTTTCGTGTCCGGGGCTACCCGATCGCTATCATTCGATGTTGTTGCCCATAGGTCTTAAATTGTATATGGAATGAAACGAATACTAATACATTCATAAACTATATTAAATGTATTACAACTCTAAAAAATAGACAAGGCGGTATACTAACTTTTTGCACTTGATAATCTGCAATGAAATTCGACAGGGGCAATGAGAAATGTTTGGCAGGAACAAACACTCACTGTAGCTTGTCAATCAATCTGTGCTCATGCATTGACTAAGTTGCATATGCGTACAAACTCTATGGGGGGCCCCCGAAACTATGTTTTGGTTTTCCAACGGGTTTACTTACTTAGTAATTGTACTGTCCGGGGCTACCCGCTGTCCGGGGCTACCCGACCTTCCCCTACTTCTTTTATTCATACTTTCTTGATTTTCACTCATTTACTTCTCGATCCTCGTCGCCAATCATTGTGGTTGTGGATACTATTTAGCCACACATTTTATTATTCGCTGATTTCATGATATGACAATAATTTGCCAGTGCGCCCCGCCGCGCACGCACATAACGCTTTTGTTGAATAAAATTGTTTATATAACTAAAAAATGTACATTATGAAACATAACCTTACATTTTCTATAAAACCTGAATCTCACAACGCGCCTAATATTTCTGGAACTAAACCTCCGCGTTATACGACCTGTACCTCATATACCTATACTTTTGAAGTAATACGTTTTTCATTTGAACTTAAAAGGAAAATTGTTGGAATGATTCACGTATTTCACACGCATTTACATCATACGTGTTTTCGCCGACTGTAAACATACAAGTTTTTTATCGGAAAGAAGGTCATTTGAGACGAGAATTATGAGGTCCATAGCGCGATTTTCTACGACTCATAAACATAGTAACTACAAAGTTTCTTAAAACAACAGTATTACTTTACAATTGTAATTTGTTAAATTTCTTAAATCAACAAATTTATTTGTTGGCGCCTTTTCAAGAGCAAAACGCTCAACTTTATCTGCAATTTTATTGGCTGTACGCAACAAATTTTTTTTGGGTGTAAATTCACTTGTACTGTAGGAACATCACACTTGTACAGTCAAGCTCATATGTTTTCTCCCGCGAGATGTGATCGCAAGCCAACGAGCGATGAGAGATGATCAAGAGGGATGAAGGGCAGCAGTTGGTTTTGAATTGTAAAAAAGGGACACGTCAGATAATAAATAAAAACGGACAGTAATTTTTTTTGAGCCTTTTACGATAAAAGCTAACACAGGCGACGGGACAAAACATACGAACTTGACTGTATATCTATAAAGAATTTTAGAGTAGAGAGAATTAGTAGAGTACGAATAGTAAAACATATTAAAAATCTACTTACATAAAAAAACGCAAATAAATAAAGAAAAGGTCAAGACTCGAATACCTATTTTCAAATTTCATTATAGTTTTAAAAGTGTTATTTACGTCCTAATTTAGCGTTATCAACATGTAAAAGTGATTATTTAAATGTTGTAAATATAGAAAAGGGCAGGACGTTAAAATCTTTCCACTATGATGCTTTAGAAAAGACAACCTGTACCAAACTCAGCTCGAGCCAGTTTTTCGTTTAAGGGTGGTGTTCAATCTGATATGCAGATTTCTTGTTAGTTATCAGTGTCGGGGAACAAATGGGTTGCTATCTAGGAAAGGCTATCGAACCGCAATGTGTAAAGCTTAAACTGACACCAAGTTCTCTGAATGTTAATAGGACCACCACCACCTTCCTTTCTCTTTGTGTATTAAAATTAAGATTCTTCCTGTAGCTTACTATGTATTATTTACACTTACGCTACGATAAAAATCAGTATTATTAACTACTTTCTAAAATTTAGAAATATAATCAGGAAAACTTTCAAATTCACATTTAAAAAAAATAACTAATTTAATACACGCTTTAGAAAATTAATTAGTTCAAACTTCACAGAAAATTAATAAATCTAGATCAAATAATTATAAACTATATGTACTATTGTGTGTGTGCGGGTCAATTTCTCGGTGATCGGTGAACATCCCCTTTTAGTTTTTCCACCACAATTTTGGCGACTTATTTTTAATTTGAGAGTTTTATTTAAAGCTAAATATCGATCCACTTCGGGTCGGTCATAGGATTGGTAGGTAGGTTGCAGAGAGATGTATAAAATGTTTTTTCTGCAGATTCCGCATTAAAATTCAATTTGGCATCTCTGCTGGCATTCCAGGTTTCTACGATAATAAAAAGAAACGTTTAAAAGGACTAATCTTAAGTAGTAAATATTTTTGCGATTATTGACTAATTATGTATTTATAATAATCGGACAAATACTTATAATGTTTCAAACAAATGAAAATATCTACTACAATCGCATAATCGCATTTTGGAATTTCAAAACAATTAAACTACTTATTTACCTATAAGTATGTTATACATATAAATGATATACAGTATAATTAAAACTCCATACTAACAATAACAATTTAGTAATTTTAGTTAAAAATTTCGATCTTAAATCAAATTTAAGTTGGAAAGATTACTTTTTGATAGACACTCGTAACCGGACAAAACTAAACAAAGCCTTAGGTGAAACGTTTGCTTTATACAACTGTTAATCATACGGTAATATTCTTAAAACAAACTTAGGTAGAAAATTTTATACAACAAAAGGTAACGCATGCAAAAACAAATTATTTGTAGTGTAGTTTAACGGCCCGAAATGATTGGATATTATACTCGTTCCAGCTGATCGTTGGAGTTTTCCGAATTTACCTAAAATACTTGTTACTTTTTTTATTTCACCTCTTCAGAGATGATTTTATCAAATTTAATTATTTTACTAACATGTATAATATGTATAGGTACGTTTATTATTATTATTATTTTAATTGAAACATGTTGATTATGGTAAAACGAACATTATGATATTTTCTAATAAAAAAATAACCACATCTTAACAAACATCACTTCTCAGATTTAATCACATTTAATAATAATAAATAATTATATTAAATAAAGTTGTCTATGATGGGAAATTTAAATAAAAATGTATTTATTTGTATGTATTAAAAGTTATTTGGAAAATTTGTCCTGCAATTTAAAAATTTGTACTTATTTCACATTTTAAATTCAAGATGGCGAGAGGTTATGGCTTGTAAAGTATCTATAACAATTATTTCGGTGCTGCACTTTAAATAATTAGTTTTTACATGGGTTTTCACGCATTCATATGTAGATCTGATAAAATACGAAGCATCTAACAGAACACGCGTACTTTTTTCCGCAACTTATTGGAATTTGAGCAAAGAATAGAAACTTTCTAAAATAAAAATGGGCTTTTTTGGTATTTAATGCATTTATAAATATAATTCACGCAAAGTGACTTCAGTTTTATTCAGCCTAGTAAAATTGTTTCAGTGTCGTGTTCGTGTGTACAGCTGTTATATAGGTACATACTCCTCGAAGTGCCTGTATTTATGTGTATGTGGATATGTTACTTCTCGTGTGCTTCGATAATTATGAAGTTTTCTTAGAACATAAGGATTACCTACTTACAAAAACGATTTATACAACGGAAAGTTACATACAGCGTGGAAAGGTAGGATTTTTTAATCTAACTCTATGTAACGAGTGTCCAAAAAGTCTTTCAGTCTTGGTTAACTGTGGAAAGATGAAGGCATGTCTCGGTTTAAGGTAATTTTATCATAAAATAATTTATAATATGATTTAACATAAGACATGCCTTTATCTTTCCACAGCTAACCAAGGCTGGAAGACTTTTTGGACACCCGTTATTTATAAAGTATAAATACATAATCCTTAGTTCTAATATAAATTCTTTGAAACTTAAATTGATGTGGATAGGCATTATTGAAACTTGATTAGGCTCATTTTTTAAAACTATTAGGCAGTCTAATTTAGGTGTTTTTATTTCGTGCTCGTTTACAACGTCTTGTGCTTAAATACGAGACCATTTTAATTCGTAGTATTCGTTTATACATTACGTACATCGTACGTACAATCGATGACATACGATAATGTACGTGACATAATGCACCGAGATGTGAGGAAGGTTCATCAAAAATGTTTTTCGTTTCTTTTTAAGTTATTTTTATAATATAAATTAGGTATAATAAAATTATAGTTTGCAAATTTAAATAAATTGGCGAAGATTGTTATTTTGGCACTTGCAGATTAACAAATTTCTTATATCAAACAACTTTTATTCGTGGGGAATACATCAGTCTATATTCTAATTACTCAAAACGGTAATTGATTCGGATACGAAATCCTTAGGGACATAAGGCCGATATGGATCGGTCCCTTGAAACACTGTGACATCGTTATCGGAGCAGCACCGTATTCATATTTGTTTAGTTAACTTTGCCGGCAACTTCGCTAATATGAATACGTTTCTACTCACTAGTATAAAAACATTTTAGTTTGTCGGTTTCTATTTAAATATTTAATTACATAATTAATTAGCGATTTTAGATTTATGATTAAAGAGCTTTAATAATGGGGTGTCATTTCTATATACTACCATATTTTGTATAACCACACTATCGAGTATAATATAAAGTTTTCGCGGATCGATTTAAAATGCTTTCTAATAATATAAATCTCTATATAATGCCAGACAGAGGTTTTTGATTTCTGTAAGACACGATGTACGTTATATGTGAATATTCGATATTTCTATTTTACGAGAAGTTGAGCAATGCAATTTATAATATCTTTTTACATTTTCTATTGTCATTTCTTTTATTATTTTACGATTTATCCGTATCCTATCTTTTATTTTTAACCCATAAATTAGATAGGAATATCTTATCATAAAAAAATGTCAATTCAGTTATTTGATAAAATAATTTTAATTTTAGAATTTAGAAACGTTATTACAATAATTAAAGTTCAATTTTAATTTAATGATAATAGATTTTTGGCGATCATCTCACAAGCAGTAAACTTGCACTTGTATGAGTTCTAATTTTTATCGAGTTCCTAATGTTTCGAGTTACGATATTGTTGAATTATTCTAAAAAGTCGATGGTAGGTATATTAAAAGTTGTTAATGAAGACATTTTTTATCAGTACCACGACAATGACGTTACGTCAAAATTATTATAAAATATTTATACTACACGAGCCAGACTTGCCAGCACGTTAAATTTGACAAGGCATAATTTTCGTCCTACCTTTTCTTTTGTTCCAATCCAACTAGTCAGTACTTGTTTCTCACAAATGTTTCGTTTCTATAATGGTTAATATGATAGCTCGATTTTTTGGCCACAATAGAAAGGGTATCAAGACTAGCTTTTTCAGCTTTTTTATTTACTGTTCAATTTTTTCTCTCGATAAAATTTTGTTAATGACTTCTTTTAATAGAAATTATATATCATAGCCTTACTGTCAGTTGTAATTGCAGTTTCTATAGTGCGTTTCGCGATGAGAAGTCAGTATAGGGTTTTATACATAGAACGCAGCGTTGCTAAATTTCTTCACTATTTTTTGAATATAATGCAGATATTTTGTAACATCTTTTTGAAGTTCCACATCACGCTTAAAACGTATAAGTACTAATAAGAAGCGGATGAAAACTTCTGGTACTATCTAATTTACATATGTAAACAAACTTACATTGTTATTTAATCGCGTAGAACTGACAGCGTAGGAAAGTTAACTCCTATAAAGCCGCGTTCAGATTACTCGTACACGCACTCGCGAGACTTGTGGGACTTCAGAGTAATGTGAACGGACGGACAAGTCAAGCGAGCAGTGCGAGCCTTGAGCTCGTGGGGATTTGTGTCAAGTCGCACAAGTCATCTGAACGGAGACTGATTTACTTCAATTGGATTGTTGCGGTCTCGAGTCAAAGCGTCAGGAACAACTGAAGTCCATTTAGATGTAGACCAGACGAGTACAAGCCGAAGTCTGACAAGTTATCTAGATAATTGCAAGTCCCGTGAACACGAACACTAATAATCTGGACGCGGCTTAAGATTTACATTGTCCTATCTTTGTTGTACTGACTTCTCACCGTGAGATGCGCCAAAGATTAGTTTTCTTAATTAATTTAATAATTGCAGTGTAATGGTTGTAACGTAACCTCACTTTTCGTTAGGTTTTGGTAATTATTTATAAAACGTTTTTAGGAATTTTATAATTTTACAATTTGATTTTTTTTTGTTTGAAGTAAAATATTGAGAAAAAAAAACACAATTTTGTATACCTATAATTTATAATTAAAATAATAAATAATGTTTATAGATTAATAACAAATAGAGGATTTATTACAAATTACCTTTTTAATCTGAGCTATAACATCCTTCGATAATACGGGAAAATAGGGCTCCGATTTGAAAGCGATGCGGATTCAATTTTAAGCTTTCACAATAGACAATCTCTGAAGCGCGGCATCTCTCAGTAACGATGCTACTACACCCACCATTAACGCACACTACAACACCCACCCCGATTACTCCATTACCTTTCAACCTATTGCGATTCCTATTTATTATGTCCTTAAATTCGAGCCACCACTTTGCATATGGGATCCTTTAACGTTAATTGATCATAACGTGATGACTGATATTTAGGCAACTTGTGTACTGACGTATTACTTTTGTTATACTTATATTAAATATTTGTTTTTTAGTATCGCATCTGTCATTAAAAAAATAAAACTTAAATAAAAAATACTTTTTGTTATTAAAAATATCTTTGACTTTTCGATGATTTTTTTTTGACAGATTTAGGTTTTGGGGATGATAATATTACAAATCATTGTCGATTCCGGGGCTTTCTTTTTGTTGGGTTTATTTTAGACCCAACAAAGATTTGTTTCAAGACAATGCTTTTATTGGCGATGTTATTTGTGCAGGTTATATGCGGGTTGCAGGTATTGCTTAGCGCCGCTTCCTTACGAGAGAAAAGAAAATAATTGTAGACAATAAAAAGTAGTTCTTAAAAGTGTTTGTTTTTAAAAATTAGTTTATTACTAAAAAATGTTATGACAGTTAGTAAAAAAACAAAACAATATCCACGAAGCATTATATCGAAAAATTTACTAAAAAATGTTCACATATAATGAGTTCTATCATCCATATATCGTTGGTTCAAGGTAGTAGATACACCCTGTATAGTACCAAATAATTGAAACATTTTTAGTTGTAAATTAATCGCACGTCAGTCGCTTAAAATAGTGACGAAGTACAGTAAAATTAGGTTTTAACGAACCACAAGGGACTCACAACACGAGTTCGTTATATCCGGAGGTTCGCTATAAGTCGGTTCGTTATAAGCAACTTCAACTGTAATTGATATCAGCCATTAATAGAAAGAAACTTATTTTGTTTAATACAAAACTTCATGTTACACAAAGGTGTTAAACAAAAGATGAGAAAGCTAATTTTTTAGCGAAATAAATAGATACGATAATCCATGGTTAATCCATACGATGATGGTTCTTAACCTATTCTTGGTCACAGATTGCTAAGATCATTAGTGTATCAAGTATTTATTTCAAGTTTCTTATGAAGGGCTTTCAAATTTGGAGAGAAGTTAATGTTTTCATTCTATTTTAATTGCAAAAGATCATAACATTTCTTTAAGTATACGAGAAGTTCTGTAAGGATATTACGCCTCCACAGGGATCCTCGGATCATGGTCTAGTCCAGGGGTGGCCAAGCTCCTTGATAGTCCGAGCCATTTTTCAAAATTTGAAATTTTTCGCGAGCCGCAATTAAATACGTATTTAAAAGGTATGCAAAAAAGGTATTAAAAAAATTTTTTTTACGGAAATTATATTTATTGAAAACATATAAATAAAAGTACAAAATATGCGTATTGAATTTAAATATTAAAATCGAGAGCCACAAATAATCCTTCAAAGAGCCGCATGTGGCTCACGAGCCGCAGGTTGGCCCCCCCTGGTCTAGTCGATTAGGTACTGATGTTTGGTTAGTTGCCTATGTAATGCATTTTAAGGGGTAACTAAGACGGTTTTAGTTCTTTACCATAGGTCTTAAATAAATATACAGTAAAACCTCCATAAACCAATCGCATTTTGAATAAGTACGTACATATTTCCACTTTTTGATTCAATCTTTGTTTCGGATATGGGAGGTTCTACTGCATTTTAAGCATAAGTCATGTAATTTATACTTTGTGTGGTATATGATAATTATTTGGATATGCATGTGGATAATATTTTAAAGCTTAAATTTTAATAATTTATGTTATCACAAAATTAAAGAGATACTATTAAAAGAAGTTATACAAAAAGTAGAATCAATATTTGATATGTAGGTATATTGTCAGACATTATTTAAAATTTAATACAAACTATCTAATATTTTGTATAAAAATAATAATTGTACGCTTATTTAATCGTCATTTTTAACGAATTGTTCCATATATTAAAAAGTGGAACGTTTATAGTTCATATAAACAACTATGAATAATGGGAATAGATCTACAACAGAAAATCTCAAAAATAATGCTTTATTTAAAGATAGTCGGATAATAAAAAAAACTCCCTATAGCGATAAAAGCCTATGGGTCACTTGTAATATTTTATCTCCTGTCAACCGGAGCATAAAACACTACAGATAAAATGGGAGAGTAGTGTTCTCTTGAGACACCAACCACTTTTAACTAAACACGGTTATCTATTGAACGCCGTTTCCGTATTTAATCCTTGTGGATTCCGTGCAACGTAGCAGTCTGTAGTATTGTTGTTGGTAGCGTAAGAAAGGCGAGAAAAATAAAATTTAAAGTTAAAGGAAAAAGTACTCGTTATTTTATTGTCGATGAGATGTTTTGTTCGTTTCTAACGCGCATATTACTGTCTCCGCTAATCGAAATGTCCGGATCATGATCATACACGTAATAAAAGAGCATAACGCATAGTGGAAATTCTTAAAGCGTAAACCATACACGAGATAAAAGTATGAGTCACATGATAAAACGTTCTAGAACATGACGTCAGTTTCGTCGAATGTTTTCATGTTGTTGATCTTTTTAAGATAAAATATAGACGCGAAAGCGTAAATTTTATTAAAATATTTTTTGCAACTTCTAAATTCCACCGAGGAACATAATGGCGTGAACGAGGTGAAAAAAAACGGCAAAGGAAAAGTTAATTCGTTATTGAAAAATTTGTATTATACAAACAGTGAAGCTTAAATAAATTATTACATTTTTTAATGAAAAGAACTTATTACTTTTTATTAGCGATATATTACTAGATCCGCTATAGGAGTAGAAGTATCCGATTACAATCATTGCACTGCCACGAGCGAGTCTAAGTACATGCAGAGGTATCACGTTTACAGAAATTCTAGACCGCAGTTAATGAGACAGATGGTTAAACATGTTTTCAATGCGGCTTCCTTTGAATAGAGTTCATTTCAAAAGCTCTGCTTCGAATGGAAAAGCTCGTTTGATCTTAATATATGACGTAGTCGGTCATATAAAAGCTTGTTCAGACAAACTTATTTTCTATCAGTAAAACGTGGATTACTTGGACCACTTTTGATTTTCAGATTCCCACTTACACTTTAACATTTGATTGGAAATTTTTATGAATTAATATTTACTAATAGTGGCGAAGAGTCCAGTAATTGATAAAGTGTATGTTTAACTAATTGACGAAGAGTTTCGTATGTTTTTTATAGTACACATTAGTTTTTAATGACTGTGAACTATACAGAGTGATTTGAAAATGGCGCACCAACTCTACCGTGCGTTGAAGGAGACTGTTAATGGAACCTAGGACAAATAATTAAAAAAATTTATTTGCTGTATTTTTGTAATTATTCACAAAAAAAGAATGATAAGGACAATATGTCTAGTAAATGGCTATGTATTCAGTTCATTATTATTGTTGTTTTTATGGAAAACAATTAAAAACATTAATTAAAACGTCAATTAGACAGATCAAATAATTATCTGTAATTAAATTGTCGTTAAAAATGACAAATACTTATACAGTGAAACCTCTTAAGAATGAACAGCCGTGGGGTAGAAAATATTGGCCATTGTAGGCAGGTGTGCGCTAAAGGGAAAGTTAACTAGGGCAATGGCTAATGAAAACATATACAGTGTGTCCACGGCTCGGGTCCTGAATAAGAAAAACTTTTTAATTTTTAATTTTAGAGAAAAATATTATTCTTTATAAAAAACTCTGCATCTTGCAAAATTACCAAAACTCTATCTAAATTTCAATTATGCAGTTTTCATGCAATATTTGATTTTGATTATCACTTCGGTGCAGAAAAATGTAATTAAATGGGTACTTTTGTGAATACAATTAAATATCTCAAAAACTATGCGGTTTAGACATAGAACAATGCTATTGAATAAGGAATAGGGGTCGTTCCATTTGAAAAAAAATAATTATGGCACTTTAAAGTTTGGAATGTTTGTCATTTTTTTGTGAACAACCCGTATCACGAAATCCCAATTTCTCATTATCGAAATGTTGCTCTTTAATCGGACTAATATTATTGTTAAAACTTCTTTCTTGACTTCAAAAAACAACGTCGCTACGATTTTTTAAAGTAAAACTTGCTTATGGAAGATTTTTAGAAAAAATATGGCAACAATGACGCAAAATTAAAAAGTGAATAGAATGTAGAGGTTAAAATATTACATCGGAATACCTATAAATATATAGGGTGTTTCATTAAAAAAATAAATGTTTGAGTTACACAGCAAAAATGGGACACCCTGTATACAAATGTTTAAAAAAATAAATGTTATATTGTATTTAGTAAGTGTTGTTTTTCACTACGTTCATTTTTAAATGTCAGTTTGGGTCACGTTTTTACAATTTAGATAAATAAAGCGGTGTTTACATTAACGTGGAGCCACGGCTGTGCTGTAGATAGTCAGACGTATGTATATTGTTTTTTTTGCATTTAAAGTCGATGAATAAATAAATGTGTGACTACCCTGCGATGCATGTACGTCTAATTTCGGTATCATGTCAATAAGCTGTCGACAAAAATCTCGTGGCAAAAATACTGTGAACAAAAATACCGTCGTTAAAAAGCCGTTAACAAAAATGCCGCACGTCAAAACGTCGTGGCCAAAACTCCATCAACAAAAACGTCGTCAGGTCAAAACGCCGCCACATAACGTCAAATCAAAATATTTAATAAAATGTGTATAACGTAACGATAAATAAAACTTGAATAGTTTATAAAGCCTCGCTTCTAAGCATAACATTGTTCCTAACATTGTATGGGACTTTATTGCAGACATATGTTAAACACAATGTTAGACGCAAAGTTGCAGAATATTCGCCGTGTCCATGTTACAGGAATTTACTCCTACGCATTTCCTTACTTTATCAGGTAATAGTTATGAAAGCTAATATTACTATAAAAGCTAATGTTTAATAAATACCGATTATTTCAATGGTATCTCCATCTCACATGGTGTTAATGCCAGAAAATGTAGTGGTTCACGTCAACTTTATTTAATTATACGGCTTACCTTATATTTATATTTGACCAGATCTCGTTTTGAACTTTTTGTGCTCTCTGTCAAAAGATTTTCGCATTCTGTGGGGCAAATTTATATAAATTTTCTTATTTATTTTCTAATTTAATTTGACTTTTGAAAGTGGCTGCGTTTTGAACTGACGGCATTTATTTTCACGGCGTTTTTATTGAAGGTGTTTTGGCCACGGCGCGCGTCGTTTTGGCGCACGGCGTTTTGTCGACGTCCTTTTGACGTGGAACCATAAATATCAGCCGTGGCTTCGCGCTAATGTAAACGCAACTTAACAATAATATCATTTAAAACTTAAACTTAACAAAATTACTTCGATGAACCAATTCTAGTGCAAAATCAAAACGCTCGTTATGGCTCGAATTTAAATTTGATTAAAAGGACGTTTATACAACCGCACAGTTTCCTAGTATACAAAATCCCCCGACAAAAGAGATTGGTATAATCTTAGGCATTTATTGTAGACTTTGCCGTATACGTGACGAGAATACGGCCGTCCATGTTAAATTGTTTAGCTGTATTAGTTTCATTTCTTTCCACTAAATTTGATTTCGTCGTCGCGCTTTTTTAACCACTAGTTAGTTAGCTACGTATTTAATTTTAATTCTGAACTCGTTCATTTCGTAAACAGGAAAAATATTAAATTTTGCGCGGGAGTTAACTTATGATTTAATTAAAGTGTGCTGCAACAAATTGTCTCTAGTTGCAGACTAGAACGTGATTTCCTTTGCACATCTTATGTGGTCCATAAAGAACAATAATTAATTCAATTATTTTATTGAATAATAAATGTTGCATTTATAGTTCTTAAATAATTAAGGATGCCGAGTCTAATTGTAAGTGACCTAATTTAAAAGTGCAGCGGTCGATTTAAGTTTAACAGCGAGATAACTGTTAGTTAAATTAATCGCCGATTTGTTTTTAAAAATTTCAATCGGTACCCAAATGAAATCTAGAAACAACAGTTGCATTAATATGAAATCGATAAATTCCGACAGGTGCAAACGTTGTAATCGCTGCGCTTCGTTGGTAGACCATATGATTTCTGAAGATTTGATTTAATAACGCTTAAACTAACCCCTTGCAGTCACGGAAGTGTAGCAGGCATTGTTCGGCTTCCGTTTACTTGGCGGTTAAAAATTATTATAACTAACTAGCACAAATAAGCGTGACGAAATTCGTGTTTCTATGCTTTTGATTGTTATTAAACAATAACCTTTATCAGCGTTATTGACGTTTCATTGTCCCTCGACAGTTTTTCTATTTTATTTTGAATACGCTTTGTTACCTAAAATTTAGAAAACAACTGCACACCCACCCACTATTGAGATAGTCTCCCCCAAATCAATGCAAAATAGTGAATTAGTCATCCATTTATCAAAATCTAAACTTTTAACGCTAATTCAGGTTAAGCAAAAGTACTAGTTCTCCAGAAGTGAGTTCTAAACTGTCATAATGTGCACATGTTGCCCCTATTAGAGGCAATTAGTAATCTGTGACAACGCAGCCCATGCCCTTTAAGGTTCACTGTTGCTACTTTGTAAGTTCAATATTTCCCATTAAATAATTACGTTGGCTAATTCCACATTTGCGCTGGAATCATCAATTACGGACCTCTTAAACTGCCACCAAATTTTAAAGCTAACGTATCGATTTTAACAAAAGTAAATTATAAATGAAGATATTTATATCAGATTAAAACAACGTTAGAAGTTTATATCTATAGATTAGTAATGACATGACGGACATGATTGCAAAACATGAATATTGGAGCTTATGGAGTCTTAAATAAACTCCCTAAACAGCTATTAATTTAGGCAGCTGATTTATCTGCACTCATCTATGAAATATTATGTAATAAATCATTACGTGGTTAATGCTTAAAACACATATGATGCGCACTTTTGCAAATCTCCCTTTGTTCCGGCAAATGAAATTTTTACATTTTCACTAAAACACATCAAAACGAACGTTTGCGTATTTTTATCCTCGTAATATTAATATTATGAGTGTATCTACTATTAAAAACTGTTAATTTTTCTATTAATAATTGCCGACGAATTTTATGATGCTTTTGTATAGGGGTTATATAGTTTTCTTAAATTTTGATGATCGCTGAAACTTTTTCACATAAAAATAATCAAATAACTGATATTTAAACTCGATGAAATAACATATTATGAACGCAATAGTGTACGAGATGCGGTTATTAAATAACGCGACCTACAGCGGGCTCCTAAATTAATGACACCCCGCTCGAGTTGGCAATGGTCATCTTATCGCAGTTACGTATCTATAACATTTCGAACGGGGTGTCAAAATTAACGGATTTAACTGTATCAACTTATAACAACGGAAGGAAAACTTGTGGAAGTAGACAATATAAGTCAAGTTTCATTGTTGCTCCTAAATAGTTAGTAAGCAGCGATTGGAAAAATCGCGTTGTCGGAATTATGACAATGTTAAAATTGAGCAGCATATCAATTTCAATTTTTTGTGAAATTAAAGAAATCAATCACGAACGAGGAAGCAGAGACTCGAGTTGTGGAAGAGTAACGTGTGGATTTTCAATCAAGACAATACTTTTGTTTTGCTGCACAATTAAAACTGTAAAATTCTTTCTTTTGCGATTTTGCTTTTGAGATCATCATTGGTAGTCATTAAAGATACCCAGGTAGATACATTTTAAGTTGCAAGTGTACAGAAATTCGTTAGTTTTACATATCTTTGGGGCTTAATACCTCTATCTTTTAGCAGGATAAACGCGCCTCAACGATATGCTGATACGCCAACTATCATTCATCGTCTATCACTCATTGAGAATACGTGGGGTATGATGAGGAAAAGATTGCGACAATTACCTCATCTATTGACCAATTTCTACTTTAATTGTTATTGAATGTTGAACTCACAAAGAATGTTATAAAATTCTTCTGAAACCGATCACGATGAAATTTGATACTTATAGGTACAGTTAGACATCAGTGAGTGGTGAATACGTGCCACGGCTTTTTGCTGTGTGACCCAAGACGTATGAGATATGAACTGTCAAAGTTGTAATGACGCTACGTCACCCATACATTGCGCTGTGCATATGTTATCGATATCATTATTTTTCCTCTATTCGTTGGCAATGCATCAATTTCAAACAAAATGTTTTGTAGATTCTTTAAGGCGGGATACGTTCTAGAGAAACCTCCCCGATTTTAAACTTCTGCCACTGTTTATTTTCTCTATAACTTTTAAAAATTGTCAAAAGGACATTGAAGACGAGCAATGCAATGCATTGTCTTTGTATTTTTGTTTAGAACGCTTTTTTGCAGTTTATATTAAATATGTATTATTATTAAGGGGTACACTTTGTTACTTTATATGTCTTGGATCGCACAGCAAAAACCATGCCATGCATTTATCACTCACTGATATCTAACTGTATACCAAATTGCATCGTGTTCGGTGCACAACAACTTCATGACATTCCTTGACAGTTGGTAAAGTTCTGTTAGGAATGGTATCGGTTACTTAAACTTTGCAAAATTGGTATTTCGATAAAGTTAGTTAATTTTAAATATCGCCCCTAAGAAAGAAAATATTGTGTGACGGAACGCAATGTAATGTAACATCATATTTTTAAGCGGTTTCCACTGTTTCATAGTCAAAAAGCTTTTTAGCTACAGTTTTGTGTTGACCAAAATAACGAAATCACTCTGAGAGATAATTGTGATCATAAATTCTTTGTCCATTATCCCGAAGGTTTTCGTGGCAGATCATCAAACAATTGTTGATTAGCTACGTCTTTTTTTTAACAAGATCAAAGATGGATTCGCCATTTCCGTTGTACTTGGGCCAATTAATTTCAAGGTTTTTGTAAATTATATTGAACTTTTTGCGCATATACTTTGGGCATACTTTAGTCCTTTAGATGAATTTAACTCGTCTCGTCCGTCTTGTAGTTTTCCATTAGGGGTTTGCAATGCTTTTGTCTTACCTCTTTCAATCCACATAGTGCACCCATATCTCCATACATTAAAATAATTTTGCAATGTTATTGCTTGAGTCGTTTAACTTGGTCAAAATGAACATCCATCGTTGTCTCATTCAAATTTTAGATACTTGCCGAATTAATGTGACTTCTTTGCAAAAATGAACTGTAAATTTAAAACCAATTCTTGCATTAAATGCTCTACAATTATTCTTTTAATGAGCGATATTAACCAAGTAATAATGTTAAGTTTTGATTAATATTTTCAAGTTAGGTAGTTTAAGAATAATTAATTTAGGCATCGTTTCTTAAAGAAATTCGTATATACATGTAAACCGATACATGTCGGAAATTGTATCGTAAACAAGGAAATGGATGAAACTATTTTATCTTTCTAAATAGTTACATGTTTTTGCTATAGTAAAGCGGAAAGGAATGCTTTTAGGAGTCGTCACGTTCGCTTCTCACTTAGATCGACGGTGTCACTTGCTAGTCCATTCGCTAAATTAAATCAGACAAAGTAAAAAACTGCGGAAGTGGTGCAGCTCGACTACTATAAGTTTTTAGGTTTTCGCACAAAATTATTGCGAAAAATGTTTTCGCTTTGAATTAAATTAATAATGACGTGATAAAACCCGAACATTTATAAAATACATCATTAAACTCGCAATGATCGATATTTACGTGATATATTATGTGTAGAGCCCTATTTGATAATTGTAATTATCGGGTTTCCGCGAGATGGAATGCTTATCAAACATGCTGGAATCTGATTGGGGTTGGTTTCATGGTTTAGTGTAATTACAGCACTCGAATTTCAAGTGCAGTTACGCAAACAATATACCATTAAAATTACAAATATCGAACGTATATTAAATAGTTTAGAATTTAATTAATTATTAGATTACCTAGTATTGTTTATTTTTAATAAATAACCGTATAGTAACTATACTGTAAAATAGCACATCGATTTCTTTAGTTTTAGGGACTGTCAGTCACTATATTTTTATATGCGCGGTACCCCTGTTACCCTCGCGATTAGGACCAAGAACGTCTGACCACACATACATATCCTATAATTTATCTCCCACTAACTATACGGAACGAAACCATAAATCTGTACATTAGGCCACTTTTGTTAAATTGACCTTGAAAATATGAATTTTGAATTTCCCATTAAAGTTTGTTTTGTTTATATTAAATATTTTTATTTTGTGAAGTTTAACGACGAACAATTCAAATTTGAAACTCACGCTAAATCGGAGCGGAGCAAGTTTTCTTGAGTGTCACTAATTTGCATTCTAATTGAAAAGCAACAAGTTTACCTAGGTACAGTGGAAGCGACTTATATTATTACAAAATTATGCAACCAGCTAACTTGCATTATTAGTTTAAAACCTAGCTTTATTTTATTTATTCCTACAGATAAGATAGTGATTCGAATTAGGTAAATATTAAAAATAAGTTGTTCGAAATTATAAAATAAAATAATTATGTAAAAAATTATGACTTGTGGGTATTTTACGTATGAAACTTAAAGATTAAATTCTTAAATTCCGAATAAAGTTACGGAAATTATTTATTATCATATCGCATACCTTACTCTCTCACGTTCGGTGCTAAGTACTCCTACTTTATCCCGTGCACTCGGATTCGTCATTATCGTAGAGTTCGTTCGGTGTAAAATTAGTCCTGCCAATAATTCTGTTCGAACGCCTATTAATAGCACGCGCGTGATATAATAAAGCGCGAAGCAAAAAAAAACACGGTACGTTGGGTTTTGGAGTGGTTTTAAACGATTTATATGTAGCGCTCATTGGTTGCTAGGCCGAGTTCGTACACGGCTGGCACCTCTCCGATCCTATTTCTACGCCGGACAAACTCTAGCTTAAATAAAGGTCATTTCGAGGCTTAAATGACAATCGAAAGGTTGAACGTTTCGAAACGGTCGTAGAAAAATGTATTTTAATAATCAATATGTTTCGAAAAGAGACATTTAAGTGCGCATTATTAGACGTACGATAGTACTTATCTTGCTTGAACGGTTGACCTACTGCTTATTTTGAAATTCATTTCTCAAAATTTATGCGCATAATTGTAAATATGTAAATCTATGTATTTATTTATGTCAGAAGATTTAAAAATTTAAAAAACAAAGAAATCCATAAATAAATAAATAAATAAATATATATATATATATATCAGGAAATAAGGCGAGTCGGCGAATCGACAGTTTTTCGCGAAGATTAATTGAAATGATAGAGGGATGGGTCAACTATTCTGAATAGTTATTAAATAACAAATGAAAAACGTACATATAGTTAAAATATGATGCTAATACGCTATAGGATTTTATCAACTTTTTAATAGTAGGTATTTGTTATGCCGGTTCCAAATCTGCAGCCCTTATTTAAATTGGGAGGTCGTTTTCAAAATATATCAACCCTAAGCAATCGAAGAGAATTAAACATAAGCAGGATAACATTATATGCAAACGCGTTTGTGGGAGAAAGCGCGATTATTGAAGTGTTGAAGTCACGACGTGCAGAATAAACATTGTTCTATAAATAGAAATGGAGTTATGACATAGAAAGGAAAAATCAAAAAGAAAAGTTAACATTTTTGATTGAAGAAATCTGTTTAGTTTACGTACCTATACGTATACAGGCGGCCCTCGACTTTCACACATAATTGGTTCCTAAAATGCGAATGTTGAATGTTCGAAAGTAGAGGGATGTAAAAAAAACATCAAAAATTGTATTTTAACATATCTATTTATCAATAATAATAATTATTTATGAATCATTTTATTTAGTATATTATATTTATGTAATATATAGTATAGTTTAATATGCACAATGTATTTGACATTCGACACCCCGCCACCGCGGCTCGGAATCCTAATGATGTCACAACGATTCCGAGAAGTCCGCCTCTCTAGGCAGTAATGTGAGAGTGAGCGCGAGCTACCGCGCTCCGTGGGAGCGACTGCACGGAAGCGAACAATTTTTGCATTATCCACAAAAATCTTAAAAAAATTAAATTTTTAAAAATATGCGAAATAGCGAATTGTGCGAAAGTCGAGGGCCGCCTGTATTATCCTTTTCTTTTTCAAACTGATGCAGAAAATGCCTTAAAATAAATTACGTTACGTAATTTAGAGCTGCGCCATCTAACGGTAGCAATGAATACTAAACTACGGTTCTACATTCTAAAACTTATTAGGTACGTTTCTCGAAATTAACGTGTGTTATCAACATTCGATAAGATTATTCGAACCGTAATTTACGTAAAATTTAATTTACGATTCAAAAGTGTTCTAAAACGTTGACTCTTATTATCCACTGTTTATGTCATTACATTTCTTACTTTGTAAAACACGATAACCTTTCAAGCTCAAGTAGTTTTTGTAGGGTCCTTACATTTTAAATCATTTTTAGTAGTGGGGATTTACTGGGGGAGAGTGACATATTCGCTGCCTAATTGTGTACGTTCGCTTCTAAGCGAACTTTCTTCAGTGTCAATTTGGATTCTCAAAGTGAAAGGTACTTGTATACAATTTTTGAATTGCTACTTTAAAGGTGAATTTTGGAACCACTATAAAAAATGATCTGTACCAATATTCTTGGTGGTGATTTTGTTAGGTTTACATTAACAATAAATATTTTATTTAAAAAAAAAAGATTAATAAATCAATCCTTTTTTTTTTCATAGTTTTCAAAACACAAAATGAATAGTTTTCCTATTCAAACAGTATATACTTATTGATAGACCAATTAGTCTTCGTATTAATTCCAACATTTAATGTAGGTAAGTGTCTCATGAATATCATTTGTAATCGGGAAATACAACATGTTTTCAAAATCCTATGGTATTTAACAAAGGCGTAATAATTAATTTAATCAAATAGGGACGTGTTGATTAAGAAATCGTAATGAAAGTTGGAAATGGAGTTAGGGTGAACCACAGACAGGGGCTGCATAGTAGTGTAACCGCAGAGGGTTGTGTAGCAACTGCGTAGGGAATATATTGGTTTGTTAGTGGTCACAAGTAATTTAGGGGAAGAGAATCGGCTTTTACAAGTACGAGGGCGGCGAGACATTGAATGGGCCTGATTTTTGACGTTTTTAGATGGATGTCAGTTACTTTTCCCTTTCCCTTTAACGCCGTTTCTTTAAAAGGGTATTATTATAATATTAATTTGCATGGTGTGCTGTATGCATATGATGATGGTTCAATTAACCTAACTTTTGGTAGCAAAAGTCATAAGGGCATCGATTTAAATTTACGAACAACTGTTTGCTATTTTAAAATCGCATATAATACTACCGCTAACTTTAATTAAGTAGATTTCGTCATTCGATTTCACTACGATTTTCATATTATTCCATAAAAAATTAATAACAAAAAGATACAATGCACCAGCGTTTATTCAATAATAAAACACACTTACAAATTAGTAATAAGTTTTAGCGCATAATAAGATTTCTATTACAAGTGACAAACTTTCATGTCAGTTACATCTCGTAGAGTTAAAATTTATGTTTCTACTGTGCAGGTTAATATTTCAGATCAAAAATGTTGCTTTTAATTCCGTTTGAAGTACCATATACAAGTCTTTGAGCTAGACGAATATATAATTAGATAAAAAGCGTTGGCGAAATAAGATACCTGACAACCCTCAGATACGATTCTAAAATGGGGTCCATAACTTGAGGGACGTGAGGTTAAACAATAAGGAAAGATACGTGTTTAAGGGTGTATAATTACATAATTTTAGATTAACAACCCAAGTATGTTGCACATAGATATATATGCACCATAAAAGACTTTAAGCCTGACTCATACACGATAAGCGAACGTGACTCGTATGGGGCATACGATTTATGTCATCATATTCGTCAAAAGTATTCGTTTATAATTGGGCGGATTAATCTTCAGTAGTTTTCAAAGAACAACGATATAGGCATAATTGCAAAAGCCGTTGTTAATTGATAATATAGAATTACGCAATGTGCGAAGCAATCCTCAAGTAAATTAATGTTAACAGAGTTATAAATAAATAAACAATGAACACTTGTTTATACAATTCTTTTACTTTTGGCGGTCATCAGAACGGATCCTATCATTATTTTCTAAATTTTTAGAAGAGTTAATAGACTGAAACAGCTTTTTTATTGATGTAGGTACTGCAACTTTTAATCAACTTATGCTTATGTAGTGTTAGACTGGTCTTCCATGCTTCTCTGTTACTATAACTTCCTGGTGATTGTCATTTTTATGTCATCAATCTAATACAGCGTAGCGTTGACCTTCCGACACTTCTTTTCCTGTCTTGGTCTCCATTCCAACACTCTCTTGGTCCACCTGTCGTCGTCCATCATCTTGATAAGCTCTGCCCAGTGCCGTTTTTTGTTTGCCATTATTTTGCCTGCAGTTTCTCGACACATAACATTTTGGAAATATTCCAAAAAACCTCTTCAATAAATTACATACACTATTCTCTTCATGTCAAAAATCCATAATATGATTTTGACATTGAACGTGCTTTTTGCTGTAAAAAAGTTAGATTTTACCAATTAGAACTATTCTTGCAAATTCCAACGATTATGAGTATGTATGCATGAGCTAAATATGCATTGAACGAAGCGTGTTACATCGACTAGAACAGTCTGACATGAGCAAGTATAATTTTCCTTATTTTCTTCTCCCGCAGCAGAACATCTTTGCCTACTGTCTTTTCCAGAAAATTGCCGCGTTTCTTTTAATGTGCTGTTTAACATTCTGACATTACATTAACATTAACATTCTGACAACGGTTTGGTTCTATTCCAGCAGTTCACAGCAAAGCGTTTGATTCATAGATGTTCCATCAGATGCTGAAGAAGATCTCTTTAATAAAGTATTTTAATTTTGGTATCGATGCAAAGTTTTTTCTCAAAGGTCTATTTTTATGTAAGTTTAATTTTACCAAAATATTAGCTTTCAAAAAAAATTTTTTTTAGAAACTATTGTCGCGAATTCTGTGGCACTTGTATGATATTGTAGAGGTATTAAAAGCTCATAAGTGGTATTTTTTTGAGACTCTCCGTGTATAGCAAGTGAAGGAAATAGAGAATATTAAATTGAAACAATTTAAAAATATATCTTATACTCGGGGAGCAGCCACCAATTGTTCATTAAATATTCCTTGTGTCGAGTGGTTAGGAGACTAACCTCTCACCTGTCGGGTCCTGGGTTAAATAAGAGTACCTTTTTTATTCTAGAATGTTTGGGAAATTCAAAAATTAACTTAAAAATTAAACCTCTGAAATATTTTGTGGTTAGAAAGGTTAGGGGTAGTGCATTCCCGGCTCTCCTGAACTGATATCAAGAAACCTATTGCACCATTTTAAAAACCATTATTTATCATACGTCTACCAAAAATTATTAATTTTCAACGAAAAATAAAAATGTTATTTAAAAAATTGATTTTTATTTTTTAACTTTGGGGGTGAATATAAACAAAAATATAGGAACTTGTGGCATTACTCTCCATCATTTCTTGGACATCCTGTATGTAGCAGACTGCTATAGAATTCAAGTGATGAACGTTTTCAAATATTTACCTATTATGCTATTTGAAAATGTTTGATATTTACATATATAGTAGGGGTAGGTACGAGGAATATTTGGTGAAAAATTGCCCCGAGTATAAGATATATTTTTAAATTATTTTAATATAATATTCTCTATTTTCCTCATCTAATGTACACGGAGAGTCCCAAAAATACCACTGATGAGCCTTTAGTACCTCTACAATATCATACAAGAACCATAGAGTTCGCGACAATAGTTTTTGAGAAAACATTTTTGAAAATATTTTTTTTCTCCATTAGTATAAATTTTTGGAAGCTAATATTTTGCTAAAGTTAAACTTACATCACAATTGAGCTTTGAGAAAGAAATCCGAGGACAGGCACATTTCCTATGCTTATCCGGCTATGACCTTTTGTATTTTGAAAAGGAGAGTAAAATCAAATTCATCATCAATTATTCCACTGTTAAAAGTACCTAATTAAATTGAATCGATGCATTATTATGTAAATAATGTTCTAAAATTATTTTTTAATTAGGTACGAGGTGTATGCGAGTTTTACTCGTGATAATCTTACTGTCAAACTCATTATTTATTATGTCTAATATCGTATGTATGTACAATTTACGTGAAGAGGTTAACATAAGAATAGAGAATTACGACGCGATATTTGTTGCTAAAACATAATCGACAAAAATAATACAAAACACTAACATTCTTAGAAAAACTTTTCCTATGACGTGGTTATGTAAAGTGAAAACAATGATTTAAAATACAATAGTCCACAGTAGATTTAAAAGCAACAAAACCAAATCCGCAGCCCTCGGTTTTATACTACAGAATATAAAGTAATGGCATCGTTGTGGTCGCATTACGTTGAAATGTTTCTAAAAACACAAAAATACATTTACTGTAACTATATTTGTTTCGCGTCATTTAGTTTATGAGATTGCTTCAAAAAATGAGATTTCATATATTTTGTGCTACGAGAAATATTTTAAAAGGAACCCCGTTGTCCTTAGAAGAAATAAATGCAACTTAAGAATCCAAGAAGTAAGTATAATTTCGTTATTTAAAATCGATAACGTATTTTGTCTAACGATTAAATTTTATTGTTATTATTAAATGTGTGAGTAATTGTAAAATTTGAGAATTTATTGCGATATTACATTGCATAATTGTATTAGGTACATCTACTTTAAAATTTACATTCATTCAATCATCTATTAAGTTTTGAACCGTTCAAATAAAGAATATTTATTTTTATGTAAAACACAATTTTTCATCTTGTATAAATGATGTTATTTAAACGCGTCAGAACCGGGTCATTAAGTTTTATCGATAAAACATTTCAGTTAACTGATATAATTAGAAATTGAATTACTGTGATTTGGTTTGAATTAATCGTGCGTTTTCCGAGTTTTAAATCTATCAATATATGTACATATTTCGTTGCTTTCGCACTTTAACCCCAACATTTAAAACGTCGTTTAATAAGAATGTTCGCTTTTGATGTAAACGATGTAGGTTCGAACCCTGATGGGAACAACTTTTGTTTTACATTATTTTAATGTGTTGCGTATTGATAGGTTTAATACTGTATCTTTTTCTTATAAACATGTAATTAAAATAGTTGCTCTTATCAGGGATTGGAATTTTAGTTTTTCGCATTATAAGCGAGTCTGCTATTGTTGGTTTTCTAATAAAACGTATTTTTTACAAATTAAACGAACAGATTGTCGAAAACGAAAATTATAAGTTAAAAAATAAAACAACAATATATATTCAAATATCTTACTCGAGAAATTAATACAATTACGAAGCCCTAAAGAAAAGTTATTGTTTCTTTGGGAGTGCGCTGTAAGAAAATGTGCTTTTTATCAAACATAATTTCCATTTTAATTAATAAATTACAGCCATTTCTATTAATATGCTAATTGTGAAAAATTGCTACAAGCGTGTTTGCTACATTGCTTAACCGATGTAGCATGTACTAATAGAAAAATCGAAGTGTTTCCTATATTTCTATAAGGACTTTGATATCAGTTTCCGTGTTTCTGAAGTTTAATGTGAATTCGGAACTATTTTTAAATTCTATAACTGTCGACGTTCCCCTAGCACATTTGTCAAACGAAAAAACTCCGAACTTTTTGTGAGGTTTTTTATGTGGCAGATGTAAAATGTCACATTCTTGTAATTTAGCAGAAATTTAATTTGTTTTCAACCTTGTTCGTCTATTTATAAAATAAACTCCTCTTTTATCGGATATTTACCCGTCGTTGACGATTGTTGCGTTAATTTACCGATTCGGTTTGTTACGAGGAAAATCGAAATAGTTTATTTTTTTAATATTTGGAAATCTATTTATAAAAAGCAATTTAAAGTCTGAATACGAAATATTAAAAATGTAGGAGTTAATTGAAAATTGTGTTTTGTTATTCTAGAATGATGACTTGTCGTGGTTGCATTTATATGCACACGTATGCAAATAACATACTTACGTACTTACCTAGATATTATAAAGAAAGAACTCGAATCAAATTAATGATCTAAATCGTAAGTTTGTTATAACTTACAATATTTATTTTTTAAACAATTACATTTAACCAAACAATACATTTAATGCCAACTAGTTGTGGAAATATAAGTGTTTTACGTACGAAACCTGAAAATTGTTCACCGAGATTGGATGTAAAAATGAACACAACACGTCAATTGTGTAATTGTGTAATATCGATTTTTATATTTCCAAAAATAATAGAAAAATCTTTTACTAACTACATTATTATTTAATATATTAATTTCCACAGTCGAATTATAACAAAATTAATACATATATTATTAAAACAATTTAATCGAATCCCTAATTAAATATTTTTAAGACATATCTATTAAAATGATGGGTATTCTATAGATAGGTATATAATTATACCTGACATTAGGAGAATTGAACTCACTAAAGAAATTCTGAAGAGATTTTTGATTACCGAATTTCTTTGCCATAGTAGAATCCAATTAATTTGTAGGAGTTTCTCATTATTGTTTGATTGGGAAGTACAATAATCAAAAAGGTAGGTAATTATTATCACGAGAGCTGGTTTATTCAAATGTCGCCACAACGAATGTGTCAAATTCACATTTTTACGTGATTTTAATTAAAAAGGCGCATCTGTTTATTGATTTTATTTCTAGATTGTTGAACGAAATTGTTTGTACACTATGGTAAAAAGAACTGTCGCCAGAGTTAGGCAACATATTAAGCTCTCAAACTTCAATTCTGATTCTAATTTGTATATAGGATGATACGTAAATAAACCTGATCAACCTGAAATGTTGTTACCAGATTATGCATTTGTTTTAGATACATAAGATGGTCGGAACAACTCATTTTCGGAAAAAGTGACGCTTACGCTGTTCGGCAAAAACGCCATCGATTATTGTAAAGGTGAGCAATCTCTCTTAGATTTATCTTATTTGTAAGCATACATATTTATATTGCGTGTCAAGAATACTTTTTCTATTTTGTAATTCATGAATAGTAAATTTTTGGTGCTTATTGTTAGTGTAGCAAAATGTAGAAATTTTTATCGATTTATATATTTATACTACGTTCTTAATAAACGGAAAAAACTACAGGTATATACGCACTTTATCTACATGTCCAATATTTTACAAATATTGGAAAACTAATACAGACACCAAAACAAAAATAAAATACTATTCTAACCACATACGTTGAACTGTCATTCATGTGCACTGGCAAGTGAAATCGAATTCGATATTAAACCAATACTATAACGAATAAAAGAAGCAATATTTTATCTCCACGGCGTTGTTGAAATCAACGTATCGGATATTATATTGTTATGAACATTTCATTTCCATATGATTTACTAAACGATATTCGGTAAACATTCAAAATATTTAACAAAATTATCTTTTCCTTACGGTTTATAATAATATGATGGTAAGTTATTCCAAATAAATACTACGAAGCTCAATTTCATAACTGATTAATTTAACTCGAGATGGCCGAAATTTGATTGGAAAAAGTGAATTCTCGCTTTAAAATTAATTCACTAGATTAAATTGAATATGCCATTGTTGTTTGTTTTTATCCCGAACTTTCACACCTTTTAGTCATTTCCAAACTGCCGATATCAGATACGTTTAACGTAAACGTGAAGAAAAAAGCAATTAGCCTGAAGTATTTAAAATTTTCACGGACACTTTCGCTTGAATTTGTATCAAAATAAATCACGATGCGATACATCTGCGCTAGTCGAGTATTTCATAACTATTAAAAATGACGGAAGAGCAAAGACCTTAAAGATCAAGGTTCGTAGTGTTAGATTCCCAGACAGACAACCAGCTTTCCGGGAAGGAAGTATGAAATTTAAGGGTGCTCCGCTTCCTCAAACTGTACACCTGAACGCCATCGCAATCCTACGATTCATTACGAACATACCAAGAAATTTTTTGTCGGAAGAAGCCAAAAAAGGTCTATCACGTTATACGTATAAATAGTATTATCCAATTTTACGGCGTTTAAGTTATTTTCCTTTCATTTTCTCGTGAACTAATAATCGAGGTTACGGAAATTTAGCGTATTGCAACCCTTAACCAAAACATCCCGTCTATGGGGTCATATGTGGTGTACACTAAATTTCGTGAGAACCAGGAACTAGAGGTTGCAGACTTCCGCCTCCGGATAAGAAATATTTTAAGAGTTTTTACGTGTGGGAATTTTAACTAATGAACCCCTACATATCGAGATTTTCATCTTCAGACTCACTTACAATTTATTTGGAAATCTTACACACGGACGTAAAATTAATCATGAAATGTCACGTACTTAGGGAACAATAGATTCACGTTAACGGGTTAATTATTTAATTTATCAAATCAAAACAAATCCGTACTCTTTTCTTTTCTAAAGATGGCGCACAGCAGGGTATTTTACACATACAGGGTGTAACAAAAGTAATTAATATTGACTATAACGTCTTAATTAGAAGGAATACAAGAAAATGTTAAATACAAAAGTTTTCTGGTTTATTTGGTTAATGTATTTGGTTTTTTTGTATACTGTTTTGTTTCGTTGCTGTTTTAACCAAGCGTGTTTTGGAAATAGCACCCATATGTTTTCTTTGTGGCTTTGAAAAGAACATTTTTTTCTCGATTTAGTAGTGCTATTATGTCGCAACGAAACAGATGTCAAAAATAAAATAATAATAATTGCAGAAAAGAAAATGAAAAAAATTAATCAATTGAAAACAAGAAATTCTGACAAGAAACTCAATTTCTGACTTATCACCAACGGTGATAGAAAGAAGAAATCTAACGAGATTTCTTCTTATAGGGTTAGCTACGTAAAAATAATATGTATAAAGAGGGACCACGTAATCTAAATAACCTAAAACTACGAATAATTACCTCAGTGCAGAGAATACCTGAAGACATGATAAAAATAACAACAATACATTTTGAACACCGATTAAGTCATTGCCTGGCAATCAATTGGGCTCAATTTGATTATTTTATTTAATGTGTAATGTGTCATACGTTTTAACAACACTTAAAATTAGAATACTTTTGTGTTTCGTTCTTTTGATTTTAATTTAGTTTATTATAAATTTTCTAGATTTTTTTCCAAAATTGTTTCATTTTTTACATTGTTTTATTACGACACAATGATACTATTAAATAGAGGAAAAAAAGGCTCTTTCCAAAAACACAAAGAAAACATATGGGCGTCATTAAAAAAAATAAAGTTGGTTACCATAGCAACGAAAAAAACGGTATTCAAACAAACCAAACACATTATCATGTGCGTCGAAATAAACCAGAAAACTTTTGTATTTAACATTATCTTGTATTCCTTCTAATTAAGATGTTATGGTCAATATAAGTTTCTTTTGTTACACCCTGTATAAAAATTCGCTTAAAATTGGGCATTGTAAGTTATATAGTGTTTCCGTAAAAGCGTAGATACGTTAATTATAGCCATTATATCGAATATTTCTTAAATAATGAATAAACTTAATTAGCTAAAAACGACTATTTCAAAACGATATCTAAAGCACTGCCTCAATCAAGGTTGTATACAGGATGTCTAGGCAATGGTGACGAATCTTTCGGGAGCATATAAACCATATTCAAGTAATGCCGCAACTTCCTATAAGATATTTTCTTGGGGCGCCCCCCTCTTAAGATATTCACCCTTAAAGTAAAAAATTAAAAATGTAATTTCTTTTAAATACCTTTCATTTTTATTTTTCCTTGAAATTTAATATATTTTTGTAATTCTATGTAATAAATAGAGGTCTTTAAAACTGTGTAATAGGTTTTTTAATATCACATAATGCGAGCCAGGAGTGCACTGCCTCTAACCTTTCTAACATCAACTGTTTTTAGAGGTTTCAGTTTTTAATTTTTTTAGAGCATATCTGAATTCTTCAAAAATTTCAGAATAAAAAGGTACTGTTTCGATAAAAGGTGTCGTTTAAAAATCAAAAGTTACATATTACTGCTCAAACCTCATTAGGCCCTGAAATAAAATAAATGTACAATAATATACTACATCTCATTATGAACATATTTTGTTAAGAAAATACTTTTCTAATATGAATATTCAATTAACTAATGGGGGGGGGGTACTATTTTAACTCATCTTGTATATGGCCATTGCGTTGAGGTTTTGTTGACTTTAATTTTAGTACCTACACCAACATTTTTTGAATGTTTTTCAACTTACGAAACCATACGAAAAACTCGTATTCTGGCATAGTTTATGAAATAGTAAATAAAATAATCTTTATTTAAATAATTTTATAACATTTCAAATGTCAAAATAAACGTACAGTTGACCACAATATTAAAGCAACCATCGAGGCGAAGAACGATTGTTACAGCATAAGGTCCTTGTAATTCAATTCGTTGTTAACGAGACGTTTACGAAGATATATGTAGTTATACTCGTCAGTTTTCAATTATTTTTATAAATTATTAAAAAAAGTTTCCGAAAGTACCCATCAATTTTGTGGACAAATGTACGTATATTGATATGTACGAGTTCTTACGTCAGTGATGCTCTGTTTTTTACACTATATTTATTTTTAAACAATTAACGGCACTTTTGTAAATGCTAAAAATTGCTAAAATAACATATCGATCAAGTAGTTTTTATTTTTAAAATAAAAAAAAATTGTGAAAATATCCTATTCTGTTATCCCATACAAACTCAGTTATTGAACTGTTAAACGAACGTCTAGGGAAAGTATCGACTAGAATAGATTATATAAGGGTGTTATTAAACAAATTAATTTTAAAAGAGGTAGTAAAAATTAAACACGAATTCGCCTCAATTGTACAACTTTTTTCACGGTAAGGAAGACAAATGAACCGATCCATTAATCAATTTATTATTAAATTATTTGACCAAACAGTCGAATGTACTAATAAATGACGAGCAGCTGGTAATTGAAGGGTCGAGTGTGTGATACTTTTCCGGTAATTGAGAATACGTGCGATTTTTGATAATGATCAGGTTATTATTCTACCAACATAAACATAACAATATTGGGAGTTACAATAAAATGTAAGTACGCTGCCAATTGAAACGTATACTTAATAAACATTATTTTACGGTTTTCAACCGAAGTTTTGGAAACAATATACAATACATGCCTACCTACCAAGTTTAATAATATAAACGTTCTTCATCGCATTGTTAGCATACGGGATAAAGGAAATATATTTGAGGTACTTACCTACAGGAGTTCGCTTCGTTAAAAGGATAGGTTATGTTGTAACTTCAACAGATGTTATCTCTATCGTAAGACATATTGCCTCTAGATAGTAACACAATAGCATGTTATCTTTTGCATGTATATAGGGACATATAATTTTGTAAAAGGCTGGATGCGAAATGTTTATGGTGGAAGGTAAAATAGACATGAGCTTAAAATACACCCACATCTACAGGAATTATCTATAAACCTTTTTTATATTATAATTTCGCGTTCCAAGGACACGTGTTTTAATTATTAAATCAAATCAATCGTGCTTTTTTAAATATAATTTATATTGCTTTTACTTTATATTATTAATTTCGGGGGTAAAATATTGACGATAGCAAATTTTTAAAAATTGACTGCATGTTTTTTGATAATTGCATTATTTAACTTTTAGTTGGCATAAAAAGTTATTCGTTACAAAAATTTTGACGAACACGATGAAGAAAGTACGTAACATTGTACTATAAGGCGATTAATCGGTTTTACGTTTTTTCTTCCAAATATATGCTTTTATTGGCTCAAAACTGAAAAACTTCCCAGTAGAACAGTAATATTGCACCAACATTCATCCAATATTGTACATTTATTCAGCCACCGTTGGTAGTCAATATAGATCCAATAAAAAATGTGGACATTTTGAAATATTGGCACTACTTTGTATATCAATGTTGTGCCAAACAAACAAAACGATCTTCGTGCAATATTGAATTTTAAATGTTAGAGTCTCAGAAAAATCACACATTTTTAAATTTACAAATCATTTCTTAACTGTCCCTCGAAAAATATTAATACATATTTACAAAAATTAGTTATAAAAATAATTTAAAAAGTTATCCTCTTTGATGATTAAATAATTACTCACCTAAATTTTTTTTTGTATAAGTAGAACTTTTTTTTATTAATTATTTTGCTTAATGTGATGTACTAATTTTTAAAACTTAATTATCGGGAGAATGTGTCGGGAAATAAAAGAAAACATTTCGGATCCTATAATTGCATAAGTGCACTCAACTTGTTTATATGAGTAGTAGTGTTATTGTGTAAATATACTTTTGAAATTAATGATGCTTGTAACTGGGGTAACTATGTACCTATATTGATGCCCTACGGACATTATGCCTAAAAGCGCGTTGATGATGCGTATCTTACTTTTACACGAATTATTTAAAATTTAAATGTAAAATGTGCATCGTGAAGAGCTTGAAATTATTTAAATTACAAAAGCCTGATAAAATAAAATAATGTTAAAGAAATTGTTGCAAGAGCTTCAAGTAAAATATAACACCCAATACGACTACCATTATTTCCCTTAAAGTTTAAAAACTAAATTCATATTAATATTTAGCAGGTAGGAGTCCTGGACTGTCGGTGACTACGTGGTCACCGGTGTCCTACGATGCATTTTCTCTCTTTAAAAAGAAATATTGAGTACCTAACCCAAATAAAAAAATAAACGTTTTTCTTATAAAACTTTTCTCATTCCGAAAGTCTTTTTTAATCCTCCCCCTCCAAAGCCAATTCTTGTGTGCGCCATTGCTTTAAAGATCATAAAGTTTAAAATATTTTAAAACAGCGATTTGATGGGTACTTACACTTTAATATAACATTTTAATCATAATTTTGAAAGTGTAAAACTATTATAGGAGAGAAATTTTAAATTAACGATTAAATGAAAGATGTCAGTTGTACACGTTTTTTTTTATTGATGTGGATTGCAAATTGTGGATTCAATTAATTGCCGATTTTAATGACAATGATTAAATTAAATTTATTTTAAAATGATTACGTACTTTTATTAGGTAATTATTGTCGTTGTATAAACTATAAGTATTACCGTATTTAGGTTGACATTAAACGAGGGAGCTGTATGTTCGCATCATTATCCCATTAGCACCTCATAACGATATTATTGTTGGGAGTGGGTAGTATAGCTGCTATAAAGGTTTAATGTGTTTACGTTGAGAAAATCGATTTTTACGTTTTCGAAATTATTAGTCGACTATAATTAATTAATTCAATATTCCTGATTATCTAGATATAGTAGATACATATTTTATAATATTTATTGTAATCTTTTATTGTTTATTAATGTTAAATCTTGAAATTTGTGTATTATATCATTGTTAGTCGTAGTATTTATGTTATATACATATATTTATAAATGATGTGTGTATATATTGTTTTTTATGTTGTTGTTGGAGCTTTTTATGTTTTTATTTTTTTTCCACATTGTTATATCTATAAATGGATCATAGTTCTATTGGGAAAATACAGCTTTATTATTATTATTAATAATAATAATAATACTGCACATAAATGCATTAACACAAAGTAAGTAAAGACCTCCAAATAAATATACGGAATAATTAGGTTAGTTTCTAATCGAAGATATTCTTATTATTCACAAAACTACGTGGATTATCTTCAAATCCCTACTAATACGTCAATAGAGCTTGAAATTTGATTAAGTTTACTTCTATAGCCCTTTTTGAATGAACAAAGCCTTTTCCAACATAGGAATACATTGTATAGGATATATTCCCACCGTTACATGTAATACTAAAAACCATAGAGCGAAACAAAGGGGATTGCTATTATATTCTGGAACGTTATACTCGGGCCCCCAGAGTGCTACGATATTTATCAACTCTATACGTTGTCGGTTCGATTCGGGTTGATATCCGTCCAAAATGAAACCGACTTCATAAATTTATTGCGTAAAACGATAATGTCCCTATATTAAAAAAATTTGCAAATTACTTATGATGCTTACTTAAGATGCACTTAAATTAATGTAAACGAAATAAAGCGGGGCTCGGAATTAAAACTAACAGACGGTTTAAATTTTAAGGCTTTTGATGAAAAATAAGTTGTCGAGTTTTGCAATATTCGTTTATTTTTATTTACGGCTATTTATAAATATACGGCGAATAGGGAACTGAATAAAATCTTGATGTCTCGAATACTTTTTCAATTACTGTCCTTGTATCCTACGCCATAATAAACTTATTTTTTCTTTTCATATTCAATGCTTCAACTTAAAATAGGTAAACAGAAATTTAATTAAAAATCTCACAATCGAACACGACACGCATTTACCATAGTTTATCCGTATCTTTAAATATTTAAGCTTTCCTGAACAATAAAACTTACCCTCTTATCGCTTTACGAAAAGATACGTTAGAGGTTTTACTCTCTAAAAGCATACGTTCCTCTGAATTCATGAATCTGAAATGGGATATAAATGCAGTCATTTGTGAAAAATCATTCTCAAGGCGTAGTTTAACTGACCAGAATTTTGTCAATGTCCCGGATTATCCCTAAAATGCGACGTCCAAACGTAAAACGCTCGATTCCTTGCCTAAAAACCTTTCAATGTTCGTAGATATTGCAAGGCTTCGGTTAAATATTTGAGTTCTCTATTTCGTTGCCTTCGTGATTTTACATTTATGTTAAAAGGAAGGTTAATTATAATAATAGCTAGATATCATCGGCTTTAGAATTAATGTTTAGTGTTAGTAAAGTTTAAATCAAGGTTAGGTAATATTCCGGTAAATATGCCTACAGACCGCAAACGATTCCACGACCCTCTGGAAATAAAGAATATATTATCATATTTTGTCATTCAGAAAGACGTGGTCATTTCAAAAACGTCCGAGGGTTTTTGCTTGTATAATCTACTGTACTTTCTGCAAGCATATAGATAAAAAGCAAATCTATAAAATATTTATTCAGAATATCACCTAATTGAAATATAGTTAATAACGTAACTCGATTGTTATATACTTCGCAAGTTATGTATGTATTACGGTTTCGTTTGAATACTTACAGTAAACGGTGGACGGTAGCATCCCCAAGAGTTTAAAAATTGATGTTTACTTTCTACCGAGTCAACAGATCCATAATCTTCGGGCATAAAATTCAAAGATTGCTCAATTTGTTTATTTAGTATCCTTTTTATGTTTAATATTTCGAGGTAATCTATATTTTTTAATATAGGCGAATGTATAATGTGTCATTTACGTGTTACGTTTAATTAAATTAATATTGGCAATCAGTTGTGAATAAAAAACACTTAATACTAATTTTAAGGTCGAGGTAAATTTCCGTTAGTATCAAACCTATAATAATATATAAATAGAGAGTAGTTTAGTATAATAATATACATAGATATTTATGTAACACCGTGAAATGGACGTGTTTTACGCAAGAATCGTGAAAATTGTTCACCGAGACCGAAGGTTAAGGTGAGTGCGTAATTGTTTTAATGATTTATAAAATCTTATCAGATACGGAGTGATTGTGATTATTATTGTAAAACTTTTTATTATTAAACTATTGTGCTCACTTTAATGTTTTGAAAAGTAGCGGTGATTTGAAATAAACAACTTGCTTATATCTGATAACAAAAAGGAAATGTGAACGATCAAAATAGGCATAAAAAGACTGAAATAAACAATTCATCATGAATATAGTCACCTTATCTTATCCTCTCAAGATTCATGGAGTTGTGGTGTACAATTTATACATTATCTGAGCATAAATTAACCGCCTTAATTACTAATGGGGATACGAGACCGTCTTGTTTAATTAGGTACACTGTAAATTTCTAACATAAATCATTAAACCTTAATCTGACTTTTATCCATCTTTCAGCTTCATATTATATTTATTAACCGTGAAATCATATGAAAATTTCGCGGTTTTGTTACATAATAGCGTTTACATCACTATCTTAATTAAACGTTTAAGTCGAATTATTTTATGAAGGCCAATTAAAATATTTAAGTATGATACAATACACCTATGTATATGATAAGTTGTAAAAATTCGCGAAGTTTACTGAAAAATTTAAATCTAAGATCTTTATGTAATATTTCGTCGCCAATAAAAGAATATGCAAGATCGGTGTCGTAAAAAGCGGGAAGACTGAGGTGCTAGTAAACTGGCAACTTATTAAATCATTTCCGCTTTAGATATTCGGGGGAACAGACACGCTGACTATAAAATTATGCAAATAGCATTTTTATCCAAAATCCTACAAAAACGTTGCATTTGCAAAACATATCGACATTTAAATTATCATAAAATTTTTATTTCTATGTAAACGATTGTATTTTATATATTATATAAATAACTTTTATACGTATCGGTTTTTATGATCATGTTAAAATTTAACTATAGATTACAATCTAATCTGCAATTTTGTTTTTATGTGCATATTTAAAATTGATTTCAAAGTTTAGTATGCGTTTTGAAAGTTCTGGTCCTTGACTTTGGGCGTTAACAGTGAAAAATCTGAAAAATTGAAAATAAAAATATACAGTAGTCCCTGGTATTCGTGGATGATACGTACAGTGGCTGCCATGAAGACTGAGACATGCCTTGAAGTAGATTTTAACGCTTATTTAGTAGTATAAAACGGACTTACTTAACTTAATAATGATAATTTGTTGTAATACATTATTAATGTATTATAATATTGTAACGCAATCTTTTAATCTCTTTTCAAATATGTAAACGGATTTAAAAAATGTGATATACAGGTTGTCTAAAGTTTCATAAACAACGTAATATTCTGATGTAATTACGGACCTGTAATTTTACTTTGGAATAATTTTATATCATGGAAACAATAACATATGTAAATTTAAAAATATTTAATGCGTTTCAACTCAATAATATTCTTAATTAAACAACAAATTATGTATTTTTCTAAATTTTATACCTCGAATTTTGTCATAAATTAACTTTTAGTTTAAAATTTTTGTAGATACTAAAATAAAATGCGCCCTTACAAAATATAGTCTAACTGAATTTGTTTCCGTTCTTTTCATATACGTAAACGGATTTTAAAAATTTCGATATACAGAGTGTTGTTTTGGGAGTACAAGAGTTTGTTATTGTTTTTTAAAGTCGGACCTGGATTTCAATTTTGATTATTATACTAGACGACTGCGCTATTGAAACAATACATGTCTACCAAAAATGAAAAAAGAATATTCAGAGTGGTTCGAAACTTAGGGTTTGTGAAATAAATGGACAAAATCGATAAAACACTTTATATCTCGTTTATTAATTATTTGAGCCCAGTAACCATAGGTTATTTGGAATCGCATAGGTGTCGTCTATTTACAGTTAACGTATGTACATTTATCTATAAAACACCCTGTATAGTTTATAATTATATAATACAGCCGAACTTTCATAATTCGAACGTTTACACTTTCGGTCGAATTTTTTTATAAATCGAAGTAACATTTGGGAATTTCGAAACCGGTGAACTTCCTTAATTCGAATTTTTGTATTACATATTTTTATTTTTGTATATATGCTTTCATATTTTGTTTTTATGGACGTCCCATCCCAATTTTAACGTTGTTCTTATAATGTTTGTTAATAACTGGACTTCCCCAGGTATTTGTCCTCGGATTAATCGCAAGTAAAAGTGAGACGTTTAATACTAAAATAATTTAAGTAGTCTTGAAAATTAATAATTACTGTAGCTTGTTGATCATGTAGTGTAGTGTTATACTTACTTGTATTGTACATACAGTGAAACTTCTCTTAACAGGAACCTTCCAAATGCCGGACACTTTTAAAAGTCCCGGCATTGTTTTATAATGTGTAACGTATTTCCCCATTAGCGGACCTTCTTAATAACGGACATTTTTTGGTCCCGCGAGCGTTCGGTATTAAGAAGTTTCACCGTATTTACTTACTGCCAATAAATGTGTGTGGAAGCGTTGCTTTACTTATTTCGTTTAAGTATTTCTATAATTCGAATGTTCTATACTTATGTCGAATATTTTTCAGGGAACAATGGAGATTCGTTTTGCATTAGAGAAATTCGACTGTAGTTTAAAAACTGGGTGAGTTACTGATAATATTATTTATATCTTCCTGATTAATTCTTGGATTTTTATGACGTGACGGTTGTAATATTTTTTCACTTGGAAATTTAAAAACATATTTTCGTTAATTCGAAAAAATTAGAAAATTAGCGTATAACGAAGGGGTATTTAATGAAACTGAAACGGTAGTATTTATTCGTGATTTACTACTAATAACAGTAATTTTAACGAAACGATCTAGATTTATTAGAATACGTAATTAATTTAAATTGCGTTAAAAATTAAATGAAATATTTAGTAACCTAACAATCCCCAGTCACTTTACTGTTCTGATAACTTTACCTTTCTTATGAGGTATTTATGCAAATTAGGGTCTGCTTTCTCGCGATAAAGTATTAAGAACGAAAACTGTCATGTTTGTAAGTAATTATTCGATTTTGCCTGTTGACATAATTTAATTAATAAAGGTATTTATCTTACAAATTAAGATGCTTCGCTTACTACAGCAAATACCTTCCAAATTTAGTGATTAATTACTTAGGTATAGTTCATTCCCTAAGGGAGCTCGAGCTTCATTGTCGCGATACTTGCATATAATTTTGCGCTTCTTTATAATAATTGTATTATACAGTCTCATTATTAAATATTTTATTTATTTAAGTCGATGACGTTCTAATTTTATTTAACAATTTAATTTAATTTCGGTTTTTAAATTAATTAAAAATTGCAACGACTATAGATATTAAATTACCGCACTTTATCTCTTTTCGATTGCTTTTTTAATCCTAATTGTGTGATGCAAAAAACTTAAAGTTTAGTAAACAGTATTTATTTCAAAAAATAGAATTTAAAACTGTACCGAAAAAAGTTTCAGGATGTAATCAAATTTCGGTTTGCCACTTTGAATTTGAACACGGTGCATATGTTAGATCGCTATCACGAATATCAGAACACTAGACGATTTTCATATAAAATTTATGAAGATATTCGGTGACAGACTGCGACAAAATTTTGTTAAGACGCTTCTTGAATCTCAAATCAGGCACAAATGCGCTTTGCATTTGCTTCAGTTTTCAAGAACAAATTTATTCCGGTTATTTTATTTTTAAATTTCAACTTCGGCTTTGAATTTAAAAGTTAATTCGAGAAAAATGTTAAAACATCCTAGTTGAACTTCAAGATGGTTTAGCTTTGGTTTCGATAATAAACAAATTGACGTGAAAAGATTGAGGGGATGTATTTTCTTTAAATTTTTATTTTTACTAGACCTACAAATTAATGTTATACATAGGAATTATATTATTAATTTTTATTTCTTACTGGAGTTAAATTGGTGTGGCACATCTTTCTCCTCATTGTTTTTGTTGCTATCAATTTTCAAGGCGAATAAATGAAAGATGTAAAGATCGCTGTACATTGAATCGATACGGAACGAAATCGAACGCTTCGGAATCAATCAAAATGAAATCGATAAAATTGATTGATTTGGAATTCACGTGACATTCACGTTCCGCCAATCATTTCCGTCGATTTGATTTGGCTTTAAAACTAATTTTTAAATTGATACTTTATCAATTTAAAGGTGATGTTAACATAACTTGATGTCGATAAAATTTTAATGTCTGCTTTAATGTCTTTGAATCTGCTCTATAACCAGAGGCCGTGCAACAGAGTTTTATCGAATTAACTTGTGCTTCCAGCTAGAATTTATAATTCCACAAAAACTACACCAGATTTATTTTTAGTTTTCGGGAAATCGTGAACGATTACGGAATTAGAGGTATTAGTGGTATCTGTACGTGGCGTAGTTAATTTTAGAGTATTGGGTTTGATATATGACCCCTCTGATATAATATAATTAGAAGGAGCTTTGAATCAACCCTTATCTATTTGAATAGTGGTGAAGGGACCGCAAAAACCATATTAGTTACCCTTTGCGGGATTGTACTACACCACAGATTCTATCTCGAATCTCGAAACTCAACCCTTAATACAATACTGTAAATTTAGAAAACTAATTCGATATATAGTTCGTTTCTTTTTAAATTAGTAACCGTTAGTATTACAATATTTAATTAACGACGACTGCGTTGTCAAAAACGGCCTTGGTGTGTTAAAAAAATATATAGAGACGTTTACGATTCGATTATTTTTGTACGAGTAATAAATATAAAAAAATAGAAATAACAGTCGAGATTCTAAAAATTAACAATATAATTCCTATGTATAACATTAATTTGTAGGTCTAGTCCTAGGAATGACCTTTATGTAATGATTTAGTAGATTTTAAATATTGAATTTGAACAAATAGCAGTTTTATTAAACTACTGGTTTAGTGCCACAAAGCGAAAAATCGATGCCAAAATTGTTCCTCCCAGCATCAAAATGAAATTAGTTGATTTTAGTAGTGCTATACCTACACATTTTTCACTGTGATTTTAAATATGCAACGTCGTTTCGATCGGTAAAGTCGATTTGAAAATTAGAAGTATTGCAATTAATAGTTTTTCCGGTCTTTTCGATTTTATATTTTTTCAAATTTATTTGTTTGTAACAACTAAAAAAGGTAAAACTACCCTTTTGCAGTCTTTTCAGTACGAATAGTCGCTTTATTTTAAGCGCGAAAAAATATTTTGGCGCTATTTTTACCGCGAAACGAATGCCTGTTGAAAGTTTCGACAGAATAGTTACTTGAAGTTTTAGACCTCCCCTACAGTAAGAAGTTGAACTCGTAGAATATATTCTAGAACATAAACTATCCCTTCGATATATTAAATTACATTCAAAAATTTCACACATGCAATACGTGTTTTGAATATTACATAAGCCGAAGTAAACTTATAGCACTCTATTCAATGAACCGAGAAGAATGTAACACGGTTTGTGCGTAATACCTTCCGCTAGGGAGACAAATAAGTCTATTTATATTTGGCCACTTTTCCTTTGCCTGCGTTTCGTATTTTAACGTACCGATCAAAAAAATTCCGTTTGACTCGATAAGTTAAAAATACATATTGCACTTTATTTTAATTAAAATTAATTTTAAAGTCCGTGTCACATTATAAGTCAGTTTGTCAAATTCGAGGGTTCGTGGTGAACAAGGGAGCTTTATGCCGTTCTAGTAAACAAACGGTCGTGGGTTCGAATCTCGCTGCAACCACGTCACCGTATGGTAGCCAATTCCTTTTTTAAAAATCGAGACGAATCACAAGACTTTGTCCGCCATCACAACGTCGGTGTAGTTATCATCCTTAAAAAGATAGTGGATCACAATGCTATCGCACCGTCGCGTCGCCATTTCAGGTCTTTGAAGTCGTCACGGTATTACTTTACGCTGACAGTCTTCTCAAGCTCGTCTTGTTTCCATTGTCGATTTCAACATAAATGCTTTTCTAGCTTTAACATTAATAAGCGGCGACTTTAACTTTAACTTTAACCGTAATGGTATACTGTAATCGTCGACGAACCAACTTATTTTACTTGTTTCAACTCGATGGGTCACGTGGCCCATTGTTGACGGCAACGCGCTCGGCATCATTTTTTTTTTTGGCTTCGGGAATTTAATCGGGACTGTTACTATTTGCAACGGCATCGCTATGCGGAGGTGCATGTTCTCAGAAATTATCCTCCTGGGTACTGATCGTGTCCAGCACTTGTTTCATAGATGATCATATCACACCGGTGCTGATAGTGTAGTTACCTAGACGTTGCTTTTCCATTTTAAAATTTACTGACATATACAAACACATGGTTGCAGGGAGTTTGGAACTCCCGATCGTTGGTCTACTAGAAAGAGCGTAAAGCTCTTTAAACCACCACGGTCTGTCTCATCATCGTTATCCTTAACTATTTTCTATCGGTTTGGACACGAATTACGGTTCGTTAACAAACTTAGCTTTGTCTTTTGGTCAGAAAGACCAGAAATCGCAACAGTAACGTCGGCCTTCAAGCTGACTCGATTCCGCCACCCCCTCAAAAGTCCGTAATCATAACCACCCCCAACGCATCTCGCTTTACATCAAGCAAATAATCCGGACACAAAATTAAGTCCGAGGGTGATGGCAACACACTCATCAACGAGCTTTTAACATCCTGAAATCGAGGTCAAACACTTCTTTCCACAGTCTTTCTCAAAAAGTATTCAAAATTCAAAACGACTTTTTCAGCTATAAAATAACAACAATAATTACAAATTTTCAATAATTAAATTTTGTTAGTTATGTCTTTGTTAGTAATATTGTTAGTTCAGGTCGTTGTATGAAGAAAAAATGTTTTCATATTTTTCCACTCTGCATGTAGGTATAGTAAAATACGGGGTGTTTCGTTAATAATGCTTATCATGAGTAACTGGAAAATTCTTGGATAAAAATATGATGAGATAAAATGTGCCTCCTTACTGAGATACAGAGTGTTTTATTTCGAAATTAAAAAAAAGTTTTTTGCCAATTATTTTGCAACTGCTTAATATTTCTTTGCAAAATTCTGCAAAAAATTTAAGTAGGTAGTTTATAACGCATTAAACTGTAGAAAAAAGTTTCTAAATATTTCGAGAAGCATACTGCAGAGGCGGAGGAACAGTTGCTCTATTTTCAAACGCAAACATCTTGAAAAAATACTCACTTTATGGTAATGAAACAAGAGTATCTACGTTATTTACGCGGTTTCCGCCAGTGGCGTATAATTTAGAGCAGGGAAACTGTTTCTCTACCCCTGCCGTACGCTCCTGGTAATAGTAAGAAACTCTCTTTTTTCAAAGTTTAATGTGTTATAAAGTAGCTAAACTTTCTGCGAAATAATACTAAGAAATATTAAACAATCTCAAAATAATTCGCAAAAGGCCTTTTTAAATTTTAAACTAAAACATCCTGTATCTAGATAAGGAGGCACATTTTATCACAAATGTTACAGGTTTAATCATCATATTTTGGGCCAACGATTTTCCGGTTACTCTATGTCGCATCATTAATGAAACATCCTGTATATTTCAAAGTAGCGGAATTCAAAAATAAACAACAATTTGATGGTCATTTTCTGATAACACAAATGAAATAGGAAACAATTTTTAATTCGCCATTTTAATAATTTTTTAACTGTCGAAGGCGGAAGAAATAATCTCATAATTAACGTTGACGACGAAATTTTAATATCAAATTAGTCGTCAATGTGGTCGACGAAGTATGAAACGAGACGATACAAAACTGTTTAAATATGGAAGAAGTTTTGTGTAAACTAGAAGATTGAATGTTATTTTACTATGTATGTTAGTACAAACGATTTAACTTTTAATTATAATTACTAAGAATCGAATTATTTTAGCCGAACTATTTGCGAAGCAATTAACAGAAGGTGCCGTTTTTATCTGTGTGTGCATATCTACGATTTTAAAAGGTCGCTTGCGAGTAGGGTGCAGTGGTAGTTTTGGAAATGTAGTCGGTAATGTTGTAAGAGCGTAAATTGAGTCAGGATGCGGAACAAGGAGCAAAGGGCGTTCCTAAAGGGCACGAAATGATTATAACTCGTTGTGCAGTACACTCTAATAGTTAATAATCCTTAGCACTTAGAAGTAATCTATTTAGGCGCATGCCGCCACTTAGTCTTGTCATTTTTACTACTCAAATAACAAAACCCAGATGCGTCTTATCGCTACATATCCTCGTTATATAAATTGCAGGTTTTCTACTAACACATCTGGAAGTATACGCAATTACTATTCAGATTATCATTGCAATTTTTATAAATGGGTTATCAAATTAGGTAATTTTGCGTTTGAACTATATTATCTAAGAAGGCAAAGTTGGAACGTCGAAAATTTCATACTACAACGTATCCTTTTTTACTTACATCGAATTAAATTTACTTTTATCCTCTTTCTCGTTTTCTTTTGAGACGTCTTCAGGAAAGGAGATAATAAGAAACCATCGAATTCGTGTTTGCGTTTAAATTTAGGTTGGATTTACACTCTTTAAACATATTATATAACACACGAATGTAATCGAAATTCTAAAATTTGCCACTTATGTTCGATTAATCTGAATTAAATGGTTGCGTTTTAGCAATAAATAAATACGAAAGAAACGATAACCTTTAAGGGTCTTTCAAAATTTAATAACTTTGAGCTCGTATAATGTAATTGAAAAAATCTTGTATAGGTACAACACGTATGAAATATACAGCCTGTATCTAAAACATGTAGCCAAACTTTACAGGCGTCTTATAGACGTCAAAATAAAACTTTTTTTTTATATAAACGTGTGTCCGAAAATGCATCTCCTCCAAGCTAGAGGACTTCGAATAGTTCAAGAAGAACCAAACAATTTTTTACCACTTTTTATTTTCAGTTTTAACTACAAAAGATGTTCAAAATGCATGCTTCCATTATTCGCTTCTTTGCATGCTTCGTGTGGTTTTTCTTGAACTATTCGAAGTCCTCTACCTCGTAGGGGATGCATTTTCGGATACATGTTTATATAAAAAAGTCTTATTTTGACGTTTACAAGACGCCTGTAAAGTTTGGCTACATGTTTTAGAAGCAGGCTGTATGTGTTACATATTTATTTATATGCGTTATTCAATCTTTGCATCTCATGCATAAAAACCTACATTTAACAATTAATTACATAAATACCTATTTTAATTCTGATGATTACGAAAATATTTAAACATTTCTTTAAAAGTTATATTGTCACAGATTGACGTTTTTGTCAATTACTTTTGTTATTGTCTTTTGGTATTATTTGGTCTTACGTATAAAAATTTACCCTGGTCATGATGACCGGCTTTGAAATTATTAGAAAACCTTGTGTTTGATCCAATCTATTGCAGTGGCTCTCAACCTTGTGGGTTACACGTACAACCTAAAGAATATCAAAAAATGTATCACCACCATTTATAAAAACTTCGGCATCCAAATAGACAATACAAAAAACCATAAATACCAGTTAAAAACAATTGTGTGCCCTTAAGCAATGAAAATTTCCGTATTACAAACTATAAACCAGATAAAAGTTTAATCGCATTTTTATGCGACCGATAAAATACAAAGCAACTAACAAAACATGTGCGCCACCTACTCGCATACCTTATTGGAATACGAACAAAGAACTTAATATTTTTAAAATAAAATAGGGATTTCCTAATATCCATGTAATAACTCTAATGTCTTTATATATACAATTCCGGCAAAACCGTTTCAGATCGTTCGCGTTAGTGGTACAGAGCGGTAGTGCTTGTTTCAATAGTTCAAATTTTAAATTACGGCGTCATATTATTCGTCACGTGTGCAAGGAGTGCTCGTTCAGTTTATAAGGCCTTTTTGCGAGTGAGTGCACGAGTGCTGTGTGTTGTGTTGTGTTCTCTAAAAGGATTAACAAAGGATTACAAAAAGGATTAACACGTTGAGAAAAGGTAAGATTTTTCTTTGTCGACTAGCTCTCAATGTATTTATAAAGTGTAAATACATGGACCTTCAAACTTTAACACAAATTCTCTGAAAATTGTGGTTGGTTAGGGATAGGGATAGGGACTTGGTCAGGGTCTTGGTTAGGAGTCCCCTCAAACATTCAACGATCCAATTTCGAGAACTAAATTTTATCTTGCGCGCGTTTTCGCAATCACAGTAGTTGGTGAAATACAGTGAAATATGAAGCGTAGATATATGTACGTAATAATGTAAGTTCGCAGTCAACGGAAGAATCTACGCTGGAAATTGACAATAGAGGAAAAACGATGACGAGAAAAGGTAGGAAAATAAAAAGAAAATTTTAGAAGTTTCTAATTTTTTCTTATAGTCTGTTACAGACAAGTGGCAGTCGCAACGGTAGCAGAGTAGGGTTTACGTACGTATTAAAAAAAATATTTCAGGATTTTACATTTTTTAAATGTTTTTGATTTTGTTTTAATTTCCCTTATTTTAAGAGGTTTTATCTTTTCAATGCATTAATTTACGGATAAAAAACAAAATTCAAATTTTTGATTGTCGCAAAATTTTTAAACGTTTTAGGCTGACAACGAGACAAAATTTCATCGATTAACTTTTTATTTTGCCACCTCTTTATTTAAAAAAAATTCTAATAATTCCAGTTTTTTTGTGGCATTCTTTTAATTCTCCTTTTTCTAAATTTCTCCCTTTTTTTAACTAAATAGTATAATACTTTCAAGCAATTGTTGTAGTTATTTTACTAATAAAGTGAAAATAAGGCAACGCGTGGGCTAAAGATACGGTTCGGTTAGTTTCCCAATTAGCTACCTACTCAAAAATAAAGAAAATTTTAGAACTTTCCGCTAAAACTGCAGTAAATGGTTGTGATAATAGTTTTTATGACGCTTAGTTGATGCAAGTTGATTTTTAGTTTTACGATTTATTGTTAAGCTAGGCTTAATTCAAGTTAAGTCAGATATAAGATGGATTTCTTTTGGAAATTGATCTTCAAAGAAGGCACATAAATGACTGGGATGTTTCGATGCAAGTTGATATAAATGAGACATTCAGGAAGAAACGAAGACAATGGAAGGGATTGATAGAGCGTTATAGAAGACCTTAGTAGACTCGCGTCGTAGGATAGTTAGGTGGAAAAAACAGGCTGTGTTCCTATTATGTATGTACATAAAATAGAATAAGTTCTAGAGTTGTAAACAAGTTACACTGAGTGCGTTGTGAAGGTCAAGATCTTGAATTGACCATGGCTTGATTGCTGTGGGTTGTGCGTAGTAATCCACGTAGCAGAGTTTGAAGATGTGGTAGGGCTATAGGCGAAGTCTCGACCTTACACAGACAACGCACCTCGAGGAGTACCTCGAAGGTGGTGTGGAAAACTCCCCAACAATTTCATGTTTGTTGTAGGCACATTAAGCGAATTTTCATAGAAAATATCGTTATTGCAGCCTGCCTGATGACGAAAATATAGGTCGTTCATTTGAGGTCGGATATATATATATATATATATATATATATATATATATATATATAATAATATTAAAGCCGAAAGCACGAAGAACAAATTTTATTTGAAGTATTTTGGCCGTAATTTATTGGTTTTATAATGATTATAATTACAATAATTATAATTAGAGGGTTGATATTTAAAGTACGTTTTTTTCGTAGTATCTCGCTTAATATTGAATAATCGTTCATTATTGTAATATATTTTTTTATTCGCCATAAAATTTATCGTGTTATGGTTTTAAAACGAGATCTCTATCTTTAAAGATAAATGAGATAGCGACTTTTGAAATATTTACCTTTTAAGGGATGGTGAAGAGTAAAGGACACGGTTTTGAAGTGGCCAACCAGTGGTTTCGTAGTCTACAGTTGACCCTATATCAAGTAAAATAGGTTGCTAAATTTCTCCATTCAATGCACACGAAAATACACAAATGGGTCTACTATTAATATCTTGCATGGTTTCTCTATAAATGGGCAATTTTCGTCATGCTATACTTATAATGACATAACAAAAAATGGCTGCAAAATTTAAATTACTGTGGCAAAGGTACCAATTTTGCGCAAAAAGTTGAACTTAATCTTTTCAAGTTTTGAAAGCTGATGCTGAAACTTTTGAAAAATGTCCAGTTTAATTTTTTGCGCAGAATTATCTGTGATCGTGTTAATGGTAGTCATTTTGAACATTTTCTGTAAGAATTACCTATTTTTGTCAAAGTCATCTAGATTTTACGGCCATTTTTTTGTCATTACAAGTATATCATTACGAAAACTGCTCATTTATGGAGAAACCATGCAAGATATTATATTTTTATAAGAATAATAAAAGTTTCTAAATTAACCTGGCTTTTGAAAAAAATTACTAAAAGAGTCAGTGGCATACGTATAAAAAAGTTGTTGGTAAAAATTGAGGCTATGGCGACTAAAAATAAACACCCTGTAGGTTAATTTGTGTTTATAAAGACAGAAATACGTGTACTAAATTTAAAGTTTTTAGGTTAAGTCGTTAATAAGTTATTTTCAAAAAAGTATGTGGTAATGCCTCCCTTCAAGGGGCTGTATCTCGAAAAGGGGGCAATTTCGAATACAGGTAAGTTGTGGTAAATCGGTATATTATCAGCCGAATACATATTTGAAGAATCGATTTAAGCGGAGGATAATATTACCAAGAAATATTTGTGAATGCCGTACATATTTACTTACCATTCGATATTAAAAAACTACATCAACTATTTATATTTTTATCCGACGTTTTTCGATATACACTAATTTTAAATAATGGTATTATTTCAAAAACTTATAAACCCGAATATAAAACTAATTTTACAGCAAGATATAATACAATCTGAAATAATTACGATGATGTATTCATTCCGGGGATATATACAAAATGACCGCTAGTACAGGAATTCGAGCTATTTGCTTAATTAAATTGGGGTATAAATGTTTGTGTAGGTCTTGACTAAGAGTAATAGTGCAAGAAATAATGGAGCTACACTTTTGGAAAATAATTTAAACTAGCTTTTGGTTAAATATTACTAACACGAGTAATTGCGTTTATTTTAATTTTAATCTACTTATCGATTTTGGTTTAATTTTATTATACTCGTAAAAACGGACGACTATAATTTAAAAAAAAAAGTTCTGTCAGCGGCAAATTTATACTTTCTATTGTCAAGATACACCTTAGTAAATGACAAATCACCAGTTTGACGTATCAAGAGATTTGATTTCGCCCAGGGACGTTCGAATACGATATACGGTTTTCCCTCATTTTTATTCTCCCTTATTCGGCACTTGCTTTATTAGGTTTTAATTCGTTTGTCTGTCATAGTTAGAATTCCCCCTAAAAATTGCGTTTAAGTTATTGAGTTTTATTGTCTCTCGAGAATACCTGATTTAATACTTTTTCTTGAAAACTTAAATATATACATAAAATAGCGCAACTTCTTATTTACGTTGTCAAAAAATAAATATATCGAGTCCACTCTTTTAGTTCATCTAATATTTATAATAAGCGTTATTACAGTTTATCCCTAGTCTAATTCCTCGATGCAATTGGATTAAATATTCAAAAGCCATTAGAGTTTTAAGGCCACTTTTTAGTTTCTTTTTCGCGGTTAGTAAATGTAGAGGCAGGATAATAATTCGAACGCAGCGCTCAATGCTCGTCCTATCTTCAATACCTATATTTTAAATCGCCCAGTAAGGGGTTCTAAACCAGACTTTATGCAAAACAGTAAAAGAAATTTAGCTTCATCCGGAATCGGATATATAACGATGTTATCGATGTTAGTGATTTCCTAGGGTATCCACCCTTATTGCATTGTTCTCACTTTAGAATTTAGGGTGGTCTAGTACCGATAATTTAAAGCCAGCATTATATATGCATCTGTTTAATCCTTTGTTTACACTATTTCTAATTCTTTTTTAAATAAATTTTTGCGTTATTTGACTGCTCGAACATTTTCATATAATTTTTTTATCTCTCCATTACAGTATAATAAAAAAAAATCGTGGTCGTTTTGTAAGATTTTTATCGTATAACGTTTAATCTTTATATAACGTATACAGGGTATGTCACGACGAATTTTGGTTGGAAGAATATTGGAAAGTAATAAGAGTTGTGATTAGAAATTTTGGAGGTAATGGTAACTAGTTACGCCATTTCGATTTAAAATAATTTCAGATTTCCACTTCTTCCGGTTATACCGGAAATGGATATTAACTTTCTTATTTCAAGTAGAACACCCTAACTTTTATCATTGATCTGTATTTCCGAGATAATTGTACGACTTTTTGTTCCATTAAATATTGCCTCTAAAATTAGTCCTTTTGAAATTATTTTGTTTTGTAAAAAAAAATTGACAACTGCATCCCATTACAAATAATTATATTTCTAACAACAAGACATTTATGCATGTACAGATTTAAAATTTCAGGCAAGTATTTTAGAAAGTATGCTGCATCGAATGCTGTATTATAAACTTAAAAAATAAAAATAATAGCGGATTGTTCAGAATACAATGCGAAACTTGTTATCCGGAAAATATCAATATCTTATTGTTAGTAACTTTATTGCATTGTATGTTCAAAATTAAAAGCAGTACGTATTTACTTCCCTATATCTAAATGTCACAGGGGCCGTATGGCGTAGAGTAGAACTGTCCAAACCGCGGCTCGCGAAGGATTTTTCAATAAAACATAGTTAAACAGTAATAAATGTTTTTTTTATTTATTTTGGGTGCGGCCCGCGGATAATTTTTATTTTCGTATTGCGGCCCTCGGGTTCCTAGAGGTTGGACAGCCCTGGCGTAGAGAATCAACCTTTCGACTGGCCTTCTAGCGCATTCGCGACTGCGGGTTCGAACCCGCTTGCAACCGTGGACGTTTGTGTTTGTTAATATTAACCAGATTTAGAAAAATCACACCAACTTAGACTGGCTTTTTGGTTAGCCCAAAACGTCGAATCGTCGAATTATCATCATCAAGCTCTAGTATTATGTGATGGTACTCATCTGCAACCGCACATCACGAGCTTCAATTTTCACGTTTTAGATGATTAAGAAACAATGATTTCTTTTGTTTTTATTTATGCCATCTTCGGTAGTCTAATCGATTCTACAAAATAAAATTTTGAGGGAGTTAATACATTTTTCAAAATAACTTTAAAACTATGACATTTGGATATAGGGAAACAAATACACAATGTCCCTAATTTTGAATGTGCAATGCAATAGAATTGAACAAAATGTAGGTTGCTATTTAAAATTACTAGCAATAAGATATTGATATTTTCCGAATAAGTTCGGCACTGTCTTCTAAACATCCGGTATTATTTTGTTAAGTTTATCATAGCATTCGACGCACTATACTTTCTAAAATACTTGCCTAAATATGTACATACATAGATGTCTTAAAAAAGTAGTTATTTGTAATAGTCTGCGGTTGTCAATTTTTTTTTTCAGAACATGAAATAATTCCAAAAGGTCTAAAGTCACATAATTATCTCGGAAATACAAATTAATCATAAAAATTAGGGTGTTCTATTTGAAATAAGGAAGTTGGTATCCATTTCCGGTGTAAACGGAAGAAGTAAAAATCTAAAATTATTTTAAATCGAAAGGGCGTAATCAGTTACCATTATTTCCAATATTTCAAATCGCAACTCTTATTATTTTCCTATATTTTTCTAATCTAACTAAAAATTCGTCGTGACATACCCTGTAGTGATTACAACATCATTTAATTCATTTAATAGGTTGCATCGCGAGAAGTTAATATTCAAATTCGTTCACCACCCCTAACTCTCAAAGCCATTTTACCTTAAACTAGAACGCCCTTTAGGAACCATCACCTCGACAACGCAAACGATTTAGCAAGATATCCGTTTCGTCTGTATTTCTTCTATATCCGTACACTTAACCCAACTTTATTAGTTACTATAGCACACCACAAAGCGATTGCAACCGGTCGTTGACGTCAACTATTTAATTTTTGTTTTCTTGAATTTTGTTTTGTTTAAAAATTCGTTATTATTCTTTATTTTATACCTGACACGTATCTAAAATTAAGTAGGTATGTATCTACATATAGGTAAATACTTACATAATTAGATAATATCAAAATTAAAAATCGTTAATTAATAATTGGAGTATGTAATTCCAATAATATTTATTACAACTACCCCTAGCTGACCACTCTGTAGCACTTGTGAGATCGGTGTCGGTCTACGCGACGCGTATAGACAGCTCACTTATACGTTGCACGCGCACGTTCTTGATTGTTTTTACAGGGTTCACATAATTCAAATTATATATATATAAATATATATATATATATATATCTCATATTAAAGCTGAAAATGTGGGGAATAAATTTTATTTAAAGCATTTTGACAGTAAACTTATTAGTTTCAGAAAGAATTGCCAATGTTGATGGAGGGTTGATTTTTGAAATGCGTTTTTTTGTAGTATCTCGCTTAATATTGAAAAATCAGTCATTATTGTTATAGACTTTTTTATTCCACATAATATGTTTCATGTTTTGGTTTTAAAACGAGAGCTCTATCTTTTAAGGTAAGTGAGATAGAGCGTTTTGAAATATTTTCCTTTTAAGGGATGGTGGAAGTAAAGGGCGCGATTTTGAAGTGACCGAGAAATGATCCCGTACTTTACAATTCAAATAAAATCTCTGAAGTCTCTCAATCTCTATCAAGTAAAATAGGTCGCTAAATTTCTTCATTCGATGCACACAAGCTTAATATCAATGATATTAACACAAGCGCGTCTACTAATAGGGCCACAGAAAATATCGCTCCACTTCGTGTTGCGATGTTTCAATACCCTTAATTCTCGAATAATTTTCATGGAAAATAGGGTTTCGTCAAAAAAAAATTGCCCGAAAAAATCAACCTGTATTAATACAATAATACCTGTGTTGTGTATTAATACCCGAAAATTGTATAATTTTGTCGAAAGAAATTACCTAACTGTTTCATGAGTTGTCCGCGATGAAAGTAAAACTGATTGTTGTTATTGGTTATTCATTGATATTTGAGGGTTAATATGAACCAATAGCACGAATCATCTTCAATTATTATGTGGAGTAGAATTTATAGTATTGATCTTGATAAGGTTTTGGAATGAACAAGTAGCTTGTATGGTGTTTTTTTTATTACTGTATTTGGTTTGAATTCCATTTTAAATATATAATTACGTTTTACTTTGTCAAATGTTAACATTTTTAATTAATAATGGTTTAATTATAATTTTAGTTCACGAATGGAATATTTTATCAATTGAATAACAAAAATTAATTTCGTGTGACCGAGACAAATCTACATGTATAAGGTACCTACGAGTATGCCAATTACAAGGCTATTGATTCATGTCCGAACTTACGTAGATACCCTACACTGTTCCTACGCATTGAAGTTTTGGATTTTAGTGCAACTGATCCCGCAAATAAATTTATTTTTGGCAATAATTTATTTATTATAGATGTATTTATTTCATAATAAATTAAAATATTAAGATATTTAGTTTCTTAAAATAGGTACAAAATTTAAATAGCCCGGAAAGCTTTCGTAATACACTTCTGAAAACTGTATAAATACATACTTATATTATGTAGTCACATCAAATATTCAGAATATTATATAATCGGCACAGAGTTAATTCAACGATATTAGCTTATGCAACCAATACTACTTTGATTGAATTTTCCAGTATTAGTCGTTCATTTTTTTAAACAAGATGCTTTTAAAGTCCATTTCGCACTATATTACATTTATAAACTTAATTAATTTAAACTATTACTTTAAAAACCAGATAAGATTTCATATTTTATCAATGAATATCATTATTTTATCACTAAAGTGGTTAAAATTATTAGTTTGGATTAGTTGCTGATTAAAACTTATTATAGTTTAACACTCTGTATAAGAAAAACATTTAAAATAAATCGTTTTTGGTGTAAATCCAAAATTAAAATTCGAAATACCTACCTATCTTTAATAACTGCAGGAATATTAACAGTGTAGACTTTAATTTGTAGAATGTCCGTTAGGGGCGCAGATGTGCTGTTGTCAGCGTTAAGAGTTTCTCATTGGTCATTGTGACAATAGCAATTCGGTAACTACGTCGTAATCATCGTTAGCTAGTAAATAAGCGAGTGTAAATAAGGCAATCATGTTCGCCTTGCTATCGGGTTAAAATTTAAGCCTTTATTTTAAATTAAAATATTTTAAATTGTATATAACAATAAAATTAAATGTTTTTATATTTAATTGTTTATAACAATTAATTCAAATTAAACTGTTTTACACGTTAACTTTCAGTTTTATTACAGTATTGTCAAATATGTAGATATTTATTTTTTTAATATTTATAAACGGGTTTAGCGCGTTAAAAATAAAAACTAGAGAAAATAGTATTGTACTTCGTTTATTTTTAAGTTTTATAAGGTCACCTTGTCGTATTTATTAGTCTTGTTAGTTTGACTGGAAATTTCAGTTCCTGTAACATCTTTAACATGTTAGATCTTCTAATATTGTCGTTGGCACACTGACAAGTCCACAAAGAGAGGATGTATACTAGTATACCAAGACTTCGTCCAAATCCTCCTGAACAACTTACACCTCATCCTCTTCGATGCTTTCGTATTCTTTCGAATTCGTTATTTCTAAGCAGAAGTTCCTCAAAATACCTTCCTCACCTTTTTAGTTATTGGTCATCATTTCTTATTAGGTTTCCTTCCTTATCTTTAAGTTATAGTCCTTTTCTTTGTAATCTCTTTTCTTTACTTTTTCCTTTCTGCTTTCTGCTTTTTTACTTACATTCTGCTCTCGAACAGCGATAGTGAGCAAATTTGTGAAACAAACGAACAATGCATGATCTTCAATTTGCAAGCGATGTGTCGTCATTAACAACACTGTGAATAGTCCCTGTCTAGCAAACAACTTCTTTTTAACTTTCCTCTTCGTTCCCCCCCCCTCCCTTTTTTCCTGCGCCATAAGTATTTTCCAAGCAAGTCTATTGTCAGGTATCCTCGCAACATGTCCCAGCCATCTTAATCTCTGTGCTTTTGCTGTTTGTCCAATGCTTGGTTTTTCATATAGTTTGCATTATAACTATGTGTCATATTATCTAACACATTTTCTATTTCTTCATAATAGGCATCCTTTATGTCTTCTTATTTTTCGTCAGCTGAGGCGTTTATATTTACAATGTATGAACGTTTGCTATGTCCTTTTATCCTTATAGCCCATAAACTATCCGATTTCGGTACAAAGGTTATAATCTGCTCTTTCAATTTCTGGTTCATCAGGAAGCCAACCCCAAATCGTCGTCTGCACGTTCTTAAGCATGGTATATCTCCTGTATTTCATTCTCCTTTAAATGTGTTTTTTGCGTCGCCACTATGATAATGAATTTTACTTTTGAAAAATCAAACATTGTGCTTGGAGAAACTTTTTCTTGATATTTTCTAAACTAAATTGGACGTATATAAAACGAGTTGTCTTTCTATTATCAGAATTATTTAAAAAAAAATACAGTTGCTTAATTTCTATTTAATATACTGACTGAAACGTATTTGTCGATTAATAACTTTCCATACAAGGGTGTTCCATTAAACTTGAGAGTGGGTGATTTTCATTTAATCTTCGAAAAACAAAATATTCTAAAATACGAAATGAGAAACACATATGTATATTTGTATTTGTTGTACTATAATAGGCGATTACATTTTTAATATCATGCGTATTTTTTGATTCGGAGCTTTTCATTTACAAGAAGTTGCGTAATGTTTTGTCCCCTTAGTCTTTATCCATTATATTTTCACAATGCCTATTGTGTGATTATTAAAACGTGACGTCTGAAACTAATTATGGGGAACACTACACCTGCTACCCCGAGCATTTATTGTGCCTTTATAGTCAAAATATATACCTATTTTTTTTATAAAGAGCAATCATATTAATGAAAAGTTGAATACATATGAAAATGACGTTCGCTGCTATTAATATTTAATACGCTCCAAATAAACTAAAAAGTTGTAATAATTCCGGTATTTTCAATTCGCTTGCTTGCACTACTTTTTCAATATTTAATATTTACAACCACTTAATAAAGAAAATTTACTCCCTCTCTTTAACTTTGCAGAAAACAATATCGACGGCGATTTGGCAAAGTGACTTAACCCGCACTTTTTGCGAAAATGAGTTATTCTGATTATCTTATGCATCTGAGGCAAAGACAGAATCTGTTAAAATAAGTCTTACAAAAATAATATTTTACCAATTATTACCATAAGAGACACAATACAGTGATCTAACCATTATAAACGCTCAACTCTGACTTCCACTAAAATCTGAACGTCGCTCAAGTATAATCATTCAAATACACTAAAATTCCTTCAGCCATTCTGATCCTGTTCAATAATGGGCCAATATTGTAATGCTATGTTGGAGCATTGTTGATTACAAAACTTGGTGCAATATTGAACCAATGTAGATTATATAAACAAAATAGAATAAACCCAAACTTCGCCCCTCCATTTTTTATATTAAACCGCAGATTAATTTGATTCGCGTTCTGATTGGTGAATTATAGCGTAATTTGACGGCTGATTTCGCGTATTTTCTTGTGATATCTCGTAATTCGGTGTATTTTTTTTAAATTTTCGGGCGCTGTCAAGATTTGAACCCGAGTTTTCTGCGTGGAAGTCTGATCAATTTATATTTATTCAATTCAATAAACGTCTGACCATTTAACTAACTGAGCCAATCTGACTGGTTTGTTATGGTGTTAAATAGTTGTTTATAAATCTTGTTTTTGCAATTTAATATACTTGCGTAATTTTATCAGGAACAAAATTAAATAATACTCGTAATTAAATAACAATACATATAATAATTTATGTCATGTTTTGGAAGCACAATTTTAAAGATGATAAAAAAAATTATAGGTATATGTATATGATTCTTTTTTAATTGTACCTATGCATTATTTAGGTATATTTCGATTTTAAAATATGACGCAGAAAGTTATTAATTATATTGGAATAGCATTGGCTAAATATTAGTTTATCTAATATTGGTATTAGGTAGAAGAACAATATTGGTTCATCATTTGAAATTTATATTGACTCTCAACTAAATAATCATTATATTGGACCTATATTGGCATTTACAATATTGGCTTAATTTTATTTAATAGTATTGGATCAATATTGGTTGAATATAAATTTACAATGGCGATGTTTCTACATTGGCTCAACTCAATTGAGTCAATTGAGATGAAGCAATTTATTGGAACGAAAACAATATGTTTATTAAGCATTAATATGTAAATATATACATGCATAGATATTAATTGCATACTTATACATATAATACAGATGAAGTTTATTTGCTAGTCGATGACTAAAAATGTTTGGTGATTTATGAGTGCTTAGCAGAACAAATCTGTTGTTTATAAATTTCATTATAAGGTCCGTGGTCTCAATTCCATTTTGAATTCAATACTCCTCACCAGTGAAGGGTCGGTTTCTATTGCTTTTTCAACAAATTGTTGTTGAAGTTTTAAAATTTCAATGTTTGATTTTAAAATGTTCATGTTGTTATGATCTGTATTAATATTTTAACGAATAAACCAATTCAATGCACTATTAATTAATACAAAAATTTGCTAATACCGAAAGTTGCGTTCTCGGGAATGTTAATTTTTTCTTTATTTGTAGGTTCGCAAATGGTTAAACTCGTGAATATTAAGGGATTACTGTTTATCTAGCAGTTACTTTTCCTTATTTAAAATTCAATGACATTTACAAACGTCTAAGGTGGCAGGAAGATTCGAACTCCCGGTCGTTTCTTTGCTAAAAGAGTATAAAGCTCTCTAGACCACCACGACACTTTTTAATAAGAAATATTAATTATGGAAACTCGCTGTCAAGGAAAATGAAATTCAAAAGTGCTTCGAAGTAGTATCAGAACAAAAACCAGATTATGAAGGAGTTAAATATGTCGTCGAAAGTGTTCGATAAAGTTCATGAAAATTTAATATATCTTTATTACTTTTAGTTCGTCTCTTTTTGACTGAATGAAATCTTAACAATAAAAAAATTGTAAAAAAATATTCGATATCGCTACTTAATTTGCTACTCAATGTTTTTTTACGAATAATCTTTTTTTCTTGGAATATATTAAATTATCTTAAATCTAGGTTTTCTATAATTTTAGAAAGAGCTTTAGACAACCTCAAATATGTCGAGAGCACAATCCATATACCCACCTGCTACACACCAGATGCGTCTGGCGTTTGAATATTGTGGTTTATCAAATTTGTAAATGTTAGACCCATACAATATTTTTTAAAGAATTTTATTATCAGATAGTCACGAAAATAAGTCGCATTCCACTTGTCGTGTTTATCTGTTTGTTGTTTGGGGGAATATTAATGTGTTTAAGTATGCTCACGGAAATTGGAACGCGTTCCAGTTAAATTTCACAGTTGCGTTCATAATCAAGCTGTCAAGGAAAGCTATAACTGATTTATATAACTCTACCCAAAGACCTTAATATGAAACGTTTGACATCTGGCCTCCATTTAACTTTTATGTTTTACAACATCGTAAAATGGACTTTAAAAATTAACTGCGTGGTCGTTTTGGCCGTTACAAACCATAATTATGGCATTTGTATATAAGCGCTGATTATCGCGAAATGCAATAATAATTACTATTTTATAAGGCTGTTAACTTATAAAATTTCGTTCAATTTAAAAAATACAGAATATTTTACGAGCTTCTTAAAATTGCCAATTTAAATATATTTGAGGCGTTTGTACGTTGTTCGAATTTAATTCAAGTATGTAGTTGTTTTCAAAAGCAGGCGATTCGATTAAAAAGAAAAAAAAAACATCCGCGCGAATTTTTATAGTAAGCTTCCCTCTATTCACGACTGATAATGAAACCAATATAAACCAGTAACTCGAGTTACTTAGGTTATGAAAGGAGGGTCGACGTTAATTTTTCCCACGACCAGGTCAGTCTTCACATATGTGTATGACACCCGAGCTATGTTAACTTCTCAAATGTAAATCGTGACCATTTGCCCCTTAAAATATCAGGGTTTTAACAGATTTATGAGATAGATATGCAAAGTGCCTGCTGTTGTGTAAATATTCCAGAATTTTAAATTTCCTCAAACTAAACGTTGAATATCTTATGGTATTGGTCTACGCCAAATTTCCATAATTTTAATTTGTTACTGAAATTTTGACTTTAGAGTGAAAGAGAATTGGGGTATTTCGCCTAAAGATGAACCATTGTTTCCTTCCGCGTCTCTTGATAGAAATTTCGAGACACAATAGAGCAGATAAGCCGATTCTTCAAAGAAAGGAAATACGGAAGTTCTCATTTTGTAAAGAAGAAAAGGTACGCACTTCCCTAATTTCTCGTAGTCTGAGCATATTCGAGGAGAATATCTAATTAATCCCAGCAATACTAACCTAATGTTAAAAGTTCTACCCTGTTTTAAGCCAACTTAATAACAAATTAGTTTATAATGCGTCGAATATTTTATTTTCCTCGTGAAAGCTGGATAAAGTGGTTATTTAAAATGTAACTAAAAGCTTCCTAATACCGTGTTTACAATATTCGAGCTTCTGAAATTGTAAAGACGCATTTAGGTACTTACTTCGGAACTCCATAATTACTATTCATAAATAAAATTTACAACACATCTTACTGAGAGGAATAAGGTAAAAATAACGTATAATAAAAGTAATAATCGAATATCCAAAATGTCACCTTAAAATGAATTACACTTACAACTTGATAATAACGCAAAAAAAGATAGAGCAAGAAGATTAACCAGTTTTCGTAAACGAGAGAAATTAAGTAATTCTCTATTTCGACAAGTAAGTATCAGACGTCATTTGTTTACGTTTCTTTTAGATTATCTGAACATCTTTGAAATACACAAAAAAACATGTTTGATAACATAATCTAAACCGCGCAGGTTGACGGTGCATTTTCTACATAATAATCAACTGAAATAATTATTATAGTCTGGGGCACTCCGGCAAGAGGTTACTTACAATTAGTCGGCGTGTTCTGCTTAGTTAAAGTAAATTCTACCTCATGTAATTAGTCGAAGAATTGCAGTTCTCATACGTTATTTTATTATTTATAGCGGGAATGAATAAGGATTATATTTTTTTCTCAAAAACTATCACTATGCATATTTTTATACGTGTCTACCTATATAAAAATGTAGCGCGATTGACTGACTGATTGGCGTATCTCAATCACTGTTCCTAGAAACGTGAAATTTGGCGAATACGTTTCTTTTACGATGTAGACACTCACTAAGAAAGGAGTTTTCGAAATTCCACTCCAAAGAAGTTCGAAGTCGCGAGTAAAAGTTAGTAAGCTTATAAAACTAAACCGATACGGCAATATTCGAAATAAAAAATGCTAAGTCGCTCCGAAAATAGTAAATGCAAATTATTAACCGTTGTGGGTTAATGTGGGACTTGTTAGTCGCAGCAGTTTTAGCAATCGTCGCCGCTTATATAACCCCAACTCTTTCTATCAACTGTTTAACAAAGACAACTTATTATCTACGTATCAAACTGTATTTTAAAAAGATGTTACGATAGAAATCCGATATAATTTTAACTCGCGCGCTGCTTCGTTTGCGTAAACGAATTCTAGATCTTCCGAGCCGTCTTCCCGGACTGCCCCAGACTATAGTTGTAAGTCTCGAGATTGCACGTTACGTTTTGGGTAACAGGTGGTGCCTGACTGGATCTTTTTGAATAATAGAAATACTTGCGCGTTATAGCGGCGAGTATTTTCATTATTCAAAAATATCCAGTTACGGGCACGGTAAATTATGGTTCAAAAGGTGTAACAGAATAGGGTGCTGCGTCGCACAGGCCAGTTTTTAAGCGCTGCACTGGTTCGGTCTGGTTCAAGTAGAACCGCAACTGCATAAACGTTACAAAAAAGCGTCGAGTAAATTAGTCTCTTCATATTGATTAAGGTTGCAAAATAATTACTAACAAACTTTAAATTTCCATAATACGAAGTTAAGATTTTTTTTAATCAACGATAAATACTTCGATAGTAATTTTTTTAATTAATAACAATAATAATTAGTCACTTTTCGATTGTCATTTTAGTTTCGAAATGACTTTCATAACGTGCAGGTAGTAGTAGGAGTTATCTAGTGTCAGGCAGTCGAGAGTAAATTGTACACTGTTAATAATATTATATAAAAATCACATATAATACGACACGTGTGACATGTGTTTCATGGTTCTTTGCATATAACACATTTATTCCACAACTTGCTATGCACTACATTTTTCACCGTTTTTCAAAAGCCTTTTTCAATACAAAGTATGTTTTAAGCATCTGATAATGGTATAGTTTTAAGATTTTGCTGTTTAATTAATATACACTATATCCTCGGATTGAGTTTACAAAAATATTTTTTTAATAGATAAGCTACAAACATCAAACATCAAAATAAATAATATAAAATTATTCAATAAACTCCCCCCACCATTTTTCTTCACATGCATAATCCAATTCTAAAACGCAGTTATAAAAAGTATGTATTTAGTATTTTACCATAACAATAATTGATTATTTGCGATTAATGATTATTATAGTTATACTGACGCACTTCCACTGAACATTTATATTTAGCTAAATTTACAGAAAAACTTTTTAAATTTTGATCATGAATTTGTTTCAATATTATCCATATATACGCTAAATATCGTAATATCGAAAAACACAATTTTTATGTTAAAAAGTGACGTTTGACGAGTACATTAAATATATAGTAAGTTTGAAAATTGTATCTTAATAAATAACAACATTTAGGGGGTGTACCATGATTATGTTACACGCGGTATTTTCGGATCCTTCAAAAATCTTTTCAATATTTTTCATCTCTCTTAGTTTGTCGCTTTTCGCTTAATTTTGTTGTAAAAATATTTTTTACTCACTAAACTGATAATCAGGTACTACGACGATTCGTTATCGATGTAAATGTAAACAAAATTGAAAGTCACCAACAGTTCAAAAATTTAAACGAAACGTATTTTATTGCAACAGAGAAAATGAAATTAAAGTTATTTCTATTAATACTTGATATTGAATTAAAATGCGCATTTTGGACGTGGTGAAGAAAGTTAGAAATTTTTAAAAACATACTTTAGTACCATTGAATGATAAGTATTTTTAGGGTCAATGAATAAATTACTTCTGATAAGGATAACATTTAATAACCTTGTTTTTGAAAATCAAGTTATCATGTATTACTTATTATTGTGACCGTGGAACCCATTATTTATTATATAAAAATCTAATTACCTTTCATTTTTATTGCTATCTAACTTAAAAAGTGAAATTTTAGATATGACTCGGACAAGAAAATTATTCAAATATTTTCTTACTTAATATTAATAAATTATTTGTATTTTTATTTTACAATTTTGTGTTCCAAAATAAATAATATGGTGGTTTGGCGAATTCCAATCTGCATATTTATAGATTAAGAACTGGCAACGTTTTTACTTATGAAGCTTTATAAGAGAACACTTTAAATAATCCTTTAGTGGAAATTGTGAATCTAGCAGCCGTTCGTCAGTCAATATAACAACTTTAGCTTTGAAGTCGAGCAGAAAAACAAGATAGTATGAAAAAAGAATAAAGTGAACGCATCAAAACGTTTATATTTATACGAAGCACAGTTTTATTTAAAGTGTTTGTATATAATAATCTCCTGCTATTTTTGTTCAGTTCAAAAGTTAAGGGTTGTCATATAGATTGACGCACGGCTGCCAAACTCACAAGTTTCGTTAAGGGTTGTTTAAAAGGCTCCTTCTATAAAGTTTCGAGCTTGTAAAATATCGTAATTGAAAACGTTACATCATTACATAAAACTAAGTAGATCATTTTATGTTCACTTGTTAATCTCGTTAAAATAATAAAGTCGTTCAGTTATACAACTTTATTTACCTAAACTACAGCTATTTATGAATTAAAGTTAAACTAGAAAGTTAAGTAGAACATAAAAATTAATCAAGTATTCGATTCGTTATTAGGTGTCGGTGAATAGTGTTTCTTTTATCAAGTACATAGGTGAAATTACAGTTTCACTCTTGTAATTACATATTTATTTTAAAATTTAATTCTGCGCAATTTAAGTTCTGCGTAATAAATACGATTACTATACTGTAAATGTCTACAGAGCGATTAAAAATTAGGGAACGTAATATCGAAAGACTCACTAAATAATTTCATATCTGTTCTTAACTAAACTCCTTTTCTGTAAAATTATAACCGAAATTAAAACGGATTTTTGATATTAAAAATGTAAATGGTTTATCATAAAACACAGAATATAAAATATTTGTTCGATTTATTGTATTAATTCGTAAAAAATATATGATGTGAATATAGAGAGTATTTTATTTTACAAAATATGAAAACTACGTGTATGCATAACGAAAATTATCGAGACCGTAAATGTAAAAGATTAATTCAATAGTAAAGTAACAAAGAAACGTTTAAAGCAATTCCATTTACAATATCAGTGTAGCTGTTCTGTTCAAGGGGAGTTCCAGCATCTCCGTATCACGTAGCCCATTAATTACCTTAGTAATCACTCAACCGGCCCAATTAGCACTGCCTTACCGACTGTGTCTCATACGTCAGCCGCGGTAAAAAGTTTTGTGCTGTCCGAGATTATAAATGAACGTAAGATTAATTAATATTTTTAGATATGAAGCTTGTTTATGTTCTTTATTTTATCTACCCTCGTTTCACAACATTATCGTTATTTTTTACATAAGCACTAGTAAAACCATAATTTTCCTCTTATCTTTTCAAGCCAAAATAGATATCTAAAGTACACTATTTAACGCTTAAGTATTCTAAAAGTCCTCTTCAAAAACATGATTGTTAAGGTAATTAATTTAAGGTGATAATTTTCTAGTTATAAAGCTTTATAGGTAGAAATTGAAATATTGAAAATGCAGTATTTAATTGCGAAACGCGTCGGTAAAGATTTAAAAAAAAGTAAGTAATAGAAAGTAGATAGGTACCTACATCTTCAATATTAATGGCCCTTTTACTGATGTTAATTATTGAATATTTTTTAATAAAACACCCTGTATATAGTTATTTCAACTTTTTTTTATAGTACATCTTAGGTTTAGACCAATCCGGGGACACACTGTATATGTAATCTGTCCAAAAAGTTCGTGCAGTTGCTTAACAGAGGAGTGGAAGAAGGTAAACTGGTGGCGCATTCCTCTAGCCCTCTTCACTCAAACAAGACCCAGTCGACGTTCAGGAGAAGGCGGGATGTCGTGCGTTTGTTTTTTGTGGAACTCATTTGCGAGTATTGTCAAAATAAAGATCGATCAACAGTTAGCACAACGGATTAACATTAAGTTTCTTGTGAAAATGCACAAGAATAGTCCCGAAATTCATCAAATGTTGCAACAGGCTTATAGACATGATTGTTCTAAAGGAAAGAACTGTTTTTAAATGGGTCCAACGTTTTCGGAGAGGACGTGACGACCTCAAGGACAATGTAAGGTCAAGACCCCTCCCCATCTTAAGTAGCGTTGAAAACATTATGTCTAATGGGGAGTATTTTGAAGATAACCACATTCATGTATACCAGAATTTGTAAAATAACATTTTTATAAACAGGAACTTTTTGGACAGACTACACAAATAATATAAAAAGTATATTATATCATGTATACTTATAAATGAATCATTTTCACCAAGAGACAATAGGTACAATAATACTTTTGAAAGAATGTTCAATTAATACACAATCTCAATTATGCAAGAAATTAATGATATGAATCCAATATGGTTCCAATGCACGTCATGCATAAAAGTTACTAAATTTTATACCTATTTGTAATATTCAGTTTAACGTTTAGAACGTGGCATATTCTACCGACGATTTGCCTGTACATATATGACATGGCAAAGAAAGACTTCAATTTATTATTAGCACTGTAAAAATACGAGGTTTTATTGATGACAAGATTGGAACATATCGTGAATAACGTATAGTCAAAATGCTTGGTTTAACCAACAAAGTATAAACATGAAAATTATTTCAAAATTCATCAATTTAAGATCAAGTATCAGAAGTCAGAAAATCCATTAAAAAAGCTGCTTTCTTCTAAATAAAACAAGAACCCAAGAGTACAGCAACAGAGTGATAGCTCTCTAGGCTACCGAGGCCCTCCGGATATCTAGTTAAAAAACAATTTTTGATGAATAATGTGATGGACAAAAATCTCTTATAATTTGACAACTATTAATCAAAATGTTTCTTCAATCTTTACCGAATTTATACCACATTTGTCGCAGTTATTGATCTACCATGTTATAGTCATCGCTGACCTTTGTTCTTTCTTCGCAAAACTGTATTGCTCTTTTGTCATAATTACCTGTTTTCAATGAAGTCGAGTGTTTTACCTACAACAATAAATCATCAATCACGATTAATAATATCTGAACCGCATTTTAAGTTGTTGTACTGTCGGTTGACAAAAAGTTATACGCAAAGTGTACACACATAAAAAGTAAATCCCTAGTATCTTTAATTATGGGAGACTTAGCTTTTGATCAACTATTATACACTGATATTGTAAGGATAGGTATTTAAAAATGTAAACATCTTCTGAATGCTGTTTCGTTGTTTCGAAAAACTACCTACTAAACGTGCAGTTTGTTTTATTCATTAGAATCGAGAAAATTAATCAATACCTACAGGTAACTTGCAGTAAAAGTAGTTTTACTACAAGTTTTATCAACAGTTTTTTAAAGCTCTAAATTTTAATTACTGGGAAATTCATATACGTAGGTACAGTCAAGTTCATATGTTGTGTTTCGCGAGATGTGCTCGCACGCCAACGAGCGACGAGAGAGAATCAAGAGGGATGAAGGGTAGCAGTTGTTTTTGAATTGTAAAAGGGACACGTCAGATAATAAATAAAAATGGGCAGTAGTCTTTTTTTTAGCCTTTTACGATAAAACCTAACACAGGCGATGGGACAAAACATATGAACTTGACTGTACGTAGGAAACGGGCGTCCTTATATCGCATTAAATTCTCATATTGCGAAGGAGTGATTTTATTCACTGACTGAACTAACACTAGAATGCGGGACTGTTCGGAACAATATGATACACTTTTCTATATTGCTTGTTCAATGGCGCAGATACAATGAGATATAAGAGGATTTGGAAGTTGCAGATGACGTTATACGAAAAATTTAGGAGATTTTATTTTTTATTTTAAGTAGAACGATTAAATGTGTAATTTATTAAAATACACAAATAAAGAGTAACAAAATGAGTCGCTATAATACTTAGGATGTATATAAATCGTCCGTCTGTTTTTGAATCTAAGGATTGTTACGGTAGACTAACTCATTGAAGTGGTATTAGTACGCCGTTTTGACTTCTCAAAGACTCGGAAGTGTTTCAGCGGCTCCCCATATTGAAAATGAAAGCTTTAGCACCGACATATTGTTAAAAACTTGTTTCCATTTCGCATGCTTTAATCTTTCATAACAGTCACAATATTACTTACGAAATTTAATGTAAATAATCCTCAAATGGATATGTTATCAAAGAATAAAATTTTGGTAGATAAATATTTAATTTCTGTACAAGTCACTACAATAGTACGTTTATACGATATTTAATCAAAATCGATAAAAAAGAAATTTTTAACTTATTACAAGTTTTACAACTTTATTCAAGTTGATGTAATCATTAGATCGCATTATTAAGTCACAGTTATATATTACATATATACCTGTAAATTATTTATGGTAAAATATTTTAAAAACAAAGCTTAACGATTTCCCACTGTTTGAATATTGCTGGAAATCCACACGTTTATTAGAGCGCATGGATAAATGTTACGGTATGACGCTTCTGTACAGCTAATATGTGCTATATACGCGCATCATGCGATTACACACATTCAAAATACATCTACCATAAATGTTAATACTCTAATCCGACATTTAAAACCAAACTCTTGAAAGGGGGTTGTATTTAATACAGAGTACCGACGTTATAGCGTTCCTTAATTAAGTGCTTTATAACTTTTACAATAGAAATTTTATCGCCTTTTCTACAAAAATATATTTTACTGTAAAATCTTTAATTGAACTACATCAAGTAGTTACTTTTTACACACGTCATTTGCAAACAAATCAAAACTTATTAAAAATATTTTGTATTTTGTAGTATACAATAATAAATAATTATACACCATTTAATAATGTTAAAAACAATTAGAAATGTTCTTTAATATAATACCTGAATAACTAAAGAAAGAGTTTTTTTTCAATATAAATAATAAAATCAAATTATAAATTATAAATAAGTTTTTTTTTTAATATTAATGATTTTTAAAGACAACTTACTTATTTATAATAATTATTATTATGGAACAAACAAAAATACATTAGATGATTAGATACATATTTAGAAAATAAAGGTAATTATGATGATATATTGGTCCTTCGAGTCAACTGCTTCTTTAATCGACTTTTATTTCATGTCATTTCATTACTTCGTTATTTATTACATTATTTTTCCATAATTTAAAAGAAAAGCAAGTATCTTCCTATACTTTATAGTCGTTGATTATAAACCTATGAAAATTAACGTGTACAACAGCGACCAAGTGTCTTGATCTCGCTATTGTGGTTAAACTCGGCAAATTCTAGCTAGCAAATGAATTAATAATACAAAAATAAAAATAACGTTAATAATAAAACAATTTTTGGCTTCTGATTATCTATGAAGAGCTGACGACAAGCAAGTAATTTTGTAACGATTATAGTACACCGACATTTTTCGTAGGTTTTTCAACGTACGAAACCATACGAAAAATTCGTATTCTGGCATAGGTTATGAAATAGTAAATAAAATAATCTCTATTTAAATAATTTTATGGCATTTAGAACAAAAGTCAAAATAAACGTACAGTTGACCACACTATTAAAGCACCTTCGAAATGAAGAACGATTGTCACAGCATGAGGTCCCTTGTAATTCAATTTGTTGTTGACAAAATGTTTGGAAAAATATAATTAAACTATCGTCAGTTTTCAAATTCCTTTATAAATTGCAAAAAAAGTTTCTAATAGTACCCATTAATTTTGTGCGTATTTTGACATGTAAGGGTTCTTACGTCAGCGATACTTTGCTTTTGTTTTTGGCGGCAAATATTTTATTTGAACTTATATATATTTTTAAACGATTATACGGCACTTTTGTAAATACCAAAAGTTGCTAAAAATAATATATCGACCAAGTAGTTTTTATTTTTGAAATTAAAAAAAAAATGTGAAAATACCTATTGTTACTACTAGTATGAATTTATTATCGCACAAAAGTATTTTAGGCCGAAAACAACCAGAAAATTGGTAATTTGATGTATTTTACATGTGCAAGTATATTCTTTCGTAACTTATCTATTAGAATTCTGACAATGAATAGAAACTTTTTAAAACATAAAGGGGATTTTTTGATATTTATGTAATCAATAACTTTATTGAAATTTATAAATATAATCCTAGTAGAATGACTTCAATTCTGTTGAGTGATTGGTAAAGAGCGGCATTGTTGTTTAGTACGTATATTTAAAATTGCGGTGTCATTCGCGATGTGCGGGTTAGTGTCTATCAAAGTGATCGAAGTACTTATGTTTCTGCGTGTGCGCGTGTGGTCCGATGATCATGAAGCTTTCGTGAAATATTAGGATTACCTACAGAAAAAAATTATACAACAAAGAAAGGTAGGATTTTTTCTCAACTAATCCATGTATTTATAAAGTGTAAATACATGGCCATGTTAGTTCTAAAACAAATTCTCTGAAAGTCAGATAGGCATTTTAGAAACTTATTTAAGCCCTTCTTAAATATTCGGCGGTCGAAGTTTACGACTTTTATCTCACACTCGTTTTCGCGGCTGTAAGTTTAATCATTATAATTCGTAATATGCGTTTATACAATACGTGCCGCAAATATTATACAATCGAGGTCGTCTGTTTTCCATTGTATTTTCACGTTTATAGTAATTTTTGATTAACGCGAAATACAGAATATATGTAGGTACTTACTTTTTCGTTGTCCAGATGTGATACTAAAGACATTGACGGTCAGCAGGGCAAGAAAAAAAATTTCCACGTTTATTTTCCATAGCATAAGCATTGGGATTATAGGGAAAAAATTTGAAAAGGAAATGGGAAACTCACGATTGTGATCAAATGTGAGTTTAATTGCTTTTTAAGTGCATGACTCAAGGCCAAAAACAAATTATAATTCATTTCGGTTTATTTTCAAAAATTCGTAATTCGAAAATAGAAAATGTGTTTTTTTAATCACTGTTGTTTTGGTTTATTTTATCTTTTTAATTATGTTTATAGATTGTAGTGCACCATATTATAGATTACTAATTTAGCGTCTTACTGTTTAATCTTTCATGCAAAAGCTTGCTTTATGAAATCCCACAATCACTGCTTGTTCAGGACTTTGCAAACTTAGAGTCGCCATTGTTAAAAAAACTAAACTGTCCTGTTTTAAGTCTACAGGTTCTTTCAGAATTATATAAGTATACCATTACTGTTTTCCGTTTGAAGATTCGGATTAAATTACTTATAAGTATAGAAATTGAATGTAACAAACTTGATATTTTAAAACTATTGATAATAATTAGTGGGTTCCCATCCCATACAGTTCTCATAACTAAAATGACACTCAAAAAGGTGATAGAAGATATTTTCAAAGTTTTAATTTACCAAATAACTTCAAATTTAGTTATTTTATGGCATTGCATGTTTATATCCAGTATTTTTACTAACTCGGACTAAATTAAATTAAAATATAGCAAGTTTTTTAATAAAGGGAATATACTATCAATCGTTAAACGTTAAAAATCAAATTGTACGAATTTACATAGTAAATATATTCAAGAAAGCACAAAGAATAAAATTATAGAAACAATACAATGTTCAGTGACATAGGTATAGGTAGGTACAGTCGGGTGCAAAATTAATGTCGTCGATTGCGAGCATCGATATAATCAAAATATTTAAAATGCAATTTTTTATCTGTAATTCATCTCACCGGTTGTAAGTAGTTTTCGTAAATTTTCACCTAATGTTCGTTATTTGCGACATTAATTTTGCAACCGGCTGTAGGTATATAAAAATAAACTTCGAGCCATTTTATAATTTAATAAAAAGTTGTTTTGTGCCCTGTAAGCAACTGTACTTTGGGAATACCTTCTATATTTTTTAAATTGTAGATAAGCCACGTTTAAGCCGTTAAAATTTTGTTTTTATTGGTAAATGGCTTTTATTTTTTAAATTGTTCTATAAATATTTCAGTAATAGTTTCAGGGATTCTAGATAAAGAAGGTTGAGTGTGAAAACAGTTTGTTCGCTTTACTCGCATATTTGATTTAATTGAATAAATAAAGTTGAATAACGTGCCTTTATATAATACACGTAACTATAATTTTAACTAATGTTTATAATATTATTCTTATTTTAGAACGGATGTATGAATAAATAGGTATTTGTGAACATTATCGAGTTATCGACTATAATTAAAATTTTATCAGCCGCTATATGGACATACTAATGAGTAGTCTGATAAGTATTTTACATAAAAGTAAATACGGATGATAAAAAGCATTTAATATCTTACTACGTAAATTAAATAATTTGAATTAGGAAATGGGTATAAAAACAAAATTTGTTTTATTTTATTACTCACAATCAGAGAAAATATTTTTCAAAACACAGTATTTTTGAAGAAAATTAAATTTCTAAATTTATGGATAATAATTGTTTTACTGTCAAACTGGTCTAGTACTTTATTACAGATGTAAAACAAAGTTCATGTAAACTGACGTTTAACCGTAAAACCGTTTATTGAACCTATTAATTTTCTTTAAATGCCACAAGTATATAAGTCTTTGACCTTAAAACTATTTTAAAGAGATCAAAGGATTTGTTCGTTAATTTAAGTCAATATAATTGTTCAACTTCACGTGGTGTGCAAATCGCTATCGTATTTATCTACATAAAGAGTGCCTTTCGTTTTCTGCACCTATACAAAAAAATTAGGTATAGGTAGGTAATATTTTTTATGTAGGTACACGAATAGATTTGTAATGTTCTAAAATGCCAAAATTCGCTATTTTTCGACTGTTCAGTTATTTTCCTTAATCCTATTCGAAACAGAACATTAGTACGGGAGATAAATTTTATTTGGTAAACATAAAATCAAATCAAATCAGAGTAAATCTGAGATAGTTGCCGAATGTAACATATAAGTGCATTGCGGATATTTGGGCTGTAGCAGTGTGACCCAGACTCCGTTGTTTCCCCTGTATAATAAATAGATTGATTACAATAAAGACAACCAGCGTAGTTGAGCTAGTTTATAACGTTACAGTATCATATGATTTAACTAAAATTTGCATTTCACTGTTAGAAAATTGAATTATGTCATTATTTTTATTGTTAGTTTTTTGTTATTTCATTGAATTTTTCAATTTTGGAAGAAAATTAGTGTACCAACTTGCAACACCGCACACTTATATCAGTTTTCTATACAATCATTATCGTTGAGCAACTTTTTAAATTAAAATGGGTCGATGCGACCCAAAAGATAAACGGTGTATTGTAGGTACTATTAAGGGTAATAGGAAGGTTAAATTAGGTAATTATTCTATTTGTATAAAATAAAATTCATCTTTATTAAACTAAATTTTTATAAATAAACATAAACAATAAAGGTGAGTTCCACTTTCGTTTAATAATCAAGTAGGTACCGGGATTTTGGCTCGGCTGGCGACAGGACGTTTGGTGCCTACTGTACAATAAGAGCAGCAATCTAAGAAATTTTTTAACACCCTCTACATATGTATAATTATATATTTTTTTTGTAAATAGGTACCTGTATGGTAAAAGTGCTTGTATATAGTTATTCAATTAATTAACGATCTACGTATCTATTTAAAATAATAGAGTACTAGATATAATAAATGATATGTATTTAAATTTTAGTGGCGATTTTTTAATAGGGTGTTATCGCGAATAAAAATTAAAATTGACCCTTAACGAAGATACAATTGAAATTTTCGAGTATTTACCCCTAGCCGTGAATAAATTTCGTCGACACGAATCCCGCATAAGGGCGAATACAATTTTAAGCGAGCAATTTTGAATAAATTATAATAGCCCACAATTCTACATTATCAAAATGTAGGTAGGTATGTAGATCGTTTATAAAATTTGCCTTATCCATATAGGCACTGTTGCGGTTATAAACCCGTATAAAATGAATAGGAAAATATGGTTATTTACGTATCTATTCTTATAGGTATAAAAATGTACCTGCCCTAGATAAAGAAGATGTGTATTGTTACCTACTTTGCAGGTAAATATACGGGCACTTTTTTCAAATAGGTACCTATTTCAAACTTGTTATACTTATTTAGATATCCACGGGGCAGGTATTTAAACGCAGGTACCTATACGTTAGGGAAATTAAAGGTCAAAAAGTGAGTAAACGTCATCAGGTGGTTGCGAGAGAGGGTTAACATCCCTAAAAGTGCAAAGGGCGTGAAATAGAATGGATGGTTCTTTTGTCTCCAGACTCACCTGTAACCCTACAGATGAGACACACGCAGAGCTAATCCCTTTGTCATTGTAATATATAGAACACAACTTATTAGGGTTATCTGTTACTGCTAAAACATTTTCTAATAACCCTTCTGATATTCGGCAAATGTACCAGGTTGTCTTGATTTACATTCACCACATTTGTCCGCAATATTAATTGCCTTTTTAGGCTAAATTAAATGCGCGCGCGCGCGCGCGCGTTTTTAAATAATATGGTGTAGGTGTAGGTACAACGTGGACCAAATTATTTAGTGTGTAGGTACTTAAATCAAAATATGTAGGTATTTCGTTGAAAAATAAAAAAGTAACACTACCACTAGTTTTCACCTGTCGCCGAAAAAAAAAAATGCGAGGACGTTTACGAAAATTGCGCTCGGCGAATTAACCATATCGCAACTTTCCCAACATTTGTGATACGGTTGTTTTAATTAGGTAAATTCTAAATGTTAGATTGTTATCGCAACATCGCCTGACAAACGACGTGCATTGGTTGTTGTAACATGCGAGTCGACTTTATTGTAGGTAGGTAAGTACCTATTACGGCGATTTCCTGCATTTTACGAAAACACAAATTGACGGAAATCAAAGCCCTTCGTTTTTTTTTTGTTAGGTAGATATCTGATGTGGGTGCCTAGTTTAATTTTTCAATTTGTAGATTTATCTTTGTTTTTAATTGAGTAGATGGTGTTTGATGCATTTATATTTAGGTATAACAGGGGCCACGTTTAATAATCGCTATAGGTAATATTTGGGATAAAGAAAGACCTCTTTCTTGTTTACCTATAAATGGAATATTTTTATTTAGTACCTATACTGCCGGATACCTAGTTCAAATTCACTTATATTTTGCTGTAAGTACAATACGAAAGGCGAACAACATTTAACGAATATGTGATGTAATTAAACTTTAACTTCGGTCATTAACTTAACTTGTTAAATCGCTATAGCGCGTCAACTTGCCAATTTATTAACAGATAGATGGGTAATTTTCGAGACTTGTGTTTATTAGGTATAAATATTTACCTACCGACATTTTAATTTAATATGTTTCGGAATTTGGAAATATTTAAACTGCGAATTAATAATATAAAGGTAGAAAAACTGTTTAACAAAAAACGCAACAATAAAAAAACAGGCTTTCGTTTTTAAAATTACCTATTCCTATACCTACAAAATATTTGCAATCATCACGGCATAATTTCAAGAAACGAAAATTGCCGACGATCGATTTTAACAAAGGATGAAAAATGTTACAATTAAAATTTAATGTCGATTACGCGAACGACCCGTCGATGTTTGATTTGTTCTTAGATAGTCGTTAAAATTTTCTACTCGTAATTTTTGTAGCCCTCGCGTGCCAAAAATCCAACTATATAGGTGCTATAGTAGGTAATTGCGATGAAATTTAGCGCGAGTTAATTTGTAATTAGCAGGTATGTCTTAGTAGGTACAACATACCCGATAACGATTTTATCTAAATCTTCGAATCACTGGCGATATATACGTACGTACATACGTAGGTAATTTTCGTCGCTTAAAAACTTCCAAATTCCGTTTTAAATTTACCGATCAAACGAAATAATGCACAAGCGGCGCACAAGTAAATTTTACACGTTCGAGCAATCGTCGTAACTGACGGGTTAATTTTTTGGCAATTAATGGGGTAATTGTAAACATTCTCGAATTGGTTGTTGAAACGACGAGGAGAAACACTATCAAACACGTGGTTACAAAGATACTGTTACTGTTTGAATACCGCCGTACTGTGCTATTGTAGTATGCAGAAATCATTTGATGGTAATGCTGTTGGAGTGTTATATCCCCCTCTCCGATTTTAGGAAACGCCTCATGGCCTATCGTGACCCGGCTGTGAACCGGGGACCTCCCCAGTCCGCCCAGGCCAAGTCAGTGTCGGGCCCGCGACCGAAAGGTCACTAGTAGAGGCTAGAGTGTGCCGAGGGTATGACCTATCACCTCGACTGCTCTGATACGTGCTTGGTTTCGAGTCGCCAACTTTGGTTAAGTCAAAAAATATTTCGAAAATATTTTAAAGGACATTTATGAAAACGTGTAAAATCTTTAAAGAGTTAGTGACCGATAATCGCGATATATCCTTAAAAACTTGTGGTGCAGGTGTTGCTTACGATTAAAAGTTGAAAACTTTCGAAGGTTAAATTTATTTCTTTCAATTGTAAAAAATGAGCGAATTAAAGAACGTGTCGCTCTCGCGTAACGAATAATTCGTCAATTGTCGATATTGTATAGGTACTCGTTTTTTATAATGGCATTGGTGGCGAGTTCGTGGCGTGAATCGCCTCTGGTGAACCCAATTCCGACGAGCTTGAACACGTTGTCGAATACGTTAAACCCTTTGCAGGGCAATCTCAACGCCCTGCCGACGAACTTAAATCCTATAACGTTGTCATCTGAAAATTCGGAACTGCCGGTGATCAATCGCCAGACACCTTCTCAAAACTCGCAAAACAGTAATAGTGAAAAAAATCAAAACATTGAGTGCGTGGTTTGTGGTGATAAAAGTTCGGGGAAACACTATGGACAATTCACTTGTGAAGGTAAGCGTTAAATTATTTTTTTTACGCGTTTTTAAATTAAATTATATACGATAGTACCGTTTTCATCTTTTACGATCGCGTTAGCGATAGCAAAAGAACTTTCGTTTCTTAGCGCCAGTTACTTTTCCACCACTGTTTTTAAATTAGCCGCCGTGCATAATATAAAGTAGCGACTTGATTCGTTTATTGTTTTCGCTTACGAAAATCGATGGTTAAAGTTGCAAAGTTTGAGTAATCTCCATATTAAAATATACCTAATTTGAATATTCGAGGTTTGAATGTAGGGGAAATATTCTATCTGTGTCTCCTAAGCGACTTCGAATTTTTTCGCGATAATTTTTTAACTTAAACGAAAGTAATATCTCCGGCAATGAAATGACAACGCTTTCACGCTTGCAACTTTTACTATCCGGTTAGATTTTTAATTAAATAGAAGTAACCGACTACATAACCCTTTAATATATTCCCTCAACGATGCCATAGATTGAATTTTAAAACGCGCGCGTTGTCAACTAAAAAGTTAATTAAACGAAACATCCGACACTTTATTTGCCTACCTATAAATGCGTAGACGTAAAACAAATTGAAATTGTTGATACGTTACAACTTTCTATCGATTCTTAAAAGTATTAAGTTTTAAAATTATTTAAAAAATTGTTTTTACAATAAGAAATCGTACCTACATTGTCTACATTATTATTTTGTTGAAATGGGGACACTTAAAACAAACTCTTAGAATATTTTTGCATATTGTTTTGGGTATAATTTACATACCCATACAACGTATTACCGATTCCTACCTAAATAACGATAAGATACGTAAGTGCATTTAGAAAAAAAATCGCTCACGGCGGGCGAGGGGGGGGGGAGAGAATTGTACCAAATTTTTACGATAAATTACTCACTTAGTATAATTTTTCACAAAAATCTCAGAGCACAGTTCAAATAAAAACGCGACTCAATCTTGCTATTAGGTATTATACATATAGACTGTGGATTTCAAATAGGTAAATACATACTAAAAATAATCATTTCGTCACATTTAAACACGCGTTCTTGGAGGTATTTTCCATTTTTTTCTAAAATAAAAAGTCCGAGTTGTACTTACTAAAAACTGCTTTTCTCCTATAAATTTTATCTAAAGTTTAACGACCAATTTAGTTCCTCATTCGATTGTGCATGCCTGTGTTGTTGCGGCGAAAAAATTTTGGAAAAAGCAACTTTTTGAACTCCAACGACAAAATAATAATAAACGCGATTTAGAATCCGGCCTCGTCACCTCAATCGATACTCGAGTTACATTTACCTATGGGCCATCCAAATTTTATTTAGATGGACGTCATCAATAAAAAGTTGGCATTTTCTACCGATGATTTACCAGCACACATATTAGTACTGTAAAAAGACAAGGTTTTATTGATGACGTTTGGATTGGAACCTATCGTGAATAACGTATACTATCTACTACAATTTATAGTAGGTACTGTAAAAACACGAGGTATGAGTGATGACGTGCGTCTAAATAAAATTTTGAGTGCTTGGCCGGGCCAAGCTTATAACTCCGGAAATTTGGAACACGCGTATAAGACATAATTTCCAATTTATTGATGTGTAGAGTCAGAATGGCCGATTTCCGGGTTCGACGGAAGTGACGCCAAATTTGATTTTTAAAATGGAACAACCCTGCATATTTTACAACTTTTGGAATCTACGGACGAAATTCTATCTGATTACGTTATCTAATTGTTTTGTGCGCCCATAAATTTTAAAAATTTGGTTTTTGTAAAAAAGTTAATTTTTTAATGAAAAGTGAATGGGCCACTCGCACCATCAGATAGAAAATTTTATTGTGAATACAACGATATGTGACGTCTAGTTTTATTTCCATTTAACACTAAATAATTCAAAAATACGTAGGTATTCTTCATTGTCTGATCAATGCATTGGGTCGTTTTGCTTAACTGAATTACAAATATAGCAGACCTGGAAATAAAGAAATAAAAAAAATAAATAAAAAAATTTTTAAAAATATTGAAAAATAAAATTAAATATTTTGAAATTATTTTCTAAAAAAAAAATTAAAATTTCGCCACGTAATCAGATAGAATTTCGTTCGTAGATTTCAAAACTAGGAAAATATGCATGTTTGTTCTATTTCAAAAATCGAACTTGACGTCGTTTCCGTGGAAATCGGAAGACGGTTTGTACGTCAATAAATTGGAAAACATGTCTTATATTCACGTTCCAAATTTCAAAACAATCGGCTCATAAACATAGGAGTTATAATCTTGGCTCGGGTCTCGTGGTCACCCGGTATATCTAACTAATTGTAAGTAATGTTTGTACAAGTCTAAATAAAAAAGATAAACTAGGTACCTAACGTAAGTATTTCTTAAACGATATACGGGTGTTGGATAAATGTTTTTGAAATGTTAACGAAACTTAATTTTTAATTAATAGGTAGATATTTAAATTCGTGTAGTAAAGACCATCTATTTTTAAATGGCATTTCTCGGATTAATAATGTAAGTATAGGTATAATAAGTATATATATATAGGTTATGCAAATTCGATCCGTAAAATATTTCACAGGTGTGCTAATAGTTTTTAGTCGCTTAAAAATATGCAAGCGCTATAAAATCTAATGTTTATCGACCGACGTAAAATGACTGATCGAATTTGAATAAAATCTGCACTATTATTCATTATTACTCAATACCTAACTGTTGCCGCAAGTTTTACAACGTAGCCGAAAATCTAACAGATTCTTCTGTAATTTTTTATGAGCAGGTATTGCAAATTTTAAAGGAAAAGCATTGTTGTGGACGGTTCATAAATATTCAATATGCAAATTTTTGTAATCTGTAACTTCTGCGTCCATGGTGACCTAAAAATACATATGCTAACTAGAAAATAAGGATCCTCGTCTATCGAATATCAAAATTAAAATACGTTTATTTAAAAATTAATTTCTAGAATGGAACATTTTGAGCCGCATTAAACTGTAGTTCCTTTAGACGTTCCGGTCCTGTTGTCTTGATTGCCTTATTAGATTTAAATGCCGTTCTGTATTTTATTTTTTACCGACAATACGACATTTCGAAAATCAATTTTAATAATATTACCACGATTGATAGTTTGAATATGCCTATTTCGTTCAATACCCGACAAAAGATTTTCGGATTATTTGTGAATAAAATTATGGGTAAAATTGAAAATGTATTTCAGGATTTATTTGACAGCAAACCAAAATGGCGATGTAAATACCTAATCGCTCAGTTCAACTACAAAAGTTGACTATTTAATATTAGATATAGTAGTGAAATACAGGTAGTCCTCGTTTTATGCCGTTTCGTTTTACGTTCTTGTAAAAATGTTATAAATATGTTCAAAAGAAAACTAACACTAAGATATTACTTATAATGACTCAGTAAAATGAAGTTAATAACCTTAATGTATTTTTTGCTCAACAATATTTGATAAAATATGTATTTAATGTATTAAAAATATTTGATATTTTAAATATCAAATATTTAAGTCAAACGATCCTAACTTTGAACGAAGTTTTGCAGTCGACAATTACATTTCTCTCGCCTATAAATGTTATATATAAATTATAGAGAATAAAAATAAGCGAAACAAACATAATTGTCTTAATTATTCATGTTATTTTATCATTGTGTATTAATTTGTTTAAAGATATGTCAATTTTATAAATAAAACCAGTTCGTTTCTTTAAAAATGTTGCTGTTTTCATATCTAAGAACCTAACTACGTGATTTTACATGGAAATGTATGAAAAAATGTGTCTCGTTTCACGCCGTTTCGTTTTACGTCGTTCGTTGCTAGTACGTAATCTGACGTAAAAACGAGGACTGTCTGCATCTACTTAATTATATTTAGGTAATTTTATTGGTTCTCTTGTTTACCTATATTATTTTAAAGCATCAGCTTAAATCTCAAAAACGATTAATTCGTTAACCGTAAATTTTTCCGAAATAACAGCGCACATTTTCTGCTTCGGTTGCGTACCAAAATAAATTATAATTAATAAGATTTTTAAAACACTGTAAAAATACGAGGTTTGATTTATGACGTGATTGGAACCTATCGTGAATAACGTATACGCAATTATTTTGAACGTTTATATCTACGTTTTCATTACCTAAAATTTGGACTAACGTTCTACTTTATTTCTCTAAAAACCATTGTCCCGCTAATTGTTTCAACAAAGATCAAATAAAGTTCAGTTTGAAACTGTCGAACAATCATTTCCATATAAATTAAAGCTTGAAAGTGACAAAGAGATATTGAAAATTTGTTTTATTTAATTATAGGTTAAGTTTTAAAGTTTAAGTTTCAATTATTCCGGTCATGGATGTTAGTGCAAAAATAAAAAATAAAAACAAACAGACTTTTGATTTCGACAATAAAAAATGAGTTTATTAGAATTAAACCGCTAAAAATACATAAATCTAAAATAAACATTTAGGTAAGAGGAGTGAATTAAAGTTAAATTTAATTACAGGCTAGAACCGCGAGGCAAATTTCAACTTCTTCTATTAGGTAGAAGCCGCTCGACCAATTAAACCTTGTTACAATTGAGTACTTTTATTACTGTATTACCAATTATTTAAATAATTAACGAGTATAGGTTAATATTATTATCATTTAAATACTATCTAAATAATTTTCTATAGATCATTTTAACTGTCGATAGAAACAAATAATGGTTGCTTTTTAAAATTTTCTGAACGTCAAAGATTATATTTACCTACTACATAATTTTTACCATCGAATTGTTCAACTTCTTTTATATACCTAGGTACACTCGGGTGCGGAATTAATGGCGCTAATCGCGAGCATTACGCGGGCACACACGACACAACGAACAAATTATAATCAAAATACTTAAAGTTCAACTTTGTATTGCAATTTGTCTTAGTTGTCGTAAGTACTTTTCGTAGATTTGTTTTTGCACCCGACTGTACTTAACTATTTATTTATTGTTTTAGATTTAGAAACTAGCATTAACTTCAGTTTTTATGAACATATCAACATTTCATGAATGTCTTGGAACGATCAAGTTCGTGAAAATCTGATACCTTGTGCACAAACCAGAAAAATGCCCTTTTAAAAGTTAGAGACCCAATTGTCTCCGAATTTTCAGGAAAGTTTATCTAAATCCGGAACTTGTCTTTGCTTCGTTTTTTTACTAAGCAAGGCGAGGTAAAATCAACCTATAAACATGTTATTACGACTAACAACCTATCATTTCAAATTTAATTCGATAAAATTGAACGACATTTAGGTACTATATGGTAGAAAAGAACTGTCGTATATCGAATCGTATAAAGTTATGGTCAAAACTTAATAAGTTATTTAGTTTTTATAATTCAATCGACTACAGTTCTTTTTACCATATTGTACATTAAGAGATTAGCACCTCTAACTAGTTGATTCGGGCCAAAAATTTTCTGGGTAATCGAATAGTGTCGAAAATTAAAATACGACCAATACAGTAAGTCTCCTACATACGAACCTTCAAATTATGAACGATCAAAATTTTAGCGTAATTTCAAATTTCGCGGCGACAAAACCCACACTTTGATTATTTATATAGGCGTTTTTCATAATTACACCGGTATACTAAACCAACTGATCGTTTTGGAAAATACAAATTTCTGATTAATTATCACTCACTGCCAGCTGGTGTACTTTTCAAAGATTAAAAATGTTGTTTAATATTTAGTCTTTTTATGATTTTCTAATAAAAAATTAAGAAGATAAGGCTAACAGTGTTTTCTTTAACTATAATTAACAATTTTTCACCTTGGTGAACCTTTGTTCAACTTGCGAACCCTCTGTCAGAACGGAACTCGTTCGTATGTAGGAGACTTACTGTATACCTATTACTTACTTGAGTAAAGAAAATAATAAGTAAAATAATAATTAATAATATAATAATAAATAATAATAATTAATAATTAATAAAAATTAATAATAAATAATAATTTCGTTTGTTTAAATATTTGATCGTTTTTGACATTCAATGATTAACTGACGATTAAGTGTTACTCCTTTTTTTTACATATCTACAATACCTATAGTCTCCCAGTACTCACGGATAGTATTTTTTTACTATGATTATATATATAAAAATTAAATTTAAAACAAATACCGAATTTCTGGTCATTTGCCATAGGGAAACAAAGACAAATATCGAACAAATATTGTTGGATTTCATCTTTTTGCTTGGGTAATTCGATTATTCAATTAGTTATCAGATTTTGTTAGTTTCTATAAGGCGATGAAATAAAAATGACGATGTTAATATCGTTAAAAAAAGAAAAAATCTCTATTTAATAAGTTATATATATATATATATATATATATATATATATATAGCGTTTTATTTAAAATAATAAAATTGACTTCATTTAGGGTGAAACCGGAAGTGGTATAATGGCGTTTGAAATTGAGGAAAATAGATTTTTAACCCAAAGTTACCTATGCAAAAATTCATCTTTGCATCTCTAAAATCTGTTGAGTTATTACCTTGGGATATGTTGGCTGAATCACTCGGTATACCTAGTATTCGTTTACATAAATACTCATAATAGTGAATTATAATTAATAAACTACGTGTGTATGATAAAACGGTTTAATCATATTACTCAAAATAACACGCAATTAAAAAAAATTATTTTTTCGACTGCAGAAACCGAATTCGCGCATATGGAGGCTCTGCTGTATTTTATACAATTGATATATTAAACCGTTTACATTTTTAATGTCAACTGAATTATGTTCCGTCATTTTTCACTTAAAATGCATAAAAATTCAAGAAACGTCGGTTGCACAACAATTTAAAAAGGCTAACTGTAATAGTCTCAACAGAAATTCTGACGGTATACTCATATTAAAAAGGATAATCTTATTGTAAAGGTTATGCCGATTAAAATAACCAGTAAGATTATTTTTACACGTACCTATGGTAAAAAGAAAGTTGCCTATATATAATAGACATTTCTATTTTCATCAAACTTTCTTAAATTTCAATTTTGACGAAAAATTAATTTTAATTATTTGTTTAAATTAGGAATATTCGAAATCTTTAAATTTAAGAACTTTCGTCGAAAGGGGAAGCTACCTAAAAATTGCAGTTGTTCACATATAATAAGGATCATTTCGTGATTAAATTAAACGCTCGTTTTTGAGTTTTCAAAAACCAGACACTGCAAGGGCTGAAAATTGGACATGTTTGATATTCTTTTTTTAACGGCTTTTGTACTTTACTAGCGAAGTTTTTGATGGTGCTTAATTATCAAAGAATTACGTAATTTATTTGATGGTCTAATAAATCGACCTTTATTTATTTATTCAAAATCTTAAAATACAAATTAAAACGAAAATTGTTATCCGATTTGATCGGCACGACAACCAAAACTAGGCGTTTAAAGAAAGTTTCATTAACAAAACAATAACCATTTAAAAATATTCTAAGATTTTGCATAAAAACCTCTCGCATACGTTTTCTAAAGACCCATGTATGTAGTACATACATATTGTTGGCGTTTTGCCAAAAGGGCGTAACTCACACTTTGTGAAAATGAGTTATTCTGACTATCTTATGCATTTAAATGAAAGGCATCATCTGTTAAAATCTGATAACAATATTCCGATTTTTTCCACCGAAAAAATCGATTTGTATTTCCGCGAAACGTATCTTCCTTGTAGCTACGCGGCGATATATGTGCTCTCCTGTAAAATTTACTTTTTGTGGGTTACGCCCTTCTGGAAAAACTGCGTAGATATAAACAACTAAAGCGCGCAAAATTCATATTAGTACAATATAAAGTATGTGTTATTCACAATAGGTTCCAATGCATAAAAAGAAACTAAATTGTATATTTGTAATATTCAGTTTAAAATTTTGAACAAGGCATATTCTACCGATTATTTAATTGCACACATATGACACTGCAAAGAGATACTACAATCTATTAATACTGTAAAAATACGAGGTTTTATTGATGACGAGAAATTGGAACCTATCGTGAATAACGTATATGTAGTACATAATTTTGTTTAAAAAAAAGTTAGCTTAATATGTATATTACCTAACATCAACAATTTTTTTATTTAGTATGTAAATATGCTAACATTCTCCGTTCAAAAATAAAATTACTCTTTGAATATTCGTTAAACGAATTTATATTCCATGACGTCATTCAGATTTCCGGGATCGGGAAAAAGGTAGATTAAAGGTAGTTGATAGGCTCTTCATTAATCACAGAACAGAGAAATCTTATTTAGTTGGTACGAAAATAAGTTTGTCGAGGAATTTACTTTTAATTTGTGCTTTTTAACGATTGATCGTGAAAAGAAATTGCGAAACATTCAAAGAATGTAATTTTAAATGTAAATTTCTAGTTTACTAAATGTTCAAAATTACAAAACACCAACTAAATTATTCACGGTTTTTATAATCCAATTTACCCACTAAACTCGAACTTCTGATATATTATGATGACATGATAAATAACGAAAAATTGTATTTATCATCAAATTAAAAAAATGTATTATCAATAAATGTATGTAATTAGAAAAACAATTGGGTACAAAAGTTTGAAATCTTTATAATTTTTTTCACATTGCATTCAGTTATTTATTTCGGCCGATCGCAAATAAATAATTCTGCAATTTTGGTCTTCTTGTTCGTTGTCTTTTATTTCTTTACACTCGTTGATGTTATCAAAATAGTGTTCTCTTTATATTTTTTGATTTGTTTCGGTTACGAACATTTCTGATCTGGTTGTTTTCTGAAGTGTGAAGAATATTCTGCGTTGAAGCTTCGGGACTATGGATTTGACGACTGGTGCTTAATTTGAGATTTTTCGGAAATATCTCAGAAGAGACAAATCGTTGGTCCTCAAAACCATTAGGGTCGAATAAAAAGTTTCGTGTTTAATAACTGTTGAAATAGTTACGTTCTATGAGGCAATGGCAGCACGAGTTGGCGTTCTTCTATTTTTACTACTAAAAATCCTAACTTATATTTTTGCTCTTTGAAGATAACCATCATTGGGATACCTAAGTTTGTTATTTCGATATTTTTCAATAAAAACTTCAAGCTAGGAACTCATCGTAAAAGTATTAAGTATAAAATTCGTGTTGTTTTTACACGATAAAAATACCTAAATATAGTACATGTAAACATCAATATAAATGGAAAAATAAAAACTATAAAAGATTTGAAATAATTGGCCATTAAATGTTTTTAACTGATAGATTCCCATATTCGTAATAAACAAATCTAAAATAAAATAATTTTAAAATACGCATCCTCAAATATAATAAAGCGGTTTTGTTTTGAGATAATGGCGCAATTTAATTTTTTTTTAAAATACCAATTAACAGCGCCCGTCATTTCCGAAACGTTTACGAAAGACATTTTAAAATGAAAAATATATCTCAATATAAACCCTCTTGCTGTGACTAAGATTTTTATAGTTTTATGACGAAAATGTTTTTATAAACCGTCATTTTTCTTTTGAATTCCCTGAAGGGCTGTCAAATTCTATGGGAGAGGTTTTTTCTCTTTACTAACGATGTCTACATTTATTCTCAACGTCTCGTCGTTATTTGTTCCATAAAAAGTATCTGATTTGATGACTGTTGCTGTCGTTGTAATACGTGCAAATTGTTTGTCAAACTATTTACTTTGTGCTTAACCACTTGATTACAATAATTATACATCGTAAAAAGCTTTTCTAAGTATGATTATAATATGATTACTGTTATTCTGTGATTATAAATAATATAGTGCCTGAATCTAAATCGTATTTAATTTATTGAAAGATTCTTGGACAATGATATAAATAGGTAATTGCTGCACCTTATCTCCATTTAACCTGCGATTAATAAATATTGTAAGTACCTAATTGACAAGTAATAATATATTTAGGTGAGACGTGTAACGGCGTTATCGGCAAAAATTATATTGAATTAATGTTAATTGACATTTAACATCACCATCGAGTGATATTCCAACCAACTCGTTTACTATATGTAGATTATAAAAACGACAGCGACTCTATATTTAACGTCGATTTTTAATTTATTCAACTTCTCAACATCATACAATCGAATAAAAATTATTGTTATATATAGGGTGTATACAAAATGTTGCATAAGCTCTGCAGTACGTTGTAAGGGACCTTTAAAGGAAATGGAAAACATAACTAAATAAATCGATAGTTGTTTTTAACGAAGTTATTAGTAAAAACTGTATGTTAGAATTGGCAACATTTCATGTCTTTTATAAAAAGAACTCTTAAAATGTTAATGATGAATCCAAAACGTTAACGTAGACGTTATACGATAACATTTCGTTAAAGATAGAAACTGTATGATGTATCAATATTTAACATTAACGTTATCTTTGCCTGTTATTTTGCAACTTAACGTGTGAAAATAGGGTCAACAACAACTAAAATGTACATGCTAACATTTATAAGTTTGAGTTTAAATTAAGAAGTATTACACTGAAAAAAATAAGTACGTATAGGTAACTACAATTAAAACGATCGTTGTAAATATTTACGAATCATTTATCTAATAACTTTTTTGATATATACCTACAATGAAAATTTTCATTAAAATAACGAATTGTTCGTCAATATAATGTAATTTTTAAAAGTCATCATTTAATTTAAGTTCATTGGTTTTTCTTCAGTGTAGGTTTAATGGGCATTTACAAATTGCTTTATTACAACAATTGGACAGTAGTCTCAGAAGATAAAATTACTATAAGGTGGATTGTTTAACTTTTGTGTTTTTTACATTTATTTTTGTACTTTTTATCGACATAGAGAAAACGCACACGAGACGTATTACGAGATCGTATAGTTGACCCTTTTACTTTAAGCGATATCACATTTATTATTGCCTTTCTAAATAATTCGTGCAATATTTAATAATAGAGTTAGGACCACAAGTTTCAACTAATACGCGGGTAGTGCTAAGTTTATGCACTGTTTTAAATTAATTATAAATAAAAATATTTTTAGATATTTGTAGAGCACTGCATTTTTTATTCATGCGTGTGAGAAATTGTACCACAATTCTGCTTGCATTTTAGTTTCTAAAGGATTCGTTTTACCATTAATGAGGACTTTTTGTTGGCATTTAGTTGACTTTTTCAATCATTTCAATATTTATAAAGACTACTCCACACACACTGTATTGCTTAAAAGTATACGTTATATTAGTGTTTACTAAGAAGCAGTTACCGAACGTTATTACTATAACAGATGTAATTTGGTTATCTTTCTTCAACGTGTATAATATGCTATTGTTTATCTCCGTTGTACCATCTCTCAATACCTACTTCTAATTGAATATCTACAAAATAACGTATATTTATGTTGACAGAGATATACTTTTTTATTAAAAACGTTAACATGCTCATTATTTTCACACGTTGTTAGATTTTAAGTTTAAAAAATATCAAGTGATTTTCGCAATTCCATAAAAACAAGAGATAAACAACATTAATTGATAACATTTCATATTTTGTAAAAACGTCAGTAGACAATTTTTTTTTTCTATTATATGGAACTTATCCGTATTAAATAAAGCAATTCCCTAATTGCGTAAACGACAGCAACACCCGTTATTTTAACATAAGGAGTATATGTTATTCTTAATATTTTGAATACATCATACACGTCAAAATGAAACTAATCTTTAGTTTATTTAAATATTTTTGAGCGTCGTTTACCAATTACGTGTTGAAATAACACGTAAATCTAAGATAATAATAAATTATTAAGTTGATAGTCGAGCTGTCAACGTATGACAATTTAAAATATTTCTAGTAGTCGCCAGATTATTTTTTGGTTACCTATATTTATATATAAATATTGCAGTTTTCAACAATTCGCAGAAATGAAGAAGTTGACCTTTTCATAGTCAAAGAGGAATTTTTAACTATTCGTTTTGGGTTGTTTGAAGGGTCCCCTGCAATGTACTGAAAAGATTATGCGTCATTTTTTATACACTATATATACCGTTGTTTCATATTTGTTGTTATCGCGTGGACTTGATAAGATCCGCCAAGACGTATTTGCGGTTTTCGAACATCAATGATCGGACACAAATGTCTTAATTACGAATTTGAACTTCTACCATGGAAACAAGTGGAAAAGTATTTTGTTGCTAACAATAAGTATAAATCTGTAAATTTAATAATCTTATCGAGTTACAGCAGCGAATTAAACAAAGTTATCAAAATTCGATCAAGAACAGACTTTTATAAATCCTGTATTGATGTGGAAGGAGAATAAAATTAAACAAAATTATTAGTTTACTTAAGCTATCGAAAGAAATATCACTCTTATTTCAGAAACGATTGATTTGCGAATTTGTGTACTGTGTATAGGTACAGTCGTCCACAAAATGAACGTGAACACTCTCAAAAACATCAACTTTTCAAAACGTTTGTATGTAGGTTGTTATTAAAAGAAATGTGAAAACCGAAAAATTTAACTACTTTTACAAACGTCTCGTCAACAATTAATTAGATTACAGAAGAAGAGCCTATTAATTTTATGAACTATCAACGTTTTTGTTATTAAATTATTAATACGACGATGCACTTCAAAATCTCCTTCGCCTACAACACCATTTATTTACTGTCTAAAATAAAGAAATTTCAAATAACTTTTAAGAAACTAGAATTTGAAGCTTTTTCGCTAGTTTCCTTATTGCTTGCTACCGTAGCCGTTTTTCATATTTCTTATCTGAGAAATAACTTCACTGATGGGCGCCAAAATATTGAATTTTCTTCGTTGTACCTACGTTAAATATATTGCTCTCATTGTCAGTTTAATTTAAAAAACGAAAAGATCGTGAAAAAAAAGAAGGAATTACAAAATGAACAATTTTGAATAAAAATAACTATTAGAATGCACTCGAAACGTGTCAAGGATTTTGTTATTTTATTCTGAAAAGTATTGTATTTTAAATCCCTGTAGCACAAAATATTGGTTGAATATAGGTAGGTACAATACGTCGTCAATATTGGATATTGGGCCAATATATGTCAATTTTAGTCCATATTGACTTTTGATTATTGATTCAAATTTTTGAAGTTTAATTGCAATATGTCGTAGGACAATCGGTTTCAATAGGAATATTTAAATGTATGTAGAAGGCTGCCCAGTGACTAGCCTCCTCATCAACCTTATTAAAAAATTAATAGCCAGTTTTAAAAAAATATATAGGGTGAATAATTTAAAAAATACCACGGGTTTTTTTTAAAAACGGTTGGAGATAGATAAAAATCATTTATTATAAACATTGTAGATTATGAAGGTGGCCGTCTGCTGGTGACATTGAGTGACCTTGAAACCTATTGATTTTGGAGTTATAGGTCTAACTTACCTTCTTTTTTTTAACTGGATATGATATTTATGTGATGCCCAATCGATAGTTCGTAAACAGTTAAAAATTTTACTAAAAAGTATTGTTGAAATAATTATTCGTTTCGAAGATACGAGCCAAAATAAATATTTGTTTTCGAAAATAAGAATTGTTTTAATTTATTGGAGTTTAAAACCGATTTATTTTTTATAATAAATGCCCAAAATAACCACCATTTCGTTCCAAACGTCTTATATCTTTCTATGAAAAGCCTGCTGAACTGAATATATCTTAGACTCTTCCATGTTTTCAAAAATTGATTTGATTCTATTCTTCATGTTTTTCACAGTCAAGTCAGGTGATCTTGCAGTAAAAGACAGAGGACCTTCCCTAGCAATCCATTTGTTAGGAAACACCGAGTTTAATTGTTCCCTTACAACTCTTGGGAAATAAGCAGGGGCATGTATATTCTGATCTACAGTTACCATACGTAAAGCTGTCAATCTGATTTCTCTGCCATTGTTAAAACTTATTTTTGTTTTTAACGATGAGCACATGTTTTTTGTTCTTTTTTAAACTAAATATTTATTTTGTCTTGTATCTTCGAAACGACTGATTATGTCGAAAAATATCTCTGAAGTAAAAATGTTTTGTTTTTTATGGACTATCGATCGCGCATCACAGAAATACCTCATCCAATTAAAAAAAAAAACGTAAGTTAGGCCTATAACTCCAACATTAGTGGGTTTCAAGATCATTCAATGTCACCATCAAACGGTCCCCTTCGTACTCTACAATTTTGATAAAAGGTGAGTTTTACCTATCCCTAACTGTTTTCGAGAAAAACGCGTTGGATTTTTTTAAATGACTTAACCTGTATACATTTATAATGGAAACTATTTTGTGTCATGAATAGAAGAATAGAAACGATGTTAAACGGTGAACACTGTACTGTTTTAAACATAATAAGATAGACGTTAAGATATAACATGATTATTTAATCAATATTTGATTACAATATTGCATCTTTATAGCCAAAATCTGTAGCATAATATATTGGTCCAACCAACTTGTGCCACTGGAGAAATGGATAAATAAAACGCGATCAATTTCCAACTAAATTTTTCTCCGAAAATAAATGTAATTTTTAACTCGTTTTAAATAAATACATAGATAATAATAACCTAATAAGTTTGAGGAAGTTGCTTTGTTTTTTGATGTCATATTTTCGAATTTTTTTAACTATGATACTTTTGTTGCCTTCGTTATGTTTGATTATTTTATGCCTTATTGGTTCAATAATTAACTGTTTTTTTTTCTTTCTTTATAGGGTGTAAATCGTTCTTTAAAAGAAGTGTCCGGCGAAATTTGACTTATTCATGTAGGGGCAGTAGAAACTGTCCAATAGATCAACATCATAGAAACCAGTGCCAGTACTGTCGTCTTAAGAAATGTATGAAAATGGGGATGAGAAGGGAAGGTACGTGTATGTGACTTTTTATATTTATTCCTTAACTCCCTTTTTTATAATAGATCCTATCAAATTTTTTTTTTAAGTTTATTTATTTGCTTGTTTAGTCGTTTTCTTTTATTTTAATGCATTGGATATTTTGTTTTTAGTTTTAGACCGATGCATTCGACAAACTTATTATGTATTACTCGTTATTATTAAATTGTATTACCTACTAGACTCTTAAAGTTTTATTCGTGTATATTGTATAATAGGATTTATTACTGAATATTTGTGGTACAAGGACATGCCGTCGGCCAAACTAACAAATCCAATTATACTAATAAATAATATTTTGTTAATGCCTAGACTCCATAGAATAAATGACAAGAAAATTAATTAAAATACGTACCTAATATACAGGGTGATTCAGAATATCTACATGTTGCAAAGTTCTAGGTCGAGCAGAGGGGATACAGTACATAAATATTTATCTACTTATGACATCATGTCCGGAAATGAACCGCACCTGTTTATGAGCTATAGTCGCGAAAATTTGTCGTCGAGAATTTGTAATTTTCAATAACTTTTATAGGGTAAACTTAGAAGCCTACTTTATGGCAACTTTGCGTGATTGCAGCGCAGAAACGATGCTTTTTCGGACATAGTTGCGTAAGCAAATATTTATCTAGAACATCCTCTCTACACGATCTAGAGCTTTGTAACGTGTATTCCGAATTACCCTGTATATGTATTTAAATAAACTGAAAAAGATATTTTGATGAACAACTGAAACTTATAAAACGGTAAGGTCGAGTTAGATTTGTTATCACCAACGCCGTAACGAGTGCATTACCAAAAAGGCGCACGCCAAGGGCGCAACTAGGTTTGGAGCGCAAAAACGTAAAAAATGTAACAATTAAAAATAAATAACTACATAGATATAAAACCCGCTATTTCATACTGTATTTTTAAATTTTTGTCATTTTTGAATGAGGGAGGCGCAAGTTAGACACTTGCCGCAGACGCTTCATACCCTTTGTATGGCGTTGATTATCACCGAATTAATTGTTTCGTGTAGGTAATTAGTTTTCCTATTTAAGTTTAAAGACGTATAAATAAAATAATTTAGGTCAACACTCCTCTAGCAATTGCTACTAATTTAACCAATCTTACCAATCTACTTACCAATAACTTTTGTATTATTTTTCATATTACGTTTATTATTTAAAACCTGAATAAATACATATTTGGCTTTAATTGCATTATATAGTAATTCTTATTCAAAGATACCAAGTAACTTATTGACGATAACAGTAACATTAAGATAAGAAAGGTTAGAACACCAATTATAGCCATATCTATAGAGACCAATCAGTTAGTTGCTAACAACTGATAAAATTATTAATGGAGAAATACGTAAGAAATATTGATCCAGATAATAATAATTGGAATTATTAAGAAATCTATATTTTGTCAAATTTTTATAATAATAAAATTGATGATGTTTGTATAAAATTTAGAAAACTAGAAAGGCGGATAGGTATACAGATAAGAGAAAATTAGCACAAATTATGAAGAAAGAAAAAAAACAAGTTGTCAATTGAACGTCAAACTATCATCAATGATTTCACTGAACACTGTTAACCTATGTATGCACGCATGTAGAATACATTGAAATAATCTTTAATAACAGGTTTGTTTTAAGCCCAAGTTTAGCCTTCAAGTTTTTAGTTCATGATTAAAAACGTTTACCTAATATTTATAGGAAATCTATTTTGACGTTTTACTATGTTCTTTTACTTATCTAGGGGAAAACTGTAAGGTTACTTTGCTGTACACTCAGAAAATTAAAAAAACGTAACGAATCTAGTTGAGCAGTGTAAATATGGCTTTCGTATTGGGTTAGAATTGCAAAGTTTCTAGAAATGCTAGTCGACATTATTTTCTAAAATTGATAAGTAAGTTTGAATGATATTGACGTAATATAGTCGACAGTTGAGACGGTCAACCCGTTTCAAGTAACTAAAATGAAGTAAATTTTAGTCTCGAGACTCGTTACGTTTTTGAACATGTTGAATGCCTTATACATGGACCTGTAATGTTAACTAATGGCAGTCAACGTGTTAATTCGTCGAGTGTCATCAGATGTAGAAAAAAGTAGTCCCAAAATGACTCCAAACTTAACCTTTAACTACCTATATAAAAATTAAAGTTACAGTAAAATCAAAAATATACTTGCAGAAGTAGAAATGTCACCGAATTACAAGATTTAGAAAATAATTTCAACGCGATATTAATCAAAATATGGGGCTTCAAATACATCATATATGTCACATGCAATTTAAATCAGTAGACAACCTTTCAAAACTATACATTTTTTAGGTGGCAATATGAAGAGCTAGTTTCTTTCATGAACTCCAATACTAATTTATTTAGGAGAAACCTTATCGATATCGGTTATTTTTTTTTGGGACATGTATTAATTAGTATTTTTAGGTCAACTTGTAATATAATACGAATATGAAAATATTCACATTTCAATCTAATTGTAACAAAAAAAAACATATTTGAAATAAAATAGGGGAGATTAAAACGAAAAAGTTTGGTTGACAAGTTTATCTCATCAAAAAAAAAAAAACTGAAGTCATATTGCATTTATAAAAAAATGAGTGCACCTAGTTTCGAAATAAGTTAGATAAGTATTTAGTTTTTAAGAGTTTATCAGAAAAAACTGTTGGTTAGTCTCGCAGACCAGTTTTAATAGTGCAAACACCATAGGTGTTTAAATAAAAAAAAATATCTTGTTACGTCATTATCGTGATATTTGATGTTACAATTTTTTTTTGGTTTATGACTGGTTTAACCAATTTGCTAGTCTAATTTATATATTATTTACTTGTAACTTGTGTCACTATTGACAAAACGTTCATGGTTGCAGCGGGATTCGAACCCAAGACCGTGTGATGTGTACTAGAAGAGCGATAAGCTTTCTAGGCCACCACGGCCTCACGTTGAGAAATTAAAAACGATTTTTAATATTCGAAACTGAAACGCGGAGTTTTATTATTATTTTTTTTTGGAATTGGAACCACCAACGTGGTTTTTATTTGTGGAAAATGTAGGATCAAATGCGTTGTCCAAAAAATAATCGGCTTCTGTATTTTTCCGATACCCTAATGACCTTGTTTCCATTAGAAATTCATCTTTCTCCGAAATTCTGGACGAACTCAACTCTGAAACTATTTGTCAAGTTATTTTTTTACTGTCTCGGAAGAGATTTATTTTTGTACGCCTACAAAGAAAGGTTCCTGTTATTGGAGATTTAAACAAATCTTGGAAAGTTCACCAAAATATTTTAAGAATATATCGGAGCCACAATGTTAAACCAGTTTTTAAAAATGAACCTCTTTTTATCTAAAGGTCATAGGCCGGGTAAGCATTGGAAATGTGCCTTTGGTCGAATTTGGTTGAAAAATAAAAATCAATTTTTTTAATGACATTTTGACATGAATTCAAGTGGCGAACTTTTTAATACTTACCTGTTATACGCATCGGAAAAATTTTATACTTACATACAGGGTGTAGCAAAAGTAACTTATATTGACTATAACTTCTTAATTAGAAGGAATAAAAAAAATGTAAAGTCAAAAGTTTTCTGGTTTATCTAGACACACATGATTATACAGTATCTATATAGTAGGGGTGGGTAGGAGGAATATTTGACGAAAAATTGGTGACTCCTTCCTAAGTATAAGATACATATATTCTCTATTTTATTCATTTGCTGGTCACGGAAAGTTCAAAAAAAATATATTCCACTGATGAGCCTTTAGTATCTCTACAATATCATACAAGAACCACTTAATTCGCGATAATAGTTTCTGAGATAAATATCTTTTTTTTTTAATTTTGAAAATAATTGTTTTTCCGAAAGCATGAATTTTCCATCAAAATGAATCTTTGAAGAACAAATTTTGAGGAACAAAAATCCTCAGTTTTATTTAGTTTCTAATGAATATGCAATGGTATAGTTTAGAATAACGTTCTGTTGAGACGTTTTGACTAACTGACAGTCAAAACACCGAAAGATAGTTTTACAACCTTTTTACTTAGTTTTCACTTTTTAATTGGCTAGTTATCAATTGATAACTAGATTATAATTTAGTCGACAGAGATTTAATAAATGATAAAACTCGAAAAATAACAATAGTCGCATGGTTAACAGCCTGCTAAGTGCGATAGTTGAATATTTTAAGTTTTTTTGGAATGTTTCGATATTATTTTGAGATTGTTCTTTTTTCTAATAATTCCATAAAATAAAACGTCACGCTGGAGTTAGTTTTAAATCGTCGTAATTAGGTATGTTAAGGAAAAAAAAATTAGCCGCTCAAGCCGGGATCGTTAACACCATCGTTTTTTCGCCTCCCAGTTTGTTACAGTCACGTCTTGAAAACCTCACACTGTGCTGCTGTATCTTTCGTGTATAATTTGTTTTCACCGTATACAAGAATACATCTAGTTTATAAATTGTAATAAGCAAAATATCGCTTAATTTATGGCATAGTTAACTTTTTGAATATACATACATAGTTTGATAAACTACAGTTTAACAACTGTCAAATTATAGTTCTTATGTAAGTACGGAAAAACGATTTGTTAAAAAATATAAGATTTATGGCAGCGATTGCTTTATAATTGTATTTTTTATTCGTGAAATCGTTAATTAAAATTTTTATAAAATTAGAAATTGTCGAAGTGAAATATGATCATTTATTTCGACAGCTCTGTAAATATTCTGCAATTTATAACACATTTGTAATTTGTATTAAACGGAAGAGTAAAGTTGTGCGACGATCCCTCTTTTCGTACACTATATTTTTTAAATTACGTTCACGTTGAAGGAGAGTTTGGCCGAAAATGAAAAATATACGTAAAGTGTAACTAATGGATTTGTGCGTTGTTGCGCAAAATATAATAAATTAAGGTAAAACTGTTTGAAATTTTCTAATGCTTATATAGTTACACTGACCACCGATACCATTAATCTTTAACAAGTCGTTAATACGTGCACGATGTAAACGATCCTTTAGGGCTCGGAAAGAGGCCTTTGTTGGCCCTTACGGTCAAGTATTTGTATATTAAATCGATCAATCATCCACAAGAATGGACTACAATGAAATGGGTCCCACTATACATATATAAGACTGCTGCGTATCCATGCTTCACCTATGTGACTATACTGCTACGAGGTTATTTTCAAAGATAAAAAGAAGACGAATCATACGAAATTTGTATAACAAACGAATCTAAAATTTTATTTAATATGCGACGATCAATTTTCGATGGCAAGTTACGAAGTTCTTAAAATTCCTCCGTTAACTTTAAAACACATATGCGTAGATAGGTATATTTTATACACGAAATATCGTCGATAAAATTTCCAGTATAGGTAATCTCAGTTTTGTTTATTTAAAATATTTTCAAACCGCCCGTTTCTTAAACGAGATCTAATCTTTTAATATTTCTGAAGTTGCTTTCATACGCGAGCGGTTTTTTTTAAATAAAATTAATAGAACTGTTTTCTTATATATACCTGAATATTGTTTATCATCGGGTTATTATTATAATTATTTAATATAATTCGCGCTTGTCGTATTTTACGATAATTACATTTTTAAGCGTTATCGTTTATTTAATTATTATAATATAATATTTATAATTAATTCTGTGTACAATCTTAATGGCGCTTTAGAAGCTATCTCTCGCGTATACATATATTGTGGTATATTTTATGACAAAGTTTTTTGTAAATCGTCATTTTAATTATTTATAATATTCGGCGAGGCTCATTTTTATTAAGCGAAATATTGCGTCTAACATTTATTATTATGAGTGGCAGGTACAAAACTTGTTTTCTGGGGTTTGCCATGACACCTTACAGGGGTAGAATAGGGTAAGGTGGGGTATGGAATGACCAGTGTCCAGTAAACATTATGTAAATCAAGCAAGGGCAGCTTTAAAGGATTTATTCAAATGAAGAAGGGATCTTTTGATGCTTCGTGGGAAAGAAGATAAAGCTTGCGAAAGCTTATATAATATTCCTCGAATTTAGGGGCATAGCATTGATCACTATAGCGTCGTAAGCTTTTATTCATATTTGCCAAATGGTTTGAAAAAATTATGCTAAAACCAATTACTAGACGTGTTATGAATTTCTCAAAGCATTCTCGAAGCGGACATGAATAACTAAAACTGCAGTTTCTTAACAATCTTTTAGGCATTTTGGATTGACGGTGATTAATTAAATAGGTAGTCGAGTATAAAAGCGGGTTTTTATACCTGATTATATTTAACGTATTTCTTTGGAACGTTACGGACAAACTTACATTAACAAAACATATTTAGTTTTATCGCACTAAAAGTAATTACATAATGTGGCACACCTCTAACTTGCAACATCTTAATTGGATGAAATCAGAAAACGTATGTCTTTGTCGAGCACCCTTGCCGACAAATCTAGGCCAACCGCGATTAGAGGATCGGAGAAAGGATAACATAATTAACTTCAGTAAATTGATGTATCCTGAAATTCGAAGTGTGCGAACGAGCTTTTGAATAGATAATATTTCGCTAAATTCGTAACAGGAATTGTTTAGAAAATTGTGCACTTCTACTTAAATGACTAATAAATTATAAAATCTCGTTTAATTATCAATTTAAAAATAATAAAATAAACATTCGTGATACTGATGTAACGTTTTAAAAGGATTTCCAATCCTAGAAATTCCGAACGTGCAGCTTTGTAGATTAAAAATTATGCTGGAAATTACGATGGATTATTGCGTAATTCGGCGATTGATTTCGCGGATTTTTTTTACGATTTCACGCAATTGAAACTCTAATTAAATTAATCAAACTAATTAATGCGTTAATTAAATTAAATTCCTGGAATTAAGCCTCGAAATTACATAAAAACCGTGGACAAAATCAATCAGCGACATCGATCAAATTGTAATGTAATCAAATCGCGGAATCAAGTCAATCCGCGAAATAATTCGCGGAAGTGCATTTTAATTAAATTAATCCGCGGATCGAACCTGCGAAACCGCGAATTAATTCGTGAAATCACGCATAATCCGATAATCGCCCTAGCAAAATCGCAAAATAAGCTGCTGATTAATTTAATTAAAGCGCGAAGTAATTTAATTAAACCGCGAATCGGGTGTCTCTATTACAGCATTTATAGTTATTCGCATTATGTATAGTTTATACTATTTTTCTGGGGTTAAATTGGTTTGGACTGGCACTTTTCCCCGTGGTTGTTGGTATTAATTTTTTTAACATATATTCTAAAAGGGTATAAAATTATTGGTTTATTTTTATTTTTTGGAAATTAGATAGCAGAAAAAATTCTTCGTTAAGGAGCATTCAAGTACTACGCAAACAGGCTTAGGGGGTAGGGGGATTAAAATTTTCCATATTTTTGCTGACAATAGGAGAGGGGTGAGACCAAAATCTTACGTAAGGTAGAAAATAAAATTAAAAAATAAATAAATGATACAGATAATACATTAATGAAATAAAATAAATTTAAAATAACAATCAAATATTTGAAATATATTACTCTTTCTACGCCAGTTTTGTACACGACCAAGCGCAAACTTGGAGAAACAAGAAATCAACTTTTCTTCGCGCCAATCCAGATGATCTCTGATCCAGACGAAAAAAAAGACATTTTTTGTACATAACATTGAAACCTGGATACACCTGGAAATCTGGTCCGTGGTCTAAAGATAGCTAATAAAATTTTAAAATTTGAAATAAGTAATTTTAATAATGTTAGAAAATAATTTAATTTTTAAATAATATAAAAAAGTTTCTTATGTCTTATTTTTTAAGGAGTTGAGGTTAAGATTTTTTTAATTTTATTATGCAATGGGGAGGGGGTCTAAAATCAACAAAATTCTGCTTCCTTAATATTTGAACGCTCCCTTATAAACAATATTTTTTGTTATTTTTTTAGATAGAAAACCTACTTAAGAGTAAAATTTGTACTGTACTTTTAAAACCGCACAAATTTTTAAAAAGGAACTATTTCGCTTTACTACAAATTAAATATTAAGCAATAGCCAATATAAACCTAGTATTTATTAATAGAATTCTAAAAACTCCTTTTATCAATTTTACGTTAATGTTTAATGTTTACATCAACAATTAATCAAATTGGTAGATAAATGTATCAAAAAGTTATTTTATATTTAGTTTTTCCAAGTTTCTTAATATTAAAAATTAAATAATACGCATAATCTTTTAATCAATTTTAGATACAAAATAAATCGACGTGTTGATCTTTGATCCGCACAAAATTAACCGTTAAACATTTATAAAATTACTAAAATGTTATACGCACTGAAAAAAATAATTACGTAGTTACAATTTAAACGGTCAGTGTATTTACGAATAATTTATAATTTTTTACCTAATAACTTTTTCGATACCGATATACCGGGCGTCAACGAAATCACTAGATAGCCTTTATTTTCGAAGGTGAAAAAGGTATTAGTCTGAATTTTGTGTGAGTAATATAATACATGGGTGCCATATTTTGAGTGTTGCAGAACTACTATTACACTTTCGGTTACGCCGGAAATAACCTCAACATTCGATTTTTAAATGGAACACCCTGTATATCTTCATTTTTTTGGAATCCTCTAAAAATTTTTAATACAATTACATTATTTTGAAAAGTTTTTATAGCTCACAGACTATTTTCTCTATAGGTATTTAGACACCCTGTATACAATTATAGAAGCGAGCGAAAATCACATAGGTTTAAATGCACTTTACAATTATTTTTGAAAATGTAATTTTCTTCGATTGTAGGGTATCTACTATTACAACATAAGCAAACTAAATATTTGTACCTTCAGTCAGTCACAAGATTGAAGTTCTTAAAATAAGATGTGGCGTTGGCGTTACTAAAAAGTCATATTAGCTTACCCCAAAAAAAAAGAAAAAATTATAAAGCTATTACCCAATTAGTAAATTTTACGATTTATAAAAAAAGTGAAATAAAAATAAAAGTTAGATTCATGAGCGATACGACTTCCTGGAAGTTAGAACATTAATTGTATTACTCCCTTACAGAAGACATGTTAGAAGATGACAATCTGTATAGTTTTGTGTACGCTACATTAATTTAATTGCACCAACCACTCCGAGGATCATTGTAGATGTTGATGAGGTATAATATTTATGGTATAGTGTGATGTAATGTAAGCGTGAAATTTATCTTGTTAGTGTATACCTATACAAACACATAAAGAGTTACATTGTTGAGAAGTTCTAATAAATGGGTGTTAAAACGACGTGAAAAAATATAAGTTAATAAATAGGGATCGAATTAAAATTTAAATGTTTTGGTCGACGAAATGCGTTAAACCAGTTTCGAACGTTTTATTTATCGGCCGACACAAATGTAGTCCAAACAGGATTTTTCCCTTATTAGCTAATTTAAAGTCTTTAATTTGTTAAGAAAATGTCTTGTAATAAGGCAAACACGTTCGGCGTGTTTACAAATTCTTTGAAATGGAATCAATCAATTAAAGATTACGTAGGTTAATCTTTCCTGACACATACGGGTACTTTGCTTCTATTAGTTATAATCGTGACAATAAAATCTGTTAATGTACGAGATACGTTCTTAAGTAAGCAAAGGATTTACTGATTATCGACGACCCCGCTCAAAGTAGATTTTCTTTTATAAAACCTATATTTAAGTAATTTTTAAGGGACACCCACACTACTAACAATTTCATTCTCCATTCTTCACGGTATTTGATTGTGGCCCCATCTCTTGCTACATACTTGGTCGTGGTTCGAGGTCAGGGTCAGGTAAGGTCATTTCCCACGATAACCTCACTTGACTTAGCAACTTCTAGAGTACAGAATTATAATACAAATTCCATGTACAAACATAAACGTTTTACCTACTTTTACAATTAAAGCGGCCTCAACTTTTGTGTACGAATGATTTCCAAAAAGTGTTTCTTAATTGCGTTAATTCGTCGAAAAATAATTTATAATAAATCGACAAAAACCCACCAACTATGAGTTCTCAAGAATGTTTAGCTGCTCCTTTATGAACAGTAAATCAAAAGTGTATTAACAGAAATTTACCACTAGCGGGTACCTATACATTATTATGGCCAATTTGACATTTTCAATAAGAGAGTAAAAAAGTACAGTCAACAACACCTTCTAACGTTACATTTTTATTAAAATTAAGCGATTTTATTAGGAAAAATATTTTGTAAAAATTAGTTTTTCTATTACACAACGTAACCCTACCCAATTAAGTAAAAAAAAAATGACCATAATGCAACTCATTATATTTTCAATTAAGAGAAATAAAGCTTTGACAGTTTCTTTGACACCCATTTAAAAATATTGATTTTTAAACGTATTAAACTTTTATTCCCCCTAGGAATTAAAACTGAGTTTTTAATCGTCCGTAGGTCAAAGGTCGTTGGACCTATTGAATTGTGATCTACAAACCGTCCGTTTCGTTCAGATCTCTGAACTAACTCACACTGCATTTAGACGAACGCTGTAGTACCGGTACAAAAACTACAGTCAACTAAAAAATCATTTTGTAAACATTTTACATCTCGAGCCATTTCGTAGCAAAAACATCAACAATTATTACCGACTAGTAGATAATGTTCTCGTTGTAGATAGGTAAATAAAATGGAAAACTCAAAACATAGTTTTACATGAAAAATTAAATACCAAAATTGAATTTTAACAAATGGAAATTATAAAGTTTTTGTCAAGTGTCCATAACAAGTTTTGAAGGTACTTTTTGGTGTTTCCATTTATTGCTGTAAAAATGGATTAACAAAATTCAGATTTTATTGATTGTCTATATTTTATACGTCTGATGAAATAGATCATGTTATACGTTATTTATCTATAGTCGATTTCACCTAGTTCTGGATAGTGTTGTAGAAAAGAACTTCTTGTGTCTGTTATAATATTAACACTAACGAAATTAATTTGAAGAAGTACAGACTCGTTTATAATTCGAAACGTGAATTCGGAAAAAGGCCAAAATTAAAAAAAAAAACATTTACACGATTTTTAAACTTTTTCTTACCGATCGCCCTTTTTGGGAGGTCGTAGTGGGCTAGAGAGTTCGACGCTTCTAGTAAACCAACAATGGATGTTTGTGATCATTTTTACTAACCAATACATAGCGGCTCGTTGATGGTTTTGGCCAGGGCCAAAAAAATTTTTTTTTACTTTTTTTTACCGATCAGCCTTTTTGAATAGATAGAGATAAGATTTAAATTGGGAATTTTTCAAAATTCTTACTCTCTTACAACGGGGTTGATTAATTGGTTAATTAATTCGGTAGATATAATCAAGTGGTGAAGGAATAAAGATTTTGAAAAATGTCCAATTTAAACCTTATTTAAGATCAAATGTTGTTATGCCTATATACCAATTTTGAAACCAATCGGCCAGAAAAATGTCATCTCATCTTGTTAACTTGTTATACCTTTGGACAACTTTGACCAGCCTCCGTGCAAAATACGAAAAGATTCTTACGAGAAGCACGGTTACATTTAATTACTTCCCTTCTCTTTTTCCTTCTTTATGAATCTTCTTTAATATATGGTGATAATTTTAAATGTAAATTTAAAAATTGAGACATGGCAAGAGCGCGTGTTTATAAATCAATTGAATTTTTTAAATATGAACTCCAAAGTTTTAAAACCTCAGTATATTAATTACCTCCAATTTAAATATCTTCTTCAAAACAACTTGATGTAAATTTTTGATTTTATTAAGCAAATTTCACAGTCTGTTGAGCAACTTTTTTTGCTCTTTTACAATGCGATTATCATTTTAATTTTTAATAAATTATAATTACGAGGTTTTAAAGACTACATGCATGTGTTCAACGTTATTATTTAGCAATCGCTATTTAAAAAAATTAAAACCGTAACTATTCTAAATAAATATTTCTCGTTTAGTTTTTTACGAGAAAGATCCGAGTCTTCAGTGAAGAACATCATTCTTACGATCTCCAAAGGTATACCACGCCATTAATCAAGGTTTATACCTGTCCGAGATCATATGAACACCGACGTTTGAATTAACATTGATTGGCCGCGATTGGTGTTCGACTTTTCAATTTTATCTGACGTATCCGTTACAACATTCATTTTTTATCACACGCGATTTTAGGTAGGTACCATTTTAATTATAAATTTCCGAAGTGTTACGTTTTTTAAATGAAACGTCTATCGTTTTGTATTTATTGATTAAAAATAACGGAAGTAAACAATAAAAAAAAACGTGTAAACAATTTAAGTATCTGCTTAATGCTTCAGATGTAGAAATGCCTTTGTGTACGAATGCGTAATTAATCAAATGGAACTGATGCGCTTCATTAACTTATAAATTAATCTTCAGCGTATATTTACAAATAGGTATACTATTTCTTCTATCAGTTAGGTTACGAATCCTATATGTTTTATTGCCAGTTATTTATCATTTCGATCTGTTATTTGAATTTACAAATTTCGATAACTAGTTCTGAAATATACGTTAACCGACTACATACGAACTTTTCTTTGTAACTACTTCGATGTTAAATATTTAGTTTATTTTCTAATAATTGCAGATGCAAAACAATGTAAAAACTTTTTCGATCACTTCCTATATATGGCTGTCATCGGTGACGTTTTTGTCTCTTTGTTTGTTTTTTTTTTGGGACTTTAGTTAGTTGAGGAGCATTTTTTCAACAATGGTCATGTCCAACACTTATGATCAGTGAATTACGCCCTTAATAGGATCTGGATTAAGGTCTTAATTCGCTTACCATTAGCGTTGGACATGATAATTTAAAAAAAAAAACGCTCCTCAGTTGTTCTTATAGTGCAAGACTCGTACGAATCTTCTTTGTTCCATAAAAATAGGCTTCGATATCCGCTAACGTTGTTCATTATTTTATTTTAATTCATGTTTTTCTCAAACGACATTATCGTAGATGATAAAAAATGTCATGTGATTATAGCCATCTTGTTCGTCTTCTTTCGGATCGATAGATTGTGTGGAATCCATACACCTGCACGTGATAGATTTAGAGATCTTTATTGTATCCATTGACGCTCTACTAGGTTTTCCAAGACATCATCATCGATCATTCTGACTTGAAAAGTGCTATTTCATTAACAAACTTTGATAAACCAATTACTCATTGTAGGTACGCACCTTTTTCCCAACAGTTGTATAAGGGTTTAAATAAGTGTTTACTGACGATGTTAACTACATCCCAAGTAGAACACAATAGTGACTAAATGTCAGTTATACTGTGCGTATCAGAATCTAATGTGTATCATGTATCCAATTTTGTTAATTTTTAAAATAAAATTCTCAAATTTGTTACATATCTAATGTACTTATTAAACGTCACTTTTTGACATAAAAAGTGTGTTTTTCCCACTTCCGGTTTCGTCAGAACTGACGTCAATTTTCGATTTTCAAATGAAACACTATGTATATTATTAAAATCTGCATAATTTTCTTAATATAATGACACCATATAAGTGGTATTTCAACTGTCAAAAAATTTTTTTGGCGTTTATTTTATTTTCCAAACTAGAGTGCCGTAACTCCCCCCCCCCCCAGATTAATGTTCATCGACCACATCAACACAACCAAAATTAAAATCGCGCCAAAAACATGCAATTTTTTGATCTATTGTCTGGTAAAATTACCAAAAATTGTCTTTGTATCAAATTTTAATTTTTTTAAATAGTACCATAATAGTATTATGGGCATGATTCTGTTACACGGTATATTGGTATTCATTGTTTAATAAATACTGAAATATTGAAAACCATTTTCAAAATATATAAATACCAAATACTTAATTCCAAACGGTATTTAGACTAAATTTTTTAAGCTGAAATTTTGGTCAACAATTATTTTAGTTAAATTTGGTCTTATTTAATTGAGATTTTGATTTAGTGGATGTTGAAAATCCTATTATTATCTACTTGTATTAGACGTTGTTTTATTGATGGTCAATTGAATGTTTTGCGTGGAGATAAGAAGGTAAAATTGGCTCCATCGTCGACTATTTTTGCTCGAATGGTTGTTATTTGATGGCATGGTAGTCTCATTTAATTATAGGTAGGAATGCAACTTCCGCATCTAGCTCGATGAAGAGTCGCGGATGATCGTATTTAACAAAGTTTGTTTTTGCAACTGTTCAAAAATAATCATCGATACTTTGCTAATTGTAAGTACTTTAATTTACTATGTCGTAAAATAATTATAAAATGAATTAATGCCTGTCAAGTTTTATTGTCGGTCCTATGTATATTGCGCTCGTTTTATGTTTTAACCATCGTACTTTTCATTATAACGTTAATATTTCCATCGTTTATTCCGAACATCATAAAATGCCGATAACAAGGAAATATTTCTTATTCACTATTTAACATACCGGAACACATAACATGTACACATAACAAAACAACTTTTATTTAACTGTAACGAAATTTGTCAAACACTTGTATGTAAGTAAAAAATACGCCGAAAAATTTTCGAACATTTAGAATATAATGTTATTGATACCGTATAATAACGTTTTGGGAAAATAAATACAAAACCCATTTACAAGTTGGCCTCTCCGATACGCTTTCGCTAGGTAACCTAAAATTAATAGTATAAGGATTCATTATAATTTTTAATTATACTTACTTACATAGGTTACCTCTTTACAGGTTACATATATGTATACCTATGACATTTAGTTTAAAATCCATAACGGTTTTTCTCGTGATTTTCTTTTAGAAAGAATATGCGTTATGAAACTGGACGTTTTATATACATAGGTATTTTATTAGATAAAGATCATTAGGTAAACTCTTTGTATTCATAACATGTATACAAAACAATTGTAGTATATAGACTTAAAACAATTTAAATATTTGTGTTTTCCTGCTTTTCAATGTTAATTTGCAGAAAATAAGAGATGACATCAAATTATAGAACAGGTTCTTACTGCAAAGTATAAATGACTATAAGCAAGGAATGCAGTTTTATGTTTTGACATACTTCAAGCTATATTAGGGACTATTTTAGCATCAGTGCTAAACGTCTTTAAACCGGAATTTCGTATTTTATACGTTAGCGGCGCAAACAATAATGAATCTTATATAAAATTTGTCTCAGAATTAAATGTATAGGCGAAAGTTGGCTAAAATAATGCTTACTTTTAAATGTATAAAGCATTCTCCACTCGTAAATTTATGTCACGAATAATGGATAATGGGATGCTAGCATTTTGCATGTGGTCATCCTAGATATGTACCAAATCATTTCTGTTGTATTACAGGGGTTGCTGTTGTATAAATATGGTACAATCCCGGTAGTCCGAAATAATAAATGTTCGGCCGATTCGAATTAGCGGGTTTTTCGGATTACCGGAATGCGCATATTAGTGCTTACGTTATCATATACAGTGTGTCCATGGATGGACTAACTATACTTATATACATTTTTTTATTTCTCGTTTTTAGAGAAAAAGATCATACTTTATAAAAGTTTTACTTAGTTTGAAAAGTCCTCAGCCATAGTCAGAATGTCAATATAACATACAGGATTGCTTAATAAAATAATGAAACGTTAAACTGTTAAAAAGAGTTAAGTACTAATTGTTTGAGTAACAATGAAAAATGTCAGAGGAAAAAATCACTCCTAATACCAATAGAAGTTCAAATATGAAATTTCAAAACTTTGTTTCAAAGTTCATACTTTTGCTTTGAAGGGAACATTCGACTGGCTAGATAACAAAATGTCTAACAAATCGATTGAGCGGTTCGATCTGCACGCTCATCTGATATTACCCCACTTGATTTTTATTTATGGTGATACTTAAAGCATAAGATTTATGTGAATAATTTTAATAATAATGTAGACTTTTAAAACAAAAAACAACAGAAGCAATATAGTTAACATAAATGGACATGTAATTGATTTGTTTATGAGGAATTTAGAAAAAGAATAGAAAAGTATGTAGAAGTGGGAGGGTATAATGTGAAGTAATATCAGATATTTGTGTTTTTGTGCGTACATATTGGATTATGCGAATTCATTAATTTGGTACAGCTGTAACTCCGTATGTTATATCGACATTATAACTATGGTTAAGGACTTATCAAACTAAGCAAAACTCTTTATAAAGAATTGAAAGAATGAAAAATAAAAAAGTTGACAACTATAGTTAGGTCCATCCGTGGACACACTGTATACATTTACATGTACAATATTACTAGCATACGACTGAAATAAGTAAAAAAAACTGAAAGATTTGGTCACAGAACTGTTTATTATTAAGTATTTTACCATAATTTACATATTTTAAAGTATTTTACTATATTTAAAATATGTACAGTATTACAATATATAAACATTCACTGAAATCGAACTCGAATCATAAAATAGGAATAATACACGAATATTACCACTTCAAATTGACTTAAAAATATATGTTGTAACGCATAGATCAAAGATTGCATTGCAACTTAACTCGATTTTAAGAATCAATTTCATTTAACCGTTAATTAAAATGCTCCTTTTTAATTACTGTTTAACTGTTGCATTTTGCGCACCGCAAGAAATCGAATTTACAGCAAAAACATTTTATACATCTCTCTGCAACCTACTTACCTACTTTACTAGCTTTAAGTAAAACCCACAAACTAAAAATGAGTCGCAAAAATTGTGGTACGAGAAACTAGAAAAGAACGTTCACCGGCCACTCGGCAGTACCAATACCAATTCAGATGGAAAATGACGATTTTTAAATCTCTTTTCAACGTCGCGTCAGTTGAATGCCTCGGACGAACATCCACATAGAATATATTATGGACGTCCATTAAGGATAACTCCTGCTTGTACAGGGTTGTGACAGATGCATTACGTATGGGCATCCATAGTATATCATTTGTTACTTAACACGTTGACTGCCACGTTACTTTTCAGGATTCCGGTGTAAAAAGCTAATTTAACTTAATCATATTATATTATTAAAAACTCCAATTACATAGTAATCATCAAAAAGCATATAGAATGTGTTTTTTTTTTGTAAAAAAGATCTTACGAATTATCTCCTAGTTGGCTTATGTAATAGAAAGCTATTCATGGAAGCCAACTGTAAGTTAATTCGTACACAGACACGTTTAGACCTTTTTGATTTTTTGTTCTCTTCCCCGAGGAGAAGTATATTTACTCTGATATACTACGAATTTAACCCTAGCTGCACAAATATGATAAATAAACAAACTATGAGATAACTCGTAGTTGGCGTCCTAGGCAATAACGCAAATTACGAGTTATCTCGTAGTTGGCAGTCAGTGTGTTAAAATTGATAACCACTGGACGTCCTTAATATTCAAGCAGGACATCTATAGAATGTCTAATGAATGTCCTTGAGCTATCTGGGAAGACAACGTACATTTTTTATAAAATTTCAACTTTTATTCGAAATAATATCAACTTTCTCATTTTGTAAATACAACATCCTATATATTTTTATATCTAATTATTTAGAAAATTGGCGCGAACGTTTAAATGTCTCATTTTTAATTTTATTCAGAAATTTACTTTAACGTTAACATTAAAATTGATTTTATTTTTAATCTTATATTATCTTTTAAATCAAAACTACTTTTGCTTACAATTGATAGACTGTGGTAGATATAGGTAATTAATTTCGTTATAACATTTAACGAATAAAACCGCGATAGCGTTGTCCCAAACTTCGTAGACACCCTGTATATCCCCATATTGTTGGAAATAAGTGGGTATCTACTATACAATCGAGATGATTTTATTTATACGCAAAAACGAGATATTTAATTAATTTCACGGTTTGTGGTCTGTACGATCATTAAAATTACAACGTAATTTTAAATTTTACGCTTTTATATTATACCTATTTCTTTAATAAAAAAATATATATCTTCCTTAATGTATATTTAATGATAATTTTTATTGTGTTTATTTTATTATGTTTATTTAAATAAAAGCAGTAGATACTTACCTATTAGTAAAAAAATATATATATATAAAATTATATTAAATATTAATTAATCAAACTCTTGACGTCCATTGAATAAAAATCAATTTAATTTTGTTACAGCCGTCCAAAGAGGGAGAGTTCCACCTTCCCAACCGTCACTACCAGGTTTACCAAATCAATTTTTAAATTCTGCGGATTCAGTAACGACGTCGTTAAGTAACCATTCGTACCTCAGCAGTTATATTTCTCTACTTTTGCGAGCAGAACCTTATCCCACGAGTCGTTATGGCCAGTGCATTCAAGCTAACAATATTATGGGCATTGATAATATCTGCGAACTAGCTGCTCGTCTGCTCTTCTCTGCCGTTGAATGGGCGAGGAACATACCATTTTTTCCAGACCTTCAAGTGACGGATCAGGTAATTCGAAACACGCTATAAATGTCTTTATGAGTGCCTACCTAACTATAATTTCGTTTAAGTCATTTAAAAAACTGTCGATAAAAATATCTCCGATATTCAATTTAATTAACTGAATCTTCTCTCCATTCATTACATTTAAAGGAACTTTCTGACGGATTTATTTGTCCAGCAAATTAAATAGTTAACTTACTACTCGATAGAGAAAATTTACTCGAAAGTTGTACGTAAACTTTAGACAAATTTTCAGTTTACTTATCGAAACTTAATTAGCAAAAAGTATTTTTTTAGAAGTATGTATTGTTTTAGTTTCTCTAATTCTAAGTATTTTTAAGTATTAATTAAGAATATATATCGTTAACAACACTACCAAATTGCTTTTAATAATATGTACAGGCGGCCAAAAAACTAATGCATGCGCCCGAGGTGATGTTTCATTGTTAACAAGACCTTTGTAAGAGTAGTTGAAATAATCGGTGCCCTCGTTGAGTTCGTAATTCTTTTAACGATACATTTTACAGGAAATGCAATGCTTTCAAGACAATATTTTATTAAATAAAACCGTTACAGCACATGTTCGTAAACTAAAACCAAACAAGATTGAATATTTTAAGATTAACGAAATAACGAAAATGACCCAATATCCATTTAGGTAATTCGTCAAGGATATTTTGCAAATAATAATAGGTAGGCATCTTAACACCGTTTTACGACTTATTGACAGATTCTGAGCCATTCCCATTTAAACCAAACACTTTTAACAACCGAACACTTAACTACTTCTAGCTACTTTTATGTTAACAACAGAATTACTCACATACGTAAATATATGAGAAAATAAATTCTAGATCCAAGTATTTTTTCTGAGAATAATTTTTTAAACTGCCAAATTGTCCTGTTATGAGCAAATTTCGGCAACTGGTATTCTTTTAAAGGCTTTCGAAAGCGTAGGGAATGGATTACGAATTTCTATATAAAGAACTTAAATTATCTGAATTGCACATTTAAATTATCGGGTTTTTAAATTCATAATTTTGAGCACGTTGGGGCGGTAATTTGCGTTCCACTTTCGCGTTGTAAAGATTTACGCTTTAGTATAATTAAAATGCATGCGTTCTGGTGGGATCGAAAAAATATTTCGGTTTTTTAGAGGTTTCCGTTTTGTACAGATTCCGCATTTATAGGTATTACCTACAGTATAATTATTATCCGTTTTGTTAATTTCATAATTAACCCATATTGTTTGATTCTAACTTACGAATATGTGCTGTAATGATTTTATTTAACAAAATATTGAATACCTAATAATCACAATATTTTAATAAAATAATATTATTTCTTTCGTATTTTTAAATAATAAATTACCTATTAAATCTACTTATCTACAAATCTAAAATTACCACGTGTGACTATTCAAGATATGGCAGTTTTAAACGTTACGCAATTAAAAATATGGAAACTCTTTAAAGCATTGCATTTACTGTAAAATATACTTCAACTATTCTTACAAAGGTCTTGTTAACAATGAAATGATTACAAGGATCTCATGCTGTGCCGCTCGTCTATTTTTTAACCGCCTGTACATATTATTAAAGGCAATTTAGTAATATTGTTAACAAACGAAATATATTCTTAATTAATTCAACGACGCCTTGTGATATGGCATTTTGAGTGGACGCAGAGGGTTTTTATAAACGATTAAGAACTTTCCGAAGTGCGAATTGACCGAAATAGGCTTAGAAAGCAAGTAAAATTTTGAGAAAAACATATCTGAATGGATTACAATGGTTAGCCACTCAAACCACAATATTTTTGTGAGAAACCTTAAAAATAAAATATTGGACAACCAATCGGCGATGATTAACCGACTAAAGGGCAATACGTCGAAATATTTTTAAATTAATTCTGTAAATAATTGCGCAGATACTGTAAAAGTAACTTTTTTAGCTCGCCGTGTATAAATCAAGAAATAAGTAAAACGATAATAAAACTACTGAATATAAGTCAATCTGAAAAATACGAGGTTTATCAAGAAAATACGAACATTTATTAATGTAATTCATTACTATACAACAAAACGGAGTTTAAATAAATTGCTTCGTTAATAGATCTGTCGACTACCCTTAGCTTTCAAAGACAGTTTGGAACGTCGTGGAACGACTATACGATTAAAGAAAGCTACATTTTAAATTTATCGTCGTAATAATCGTTTTATGATTTTATTGCATGCTCATTGTAAACGTTTCTTTCGGTTCTAGTAAACACCAGACACGTTAACTATAGCATCGTTCGTGCATTTTTATTTGCACAGTTCTTGAATTTTCTTTTATAACAATAATCACATATCCACAACCCACAATAATCGTCAGTAGGTAAGATATGTGAAATTATGTAAGATTTCGTTTCAGTTGTTTAAAAAAAAATTAATTGCATTTTACTGGCTTGATATTGTAGTAAGTTACATACAGGGTGGCACATGAAATGTTATACACTGAAAATGGCTAATAAAATGTTTAATTGTGGGTTTAGAATTTTTAAATGTCGTGACGAGTAGCTGTAATTCATGCATGGTTTAGTAGATGGTGACAACGTTTGTCGATGTCGCGCATACGCAGCGCTATCTGTTTTAGTTTATGAAAAACGTTTGAACAGAAGGTGAAAACACATCTTACCTTACTTATTTCTTAATATGTTGTTTAATAAAAAGATAGTCTTGCTGCTATTTATTTTCTGAATTTTATGGTGTTTCCTAGTCAAAATTTTCTACTTTTTCGATATAATAAACAAACTGATTCAACAGTGGACTAAAACTGATACGTATGGAAGAAGATTGAACTGAAGAGATAATGCTCTCACGGACGATAATTCCCTGTCACTATATTTGTTGTTCGACAAATTTGTCAATTTGCTTGTTTTTGTCTAGTAGATTGCAAAAGAAATATAGAAAAAAATAAACAATGTTTTAATAAATCGATGGCGTTTCGGTAGTACAGCGTGAGCAACAAAAAGCAAATTTTACAGGAGCGCACATTTTGTGTCACACTTCATTTCTATTTGTTAAGTATTAAGGGTAGTTTACACGCTTCTGTCGTAGTGTACATACTGTAGTGTAGCCTGCGGTGATTATATTAAACTTTTGTGTGATTAAGTTCAATATGTATAACTTGTGAAGACATCAAACACCGTGCTCACTCTTCCAAACCGTAAAAAAACATGTAAAGCACGCAAAGTCAACTTCTTATTTTACAAAGTCGATGGCAATACTGCTAACTGAAAATCATCCTACAATCACTTTGCTATACGTACTCGCGAAGCCCGCGCGGTGGCAGCACGTTGCAATACAGCAGAATCAGCTGTTGGGAACGCGTCAAAACGATGTTTTGGTCTATACCAGGACAGTTGCTAATCGCTTACGAAAATACAAATCGTTTTATTCTGACGGAAAAATTGAAATTTTACCAGATTGTTTTTGCACTCATTTTCGAAAAAAGTGTCGCTTAAGCTGTTCTACAAAAACGCCATCAAAATGTTCCAATAATAAAATCATAAGTTTCTTTTAAAGCAACGGCCGTTTTTTGATTGGTTTTTAAATTATTTAATGTACATCGTCTCCCATTTGTTACCCTTTGAAAGTCGTAGAATTTTGAAGGTAGATATTTATTTAATTTTCACTTTCTACTCGTGCAGCGTCTATATACCAAGTAACTTTTACTTATTACATGATGATTTTTTAAATGCCATTATGTATGATCTAATATTCTCATTATGTTTAGGCCGAAAGTTTTTTCGTAACAAACTTTTCCATATTTTCAATATGGATGTCGGGCAATCGATAGGGAAAATACCTTTTGCGTTTGTCGGGAATATAATTTTATGATGATGAATGATACGTCACTTTTAAAATCGACTGTTTTCGCTAATACCGATGTTTTTTTTTTCAGGTAGCACTGTTGCGACTAGTTTGGTCAGAATTATTTGTATTGAATGCGAGCCAATGTTCGATGCCCTTGCACGTAGCCCCTTTGATAGCTGCAGCGGGGTTACATGCATCTCCTATGTGTGCAGATCGTGTGGTGCAATTTATGGATCACATCCGGATATTTCAGGTATTGATTTTTTTTTTGGTTTTTGCAACGCAAATTACTTATTCGGTGTTCATTTTTACGTTTCAGGAACAAGTAGAGAAATTAAAAGCGTTACACGTCGATTCGGCGGAGTACTCGTGTCTCAAAGCGATCGTGTTATTTACAACAGGTAAGTTTTGAATCTTTATTCGATATTCGTAGAGATCCGCGAACTGTTTAAAAAGTTGAATAATTTTTTGCGACTACCCCGTATGAATTAGACAATAAATAAGCAAATACGTTCGATTCATCAGCGTATTCGTAATTTACGTCTAAAGTTTTCATTACTTAAACTAATTCATTAGGAAGATGTGATTATTTTAGTACAGGGTTGTATTTGATAAAATCTCACAAAAAAACATTTTTTTTCTCAAAAGCTATAAACTTTAAGTAGATATTACCTTAATACTTTTTGACTTTTTATACGCTTAAGTAGAACATGTAAAAAAAAGTAGATTGTTCTTTTTGAAATAATAAAGTTGGGTGCTCTACCGCAATATTAGATCACCCTGTGTAGGAGAAAATAATTTTACCTTATACGACTCTTATAACTCTTTTTCTATTGTGCTTAGTTTAAGCTCTATCAAAGGATTCCAGAACTCGTGGACACACTATATGTAACACCTTTCATGTCTTATCATTTCTATTATATCGTTACAGCTTTTATGATAAGTTTAATTATATAAAGGACGTAAAAGATGAAAGGGTCAAAATCCAAAGTTCTTGGAGACAATAACATTGTTTTATATAACCAGGATGTTAGACTACGTTACCGTAGATAGAAAGGCCATTGTTTAGGTACCGCCACATTGGCGATCTATGTAACTCGCCACTCCACTTAATAGCCACCCATTGTTGTAATCGTATGGTATCAACCGGAACTAAGACCATCACGTCCTTTCAAAATGCGATAAACAAAACACCTTCTATAGAAATCCTTGATTTGAGTAAGAGTCGAATTTTGAATAAGATAATAATTGAAATTCGTCAAATTAATTTTTGCATCTTAATCTAGTGCGCGTAAAAAAATCGATAAATCATTTAACGTAACGGTTATTGTGTAACGTCGTTAAATTAAAAACGCCAACGTAAATATTAATGGCAATTCAAATAGCCGTATTCGATTCTATTTTAAAACAAGAGAAAGATATTAAAATCTCGAGTTAATTGTAAAAAAATCATAAATGCAAATACGTTATTTACATTTAAACTTGACGCTTTTGATTTGTACGGTTGGTTGGTATAATCACTGCACGCACCTGCTTCAACTTTGACCTGTTGACCAACCGTTTCCTTTAGGCAGCCTATTTACCGTGATATATAATTACGTCCACGCATATATACCGGAACTTAATTATTCATCGAGATTTATTAGAAGAATGAAAACTACAGAAACAATTGATGTACATACAGATGTTCGAAAAATCGCGTGCTACCTTAACCGAAAAAGTTCGCTTTTATTATTACCCACGCATTTTGTTATTTATAATATATTATCTACCTTCGATACAATGAATGAATATACCGAATACACAGATGTTAGTCATTTAGGCGAATGCGGTTGAATGATAATAACAAGAGACGGCGCGTTTCATTTTCGTAATTGCGGAAAAATATTATTTATAAATGGGGCGACTGTTGAAACGGACAGTACCTAAAATTAATTTTCGATAAACCCCATTTAATGTTAATCGACTTCAATTCGGTAACGTGACGAACCGGTCGAAAAGGTTATCTATACGTTATAATTGTTAATACCTTGAATCGCTCTAACAAAACGGTATCTCATTTGGTTAGATGTGGCTTAAAACTAACAAGCAATGCTCGAGCAAGTCTTCAAAGGCATGCACATGGACAACTACAGGTCCAGATTATAGCCGCAAGCGTACCCCAAGTGCTTGACGTGAGCATACGCGTCACGACCTTTCGTAACCCAACCTGCCCACCGAGTTCACATAACACGAAGTGATGCTCACGCTGTTAAAATACATAACAGTCGGTACGTTTATAGTTTCTTTACAAAAATACCACCTTACAAGTAAATCGTTCTATTTATTTATAATAAAAACAATTGGATCGCACTGTTGTTTACAATTCATTTATAAGTACTACTGGTTTTTTATTATTTTTACGAAACTTGATTATCACGTTGGCCGTCTTCGAACATTTTTCAAAATTAGTAACTAGGCCCTTCGTTGTTTTGCAGAGTATTTGATCACACAAATTTCCCTATTCAATCTCATAATTTTTTTCACTCAAAGCGGCTCAACATACAGCCTTGGCCAAAAGTAATAGGTCATAAACATAACATACACGCAAAACAATATTGTGTTCTTAGAAATTCAAAAGTAATGTCGTTATGTGTTTATTCGATGTCAAGCTTTAGGAAAACGATGTGAGCAAATTCAAAGAAGGTCTATTGTTTCTGCATAAATTCAGAAGTGATCTATTACTTTTGGCCAAGGCTCTATACGTATTGCCGGTCCCACGGGTCCAGCGAAGCCCATTTAGAAGAGTTAATGCTGGTTCAATGGAACCAATTAGGGGTATCACGTTAAAGACGGTCGACAAAACCCAAAAAACAAAACGTTGGGGCAGGTTACAGAAAATGGTAAAAAATCGCTCGGGAACGTGTAAACCACGTCAAAGAATGTTTAAGGGGAACCAAAACCAAGACCCTAACCAAGCTCGATTTTCAGAGAATTCGTGTTAAGAGCTTAAAAGCCCATGTATTTTACACTTTATAAATTACATGGAAAGTTAGTCAACAAAGAAAGATCCATGCCTTTCCTCGTCGTATTAATCCTTTTTGTTTGCAATCCTTTTAGAGAACACAACACAACACTCGTGCACTTATACGCAAAAGCGCCTTATAAAGCGAACGAGCACTCCTCGCACACACGAATAATACGACGCCGTAATTTAAAATTCGAACTACTAAAGCAAGCACTACCTCTCTGTACCACTAACGCGATAGATCTGAAGCGGTTTTGTCAGAATTCTGAATATAAATGCATTCGATACTAGGAAATCCCGATTTTATTTTAAAAACATTAAGTTCTTTATTCACTCACTGATCAGGTATGAGAGTAGGTGGCGCACATGTTTTGTTAGTTGCTTTGTATTTTATCGGTCACAAAAAATGCGATTGAACTTTTATCTGGTTTATGGTTTGTAATATGGAAATTTTCAATGCTTAAGGGCACTGCGAATAGTTTTTTAAATTCAAAATAGAGTAAATTTATAATTCTGCGGTATAAAGGCAGTAGATAGTGATTATTCAAATAATTTTAAACTGGTATTTATGGCTTAGCGAACTTTTGCATTGTTAAATAAATTTATTGCGCTTTGATCTGACTGTACGAGGTCTCAGACGTGTCACTTTTGGTTTTCATACAGATTCACCATAGATCACGAAAATATAGGTACATTCGAATTATTGGGTCGGTCATATATAATCAATTTCTTGTGGACACGATTCCGGTCTCAATTTTGATCGTAGGGGGCTGAAATTTGGACAGCGTATTGTCTTTACGAAAATGAAGAACGAGGTCGTTAACAAGCCAAATCGACCAACCCGTTTCAAAATGCGACCGTTCAAAAACAAAATTTAAAAATTCTAATCTCCGTTATTACTCATCGAATTGGTAATATGAAATATGTTTTAGAATCAGCATAAAATTCTCTACCGATCATGTCTCTTTATAATTTTCGATAGAATGCACCGTTTTCAAAATAATCGAAAAAAAGTGAGAATTTTTTTTTAATTCTTATTTTTCTCGTAAATATTATTTTTCAAAAAATGTATTTCTTTCGAGAAAAATTTTAAACAAAGGAGTTTTTTGACATGCGACATGAAAATTCGATAACGAGGCTTGCGCGCGGTCGGATTTTTTATCCTAAAATGTCTGGGAAATCCAAAAATGACCTTGAAAATTTAAATATAAACCGCTAAATATTTTGGGGTTAGAAACGTTAAGTAGTGCATCCTTGATGAGCACGTTTGTTTGACATTATCTGAAATAATAATAAATTAACTGACGGACATGCAATAAAAAGAAAAATGTAGTTTCCAATATGGAGAATTTAACTACAATAAAAGTAAATGTGACCAAAAACAGATTTTGTAGTATACAATGATTCCCAAACATTCCCCTTCGTACGTAATCGTGTCTTTGATAATCGGAAGGATTTTTGGTATGTTGGCACTTATGGCACTTTTTACGATGATAGAAAATCGCGATAATAACCTAATCTCGGTATAGTATCTGCGGAGATGACTTATTAATAACTTTTTATAGCGTAATTTGCATAACTGATGATCGCGATCTATTCGAAGTAGCAAATTTTACCAATTTGACATTGATGTGTTCATTATGTTTCCTGTTGCGACGACTGTGAGTAAATTACGTAATTACAGGTTTAAATTAGTATCGAAATAACTTTAAACAGTATTTAGGGACTAATTTCTAAAATGAACGTAAAATAAAAATTAATTGTGATTAATCTTCTGCCATTCCATAGTTATAAATTTATTTAAAAAATATTGCGACAAAGTTATATGACACCACTGAACTACATAGTTGTCATTTAAACACCGCGAATTTTATTTTTAACACTACATAATTAAACAAATAAACGACGCTTTTTAAAATAACTTTTTTGTAAGATTATAAGGCCTACCTCAAGCATCGTATTATTGTTAACGCCGCGCTTAAATTAAGTTAAAACCATATTCGACCATCGTACTATATTTCAGTCTTCTATCGTTTTTATAGTAACGAAGTACACTGATAAACTAGATTAGCGAACCCTTTCGAGCCAAAGGTCAAAACCCAAAGATAAGGTTTCAATTTAAATTATATACAGTCAGTTATTCAATGCTATCAAAACATTCCGTTATTACATCTAAACGGGTAATCTGTGAATGTAATGTAGTTCATATGTATATGTATAGGTACATTTTTAACGAAAAATGTCCATAATACGAATTGTAACCCTTTTATTTAACAATAAATTTTAGTATTATTTAAATTGTTGCGCCACTGGTTTAAAATTAGTGAAGAATTTCCACTTAATTTTTATTCATTCGTATTCTATAGAATTTTATTGATGGATAGAATTAATGATACGGAATGTGGGTTATTCTTGATTTTAAATTGTAATTTTGTTCTTTATTTAATCTGTAGATATTACGTCTTTTCAATTATACCTAAATACCAATTATGTGTGGAATTAATATTTAATAATGGTGCAATATTGAAACTCAATATTTATTCCACTGCATTCATAATAATTTTTAAGGATCACCTAAACGATGACATTTAAAAATTCATGGCAAGTACCCTATTATTCATAAATACCATAAATCATTGATAGGTGCCTACATACAGTTTGATATTTAAAAAGTAATTTTGCTTTCCATATTGTGTGGTGAATCAATCACTACAGTCCTAGTAAAATGTTCTGGCGGCTAAGTTTGAAAGCTTATATCTTAAAAATTGTAGGGCCAAATTGTATAAAATTTTCACTGGGTATTCATTCACTATTTAAGATTTCACAGTGAAAATTTTAGTTTTGTTCGTAAAGCCGTTTTGAAAATTTTGTAAGGTATTGCACGAAAACTGTCGAATTTTGCTGCTTGTTTCTATATTGTCAACTTTAATACGTCATAATTAAAGTACTACTGCACTCAAAAGCATTTTTGAAATGTATTGAATTTTAATTTGATGAAACTTGAAACGATAAAAATCGAACCATCGCAATTACCGACGTATGCCACCAAATGAAAAAATCATTTATGTACCTATATAATAAAGTTATATCATGGAATAACAATGGTATCATCATTTGATTTAAATAATACTCTTAATTTGTTATGATTTTATAATAAATAATATAATATGTTGTTATTAAAACGAGACGCAGTATTAGATCGTTCAACGAACTCCGTCATTCGACATGGTAAGCGGCTATGGTGCATTTCTAAATATAACTAAAAGTATCTTTCCGATAAATAAACAATCTTATACCAAAACTTAAGTCGTGTATTTTACGTATATGGTGCAAAAGAAAGAATTAATTATATAATACCTATTATTTCCTTTATATTATTCATAATGTCGCTTTGTAGCGATGGTGGGCGCGTTACAGCATCCTCCCCCCCCCCCCGAACTTCTGCACGCCTCCATTACGTTAGCGTTGGACCTTGTTTACCAATATGTTATAATTTATGGAGCCTTTAAACATTAATATTTTTATTAACTGTTTTACTTGGTAATTTACCTTCTTTGTCCGTTCATGTGTATGCTAGAATTTTTTAGATATCTCGTCAAATGAGCGAATTGGAGTGGCAGACGACTTTTTATTATAACTTTTTTATTAATTAACAAACTTCCACAAAAATTACATTAAACTATCATATAAAGTTCTGCCTCTCATATACACAAATATCGTTACTTTCCGTTTAATAGTTTTTGAATAATCGAATTACGAATTCAGGCGTTTTTAAAATACGAGTAAAAATCACGTTTTTTTAAAACATATCTTGCTGTAGTAACTTAACGCCTTTTTGAAAAATTATGAAATTATGCTTACTTATGTAGGAATAAAATATCTTTAGCATGCCGTTTGTATGAGTGAAATCCGTTGGGTACTTTTTGAGATATAAGCTTTCAAACTCAACCGCCAGAACTTTTTACTACTATAATAGTCGTATTTTATTCAGAAATATTCTTGAATTAAAATCAAACGTTTTAAATAATAATTGTTCTTAAACTAACTATTGATATATTTAAACGTATACAAAAATGGACGTTATTAATTAATTATATATGCGCAGTTTTCTTTTAATTGAAAATTTAATTCCAACACTCTGGGGTTGAAATTTTATATTCAAATAGGTGTTTACATTTTGACCACCGTACTATGTAAGCAACTCGTTAGATATGATAATCTGACAATACTAACTGTATAATACGGGCGCTATACCGAAGTTTTTAAATGATCATTTTTTGTAATAGTAAACGTACATTTTAATCGTAGGAAGCAAAATGTAAGAAAATTATGAAAGGTACATCTACGAGACGTGGCTAATTTGAATCAATTTCTTAATTTAAACTAAAATACGTCACATTGTGCAAGTTACATACTGCGTTTAAATTACAATATTCTAATTTTTAAATGTTAATTCATTCTCCCCCAATTATTTAATTTAATGTAGTTACTAACAATAGTTAATACCACTAACTATTTAATCGTCGAAAATAGCCAATTTATACATTTAGGAAAATGCGCTACAAAATTAAATATAAGTATTAAGTATACAGGACGTTAGGTACCTAAGTGTACATATTAATATGGTTGTTAGACCATCTCGTATCAAGAAAGAAACTGCAACTTTATGCAAATTTGCAAATTTATGGAAATATAGTTTTAATATGGATTTGCCCCGTGAATCCATTATTTTTCCCTTATGTCAACATAGCACGTGACATTTCTCAAAAGCAGAAGTAAATGTAAATATGAGAACACAAAAAACACGGAGTAATTTCTTATAGAAGTTTGGAATAACGATGTTTTGGCCTAAAAACTAAAAAGTGCACCCTTCTTCTGAAAAAAATAAACAAAATTACTGTATTAATTAATTAATTGTATTTACGCAGGTCAACTTATAATATAAAACCTCACAACCAGTACTTATATTAAATAATTATGCAAAAAAGTACAGAAAAATTTATGTGAAGCAAAAACTAGTTATAGTTGAAGTTGCTTATAGCGAACCAGCGAATATAACGAAATATTTCTCAAGTTCTGCCAAATTATCGTTTATTGTGTTCTTTACGAACTTTGCATATAATGAACTTATTTTGTGAATCCCTTGTGGTTCGTTACGACAAGATTTTACTGTGTTTTATAATTTCTCCGAAATACACCTTTATGTTTTGGATAGTGCGTAGTTCTTTAGAGGTTAATTCGATCATAATGGAGAATTTAAAAATCATTTTTCTTTCCGATAAACTGGCGTTTTAGATAATCGCGAAGTATTAGAATTGTTAATTTATAAGTTGGATCATATCAATCCACATCGTACAGTCATGGACATAATTAATGTGGTATTTTATATGTCTATATATTTGTTATATATCCCATATTATATATATATATATATATATATACATATATAATATTTATACTACGTTTAGTATTAATTTGCTTAATTTCTTATTATTTATTACTCATTACTCATGACTGTACATATGTAACATAATTTACTACTCAAAGAAAATTCGTTTAGGTATTAGGTAACTTTGTACGTACTATTTTCAAAAAAAAAAACTAGTGAAAAATTAAAAAAATACGAACGACATATTTTTTACATTTGTTCCGATCGAAAACGTACAATTGGAAATTTAGACGTTGCATAAAAATAAAATAAATCCAAAGTATAAACAACTAGTATTTATCCTGTGGAAACAAATTTATAATGTATAAGTTAGCTATAAATCCAAATCACTTTCACAAGCGAACTAGTGAAGAGGGTAAATTGAATTAATGTTACATTGGTTTACAAAATTTGTTCGACGGATACAGTGGATTATTAAAAGTTTGTTATTTATATTTTAACAAACATTTTTATGGGACATCATATTATTTTAATAAATCGTATCTTTAAAGACATTAAAATGATTACTACAACATCTCGACATGTCGTCTGCATTATACTTTTCAATTTTTCATTTTAAACATAAAAACCAAATTCGCTTTCAAACTATTTGTCGTAAATCGAATTATTTTCGACGTTATTTCGATTTTACATTTAACATCGACGGATAATTTTATCTTTTAAAAGTTACTAAGTTCCACATCACCAGAAATAGTCGAGTTCACCCAACAATCCCTCACGATAAAAATTATGGAACGGTACTAGCACGTTGAAGTATGTCTAAAATCCCTACTCGAGATCCACTTCTGCACGTGAACTAGAACGTAATCATTCTCTTAACTTTCAAAATGTACTATAAAGTTACATCGATGACAAATGTGGTAGATATGTTCAGTTATACAGCGCCTGAATTTTTCTCCTTGCGATTTAATCACAATTAAAATTCATACGCACAATTAACGTTGTCGCTATTAAAATTCTAGGTTTTCATTATGTTGATAAGTAATTTAAAAAGGATGCGAAATTGTTTAGAATAAATCATAATTTTCGCTTCAATTCAAATTCCCCGCCACTTTTCACAAACACCAACAAAATGGTCAACCAAACACGTACGCAAAAAATATGTCCAATGTGCGAACACAACCGTTTCATTCACTAACAAGTAAGATAATCTAGATATGATCGTAGATAATTTATTGCGAATGTCCCCCGTTCAGTAAAACTGGTGTAATATTAATGAATTATAATTGTTTTATAATTGTAGGAGTTTCCAAATAACTGGAAGTTTGAACTAATTTAGTTTGAAACGAAAACTTTTCACGACTAAGCCTTAAAATAATCTTTAATTTTTTTATCTTTTATCATAGATATTGAATTTAAGTCCGTTAAACTTAGGGCTTTCGACAGTTCTGGAAAAGGCTTACAGAATGTGTTGTAATGTTGATTCAAAACGTTAATTTATTTATTTACACGAATTTAATAATTACACTAATTTATATCACTAAACGGAACGATTCGAATTATTTATAACGCCGCCGAGCGCAAATATTTATTTTACAAATCGATAGTCTCCACTTTTTGTGTCACATCACTTTAAGACGGTTAATTATATAACTCGTAGAATTGAGGCGTTACCGGCCATTTATACAAGTTTTATTATACAAGATTATTATAATACACATTTATACAAGAACTGAGTCATCAATTATGATGCATAGGATAGAGTAAACAACGTATCCCTATGATTCACTCTTCGAGAACTAGCCGCGCTTTAATTTGCTCGTTGTAATACTTTAGTTTTCATTATGTTAAGGAAAACAAACAGATTTTTAGTGAAAATGCCCCATAAAAACTACGCCTAGCACCTTATTTTCTTATATAATTTGTCGATTAATTTTCGACAACCCCAAATAATCTAATCATTAATTTTCGTTTCGTTTTTTATTTAAATTTGTTTCCACTAATAAAATTTATCTACTGTTGTTAATTTTCTATCGTATCCCTAACTACCGTGATATTTTATAATTTAACAATCGGCGAGGATTATTATTACAACCGTCATAATGTCTTAGTTTATATTTAAGAAAATGCAACGATCACATTTATAAGACCGGTCAAATCACCTCAGAACACAATGTTGCCGCGATTAATACCTCCGATAATTAATAATCCGAATTATAAAGTAATAATAGAAATCTGTGGTCAATGGGCCGAGTTTCCGACACCATTCCATAAATTAAAAAAAAAAAAGATTTTTATATCGGACGTATGGAAAATTAACACACTTCGAAATCATCGATTTATTACGATGAGCCGTAAATTTCCAATCGTCGATAAAGTTCTGTAAATTTTAATTAGACTTTTAATCTGACATTTGTCAGATTTATAAAATGGTTTATTTCTAATGAAATGTTTATTCTTGATAGAGAAATAAGTACTAGAGGAGGTCATGGTGGAATAGAGGCGTCTAACACTCTTTCAGTTAACTAGCCGCCTGGGGTTTGAATCCTCCTGCAACCAAAAATGTTTGTGATCGTTTTTACTAACAAATACATAGTAGCTGTTTAATAGTTAAACAATTCATTAAATACATAATCATTCCGATTATGACTTCGATTATTAAATATATTTTTTTGATTTTGCACTTTTTAATGTCTTTTCTAACAGTTCTTAAACATATTGAAGTTCCTATAATCTTTACAGAAGTAGAAAATACACAAAAAAAGTGACTGACCCAAATCGTCCCACATTTTTATATTATGCGATTTTTATTGTTATTTTTTAAATATTTTGTTACTACAGAGTGCGGCAGAATTGACGAAAAAAAAACGAACGAAACAACTTACAGAAAAATCCTATCCGACAATTTCCAAAATGTTGATTTAACCATTCGAAAAATTTGCCGTTAAAACTCCCTGTATATAAAATATTGAACTCGTTTTCACTATAACACTGTTTGAGGATAAGCGGGAGCTTAAATCAAAATCCAATTTGAAAATCTTTGGTCAATTACACGTATACGTACTATCAGTTTATCCGTTGACGCACTGTATATTTTAATATAAAAAAAGAAATACAAATCTTCGGATATAACGACGGTCCCTTCGCCATCGTTATTTGCGACTTTAACTGTACTTATGAAAACCCGCTTCTGTGATTAATAAAAATAAATATCTAATAAGATTTTAAAAATTGTTGTGGACTTCCCGCTAACGATAATGGAACGAACTATTCATGATAAAAACAAACGAAAATATTTAAAATAGTCGTATAACCTTCTATTGATCGATTACACATGGAATATGGCCTCCAATAATAAATTAATAAAAACTATCGCGCGATTATTTGTTCTAATTCGAATTCGAATTAAATGTTAGACACCGTTGACGATTTAAACCAATCATTTATAACGATAATTTTGCGAGAAAATAAAAACATGGAAAATCGAAAAAGATTTTAATTTAATTCGACAACGTAATTTACGCGAACCGCGTATAAATAAATAATTATTATTAGCGACAGGTTCGAAACGCGCAAGACATTTTAATTATCGAAGGATCGTTTATTATAGTTATACTCAAGGATAAAATACAAAAATACATAAACTGACATACTAGCGATATCAACCGATTGAAAAGAATCGGATTTGATGCATGAATTATCACAAATCACGAGTTAAGCCTCTAATATAGGGTTAGTCGAATTATCGCAGTCAGCAGTATTTGCAGACGTCGAAATGCTACGATTACGATATCGCCACTAAGTTTTACAATACAATTGTTTTCCAGTATTTTCACTAATTTTCAGTATTCGCCGAACATAACATTTAATAATATTCCTATACGTCGCGTCGATTTAAGTTTTTAACGAGAGGGGAACTGGTTTCGAAAATGAAACGAGAGTGAAGTATTCTTAAAATATCTTTGACCTATTGAAAGGTCATATTTTATTATATTAGGGAATAAGTTGTCCCTTTTAAGCAATAAATTTTATCAATTAACCCCCGATGACCTATTGACCGAAAGGTGAAAAGTCACTAGTTAAATCTTTACAGAAAGAGTAGTTCATCATTCAAATTAATATCGAGACTAACGAATTAATAGATTTGTCGATAATGACTTGTTAATTAGCCGTTATGTTCCAAATGGAAATGTCGCGTGATTTATCGGAAATTTTGATTTGAAAACTAAAATTCAGATGTTAGTTTGTAATCACATTGTACCTACTTACGTAGATGTGGAGCGGGCATAAAATAAAGTTTGTGATTATTGTAGCGTGGGTTGCTTACTTAACTAATTTTTGAAGACGTACCTGCGTACTGTTATAAATATCTACCTCTAGATCTGGACGTCGTTAAAAAAATTTTAAGTTATTTAACAAATTGATCTACGTTCTAAATAAAATTTAAATAGGTTTTTTCAGATTATAGCTTTGGACTTTCTGGTAAAAGTAATTAACGAGAACGCCGAGATTCTATAAGATATCGTACGTCTTGCACAATAAGGGTGTCTTTCCATCCGTGACTACTAAATTCTCTTAACTTCCTACCCTTATTTGAAACGATTATTCGTTAAGGTTACGCCGAAAAATGTTGCGGGATTAATTTTTAAAAAGTCGAAATATTAATATACCTACGCGGCAAAGACAGTTAATTAATGTTCATTTGAATATTTCGCACTACCTTCTCGTAACGAGCGTATATTTTTCTTGTCGAAGTTGTACCTTATCGGCACAATATGTGTCCTCCCCAACATGTAACACAATAGATTTACACAAACCACAATTGCAATGTGATGCTCCCTAGTAAAAAGCTACAGTCATGGATGGGGTGCACGCGCGCCTAATATACAGAACAACCGACGTATATCATATCGCCCTTGGTTAACTGATCACTTGTAAACAGCCAAGTTCCCCGAGATTAAAAAATGCCGTTAATTAAAGAATACGAGTCCTTAGACACGTTTAACACTTCAAAAAGTAAAGAAGTGGACTTGACCTCTTTTGCTGTCAACTGCAGTTGTTCGTAGTTTATCGATTATTTAACCCGATATTCAGTAATCGAAGTAATCATAACCTCAATCAACCCTATGTACACGTAACAAGTAACTGCGACCGGACTACAACGAAAAGGCGTATCGCCGACTTTGGGACGACTAACATTCCATTGTAGTTGGCGCTATTTCGAGGATTTATGGCAATTCTAACACATACATAAACCACAGAAGATGTGATGACTTTAGCTTTCTTGGATTGCTCGTGATAACGTACGGATTAAAAAGAAGCAAATCGATATTTTGTAATTATCTTCAGCGGAAAAGCTAGCGATTTATGAGTAAATTATATTTACAATGATCGAACCGACCTGAACATCAAAAATCAGGCCAGTTTTATAAAGCAGAACTATTTTGGGGTAAAATTAAAATTAAATTGAAATTAAACATGTAAAACCTCGATATGATCAACACGAATACTTCTAAAGCCAATTTACAATATCAACCGATGAAATAAAATACGCCGTACTATACCTAACACCAAAACGCGAAATTTTTAATTTTTTCAATTACAGCAGTGTCCGGTTATAATGAACTACTACTGATGGACACCAAAAATAGTTCATTATAGCCGAAATTGATTATATCCAAATGAAAAGAAAACCAAAGATCCCATACAGCACAGGATATCCACTGGACGTCCGTTTTATATCCATGAAATGGATGTCCATAAAAAGATATCCAGGTTGTTACAAATGGATTAAAAATAGATATCCAGTGGACAACCATAAAATGTCTAATTGATATCTTTGTGCTGTTTGGTACGTGTTGTGTATTAGAAAAATACTTGCATGTTAAGTAAGTATGTACAGGGTGATTTATAAAGAGTGTACAAATTTTGGCAACTTATTGAGGAGATTATTCTGAATAAAAATTGTTATATAAATGTAGGTCCTATATCTATCAATTACTTATTGTACTAGGAAGGATCAAAAGTTTTATTACGAGTAGCAAATTGATTAATTTAATATCTAGTTACTAGTGAAAAACGAAAAATGCAAATTGTTTGTTGAAAAATCTCCAGATCTCAATCATTTAAATTTTTACCTATGGAGCCATTTAAAACAGTTTGTCTACAGTGCTAAAATAAACTTGCGAACAGTTAAACCAAAGAATAATGGATTCAGCCAATGAAATTGATGATAATAATGTTGTGGAGTGCGTTTATGACTCGACGACTCGCTTGTATTCAAGCTCAACGAGCTCATTTTGAACATTTGTTATAAGTCATACTTACACTATATTGAAATTTGAAGTGTGTAAAAAGTAGATACATTGTACGGTTTGAAATGTAAAATGTGTTCAATATATGCGAGTTCATTAAACGAACAATTTGTTTGGCCATCTATAACGTTTCATAATAAACGAGAGTTCATTATAAACGGTCACTACTGTATAAACATTTTTGGCGATCATGGCTGGGCTATTGAGTTGTTAAACCTAAAGCATAACTTCTTACGTCACGACTTGTATAGTTCGTGCCATATAGAAAATGATCTGTTAATCATCTGAATGCTTCAGTATTTTTGAAACGGAATAAATTAAAATATATGAAATATTTATGATTCGATTTGGTTAAATTTAGGTCCCCGTCCCGTTCGTGGTCTAATCAAATGAGTTTTCTTGAACTCGAGATTGATTGATGGATCATTTCGATACGGCACGAGCTATAGTATTATCGATGAACAATTTAAAAATGTCCGGTCGCGTAACGTCAAATATTGTAAAAAAATTTGGATGCTTCTGCCGTTATACTACAAAGAAAAACAGAAATTTGACGTTAGATTTCCTCGCCAGTCATATTCACAGCTTGAAATGGCACTGACCTACAATTTGACCCGGGTCTTATATCTCTTGCAGGTCTCCGTCTGAAATAATGGCTGATTGATTCAGCGTCGTTTTTTCGATTCTTTTAGTGGAGTGTTAATAAATCACAATGAAATAGTGATGTGGCTTGCTAAGGGGTGCATAACAAAGTAGGCCTATTTTTTGTGATCTGATTTTAGTAAGATTTGCTCGCGATACTGCAGCACCGGATTGCGGCTTTACTTTTTGTTTTATTTTGCAATTAAGCCACTTTTTATTTACATCGTTTACGATTTTATTATTTAGATTAATTTTTTGAAACGAGTTATTTAATAACCAAGTTGAAAGAAAACGGTGGCCAATTCTAAAAAAAAAATCGGTTCAAATTATTTTGTACAAATTAAACAAAAAAGAGAAACTGAATTTAGGTATTCACAAAAATACACGAATAACTAGAATATTTTTCATATGCGTTGTAATTAGTCCTCGTTATCAGAATCGCTATAGCATCGAATCAAACATCGAGAATATATACGGACGTAATCAGCGTGCATTCATTATCGAATTATATTGATAACGCATACTCGAACTTTAAATTAACCATTTTCCACCCCTTTTTGTTGGGTTTTGTCTGCCAAGGAATCGAAAATGAAAGCGAAGTAAATACAATACCTCATCTGTTAAATCAGGATTGTCATCTACCTTTGGCTTTCATCCGAGTCTAAATTAATTAAGAATCCGGATAAATGTGGATGTTAAGGGGAAGCTTTCGGTTGATGGTGTTTTACAGTTTTCTAATCCAAACAAATTGACTTACTGTGTAACTTATTGAGAGCTCATCTTTCTCGATTATAAATGAATACTATTAAAAAATGTACTGGATAATAATATCATTTAGTGGCAACAAAATTGAGTATTACGTATAACGGAATCAGATTATTCACCCTTCTGTAACACACTTGCTTGGGGCGCATCCCTAAAAATTAAAAGCTAGAGATTTTCCGTACTCTGCCATAACAAAAACACTAGCTCTCCATCAACTCCCGACTTCAGTTGAGAGACAAATTTAGTACTTACAGAATACTCGATCAATACCTACTCTAAACACATACCTACCTACTATTTTAATCTGTTACTACTATTACTATATAGCCACATTTACGGATATTTTATCGAATGAAAGGATATAAATTATGATTAAATTGATTTTAATGTGCTGGAAATTTTGTTTAAACGTATATTTGAGGAAATTATTTTTTAGATTTTTTTTTAATTTGGAATATAGCTCTTGACATTGACCTTAATCTAACCCCACTTTTGGTTTACCATTTTGATATTTTAATGTATGTTTTTCTTCGTTATTCAGCTTAACGCCCCACATTGGTGTCGATTGCGATTTTAACTTGCCATAAATCGTTATAGTGAAATAAATAGTATTTTTTGGATTTAAAGAACTGATTACGTATTTAATAAGGTCTCGAAACATATTTATTTATAATAAATGTACATAAAACTTACAGATCGAATATTTCTGAAACCAAAAAAAGTTATTTAATTTTAGTAGAAGCCATTTAGTAGCTATTGAATGTGGCTTTAAATTTCAGTGATTTGAAATTTTTCATCGCGCTTAACCAAGATTGCGCCAAAGGGTAAAATATTTTTTCCGATTCCGGTAACTTTGAAACGTGGCACGTTCGATTGAATACTAGGTTATAAACAGTTTCGTAAGAATAAAGTTTTTTCATAAAGTGATAGGTTTTCGAGTTATTTCAGATTAAGGATATTTTTTATTAACTCTTGTAACCTTTGTATTTTTTATTTTAGCTTGTAGGTTATATGGGTTTCGGGAACACGGTTCGTTGGAAAACAAAATTATTTGATTTTTAAATGGCTGTGGCAGAAAAAAAAACGTACTACATAAATGTGATCAACTATCAAACAAACTTGTCTATTTAATGTAAATTCAAGTTATTTGCAATAACTTTTGAACTATCAACAATTAGATAACCACATATAAATATGATTATTTCGGTTACTCATGACCTCCTCCATTACCTCACTTCATTTAGTCGTCCACTTCTGAGACACCCTGTATAATATAAATGTTTATTTTTGAAACTTTGGTACAAATTACTTTTCTATTCAATTTTTTGCATTTGTTTCATGATTATTGTATAACTCTATCTTGATTAATGTGCGCCATAATTATTTCTTCATATTTATACGAAATTATTACATATTAATATCTAAAGACGGGCTCAGACGTCACGATGAGGTTCGTCTTACAGTGCACTGGTATCAAGGGTTGCACAGGGATTGTCAGCAGAGTTGACGAGTGGCTGTAAACAAAAACTTTTAGAGGTATATATTTTGGAAAAGATTATTGATTTTTTCAACTAAAATGATCTAAAGAAACCCTAATTTAATTTAAAAACTGCCAAAAAACTATGATTCGCTACTGTTTTATTAGGCTAACTCAAAAACTGTTACTTTTTGTTGTCTTATCAGTAAAATGTTGCTTGGTTTTGCATCGTACAAAAGTTTTGTGCTACTACGAGTGTACCTAAAAATTAAAAGGTTACATTTTTATGGATAAATTCAAAGCTATTTTTTGGATCATCCGACATAATTATTATAGTTTACATTTTAATAGAACATATTTTATTTTTAATTAGAAATTATGTTATCTCAAATGCCATACATAAATATAATTATGATAACCTCATTAATTTATAGGATGCACATAAACCATTCTTAAGCGAGGTATTTTTAATTTGTAAATTTGTAAACATTTATAATTTATTTTACTGTATAAACATACAGGGTGGAGTAAAAGTCACGAGGGTATTTAAATATATATATATATATATATATATATATATATATATATATATATATAAATCCCTTACATTTAAATTTTTAATTGATATATTTAGATGATAATGAAATACAAAAGCACTATTTATGAAACACACTATATTATGTAAATGTCCATCATTTTCTCTTTCACAAATCTAAGCTCTTTTTAAAGTATTTTACATTACTTTTGTCAGTATATCGGGCTCTTATTGCAGCTGTAATATTCTCCTTGAGTTGAAGAATGTTTCTTGATTTAGTAGCGTGCACCCTATCTTCACGATAACCTCAAAAAAAAATAATCGGGGAGCTATTAAGTTCTGTGAACGTGGAGATCAATTGAATGCTGAATTTCTGGAAATTAGACGGTTGTCAACAATGTCTCTTAAAACTGCCGTGGTGACTCGAGAAGTGCGTGCAATGGCCCCATCTTATTGAAACCACATGTCCATTTTGAATCATAATGCGATATCTTTCACCAGTCACAGTTATAGAATTACACCATTATTGTCTTCAAAAAAAATACGGCCCAATAATTATTTGAGCTGTGACTGTACATTTACAGGACTGTAATTCTTTCTGATGGAATGCTCTGTGATTCTCGGTGCCCCATATTCTGCAGTTATCTATTAACGAATCCATTCAACTAGAAATTGGTTTCGTTATTCATTATCGAACCATGAATAAAATCACTTTGTTCGTTGGCCAATTGTTGCACACGAACACGTTTCTGGTCATCTCTTGACTTTAACTCCTACACTAACCGAACTTTTAAGATCCTTTGCAGTGATCTTCTAGAGATTCCTAACTCAAAAGAACGTCTTCGGGTTTCGGGTGAAGATCACTTACCGAACCCTACTCTGGAAACCGTTGCATCATAGGTCGAATCATCATTTCGGAGGGTCGTTTTCGCGCATGCAAGTATCGACGGTAGACTCGTTGAGTCTGAAATATTGAACGATGATGTTCAAAATAAAATTCGATGATTTTCGTGCGTTCCACAACGGCGTATTTCTCAATATCTAATCTCTCAGATGTAGTTTACGAGTCCTAAAACAAAGACAAAATAAAATTTCAATTTAAAGAAATTATGTTTTTTCAATTCCCTCGTGAATTTTGCACCATTCTGTATAAGCAAAGTATCAGTAACATATTTGAAGAAACGACTACTGTCGAGTCGTGTCGTTTATTAATTTCGGTAGATTTAATTACTTTTTATCTAAGTAATCATCGGTACAAGTTGTTCTAAAAATAAAACATTCTTTTTCAGTTGTATAATCATATAAAATATATATAAATTACTTTTAGACTTATGAGTATACATCCGGCCAGTCGTTATTTCTACAGTTTCATTGAGTTATTAAAGTTACTTCTATCAATTAACTACTTGCGTATTTAGTGTTTTATTTTATGGTCATATTCAATTTAAATACTTAAGCTTAAATTTGTAGGAGCGTAACATTTTTCGTACTATAAAAGGGTAAATAACATGTATAACGCTTAACGTAGGTATTATAAAAAGGAATTTTGAACTCTTAACTTTATTGTCGCCGTTAGTTGTAGTATATAATTTATCGTAGCTTGTTTCAAAGAAGTCGAGTTTTTACTGAACTTGTTTACATGTCCTAAACTTTAATTTCTATCTAAAAAATGTTAAGCTAAAGTATGTTTTATAAAAACACGAAAATAAGTGTAGGTAATTTATTTTACAGGCGTTGATAATATTAATTTGTTGTGTTCGGTGTAAATCTAGATATTTTGTCACCGTTTTACTAATTTATGTCAAAATTAATACTTTATTGAAGTAAATCTTCCTGACGGGGAGTTTTAATAATAAGTCATCACTTTTTAAATGGTCTACAATCAAGTCTTATCTAATAAACGCTCATTTTTTCTGTGTGTCACAAAGACACGAATCTTACTGTTAGTTATTAATCATCGATAGTTGTTTCTCTTCATACTGCCTTAACTCGTTCGTTCCGGCGTAAGTGTGCACAAGTATGCGTTCTTCTGTATGTAGAAGCCGGCCGCAACAGTCCATTTTGTACTATTGTGTGCGAATTAATTCCCCAGTGATAGGTGAACATCCTTTTTTAGTTCCTTCCACCACAATAGTTGCGACTTATTTTTAGTTTGAAAGTTTTATTTAAAGCTAAATATTCGACCCGCTTCGGGTCAGTCATAGGATCGGTAGGTAAGTTGGCAGAGGGACGCATAAAAGTTTTTGCTGCAGATTCGATTTAAATGCAGACAAACACTAATTGGAAAGGAGCATTTTAATTAATTTTGGTGCCCGATTTTGCCCCACTTTCCCCTATGTTTAAGGTCACATATTGGTGAATGTACCATATGTGTATTAAACTAGGACCTTGCGTACCAATACCTTTTTAAAGCGATTACTAACATTATCATACATTTCTCCATATAAGATTAGCATTTTCATACTAACATTTCCCCCTTGTAAGATGAGGACCTAAATTTATAAGATAAGATACATCTTGGCATTTTGACATACTATAGAAGCCCAATTTTGATGACAATAATTCTAATTATTTGCTGAAATAGGTTACCAAAGTATATTTATAAACAGAATAAGTTGTTATGGTAGCTACATTACCATCAAAATAGATTTTCATCAATAGTTGAGTCATTGAGCCACTCTAGCCATTGACATTTTAGATTTGTTGTAGAACAGCCTCCCAAACTATAATTTGCTGTGCTATTATTGTCCTGTTTTAATGTCGGTGTTTTTATTCCAAGCTGCTTGGAGAAGTGTGCTCTTTACAATCGAACAAAAAGAGACAACTGATTGGACACAAAAAAGTTGGACAAAAAGTCTTGTGCTTTTTTTAAATTTTGTAGTAACAGACACTATAATTTAACATTTTTATTTTATTTATGATATTTATATTTTTATTAAAATTAATTAAATAGTATTTTTAATTTCTATTAATTTCTTGTGTGATTAAAAATTCAAATTCTATATTGTGTAAATTACCTTAATTTTTAGGTCATCTACTAATCTGAAGCTGCACTGTTGCCATTTTAACATTTACTTTGTATCTATGTGTGTGTGCTTTTTTAAAAACCAACATTAAAATTGATCGTGAACGATTAGAACAGAAAATATGTTTGAATATCAACAATTATCAATTTTTTTCGAAGAAATAAAAAAACACTTTCACAACAATAACAAACATACTGTACATTATCGATCAATAAAAGAATATAGGTACATATAAGGTTGGTGATATTTAAGGATATGCAAGTAGTTTATAAGCAGTTATTTAAATCATCGATACGTCACAAGCACGCGTTGCAAAGGTCAAAAGTCAAACGCTAAATGCGTCTGAACATTCACATTCATTGCAAGCTTCAGTGTGTTAATACATAAAACGAATAATTGAGTCACCTTTTACCTGAGGAGTTCTATTTCGTTTTGCTTTTCTTCTTTAATGAATATTAACGGTTATTTAAAATAGAAAATAAAGCATTTGTGTGTTTAACAAAACTCTATTTCAAATTTTTTTCAAAAATTTAAATAGTTATTAAATAGTTTTTCTTCCAATCGTTCCTTTCGAAAATAATAATTAAGGTAATCGTGAATATGGTATTTATGAGATTTCTATCTCGTAAAATTACGAAATATCAGTTTCAAGATATTACAAATTAATTTTATCAAAATAATTTTTATCTTGTTCGATAAAAATAAAAGTACAGCAGACTCTCGCTAATCGGGCCTTTCCGGTAATCTGGTGTTTCAGGCGGGCCCTTGCGAAGCGTGCAGGAGAGAATATGCACTGTATAAATTTTCTTGTTTTATTTATCGTTTTTAATAGAAATACAGTAGTTTATGGTATTTAAATGCATTGTTTTGATAAACCTTCCAATAATGCGGCAATTTCAGTAATCTGGCACTACTTGGTCTGATACGTGCCGGATTAGCGAGAGTCTACTGCTGGTGAACATTTTCACATCCGAGTTTGTACCTCTTGAAATTTTGTAGGAAGGTAGTTTTTTTAAGTCTGGCTAGGGAATGGACCACCATTTTAAGCAACTCCGGTTTCGAACTACCCCACAATCGTTTAAAATTGCAAAAAAGGAATGTGAAATTGTAAGGAGAATTGTAGTGGGATTTCTATCTCATGAAATTTTATGGAAAAGTAGTCTTTTTTTAAGTCTGCTTGAGGAATGAACCACCTGATTAGGTAAATACGTCCGCGAACTACCCCTAATCGTTTAAAATTAAAATATATTCGAAATTTTCATTTGTACCTCTTGAAATTTTGTGGGAAGGTAGCTTTTGCAAGTCTGGCTAAGGAATGCACAGTCTGGTTAAGCAACTCCGGTCGCGAACTACCCCTTAGTCGTTTAAAGTTGCAAAAAATGGGTGTGAAATTCTAATTTCTATAGGTAGTTCGCGAACGGAGTTACCTAATCAGGTGGTTTATTTCTCTTCCAGACTTAAAAAATCTACCTTTCTACGAATTTTCAAAACATAGAAATTAGAATTTCTCACCCATTTTTTGCAACTTTCAACGACTAAGGGGTAGTTCGCAACCGGAGTTGTTTAACCAGACTGTGCATTCCTTAGCCAGACGTACGAGAGCTACCTTCCCACAAAATTTCAAGAGGTACAAATGAAAACTTCGAATATATTTTAATTTTAAACGATTAGGGTTGTTCGCGAACGGAGTTACCTAATCAGGTGGTTTATTTCTCTTCCAGACTTAAAAAAATCTACCTTTCTACGAATTTTCAAAAGATAGAAATTATAATTTCTCACCCATTTTTTGCAACTTTAAACGACTAAGGGGTAGTTCGCGACCGAAGTTGCTTAACCAGACTGTGCATTCCTTAGCCAGACTTGCAAAAGCTACCTTCCCACAAAATTTCAAGAGGTACAAATGAAAATTTCGAATATATTTTAATTTTAAACGATTAGGGGTAGTTCGCGGACGTATTTACCTAATCAGACGATTCATTCCTCAAGAAGACTTAAAAAAAGACTGCTTTTCTATAAAATTTCATGAGATAGAAATCCCACTACAATTCTCCTTACAATTTCACATTCCTTTTTTGCAATTTTAAACGATTGTGGGGTAGTTCGAAACCGGGGTTGCTTAGCCAGACTGTTAATTTCTTAACCAGACTTAAAAAAACTACCTTCCTTCAAAATTTCAAGAGGTACAAACGACAATGTCTCACCCCTTTTTTTTGCAATTTTAAACGATTGTGGGGTAGTTCGAAACCGGAGTTGCTTAAAATGGTGGTCCATTCCGTAGCCAGACTTAAAAAAACTACCTTCCTACAAAATTTCAAGAGGTACAAACTCGGATGTGAAAATGTTCACCAGCTCTTGGACTATTACTTACTTAATCTTAAAGTCCATTTAGCTTTCGGTGCAAGGCAAAATAAAAGTACTTATTGTTAGTGTTTCAAAAACATTCTTGAAACGAGCTTGTTTTGACTATTAGTGTTGATTCAAAAAGGGATGCAGATAATTTAAATGAACTTTTCGTTTTAAACATTTTCAAAAATTGAAATCTAAACAAAAATGTGTTGGTGTAGCTGATATATTTTCCTAATTCGCAAGTATGTTGGAATACTTTCGAGACGAAAATAAAAAACTGACACTAATTTGTATTGTAGGTACATTTTGCATTTAACCTTGATAATTATTGTTTTAATTTCTTCCAAAGTAGGTAAGCACGTAATTTTCGGTATCGCGAAAAACGTCACGAGTGTTCGATTATGTAGTCTTAGAAGCCCAAAATCTTATTAAATGGCAAAATAAAACAAAATACATATGAATAGTAACATATTTACACTTATGTACACATATTATGTACTTCTATTCAGTTTACATAGTTTTCGTAACCCTCAAAATTTAAATCCGTCATGTGATAACATCGTGCAGCTCTTTATTGCTTGCAATTTTAAATGTGCATTCTTATTGTTGTCGCTGGCAATTACAAATAAGTAGAATACAATTTAGCCGGTTATTTTTAAATTGTCCCCATAAGAATGCCATTACTCTGATCACCTTATGCAAAGAATGTACTAGTGCTTTTGTTTAGGTACACTTTTGTATAGGTATTCTATTTATGTATCGCTAAATTTACTTGATTCATGTCTCCTAAATAAGATATAAATTGAATAGCTTTTCGTTTAGATTTTTTTAATCGCTCTTTTAATAGCGTTCTTTGCATGTTGTAATATAATACCAAAGGTTAATGAACTAAATATCCTAATTCATTTCGTTGTAGGTACTTCAAATTTAATCACTTCTATTTCCAAAAAGATATTGCCAAGATCATTTAAAATATTTTAAAGCAGTGCCAATGGTGTCAAGCTCATATAAGCACAAGGGCCACTAAATATAGTTTTAGAGAATTTGCGGGCCGCAGACAAAAGAAAATATCTCACAGAAATGTACATTAATTTCATTTCGAGCCGCGGGCCGCATTTTAGGGTCTTGCTGACCGCGTGTTTGACACCACTGTCTTAAAGAATGATCGTACTAATTATTATTAGTCATGCTATGAGCCAAAATTTTAGTTAAAAAAAAATTGTCTAGAGAACTTTATGCTCTCCTAGTAAACCAACGGTCGGGAGTTCGAATTTCTTTGCAACCATGAACGTTTGTGAATGTCATTGAATTTTAAAAAGATAAAGCAACTGCTAGGTATCTTATACTACCAACACCGGTGTAGTATGATCACCTAGGAAACAAGTGCTTGACGCTATCAGTACCCAGGTGGAGAACACCATAACCCTTATACCGATGTCCTTTCAAAGCATATAAACATATATATATATACAAAGTATAATTGATTGTGTTTCACAACAAATTAGCAAATTAATAACCTGATTTGATTTTTGTAGTTTCATAAGATGTCACTTGTATTGCGAAAAATGGTAAAAAGTGTCTGAATAGGACTCACCCTCCCTTATAAACAATATTATAGTAGTGAACTATATTTATTTATAACTTAGCAATATATAACAGTATTAAAACGATTGTAACTCTTATTTATAACAGCAACAGTAAACTTTTTGCAGAGATTTATACTTTGAAAGAAATCTTGTCCATATTATACAGTCATATACAGGGTGCGCCAAAAGTTCTGCAACTTTTAAAATTGCCATATTTTCTCGAAAACTCAACGGATTTATGCGAAATTTGGTGTAAATAATGGAAACAACATGTAGTTTACACAATTACAACAAGTGTTCGAAATGGCCGCCTTCAACTTCGATGCAGGCCTCCAAACGGGTCTTGAAATTTTTCACGATTTTCGCAAGGGTCTTCTGGTCCAAATCGTCCCATGCTTTCTGTAGAGCGCACTTCAGGGACTCCACATTGGCGTGTTTTGTAGCGCACGCCTTGCTCTCCAAGATACTCCAAACCGAGAAATCGAGCGGATTCAAATCGAGGGAGTTTGAAGGCCAAAACGATTTGTCCCAAAACGCAGGACAAATCTCCGCACAGAGAGCCATCGTCGATTTCGATCCGTGGGACGGGGCCCAATTTTGTTGGAAGATCCAGTTGCCGTCCGGGAAGTGCTTCTGGACGAAAGGAACCACTTCGGCCTACAAAACAGCGTTCTGGTACACTTCGGAGTTGATCTTGACGCCTTTTTCCAGGAAGATCAGTTTCGTTTTGGCTTTCGCGGTGATTCCGGCCCAAACCATCACGGAATCCTTGCTGAAGTGGCTTCTTTCGATGTTCACAGCTCGAGGAGTTCCTTTTGGTAGCAGTGTGCGATCGTTCTGGCGATTATGGACGGGTCCAGGTTGAAAAGCTTCTCATCTGAAAAGAGAATTTTCTGGCAACCTCGACTTACGACTACGGCCAACATCCTCTTGCAGTTTTCAAGCCGTTTCTCCTTCATTTTGTCGGTCAAAACGTGAGCAGCGATCTTCCTGTGAGAGACAAGCTTCAGATCTTCCTTCACAATCCGCCGCACGCTCCCATCGCCAATTTTCAGCTCTTTTGCCATCTTCCTAAGAGATCGTTCCGGATTTCGCTTCACTCGGCATCGAATTCGATTCTTCATAGCTTTTGTACGCACTTCGACGGGTCTTCCGCTTCGCGGACGATCTGCAACACTTCCAGTTTCCTTGTAACGCTTCAGGACCCGCGACACATCATATTTTTTCAACTTCAGCGTTCTGGAAATCCGGAAATTCTTCCATCCCTGTTTGTGTAACGAAACGACGGCGTGGCGAGCTTCTTCGGAGACCATGACAAACTTCAAAAATGGAAGCGGATCGACTGGAATAACAGATAAACAGCATGAATACGACTGAAATAACATGTTCAAACGAAGAAAGCGCGAAAATTGACACACAACGAAGAAAAATCGACGAATTGGAAAAAGTTGCAGAACTTTTGGCGCACCCTGTACAGCGTGCCTCGGATAGAGTTGATAAGAGAAAAAAAATTTTTATTCTCGATTTTACGACGAAAACTTATTCTTTATAAAAAATTCTCCTTGTCGAAAAAATGAGTTTAGCATGAAAAAATCTGAGATCAGATGTACAGGGTATTAATAAATTAAGAAAACATGAAAATGCTTCAGGAAAGAAGTGCCATTGTTTTTTTTATTTTAAACAAAATTATTAATAGAAAAAGTTGCTTAGAATCATAAAAAAGGCCAGTATACAAAGGTTGAAGTCTAAATTTTGAACTTTATGTTTTTATTTTGATTTTTTTAAGTTGAATTTATGAAAATTCAAAATAAAAATCGATCACAGTAGTTTTCCACAATCGTGGAAAATCTTATTTCATTTTTATTGTTTGCTTAAAAACAAGATTATCTTATGTTTAAAGAAAAACGCCAGTTACATAATTTTGAGATAAAATCTAAAATTTGAATTTAGACTTCAAATTTTGTATTCGCGCCTTTCTTATGATTTTAAGCAACTATTTCTATTAACAATTTTGTCTAAAATAAAAACTAATAGTACTTCTCTCTTGAAGCATTTTCATGTTTTCTTAATTTATTAACACCCTGTGCATCTGATCTCAGTGTTTTTACGATAAACTTATTTTTTGACAAGCAGAATTTTTTACCAAGAATGACTTGGTCATAAAATCAATAAAAAAGATTTTTTCCTCTTGTTAACTCCATCCGGGGACACACTGTATGTCTCTTCTCGTTCTCGTTCCGTGCAACCCAGACACTACCTATATTTGTCAATGAATTAACAAAACTGATATGTTAATTTAAACAAAACATGAATTTGTTTGAAAAGTTTTTTTTTCTTTAGTATTTGGTTCGTTTAATAGTTATTGTTCATGTTAAGTTTAACAAATTTCTTAATTTTCGTGACATTCACAAAAGTGCCAAAATCTCAAAACCCAAGCGATTTTTATTAACGTCAAATTGTGACATTCTGGACAGTCATGGCCGGTCTATCGCCAGTTTCAAGGTTGTCTACTATTTACGGGTCACCCTGTATGTGTATTAAAAATTACAAAAATTAACGTGAACAATTGAATTTCAAATCTTAATTAATTAAGTTAATTAAACATTTGTGGCGCCCCTGGTAGTATTTTTGAATTTGCCCAAAATATTCTCTAGAATATTGACTATCTGTGTGTGGTTTTTCTTGTAATGGAGCAGTTTTGTCCAAAATTTTGTATGCAAGTATGTCACACATTATTCTTGAAGATGGATTCAACGCTGTAACGAGAGTATGAAGAGCCCATGACGAAACGCTTGTGGCAAGTGTCTGACTTGCTCCCCCTCTTAACCCAAAACTAATCGCAAATATAGCTTGAAACTTAGTTGCGGCCTCGCTACGACGTTGTATGGATTTGTTAAAACTTTCTCACCAACATCCAAACAAAACATCGAACGTTTATCCTTATCGTCGTTTTGTAGAATTAGTAAAAATTAAGGTTTAAACGGTTTTTTATCGTTTTGTTAAAAGTTTGTTGTATAGAAGCTTTTATAAGGAATGAGGTACATCTTTTTCGTACAATGAAATTTTTGGTCCATTATACCTATCGTAAACTCGGTCCCTGCAAATTGACATCCTGTATATTTGTTTATTTCAATTTATTAACATAGAATGCACGTACATTCGTTATACTTCCCTTGTCATAAAAACGTCGTTTAAACAAAAAGTGAAAATCAGAGGGTTTTTTATTAAGCTTTTATTATAATATGCCGATAATATGTATTACTATAATAAAATTTATACGAGTTGAAAACATTAGGTACCTCTTTATATTCTGTGAATAGTAATTTCAGAATTTCTTTAATTTCTTCCCAGATAAATCAGGCTCTAAGAAGTGCTCGAGAGACGTATGTCACCTATAAACCCGTCAAGATAAAATAAAGATTAATGGGGCGAAATTTCCAGAACTACAAAGAAAGAAATGTGTTAGGTTCATTGGCGAAATGATAATTATGACTCTTAGATATGCATTTATAAATGATCCGATCAATTAGAATTGCTTGATTTAACTACTTAACATTTGTTTCTCTAACGTTCTTCAAGAAAGTTTGACGTTTTAACTATTAATTCACATAGTGAATGGTCGTTACTTTAATCATATTTTAACCTAAATTCATCAATTAACAATGAAAATAGCTTGAAAATAAACATCGTTCTATATATGTACATAACGTGTTTCTTCTTAAAGTTATTTTAAGCCTTCTTTAATTTTAACATAAAGTTAATGGACGATTACGTAAGTTTGCAAGTGTATTGTCGCACAGCTGCTGTTTTTCAACAATTAAAGTATGCTGCATTAGTAATTACACGAACAACCTCTAAGTAACACTTGGCTTTAATTATTCTTGCTTAATAATTGTGATGCGATTAGATATACATTCTATGTACCATCATTTATTTCACTCGCACATATTTACTTTCTAAGAAAAGCACGATCCTAAACGCGCGCAAATTGTACGACAAATGTTAATTTGTAATTGAGTAATTATAGTAGTATATATTTGTTATTTATAGATTTAACGAGTGTATAATTGAAAACGTATATTTTCAGGATTTTTGTATAATTTAGGAAACTTCGTGATAATGCAAGTCTTGCAGATTTTAGTTCTAAATTTAGATTCAACTTGCTTGGAAAATGGTCTCTCATTTACATCTACATAGGTATACAGGGTGATTCACATAAAACTCCCGAGACGAATATTTTGGTAACTAATAGGGATACGGAAATTCGGTATTGAATGATCACTAGGTACAAGGGGTAGTTTTAATTTTTGGGTGATTTGCAATTTTTTAACGGGTTGTACAAAGATGGCGCTGAAGCGCAAAAGTATTTTTCGATAGTTGGAACATTGAAACATAGCATACACGATTTGGCATCGAATGACAAATAATTTTGTAAGAATACAATTTTTTTGTAAAACCATTAGTTTTCGAAATATTTGAGATTTTCTATTTTACAATTTTACAAAGAATAACCCCTGTATTTGTTTTTATTAATTATTTAAATTAGTTGATTGTTTGAAACATTTTTTAAAGTTTTAATGGTACTATGTAAAGGTTGTCTCGAAAGGTTTCAAACATTATGACACTTTGCTCCAGAAACTTTGTTATGTATTTTATGTTATTTTGTTACGCTATGTTCCATTTATATATTTTATTAACGTATTTAACTTTTATTTTATTCTCTTGTTTTCTAAAGTTTTTTTTTAATAATTGTATCAATAAATGTCATAATAAATTATTGCAGAACCTACTTGATTTTACAATAAAAGTTAAAGCTACTACTTGTACCTAGTGATCACCTTTTACCGAATTTCAATATCTTTGTTAGTTACCAAAATATTCGCTTTGGGGGAGTTTTATGTCAATCGCCCTCTATATCTAACTTATGTTTATGCAATTTTTAATAATTTATCAGAAAATGTGGATAACTCGATTTGTTTGCTTTTCAATTTTTAATGTGCAATTGAAATACATAAGTACCTACCTTGAGGAATTTTAAATGTTTTTGATTAAGGTTACGCAGAAAAACTTTTAGGGATAATTAGTTATTATGATTGAAAATTGAGAATCGATAAATTACCTTAGAAAATGTAAGCTTGGGCTTCCATAAAACGTTGTGTCCCTACGAGACGTAATTTAAAATACTCGAGATCTGTATAGGTAAGTTTCCATCGTGGTACTTAATGAAGTTTCATTTTTGTTATTCCACATAATTACATGTCGTTGACCTCCTACTGTTATAGTGATGAACTAATTTATCTTGAAGAAAGAGTCCACGTCCATCATTTTCATCTTTTATTTGCCCCTTGCACCGAAAGTATTGTTTTATAGGTTCATCATTTATGTTCGTATATAAACTGCAAAAAAATTCAGGTAAAACTAATAATTAATAACCGCCATATTTCAATGTCTTTTTCTTTTTAAAATATATATCAATATTTACACCTTTATTATTGTACGTAATAAATTCCCACGTCATTACTAAGTGCATTATGCTGAATTAACCGTTACACAACGCGATCAGTTTGAGAAGTAAATTGCAGATTTTTTTACTGTAATCGTTTTCTATCTTACAATATACAGGGTGTCCCGTAAATAATGAATAACCTTGAAACTGATGATATTCCAAGTCATGACTGTCCAGAATATCACAATTTAATCTTAGTAAAAACCCCTCGGATTTCAAGAGTTTGGCACTTATGAGAATATGACGACAATGTGTGCCTTTGGTCGGTGTTTTGCGTGCCGTTTCTACAAATAAAGGTTTTTTTACAGTCTGTTTGTTGCATAATGCTCTCGAAGAGTTGTATTACAAAACGTACTATAAAATTTTTAAATAAATGGTATAGTCTTTTTGCAATTATGTGTCATGTTTCAAAATTAAATCACGCCTACTTTTCCCTTATTCGTCCTACTTTAACCGTTTGTGGTGCAACAAAATGTAATGCACTAAACGTGCCAGTTATTTTCAAAATTTAGTTGTTAAAATGGTAAAAAAACAGTTATTTGCAGAATCGGAATACAACGACCGACCGAAGGCACCGATTTTCGTGATATTCACAAAAATGACAAAATTTCGAAAGCACGAGGGATTTTTACTAAAATCAAATTATGCTATTCTGAACAATCATGACCCGGTCTATGATCAATTCCAAGGTTATCCATTACTTATGAGACACCCTGTATAGCGTATTAAACCATTAAGGGGATGCTGAGGTTTTTATTAGAATAGAATTTCTAGCATTTCTAAAATTTATCACCATTAAGATCTATTTTTACTAATGATTAACTTACCTATAGTTACTATTTTATATCGAATTACCTATAATAATAATAGTAAATGTTAGACGAATTACAAAATACATAATGACAATGAAATTTTATCATTCTTTCCTAAAACTTAATCCATTACTTACCCTTCACAATATATCTCGTTAACCTTGTCGATCATTATAATAGTCCGTTTCAAAATTGATTAATATCTCTCAATAACAATTTAATTTTGTTCCTGCCGACTGCAATAGTCATTTGCTTTTTCGAAGGTGATGTAACCGAAAATCATTGTTTGAAAAAATCGCGAAAGTCGTTTTTAGATTTTGAAACTGTACATATACGTATATAACGTCACCACCACCATACGTTTCTCATATATTTTTCCTACCAATTCTGAAATAGTTAGTCAAAATATATGATTCGGATATGCGGATGACTTGAGTACGCGCTTACATATGTGGAACTCTAATTAACTCGTAATTTTATTGTGTACACCCACGAGCAATGAAAATGTTTTTTATTCGAGTCGTGGCACGAAAACGTAGATCTTAACTTAAATCAATCTGTTTGCCAAGTACGGTTAAGTATAGATTGTTTATCCTAAGTTTAGGGTGACATTTTACACAAAATGTGTATGACGTCATCTTGAACTTAAAAAAAAACAACCTATAAATATATATTTTTTAAATATTTTACCTTTTATAGATTTTGAGAAAAACAGTTGCTTAAAAATATTTTACTTTGTGTTCGATTTTTGCATCACTCTCAGATTTAATGCTCTCTCTATCCAGACCTGTTCTAAATTACATATGTATATTGTCGAATTTCTAACTCGTTTCGATTTCAAAGCAATTGAAAGGAGGACAAAGAAATCTCAAGAATCAAGTTTCTTATCACACCGCGAAGTATAAATGAAACATTACAACTGATACTAAAAATAATGATAAACTTACTGGTTATGTAAATAGTCACAAATACTATGGGAAAATAGCAGAACAGTTAGTCACGTGATATAAGATAATCTCATGATGCATGTAACTACCGGATAAACTGTCACAAAAAACTGAGGGGTGTTTACGTAAATCATCATCAGACTTTTATAAAGTAGGTAATTGCAAGTGGATAGCATGATAATAATAAAACGGTGATTAATTTCCTAAAAATGCAAGAGAAAGTCTCCTATAGCGAGCAATAGTAGGTAAGACTGTTAACGCTATGATAACGTCCACGGGTTATTCCATGTCAAATCAACCAATAAAAAAATATTTTTGGACCTTAACATTTCAGATTTGTTAAATTTTTTCTTTATTTATTGTGCCTATTAAGAGGACGAAAAATCCAAAATTTCGGATTTTTGGACTCATAGTTTTTGAGCTATTGATTTTAAAAAAAGCCAAAATCGCACAGGAATAACAACATATTTAGCAGTTTAAGAAGCTGTAACTCAAAAACTATTTGACCTATTTTGGTGTCATTCTCTTGTTTTTAACGGGCTTTAATTTGCTATGCAACATAACAATGATATCTAAATTTTGCAATTTTTGAAGACCTTAAAAGAAATTTTTTTTTGAAAATCTTAAAACACCCCTTTTAATTTTTTTTTTGAAAAAAAAAAATATTTTAAAGTCATTAATTGACTATTTATGTGCTAAATTTCATAATGGGACACCAATGGGTTCCTATAGAAATTAATTTTTTTACATTATAATGTACGTAAAATACGACAAATTTATTGACTCCCAGAACTGTAAACTGAATAACTGTGATTTGAAAGTTGCTAATCTATTTTATAATTTTTACACTACAAATAATATAAAAATACCTAATATTACAACATACTACATTGCACCATTTCATTGTATATTATAAGTGTATTCGGAGAAACATCAACATCTACAATACGTTTTCATCTCGCATTGTTTGAAGCATAATACAGTCGTCTTTTAAATTTGCAAAAAAAAATTTTAAGGTTTTTAAAAATTATAAAATTTAAATATCATAGTCATGTCAAAATAAAGCCCATTTAAAACAGAAAAGAATGACACCGAATTGAGATCTCTAGTAGCTCTCAAATAGTTTTTGAGTTACACCTTTTTAAAAAATCAAAGATGTTGTCAAACTTGTGCGATTTTTGCTTCTTTTAAAATCCATAACTCAAAAACTATAAGCCCAAAAATCTGGAATTTTACAGGTTTTGTCAACTTTATTGGCATCGTGCCAAATATGATGAATTTCTGAGATGTCAAAGTTCAGACCACTGGTTGATTTGACATGGAATAACCCCCCACGATTATTATCACGTCGTTTTAAATTTAAATATAATCCTCTATTACCTGTCAATTATACGTTTTTCATTCTCACATTCAATAACAACCAATCAATGTGGTTTAGATTCAAAGCGTTTACGTAAAACAAAATTAAATAGATTTTGTATGTTAAATAATCTTTTCCACGTCATTGGGAAAAATACAACAGAGTCTCACGTATACCGTTCATCTTCAAGCAAGTTACTGAATTAGTAAAATGCAGTCGTTTCTGCCAAAAGTTAAAAGAATGTATCGTGTCGCAAACGTCAGTACTCGGTTGCAAATGTAATGTATAATGTGCAAAAAGTATGCCCAAGACATTATATTTTCTACCAGTAATAATGAACTAAATCGTAACTCGTAACGATACGTAATATTTTCAAATGGAAATTATTTCGGTAGGCAAGACGTGAATGTAAAATCTCGTATATACGTTATAAAAGGGTCGTTTCTTCACGGAAATGTTCCAGCTCACGGATACAATGCAATGCGTAATTTTCTCACTTCAAAGTGAGTGCAATTGCTTGATTTTCTTTGTTGTACTCGCCGCATTTAGCACCTTGTGACTATTTGCGACACAAGCTCAAAGGAAAGCGATTCAACACGATTTTGGATATTTACGTGGATGGTTTCGATCAAGTGGTTTACCGTATCATTTTTAAGAGTCGCAGCAACGTGCTAGGACAAAAACTTTCCAAACAGCCTGTACGATTATATGGATTATTATAGTAATAACGAACCTAAAACGTTTACCTTTCGCAAACATTGCGGGACACAAATCCCACAGGAGTTTCTAAACTTTCTAAAGTAGTCTACGACAGAAAAACGTTTCAGGCGTGTCACTAGTTAATATACTATATCTATAATATGTTCGTTTACAGAATAAAATTATAGATTTTATTAATATAGATCAGCACCTGATAAATTTTCTGATTATTTTAACTGGCGAACATCTATTTATTATAATAATATATGGAATCATATTAACGGGTGAATCACCGCCGCACTCACATCACTAGATAAAAACGAGCCGTTTCTTAGAATTTAATTGATCTGTAATTGCGAAAGAACGTTACAACAATCATTCTGATTATTTTTATCTTTGAACTCGTGAATTTATTGATAATTAAAAATCTGAAGATGTTCTAACGGACTTGTTTTTAGGATTTATTAATTACCCCAATTATTTTTTTTATAATGCCTAATGCGGCGGCGACGTTATTACATATAATTCGAAAATACTTACAAAACTTTAAATTTCATTTACTATTTGCTTTACGTATTATTAAACGTTGACTTATGACGAGAAGTTGTGAATTTATCTACTGAGTGATCCAAATCTGACTTCCACTTATTACCTATACAAGGTGGCCTATTGAAAAAAATCCTTGTGTCTGTAATTGTGAACTAAAAAGTTTGAATGTAAAAGTTATAAACAAACCTTTTAGTTTTATTTCATTTTATTTCTTATTCGGGTGATAAAGATTTCACAATACATTACGATACAATGACGACGTGTTGCTGGTCGAAGATCATCGTTCAACCCCATAAACAAAAATCTAACGGGTTGAGGTCTGAAGATCTTGGTGGTCAGTGAATGGTACTGCCACGACCAATGTACCGATTAGGCAACGTTGTTGGAATGTAGTTTTTCGTAGTAATTCACGGCCATGTAGAATGTACCTGCATCGGCAACGTTAAATTCAAAATACTGTACAGATAAAGCTTTACGTTCAAACAGTGTATATCTTGATAACCATTCGGTATAGTCCACATGTTCATATGATCTCTTTAATACACAATTTCCGTTAATATGATTTTCCAGAATCCTTTCCTTCCCGGAACACCCTTTATATTATGTTATTTCATATAGTGTAGTTATACATAAACGCATGTGAAAGTGTTTCTTTATTTATTTTGTGTAGATACCTATTTCTATGTATAACTCGAATTTTTTTTAATGAACAATGGTGATTCGACTTATTGATAGGAAAGTTCGACTGTATATACAGCGTCCGCCAAAAAATCCGCACTATATGGAAAACTTTTTTATTATTAATTTCCCAAAAAATTATTCTTGATAAAAGTTGGTGTATGGTCTAAAACCCAAAATATAACCATCAAAAAACAAAATTTATCAGTCATATACGGGGAATGTCGGTAAATATAAAGTTGGCTCAGGAGTAAACATCATTATTTTTGGCACTATCGAAATTGTTATTAAGAAAAGTTGTTTAGAATTAAAAACCACATTTAAATATGCATTCCCAGCAAATCGATCTTGAAAAATCGCGTTTTGTTAGTCGTACAAAAACCTACGTCCCAGCACACTACTAAAATTTTCTTAATGAATTTAAGAGACAATATGGTGGGAAATATCCAACTGGTGGCAGACAATTGAATTTTTGTTTTAATCATTTTTTATTAAATTAATTATTAGGACAAGGTCTGTATATGACTGATAAATTGTGACTTTTGATGGTTGCATTTTGGGTTTTAGATCATGCACCAACTTTTACCAAGAATAAATGTTTTCGAGAAATCAATAATAAAAAATTTTCTCATATGGTGCACAACACTATTTAGCGGATACTGTATTACATGTTGAGGGGAAAAATCAGAAATGGTTTACTTATTGTTAAACTAAAACAAAGTTGATACTAAAAAGACAATAACATTTGTTGGTCGTCTGCGTTAGAGATTACGAAACACGACGCGGAATCATAAAACTATATTCTATAAATAGAAGCGCGCTTTATGAAACTACGATGGCCTTAATAAACGCGCTCATTTCTACGTGCATATTTGCACATACATACAGTAGAGTCCCGATAATTCGAGTCTAAACAATCTTTTTAAAGCTTGCATTTATTATGCAAATATTAGTAGTTATCGTAAACGTGCATTTTGTTTAGGCATGTACCTTTTTTAATACTCCAGATTTTTTCATTTCCGTGTAATTCGAGGTAATCTCAGCGCCCATTAACTCGAATTATCAATACTTTGCTTACTTCTAGAGCTCAAGGTTGCTGTATTTTGAAAACGATCTTATTGATCGATACGAGGGCTAAAATATTCCTAATATTATATGTTAGAGGGCCAATTTTGGCATCACCCAAGTTATACAGGGCGATTCAAACCCTTGGCCAAAACTTTAAGGAGTGATAGAGCACACCTAAACAAGCACGTAACTCAAACGGCGCAGCGCTAGAGGGCGCTTTCCAGTGAACTCATAATAAGCGCTGGTTTTCGCACTCGTCGTCAGTTCTATCGTGGATTTCAAAAGGGATGAATTGTTTCACGAATCAGAAGAAAACAAACGGGAATATGAGGGAAGTCCCAAGATTGTACCGAGAACGTTTTCTGATAAGTCTCGTGTCAGATCGTAAAATCTTTTAGTAATTGCACCGGTATCTGTGCGAAACGGACTTTTTTGTTAGCGGCATGCGTCTTCTTATCGGAAAGCGCTCCCGGTACAGTTCCTTCTGAAATCCACGGTAGAACTGACGACGAGTAAATTCACTGGAAAGCGCCCTCTGGTGCTTCGCCGCTTAAGTGAAAAGTGTTTGTTTAGGTTTGTTCTATCACCCCTTAAAGTTTGGGCCAAGGGTTTTGAATCACCTTGTATATTATCCGTTTGTAGATAATGATAAACGAGATTCTATAGACTATGTATTAAATTCCTTTTTAACTTTAATATATTTTGTAATTTTATTTATTGCACACTTAAGTAGTAATTATTTTAGTATAAATTAATTGTAGACGTACAGGTTTTTAAAGTAATTGTCCAATTATTTTTTTCCATAATAATAGGTTAAAGTAAGATAAAATGGCAACACTCAAGTGTGTAGTCATTTACTATCTGTAATTATATAATTAAGAATAGTTCCTAGAATATGGTCTCGAAAATTTATATTGTCACGTAATATTTGTCGCAAAATAAAATAATACACTATCGATGCCGGTGTGATTATTTTGATAGAAAAACGAATTTTAAGAAATTGCGGATTATTCAAGTAAATATTTCGGTTCATTTATACTGTAATAAAAATTCACTAAAATGTAACGATCAAAGTGGTGCTACGCCTATTACAATTTCCTTCAATAAATATTTTCTTAAATAGCTATAAAAAGCAACTGTTGGCGTCGAAATACTCCTAACTTTGAATTAATAAAACATTATTCCTTATGTAAATTCAGATTCGGTAGATTTTAATGGCAATATTACTAATTAAAACTTCCTAATATAAAGCATCTGCATCAAACTTTATATTGTCGACGAAGGATCATAAAGAACTTCAACTCTTTTCTAACCGCACAGATAAAATTGAATTGCGCGAAAGTTACGAGTTTAACATAAATAAAGAATAAAAAGCGAAATTAATTATCTATATTGTATTTTAATTGCGCGATTTTGTTTTAGATGCCTGCGGTTTAAGCGACGTATCGCACATCGAATCTCTTCAAGAAAAGTCCCAGTGCGCCCTGGAAGAGTATTGCAGAACGCAATATCCAAATCAGCCCACGAGATTTGGAAAATTACTGCTGCGCTTGCCAAGTCTGCGCACCGTCAGTTCAGCAGTTATCGAGCAACTATTTTTTGTAAGACTGGTAGGGAAAACACCTATTGAAACTTTAATTAGGGATATGCTTCTGTCTGGAAGTTCATTTTCTTGGCCGTACATGTGATACATCAAATTATACTAGGGATGCTAGTCAAAAGTTTTGCATGGGCATCTTGATGATGTTTATGCGTGTAAATATAATGTATAGTAGAGTAATAAGCATGAGAACTTCGTACTTGAACTACTTCACTATTATTTGATATTAATTTGTACATTTACACAAAAAGGTTTAATTGCAAATCGAATTGTCGAATAATATTTGACGAACAAAAATGAAATTCGAATATTTTTAAAATATTATAAATACTAGGTAGATTGAAAAATAACTTTGTGTTATTCCGTAAACTAAACTCAGTGAGATAAATTAATCAAAAACGTATCGTATAGGTAAATAGAAAATATAATATTCCTGTACTATCCCACAGGATTCAAGGTATTTAAGTTACTTTAATGTTATTTAACAATGTCAAATACCCTGTTAAAATGTTTTGAATAATACTAGTTCTCTAACGACCAGATAGATACTACGATACCACATAGATATTACGACCATCCTTTACAACATACATTAGATATGTTATCTTTATAAAACAGACATCCCACGTTCCGCTAAACAATTTATAAATATAACGATTCTAGCTTATTTTCTTAATTTGATAATTCCTTTTATTCCGTTATACGGCGCTTTCCATTTTTCCAAAGGTCGGTCGTGCGGGATTCGTTTAAATGTGAAAAGAACGAATGTTTTATGACGCTTTATTTATCAAGTTCAATACATCGATAATTGCATCCTAGTCGTAGGCGCCGACGCGAATATTTCAATATTTAAATAGTTTGCTACATTTAAAAATTAACTTTTGTACAAATGTTGTTTCGTATATTAAATATGTACAGTCGTTTATAAAATTAATGCGCGCGCGTGGGGGCGGGAGGGGAGGGGGAGTCATAACGTGAGGTCCGTTGTAATCCAATTAATTGTTGATGATACATTTGTAAATATAGTTCAACTCCCGGTTTTCAAATTCTTTTTAACAATCAATTGCGATCAACGGCGTAGCTAACCTTCATGGGACCCCAGGAAAATGTTTCGATGGGGCCCTATTACGTTAATAAATTGGGTAATTTTGGATTTGATTAAGAAGGTATAGAAGATTGAGGGCCCCGGACAAAGTTTACGACGTTCACCGGCAATGTTTGACAAGTAGGCGAGGGCGCGCATTAATTTTGTGGACGATTGTACGATAAAACGTAAAAATAAGAAATCGATTATTATCGACGAATCGTTCTATATAGAAACGAATTTAAGTTATCACTATTGAGATTTTTTCTTTATAAAACTGTGCGACCTAAATCGGTCATATTTTTTTGCATAAGTACTATCATAAAATGGAGTGAGAATGTGATAAACTTTAGAGTTTTTTTTTTAAGCTGTACCCGGCGCATTGATTTGACAACGATGAAATTGATACAGATCTGCGTTATTAATTTCTGTTTCATTATGACCTACTTCCACCACCACCACCACCGAGAATGTGACGATCGATTTTATTATCAATAATGATGTTGAAATTGATTTTGTCACATTTTTACCTCATCTTCTCTAGAGTACAACATGGTAGAATGGCTTCTATGAAAAACTAGATCTAAAATGTTGTCTTTTTTAAAATAAATATTAGGAATAAAAAACCATTGTGCTCTATTACACAATTTATTTAAATTCACATAAACTTACAATTAGATGAGAATAAAAGCTAAACGGTAATAATAAACAAACATTAACATCGATGGTGACAAAACTCCTCCTCTGTCAATACAGTTTGACTCCTGATTTATTTGGTGTTTTCCCATACATTTTATTATTCACTTTCTTCCATACTTATTTCTATTTATAAACCAATTAGTTGCAAACAATACTGCTTTCCAAAAACAAACGAAACACCATGCGTTTTTATTGAAATCCTAGCTCCGCCGTTGTTTCTTGTGCACTAATTTACTCGTAGTGGCATAAACGCGATGAATGATCAATATCAACTTGGAGTATCTCGTTCCATGCCGTAAATTTTTAAAATTTTAAATACAACAACCGGGACAAGTAGGACAAATGTGCTTACCTTGACCGTGGAAATCTCTCAATGAATCGATGGAACATAAACATCAATGGCGACAAACTCGATTAATTTTGATTAATAAATAATCAAAACAAATACCTTTTTCATCTAGAAAACGCGCGACAAGAAGGTAAGAAGCCAGGGTTGCCAACCTATCCCCTTGGGTGGGCTCCATACGAGAGCGTTTATTGTCATATTTTGTTTCGTCACATTCTCACCCCGTTTTACTTCACAATAGAAATTGACGACGATTTTTTAATTTGAACTCAAAATGGACTTATTAAAGAACGATTATTAAAGTAGAAGACTTACACTTTTTACTATCTGTGATAATATAAATTGCAAATTCGATTAGTTTAAATATTAAGTACCCTACATATTATGTAAAATTAATAAATATATCGAGCACTGCGTAGTTCTTAAAAAGAACTTTAATTAGAACTAATTAATATTTAAAATAATTAATTGTGTAAATCGATTAGGTCTCGAATCCATTTTATTTTCGACATAATAACGTGTTATTTTGATTGTTAATCTCGATTGTTGCCTATCGACTGTATTTTTCACTTTTAGCTCTAGTCAACACATTCGTTTAATCCGTTGTAATTGCAATTAGACCTAATGGAACGTTAAAGATTTAATGGCGGGTGTAGGTTACGAAAACTAATATCAAATTAAGAGAATGGGTCTTTTTCGAAGTTTACGTATTTTTTTCGTTTCGCGCGCTCTCTAAATTCTGTGGGATAGACATTAAATGATGTTATATATCTTCGTTAGGCGTCTTAAAATATAAAAAGAACGTGTAGATATATTTCAGGTACGGTTAAAAAATTATTAAGCTAACATATCAAAAACAAAAACTACTTAACATGTAATGCTTTAGTAATTTTCAGTACCTATATGAAAGTGATTAGAGTAAACGTGTTCCTTTTTATATTATATATGATACAATTGAGGTGTTAACGAGATATACCTATTAGGTAAGTAAGGTAATCGAACTTAATAACTGTAAATCTGGTAGTAGCAGATTAGTTTTCTAACGATAAGTTTTGTGTACAAATTGTTTGTTCTTTGAAGAAGATGCTCGTTTAGCATAGCAATAATTGTTTTAATTTTTATCTGTCGACCTTCATAGTTACTTCTGTTCAAAATATAGTAGTTCAAGTGATTGTTATTATTTGTTATTATTACGTATTGTTAAGTTTTACAATAAAAACTTTTTTAATATTTAACTAGATTCAACACAAATACGGCAAAATGCTTTAAATGCGTACGGTTTTAAAACTCGAAGTACGTTTGGTTAAATAATAAATAAAAATAGAAAATATAGGGATCGAATTTGAAAAATCAATTTTATAAATGTCGAAATATTTTAATTTCAATTTCAAACCGGTAATACGCATCTACGCACTTTGTTGAATTAGTACAGTAACGCACGATTTGGTAGAACATTGTGATGTAAAAACAAGTATGTAACCGGTACTTGCATTTTTTTTGCCATTGACATAGTTTTCATGTATTGGGTTAAAGCAATAAATCGGAAATATAAACCTATAAAGAGTGTTTTTTTTCACATTCAAAATAATAATTTAATTATAAATACGTATAAATCTGGTTGCTTGTAAGATTAATTAAATTGACTTAATGACATATTTGTATTGGACCAGTACTGGATTTATTGAAACACTAACTTATTACCTACGTAGGTGTGTACAGTCAAGTTCAGATGTTTTGTCCCGCGAGATGTGATCGCAGGTCAACGAGCGAGGATCAAGAGGGATGAAGGGTAGCAGTTATTTTTGAATTATAAAAAGGGACACGTCAGATAGTAAATAAAATCGGACAGTAATCTTTTTTTTTGAGCCTTTTACGATAAAAACTAACACAGGCGACGGAACAAAACATATAAACTTGACTGTACATAACAGTTACCAGTAAGCGAATTTGGTTTTACATACAGTAAAACCTACCTATGTTAACCACCACTGCTAGTTTCGTTCAAACCTGGTTAATTTACAAAAACTACTGTATGTACAATAAAACGCAGAGATTCGCCCAAAAATGTGGCTCGGTGACAGCGTCTCCTTCATAGGTTTCACTGCGTATATTATTGGTGGCCAACGTGTTTTCAATATAGGATCACTAAACGTGTGTCAAACATTCACATGACATTTTCGGATTTCCCAGACATTTCAGGATAAAAAATCATGCTCTTATTTAATTTCGATAAAATTGCACTTTTATTTGGGCATGATTTTGATATGGTTTATACGCTCCCGAGAGATTCTCCACCATTTCCTGAACACAAAGAGCTTTAAGGGTAGTTGACCCATTAATCTTATTTTTCAGGAAAATGCAAAACACGTCAAGTTTATTTTGAACTCATGTGCAACACATATTTGTTTCCAATGTGTACATTTTTATTTTTAGTTGAACATTTTTTGTAATGATTTTAATCATCTTTAGTGGCGATTTACCTCAATAAACATTTTGTATCAAGTTGAAAACGTTGTGTGTGTGTCATTCCCTATTATAAGAATTCCCTATTACTTTCCAGTTGGTTTTGTTAGTAAATATTACATATAAGGGTAGTTGCCTCCTTTAATATTATTTTTCAGAAAAACGCAGAAACACATCAACTTTATTTTGAAACCTTGTCAAACGTATAATTTTTGCAGATGATTAAAGTGCAATTTTGCTTTATTATACCTTTTTTCAATAATGTTAATTATATTTGGTGGCGTTTTACTCCCAAAAACTTTGTTTAACAAATTAAGAAACTTATGTTTTTCATTCTTCATTATAAGCAAAAATTTCCAGTTGGTTATGTTGATTAACATTCAATATCGCAAAAACACGTCAATTTTATTTTGAACTTATGTGTACTATATATTTTTTCAAGTTTTTTATATTAAAGTTAGTCTTATTTAACCATTTTTTCAGTAATTTTAATAATTTCAAATAAAAAAAAAACACGTGTCGCTTAGTTTTGGTCTAATATAACATATCCGAAAATGAACAAAATCGGAGGGGAACACCCAAGATAGTTTTCTTGTCAGAAGATTAAAAAACGCAACGTATCTAGTTGGGTAGTGTAAATATGGATTTCGTATGAGATTAGGAGTGCAAAGTTTCTAAAAGTGCTTGTTGACTTTTGAATGACTTATAGTTGGCAGTGAGACTATCAGCCCGTTTCAAACAAATAAAATTAACTAAGTTTTAATCTCAAGAATCGTTAAGTTATTTAATTCGTCGAGTTTACTCCTAGGCGTTAACTTAAAGAGCTTCTGTGAAGTAGATGAAGTCGGATACATTGGGAGGCTAATAACAAGTCTTTGGTTTAGTTAAAACTACGCGATACAGATGCGTACTTTAGATTACCAACATCATCTTAGACTTAGTGTTAGATGTGTTGAGTTTTTGATTCACGATTTTCCAAATCTAGTGGAAGACATACCTCTAAGTAACATAGCTGGAATGTGGCTTCAAATTGAACAATTAAACTCCACGTTATCCAACAAATGGATTGACAGATGAGGTCCCGTGCCTTTTCCTCTAAAGTCATCTAATTTGACCTGTATGGATTTTTACCTCTGCGAAAAAGTGAAAGAGATGGCATACTTTGAACGATCTACTATTCGTAAAGATACAACGAATAGGATCAAATCCGTTTTTAAAATATTGGAGAGTCTGAGACAGACGAAGTTCGGCAGGCTTTTCACAGGATACAAAAATGTTTGGAGCAAAATGATGGTTATTTTGAGAATTAATTATGAAATCAATTTTAAACTACAATTAAAAAAATGCTCACTTCCGAAACTAAATTTTTATTTTGAGTTGGTATTTTCGAAACGAATGATTATTTCGAAACATACCTTTTTAATTTTTTTACGAACTATCGATTGGGCACCACAAAAATACCCAATTCAATTTTAAAAAAGGTAACTTAGGCTTATAAATTTCAAGCTCAGGGTCAGTCATTGTCGCCATCAGACAGCTCCTTTTAAGGAGCACAATTTTTACACTAAGTGATTTTTACCGTTTTCGAAAAAAACGCGTGCATTTTTTAAATGACAGTCTGTATACAATATAAGTACATTAAGGGACTTATTTTATGTCGCAGGCAACGTAAGTTGTATTTTGTTTTTGGTCGGGTATCAAATTTTGCTGTGCTACAGTGGTATAAATTATTTATTGCCGCCATAAAGTTTACAGTTTCGCACAAGTAATTTTACATTTACCTTTAATGTTACGAATTGTTTTTAATTTTTATTTAATTGACTCGGGATCTGTACCCATACGCCCAGCAGCTATGTATTTTAGCAACGGCGTCGGTATGCGTTATGTGGTGGTGTTCCCCAGGAGGGTAATCTTCCTAGGTACTAAATCGTGTTCGGCACTTGTTCACTAGGTGTGTACACACCGATACTGGTAGTGTAACATACCTAACCGTTGCTTTTCCTATTTCTAATTTTTATATTCACAAACATCCATGGTTGTAACGCAATACGAACCCACAGCCGTGAGTGCTCTAGAAGGCCAATCAAGAGACAGGCTCTCTAGGTCACCCAGGCTCCGTTACGAATTTATTTTTGTTATAAATGTAGGTAAATAAATTACGGTTTACTTTTAACTAACAATAAATAGTTTTAAACGATTTTTAATATACTAAAAAAACACTGAATCATTTCTGGTCTAGATTCGAATCTGAGCACGTTTTCGTCTTTACGAAGGTTTCGAAGCGATATTTCCAGTAATGGAAAAAGTCATCGCACCATCTCAACAACAACGCTGACCGACCTGAAGGTAATAAATCAGGATTCATAAACGGAAAGACTAGATAACTTTTCCCTCGTTTCACTATTGATTGCATACACGCCCACGTTGCCTGCGACATAAAATAAGTCCCTCACTGTACGTATATGAATTGTAATTTTTAACGTAAAAATGAAATTTTTAAGTCGTCTAATTTTTAATTTTAATTTTTATTGAAATTAAATATTCTATATTTACGTCAACTTTTTAAACGTAATGATTGGAATTTAAAAATTCAAACACTAGGTACCGTAAAACCATTCACTGGACTACCGATTGGCAGCCCTTATCAATTAAATTTTTTGAGACGACGCCAACCCTTAATTTGGAGTTGAAATTAAGTAAACGAAAATAAGTCACTAATATGTTCTCTTTATAATAAAATTAACGTGTTTTTTAAATAGGTTATTTTCGGTGGGCCACTTTGTATACAAATGTATGTTTTTATCAGTTACGTATCATCTGCAAGGTTATAGTTTATCAAATATTGTTTGGGCAACAATTTAGCAATAAACGATAAAAGATATCACGTCGATTATTCTAATTCGAACGAGAAATTAACTTCATAATTTTGCACCTATTCGCTCACTTTTCGAAAAAAAAGTAACAAAATTTTGCTTTGCTGCTTTTGTCTCGATACCAGGAAAATAACAACTATGGTGTTGAAAATGCACAGTCTCGTAATACTGTCTGACAAATAACCAGACATGTGAAACTAGTATCGACATATTTTAAAATTTGATTATTTAAATTTAAATAATTTTTTGTTAGCTCACTATTCACATATTTTCGCTGTTCTAATAATTTTCCAAAGTCTGTTCTAGTTAGTTTAGTTTATAAAGACAACGCGTTCATTTTTTATTTACTTGAATTACTTTCCAGATAGCAATAACCCCTAAGAAAATTTAAAATGCAAATATCTCTTAAAAATCCTGATTGATGCTGAATAATGCACGCATTTAAAAAAAGGAAATGAAATGTTTATCAAAGTAACCCCTGCCCTCTAAATAAAGACCACACAGAATGATTGACAGTTTTCATCTTTGTGTTGTTTACCATTCAAAGCGTATCTTTTTATAGAATTTTCAATATAAACACGTGTCATATTTACAAGGAAAAGGAACGTCTAGCAGAACTAACGTAGTTGGAAATTTAATATCTATCTCGAGTGCTGCCAAAATAACAAAATGCAATGCAATGGTAAAAATGAGATATTCATACAACATTAACTTCCCTAATGTATTTTTAAGGTGCTCGAAATCTTGATATAGATTTGCAAGTTTGTTTCATAAATAGGTGCCTACTTAGTTCTGCACTGTTAATATTATTTTATGTAACATGCGTTTTTAGCATTTTTCTTTGCATTCATCGAAATTAATTATTTCAGTTATTCGTATTTAAGGTCGCTTTTTTATCACCAATCACCATTACAGGTAACCAGTTAAATATAATGTATTTAATCGCATTTTTATGAAACTAATAAAATAACGAAGCAATTAATACTTGGAACATGTGTAAATACTTTCTTTCGTAACTTATTAGAATTCCAAAAAAGAATAGAAACTTTCTAATTACTTATAAACGGGATTTTTCGTTTTTATCCAATTTTGGCAAAATAGATTCAGTTGTGTCGGGTTATTGGCACAGAACAGTAATATGTTTTGCGGCCTATGTAATCCTATAATTGTACCTTCGCTGTATATGTGCTTTATAAAGGTACTCCTATTATTTTATCAATGGTACCTATTAGGTTTCATTTTAAGTGACCCGAAGTGTGACTCTGTTGACTGCTAACGGTAGTGTTTTAGTACGTATCTATTTGAAATTTCGGCACCGTTTGGACATGTGCATATACGTAGAGAACACGTCCGGTTTTGTCTGAACAAAAGAATGCGATCAGGGTTGTTCGGTGGTATGTTCAATGTTGATTCTTTCTTTGTAATGAATGTCACTCGTACCTATCAGAAATTGGTTTGTTGAAAACCAAGATAAACGAAATAGTGTTTTGATGTTTTAGGCGTTTGCTTCAAGGAACTTATTCTTGACTCGTTCGCCTACAAAACTTATGCGAAAATGACGTCGAAACAAATAGATTTCCACAGAAACCATTGTTACGACGTCATTTTCGCATGCGGTTTATAAGCGAATAAGTCAAAAGAAGCCCCCCCCCGAACCCAAGCCGCACTAATATTTATTATTCAGTACAGTAGATAGTATAACATCAATATAGTTATAATATGGATATGTCACAATGCTAAATATACTTAGACATGCCTTGTTTCGATCAATCAATTTTTTTCAGATGGACATGTCCGATTTTGATCGAATTTGCAATATTTAGACATAAATTACTATGGAGGGGGCTGATTTTCAGTACTCCTGAGTACAGGAATTGATGGAACCGATGGACAACTCTATAAATTTATCGAAAAATAATTATGTCGCAAAAGTGGTCATGTCTGGGTTTGCATCAACGCTCCTTATTTATGTAATGTTAGAAGTTCGTAGTCAACAGGGCAGGTTTGAAGATATGCAAAAATAATTTCTCGTAATGGGAATATTAGATATACAAGGGAAGGGTCAGATCTGTCCCTCGTCGATTTGATTGAAATGTAGTATATTTATAGATTATAGTAGAAGCTGTTACTGGCCAAAATTTTAAGACCCACTATTCAGGCAATTTCCGAGTAATTAATTTTTGAAATTTAAAAATTCCTACCGTCCCTACCTAAATTGTGGTGTGCAGCCATCGTGCAGAGACACGGGTTCGATTTACTAACACTTATGCTTTTTTAATTTTGAGTGTTACATATTTTAATGATATGATGATAGAACTGATTATTATTTAGAATGTTAACACAAATTGCCCTAAACACAACGCCAATAAAAAAAATTGTTTTTAGTTTTGTTTGTTTGTTACCTGCTACATATTATGTCTTAATGTTTTTAATATTTTCTTATACATAGATAATAAAGTAGGTATTTATTTGTTAAATTGTAGCGAAAGTTGAATTTTCTTATAAATATTAACCTATTAGATTTGCTAAAATATAAATTCTATAAACTCAAATACAATATTAAAGAAAAAGGGAGCAAGAATTTTTTTGAAGTTGTTGTCTGGTCAGCTGTACAGGGAATCGTAGGGGGGCTAATTTTCTTGCTTCCTCTTTTTTTTTAGTAAAAATATGTAAACGACCTACACTGTTAAAGGTCAGGGAAATTTTAAAATATAATCAGAGAAATTGGGGGTATTTTTTTTTCAGAAATTCTGTGGACACCCTGTTAAATAGATGCTACAGCTTCTTCATTTTTTGATGCGTCTACACAATTGTATTGTCCACAATTTAACATAATGTTTAAATTACCCCATACAGCGTTAGGTATCTATGTAATTTATTGTGTAGTTGATCGATTTAAATCTGTCTAATTGTAAATATAAATTTCACTAGACAATTTCAAAATAGAAACATAAATTTCTCGAGTTACAATAGCCACCGGCTGTTTTGCGACAAACGAATAAAAACCGAACATAAATTCAAAATAATTGCGTCCCTAATTAAAAAGTAATTATAAGATGCGGAATATCCATATATTCCAGTATTAACGCAAGAAGGTTCTTTCGGGGGAAATTTCTGCGACATTTCCGCGATGTTTAAATATATACCTCGGCAATCCCTTGCGGGTCCGGATATAGAAGTTGAAAGAGGTAATTTAATCTAAAATCCAAAAAAACTTTAGTAGAGTCCTTAAGAGGTGGTTCCCATGACAACCTAGTGACCTGCTGCGATTGGCCACTGGAAAACTGTCAATAGATCCGCCCACTATCCTCTATACTGAAGTGACAACATCCCTACCTTCTAGAAGAGATTGATTGGAGTGAACAGGAAATTCGTTTTCGCACAAAAGGATTGCTTATTTATATGATTAAGGAAAAGGCTTTACGTGGGTATCATTTTCTTTCAGCTTTTATGGTATTAACTCCGTTTAAGTTAGGGGAGTATTGGAGTCGTACAACACCTGCCACACAAATTTATTGAACTAGGCATTTAGTTTTTAACGTATAAATATTTAAAGTGTCTAAAACGTGTGTCTCTATATAAATTAGAACACATATACATAAAGTTCGGAAACATGAAAACTCATTTAATGATATCTATATCTAAAAAATAAATATAGGTCACGTGCGAATATACATCTATTAAAATGCCAATAGTGTATAAAAAATGGTAGGTAATTTACCCAAAATGTATTACCTAATTAAAATTTAATTTAATTGGGTTAATTATTAGTTACTTTTTTCGATGGTAGATACCTACCATACCTGTAGAGTTCAAAACAATAAATACACTTATATAATAATATAAATAATTACTGTTGTTCTAAACTTGATGTAAACTAAGATAGAAACTTTTACGACTTTCATTATTATCTTACAAAAGTATCTTTTAAGGGTGTTTGATCGATTCTCGTTATAAACGATCTGATAAACTTCTACATACCTGCTCAAGTAAAACATAATAGTGACTAAATGTCAGTTATACATTGATACAATATTTAAACAGTAAAAATTTCCAATATTGGATCAATATTTGTTTTATATATTAAAAATCAATATTCTCCCAATATTGGACTGTAGCTTTGAATATTTCTTTTGCGAATATTGAGGTGCAACATTGGCATAATATAAAGTAAATACAACGAAATCTCCATAACGTGGACATCATCTGGACCACAGAAAGTGTCCAGATTTGGGGAGGTGTCTACGGTGCAGAGGTGTTTTCTTCTTTTAACAAGATACGTATGTATATATATATTAAATTGTATTGGTATATCGACTTTATTTAGTTAGATAAAACATTAGTATATTACCGGTATTGAAAATAAATAAATAAGAATACATACATTGATAATAGATTCTAATTTAAAACCAATTATAATACATAATATGTAGATATTTACAAACCTTCGCAATGAAGTTTTAAATATTATTTCAAAACGCTATTTCGCTAGTTTTAGTTTGATTTTAAGTAAAATTATTACTTATGTTGACAACACAATCACAACACTCGTCAATTTCTCACTATTTTAGCGAATTTTCATAGAAAATAAAGTTATTGCAGCCTGTCTGACGATGGCACCCAGACTTGTTCTTTGAATTTTCTCCGATCTCGACCCCTAGATCACGAAAATATAGATCATTCATTTTGGGTCGCTCATATATATAATCAATTTCTTGTGGACACGATTCTGGTCGCAATTTCGATCGTAGGAGGCTGAAATTTGGACACCGTATTGTCTTTACGAAAACGAAGGACAAGTTCGTTAACCAGTTAAATCGACTGACCCGTTACAAAATGGCGACCGTTCAAAAAACAAATTAAAAAAATTCTAATCTCCGTTATTACTAATCGGACAGGTAATGTAAATATGTTTTGGAATCGGCATAAAATTCTCTATCGATCATGTCTCTTTATAATTTTCGATAAAATGCGCATTTTCGAAATAATCTAAAAAATGATAAATTTCTTTTCTTATAAATTTTTCGTAAATATTATTTTTCAAAAAATGTATTTCTTCCGAAAAAATTGTAAAAAAAGAAGTTTTTTGACATGCGACATGAAAATTCGATACAGAGACTTGCGCACGGTCGGATTTTTATTCATAAAAAAACATTTTTAATGCTTAGTTATTACTAGAACTTTCTCTAGATTATTCATTTTGGTGCAGTTTCTTGGAGATCGCTGTCTAAAGAATCGCTTAATTCAGTAAGGTTTTTTTACAATATCTTGTATGTTACTTGACGTATCTTGTGTATGTGAATTTACATCAATACTCTTTTATTATGTGTATGTATCATAGTTTTTTAAATCTCTATAATGGAAAGGTAATTTGTAGTTATGCGACACAAAATGCTTGTGCATGTCCACTTTAGTTTTGTTTTCGTTAATTCTTATAGGATTAAGTCGGGACGTTCAAAGTGTCCATATTATAGAGGTGTCGTTATTAGAGGATTATCCACAATAAAAGGTTTTACTGTATCGAGTTTTCTATGTACACATATATTTTTAATTAATTTTTTTCCAAACTAACGATCGACAAACATTTGAATATGAAACATTGAAAATTCAGTATAGCATCAAGATTGTTTTGCTTGTTTGCTACAACATTGATATACAATATCCACAATTTTGTGGATTACTGTAAAATCTACTGTAAAACATAACGAAGAAGAAGAATCGCCGTTGATCTATATAAAAATCTTAGATAATTGTCTACTGTTATAATAAGTTCTTTAAAATAATGTAAAATGGTAAAATAAGAAATAACTTTTATTTCATAAATTGTATTATCTACCTATTTGTTTTATAAATATATAAACTATTGAGAGTAGTTTATTTTGAAAATTTCCCATATAAAACCATAAGTGGAACAACATAAATTATCGAACACTTCTTAAACAAACATATTTTTTTAATAAGATAAGTTATTGAAGTTATCTTTCTGACAACATTATCACACATCTAAATTTTTATCTTTTTATTGCGGTCATCAAACTGAATCGCGCACATTTATTTTTGATTAGTATTTAATTGATTTTACTTCAATTTAAAATTAATTTTTTATCACTTATTTGTTTCATTACAAACGACATTAATTAACATATTAAAATAAGAAATTTTGATTTAAATACAGTTAGGAGATATGGGTTGGAACGAGAGTAAGATAGATAGATTGTCTAATGTTGTTTTACAACACAAACGTTCACAATTTATAAACTACTTATTTAAAAGTTTATATTTTTTAATGAGATACTAAGAAAATATCTAAAAAAAAAATTAAAAAATAATAATGTAGTAAACAACGTTTTAAATTTCTGTTTTTTTCGATTTTATGTCTTAAAACATGAAATTTGATCGCATTCTAATAATTATATTGTTTTTTTTACAACAATTATTCATTGTTTATAAGACTTATAGAACATTTTTGCATCCATAATAGGTAAATACGAAATTTTTATTTACAAGGGATCACGAGCAGACGAAAATTCACCAAAAACAAATAATGAAACTTGGGTCCAATACAAACGTTTATCAATTTTTCGTTTTAGCTGGTAAGCGTTTTTAAGAGAATAATCACTCTTAAAGCACGATTTACGTTTTTATACTTGCATACATATTTTATAAACCATCGAAGGTATTAAAAAATATTTAAATAAAAAATGTTTTTATATTTTAGGTCCTTTACAATGCCACCACGGTCGGATTTAAAAAGAAAATCGTAGCACTCCATCGCGAATTTTTAAAAATTAAATACAGGGTTTCTAAGACCACTTGGTCTTGTACATTTTTTATTTAAACTTGCTTCTTTGATATTTTAATAGTTTACAAATATTTAAACAAATATAAATACGTGTTTATGTAAATTTTGCTTTTAGGTGTGATTTCTCCCTTAAAATTAATTACCTGCAAAAACGAAAAATTGATTAATGGGCTCTTTTATCGGTCTATAAAGTTCCAATTAATTTTTTTAATTTTCTGGTTACCTGTGTTCCCTTGTTAATTATTTTACAATTTTTAGATTTAGTAGTCTTTACGAAAAAATAATAAAATAAGCGCTCGATTAGTAAACAAGCTCAAAAAATACGTATAAATTAGCTATTGGTGTTTAACTTGAATTATTTAAAAGTTAATTTTAATTGTTTTAAACAGTTAAGTGAACTAATTTAAAGCTTATTATATGCCTCTATCTAATTTAAATTTTAATTCTATCTATTTCTCAATATATCATTTACAATTAGAATTAAAAAATGTGGCATTACTCGTGATAAAATCTATAAGTACATAAATCTGAAAATATCTGGCATTTAATGACGCAATTTTACTGTTTTTAAGAGTTGGTTCAGTCTTTAATGTTAATTGACCTCTAATTGACATCAATAACTAGCCTCAACAAGCACATTTCTATAATGGGTATATGCACAATGCTATGATAAACTCGGCGCCAACACAAATATTTTATTTGTATAAATATATGAACTCATTTAATTTTTGATTTTTCAGGTTGTAATTGATTTCTCGAGGTTAATATCGTTAATATAATTATTAAAGGTTATGTTGTTTTTTTATGTGAAAAATGTTCAACATAATATCCACCTAATTAATACAAACTAACCAAAATGTAAACAAAATCGATACAATAATAATTTATTGGGTTTTATTTTATTACACACACAATAACTTGTAAATATGTGATTAATCAAAACAGTTATTGCATTATTCTTTGACCTTCATATTATACTTAGAAATGACCTAACAAATTAAATTCTAAGCATTATACTGTCATGCATTCCACCTAAAATAAATAACCCGATGTATTGTACTGTAACGTTTATTAAATTATTTTACAACTTATATTGAACGCAATTTCAAATTATTATTAAATGACCGATATCGGTTTATTCGGTATATCACTGTCGAACGCGACTTAACTCATTTATAAAGTCAGTATAAAAATATACTATAAAACTACCCTCACCACATAAACGAGTCGTAAATTATTTGTGGTCTGTAGTCGAACGATGACAACTGAATAATGACTCAATTCTAGAATATTTCAAAGTGTTTGACTACAATAAGTCATCACCGGATGTTGACTCGTCACTAAATCTTATATTATGATATAAACAATAAATATTTGTGTCTGACTTTAATTCGCTCGTTATAATAATGTACAATAAATAACTTTCGTAAATTTAGCATTATAATTAAATATTGTAGTGACAAAGAAAATTTTACACTTTTAAAGTTTACGTTTTTTCATCCCCGTATTTTATTCATTTATGTTATCAGAACAACTGAAATAATTTATGGTACATTTATTACATACAATAATAATTTGTAAACGAGAAAATGTGAAAGTTAATAATAAAATACAGCATAAGACACGCATATATGTATATATATATATACAGTATATTTAAATCAAAGCAACTCCTTTACCCTTTCCGTTTTAACTCACCACACCTCTTAATGATCGCAGTAAGAGAATTATAAACATGGGTTCTTAAAATCACATTAATTATTAAAATTTTAAGAGCAATTCTGTAAAGGTCGTAATATGATCAAAAATGGCTCTCGGTGTATCAATAATTTATTAAGAGTAGGGCGTGAAACGAAGACCTTGCGGAATCTAAATAATGAAACGAGATCTAAGTTTCCAAATTAATTTTTAACGAATTCACAATAATAAAATATTATTTGTAAAAAAAATTATGGATAGATACGACAAATTTTTAAAAACGTCATATCAGAAATTTAAATGTAATTTCGCAGTTTGTTAACAAAAATTTTAACTCGCAATAATAATAAAATAAATAATAATGAGATAATTATTATTTAAAATATATTTATGATTACGCTATTTTTAAATTTTTGATAATATAATAAATCCGGCGTAATAATTACAACGTATTTGCACGCATTTGACGTACGACGATAATAATAATTCGTACAATTTTACAAATTTTTATAAAATTATCTTAATCGCTAATTTGTTTACAGTTTAAAACAATAATTCTATCGCTAAACACTAACAACACAAAAAACAAAGACTTATTGAACAAAGTTTTATTATTATTTCGAAAATGGACGTCCTTTTTGGCAAATGTATATTAAGCAAACCTTACTTATTTTTCACTGTTCTATCACTACTATCGGCATTGCCTTGTTTTTCTGAAACACCCTGTATAAAATTTGGAATTAATGTATCTCAAACCTTTTGCAAGTGACTGTATACATACATAGAACCCTATAATTAATTTGCTTTTATGGATAATAAAAGTCGAATTAACAAAAAATAATCAATAGCAAATACCTATTTAAAAAAAAAATAAAACTATAAATAACCACTAACCGAATTTTTGAAATAATCAAAATAGGGATCTATTTCTTATTACAATTTATGTCAATGATGATATTTCAAAATTATATAAAGTTTATTAAAAATCTCCAACAAATTAATGAAGAAAGAAAAGTGCATCAAGGGAACAAGAGATTGAAGTTAATTAATGTATTCTGTAGAATATTTTACGATAATCGCGACGAGAAAAGTGTTTATTTAGAAACTTTTTACTTAAAACCGACTTCGTTGCAGCTGGTTCAAAGTTAGTAAGTGCTTATCATTAAGATATCTAAATACCACCTGAGACAAATATTGTATTCAATATAAACGTTACAATTACAAATTATTACGCGTTTGAATGCTATCAGCGACGTAGCAGTTCTAATTTTACAACGGAACAATAATATGTAAACCGTGTAATTCTCAATTTTCAAATCAAAAATGTATAAGGGTTTTCAAAAATACGATATAAGCGAATATGGTAAATCGATTATGCAAGATACGAAAAAAGTTCAAGATCTAAGTATTGTAGCGTGAACATTGTAACCATTAAAAATATACGTAATATAAAGTACGAGTCATAAGAGAGATCAATCTAGAGCGAGTCATCACGTTAAATGAGTATGGTGCAATAATATAATGTGTTCGTGGGCGACGTTATCTTTATTGAAATTGATTTCATCAACTTTTTCCTCTGATCACTAACTGATTTCCAGATGAAAATCAAATGATTCCTTATAAAGAAAAACTCCATTAAGCGATTAAGCGATTTTTTACCACTTAAAATCGGTTAAATCGATCAAACAGAATACGTCTAAAATTTGCAACTTGTTCGTTTAGTGAGAATACAGATTGCATAAATGCAACCATAGATTTCTATGACGAGAAAAATGTGACAGCAAAGTTGAAATAAACACATAAGTTAAGTAAGTTAAATATTATTTACACTTATTGCGTAAGCTAAATTTTTAACGCATTAGTTTTAAATAATTGTTACAATATTATGGGAGATTCTAAAAAACAAAGGAATGGAAAATACTTTATTACTCGCCAGAGAACTAAATTATGCATCAATATGTAGATTTAATTTGTTATAAAAATTTGTATTCTAGAATATGCGAATATAATGCTTTATTATCTACTAAATAGGAATTCAAAAACAATAAAAAAATAAAAATTGAGTGTGAAGATCTATTTAAAAAAATACTAAACACTTTAATTCTTTATAGTTGTTGTTTCTTCATAAAGTTTAAAAGTATCACTTATTTGGGTACATTTAAATAATTCCTTTTACTATAATAAGTTTACAAACAAAATTTCAAAAACAAAATATCTACTTTTTTTATTATAATTAAAAATAATAGATCTATGATTTTTTATCCTGTCGTCATCTACCGACACGGGCAACAATTAAGAATTGGTCTGTGGTTTCTTTTTCCCTAACGCGATTGCTATCTAGCGAGAAGAATAATAACTAAAAAAATAAGTCTATAATTCTAGCGCGAGCGTTATCTAGTGACAAAATTCACGAAGTAGAAACTGTAAAAATATAATTAAATTTTTTTTTTTAATTTTTAATTAAGCGAAAAAATCGAACTTCAATTAGAATTAGCGCCTCTTATAAATTTATACAACCCTTTACACTTTCTGATCTATTAATTCGTTAAAATTATTATTCATTTGCACTTGCATATTCCCGTTCCCGGATCCCGCACGGGATCAATCACATATAATGAAATATCAAAAAAAAAAGTAAACTTTCATTCAAACAAATTTAGAACTACAAACGACAAGATATTCACGTATTTTATTAATAACAAAATTTTAAATCAAAAAATTAAAAGAACCCAAACCGCACGCGACACCTAACTCACGACTTTAAATTACATAATACTAGATTTCTGTTTTTCAGCATGTTTACCATCTAGTGACAATAATATCAACTAAATATAGTAGGTCAATGGAGACATTACGGGGTATTAGCACGCTACAGTCAAAATCAACGGCAATTTTAGACTAACACTTACAAGTTTGCTAATAGATGGCATATGTATATCCTGCTAAAGAATTTACAATTTAAATTTTTTTAATGCTAATTCGGGATATTTTAAGTTAGCAGTGTTGCCGCTATCTTTATACCTTCATCCTTATGCATCTTTATTTTACAAAGCCTGTTCGACTTTAAATTTGTTCATTACGAAATGTTGCACGGAATTTCACGAGTTGGTTCGGACTACCAATATGCATTTTTAGATTTCCGAAATATAGTTTGTTGATACGGATTCCATAAAGTGCGTTAGAAAATTTTAATTATGAAACTATAAACAACTATACTTATGTCATATGAAATATTAATTATTATATTTTACATATTGTGTACCCAAGTTTTCTCGGGTTTGTTATTTTGAATACCTTTTATAAAATAGTAAATGAAATAAAATGTGAAAGTTAACCTTAAAATAAAGCACGCGTTTTGTATATATATTATTATTTATATCTCACTATAAATTAACAAACACCTACAAAGTATTTATTACCAAAGTTGAATTTATAAGTGATTACAAATAAGAAATAAACATAACCTCAACGTAGTCACATTGAATATTTCTTATAGGTAAACATCTCACAATCATATTAATTTTCAACATAATATTAATAACATTCAACTTCACTATAGGAGTTTAATGCCAAAATGCAGTTATCGATCTTTCTCGATAAATTTTTGTAAATTGTTGACCGATGCAGTTATTCCATATAACCATTTTCTTCTAAAGGTTAGAGGTATTAGATATCTTGCAGACAATAATTATGTATTCTGTAAATCATTTTTATCTACAAAATTTGAAGATGAATTAGAAATAAGTAATACCAATCTTCCAAAGCAGTGGGTAGATGTATACTTAAGAATATTACACTTAAGTTCAAAAAGTGTCACCGTTATTCAGTATAGAAAAGATATGTATGGTTGTATTTAGCAGAATACATCGATTTATGATTTTCTATTGAATGGTATAATTTATATTAATCAATTCCCTTTGGTGTTGGAATAGACATAATTGATAATGGATAAATAATCAGACACCATTTGAAGCATCGGTTTGTATTTTTAATTACTGCTCATAGATTATTGAATATGCTTCGAGTGATATTCTTTACAAGTCGTATAAGAATACGTGTCATATAATATCAGCATAACGAACCTATTTGAAAGTTCATTTAACAATTGAGGGACTTTGAGGAAAAGTAGTACAAGTGACATTTGAGTTTATGTGAGATATTTCATATTAAACTTAGCACAATTGCTAAAAATATTCTCAACTTTGAGTGCCATATAGCTGTCATTATGGACCAAATACTACTGTTTTTTTCTATAAACTGTATTAATTTAAGCAACTTCTACTTCACAATTCTTGTTATACTGCACATGTCATCATTTGAACAAATGTCATTTGTACCACTTTTCCTCTAAGCTCCTCGATTGAAGAGTCCGGCGCAAAAAGGGGGCAGCTCCATTGTTATAAATTGTTCAGGAGAAGGTAAAAACTGTTTAACGTTTAAAAAAATATTTTCCAGTTGTACGCTATGTTGTAATTTAGTAAAGAATACATACCGTGACCAAATTTTCAGTCCACTGAAATTTAAAATGATGTTTTGGGTAACCGAAACTACTACAAACTTGCGACAAGTATTTTTCATCAGTGCAACATATTCGTCTGGTAATAATCCTTTTTCGCATTCCCTTATAAAAGTCCGTATAATCCGTATGCAGTAGGAGCGGCCTTATTTTTGCACCAGACCCTTCGATTGTCTTATGGATGTCCACACGTTGTGTTATCTGGATTTTATTATATATTGTTTATTTAATTTTCAGAAGTTAACTTCAAATAAAATGTAAGAGTATTAGTTAGCATGACTATATTTTGCAAAAACAAATACAATTTCACTGCAATTTGAAAATTGTATATAACGTAAAGTGAAGTAGAACTGAAGCCTGACTATTGTGCACATTTATTCTTAAAAATACAAACAAAACATTCTGTTTTTCTATTTACTTTGAATGAAGTTTCATAAATTATACATTTGACAACAACGCAAAAATTTGCACGTACTGCCATCCTTCTAAAAACAGCTGAACTACAAATTGACTCAACTTAACAAACACAGCACGAAAATGTTCCTAGATTATAGTAATTTAGGTTAATTTTTATGCCCTTTGTTCTTAAAAATGGTTAATTTTTAACTGTTAACGTTATGTTTGTAGTACGTAGCTATGCTTTATCTATTACTCCAGGTGGTTTTTATTAAAACCACCTTTAAAATACTACCTTAAATAAAACCTTTAAAATACTATTGTATGTTTGATTGCAAATTTAATAATTTCTTAACCTTATTAAGAAAACGCAACGAGTTTGTTGAAAACTAGAAGGTTGGAGGTATCTATACGAATCACGAATCTTTGTAGAGATGCCTCGTTTTCGTAAACAATGTATATTACTATTGGTTTCATTTGATATACTTTTTCAATATGGCGGACCCTGATAATACCCCCTTAAACGCGAACGCCAACTTACGATTCAGTTCTAACTAACTAAAAAAAAAGATCAATGGTTATACGAACTAAGCATCATCTAACACAGGACTTCCCACCATAGATAATAGTTTTCTGTTTTATGTTGAAAACGATAATAGTGACGAACTGACACCTACAAAGTATTATTAAATATAACGAATTTTCCAACGAATTTATTTTTAATGATATTTAATTTAAATTAGAATTAACACGTGCGTATTTCTGTTCCGTGTTCCAGCAATTGAAATTATGAAAGGATATTTGGAATTTTTTAAAGAGAAATTAAATGAAATTTATAAGTTTTGAAACAATTTATTCTAAACAGATTTTACCAGTTATTAAAATGATAGGATAGTTGATAGGATAATTGATTTCTTGTTGTCATAAAATATATATTACGACATTTTCGCCGTCTCAGGGTATCCTCTATTTTTGACGACCGTTAAATGTGAATTATATTCTTTATTTTTAAATTCTACAAAATTCTTTAAATTAATTTGAAAATCGTTCGCCATCAAATTATCTATCATTTGAGTTTTTAAAATATAATTTAAAATTATTAATAGCGAAATTAGTACTTTATTTATACTTTTCTCGAAATCCAATTTAAAATGCGGCTTCAATTTTATAATGTATAATATTCAACAATTGTAACATGTAACAATTTAGAATTGTTACACCCTAAAAGACTAAGTGATAAACAAACACTATAATTTCCAATAATTTAATAAATTGCATAGGTGTGTAAGTACCTTCATACTTAAATAATATTAAGTACAATAGCTCATACAGTTCTAAACATATAAAGTGTATAAAAAGACAAAGTGAATTTCAATTAATATGCAAATATTCGTTGCTTTAAGAATTTGAGAATATTGCAATACCATATGTTGTGAGTTGAATCAAAATACACACAATAATAATATGTCTACATTTATACACAAACTAAGATGCCTGCGACCAATAAAGGTAGTACTGAAGAATTACCAATACGTAAGTAACAATTGTTCCACAAATCTAAAATCGTTTAAATTAGATTTTTAAATTAAAATTTTAAACATACCGTACAGATGGAAATAGTTGAATTCCTACTTTAAACATGCCCGAAGCCACTAGTATGGGTTTGTGAATATTCAATGTTTTTAGTAGCATTTCCACCTATAAAATAAATTAATATAGTTTTTCTAAATTTAAAACGGCTCGATTGCACTTGTTAAAAATACCTGATCCGCTTCGGACCTACTCATCTTACTTATGGGATACTTATATAAATATGATTTCAGTCCCATGGTCTGAAATTAAATATAAATACATATGTATATACTCCTTAAAACCTAATCGGTAATTAAAATGCAACACCTAGCAAATATAAATGTATTTTAATAAGTTTTAGTTGATAAATTGTGTACAGTTAGAGTATAAAATGATTAAAATTTGATGTTGATTAGAAAAAGTATCTGGTAGTTTTTGAAGGTTTTCTAAATATAAACGTTACTTTTTGTTAACACTTTTGCTATTAACAATTTAAGTGTAGCGTTAATTGTACTGTTGTTATTACCTGTGAGACGTTATTTTACAGTTCCTCGTGTACGTAGATGCAACAACTTGCATCGATTAAATGAATTTTAAAGTAATGTGTAATGAGTAATGTTTAGTGACGAATTTCAAATTTGTTCGCGGGCCCATGACGGAAGACTTATGGTTTGGAGTGCCATAGCATATGGGTGTATCTAGATCCCTTCCAGTAATTCTGGAAGGAAAAACGAATGCACAGATCTACAATCACGGTATTTTAGAACCTGTTACAAAAACTAGAGAACCCCAAATTCCAGCATGACAATGTCAGACTGCAGAGATCACTACAAGATTTTTTCACGAAGTTATAATATCGCCGTTTCGCCTTGACCAGCAAGATCAGCTGATATTTTGCACATCGAACATGTGTAGATAAGAATAGTCAGAAAGTTGAGTAGATTATGATTACCTGTTCCCCCTCTTGATCTACAATGCTTTAAAAATGAGATTCAGATTGCTTGGGATTATCCATACCGCAGGAAGACATCGATCATTTCATTAGAAGTGCGTGCCTTTCAGAATAAACGAATGCATACACATAGCAGGAGCTAAAATTCTCATTACTGAATTTGAAGGTCATCATAAAATTTTAATCATTTGACACTTTAGTATATGTAGCCGTATAATTACCTAAAAACTATTAAAATATATTTACATTTACTAGGTGTTGCATTTTCTATGAAAAGCAGAATGTATTAATATTAGGTACGATTATAACAGGTGATAAAAAGATTAAAATATCTTATATTTACATGAATACTTTTTTATTACTCTAATAAGTCTTTGTTTACATCAAATTTAGCAAAATTTTGTAAAACTCTGTTAATAAAATCGTTTTAACTTACCACTGTTTCTAAATTTTCACATTCATATAACAGATATAACAATATTGAAGTTGAAGCAAAATGTTGCACTATTGGTTCAACATAACCCGGCTTTATGAAGTCAAAATTTTTGTCAAATAGTACGCACATTCCAATGGAAAAACAATTAACCACCAATAGCACATTCACAATCAGAAACCATACTACGTGTAGAGGACTGCCGAACCTAGCAAACTCCTTCAGAATTAGTACCATAGCGGTGTACATTTTTCTGTACGCGCCAATGTAATTGCTGAGAAAGTCTCCAAAATTAGAACCCACTTCTGGTGGGACACTCATATTTAAAATCGATATTTCGTCAAGACGACTTTTGGTTTCCAAAAGACGCGTTTCGAGACGATTCCTTAAATTTTTTTGGCATTCCTTCAAAGCAATTTTAAGACCATTAACCACCATGACATGCGCGACCAAAGCTATGGCGTCTATGTAAGCAGAAATAATGCTCATAAAATTCTGAATAGTAGTTACATATCCATTAATGTATGTCACAATAATTAGATACATGATATAACCAATTAAATAAAAAAATATGATTGACGTTAGAATAAGGGTACGTGTTTGGAATTTCTTTATAGTATCTTTCTTTAAAACGAGTTCCCCATAAGCGTCGTACCATTTTTCGATTATTAACTGAAAACACACTAATCCGTCTCGAAAAATTTTCATGTAACACGTTATTATTAATGTGGATATGGCAGATTTAAAAGATAAAATACAATGCGTGAAAATTGTAATCAACGTTAAAATTGTGCCTTGTCCATTAAAAACGACCACCATGGAATGCGCGTAATATAAACCATCGATGAAAAGCAAAAATACCCAGACACTACTTAAAAACGTGTAATATTTATTATACGTTACTTTGAATTCGTTCACGTTATTTATATGTTTGCATTCAATCGAGATATTTGGAAATCCTACAATTTTTCCGACAACAAGGAAAGGCCCGAAAGCGCAGGATATACAATTGCTGGTTATCACCATCTCGACTCTCGCGTCGTTACTGCTGTGAGTTTCAAAACTACATTAAGAATAATATTTATGTTTTGTTGAATTTTGTATTCGGAATTGTTTGTCTAGTAATTACTGTGTTGTGTTGACTTAATAAAATAACGAAAAAATTTAGGTAATAGATATATAAATATATACAGTATCCAAAATAAATTTCAATGCACGTCGTCAATAAAAAGTTACTAAATTGTATATTTGTAATTACGTTATATGTTTATAAAGCAACATATTCGATCGATGATTTATCTGCACACATATTAGATGGTATAAAAGAGATTACAATTTATTAAAACTGTAAAAATACGAGGTATTATTGATGACGTGTATTGGAACCTATCCTGGACGATCGTATAGTTATATAGATACATATACATTATCTAATGTTTTAGTTTAGCTGACCATTATCGTTATATAATAATTACTTATCAATAGAATAATTCGACGGTGTTTTTACAGAAAGACATAACCCACAAAAAGTAAATTTTACAGCAGAGCACATTTCGTGTTGTCGCGTAGCGTTTCGCGGAAATATAAATCGATTTTTCCGGTGGAAAAAATCGGAATATTGTTACTATATTTTAACAGATGATGCCCTTGCTTTAGATGCATAAGATATTCAAAATAACTCATTTTCACAAAAAGTGTGGGTTACGCTCCTTCGGCAAACCGCCATCGATATTTAACCCATTGATTTTTCAAAAAAAAAACTCGTAACTTTCAATATCGTTGTTATTTGACATCGACCTACTAACAATTATTTTACCTAAAAATATAGTAACGAAGTCCTAGTATAAATATATACAGATGTATATCAATGTTTAATATATCGGGGCACAATAATGACAGATACAACATTATCTCGAACAACATATATTATATATTTGTTTATATATTTTTTTATTATGTTTTGTTATTGTGTGGAATATTATCTAAAAATGTCAACGAGCATTCACTAACTTCACATATTAGTACAAAAGTCTGAAGCATAAGAAATTGATCGTTAATATGTGGATTTATAAAAACATTTATTTCATTTATTTAAAGTGTATCTCCAGAAAAAGTACGTTTCTTGAGATGCGCCACTGTTGTTTCGAATGAGCAATATATTCTAGACAAAATATTGATTTTATTACTTTTGCATTACAAATAAAATTCTAATAATACGAAAAATAAGAATATTATTTGAATTACCTATGTGATATCTTGAGCAATCATATCTTACCTTAATAGTTATTGTACTATGTCTGACAATGAGCTACAAGTGACCGTCAACAACTGGTGCCCTGACGGTTAATCGTGGTCCTCTGTATACCCTAAACACTTCATATACAGTAGAGCGTCGATTATCCGAACGTCGGTCAACCGAACGACCGCTTAACCGAACTGCTAGTCCTCGCTCGCACGTGCTGCTTTCGCCACTCGCTACTGTCTCGCCCCCCCCCCCCGCACCAGTGTCGAGTTGCAGAAGTTTATCGACGTTTGCCGAACTACCGAAATCGTTCCTTTTTCTTTGCCTCAGTTAATAACTCACGATTCCACCAGTATCAGATATCTGTCCTGAAAAAAGTGCGTGTTTAGCTTGCTCGTAAGCGGGTAGGCTTGCTTCGACAGACCAAAATTCAGGATTTTTAAGCGTTAATTGTATACGTACTTGCAGAATGCATATTCTGTTTACTAGGCTGTCTGTGTAACTTTGATTCCTACTTGTCATTGTAATAAAAGAGATTCATATTATTATAAATATCATATTTATTGGTAAATTGATAAATAAAAGTACACCGTTCGATTATCCGAATAAATCGGTTTTCCGAACACCCATGTCTCCAAATTAGTTCGGATAATCGACGCTCTACTGTACATTCGTTTATTAACAAAGACACAAAATTTCTAACAGTTTTGCAGCTTTGTATATTTCCCCTTAATATATTTTTTTAATTTTCTTATTCCTTAATAACTTCTAAAGTTTTCCTAATGGTGTCCGACCTATTGAAAAGCGTTCTGCAAGTGTAAATAAAAAACTAAAATAACAGATTTTTGTTTAAAAAATTACGTTTTTTAGTGTTTTAATATAAAACTGGCGCATGTCTTGCTTAATTAATTGATCTCGTAGTAATATGAAGTATGTTTCATTTTTATTGATAGATATTATTTTAGTTTCTGCAACGAGTGTTCGCTATTGAGAAGTTTCACTGTATTTTATTTCAGAACTTAATGAGATTTGAGAATTTCTATTTGAGAATGACTCCCTGTATATTTTGTACATTTTTTTGGAAGAACTATCTGTTCTCTATACGATGTCGTAAAAACATTGTGGGGTTAGATAACAAAATTACACTGTTAAACACGATTAAAGTTGAAAAATGTACTATTTCGCAATATAATCGAGTAGTCGTGAAACGAAATATTCAAAAAATTTATTACGTTTTTATACGTAGTTTTCATATAATTAAGTTTATTAGATTAATAGCTAACAACGTTCGTTTTTGGAAAAATGACTTGGTGGGCATGATTTTAGTAATTAGTGAATGAAATTGTGTTATTAAGAGAGTGATAGAAGGCACATTTTCGGTACATTTCAAGGTTTCGTAAAACTATAGATCCCTTCAGTACCAGAAACGGCAACAAAAAATATTTGTACATATTAACACATGTTATTTTTCGATGATATTGCTAAACAGGAAATTTTTCAATTTTAGTCGCATTTACCAGTGTAATTTTGTCCACAATGTTTTCATAACACCGTACAGAGAAAAAATAGTTCCTTAAAAAAAATGTACAATAATATACAATATATATATATATATATATATATATATATATATATATATATATATACAGTGTGTTAGATTTTATGTGTCACAGCAAATATTTCGGCTATTGTATAAATTAGTAAAAAATGTTGTATATGAAAGTTATTAGATTATTTATTCTTAATAATGTGTTAAAATCATAAAAACAATTGAACAACAAATAATTCAGATAAAGTAAGTAAATTTAACATTTTAAATGGAACGTACCCAGTATTATTACATATTCTGAAACTACAAGAATTTATCTTTACAACGGTATATTACATGTTATACTTATTTCATTAATTAAAGTCATAATAGAATAAATAACCGAACGCGTTGAACACGTACAGTGTAAACAATGTACCGACGACGCACACTTTTACCCTTGCATGTTCTGTTAAGCAGAGCAGAGGAGGCCGTGATATGCGCTCACTTGTTATCGCTATCGTGTCAAAGTGGTTAAGTAAATTGTTAATTGTTAATTTTCATCTCGTGACACATAATGAGGAATACTTATTATTCTAATAATGAAAAAATGGATATGTTGAGAGTGTACATCAGATGCAATGATAATCCTAAAGAAGCTTCTGTATTGTATCGAACCTTGTATTCAGAAAGGGTACAGCCACATCCTCGCACGTTTGCAAGAATTGAACATAATTTACGAAAAAATGGATGTTTTAATGCTACAGTGCGAAGACCAAGAAATGAGTGTGCAGCATATGATGAAGATATTATGGTGTTGGCGTATTTTAGAGCACATCCAAGAAATTCAATCCGTGAAGCAGTAGCCGAAATAGGTATAAGTCATCACAAAGTATTTTCTATTCTAAAAAAAACATAACATGACCCCCTATAAAATTAAATTGGTTCACGGTTTAACAGCTGGTGATTCTGATAGAAGGCTAATATTTTGTAACTAGCTTAACAATAATCAACATTTAGTGGATGTCATTCTTTGGAGCGATGAATCTAATTTTAATAATAACGGAATTTCTAACAGAAAAAATTATCATTTCTGTGAGACAGAGAATCCACGTCGAATTCGGGAATGCAGGTTCCAACATGGTTTTTCTATTAATGTCTGGCTTGGTGTATTAGGTGATACTATACTAAGTCCTTATTTTTATCGTGGAACGCTTAATGATGAACGGTATGCCAATTTCCTTACGACAGAATTCGAAGAATATTTGGATGATATACCCTTACAAGTGCGTCGTGATATGTGGTTACAACAGGATGGAGCACCTCCTCACAATGCAAGGAACGTCAAGGATATTTTAAACGAAAAGTTTGGTGCGAAATGGATAGGAAATGGTGGCCCTATAAACTGGCCGGCACGATCACCAGACCTCTCTATGTTGGACTTTTTTGTTTGGGAATATGTTAAATCAAAAGTTTATGTTACATGTCCACAAAATTTAAAGGATCTTACAAATCGCATTCATAGGGCATGTGCTCAAATAACACCAAACATGTTGCAAAAAGTGCGACGAAATTTAATAAGCAGATGTCGGGAATGTATTACAAACAACGGGGAGCACTTTGAACAAAGAATTTAGATGTTAGGTAGGCGTTACATACAATTTTATAATTAACTTACTTATTCACATATTGGTTTGTTCCATAATGTTGTATTTATGTTGAATAATCTGTTATAGAAATTGTCTTAATCAACACATTGTTTACACTGTCTACGTTTTCAACGCGATCAGTTATTTAGTGTATTGCGCCCAGTTAATTAATGAAAAACTATAACATGTGATATATCGTTGTAAAGATAAATTCTTGTAGTTTCAGAATATGTAATAATACTGGGTACGTTCCTTTTAAAATGTTAAATTTATTTGCTTTATCTAAATTATTTGATGTTCAATTGTTTTTCTGATTTTGATACATTATTAAGAATAAATAATCTAATAACTTTCATATACAACATTTTTTACTGATTCATACAATAGCCGAAATATTTGCTGTGACATATAAAATCTAACACACTGTATATATATATATATATATATATATATATATATATATATATATACATTGTAAACGTCTCTTGTTAAGAAAATATTTTTCTAATACGAGCTAACGAAGTATTCAACGAGCTAACTATCTTAACTCACCCAGTAATTTTATTTACGCCTGCAAATAAGCGAGATAATGCACTGAACAAATATCAATCTGATCTTCAGGAAATCAAAATCTTTAATAAAATGCGTATGACGAAATTGTAAACATAGGATGAACAACCTTTACCAAGCAGCAAGCAACGGTTTTATAGTTATTTTTAAGCTGTTTTATACTAGATTAGTCGTTTTAATGTACAAAATATAACAATAAGAAGCATTAAGTGAAGTTATTTTGTTTATAATAAAAATTTAAGCGAAATAAGTAACTATCAAATCGATTAAGAATTGTTGATAGTGAAATCGAACATTTATGTTTATTTTTAAGGCGTATAACGATTGAACGTTATTTTTGTTTATATCAATTAGTATAAAAATAAATAATTAAGTGCATATTAAATGTTTCGCACAGCGCAGATATGTATTTATAGTTAGTGCACTTGCACGAGTTACTCTCGAAATTTAATAATTATTAGTAATAGACAACTTACCTGTTTACCGTTTAACGAATAGATAAACGATAAAAACAAGTACCTAGTAATTTTGAAGTTTTTGCGGTAAAAAGTGAATATAGTTTTAAATTTTGCGCGTTTTAGAAATTTGAACGTCACCGGTACAACTCTCCTCGTCGTAAATTACAAAATAATAGTGCATAACATTGTTTAAATAATACCGACGGCGCTTTTAAAATTATTAATTTAATTTAATGTAAACTGAATGTTTTTCACACGAACAATAAAGATCCCCATTTCGAACAGATATCTGATATCAGCTGTTTTAGGTGCGCCGTTGCAGGCGCAGTACTCGAAAAAGTGATGTTCCATTAGTTGGTCACGTTCTGTCAAGGTGTGTAGTACGTGCTAAGTTGTCGTTTGTTTACAAATTTTACGAACATCGTAAGAATGTAGTTTTTCTCGAAATTAATTATTTTATTGAATATGGCGATTAAATTTAAATGGAAGCCGCAATCGTACATAATTCTAACCTTAATTTTAACTACTTTATGTGCTGGAACGGGTTCTTCCAAGGTGTGTAATCATGTGCATCCCAAGCTACACGAGGTAATTATTTTTATACACGTTCGTTTTATTTTTTTCTTCGAGGTATTAGGTATTTAGGGTTTAGCGTTGTTTAACAGATAAACAGGTTAAAATTCGCTCGTAATAAAATCAAAATGTTTATAAATATTTACAAAGTTCAAATTAATTAAAAACTGCACGTGCATTTTTCTCAAAATTGGAACAGGCATTTACGTATACATATGTATAATATTTTAAGAGATTAATTGTCGCCGTATTTAAATCCGTTTTTATTTATTCCATTTATGTTTAAATAGCTGCCGAATATTCGAATATTCGTAAAGCACGTTATGTAAAAGTTTCACTATTTTAACGCGGCACACAATAAACTTATTTTTTGTTTTATTCGAAAGTAAATTTGACCATGATTATTTCAGGTATGGCTCAATTTTAAATATTGAAATAATACCTATAACTTTTTGTACGTACCCAACATTTGAATCAGGTCGTAACTAATAATGGCGAAAATTTTCGATAAGTTATACAGTACTTACTTACCTGCTATAGATTATTTTATTAATTTATAACGTATAGAATTGATATTTTGCGGATAGGACGCTAAATAATCATTAGGTATACTAAAACACATTAAAAATTGGTTAAATGTCTACGTAACACTGCGACTTTTCGACATACAGTTTGATTAAAAAATAACAAACAAACAAAACCCTCTTTTGAACAATTTGAAGTATCAATGATACGATTAAAATGACAATAAATTGTTATTAAGCTGGTATACCTGTTAAATTGAAAGATTTGTTTGCATATTTTTTGGTTATAAGTAGATATAATGCAAAAATGTATTTTGAAAACTCAAATTTTTACTATTTAAGCATTTTAGTTGTTAAGTCAACAAAAACTATTATTGTTTTAGTGATATTACACATTCAACAGATAAATAATTAGAGCGTGGTTCGATTTTCATTAACACTCGGTAGACAGAATTAAAATTTTCGCAATCAAATGCAATTCTGTTAACATCGTGTTTACTCCAGAAACATTATTAACTCTTTAATTTGAGCGGTTTAATATCAACTTCTAATTTGCAGTAGGTATATAAATGAGATTTTCCCGTTTTGCTTTCTATCTTGTTATGGATGAGTGACTATACAGGGTATTCTACTTAACTAGTGCTCTATTGGAATCTCGTTTACGATTAGATATGAGAAATTAAAGTTTATTAAATTAGAAAAAGTCGACACAATTTTGTCTTATTCCTCGGTTGCATTTGCGCTACATTAAAAGTAATTTAAATTTCTTTTTTAATTAAATTGTTTACAACTAGCCTTCTATTTCGTAGACTAACAAGCAAATGTGTGAATTATAATATTTACAATATTTTTGGACATTGCGGAGTAGTCACCCTTTATAGTGCACCTCCCTATTTAATATAATATAAATATGTATGAACTTATTTATACAGGGCGTTTCAAAATTGTACGGCACTATTGTTAGGGGTAAAAATAAAAGAAATATGTAATTGTTTCTTAATAATCTAAAACGTCGAAATCAATAACTGCTGTTATACAAGACTAGAGAACAGTATCAACAATAAATAATGATAGGGTCTTAAAATAAATTTTCAAACACATCACCATCTCTCTATCCATTCTTTTTAAAATGCTGATATGTGCGGCACGCCGAATCACCATCTTCAAGCTAGTATTATGTATTAGTGCTCTATCCTTAGATAACCACACACCACGAGCTTCGATTTTAACGTTTAGAGTTAATACATTTTTCAAAATAACTCTAAAGCTATGACATAAGAAAATTGATATCCATTTCCGGTGTAAGCGGAAGAAGTGGAAATTTTAAATCGAAAAGGCATAACCAATTACCTTTATTTCCAAAATTTCAAATCACAACTCTTATTACTTTCCTATATTCTTCTAACCAAAACTTGTCGTGACATACCCTGTACAGGTATACACGAACAGCTAACGCATTTCCCCCCACAGCAGTACAGCTGACTATTTTTTTTAATTATCATGATATCAGTAATTCATGAACAATTTTCAGGTGACATAAAATTACTTGAAGGAAATATTTTGTTTGTATGTGTCATATCCTTTCACAACCACCCCCACAACGGAAACGTCAGCTGATGCTCGTTTCCTTTATTAATGATACCAAATCTATTAATAAAAATTCAAATCAACCAGCGTAAAAACACTACCAAAAATGCAACGCTACCTTCCGGACTATAAGGTCGAGGCTTCGCCTATAGCCCTACTACACCAACATACTCCGTTATCGAAACATATAGTTCGAACTCTCCTATATGTAATAAAATAGCAAACAAGCCGAGGTCAAGTCAAAATCTTGACCTTTGCAACGCATCGCAGCGTGACTTGTTTACAATTCTGGAATTTCTATTTTATGTAATAGGTATACAGCCTGTGTTTCTTCATTCAGTTGTATGTCACGAGTGTATTAAGGACTTCTAGCTTTTTGCTCGCCTCTTTTGTGGCCTTCTCGAGTTTCAGTGTATTTGTGGCTTCCAATCTTTTGTTATTTTAATTATTCTTTTCTTGTTTATTCTATTCATATACTGGTTTATTGAACTTAGAGTAAAACAGGTCTGGTAATCAGTTTTTCTTGAAAGCTACATTTACATCAAGTTGTCAGTGAAACACCCAAGTCGTCGACCCAGTCGTTGATGTATCTTCTTTGGAGATCGATTTTAAAAAGAAATCCATCTTAATCTAACTTAATTTAAATTAAGCTTAGTCTAACAATAAATCTAAAGACTAACAAATTAACTTATATCAACTAACAATAAGTAAGTACATAAAAACTAATATCAAACGCGTTTTCGTGGTAAGTTCCGAAATGTCTCTTATTCTTAAGTAATTAAGGAACTAATCTTAGGATATTGTTAGCTACCCAGGTATGTTATTTCCACTTTGTTAGTAAAATAACTACAATAAATGCATAACACGATTATTAAAAGTGAAAAAATATTAGAGAAAATAAAGAATAAACTTCGAGAAATTTGAATTTTGATTAAAAGGATACTTGAATTGTTTTTTTTTAAAGTAAATAGTTTACAAAAATAAAAAGTTTAATCAAAAAACTAAATTAAACATTTTTTCAAGTTCAAATTTTTTTTAAAAATGTTCAACCGTCAATTAACCAATCGAGTTAATCAATTCATCTTATTTGTACTTTATAATCGATGCATTTATAATAGGGATTTCCATTAAAAAAAAAAGAAAATTATGACGTCATACACAAATATGATAAGATTTATTATTCAACTGGTAACTTCCAAAGATGCTCTTTTTCGTCCCATTCAACATACATTTTTTATTTTTTTTTGAAAAAGCAAATCATTTAAGCGTGAGAGGCTTGGTTCCATACTTTTGTTTCCCACCTCATATTATTGTAAATTAGTTTCCTCTCGTTTACGTATTTTAGCACGCATCAGGTACCTATTCCATAGAAATATAGTCGGGTTCGATCGAATTTTGCGGGCGACCTTCGCAATCTGTTTTGTAAATGAACGTCCGCGTGCTCGCAAAACTAGTGACCAAAACAAGTTTCGAATGACGTGTAGTTAACAATATTGTACTTGTTTAATGTTAATATTTGTAATATACATCGAAAACACTGGGCAAGGTCGTCCGCAAAATTAAATCGAATGCGAATATATTCAGCTTTATTATTTTTTCCAAAAGGAAATAACCCTCTGGTTGCTCTTTAATTTTCTGCGAATATAATTTGTGGTATAATAAAATTTGTTCATATAAATAAATAAGTAGGTACAATTTACCTTTTGTTTTATGGCTTTGGATTACCCAATTAGCCGGTCTAATTTGATGTGATGGTTTTTGCTAAATTTCGTTAGTACGGGTTGATATTAACATTCACAAACGTTCATGATTGCGGCGGGATTCGAACCTGCAGCTGTGAGTGCGTTAGAAGGCTAATCGATAGGCCGACCCTCTAGGCCACATAGTTCCTCATAATTTACCTAACAATAAGTGTAGAAACCTAATTTAAAAATTAATTACCTAATTAACGTACTACAACCAATATTAAGCTGGTAATAACAAAACAAGAAACTTTAAAGTTTTTAATTTTTTTGACAAGTACAAATATTCGATATTTAAACAAGAAAAAAGTATAAACATTTAGCTAACATATTTATATACATATAGATTTATGTAAATCAATTTCAAAATTGTATCAGGTTTTAAAATCGTAATGCGCTATTAATTCTTATTTATATTTTTTAATCTGTTTACACTTAAATTGACTTTTAAATTATATAACGCTGCTGGTTATGTATTGTCTGTATCAAATCTAGTAATAAACAGCATTAAAATTTGGTAATAAATAATATGTTTGTACCGGGAAGTTTTATGGTCATACAAAAATTACGATTGCTGATTGAATCAATTTGATCAAAATTTGTAGTAGGTAATGATTTCACATATAAGAGGTACCGTCATACTTTTTTTTGGGACTTTTTACTGATTTATGTAACGAAAGCGGTTCTTTTGATATTTCTAATAACTAAATATTAATTAATTTACTTCATTTTGGATAAGATGCATTGTCATGCACTGTCACATTTAATTACATAACAATGATTATTAAAACTTTAATGGTTTATAAGAAAATTCGCTTTTCTGCTTATTGCAATTGGAAAACATCGAAATGATTTACATATTTTAGTATTTGAAAACCTCTCATCAATAAAATCATTAATGTTAGTAGGCCATTTTAAAATCTTGTAATTTATTACTATTTTGTAAAAATTTTGTACAACAAATGTTTTATTGAAGGGTCCATACCTGTCGCTGAAAAGAATTTTACCAAGACGAAATTATTAATGTTTTAGTTGTTACTAATAAGTATTCTACATATTTTCTTAAACTTGGGGTAACTTCTTTTTAATTCATACGGAAACTCTATGACTCATAAACCCATGACAAACGATTTTTTGGAGTGACAAATACCTTTTTTGTTTAGGTAATAAACGTTACTTACATTTCGTAAACCAGTGTGTTTTCCAATCTGTGTCCCCCCCCCCTGAGAGGGGGTCGTGAGATTATTGCAAGTTTTACCAAAATATAATTTTTTTATCAATTTTTGTTGGATGTTGTAAAACATGAATGTACAAGATGATTGAGGGGGGCGCGAAATTTTTTTTATGAAAAAGTAGGGGCGTAGATACGGAAAGGTTGGAAATCCTTGGCGTAAACTGTTCTTATTACTTGTGTTATATTAGTGAATATTTTATGTTGTCGGTATTTTTATTTACGTCATACCGTTTCAAAATTCATTTTCAAAAAAAGTTGAAGTATTGTTGATTTTTGCTGGAAACGAAACCAAACGCTTCAAATCTGCAAGAATCTATGCCGAGAGGTTTCCCGAACGTCCACATCTCGAACGAAAAATATTTAATAAATCAACGTAACCGCTGTTGTAAAATTGATATTTGTTTTTAAAAATAAATAAATAAATAAAAGCTTGGAAAAGGTCATTTTATTATTTTTATTTTAAAATTGTTGTTACGGTCCTGGCAGAGCAACAGCAAAATACGAATGTTCTCAGCTGTAGGTGTAAATTTTACCCACTTACCGTAATGTAATCCTTGTATTGTTAAAAAGATTTATGATCTTTAAGTGTAAAAATCATAAATAATCGACAATATTTAAATTACTAATAAATAAAACTCGGATTTAACGAAAATCTTATTAATATTTTTAATTGTTACTTTTACAAATAATTACTACGATTAAATCTCTAAACATTAGTACAAAACATTAGCAATTATGTACAGGGTGTATCAGAAAAATATGACAATATTGCTAGGAGCGATAGAATAGTAAAAAATAAGTGGGTTTGCTTAATACACATTTGTTCGAAAGTCGTCCATTTTTGAAATGTTGAAAATTGCTTTTCCCAATTATTTTTTTTTGACTGCATCAAAACTACAAGCGATATCATATTGAAATTTGGTATGCAAATGTTTTCGGTGTAGCCGAAACAATTGGAATTATTCACGTGTCCGTATGTCGTAGAGGGCGCTAGTTACACAACGTTAACGACCAACTTTTGTTGATAACTTTTTTTGAGGTCGTTTGTAGACATGACAATTTGAAAACATGAAAGGTTATTCAAATTTTACATACAGTAACAAAGTTACTCTTAGTAAAAGTTGCCCAGACGCACCGTTTTCGAAATATTTCGTAATTAATAATGTTGTGATATCGATAGATATCATAACACGATCACGCTTTTTGAATGTGACACAAAGCAAGCAACTAAGGAGGATGATTACTTTACGCTAACGGTGCTTTAGCAAAGTAGATGGTGATGGAAAGCTGCAACAATTCCACTTTGAGACCAGTTTGTTTTCGGCTTATTTGATTTGATACATTTCGTGTTTTGTAGTGCTTCTTAAGTTAACCAAAGAAGCTATTACGACATTTTCTATTGTTCATTATCTATTTGTTTAAACGCCTAAGTAAAGTAATCGGCCTGCTTGATTGTCTACTCCCTGCGTATATCACATCATTAATTATGAAATATCTCGAAAACGATGCGTCTGGACGACATTTTCTAAAAGTAACTTTTTCATGTAAAATCGAATAATTTTTCAGGTTTTCCAATTGTCATACCTACAAACCTAACTTTTAAAAAGTTATGAACAAGTTAGTCGTGAACGTTGTGTAACTATCTCCCTCCATGACACACGGGAACTTATTTTTCACTATTCTATCGCCTCTAGCAACATTGCCATGTTTTTCTGAAACACCCTATATAAATTTTGACCAAAACCGCTTTTTTAAATTTATGGCTTTATTGACGAGTTAATGAAAAATTGATGCCACCATACATCGAAAGAATGATATCAAATTTAAATTCTTGAAATATTTATTTATAAACCTTGAAAGCTCGATGACCATAAAGCTCGACGCACCCGGTTTATATGAAAAACGAAATAAAATAAAGTGAATCGATGAACAGTATGACTTCATGGGAATCATGGGAATTCTCATTTTTTTTATATCATTTATAAAACTTTGCCGCGTAAATCAATATTTGTTCTATTTCTTATGTTAATTTATGTAGTAGAAATGAAATTTATTCTTTTGGAAAATATAGAACTGGGATGTGTTCACTACTAATTTCTAATTAATTTCGCGCGTACCTACTTGTATGCAAATATTTAGATTACTAATACTTAATATTCATTATTGTCACTATAACATCGTTTTGTATGTTCTTTTTTACCTAAAAATGCTTTAGAGAGTCTATTAAACATATAAATTATATTTAATATACACACTTTTTAACTTTGTTTAAAAACGAAATTATGGCCCATATAAAAAAGTCGAATATTTTGGTTTGGGTGTTTTTCTCTTCCCTTCAGATTCGAGTTATCGAGGTTCGACGTACCTAGGAATTTATAATATTTTTCTTTGTCTCGATAATATTATATTATTATAAGCTCTGACGCAATTTGTTATATTTTTAAATAAATATCGGTGCTAACATTATTTCCATTTATAAAAAAAAACGTGGATAAATGGTGCATTATAAACAAAACGTTATTTAAGTTTAACGATACAGCTGGGCGTTTTAAGAAAAATACTCTCATAAGCCTCGAACAAAATTGCGACGAGATAAGAAATTAACGGACGTAAATTTTGTTGCCATGTTGGCGCACGTTGATTAAATCAAGAATTTCAAAAAGTTCCGGAATAGAATTTTAAAAGGACATATATAAACTGCATTAATTTCAATTATATTTTGTAAACATTTGATTTCTTTTTTTCAAAATTATAGTTTGACAGAGGCGCTTGTTTCATTATCTGTAAATGTTAACGGAAGTCCATCGTTTTATCAAGAAGTTGATAAGTTTGTAACGTAATAAATTAATTCTGACTAAAAAAATCGAATGATGTATTCATTTTTCGGAACGTGTCATCTTCCTCTCTTTTTTTAAGGTTTCCAATAAAATCTTTTATTACTTTTATACGTACGTATTTTCAATTTCTTCATTATTTAATTATAGGGTCAATCCATATGAAATCATTCAATCTATAATTAAATGATTGCATGACCATTTTTGATTATTATCATTTTCTGTACATTCATTCTTACACATATCAAAAGTTCAAAACTTTTATTTAAAATATTTTTTTTGTATGCGCTGTATTAAATTTTAAAATACGGTGCACGTCGTTTTTTTTGTTTGTTAACATTAACGGTATTTGCAATATCTTATAAACTATTTGACTTACAAAGATAACGTATTCCAAGTGTCCGCCTTTGATTTGGTTCATTTTTGGATATGTTATAGTAGACAAAAAACTAACCGACACGTGTTTTTTATATCTGCTGAGGTGAACTTTTAAGAGATGAAACTAGCGCTTGAAAATGGCGATGTCAAGTGTCGATTTCATTGTTTCATACGTATAGAACAACACGATTTTTTTTTTAACGAAACTACCCGGAAAAGTTTTTTTATAATGAAAAATGAAAAACACAATTTCTTCAATTTGATAAACAAAGTTAATGGAGGTAAACCATGCTCAGACATTATTAGAATTATTGAAAAACTGACCAAATAAGGCTAAATTTAACTTAAAAACTTGAAAAAATATATAGTACACATAAGTTCAAAATAAAGTTGACGTGTTTTTGCGTTTTTCCCAAAAGGGGGTAACTACCCTTTAAAAAAAACGCTTTTAGCGCATTTCCATAGGAAATAAAGTTGTTGCGATCTGTTTGGTGACGAGACCCGGTGAAGCCGCTTTGTATTTTTTTCTATTTCGATCCCTAGATTACAAACATACAAGTTATTTATTTTGGTGGGCCATACATGTATAGATTTTCACATAATCAAATCTTGCAAACACGATAGCGGTCGCAACTTCAGCAATTCCTCAACATTTTTCTTTACAATTTTCGCTAAAATGCACCGTTTTTGAGAAAATCGGAAATAAAGCGATTGATGCTTGTATAACATTTATCATGTAACGACCCAATTTAAAAATAATGAAAACAAACGATAATCATTACACATTTTAATTGGTATCGAATTACAAATTATTTTCCGTTGAGCGCGTTACATAATTAATAAAAAAAGTTTTGGATAAAAAGCACAAACTTATTTACATTCGGGCAACAATATTAATAAAAAAAATAACGTCACAATAAATTCATTCCCTACAACTTTAAAATTTTAAATGATACCACGTCACTTGTGACGTATAATTTGAAAGCATCTTAAAAATAGTTTGGTAAGATAACTTAAAATAAATTTGAGTCGAAAGAATAAAACATTTAATAAAAGAATTAATAATTATGAATTCACAACACAACGAACGAATAATAATAATTCTAATAATATCCACAACAAAGAACGAAGAAAAATAAATGAAAATTAAATTGTTTTTGTTGTAAATATGAACATGGTGTTTTATTGGAAAATGGACATACGTTAACCATGAATAGGGGTCACTCAGCTGGTTCGCAATATACCATACTTAATGTACAGGGTGTTTTGTCGATTTTGCCCATTTCTTTCTTAGGTCATAACTAACGAACCCCTCTGTATATTTTGTTGAAATTTAGTACACATTGATTTCTTAAACTGTCCAAACGATTAATGTACTAGCGTGAAAGAAAATCTAGGTCCGGATTAACAAAAATCAATAAAATCTTGTGTCCTCAAAGCAACACCGTGTATATCAAAATTTTCAAAATCCGTTTGCACGTGTGGAAAGAACACAAAAAACTGAATTTTGTTTTTGCGCATACAATTTTACTACTCAAATTTTGAACTCGATTTGAAATTTGTGAGCATTATGGGGGAGTCGAAATTGAATAAGATGGATATTTATTATTAAATTTCAAAAACTGTTCAATCTGAAGTTATTCTAAACTTATTAAATCATTAATGGCGACTTTCTCGATTCTGGTTTAATCTCGAATTCAAATTGAATTGCTCGTTTCCATATAGTAACAACAACAATGGTAACTAAGGAAAATTTATGGTCTAAACCTGTATTGAGAAACTGACCCTAAAACCTGCGTATGGTTACTATTTGAACTATTTCAAGGTATAATTACAGGCCCGTACTTGCAATCATAAAACATTTCCACTCGTATGCGCAAGAATAAATTACGAAAAACTAAACTATTTTCTTCACAGTTAAAATAATTTTATTTTCTTAATTCTTGCAACGACTTAAAAATTCACAAATTCACACAAGTAATGCCATTTTTAAAATTTCCTTATACGGGGCGTTTGAAAAGATGTAGTATAAAGATTACGAGTACGGGCCGATAAATACACCTTAAAGGTCACCTTGGTCTACAGATGTAACGGGTGTCCAAAATATTTGTCTTGATCGACTGCGGAAAGAATAATTTAAGAGACTAAGAGATTATTTTTTGAAATATTCGTGAACTGCTTGACCACTTAAGTGTTGCGTTTAGTATTAAGAACGCGTATGTAAGTACGTATACTTTCTTGTTACACGCAGAAGAGGATCTTTTTATCCTTATTGAAATTTTCTAAAATATTAATAATGAAACGACGAACAAGGTAAATATTGTATAATTCGTGAAGCGAATAATAATTTGATAACGCAGGGGACTAGTAAATAAAAGACGACTAAAAATTACACAATTGTTATTATTACGATTGCTAAATTAAATAACGCAAAGACACGAAATATAGACTATTTAAACCGAATAATTATTTGTTCACACACATTAATGATTCATAACAGCGACTATTACAAATTTTCTTTTTGAAACATGTGCGTCTCTTTTGTTTTGTAATTGTAATTCATTTATAGTGATTATGAAATTTTTTGTATAACTTTCGATCTCCGCGTACCTACCTATTACTGTTTTATCCCATTATTTTATAAGAGGATCAAGTTCTTCATCCACTCAATTAAATTTCAGGATACAAAAGATGCTTTCTTTGTAATAAATAAACGAATACCTGGTCTATACAAGTGTACTTAAAATAAATTAAATTGGCTTTGTACATTATTTGATTTCGCTGCGAAGCTCCACTTATTTAAAATAGAAAAAAGAATTAATTTGTTTTATGTATATGAAACTTGATAACTATATCAAAGAAATACAGTAGAGCATCGATTATCCGGGATTAATTGGGAATCGATAGTGTCCGGAAAACCGTCATTCCCGATAATCGATTAATATTTAAAATACAACGCTAAACGGTGACATCATTATATTTTCTGTTGCTATACTTATTTCGCACGTTTCAAATTTATTTATAGTAGGTAAATAAAAATACAAACATATTTAAGTCTTTGCAAAAACATTTACATTGAATTCTACATAGTTATGATTCAAAACTTTCCGGATAACCGATCATTCGGTTAATCGATACTCTAGTGTAATGATAATTTTAAATCGAAAATGATATAGATATTCCTATATAAAAAACTTAATAATAAGAATTAAAATATATTTTTCCAAATATAATTAATGAAAATGCGGCGATGATGTAGCACGTGCATTTATTAAAATTGATTACATTCAACAAAGCTTTCTTAAATTTAATGATCTAAATGCGTTTTAATTTAAACTGACAATGGCTTCGTTTATTCGTTCGGCGCACTCCGGATTATGTACTTCCAAAGTGAAATAAGGCTATTGTGTTGTGCATGTTGGAAAAGGATGCTATTGAAGTTGGGGTGCACCGAACGAATAAATGAGCTCGGCTCGTTTACAACACACAATGCATTTCAACATAAAGCCTGCTACACACAGAGATATATGTATCGTGAAACGATCTCCTGATACCGTCTCGTGGGACTTGACTCACCGTGTGGAGGTACGACTCTGATACGTCTTAAATCTCACGCCGCGCCCTCTGGATACACGTCTCCATCTTCTACTTCCAACGAAAAACGGTGAGACCAAATCGACGATACTCAGCTTGCATCTAACTGACAATTTTGGACAATTGTTTTTTGCTTTTTTCGTTTTATTAACATTTTCGAAAAGAAGTTTAATGGCTGAAAGAAATACAGACCGTTCATTTTGGGAGGAGTTATTAGAGCGTTACAAGCAATTTCCTTGCTTATGGAATACTAAAACTGCCTCATACTGTGATAATTTTAGAACTGATCCAATTTGCCAAAGGTCGTTATCCAGAAACAAACAAAAAGTTTTTAACGAGGAACGTACACAACTTTCGGTGTACTTACAGAAGGAAATCCCGGGATTTTCAACCTTTTTATTCCATAGGGCACATTATAAAATACCGACAAAACACCTAACGTAACCTTAATTAAACTTTTTCACTGAAATTCTTAGGGAATTCTTATTCTTAAAAATATAGGCAAAATGAGCGTTTTTGATCGTGATCGAATGGTGGCAAGCATACACAAATCTGTCGGTGGACGTCACGGTGCCCGCGGGCGTAGGATTGGGAACCTCCAATGATATGTTTCTATTTTGTGGTATTGCAAAATTCTAAGCTTTATGTTATACAGATTCGGAATGTTTTCGGTGCAAGTGTGGAAATTCCTTGAGTGAAAACAAAATTTCCCATCGCACTTCCTATGATCTGATAGTAATAGAAGACGATATTATTCTCTTTAACTCAATGGTTGACATTCTCGTAAGTTATTTTAGCCTTAACACATTAGAATCTCTAGACTTGCAACGACAACGTTCCGAATCTGTATGTATCGATAATTGCGGCCATAGTAAATACTTAATCATTTTCTTGAAGGAAATGCCATCATTCACAGAATTATAAAAATTTGTGTATGTATGAAATATACACTTGGACTTTGTATTTTTGACTTTTGACTTTGTAAGTTGTAGGAAATCTGCTACATATTGCAGTGTCTGAGACGGTATAATGAGATCGCGTATTAATACATATCACTTTGTGTGTAGAAGGCTTAAAGCCTGCAAGCAATGCAGTTTTACATATTGAAGTAAACTTACGGTGTCGTTCAACCGCTCGAAACTCGTATTAGTACATTAAAATTATGCATTTGCTATACTGCCTTCCCATCATGAAACGCAGTATAGGTATAGTATTAAATTAACACTTAAAAATTGTAATACTTCGTGAGTCATATAACGTCCCATCCATTACAAATGTAATTTTGCGAAATATCAATCGACCAGTTTAGCTTTTATAATTTATTTAATTTTAGATTTATAAAACGAAGTTTATATTTACTACTTAATTAAAAGAACCTTTTAGAATAACTGAAATAATTGATATTGGCAGTAGATGAGATGGAACGAAGATTTTAACGAATTCCCATAAGAAATAAAGCGATTGCGATGTGTCCGATGACGGCACCCAGAGGAGACGCTTTGTATTTTCTTCGTTGTCGACCTCTAGACCCTAGACCACGAAAATATAGGTCATTCATTTTAGACCGGTCACATAACATATGTCTTGATAATCAAATTATGTAGGCACGATTACGGTCGCAATTTTGATCGTAGGAGGTTGACATTTTCACAACGCACCGTCCGTGCATACACGAAGGACAGATTTGTTAACCAGAAAAATTGACCGACCCGTTTCAAAATGGCGGTCGATCAAAAACTTTAAACCGGACTATCTCCGTTATTAATTATCGCATCGTTAATTTGTGAAATGTTTTATAATCGTCCTAAAATTCCCTTTCAAACATCTCTCTTTGAAATTTTCGATAAAATGCACCGTTTTCGGTAAAGTCGTTACCTCGGCTTGCGCGCGTTCGATAATTTTTTAATATTTTTAATTATCGGTACATTTAATTATTAAAGATGTAACTAACATGTTTACATTTTAATTTCTTTAATTTTCCAATTAGGTAATTGTTTTGTTTTAAATATGTCACTTAATTAGTTTAAATTTTACATTGTTTATGAAGTATTGTTTCTTCGTAGTTTTTAACATTTTGTATTATAGATACAATTTATTCGATGTAATTACGTTTTATTATTTGCTGCTTCCCCTATAATATGATTAAGACACGAATAGATGATAAGTTGGTAGGCGTATTCTTTAATGTCCTTCGAGGGGTGGAAATTTAGTTAGTATTTGCAAGTACAGGCGTTTTAAAATTTGCAAGTATTATCAGTTAACTACCAAGTTATTTTTCATGTAATCACACATAGTCTGTCTAAATGTAAAACTCCGATAAAGGATCAAGATTGATATCTTATGTCGCCTTTAAAAGGACAAGTATTGCAATAAACAACTTCAATAGAACAAGTATTTAGTGGTTTTTGCAAGGTACTTGTTTTAATCGTTTATCGGAGTTTTACATTTAGATGGATTATATGTATATAAGCACCCGAGGTGAGATAAAGAAACCAACACTTTCTTTACTTCATTCATTATTTCGTGGAGATGTCAAAACAACATTTATTCGCCGGTATTACGTTAATGCAGATGGGGAAAACCGTTTGCTAGAAAGTAAAATCGATACAAATGTCAGATATTTTAAAACGTATTAAAATATTTTTTCAATGTAAAATTTTAAATCTACACCTCAAAATTATTGCTAATAAAATGTTAAATTAAAAAGTAGATATGATATCATTTATTAATTACTTTTTTACTATAATATTATGAAGAAAATTAATTTCGAAAAATTATTTAAGTAGGTAAGTATATGTTTGAATGCATAATAATGACGTTGTAACGAAATTTAACAAAGCCTACTCGGATAGCTGAGCGGTCAGGAAACTGGCCTCTCACCTGATAAGTCCTGAGTTCGAATCCCAGCACGGGTGGTGAAATATCCTCCCTATTCTTGCTAGGCGTGAATATCTGTGATCGTGGAGCTTCTTTTATAATAAATAATCACAGCAGTTGAGAAGCTCCAAAGCCCAATAAGCCTGTGCACTAGGGTGGATAAAAAAAACTTATCAAATATGGGGAATATTACAATTACTTTGAAATTAATTTTACTAAAATACATTTTCAAGCCCGTTACAACGTCGCCCATTTCAACACAAGACTTTTAGACGCAATATTTTTCGACGACCAAAAATGTTTTAAAATAGGTTGTGTAACAATTATGGTGAGGTGAATAATCTAAACTTACTTCGTCTGCAATAGCCTAAACTTACCTCATCTACAGTAACCTTTTTTTTTTTTGAGAAGAGTCAAATACTCACCAAAAGCCACCTCACGTTGTCGACGCATACACCCGGAACAACATTTGTAGGGGTTTTTCCTTTCCAGCAATTATCTATTCGAACAATTGTTTTTTGAGCAACTTTCTATTCAAGCAATCGTCTGCACACCATATTAGATATTTAAGAATCGTTGATTATGTTTCTTGTAATTTCTGATAGGTATTGATAACTTGATTCTGTATAGCAAATAAACTTTCGGTTTCCGGATATATGTATGTATATTTTCATTCATTAATCATATTAACACTTAATAATTTTTTTATCAATATTGTTCGAATTCAGAATAAAATCCGCCATGTAAAGATTTTGTTTGATTTTTTCAAACAGAAAAGGTCATCTTTATTATTTAAAATTTATTTGAACTTATGCGAATAAGGGTGAATACTCAATCGTAGTTTCAACTCTGATTAAAGTTGTTCTGATTGTTCCTATAGTAACAAAAATGGTCGGTAACTCAGGTAAATCATGATTTAAACTAGGTCAAAATTAAGCCTGTACTAATATTTACGTATTTTCCATTTTTCTAATATCCTTAGTGTCCATACGTCATCACGTTGAAATGGTCGCGTCGAAACGTCCAATTCCGTAAAAACCCGTATTATTCCATTCAAAGTTGCGATTGAGACTTTTATAGTAGATAATACCTAAATATAATTTATTAAAAGTTACATTTGGGTTTTAACGTTTCAAGTGTTTTATTTCATTTTAGAACTAGGTAAATAAATAAGTTTTAAGCAGGTTTTCTTGTCACGACTTGGACTAGGGACATTATTTATGGCTGTGATAGTACCTAAAATGGTTTTGGCAGCTACTGCAGTAGCGTAGCGCCTTGTTTCTATATATTTAACGATTCTGTATAAATAAAAATACCAGTCCCGTTTCGTTAATACGTAAAGCAAACATAAAAAAGGATTTTCCCTATAGAATCAATATGCATATCGTATAATTTTTAATATTAATCAAATGTATCCGACAAAATGAGAAAGTTAAAAGAAAAACCACATCTTTTTATGCGTTGCTTCAATTTATTCTAATTGCGTTAGTTGCTCATATAAGTATAGAAAACTGTAAATTATTAAAATAAAATATTAATACACATATTTCATCTCAGAAACTAGAAACGTTTTTCGTAGAAATATGTAATAACGTAAATAAAACATAAATTAACCAAAATGCGTGGTACATTTTATACAAACGTGATGCTATTACCAGTAAGCGTGCGTTATTTTCTTAGATTCTAAAAAATCCGTTTTACGTTACATGACAACTGGACAAACTTAAATGATGTTTGACTAACATCACAATTAATGCCCACGTACTTCAATTATCTTTTATAGCTTTATACGCCACCGCTTTTAAAATTACGGTCTTAATTTTATCGTAAGATTCAATCGTTTTAAAACTCGATACGATACCTTACATTATTTATTAAGTTTAATTTCGAAAACTTCGGCGTTCTGACTATAAAGTACCTACTTACTTAACAATCCTTAGTCAGCTCTCTTAACAAAATAATTGGAATTAATAGAAGTTTTTTTTTGTTTACAAACAAATCGTTTTCAAGACGTCTCAATTTCTTTTTCAAATTAACAATCACGATTATTTAGGTTTATAAATACTTTTTATTTACAATTTAAAAAGATATAGCGCCGGGATGCGACTTACACGAGAGGCCTTGGTTAACACTTTAATATACTAACCGCTCTAGTTGACTTCTTGCGTATAACTCCTGTGGGGGTTGTTACTATTACTTCCTAAAGCTTGGAAACGATATTATGAAATAAATTTTTCATCGATGCACCCTTAAATGTGTACGAAATCGGATTTTGTCGTTTATCTCGAAAACGATGTGTCGCGCGATAAGAGTGAAAAAGTGTGAAAGACATTTTTATTTTTGAAAAACACACTGAAAAATTTAGAAATGATGCCAACTTTGCAATAAATCGAGTGGCGTAGAAATTTTAACTGACAAACTGTAAGGCTCGTTTCACACGTTCCGGTTCGCCCGGTCCGGTTTGTCTCGGATAAAGTAGCCAACGAAACATGCAACTATACCGTAGCTTTCACACACACACGCTGATCGGCACCGGAGGCCGGGTGGCGGTGACCCGGCCTCCGAGACAAACCGGGCCGAACGAACCGGAGCGTGTGAAACGAGCTTAACGGTATGCCTAGATCTCCGCCACTGGACGAAGTGATTTATCATCGTTATTACCACCATATCATACATGTAGAGTGTAAATAACACACAATTTCAAATTATTTAAATAAACTGTTTCTGAGGTAATAAAAAAAAACATCATTTTTAGAAAAATATTAAGCAACCCTTTTTTGTAAATATTTATAACGTCTCATTTTTCATTAGTTTAATTTAACTAATTGTAAAATGTCCTAAATGTGTTTAATAAATTGTTTTAAACATTAACTAAAAATGCTTCGGTTCTGTTGTATTAATGCAAAGTGTAGTTACGCTTTGATGTATCTACTACACATTAGCAACGAACTGTAATAAAATTAAAGAGTAAATTCAATGGTTTTGTTACAAAAAGCTGGTAATTTTCACTGACAATGAACTTTGTTTCAACGAATACAATCCATATTTTTAAAACCAGTTCTTCATATTTAAGTAAAATCATTGCCTATCTTCTCTTGAGTACATATCAACTTTATGAACAGCTTGTTGAACGTAACTCATTCAATTGTTAGTTTGTTTATCAATGATCAGTGTTACGCAATTATTACCTTATAAGTATTTAGGTATAACAAAATACTAGGATGTGAAATTACATGCTTATTGTATAATTGTCGACGTGCTTTTTATTACAAATTACAGTTTAATATTAAAAAAAAGCTAACGTTTACTTATAACTGACGGAAAACACACAAATGCTTATAGATTATTGATATCAATTCTGTGATTGTGGCCTTCTTATTCATTAACCGTTACCTTTTTATTGTTATTCATCATAGAATCGTTGATTCAAAATCTAATAAACTATGTTATTTGTTAATGATAGTTATTTATGTAGTACATTACCTTCATAGTCCATTTTCCGATGTTCAATAAAATAAAAATGACGTAGTTACTTATATTGAATTAAGTATATCTACAAACTTTGAGAAACTCGTTAAGAATTTCAAAAATACAATAATAAAAAAAATTGTAGGCATTTCAACATATCGCAAATTTATTTATTTCGTCATTCCTTTTCGACGATAATGTCCGAAGTTCATTTAAACCGTGAATTGTGATTAGTTTTAGTTGTCCCTTAAATTACTTTGAATAGACAACTAATGGAACATCGTCCATGGTATTAATTAATTCGATTTCTAAATTACAAGGGCACCCACGTGGGATTTTTAAAGAGAGCGTTTCTAACTGCCAGAGTGTACACCGCCTATCTAATAACATAATATCATAAATGGGGGGGGGCGCCTCCCCTTCCACGTTGCCCATGCGAATACTATTGCGAAAAGAAGTTGATACTATTCGTATTATAGCTATGTTTAATTAGTATATCATAAAATACTTGCTTGGTTCGCATAATGCTAAATTAATAATATACGATTTTTTTTAATTTTAAAGGGACTAAAGTGGCAATATATAAAAAATAGTATAAAGTACACATTTTATAAGGCTTTTATCGCACTGGTCCTTTAGAAAACTTCATTTCTGAATTTGAACTTACGCGATAAAAACATACCTTATGAAACTTGTACTTTAACTTTACTGATTCTGGTTCGATTATTAAATTTTAGTAGCTTATATAATATACATAAATAGACGCGGTAATTAATTCAGAATAATTACTATGTCGTTGTCAAAAAAAAAACAAGCAAGATTTAAAAGCATTTATTTTATCTTTAGATAAGCCTTAAGTGACCATTATTGTTTGAAATGCACGTTAAAACTTTTTATGACGCGCCAAAAACACTCCGAAATATGTATAATGGTTATCAACTTCCTCATCAATCTTTGCCTTCAGTTCTTCAATTTCAAATGGTTCCACAATATCCCAAAAGTGAGATATGTTGCCTCCAGGGATAAAACCGTATGTTTTCCAGCTAAAGCTGATACTACTTGATGTCTGACAAAGGCCATGTCCCAGGACGCCATTGACGGACACCGGTGTCCATCCAACAGTTACAGGTCGTGTCATATAGAAAAAGACCTGTCAATCGTTCTCGAGTTCAAGAACACTTGTTTGATTTTGTGGGCAAATCCGCGCTAAATCGAGCGGCACGTATATATCATTTAATAACTGTCAAAAATCATACTGTGACAATTTGTTTCGCTTCAAAAATACTGATGTTTATGGGCGGCTCCGAGAATCATCGACATGCTTTTCTGTATATGATACTATCTCTAAAAACAAAATCAAAAACTAAATGTCAGACACAAAAACCGATCACTGTAGCATACATACGAAGACAATTTCTAACTGAAAATTTACAATTTCGTGTAATTTTTACTAAAATTGTCGTGACAGTCAATCTGTTAAAAATGATTCGCTTTTTGGCCAACCCTATACTGCTAAATAATTTTCAAAATATGCAAAAATTTCCAACGAGTTTTAAAAATTAAAGTTCTCATGTAAAGATTTTCAGATTACTAATTATCTTAACACCAACTAAAAAGGTTATTTTTTTCTATTCTGAAAGCAATTTAAGAGAATTACCTATAATTACCTTTCCATTTTAAACCAAATATATAAAAGCGACAAAAATATATTACTAGTTCTATAGCTTTTTGTTCTACCTTGTTGATGCCGGATATTTATTTTGACTAAATGATTCTGATTTTCTGAAAACAATAACTCTATTTAACCTGCAATAACTCTCGAACGCTATACCGAGTAGAGAAAGTTTGCAATGTGATAAAAAAAACCCAATCAGTAAACAGTAACCGTGATGATAAACGCGATTTACATCATAATATGTATATCATTTAATGTAGGTACAGAAGAGTCTCGGTTATCCGAACTAATTCGATTAATCAAACATATCTATCATTCAATCAGACAAAAATTTCTAATGATAAATTTTATCAAGAAAAATTAAATTAAATATGTTACACAATTTTAATACAGTAGAGTCTCGTTAATCCGGATTTGTTGGGACCGGACCCTATCCGGATCACCGAAAATTCGGATTAACCGGAAATTCTATAAAAATGCGTAATACTATTTAAAAAGGTTATTGTAAAACTAATTAATTGCTACTGCAATGAACTATTGTTTTTAAAATTCAACACTAAACGACAGAAATAAATATTTGTACATTGTTTGGACTGATTTATTTCTTCTGGAAAGTACTTACGTCCGAATTATACGGAAGTCCAGATAAATGGTGCTCGGATTAACGAGACTCTACTGTACCTATGTTTAAACTTCCCAAAGTATTTTAAAGACTACGTTAGATCTAATCCCAATATCGTATGGTGTTGCTGTGTAGTTATTAATATTAAGAATATGATTAATACCTATTCCCTTAATAATCATTTCTTTTCCATTTTAAGGTTGTGTATGGGGTGCATATAGAACCAGAACATGTAATGCGAAAACGAAGCATAGATCAACCTCTAAGAATTCTTCTTTATTATGATGAAAGTGTTTATAGGTAAGTAGTTTTCTTATTTATAACAATTCCATAGTTTTAAAGAACACTTCAAATGTTTTTCACGTGTTTCTGTTTATTTCTGAAATTTAATACGTATTTATATAATAAATATGTTTCGAAAGTATTTTGATCCTAAGATATTTATTACAAAACTTATCTTCTCGTTACTGTTGCGTCAACATTACTTACTTGTAATTGGTTACACAAAGATTAATCCACAGAATTAACCCTGACTTAAATGTTCGATAATACAAAAAAATATAAGTTTAATTATATAATAACACAAATAAAATAGCATTAATATATATAGTACTATAACGTTTATTAAAAGCGTTAATTTATTTATTTACACGATTTGACATTTATTTATATAACACTACACCGAACGATTCGAATTTATTTACTTGCTGCACTACCGAGCACCGTTATTTATATCACTAACTGTAAACCAACTGTTATTCCACACTCTAAGCTTAACTAACTTCGTCGCAAACTATCTAAATGAAAATTCGTAGTCGACAGAATCCGAACACTCCCGAAAAGTGACCTATATATTTCTAAAATATTCCTGAATGTTCGATTAATTGGAACATTCCCGAATGTTCGATTACTTGCAATATTCCAAGAATTTCGATTATTAAATTATTACCGAATATGAGTCGTCCGTTGACTCGTGGAATTTTCTATTACGAAGTAACAACTAATTTTTATGTGATGAGGTCTCTATTGTATTATTGGAACTGTGTTTTCGTATTTAAATAGTTGTAAAGATTTTCGTATTTGTCAGTATTTTCAAATTATATTGTGATTTTTGTGAAGATTTTCATTAAATGTACATATATATCGTATTTGCAGAGTAACGTTTTTCTCGATAAGAAATAATGGTTCGTATGTAATGTCATCTTGTTATTTTGATTACAATTATTATTATATCGTTTACTTCACCTCCAAATCGATAATGTGAGGTAATATTAGACAAGTTTACAGCAATATGATAACAAATCAAAATACATAATATTTTTTTGTGTTCATCGATCAAAAACGTTCTTGGGAAAAATTCTACTAAAGAATTACATACACAGATTATTCAAAAATTATTTGTCATTTAATTAATTGGCCGTATATTCAAATTTAACTCCACAGTTACTAGCTAATCTATTTGAATTATTAATTTAAAATTGTGCCACCTACGGTCACACCAATAGCTTAACCTTGAGACTGATCGTAGAAGCCCTCTATACTTAGTCTAATACTTGCAAGGATTAATGGACTTTTGATTAAATTTTAATGAACCGACTTTAATAATATTTAATCATCTTCAACTGGTTGCCTAAACACCTTAATTCAGTTATATAAACGAATCTTAATTTGTTACAATATGTACAGGGTGTCTCACCTGTCCTAAATAAGAAACAATATGGTAACAAAGTGCTTACTACGATCCTCGATTATTCTCGCTTGAGCATACAGTTTGAGATATACAAACTCTGCAATTACCTGCTACGTGCTAGTCTGTTATAAAACGTCGTCAGAAGTGTATGAAATCCGCAAATACGCAAATGATGACTGTGTATACCTCGCAAGAGTTAACAGATATGATTCTTATTTATGGGGAAATAAGTGGAAACGTATTGGAAACAAAATGGCCGTATGAACAGCATTTTCCACATGAGAAACGCCCTTCTCGTACCGTAATTCGAGAAACAATTCAAAAATTAAGCGAGGTACGTTCTTTCCAAATTACGAAGGTCGTGGTCGTGAGCAACCTCCGAGGCTGTTGAGATAACTTGACTTCCATGATACATCATGGAGGTATGTACATGCGCAGCAGTTCGCAACGTAGGCAGATCCGTACTTGACAATTCTTTGTACCGTAGATATTCAAAAATCAGTTTTTGTTTTGTTTAGGACCGCTCGTATTGCGTATTTCTGTTTCTTTCTACGTCATCTATTACTCAGAGTCACCCTGTGTACAGGGCGTTTGCAATCTTTGAATCTTATTTTTACGGAGTGGTTAGACGCTGATGTACCAAAATGTTCAAACATGTTCAGAATTATAACAATTCATAACTTCTTTCGTATCTAACGTTTATTAAGGTGGTTTACTGTTTATCGTCATCTTTTGACCTGTAGAACCACCCTTAAAAATAAGATCCTAAGCTTAGAACCACCCTGTATGTGTTCGATGCTCTTTGTGTTTTTTTTTGTTTTACTTCCTTATTAAGATGTTTGTTTCAAATATTTAACAGTATCGATAAATTTATATATTTATTCCGTATTTCTTTTCTATTTATTTTATTAAACGCTATACGGTCCATATCGATTTATTTTACATAATTTATTTCACTATCGAGCGCTATTTAGGTCATACCCAAATTTGATACAACATTGACTAATTATCTAACCCCAATCGGAAGCTATTTTGTTGTGTTTTACTAAATTTGGCTAGTAACAACCAAAGGATTCGAACCTCCGACCTCTAGTTGCCAGACGAACGTTAAACTTACTTGATAACCGCTTAAAATCGACCGCAAAATTTGTAAAATATACATATCTACATAGAAAAATGTGATTGGCTGTTTAAAATTGCGTTTTCCCGCACTGACTCGATACAACGTAAATCGGTGGGGGTGTTTTTTTAGGTGCGATATTCTGCACTGACGCGTAAATAACAACATAGGCACAGATTGGTGCGATGATCGTCGTTCTGGATTTTGTTCTCCAAATCTAAGATCCGCTCCTGCTGAAATCGGATTAAAATTTAAAAAAAAGTTTCCGTCAAAAGTTTGTGTTTGGTTCTCCGCAAGCTGAAAAGGCTTTTCATAACAATTTTTAGTGGCAGCAAAATTTGCTTTATATCCTTCATTCTATTGTGGAGAATGTATTAAGAAAATATTGGTTTCTTTTATAAAAAAAAAATACCCAAGAAGCAGTTACATTTTTTGGTCAGAGCGCACATTACGACGTTAAGCAATAATACATCGGGATGTTCGAAAACGACAATATTAAATATGTAAAAAACACGAAAATTATTTTAATGTGCTTCAGTTATGTTCTATAGAAGTGTTTTGGTCATATTTTAAAAAGAAGGTGTATAAAAAATAGTTGGAAAACGACATCAGTTCGCAAGCTAGAACTTTGAATCGTCGAAAAACTTAAGAGAGTTTAATTCCGGTTATTTCGATAGACTTTCTCGTTACAATCGCAAAAAATTAATGATTAAGCTGTTCGTGAACCTTCCGCGAATATTAATTAATACAAATTTTATAAGTATTTTTTAAATCAATCTTTTTGTGGCAGAAGTAAGTAATGTCTCAATTTTTATTTATCGCCCTTTATCATTAAAGAAGTGCGAGGAACTATCTATGAGAAAGAACTAGGGAGTATTGTTTAAAAAGGGAAGTTAATGTACATTAATTTGCAACGTGGTTTGTCTCTTGTAGTGAAATTTACAATAGACCATTCATTCCACTGCAAAAAATATAGGACGTCCTTACAAAATATATAGAAGATGTTTATGAAGCTAAACCTCGATCGATATAGAGGAGGTTGAGAATCTATGGAGAGAAACAAAGAGGTTTAATTTTCAATTTCCAGACATCGTGTATGATTTTTAACCCTGTATCTGATACGCGTAGAACTAAACTCGTAAGAGATTGAATCTTTGTAAAATCACGTAGTATGTACTCTCGCAGCATAAATTATCTCCCTGTCTTCTATCTCATTAAATAAAACATCTATCCTAAATAGATCACACGCATATACACCACTTAACTCACTTTCACTAAATTCTTTAATTTTTAAATCCGCTTATTGTTTAGAATAAGGTCAACCACTCGCTAAGGGTAAACTTATTTCGTTTAGCAAGTGAGGTAATTTCCAAAGAATTCTGACTAAACGTGTAGGTAAGTTAAATAATTAGCAGGCTCGTAAATTTTTGTCGACTTTTAAATAATTTTTAAATTCTACCGTATAATTTTTTATTTTTATATGTAAGTATTTGTCACTTTCATTTAGCATTTTATTAAACACCACCCACTTGTTATTGTCACTGTATTGTACTGTAAGCAGTTACTAAATTTGGTAACAAATGCATTAATTAGAGTACGCTTTCTTACTTATATATTATGTATATATACAAAAAAGGACAATTACTGATCATTCAAATCCTTAAATTTCAGAAATAATATTTGTATTTTAATATAATCTCATTTTCAATGAGTAGGTACTTAAATAATTTGGGTCTTACAGAATTAATGAAAGTAATGCTTTCAAAACATTCAATAACGAAATTACAGGGATAATCAATAGCCAAATTAAAATGGTAAATTCCATAAAGTCAATAAATTTTTATTTCATAAAGAAAAGTTGCTTCATGCAAGATATAACGCAAGTTGTGTCATTATCGTAGATACAATTTTAAAGAAACATTAGGGTGGCACCTTTTCGTAGTGAAAAAAGAAATCAGGCCGCACCTTATTTACGAAGGAGTTAATCCTTTAGCAGACTATGGAAAAAAATTAACTAAGGCTTTTCAGAACAATTTTTGTGGTAGCAAAATTTGCTTTATATTCTTCATGCTTCTTATTTTACATTAATTTGCAACGTGGTTTGTCTCTTGTAGTAAACTTTACAACATATTATCATTTCACTGCAAAAAATATAGGGCGTCCTTGCTAAATATATAGAAGATTTTTATGAAATCAAACCTCGATCTTATGGAATGTAACCGCGAATGTTAACTTCGCGGATGTTAAAAGACTACATTTTTTGGCTCGCGAAAGTTACATTCGCTAATGTCAAAACCGCGAACGTTAAGGGTCTTCCATATAGTTCGAGTATTCGGAAAATTATCGACTGATTTAAGCTAAGCCCTACGTTTTCTTGCCACGACTTGAACGAGGGGCATTATTTTTGTATGTGATAGAATCTGCAATAGCCTATACTGCCGATGTTCATAACCTATAAGATTTCTCTTTATTGTCACATCGGTTATATTTTTAGCACTACAGCGCAGCCCTACAAAATTTCAAGAAAAAATCTTCAGCGCTTACTCTCTTAAGGAATAACTTCAAAGATAAATTTACTGGCCTGCAAAACATTTCATTAAATTTTTCTGTTGGGATTATATTATGGAAACGGTGATCACACTCTAGTATAGAACGAATAGAACTCGAGAACATAGCTTCAAGACAATTGAATATAATAAAATTATATTAAGTATTAATGTTAAAAATAAAAATTTATGCAGGATATTCTATTTGTACTAAGAAATTTAATATTACCTTCGCAGAAATAATTAGAAATTATAGTTATATGATCTCCTGCAAATTTAAAATTTCTATCTCGGGACGTTTAAAAATTGTAATGGTGAACTTGTTTTCTGTTACAATAGGTATATCATAAAGATATTGTTACGGGCATATTAAGGCGCGACGCCGAATTCTTTAAAATGAGTTTTTTCGTAAAAACAAATGGTTGCCAAAATTTGTCACGCGGTGATTCATATAATCGAGCATCCGGGAACATCTAGAATTATGATTCATCGGTGTTGGGAATGTTAAATTACCATCGGTTTTCTATTGCGAAGGAGTTGATTTGCGTTTTCGCGCCATTTTCCCCATCATTAACGAGTGTTACATTAATTTTCATTAAAACAGGTTGTATTATAACACAAAGCACAGGACTTTATATTAATTTCAAACAATGAAAACCTTTAACACCTGCAATGATTGTGATCAGGTACCACTAACAACAAACGTAAGCTTTTAATACACTATTACTGGCGAAATCTTATTGATTGACAGAGATTGCGCAGTTTGAAACTTATTATTTAATGGAGAATGTACATTTTGAACCAAGCCTGATTTTCTACACTGAAAATACATTAGTTATTGTACGTTTTGCTACAAACTAACATCATATTCGAATGCAACGCTAAAAATTGCACGAAAATCCGATTTTACCTCAAATATATTAAAATTGGAGATTGCTCACTTTGCAATTAGACCCCTCATTCAATTACCGAGAATACAAAAATATATCTTTTATTTAAGCAATAAAAATGTTATCAATGGGTAAATATCTAAAAACGAAGTATTTGGATGTCGGAGGAAAAAAATATTTTGTAGTATTTTTGAATATACAGAAGGAAAATAATAAAAAATAAAAAATTATTCATACTTATTATTTTTGTAGCGTTTCAAATCTTGGTAATAATTCCTGTATTTTCAATTAGATAAAGGCGTCGCACAAAGCTTCACCTTTATTTCTAATTAGGTACTTTTATTTTGAAAGACACTTATTATTCTTATTAAGGTAGACTGTTATTAAGCTTACAATTACGACGATGCCTCGCCAACGCTCAGAATTGTCAAAATACAAAAACTCGTTTTACAGATTTTATTTGATTTCCATTCACCCTATAAACGACCTTTAAATTAAATTAAGATATACGTAACGCTGTGAGTATAGGAACTTAAAGCGTTTCTCCGTAATTTAAATTTGTATGTAAGACAAACTATTGTAGATAAAATAGCGTAATTGGATTAAATTAAGGAGGGTAGAAGTATATTCGTTGCCTTGTTCTCAATTGAATAAATGTAATTTTTATCCGTCTACTAAATTTATTGGTGTCGTCGATCTCGATATAGTTTGATGGATTTTTTTATCGAATTTCATTCTTTTTTTTGAGTGAAATATGTCCATATTTTTTACTTATTTTAAGGGTGTAAAATAAAAGAAAGTAGACTTCGTTGTAGCTAAATGAATTTTTCTCGAACGAGTTTTCGATATGTCGACTAAACCAACTGTATAGATCGTAATCTGATGCGCATTTAGAACACTTACATCACTTTGAGATGCACCGAACTCGAAGCAATTAAAGTGCTAGATTATCACTCACCTCCTGACTTTACAGTGCATGAACAATTAAGGATTAAAATTAAATAGAATAACACTTTGTCTTCTTAACTGTAGTTTTACACCAAATACTTTCGGTTTTATTGCTTTTGCAAGCAATTGCTTTTGGTGCCTTTGTTAGAATTTGGCTAATTTTTTCTCAAAGCTTCATTGTGACATAAGTTTAACTTTAGCAAAATATTAGCTTCCAAAAATTCGTACTTTCAAAAAAATTTTTTTTTTCAAAATTAAAAAAAAACGCATTTTTTCTCAAAAACTATTACCGCTAATTCTGTTGTACTTGTATGATATTGTATAGGTACAAAGACTCATCGGTGGTATTTTTTTGGGGTACTCTTGCGTACATAGCAAACGAGGAAAATCGAGAATATTAAATTGAAATAATTCAAAAATATATCTTATACTCGGGGGGCAGTCATCAATTTTGAAAATAATTTTTTTTTCGGAAAGTATTAATGTTTGGAAGCTAATATTTTGCTAAAATTAAACTTGGATTAAAATAGACTTTTGAGAAAAGAATTAGCTAAATTCGAGCAAAGGTACATTTTCAATGCTTACCCGGTCGTGACCTTTCGGTGATTTTATCACTATTTTTCTTGATGCGTTTTACGAATTTTTTGTTTAAAATAGTTCCAATGTAATAATCTGTTATTTGACATGTTTTCCTTTATTAACGTATTCTAGGTATCACGTGATTTACTTGTTATTATTGTTTTCGCCATCAGTATTTTCGTCGTTAAAGTCTAATAAATTATTAATAAATATACTGTTGATTTGTTGTAAATTTCTAAAAACACTTAATTATCATAATCTTTTAAGATTGTTTTTATGTCGTCTCAAACGTTTAAAAGTTTTTAATAGTAGATATATGAAAGTCAGATTATAAATTAGTAGGTAATTAATATTCATACATTGTAACGTTCACTAGGCAATATAATACATTACAATATCTATTGTCACCGCTTTCGGCCTCTGAGAAAGTAACTTGTTCTAAAATATATACATAGCTGATCTGATAAACAATTAAATTGTAGGTATATTTGGTTGCCTGCTTAAACATATTTTAAAAATTCGACTAAAAATTAAAATATGTAGATCACCAAACTACGATAAAACGATAAACATTCTCTCAAAAATCGCATTGAGCGAATTTAGAAGCGGTGAAAGCAGTATTTGTGTAATATGAAAAGTTTGTATAGAAGAAATGTTCTTCGTTACAAGTAAATCGTTCTTCTAATTTAAAACATAAAGAACATGAAGCTTCGCAAAAACTGTTACAAAATAACTGGACACGTCGGTCTTACTATTAATTTGTCTGTGAAATTTTCTTCGAAATTAAAAAAGCGGGCAGTATTAATAATGAACAAAATTAAATACTTATTTATGTTAATGTGCCGATATTTTTAGGCGATTAATTTGTATTCAAATAAAAAATATATATACACTTTCACGTCGTACGAACGGTTGCAATATTAAATCTAAACTAAAATAATTTTTTTAAAAATGTTCCCATATATGCCATACTGTTTATTTTCATTTCTCACACTGCATTTTCTTAACGTAAATAATTAAAAAGACATCGTGAATAGTTTTATTAAATGTTTTTTAAAATTATACAGTGTTTCCACGAAAGTTCTTAACAAATCGAATTTTTTTTTATTAGTTATTGGACAAAAAATATTTTTCTGGGGAAAAATTCTGCTTAAACTAAGACTTCTAAAATACCAAAGAAAAAAATTTGGTCGTGGAAAATTTAAAAGTTTAATTTTACTTAGAATCAAAATTATCTGTAATATCCAAAATTAAAGCAAAATTAGTCAAGTAATCAATTTTACAACAATGGGACGTTCTAAGTAAATAATTTAATGAAAATAAAAAATTAGATTTCAACCTATCTACCATCTCGCTCCAAACAAAGAGCAGTTGACACTTTTATTCCAGAACAATAGATACATATGATTTTTCGGTACTTTCATAGTTTTATTTCAGAACTTTGATTGATCGGAAATTTTTAAGTAACATTTGTTACTCTTTTCGTAAAATTGTAAAATAGAAAATCTTAAATATTTCGAAAACTTATGATTTTACAAAAAAATTGTATTCACACAAAATTGTTTACCATTCGATACCCAATAGTGTATGCTATGTTACAATGTTCTAGCTGTCGAAAAATATCTTTGTACAACCCGTTAAAAAATAGTAAATCATCAATAGTTAATGCTATACTCCTTGTACCTAATGATCGCCTGTTACCGAATTTCAATATCATTGTTAAGTAGGTATCAAAATATTCGTCTCCGGAGTTTTATGTGAATCAACCTGTATATCAGTTCAAAATATTTTAATATTATTTGCATCTTTCTTCAATTATTTGTGAAAAAGTTGAAGAGGAAATACGTTTAAAAATCATAAAACAGAATGCGCTTTATGATATAATATATGTATCTGTTGCTGTTAAAATATATAATTGCGATATTTCGTTAAATATCTAAGCATTTCATGCAATATATCTACTATTTAAAACAATAACAATTAAATAAATATTGTATTTGTTGCAGGTTAGATACAGAGAGATTTGAACTAATAAATGTAAGTATCTATGTATTAACAATTATGTTGACTATCGAATTAGCTTTTATTACTTATAGGTCAGGCGGCAAGTAGTTTAATTCCTTATTGGGTCTCTATTTACGCCTTGCCGCCTGGCCTATTATGCATTTGATTATAATTTACTAACAAATACCCAAGTAGATCTAGTATTAGGTACTTAATCTACTATTTATAGTGATGTCTTTATTAGTATTTTAGTTCAACTTCTTTCCTTCTTAAACCACTTAAATCAGTATTTTACAACCTGAGCGGCGCGCCTCCTAGGAGGCCGTGTAATATTTGCAAGGGAGACGCGCTGCTTTTACCAAAATATAATTTTTTAATACAAAAACAAAAAAATCAAATTTGTGTTGGGTGTTTAGAAAAGGCTGGAGGGGGGGGCATAACAATGTTTTTATGAAAAAGAAGGGGCGGAGATGCAGAAAGTGTGAAAACCACTGACTTAAATAGTGGGTTCATAGAATGATGCTTTTTAAATTCATCATCATAACAAATAATCCTTGAAATTCATTAAAACTTATAATAAAAACACAAAGCAATTGATACATACACGTGACGGTAACGATAAAAACAAAAATTAAAATCCTGACATTTAACGTCGTTATTAATATAAACATTATTTTAACAAAATTAATCTAAAAATATCCTGTTTATTAAAAACAATGCGACTCGCCTAAATATTAGACAATCCAATAAGCATTTTAAATAAAAAATAAAAGTTGAAATGATATGGGAATCAGTACGCGTCGAACATCTGTAAACTCGTTTATTATACAAGCGCGCAGTAATTTCGTTGAACTTTTACGAGGAAATTAAACCAATTTTTAATCGCCAACTTAATAATTTAGAATAACAAAGCTGCGTCACTGCGAAATTTTACGTATCCTAATTTAACTATAATTTGTCTAATTGTAAATAGACAATCTAACGTAATATACATTACTGTTTTCTCACTTAAACTCGATAGTATTCGAACACGTCTACCTAAAATACGTAGAAATATTGTAGTATGAATATGGGAAAACTTTAGAAGTCTAAAAATTTGTTTTCCAAAGAAAAATTTCCCAATAACGGTGAAAGTTTTAACTACCATGCCTGTTAAAAATTCTGTTGAATTTACTTTTGTGTACCTAACTGCTATGTTTATTTATTCTTCATAATAACGATAGGAAGTTGAAATTTGGAACGTAGATATTTTTCGTTGCGGATTATTCTCACAAGGTAATAAAAATTTGTTTCTTTGAATAGTAAGGATAGTTTTGTGGGTAAGGGTTTAGATACTTTTCTAATTTTTTTTAACCAGCAGGAAAATAACAAGGGATTATAGTCGTTATTAAAGCCCGTTAAAAATCAGAACTTTTTGCTCTCATAATATATTTCCATATTTCTTTTAGTTTTGATGCAAAAAAAAATAAAATGTAAATTTTGTCCCTCGACATGGCCCCCAAAATTAACTTTACAAATTAGTACATCTATTCGGACATCGCTAAAAGCACACTAAAGGTAACACACTAGTTGTTCATTATTATTATGACTATAAATAATACCAGATTAATGTAACAACAACAAAATTATTTTAGCTTTTGTTCAAAATGACTATCATCTTTTTCAATACATTTTATTCAGTTTATACAATCACCTACCCTTCTTATACAAAAAAATAAATTTGTACTACGCCCAGTAAAAATAGCTCAAATGAAAAATATCTACGCTCGAAATTTCAACTTACTAACATCAACCGTTTTCGTCTAATTTGAAAAAAAGAAATTTCAAAATTAACCTTCGAAACCGTAAACCTTTGTAAATAGGTAGATTTATGTTCTATTTTGTTCCCAAAAATATGTGGTTTTGTATACTCATTACAGATACACTCTGTATAATTCTTCCAACTATGTCACGTTTCGGGTTGTTACGAAAATAAACAACTATTAAATTTTCACTAATAATGAAGCTCATGTTAAATATGAACGTAGTAAATCTTTTAAAATTTTATTAGGTGAAAGATGGTTACATAAATAAATGACCAATAATATTATAAAGATACCTAATTATTTCCTTGCCCCTGGATATTGCATTTTTAGAGGTTGTGAGGTTGAGCTAATTAAATTCCCAATATTTCAATGCAAATTATTCCGTATAATAATTTTCATACTGAAAATATTTCATCTAATGTATTTATGTATACGTATATAAAAGCCTTTGATCTAAATTTAGTAATTAATTTTATTTACGTACCTTCCTAATAAATAATTCATCACAGGACGATCTATAGGTACGTACTTATACTATATAGCCACTAATCATCTGACATCTATATGGTATGGGCTTTTTTCTCTTAGTATGAACTTAATCCACTGGTTACTGTGCTAGGATCAAGACATATGAAACAATTTTAGACAGTACAATGTTGCCCACACTGTGGCAACAATTTAGAACTTGTTCCTCTTTATTTTCCACGTGATAATGCATCAACTCATAAATACAGGGTCATAAGTCAGTGATTTGAAGAAATAGAAGTGGATGAACCCGACTGGCCGGCCCAAAGTCCTGACCTAAATCCTCTTGAACATCTTGGGATGATTTAGAAAGCCGGTTAAGAGCTAGAACAGACCGCTTACAAAACATCAGACAGCTATTCGACATGTTGAAAGAGGAATGGAACTAAATACCTACAGATACCTATTGTAAACTAGTGGAAAGTCTTCTTAGAGAGACCGAGACTGTAACAACGACGCGAGGCGGATCTATATCATACTGACAGTATGTGTACCATATCCAAGTTAGTACATTACTATGAATAGGTGTCCGGTGATTAATGGCCACATGGTGTATAGGTATATATGTTGTAATATATTTTATAAAACATAATTGTAATTCACATTATTATTACATAAACATGAAATATGTTTTAAGTAAACAATAACACTGAATTCTAGGTAGATGCTCTTCTCCGAGTGTATACATATTACGAATTTTCACAACCTTTTCAACTACTTTGGTGACGTTTAAAATTACCGAACCGTCTAAATTTAGTAAAATCATTAACTCCGATTAACGATTATTAATTACCATAATTTTATTTTTAAACAGAATTTATAAAGAAAACAATGTATTCTTGGGGGATTATTAAAAGTAAAGGACGGCATTGATAAAAAAAAGGTCACACACTTAGAGATAACAGACAGCGGGGGGGGGGGGATATTTTCTTATCATATAAATACTTTGTTTTTATTATTTTTTTATGATAGGTTTTACAGAAAAGCTTAATTCCATACTTTCGAACAATCTTGTATAAGTGATAAAAATCTAGTCTTCTAATTTCTTACTTTATCTGTTAGATAGATATCTAAAACATTATATGGTTGTATAATTTTGCAACGTGTCTTCGTATCTGTTGTAACGAGCAAATTAAGTTGTACACATTCTCGAAGGGTGAGTCGTTTACTCTATAAATTGAATGAACCTATGACTCATAGTTAGCGATAAGAGAATTACTGGAATTTTCGAATATTCCAGAATATTTTGAAGACGAGTGATTCTTCGGGTAAATTCGGCTACGAACTAATATAAATAGCCGGCAATGACTCAGTTGATCACAATTTAAAGTGGTGGTTTTCGACTTGCGAAATAAATATTCGCGGTCGATGACATTATAAATAATTCGATTCGTTCTGTTTAGTGATGTAATTAATTTAAGATCGTGTAAATAAATAAATAAACGTTACATTATTTTATACTATTACAGAAATAAAAAGTTCTAACGGCCGAGTTTGAAAACTTATATCTCAAAAATTACCTAACCGATTTCACTCAAACAAACTGCATACTAGAGATACTTTATTCCTACATAAGTATACATAATTTCATAATTTTGCAAAAAGACGTTAAGTTACTATAGCAATATATGTTTTAAAAAATATGATTTTTACTCGTATTTTAAAAACGTATGAATTAATAACTCGATTATTCAAAAACTATTAAACGGAAAGCAGCAATATTTATGTATGTGAGAGGCAGAACCTTATATGGTAGTTTAGTGGAATTTTGTTAATTAATAAAAAAGTTATAATAAAAAGTCTTCTGCCACTTCAATTCGTCCGTTTGACGAAATATTAAAAAAATTCTCGTGTAGTACACGTTGATGGACAAAGAAGGTAAATTACCAAGTAAAACAGTTAAAAATATTAATGTTTAAAGGCTCCAGAGATTATAATATATTGATAAACAATGTGCGATGCTAGCGTATTCGGGTCGAAGTGGGGTGAAGTGTGTAATATATAACATACTTATGTAGGAACAGCGTTTTGTTTTTTTATCATTATAAAACGTGGTCACTATTTCTCTCTTGAACTTTCAAGGACTATAAACGTAAACTTTCACGCACATAATCGCTGATGTTTTCTCAATTTGGTCTGTCTCCAAAAATGACAAATTTTATGTTGATTTATGAGTACAGTCATGTCTCGTTTAACGAAGCTAATGCGTTCCACAAAATCACTTCTTTCAGCGAAATTTAGTTATACGAGGTAAGAATAGTATGGCCAGAATAGGGTTATGTTCCAACTAATCATATAAAACCAACTAATGTTGGTTTTACATAATACGAGGGAGGTGTTAACTAGGTCAATCAATTAAAATTCTAACGAAATTCCCTTCTTTTTCTTCGAAACTGACATTTTAATTAAAATTATAGTTTAAAGTTTATAATGCAATCAATTAAAGAACTATTATTGCAACACACCACACTAACGTAACCCTGCAAAATGCAAATAACCACTGTGTACTCGCGCTTCGAGTACACAGTCGCATTCGAGTAAGGTATGGTCATATGACAGTCGCGAATGCACCATTGGTGTGCGATATTGTTGAACATTAACTTTGAATTTTGAAGACTTCGTTATAACGAGGTTTCGCTATCGGAGGTAACGTTAAGCGAGGTATGACTGTAGTTTAAAAATTGAGTTATCGCATTTTCTAGTCGTCCTGTAAACGTTCTTTAAATATGGAGTAAAATGTTGTCTTTAAACACCGGCACAACTCAGATTTGAAAGATATCATTCAAAAATTTTCAGACATTTTTCAGGTATATTATTTTCTTTTAAAATTGCACGTGTATATGTATATTTTCAATTAATTCAGAATCAGAAATCGTCTACTATTTCAATTACTACTATTCAATTTAATTCGGATATAGATTTCTTATTAGATAAGTTGGTATTGTTGGATAAATTGGTTTTGCGAATCTAAGGTGAGGCCTTTTAATTCAATATTCTTATCTATAAAAGTATAAAAGGTAGTTATGATGAATTAACCTGCAATCGTTTTTATCATAGATAGTTAATCTCTTATTTGCACAACTTGTGTCATAACAGGTATCCCTTGTTGCAAATTATACACGAAGCTCCTCTGATATTTCAATGGCGACGTAAAATGTTTCAGACTTATCAGTCTGTAATAATTAAGCGAAGAGTCCTAGTATGTATTCAAAATCTATTTGAATCAAATTTTTATCGTGGAAATTTAATATTATGTTAAGTCAATGACCGCACTGTTAATAACGAACTAAAAACAAAAAATTCATATATGGTATTGAAAATGACAATTACAAAGTGTTTTCGTTAGTATTGTTGAATTTTAATTACAGTCCTTTAAGTATTTAATAGGCAAGTTATGATTTTGTATTTCTTTCGGCATCATCATAATTGTTTGCTTGCGTAGGTTTTTATATTGAAATTCAGATACGTATCTATAAAATCTGAATATTTTCAACTCACGCTAAAATTTTTTAACGTTGCTACTTTGATTTCTTTGCATCCATAATATATTACAGTACTTACAGTATGTCTCAACGTAATAAAGATTTCAACGAGCTTTCTTGAAATCTTCTGATTTTTCACATCGTTTTGTTTGCAAAGGGGACAGCTCACTGTTATAAATTCACCCACTTTAGGTTAATTCCTTAAGAGGGGTGACTACCCCAACAAAAATCTTAAATGGGAATAGGAGTCGAGTGACACTCTATAACGGTAGGTTCTTTACATTTTTGAATTTGAGCTAATAGATTTTCAAGCAGCAGGTACAATAAAATGCAATTTCGGTTTTGAAAATAATTTTTATTCGATTAAATACCTATTCAAAATGTACATATTTCGCCGCCGACCGATTTTTGTTCAGTGTTCTGACAAATATTCTATAACACGTCTAGTGTAATTTCTCTAAATTCTTTAATTATGTTAAGCTAGTTTGGTAAAGTAAATTTTGGATTTTAAGTGTCCCCATAGCAAAAAATCCACCAGGTAACCTGGTGAGCCACTCGATTGAAGTTCCGAAAAAGTAATGATCAAAGAATTGCTTTACAAAGATTGCCGTTTGGAGGAGCTTAATTCTGATCGAAAAACACTTCTTCTGGCATATTATGCTTATTATTTTCAATTATTTCTGTACGAAATTGATCGAACGCGTGACTTCGACACGACCTAGTTTCGACGCAAACCCATTTCAACGCAAAGACGTATCAACGCAGTCATTTCGACCTTAAGGATATTCAGGACAGTCAGTTTAGACTAGTGCAGATGAGGCCAGATTAGGTTAGTGTAGATGAGGCGAGTTTAGACTAATGCTCAACTACACTAACTTAAACAGACTTTATCTTCAATAGTCTAAACTTGCCTCATCTACACTAACCTTTTCATTGCACTTATATTTTCTTATTAAATAATAAACTCACGTATATTTCGGCGATTTGTGAAATCGGCAAATCGGATATTCATAGTATTTTATAATATACTTATTTGTTTTGCATTAAAATATAAAAGTTAATAAGAAGTTCATTACTTTGTTTTAGATGCCTTTTGACCACAGCAAAGTAGCCATTATTAATATTAGCCACTCCAAATTGGGAATATCCATATATAATTATTATTTCTAATACTGGCTAAAAAGCTTAATATATATCAATAACGTTCGACCATTATCGATAATGACCGCATTTCAGGTTTGGGCCGTAATACACACAACAGCCAATATAGGTCAGACATTGTTATCGTTAATGAAATGGAAAAATCAATAATTGGTAAGTATCAAAAAAGACAAAATCCATCACATAAATAAGTTAATGTTACCCTCTCGGCCAGTCAACATAATTGCTACAAAATGTCTATTTTAAAAATGTTTTGACGCCAAAATGACCTCGCGTCGAAAGGTTTTGGGTTTGCGTTGAAAGATTGAAACGGACTTGCGTTGACACGGCCGCGTCTGAAGGTCCTAAACCCGTTTCTGTAATCGATTTTCATGGTTTAATAAACTAACAGTTAGTTTCAAAACTGCATTTACAATTTATTGTACAATCACATTCAAGGAAAACGTTTTCTGTCTCATTTTACAGAACGTATGCCCTAGATAGATTGGTATCACGTCGAAACTCTGTGCGTTAAAGCACTATCTGTAATAAGGCCGTCGCTAATACGCCATAAGTTTTAAAAGTAAAATTAATAAAAAAGTTTTTGATTTAAAGGGATTGGGGGGGGGCACTTCTGAAGTTTTCAAAAACCGTAATTTTTTATTGCTTTAATCATTAGTTGGAATCCTTAAGAATACGAGAAAAAGGGTTCAGAAGCAAAAAGCAAAGTCCAAGTGGTCTAAACAGTGAATTTTCCAAAGCGCCTTATACCACTTGATGCAACGTTCCGCAATCTTTAAACACGTTTCTCTCAAAACTGCATTTTCCGAGACAATGTACTTGATAACACAAAAAGTTTTCATCCGATTGACTTCAAAGTTTCTACATATTTCAAGCCTAGTTCAAAGACTGCCCATTCTTAACATTTTATATCGTCTATCGTAGAATGTTTGCAAAATTTTTTAAATGTTAAATTCAACCTACCCGACAATTGTTCCTATCAATCTGAAATGATATTAACGTTCATATAAATAAAAATGCCAACCCATACTAATTATAACGTATTTTGAGGTTTGTTAAGCTCACTTCGGGTGCTCAGGTTGCCATACTAACAGACGCACGGCCGTCAGCAGTCTAATTCCCTTTTTCAAGTACCTAAATTTCAAAGGGTTCTTGAAGAAAGTTTTGTACTATCTACTTATTTAGAATGCCGTAAATAAAAACATGCCAGTCTTTTATTGTTAAACTAATATTTAAAAATGTTCAACGAGTACTGTGAGAATATCTACATATCGTATATTTGAAGGTTAATAAACATTATTGTTAAATATAAAAGAAAGCAACCAATAATACACCATACGGTTACGTCGGTTTTAAACATATCAATGTGACTACCTACTCATTTCTAAATAGAGATCAAAGAAATATTGTTATAAAGAGGTCGCACAAAATTTACCGATAACGAAGTTTGGAGAGTTATCGCTTTTATCTTTGTTGAAGAACGAGAACTGAATGTAAAGTATTTCAAGCCTTCAACAAGTGGTTTCAGTATTTTTTTCAACCGATTTCGCAGTTGAATAAACAACTAAAAAGGTCATCAAAATTTAGTTATAATTTAGTTTAGTTTAGTTTAATTAATTTATTTAATTTTTTTTATAATTTAGTTAATGCCTATTTCAGGCGAATTTTCAAAAATTTTAAGTAAGGTTTGTAATCGATTCAATGTTCAAAATTTAACAATCATTTTTATATACAAGGTGAGCCAAAGTATGGAACCAAGACTCTCACGCCTAAATTATTTGCTTTCTGAAAAAAATAAAAAATATATGTTAAATGGGACAAAAAGGTGCATCTTTGGAAGTTATCAGTTGAACATCACTTTCTTTTTTTAAATGGCACCCCTTATTATAAATGCTTCTATTAAAAAGTATATGAAAACTTACAAGTAGATGAATTTTTCAAATTTTATAATCGTTATTAATCAAAAACCAATTACGCTATTTTAGCGTTCTTGTATGAATTTATAAAGAAAAATGTATGTACAGTCAAGTTCATATGTTTTGTCCTGTCGTCTGTGTTAGTTTTTATCGTAACAGGCTACAAAAAAAATATTTATTTATTATTATTTATTATCTGACTTGTCTCTTTTTTACAATTCAAACATAACTGCTACTCTTCATCCCTCTTGATCCTTTCTCGTCGCTCGTTGGCCTGCAATCATATCTCGCGGGACAAATCATATAAACTTGACTATACATACGCACTCCTAACCTTATATTATTTTCGTAAATTCAAATAGCTGCACGATGAGAAAAATCTGTGATCGATCAAGCTACACCTACATTCTTATTTCTCCTACTTCGACGTAGAAAATAAAAGATTAAGCACTTCCTTTGAACTGTGAGAAAATACTCAAGCACATTATTAATACATAAACGTAATCAGATGTCAAAGCAAAAAGGATCTCCTACTTTGTATGTTTATAACATTTCTTAAATCGGTATAAAAGTCAACTTTGTAATAACTCGTGTTAAACAAGAAAATTACTTGCTGTCGCGAACGGAAGGTACACAAGCATCTATAATACCCCCCCATAGCTACACGCTCATAATTTGAAATTTACGTTACGATATTGTTTCCTATCAAGAATCGATTTATAATTTTATTTGATCAGGACTTCTTAAATAATTAGTTAATTATTAAAATATTGACCTAAGCAAACTCATCCGCATCTTATTGTATTCAATAAATCAATTTCTTGAACATATTTCAAAACTTCCGTTCTTTATTTATTTTGAAACATGAACAGAATAAATTGATATTAGGTCATTGTATTAATTTTAAATATAGAGAGATTTAAAGAAAAAGAATGGCACGCGCGTTTTTCTTACAATTAGTTCAATTATTGAATTGCAGCAAGTCGAGCAAAAAAGGACACGTCAGTTTGGAAACATACGCTTTCGTTGTTATGCCCCAAATTCAAATTGAGAAATGAAATCAAAGTCGTAGAGATTAACAAGTGTTTATGTAAAACATGGTATATGAAATAAGGCAAATAATGAGGAAGTATGTATGTACAATACATGTTGATATATTACAAATAGAATGATTCGATAAAAATGTAAATTTTTATTATAATCTTGCAGCAGTTAAAGTATATGAACTAGGATTTATAACTTGCAAAAAGCATCATCAATGGTTTGGCTATTCGACAGATGGTCTCTCAAATGAACAGCCATACTGTTAGAAACTAAATGCCCACGTGTAGACGTACTTTCCAAATATAACTACTTGTATGAAATTAATAACTGTTACAAGTTAAAGAAAAACATGTACCTACCATCGACTGATTTTGTCAATTAAGAATTCTCATATAATACAAAATGAATGGGTTTATTCCAAGAAATTAGAAATCATTTTTTCAAATGGAAGAACTGAAACACGCACAGAACTTGCAATTTTGTAATTGTGCAAACCTTTCCTTTTGATAACTGTTCTTGTTTCCATAGAAACAGGAAAGGAATGAAATTTATATCATTTCTGAACGTGTCGCTACTCAAAAACCTAAATCGGCCATAATTTCCTCGCCGCTGTCATCGAATTAATTAAACTGATCTAAGAAAATATAGCTTTATCGCGGACACCGCCACCGTAAATTATTATAAATCAACGTCAACCAATTAAGTCGATACTAAAAATTAAATTAGTCAATTAATCCTGTCCGCAGGATTCAGTTTTACAAAATTGCGATGAACTGATACAATATCTTTTGACTAATTTTACCTACATGATAAAGTAAACCGTCCAAATTGTCGCCACTGATGGGCTGCAGAAAATGCTCGCTAGATTCTCATTCAAAAAAATCAATATCCGCAATGGATTTAGTTAAAATTTTACGATCAGAATAAGTTGAATTACATCCAAATTCAGATCTTGATCGTAGTAATTTTTTGTGGTATCAACAGGTTGGGGCATTTTCAAATTATGTTAGACAGGTACGTGGATTAAAACAAACACCAAATAATGGCCGACTTAAGTCCATTGGATTATTTCCTGTTAAGATGTATTAAAAAGTTTCATTATTAGAAAAAAAAATAACATTGACGTCTTCGAGATTTTTTACCAAAAATAAACGTCATGTATGATTAGTTTTATGAGTAACCTCATGGTCGAAAATACTTGCCGAAATAATACTTCGTTTCAACATACTCTAGAACAGCGATTCTCAATTTATGGTACGCGTACCGCAGGTGGTCGTAAACTATTTTTGAAAAAATATATTTAAGTAATGCATTCGAATAATGTCAAACAGGTATTTTTTAAAATTTTTATTCCGAAATTGTTTATAACGGGTGGTGGTACGGAAAAATTTCGATATCGTTTCTGAGCGGTACGCGGAAACGAAATGGTCGAGAACCGCTGCTCTAGAACGTTCTAATATAATTACATTTAACACCTTGTATATATATTTATCAAACAAATTTAATTTCCTCGAAATTACTTATTATTTTACTAGTTGTAAATAAATTGAAAATGCCGAGGTAACTGTGATAAGAAAAGGAATATGCGAGGACAACTGTAGTGTCTACGATGTATTTTAATACTAACAATAAGTGAAATTGATCGTACACAATTTTATTGTCAGGACTTCGCTGTTTTCCAACTGATTGATTTAATTAGTACGAACGGTATCGAATACTCTACAACCGTTCAAATGATGTAAAAACAACCCCACGCAATCAAAGAAACAAAAGGTATTGGAGACGTGGAGTGTAGATAAATTCTAGGATGCTAAGCTTCACAAAACGTAATATTGTAGCATCGTAAACTATGTATTTTCGAAGTCATTTTGGTTAAAGGTTTTATCTTGTATAAGTAATATATTCTTTTTAAAACATACAAATCCAACTACTTAATTAATCAATTCAAATAAAAATCCACTCCATGTTTAAAATACTAAGCATTTCATTTTAATTGCTTATTATTTAAAAGACTATTCTCTTATTGACTTTTTCGTTTTTTAATGTTAAATTACAATTATTATCCACCCTTTTTCCCACTTCATTACACATTTATTCACAACGTTAATTTAATTATTTACACAATCTTATTCGAGTTATTTACACCGTCATCGAGCGCGGATGTTTATTTCACAAGCTAAAAGTTATTACTTTTTATGTCACAACTCTTAAGACTGTCAATTATATAAATAACTGGAACTAAGGTGCTACCGCCTATTTATGTAAGTTCATAACTGAACATACTCGACGAGTGACTCATCTCCAGAACGTTCTGGAATATTCGATGTGAATGAACATACGAGAATTGAGAATAAACAACTTATTTCTATAACTCACTTATCGGGAACAAGTCGCGCCTTAATTTGCTCATTACATTACATACATCTTTAGCTATTTCATATCATTATTTATTCAACGAATACAAGACAAAAGAATAATGGGATAAGTGTTTTTAGCGAATTTTCATAGAAAATAAAGCTATTGCAGCCTGTCTTATGACGGGAACCAGACGTGTCCTTTTGTCTTTTCTCCGATCTCGATCCCTAGATCACGAAAATATAGGTCATTCATTTTGGATCGGTCATATCTATATATAATATATAATCAATTTCTTGTCGTCACGATTCCGGTCGTAATTTTAATCATAGGAGGCTGAAATTTGGACAGCGTATTGTATTTACCAAAACGAAGGACAAACCAAATCGACCGACCCGTTTCAAAATGGCGGCCGTTTAAAAAAAATCTATTCTCCGTTATTACCCATGGGATCGGTAATGCGAAATATGTTTTGGAATCGCCATAAAATTCTCTACCGATTATGTCTCTTTATAATTTTTGATATAATGCACCGTTTTCGAAATAATCGAAAAAAAGTGATAATTGTTTTTTTGTTAATTCTTATAAATTTCTCTCGTAAATATTATTTTTCAAAAAATGTATTTCTTTCGAGAAAATTAAAAAAAAAAGTAGTTTTTTGACATCCGACATGAAAATTCGATAACGTGGCTTGCGCGCGGTCGGATTTTTATACGATTATTTTTTATTTATTTATTATTTACGATTATTAATACATATATATTTTTGTATAGAATACGATACTGCCGCAAGCTGTTCGCTTTTGGGAAAAAGCCTTATTTATAAGAAAAGTAGAAAATGTGATTCGATTGACAAGGTAATTGAATTTTCCTATACATATAATGCTTTTTAATATTAAAAACCATTCTTACGTAATATTACAGACTCTACACAATATTAAAGCGTTTTTACAATATTTAGACTGGAATTTCTTTCAAATGTACTAACAATAAGTTAAATAAAATTTTGTATGCTAAACTAACAATAGATATAAATAATATAAATAGATATAAGTATGTATGAATTATGTGGTGTTCAAATTAAATACGCATATTTATTATTTAAATATCTTTTCAGGCATTGCTTCCGATTTAAACAATGCAATATACCTATAGTTATCAAAAACTTGAAATCATTTTGAAGATGTACACTTCAAATTAGCATAAATCTTATTAAATACAAAATTAAATAATCGCGAATTATAAATACATTTATTAATAAGATTTAGCACTTTCTGTATTTCCTGTTTAAGGTGTTCGTTTTTTATCAATACAGACGGCAAAATTATTATCTTTTCATTCTCATCTAACTTTTGTTGTTAAATGTTTACACTTAAAATTTATTTTTCTCTACTTTTTAAATAATTACAGTCAGGTCTCGTATAACGTTATTTCCATTATTTTAAAAATCGCACTAATTTTTGGTTTAGATTATCATACATTTTTGCATGCGAGAATAATTTTAAAATATATTTTCCTAATTGTACAGACAGTATTATACAGTAGAACGTTGTTAATCCGGAGCGTTGAAAATGCAAATTGTCTATAATCACAAAAACAGTAATTCCGGGTCGACGCATTCGCTTCCGCTTGTAAGTTTTTCAATAAAATAGTTATTGTCAATTATATAAACTGACATTTTTATATTGAATTTACTGACTTGTAGCTATCAAACTTGTTATGGGATTCGAAAATTCGGATTAGTTGATAATCCGGACGAGGTCACACCGCAATTAGTCCGGATTATCGACGCTCTGTTGTACTTGCTTCAAGGACGCAATTCAAATATTTCTAGAAAACATAATTGATAATGACCTTGGTTTCAAAAATTAATTCAATTTTTAACAAGAATGTCGTTTAATTAAACTTGGCGAAACTTTAATTGAAACTTTCAAAATTTTTATTAAAAGTTTAATATAAGTTTAATGCCGAGTTAACTTATCAAATACAGGACGTTTCACTCGCTCTCGGCCTCTGATTTTCCCTTATAAAAATCAAACTAATTTTTATAATTGAATTCAATTTACTATTGACATACCTTTGTGTATGAGAAGCATGGTGACGGCATGTTAATTCATATTTTTCAACACAACAGTGGTTACCGCACTCTACTTGCGAAACTTCGATGAATTTTGTAAATCAGTTCAATGACGAGGAACTCCGTACTGCATATTTTCAGTAGGATGGTGCTACTTGCCACATTTCCAGCGATTGCATGAACTAAATTGTCTCCTTTGAAAATCTTGTCATTTCCAACGTCGTTTGGACACCAAGGTTGTCTGACCACCCCATCGAATTTCTTCCTATGAGACATGTCGAAAGGGAAAGTGTATCGCAATAATCCGCGGACTCTTATGAAACTTCAAAACAACATTCGGAGGGAAATTGACGCCGTGATTCCCGTGATCCTACCATTAACAACATGGTTCTCATCCACCATAAAACGCCCGTAGCAAATTTCATTCAATTATGACCATAATTTTGATTTTTATAAGCGAAATTCAGGGACCAAGAGCGAATGAAACACCCCGTATAATATTATCATAAAATTCTGTAATTGTAGAAAGTGTGTTGAAACGCAAGTGTTTGTAAAAGATTCTTATACGCATTGCATTGATACGTGCAAGGAAAAAACGATGTGTGGCGAAGTTGAAGTACCAGAAGAACACCTAGATGTCTGCAGAACGTGCAATTCAAGCGGACAGGATTGTGACGTAGCCAAGGATTCCGTTGCAGGTGAAGGAATAAGAAATTTTGATTTTGTGTTTTACGTATCTGCAATGCAAACCGATAGGTGCAATAAATCTTTGACGGTGGCGTACGCTGCGCATTGCCAACAAGAAGCTGCTCTTGACAGGTATGTTTTGTATTTTAGTCACCGTTTTAAATTCAATTCAAAACTTTTCCACAAAAATAAATTAGATCTGAAAAAAGGCGAATTCCTCTCGGGCTAATTTTTAAACATCCACTCTAAAGGAAATTGCACTTTCAATAATAAATAACTTTTCACGTGGAAATGTAATTATATTGTTTAATTAAAAACTTCCTTGCAAATGAGGTAATTCTTTATGTAGTTGAAAATTTATTTTGTTTAGATATTTATGTTTCCAATTGCTATGAAATTCAATATTTATAAGCGTTTCACAAATTATAAATTATGCACGAGCAGCATAACTTTTAACGGTTTGTTATAAAATTATCAATAAAAAATTACGGTTTATCCACCCCCGTTATTTATACCTAATTATCTGATATCTGCAAAAAATGTTTTCGATGAAATTCTGTGTTTAGTAGACTTCCATAACTCACAAATATGACGTACCCTCTCTATTCCAAAAATATCGCTATTTTAACGAAATTAGTGGGAGATTGTTATGTGAAGTGTCAACCTACATTAATTATTTGTAACAATTTCATGACATTTCGTTCACTAGAATCCAAGATACGTCGCATTAAGTAACAATAATGTATATACATCGGACGAAAAATGCTGAATATTATCTTGGTGTATCGAAGCATTCGTCGTTTTCGTCCTGAATATCGAGAACCAAGAAGTTGGCGCTTGTTGCACGATAATGCACATAATGTCGTTTGTCAATTGTCACAGGTTTTTGACCAAAAATCACATTATTTGCTTAAACATTCCCCAATTTGGCTCCTCGCGACCATTTTTTATTCCCTAATCTGCATCTGGCGATAAAAGAACGCCGTTTTCCGTCAATTTAAAACATTCAACGATCAACGACGAGCACACCCTTCATGATGTAGAATCAACCAAAGATTGTTAAATGATGGTTTCACGATTAGTTTATCGTCGCATTTTACGGAAACGGGACGTTTCTACGCCGCCGGCTCTTCGACGCCGATTTTACGCCGGCCGTTTCTACGGCAACTCATTCAAATTTAATTTGCGCGTCAGTATTAATATCTGGCGTAAATTTATAAATAAAAATAACATGAAATACGTTTTGTAATGCAAATAAAACTAAAAAATTCAACAAATTACAAGGTTAATATACTAAATACATGTGTATTACATAATATGTATATTGATCGTCAACATGAATTTTAGTTGTTAATTAATACCTATGATTAATTTAATAAATAAAATCGACCCTGACCATTCAGAACTAGGAAATCGATATAGATAAATAAATAAAAACACTTCTGAAACAACTGTGTTTATAATTTTAAGAAACTAAAAATTTACCTCTCGCGGCGATTTGATTTCGCGACTAATTTATTGATCTCGTGGTCAGTTAATTCACGGCGTGCTGATTCGGCGCCGACTTTAACCACGGCGAGTAGAACTAGGCCCACTTGCAATTAATAAATCAAAAAAGCGACTTATGTAAAATACCGACAACGAATAATGTACTCGGCCCTCGAATTAATTTTACTTTTACAAGCAAGTGCGTATTGTATTCTCTATTTGTTGCAAGATATTTCTTTTAAGGGATATTTGTTTGTCAATAACTGAAAAATTCTAACGTAGAAACGGCCAGTGTGGAAACGGCGACGACATAGCGGCGCCGACGGCGTAGAATCGTACTAACCCGCATTTTATCGCCGTGCAACGCTTAAATAGGCCATTCCCATTTTTTTTAATATTTTTAAAACATGTAACAAGTTAAATTTGTCTCTTTTTCAAAAAAATTTTAACGATAACTGAGACCTTCACGAAGTGTCAAAAACCAAATCGTTTTGAGACAAACAATTTAACAAACTTAAATTATACAAAAGGTACAAATGGCTGATTGTTGTGCTTTTATTATTTTAATGTTAATGTCTAAAAGTATCACTAACGTAGGTTAGTGATATTTTTAGACATGAACATTAAAATCACCAAATAAGTGCAAGTAAAATTAAATTTAATTATTTTATTTAGCGTAACCGCAAATATTGGCAATTTAAAGTGTCACTGCGTAATTTTACTTTTAGACCTATAGCTGGACATGCCAATTTATGTCCTAACAGCATAAGTACTAAACCACAAGAATTAGAAACACTGTTATCGACAGTAAAACACGAAATCCTTCATGCTTTAGGATTTTCCGTCAGTTTATACGCATTTTATCGAGATAGCGAAGGAAATCCTTTGACTCTAAGACGACCCGACACTGGAAAACCCGCTTTAAACGAAAAGTGAGCTTTTCCGTAATTTTTTCGATTACCTACGTGTTTAACAGTCTAAATGTGTAGATTACAAACTTATCAATGGAGCGAGAAAGTTATTCGCAAAATACGTCGAAAAAATTGGTATGTCAAGTCGGGAGTGATGTCGAGAGACGTTCACATGATCGTGACTCCTGCCGTAGTCGAAGAAGTGAGAATTTTTTTTAATTGTTCTCGACTAGAAGGTGCTGAACTTGAAGATCAAGGAGAAGAAGGAACCGCACTTACCCATTGGGAAAAAAGAATATTTGAAGTACGTATTTTGAAATAAGCAAACGTAATAATTCTTAATTATTTTATTCTCACATTCAGAATGAAGCTATGACCGGCACTCATACCCAAAACCCCATTATTTCAAGAATAACTTTAGCTTTAATGGAAGACACGGGGTGGTATCGAGCAAATTACAGTATGGCAGAACCTATGTCTTGGGGAAAAGGTTTAGGTTGCGATTTCGTTATGAAAAGCTGTAAAGAATGGATTTCTACAAAATCCGCCAGGTGAGCTTTTTAAACATTTTACTTATTAAACGTATTTGTTAAAAAATAATTAAAATGGATTAGAGTCGGTTAGATTAAAAATGTTTTATTTTTTTTTTAAATATTTCGAGTTATTAAAAGGTTGATATTTGATAGCTTTTTATAAGGGAAAATACGCTTTCTCAACTATATTATTTTAGTGCTCAAAAAACACAATTTATATTTTTGACAGATTTGTTTTTGAAATGGATATACCGTAATCTTAAAAAAATCCATTACGAAAGTAAGCAAATCTTGACGTTTCATTAAGTATGATATTTTCTAAATTCGGAACCTCGCTGTTTACCTTATTAATTTTAATTTAAAACTATTAAAATTGCTTCATTAAATGAATAATAAATTCTACTAAAATATTTAATAACTCATTTAAATACAACTCATTTTCGTTAAAAGTTAACGCATTTACGATAATCTGCCAAAACTGTGTCTCGATATAATCCATATACGGTGGTTTTATGTCGGTCTCGTCTGACAATGAGTAGAGAAAAATACTTTGTTTTACAATTGGTATTATTACAGTTATTTAACGTAATAAGGTGTTCGTTTCAAATAAAAATATTGTAGTTTTAAATTTAAAAATATTATGTACACGAAGGTGAATATTTTAATCGTTTACAAGCTTCTAATAAAATCAATATAAAATTCATTTTTCTCGCATATATTTACTGTTATTGAAAACCTACACTCTATATCAAGTTTTCACTTTCAGGTGTAGGTACGGTACACACATAATGTAACTTATATTGTTGGTGTATGTCGTAAGAAAAAAATCTTATTTCAACGAACACGTTTTAAAAATGATCTGAAAATTTCATAACAAGAAAGACAGCTAGAAAAATTTATTAAAACACTTTTTGATTCCACATGTCATCCTGAAGATAACTACAATTTTTTTCGTGTAATCAATCATAAATCACTCCGCATATTTAAGCGCTTTGATATTTTTTAAAATTTAACAACCTAGATCGAATTTTTAAGGAATCGTTAAAAGTTCAACGAGAATTCCGAAGTTTTACTTTCCAATTCTTTACTGAAATCGTAAATTTCGATAATGCCGTTTTAAAAAATAAGAACTAATCCTTCTTAATTATCGAAGATTTACTTTGAAGAATACGGTTAATTTTTAACTGAAAAAAAATAATACAAAGTAAAAGTTCGCTTTCGTTAAAGTTTTTCAGAGATCAATAGATACGTCGAAAAAACGCGGAACGATCTCATTTTTCTTATTGAGTCGTATTTATAAACGATTTAATGAATAAAGTGGCAAAGTTTTCTATTTCTGCGCTAAGAGAAAAAAATGTCATATAATGCGGTTAAAAGTATTTCCTACTTTTTAATTTTTTTATTGATTAGCATTTGATAACATTATTGGTTTAATTTTTATCAAAATAATATTTATTTATTGATCGGCGATACGTTAAATGTAAATGGTTTTATAGAATGTTTTATTAAAAATACTGTTGAATTATTACGTTCATTCATTTTAATTTATAATTATGATGACCAGCTATAAATTGATAAAAAAAAATTGATAAAAAAATTATTTGTGTTTCTATACGAATTAAAAATATATGAATATTTGTTTGTTTTCAATAATTATTTGATCCCGTTATGAGAGAGTTCGAATATGGGGACGTTTTACTGTATTTACAATTTAGTTAATTATAAATTAATAATTAGGTACATGAAATAGAGATAACTGTTTGTAGAATAGCGGTATTAGAACAAGCAAACAATGTGATAACAAAGTTTCTAAACGAAATACTCGCGAATAGTATTAGAAGTTAAATAAGCTTCTTATACATTTACTATTCGCTTAAGCGGAGTTACTGAAAGTTTTTAAAAATTAACACAAGAATTGTTTGTTTAAAAAGTGTCACATTATCAATTTGGATCAACGTTAAATTTTCCTAAATATTATATAAGCAATATTTCCCAAAAGAAGTTTATGTTCAAATTAATTTTGCCTGCGAAACATTATTGACAGCGATTTAATAAACACGTTATATATAGTTCAATATTTTCCAATCTAACGTCTTATTGTTAGTTAGAAGAAAAAAAGCGAATTTAAATTTAAAATCTGATCTCAAATATTATTAACATATAGTTCGTGCCATATAGGGATGACCTGTCGATCATTCTCAATTTCAAGAAAATTCGTTTAATTAGACAATGAACGTGCGTTGTACAATAAAACCAAGATAATCCGAACTGATTAATCGGATTATTAATTCGTTTAGACTAGCAAAGTACAAACCTAATTGAATATTGTAGTTAAAAACGTGTACAGTTAGGTAATACATGATAAATTGTGTATTATTGATTAAAGATAAATTGTAATTTTCTAATCATTTTAATATGTGATAAACTGTGATTATTGTAGACATTGTAATTACGTACATAAGTTTTCTTTTTATTGTTATTATAGAGAAATATTTGATATTTACATTACTTTAATCAAACATTTGTAGATATTCAATTCTCGATTTTAACAAAATCACTTATTATTTGCTTACATGATTTCACCTTCTGTTTTATTCATTCCTTTGTGGAAAAGTTAAAGCTCCATTATCCTCTAAAGTGAAAAAATATATAACGTTTCGGTGATCGACTTTAGTCCCACTCGTTAGTACAAAGGAAGAAATCAAGAAGTTTTATTAACTTCTCAATACTTAATTGAAGCTTTATATTAAATTCCCCGAACAAGCGGTAGTTACTTAACGTTATAAAATCACTCTTCGCTTTTCGTTCGTGTAATAAATCATTTAATCTCTTTTTAAAAGATTTATCAATTACTTACAATTAATAGTAAATTTCCCGATCAATATAAGTACAGGGCGTTCTGTTTATAACTAGCCAAAATCTGACCGATAATGGCTTAGCTTAAAATAAAGTTTTTATTTCATTGAAACGTCGTCGCGAGAGCGACACTAAAAAAATTACAGCTCTTTAAAGTGACTACAGAAAATTTAAAATCGACTGTCCAAATAAGATTCCGTGGATTGAACCAATTAATTCGCAATTTCGCGAAATAATCCGCGGAATCGCGACTTAATTAGACCAATCGCGGAATAATATGCGGAATCGCGAATTAATTAGCTCGATCTGCGGATCAAACCCGCGAAATCGTGAATTCATTTACGGAATCGCTTGTAATCCGGTAATCAATTTCGCGAAATCGTGAAAAATCCGCGAATTAAATTAATTGACCCAATAAACCGTGAATTGAAATAAAACATTTTAAAGGAAGAGAAACTTTTTGGAAACTATTTTAATTCAAGGCGTCTCTAATTAATTTTTGTTCGGTCACATACCAAAGGCCTTATATGTATAACACAATTATTTAATAATCCGTTTTATTATTTCCAAAAAAAATTCTTTAAAATTGAATTATTTGAACTGTGATTTTAGGGTAGTTACGGTAGTGTTTGCAGCACAAGTAATTGTTCTAGAGACAAACTAATACTAAAGCGTGGAATTGTTTTTAAATTGAATAAAAGCTTAAAGCAACGATTAGAAAATTATAATATGTAGTTCTTTACGATAATTTGGCTTAGTGGTCACCCTAATCCTTTAGAGCTTTATAAAATTTACCTTATCAAATGGCGAGTTGCATTTTTAATAGCACGAACGATAAAAGCACATTTTAAAGTAAAAAATCAATCGTTGGAGATTATTCGTTTTGTAAATTATATTTTACGTTTTACGCTTTGAAATTAATTTTTTTAAATTAATTTAGATGAATAAAATAAGCATATTCTCTACGACAATCACTTATTAAGTTTAGAAAAGTTAGGAAACTATAATAAATGATCAATCTAACGTTTTCTACAAACAATTGGTGAAGTTATTTAAGTTTCCATCAAATGTTTTCAATTCATTCGAGAGAGTAAGTGTAAATAATATTTAACTAGATATTTTAAAAGACAACAACGTGACGTTTGACGTGTGACAATAACAAAAACGAAAAGTAAAACACATTTTTTTTTATAATCACATATTTAATATACAATCAATACATCTAACAAACGTGTATATTTTAATGATATTTATGTCTCTAATATTATAAATTTAATTATTGTTAAATCTCGAATAATCTGTTCGCATTAATCCAGATCAAAATGCTGTCGGATTAGTGAAAATTCGATATTACCCAAAATATACACATAATTAAAATCTCTTTAATAGGTAACGATCAAAAACTGATACAAAGCTTGATTAAATATCGTACCTTTTAAAATATTTTAAGGGTGTTTGTTTCTCTCCCTTAAAACATTGTGTTACTGGCGAAACTTTCCGAGGAGAATGCGTCGAATTACAAGGGGTGTCATACTGACAAGCGGCGAATTAAAGTGATTCTACTGCAATAAATATATTTTTAATTTTACGTTTTAATTCATGCGCTGTAATTTAAAAGGAAAAAAAACAATAATGAATTTTTAATCATATTTTAGAAATAAAGTGAACCTCAATTTCTATTTTAAATATGCGTGATTTAGCGGAGGTTTAATTTCTCGGCAATGTGTCATGTAATTTCCCGTTATTATCGATTACATTTGATACGTAATTTGAAACGGAGGATTTAACGTTTAATTATTAAATACGGTTAAACTCGGTTATAACGAGATTGTCGGGGCCGCCACTTTTTGCTCGTTGTAACCGAGAATAAAAAATTGCAGCTGAAAAAAAAATTATCTACCTATTATTGATAACTAGTGAATTTTTTTTATTAAGTTTTAAAAAAAGACATTATTGCAGGCTGTTTTACCGAACTAAATCTAATATCTCTTAAATTAGGCATGTCTAATAACACTTAAACTATCAAATATGTAATTCGTTTCCGTTAGAATGTGATTCAAAAAAAATTGTCAAGGCTTCTAAACGCGTTTTCTGCATCTGTAGAAGAAAAACTGTTTTTTCAACACTAGCAGTTTCAACTTTCGACTTCTTTGTCTTCACCGGCTACTTGTTGTAAAATTTCCCGATCAATCTTTATTCCAGATACGTTACTCCAGCGTTAACGTCGACAAAGTCGTCGATGTGTTCAGAATTCGCGTACTACAATAAATTACTTTTTCGTAGCCACTCTGATAAAGGAATGTTATCATTTGCATCGTCCGCATCTTTGTTATTTTGTGAACTAAGGCCCGACTTATAGAAACAATTTTTAATTGTTACGGCAGTTACGTTAAACTACCCCGTCGTTCATTAAACGCGTTGCGTCTAATACTGAAATGCTTGTACAGTCGGCTCCTTTAATTTTGACTTCCCATTCGAGACGGTAACTGCAATAAGGTGACCCTGGCCGACTCGAGCGGCGTGCCATTAATTTAGAGCTCGCTGTACCACTTTTTTTTCAATTAGCAATAATACAAGCAATCGGCAAAAATAACTTTTAAAACTTCGTATAATCACCGTGATCCACTGATTGTAAAACCGAAGTTACATTTGGAGGCAAAAACACCAACTTAATGTTCGTTAAATTTGCTAAATGGGCATGTGCTAGGCAATTGTCTACAATTAGCAAAATTTTACGCCTTTCTGTAAGCTCGAATGTTTTTCTTGTAGGCCAGATAAATCACTTATCAGGAAGTCGGAACAAAGCAACATTCTTAAACTTTCTGCTCGTTATTTTCAGAAAATGGGAATTTCTAGCATTGAATTAATACCTACAATTTTAAACGTAAGCGCGTAAAACGCTCGTAATATCCAGGATCTCGTTAAAGCAGTGCTCGTTTTAAACGGCGACCTCTAGGCTAGCTCTTCCGCAAAGGCCGCGAGGCTCGTCGCGTTCGTTCGAAAATCGCACATAGGCTTGAAGCAAGAATTACTTCGAACAAGAAAATCGCAAAACGACGAGGTTCGCTTTGCTCAAATCTGCTTTAAAATCTAGGGCGACTTCTAGGCAAAGCCGGGAGTCACGCCGAGTTCGTTCGAAAATCGCACATAGGCTTGAAGCAAGAATTACTTCGAACAAGAAAATCGCAAAACGACGAGGTTCGCTTTGCTCAAATCTGCTTTAAAATCTAGGGCGACTTCTAGGCAAAGCCGGGAGTCACGCCGAGTTCGTTCGAAAATCGCACATAGGCTTGAAGCAAGAATTATTTCGAACAAGAAAATCGCAAAACGATGAGGTTCGCTTGCTCAAATCTGCTTTAAAATCTAGGGCGACTTCTAGGCAAAGCCGGGAGTCACGCCGAGTTCTTTCGAAAATCGCACATAGGCTTGAAGCAAGAATTACTTCGAACAAGAAAATCGCAAAACGATGAGGTTCGCTTTGCTCGAATCGTTTTAAAATCTAGGGTAGTACAGCAATGGCCGCGAGGCTCGTTGAGTTCGTTCGAAAATCGCACATGGGGTTTGTTGCAAGAATTATTTTGAACGAAAAAATTGCAGAACAACAAGATTCGCTTCGCTCGAATCCGCTCTAAAATCTAGGGCGACTTTTATGCTAGCTGCGCAAATTTCGCCAATTTCGATCAAAGATCGAACATGTGGATGTTGAAACAAAAACTATTTCGAACGAGAAAAGATCGCATAGCAATGGTGCCCGCTTTGCTCTAGAAAATACTATAACAGCCCTTTCAAATGCCAGAAAAATGCAACTAGATTCGAACTCGAAAGAATAACAATTTTTTACACTCGATCCCGTTGCTAGGGGAGACAGCAACGTTTCCCATCAGAACTACTTTTTCGCCTTTGGAACGCCGTCGAAGCGAATCTCGATCTATTAAGGATCTGTAGAACAAGTCTTTTATTTAAACTCATCCTTTGTTACTCGGAATTTCACACTAAACGAGAGATCGACGAGACTTCGACGCGTTAAATGTTATATTGTATCAAAAAACTAATCAACTTTGAAAAATATTATAAACTCATTTGTGTACCTAAAATACAATGCTTAAAAGTATAAAATGAAATTCCAGTTTTACTATTCTATCAATTAGGAAGAGGAGGCCGACTTATAAAAATATACCTACCTAATTTGAATTTTCTTATATTTTATTTTAACGTTTTATTTAAATATTTATTTTAATATTGTTTCTAATTCAATTATTAATAAACATAATGCCATGATTTCATAGCCATTTTTTAAAACTACATATTTCATTAGTCATGTATTTATTTGTATTTTATAATGTTAAGCTAAATGATTTTGTCAATTTCATTGAAACCTTGCAACTCATTGTTCGTACTCGAGACCAGTAGTATGATGCAGGAAATAATATTATTCTTTATTATACCTATTGTATTAAATTACAATTATTTTTATTGCTTTTTTATTTCACTCTTATACTGTTGAATAGGTATTGATTGTTATTTTTAAATTTTACTTTATTAATTTAAAGGAAATCCTACATTTTTTAACATCATAGAGTTACATCATCAAGTTACAAGAATAAAGATGGATACTAGTAAATATAAAATATGTATAGTATCTTATAAACGATTTATTTAGTTTTAAAATATTTTACAATCACTTTTCTTGTATTTGTAGAGGTCTGTCTATTCATCCTTTCTGCAATAAAGTAAAACGTGATCCTTTACAAACAGAATGTACGGATGATAGAACATCAGTTGCACTTTGCAATCTCATTCGGCATGATCATATTTTGCCACAATTATATCAGGTAAGTTATATCCACTATATTAATGGTTCATCGTATAATTAATTGATTTAATTTAACTTTTTAACAAAATTTGTTAAGTTTAGATTAAGGGGACGTTCAAAAAGGACATCCCGCTCTCTATGAAAAGGGAGGGGGAGGGTAGAAAATAAGTGACGTCACGGATACTGCGCAACTTGATGCTCGACTCTTTAAATGAGGAATATACGGACTGTATAGATGAGGATCACTGGTGATTCCAAAATATACAATAAGTTCCAAACGCATGCCAATGATAACAATTAAAGAACATTTAAAGAATGCTGCTCCTGTTGAAAATGTAGAATAAAATTTAATACTACATTTAATACTACACTTTTTCAATTGCTTTATAAAAATTTTATGTTTTTGTAATATTTAGGGGATCAGATTGATTCTGTGACGTCATTTTTTGGGGAGTAGGTAAGAATTTCGTAGCATGAGGAGACAGGCGATAGAAAAAGACCCAAAAAACGTGACGTCCTTTTTGAACGTCCCCTTATATGTATTTCTAATTATTTTAAAAGTTAAAAACAAAAATATTTATTTACCTTTACTTTTTGTTTTGTATAATATTATAATTTTATATAACACAACTTTTTATGCTATAGTAGGGTTATCAATAGAAAGGGTGGTTTAAAACGTTTGCCAAATTCTGCGATATTATTCTACACACTCGGACATCTAATTTTAAAATTTACAACGTTTATTTTAATTATCAACAATATTTGTGTTATACAGAATTTTGATTACATCCTACATGTTGAAAGCGGAACTGAAGAATATTATGGAGGTTCTGTAACATTGGCGGATTATTGTCCTTATATTCAAGAATTTACATGGCGTTCAAAAAATGTAATAGTTAGAGGATCTCACTGCCAGTACCCTGAAAATAATCCAAGTAAGTTTTCTTTTTGTTAATTAAAGAAGACCTATAGATGATATTCAAAATTGTTTTCAAAATTTAAATATTAATTTAATTTAATAATATTTTAGGTATGTACATTGAAATTAGTTTGATAAGTCGCAGTTTATTTAGAAATCTTGATGGCGTTGCACCTAGAGATAGCACATCCACATCTCTGTGTACGTACTAAAAGAATTAAATAATTCTAATAAATCTTAAATGATTTTATTAGTTGAAAATAAAATTAATTGCTTTCTTTAAAAAAAAATGTTTTTAAAACATAATTTGTTTATATTTGTAAAAAAACCTTTTAATAATTTTAGAATGTATAAAAAATAGATGTGTTTTAAATTTTACGAGATAATTTGATAACTACATACTTATTTAAAAAAACAATTACCTACACAAAAAACATTAAAAATACTTGATATGGAGTTTTATTTCTAGAACCCGATAAGAATTTTGCTTTAGAAAAATATGGAAAAAACTCGCGATGCTTTGATCATACAAGTCAAATGTGGGAGGAGAGATCATGTCGACAAATGAGACAATGGCTACACTGGGGCTCCGGTTGTTATGTTTATAGATGTGAAAATGGAAGATTACACATTATTGTAAGTCTTTTTTTATAACTTATTTCACCTTTAAAAGTTAATTGTGTTGAAAATAATTTTTGTTTTATAAGAATGATATTTAAAACAATTTTATTTAAAAAGAGATTATTGCCGACTATTATTATATATGTAGGTATATTTAGTGGTGGGTTTACTATGAAACTAACTAAACTTAAACTTTAGAGCCTTTCCAGAATTAGACGCCCTTTGTTGAATGTTGCCCTATTGTTATTGATTACGAAGGGGCCCCTATAACAGTTCAAGCTTCAAGTTCTCAAAAATGTAGGTCCACCACTGTATATATTTTTTAAATATGAAAATAAGTTTTCGATTAAACGGTTTATATAAATATCATTTTATACAAAAAAGTTCTTTTAATTATTTTAACTTTTTAAATTATATTTTATATTGGAATTGTAGGTTGGAAATTATACATACACATGCTATCATGCATATCAAGAAATTCCCATTAAAATCCTTAGCAACGATTGGTTGCATAAAGGAGCTATTATTTGTCCACCGTGTAGAGAAATGTGTGCAGTAAGTAAAATTATTTGAATTATAGAAATCATATAATATATTAAATTATTTGCATATACATATATGCTAAATATCTTACCTATGGTACAGTACCTTTTTATATTTTTAGAAGGAATTTGCCGAACAAGGTGAATTCTGTAAAAATGGAGAAGAATCTCCTCCCGCAACGTTTTATCCCCGTGACGAATTACAATGTAGTGCTAATTTAGCTTACCGTAGTTTATTATTATTTATTATTATTTTGCTTATAACCAAAGGAATAAGTTGACTAATAATATAAAAATAAGTATTACATTTCCTGTGTATTATTGATGTTTATTTTTTGAATTATTCTATTATAATGCGTTAAGCACCATAAAGAAAATTATAAAGTTATACAACATGTTTAATTTATTTTCTTTTTAATAGAATGCTGTGCATTTTATACAGAAATAAGAACTAATAAGTAATGTAATGTTTTACATTGAATATATAAAAGCATTAAGATTTAAACTATATCAGAAGAAAACACAAACAGTCGAAACAAATGCAATTTGAGGCTTATTGCTGAAACAACTTAAGTCACTTTTTGCCACTTTGCAGGAAACAAAACAAATATATCTAACATTTATATGATATAATTACAATTACTGAATTACTCAAAATGACTAAAAAGTGACTTAGGATATTTCAGCAATAAGCGACTCAATTATACGTACTCATTTTTATGTAATGTGATTTTTCTGTATATTATAAATATTATTAAGATTTCCCTTTAGAAATTATGTACTTTTATAATGAACTGTGTATGATTTTCAAAAGACTCGTAATTTGTTTTATATTATACGATACAACTAGATATAATTTTCGTTAATTAATTCTACTTTTGCTATTTTTATTTACTACAAATTTAATAACTATCAATATTAATTATAAATACCGAAAGCGAAAAATTAATAATCTTGCAAAAATAGATAAATCGAGTATACGATATAATGAACATTTCTTATTTTTATTAATTAAAATTTTAATAAGGTTTAAGTAGTACAATGTAATCGAAGTTTTAATTATTTTTTCATTGAGTAGATAGTAATATAGATATCGTGTAATAAATATTTCTTTACTACCTACAAGTGCCTCAAAATGCAGAGATTATTAATTTTTCCAAATAAATTTAATATGATCGTTAATATAGAGATTTTATTGTTGCAAGAATCTATCAGTAACTTACTCCAGTCAATTACAGCATTCAGTATTAGTATTAATAAATGAAAATTATTAACCGTTCAACAATTCTTACCGTGTATAGTTATATGATAAATTATTCTTAAAATAATTCATTGAACGTAGAAACTATTCAATTTATTTAAGTTAAATACTAAAAATGTTCCAATTTTATTTGATTATTTCTAATATAATAAATACATTTTAATTAAAAAATAATATGGAACAAAATATATGTCTAATATGTAATTCTAAGATTGTTAGTTCTTTTACTTCTAGTCTTTATTGTCGAATTGGAAAAATTTCAATTATTTTTAACATGTTAACTATGTCGCGGGTTGCCAGAGATGGAGAACACCTTATAATTCACAAAATATTTCTGAAAATGATAGTCAATGTGTTAATTACCATTAGGATCGATATTGATTGGAATACTTCATCTAAAAATTACTATGGTGCATAACGTTTTATACTTTATGACAATAATTTATATCAAACATATTATGCATTATAAATAACTATTTTATACCATTTCCAATAAGCATTTTTTACTATATTTTTAACATGTTTTACAATTTTGCTCAAGCTTATTAGAATAAACATTTTGAGTAAATTTTATATCCTGAAAAGTTTAAATTGTAAAAGGAATTTATTTCTTTTTGTTTATAAATCAATTTTACAGTAATTGATTTTTTCTAAACACGCTAGCTGCGACAAAAATATAGGCGTTTTCATTAACATACAATACATATTCCTCGGGATATGTACCGCAGCTAACGTATTAAAGAGCAGACTATTTTATTTGCAACAATACCCAAATGGCTGCCATTTATTTTTTACATTTTAATAAACAGTTCCTGTTTCAAAGAAAAATCAATGTAGCACTTAGATTATGCGTGTTGTATGTTATCTGGCCAGTTATTTGTTTGTAAAAATCAATAAAAAATTTACGGCGCCTTTTAAAGAATGAGTGGGCATTTTTTAAAATCGAGACTTTAAAAATTAATGTAAAATTTGAAAAAACGTATATTTGAAGAACATTAATCGCTGTTTAGTGTACAAATTAATAATTCGTTTTTAGTATTCTCATATAATGAATGTTAAAAAACCAGTTCTTATAGTAAGTGTATTAAGCTTTACTTGCTAGTCATTTACAGGAACACTAATTTTATATATTCTTATATGTTTTATTTGGTGTTAATTATTTATCATTAGGTTGTATTTGATTCATACACGCAAACATATTTGTTAGTCCTATTAATGATTTTTTTTTTAAAGATATAATGCTGAATTTTAAATAAAATATATACCTACCTAAATGTAAATTGTAAAAAAATTAATAAGGTTTATTTATAGGTAGTTGAAAAGCTAAAATATTTATTTATATATTATTAATTAGAAAAACGTAGCAAATGATTTATTTTTAAAGAAAAAATAAATTCCTTGTGTATATTTTTATTTTTGTATATTAAGGCTGTGGAAACATTTAATTTTAAATAACAATTGAAACGTTTCAAATATGTAGATTAAATAGTGATACCTAAATGAAAGATAATTAGGTATAACTTTATGCAAGTATTAATTTTAATAGTTTTAAAATGTGTATAAGAACCACAATTTGTAACAAATTTAAAAGATTTATGTTTATACATACAAAAATAAACATTAAAACAATACTATTATTCGTTTTAACTTTAATCTATCACTGACCATTAGAAACAAATTTAGTTTCTGAATAGGTCATTCTAATATTATTTCTAATTCTAACGATACACCTATATCAAATTAATATTACGATTATAAGTGGAACTACCGGAAATATTCTATTTATAAAACATATCATTATAGTTACTTTCTATAGTTCCAGTTTATTATTTCAACTTAATTATCGATCACAATAATAAACTGATTTAATTTTTAATAAAACATTTGAGTATTGTACTTATCATTTGGGTTAGTCGTTTATTCAACTGAATATAAATGTTATTGATAAATATTTAAAAATAGAAAATGGAAATGTTAGAATGATTGATACTGTTCAGTTTAAGGAGTTACCTACTGAATTTCTTTGTTATAAGCAATTATATAAACCAAAAACTAATTGAGAAAGTTTTGAGTTTTTAGTCAGTATATGTATCTGTTAACTTATGCTGGAAATACGATCAAATTTATGTTATTCATAAAAATAACTGAGTATAAATTTAAAATACAGTCAAATTCGGTTATAACAAGATTGTCGAGACCACCACTTGTTGCTCGTTGTAACCGAGAATAAAAAACCTGTGTGTTGGTAAATACAATTTTAAACGTGACCGCATAAAATGCTCGTAATATCCAGAATCTCATTAAACCCGTGCTCATTATAACCGAGTTTGGCCATATAAAAATGTCTAATTTAAAATAATAATTATAAATAAAACAAGATACTTGGTATTTTATTAATATAATACATACAAAATTACAATAAAATTTATTAGAACGATATATGTGATTACTAATATTTTAATGGTGCCTAAATAGTTTTGTATAATGAAGGTTAACATTGTATTCTGAAAATATATAGGTTTGAAATTAAAATATAGCGGCTTATCCAGGAACATAATTAACAGTTAATTGATAAATACATTATTATTAGGTAAATAAATTACATTTTAAATTTTAGATTAATATAATTTTCTTATAAATTTAAAATTCCTAATCACATAGCAATAATATGTATTTAATGAGTTACGTATAAAAATTTTGATGACATTCTTGTATCAAAATTAGAAAAAGACTTGAAGGTCATTGAAAAAATCAGTACAGTTAATATTTCTTGGCCACTTAAATTTGCAGATAGGTACATCATGACCTACTAACTTTAAAAGTGATTTTATTTTATTCGAAGCGTTAGTCACTCTGCCACTGGATAAGCAGCTATATTTTGATCGAACTAAGTTTGTGCAGCCGCAGGAAGCAGAGTTTTACTTTTCCACAAACAACTGCATCTATGTGAATTGATGCTACGATCTTTATTTTGTGATTTATAATTTGGTGTTTTTGTGTAAATACTTAATATTTATTATCAAAATTAAGTTCGACCACACACTATAGGGATTTTTTAAAGTTTGACATGTGTCCTGAATGTACCGATGTATAATTTAAATTCATCTTATTAAACTTTTTTTTTTCTTTTAGTATTAAATTACCTATTACAAGGTAAATTGTATATTTAGTCTCGATTAAATTATATTTTAAATATATTAATTTAATATTCTGAATAATTTGTTAGTTATGATGCATTTTTCCATTTATATTAAATAGTAATTATCCCATAAATGCATGGTCGAACTACAATATACCTACAATTAAGATGCAACCTTATAATCTATTGAATAAATAATGCTTTTATAATTATACATGGTGTAGTGTGGATTAAATGTTGATAATATGCAAATATTACTTTTAATTCAAATGTCTATAACAGATTTTTTGAGTTACATGAGTTACATTTATAAAAGAATATACAATATTCAGTTTTTTTTTTTTTTTTTAAATTCCTTAAATATTCATAATAAAGATCAATTTTGGTGCAAACATTCTATGAAGCTAAGCAGTATAATACTTAATTTGTTGTTTAGTAGGTATACGTGTTGAAATACTGTTGATAAATAATTTAACGAAAATTACCTTTAAATGGTTTTTCTAACATTAAAATTATCATGCAATAATCTACAAATTTGTGAAACTAAAGGGTAACTACTTTAACATTCTTTGTTCATTTTACATCTCCTATTCTATTTGTTATCACAAACACCTACGAATTACTAGATTAGAAAATAAAATCTTCCAAAATCCAATATTTATGTAACACTAGCAGTTTGTTATTCATTCTACATACATTTCGCTTCTTCATTACAAAGTTTTACATTTAATTTTAATAAATCATAATATTTAAGTAATATGACATGAATAATACGTTACTTTTATATAAGTAACTACTTCTACAGTTGTAAATTTTAATTCTAAAATGACAGATAACTACTAGGTAATTAAATAGTTGTGATTGGTTATTTTATGGCGATTTTAATAAAGCGCAAATAAGACCATTTATACCGCTGTAGAAGCTCAAAATAACGTTCTGCATATAGCTATCAGTAATACAACTGAAAATATATTGGATGCAATGTACTCTCCACCTAAAAATAAAATTATACGTATTAATTAAAAATACAATTTAAATTTAACACACTAACGCGTTCAAGATAAACTATTTATGCATCAAATTTGCAAAACATATTTTATGTGTTTACATTAATTAAGTATTCAACATTTAACCCCTCTTAAATGTAGACCACTTATTTTTACTGAAAACGATCATAAACAGCCTTCCACATTATATGATTTGGGGGCAACGTATTTTTCTTTTGTGCACATGATTTAACGGTCTCCGAAATATCAAAATATTTATCTATCCTTTAAATTTACAGCAGCAATCAAATTATAAATGAATGTAATCGGTTTTTTTCCTGAGCAGCTTTTAAAAAACATTGCTCGGTCTCGTTAGCTTTAAACATAAACGCAAATTGGTACCTAATTTTTAGGAAAAATACAGAATGATGAAAAACTTATGTTTTCCTCAGAAATGTATGTATTTGTCTTCTACTGATGAATGAAGAACCCTTCGTCGCGTAAATAAAACAATTTCGGTTCTTTCAATTTTATCCACATTATTGGATGATGTGGGGTAAATACCGTAAGTAGTAGTAATAAGTATTATATGCAACTAAAGACATATTATTTTAAATAGGACAACTTCTACTTAAAAATACGTGGTTTTGGCCTTTCGAGTCGCATGCCTTATACGAAGATTAACATAAATCAAAAATGTTTTGGTGGCACGAATTAGGTACGAGGTCGGGGCGTCTGCCTGAGTGCGAGTGTCTGAAGGGCACTAGCACAACTCTGACATGTCTGGTATTATTATATATACACACATATATATATATCGTAAAATTATCTTACAAATTACGAGAACCGCGGGGGGGCTAACGATTTCATCCTGTTTGAGCAGTGTCCCGTTTCGGCGATAACCCTTTTGAGCGGTCGCCAATTCAGCATTCTCCATTTCAGCGGTTATGTACATATTTAAACCTAAAATTACCTCGTCTGCACTAGCCTAACTTGTCTCATCTACTTTAGCCTAAAATTTCCTCATTTGCACTAATCTAAACTAGTCTCATCTACACTAACTTAAATTAACCTCATCTATACTGACCTTTTTATTGTATTAAAATATAAAAGTTAATTATCGAAAGACAAAATTTATCAGTCATATACGAGGTATGTCAGAAAATATAAATTTAACTCAAGAATAAAGCGACCATATTTTTGATCTAACGTTTAAATTTTTATTCTAATTGCAACTTGCGTTTCTTAAAAAACTTTCATTAGTAGGTTATTAATATTGATTTTTCCTTAGCTTTCTCCAACTCCTCTGTTGTAAACATTTATTAAGACTATAAATAGTAGTTTTCGTCTACAAGTTGTACGCATAATTTAATACAAATACATATGTATAATATTAATTTACATAAACAAAGTTCTTCTTCAGTTTCCTCACGGTTACTTGCTTTTATAGCAATTTTATCTATGCATACCTATTTTTCCATTTACGCAACCAAATAAAAATTGGCATTTTGTTCTTTAAATTTAATGATCGGTGTGGAGTTCGTGTTAAAGAAAAGTTCAATTTTAACAACGAAATTTCAGAATGAAAGCTCTTGGTTTTTAAAAATATGATTTCATAAACTAAGCGTCAAATATCGTTTCATTAACAAACAAAAATGTCTTGATCAAGAAGCAACTTTGCCGTCATAGATCTTTAATATTTTGCTAAACTTTTGCCGTTCTGACAAAAATTTTAACAAAAAAAACCCTTATTGCAGTATAAAAGGTACAGTAGGTGCAGTATAAAGTATTTTACAAATTTGGTACCAAATTACATTTTCTTTTTGAATATTAAGCAATGAAGTAAATATTAAAATGAACGGCGAATTGAAATATAGTTTTTTTTTAAATTAAAATAATTTAGTAAATATAAAATTAATAATATCAGTAAAAAGAGTGATTTAGAAAAATTAAATACAGTCAAACTTTTATATAACGAATTTCTCCATATAACGAACTTTTGTAGAGACATTAAAATAATATTTACCATAAAGGTATTATTTCTTTATAACGAAATTTCCATATACCGGCAAATATTTTTTCAGGATTTATCTACTTCGTTATATAGAAGTTTCATTGTATTACTTTTTAATTTCTATCGTAAATGTTATATTTAGTGACCGTGATTTAGCGATTCAGTGTTATATTTAAGATCTGCTTATGAAACTTGCGTATCTAGCGTGTATATTTATGTATCGACGAGCATGTTTTTCGTTTTATTGTGAATACACATAACATAATCTCAAAAATGTCAACCGCTATACCAAGAAGATAACCATATAAACATAGTAAACTGTGATGCCATTACAAATTAATAACGTAAGTGAATCGTCTCGTTAATGCAACTATACTTATAATTTTAAAATATTCACTTACCACTACATTCAGCATCTATTGCAATAAATCCTTCTAAGCATTTGCAAACTTTAGTAGTTTCTTGAGCGACTGTCGCACCTGCATTCATCAATATACATGTCGCTCCATCCACGCAATCTTCATCTTTTGTGCAGATATGATTTGGACCTGAATTAGAATTAATAATTAATATCAAATGTTGTTGATTATTAAAAAGTTATACAATATTTTCAAATTCCTCTGGGGGTTGATCGAAAATGATGCTATCAACATGATCAGATTCTTGAGAATTGGGAGTTTCAGAGTTTGTTTTACAAAATCCGCCGTAGTATTCTTCGAAACTTGTTTCCGTAACATTGGCTGCGTACAGTTAACACAGCTGCTGGAACCCAGCCTTCTAATTGAATTGCTGGATGCGCTAAAATGCAGCATAACACGGTTCTCTGAATTGTTTGAAATTAGCTGTGAGTTACATAGTAAAATTACCCCCTCCACGTTAAAGAATGCACTGCATCAAGCCAACGAAATTTATTTTCGCTGCTGAATTTCAGCATAACCCAGCACGCGCGTACAAAGAAACGCTGTTAACTCGACAGTCCAGCTGCTGTGTCGGCTGTACGCACCGCTACCGAATGCAATGCATCAAGGAACAAAATTTGAAACAGTTAGTTTGGTACTGTTATCCTTTGCTTACTTAATAAACGATACTGTTTAGCGATCGAGTCGTAAGTGTCGCCCCATTTCGAATACCCGCGGATTTCCCCACCGCAAAGCGCTTAAACAAAGACCTCCCCATTAAATATAGTTACACGCTCGATTCGTAAAATGGTGGTACCTGTCAAGCTTTTAAATTCAAATTCAATCCAATCACCTCAGTAATTTCGTAGAGGAGCTAAAGATACAAAGAATTGTTTCTAAATCTTGTTCGATATTTTTTCAGTTTAAGGCTTCCGAGAATTTTGCGAAATAAATTGCACCAAGACTAAAACCAAATTACTATTGATGATCTATATAGTTGAAAATGCTAAAAAATTATTAAACATTGTAATCTATGGAAAACGTAATTTATTTCTTGAAAAAGTAGAACTTTTATTTGTACAGTATCGCCTTAAGTCCCAGTGGTATTCAGTATGTTAGGTAACGGTATTTTGTCACCGCTATTTAAATATAAAACTACAAATAATCTGAAATAACGGAAAATTTAGATTGGCCATTATAAATGTTTATATTGCTAGCAATAACAATTATATAGTCACAAGTAGGGTTTAATAATTTTGGCCTTTGTATTTAGAGTAGGTAGAAAAGTGGGGAGCTCATTTCACTTTTTGATTTTCCTTGTTTCTCCGATTGCAATCTTTCTAAAGTACATTAGCTCTATTGATGTATACTAATATTTTTTTCCATTTTCCTACGTATTCTAAGACTACATTTTCTAAATCGATATTTTTCTTTGCAATTCAGATATACCTACAACTATTAACTTATTTTCTAAAAATTGATGAAAAATGCTTAAAGAAATTGTTAATTAATTTACTAAAATACCATTAATTCGTTTAAAATACAAACAAAATTAATTTAAAAGATGTTCGTGGACAATTTCGTAGAACATATGAAAGTACGCAGTGCAACCATAACACAAATGTAACTTTTCCAACTGTGGGACGTATCAAAAAATTCCAAATGTTTTTTTAATACATTTCGTACTTTTTACACACTGCAGTGAGTATTTACGGAGTCCATATAGATAGGTGACCTTTGATATGCTAAATGGTTAGTTCTAACATGTTAGACCGTCGAGCATTTATAGCGCCTTTAAATGGTGATATTGCATGACCACGCTTTTAAATTCTAATACATTTCTTTCCAGGGCGAAACTTGTCTTTAGATATTTAGAAATTATAATTAACGATCATCGGCGCGAAATTATATTACCAAATACCGAGAAAAAATGTAATACAGTAGATCATCGATGATCCGAACTAATTCAGTCTGGATTATCGACTTATGCGAATATTCGAGTCTCATAGAGAACCTGATATCTACAATTTAATAAATTGAATATAAAAATGTAAAGTATCATTGAGTAAATATATATTTACTCAATGGTAGTATGTATAGTTTACAATAACTATTGAAAAACTTGAAAAAATTTCAAAGTAACGATTTATTCGAAATCGAATGCGTTGACTTGAAACCATAAAGTTTTCGATTTTCGCTCCGTCGAAATCGCAATTCAATTTTTTGATGTTCCAGATTATTAACAATCAAATTACCTACTGACTCTTTACTATATACATTAATTTTAATTATTGTAAAAAGAACAGAATTTATTCCTAAAGTTAGAATTCTTATTACAACAGAATGAAATTTAAGGAACATTTACTGCGTATTTAGGTAGACTGACGTTTCCATATTACATTGTTTTATAAAAATCTTTCATAAATACTTTCTTACATTTCAGAATAAAATTGTAAAATAAAACATATTCTATTTTAAACGAAAATTCAGAAATAATTACTATCATTTACATTCTATAGAATTCAGTAGCAAGTACAAGATTAAACCATCTATAACCAAAGAGTAAGTATATAATAACATAACTTCTACAGTGTTATCTATAATATTGATATTATAGATGTATTTAGGTATGCAGATGCAGATATAACTATTTTCGTGCAATATACAAAAACTGAAATCTATAAAATATTTTTACAGTGATGTCACAGAAAAACCTACTGATTATAAATATCTATAAATCGTAAAATATATAGAAATCTGTAAAATATATTTACAGTAATGTAACTTTCAGCCATAATCGAAAACTATACAGACTAAATGAAATCTGTAGATATTTAACTCTTAAAGCTTATGTTTTCCTGATCTTAGAATATGAATAACTGATGTTGAAAAGGCGATGTATTTTTATTGTATTTATTATTATTGTTTTTAATGGCACAAGGTATTGACAGTTAGCCAACAACTTTCTGGATTTGCACAATCGAGTACAAAATAAATGTTGTGGATGGCGAGCATTACATGGGCAATCCATGGAACAAACAACAAATCTACGAATAACGTGCAAATGTAAAGTTGCCGCTTTAAATATTCTGTTCATAATTTCTTCGTCGTATCGTGTGTGTCCGCGCATGCTCGCAATCTGCGGCATCAAATTTGCATTTGACTGTATATATTATCTGTTTAATGTTAGTTAATAAGACGATCACAAACAACCATGGTTGCAGGACGATTCGAACTCCAAGACATTCGTTTATTAAGAAAGTGTCAAGCTCTCTAGTCCACCATGGCTTCCGCAATGTATAATCAAATAATTGAAAAGTATAAAAGTACCTGTTTAGTACAGAGACGAAACCAGTTTTTTACGGTATAACAAAGCAAGAAATGACGAAATACACTCGTTTCTATCCATTTAAAATTTTCTCAGTATCTCGAAAAACAAGTACATGGTTGTGACAAAATTTTGATCCTAACACAAACATTTAGTAGGAACCAATTTTTGATGTAAAAGAAAGCAAGAAATGACGAAATACACGCGTTTCTATAGATTTCAAACTTTCGCAAAATTTCTAAAAAAAGACGAGAGACTGCATATGCATAAGATATCTACTATAAAAATCAATAACCATAAAATATATAGAAATAGAAATTTAAGAAATATCTTTACCCTGATATTCATAGCTACACTTCGTTCAAAGCTATATGCAACACGTCATCAGTAACAGGTTACTAGATTATGACGTTTCACACAGTGCTGTCACCTCATACCTCGTATTTTGACAGTTCTAATAAATTGTAGTCTTCCTTTATACCATCTAATATGTGCGCAGGTAAATCATTTATAAAATATATCACTTTCCAAACTTTAAACCGAATTACAAATAAACAATCATAGTAACTTTTTTGATGACGTAATTGCATATAGGTTTAGATAAGCCATATAATTAGCAACTATACAGAATAAATCTATAAAACTGTAAATATTTAACTCTTGCAGTTTATGTTCTCCTGATCTCCAAAAACGAATATCTGATGCACCGAGACATCAATGTTCCTGAAATATCTATAACTGCGTACGTATAGATATCTATAAAAGTAAACTATATAGAAGTCTATAAAATATCTTTACAGTAATCTTCATAGCCATAATCGAGATCTATACAAATTAAATGAAAACTGTAAATATTTATCTCATAGCTTATGTTTTCGTGATCTCCGTATACGAATAACTGATTTTCAAAAAGCCATGTATTTTTTATTTTATGTATTTATTTATTTTTTAATGGCTCTGGGTATTGACAGTTAGCCCACAAATTTAATGACGTGGATCGCGAGCATTACGTGGGAAATACACGGCATAACGAACAAATCTACGAACAACTTGGAAATGCAAAGTTGCCGCTTTATATTCTTTTCATAATTTGTTCGTTGTATCGTATGTCCGCGCGATACTCGCAATCTATGGCATTAATTTTACTCTCGACTATACATTCTATCTATTAGTGTTAGTAAAGCTGGGGACACCTGCCGAACGTCACGTGCTGGCATGGAATTTTACATTAGTACACATAGAACGACACGTGACGCATCTATTCAGATGCTCACGCAGCACGTTTCAAATAAAGATATATTATCTGCCCGCCGCTATTTATTGGCTTGTAATTGGTAAATCAAATAAACTTAGATAGTGAATTCTTATATATTTATTTATTATTATACTTTTTTTACATGCCGGCGAGTAGAAATCAGTGCCATAATGTTGCGTGCCGTAACGTGACGTGTCGGCAGTGTGTTCCCAGCTTAAGACGAAACAAACATCCATGGTTGCAGGACAATTCGAACCCCAAACCGTTGGTTAATTAGAAAAGTGTCGAGCTCTCTAGAGTCTAGTCCCTCGTAGCCTCCGCGATGTATAATCAAATAAATTGAAACGTACAAAAGTATCTGTTTAGTATAGGTCCGGGGCCAGTTTTTTACGTATATAACAAAGCAAGAAATGACGAAATACACGCGTTTCTATCGATTTAAAATTTTCACGAAATCTCGAAAACAAGACGTACTGTAAACTGCATATATATATATATATATATATATATATATATATATATATATATATATATATTTGTGTGTGTGTGTATATATATATATAGAAATATATATATATATATATATATATATATATATATATATATATATATATATATAAGATATCTACTATAAAAATCGATAACCATAAAATATATAGAAATAGAAGTTTAAGAAATATCTTTATCCTGATATCCATAGCTATGATTAAAAACTATGCAGAATAAATCTATAAAACCGTAAATATTTAACTCTTACAGCTTATGTTCTCCTGATTTTCGAATACGAATATCTGATGTTTGGCGACTCCGATATTCCTGTGGCAATGGTGTTACAGGAAATCTATTGATTATAAATATCTATAACTGGACACGTATAGATATCTATATTGGTAAGCTATATAGTAGTCTGTAAAATATCTTACAGTAATCTTCATATCCATAATCGAAATCTATACAAATTAAATGAAAACTGTAGATATTTACCTCTTATAGTTTATGTTTTCCTGAAGCCAAATACGAATAACTGATGTTGAAAAGGCGACGTATTTTCATTTTATGTATTTATTTATTTTTTAATGGCTCTGCATATTGATAGTTAGCCAGCAACTTTAAAAATATTACATAGTCGAGTACAAAATTAATGGCATGGATCGCGAGCATTACGTGAGCAATACATAACACGACGAACAAACGAACAACGTGCAAATGCAAAGTTGCCGCTTTAAATATTCTGTTCATAATTTGTTGGTTGTATCGTGTGTGATCGCGCAATGCTAGCAACCTGCGTTATTAATTTTGCACTCGACTGTACATAAATACTTACTATCTATTAGTATTAATTAGTACAACATCCATGGTTGCAGGACGATTCGAACCCTAGGTCGTTGGTTTATTATAAAAGTGCGAGCTCTCTGGAATCTAGTTCACCATGTGAAAAATAGTAAATTAATACGTACAAAAGTGCCTGTTTAGTAGGTACAGGTTCGGAACCACTTTTTTAAGTATAACAAAGCAAGAAATGACGAAATACATGCGTTTCTATTGATTTAAATTTTTTACAAAATCTCGAAAAAAGAACATACTGTACCTAGACCATGATTTTGACAAAATTTTGACCCAATCTAAAGTGTTTAGTACATGTCCGGAACTGCTAAATTTATCGATTTAAAATTTTTGCAAAATCTGGAAAAAAGACGTACTATAGACTGGATATGTATAAGATATCTACTATAAATATCTATAACCATAAAATATGTAGAAATGGAGTTTATAAAATATTTTTACCCTGACATCCATAGCTATAATCGGAAATTGTACAGACTAAACCGTTAAACCGTAAATATTTAGCTCTTACAGCTTATGTTCTCCTGATTTTCGAATACGAATATCTGATGTTTGGCGACTCCGATATTCCTGTGGCAATGGTGTTACAGGAAATCTATTGATTATAAATATCTATAACTGGACACGTATAGATATCTATATTAGTAAGCTATATAGTAGTCTGTAAAATATCTTACAGTAATCTTCATATCCATAATCGAAATCTATACAAATTAAATGAAAACTGTAGATATTTACCTCTTATAGTTTATGTTTTCCTGAAGCCAAATACGAATAACTGATGTTGAAAAGGCGACGTATTTTCATTTTATGTATTTATTTATTTTTTAATGGCTCTGCATATTGATAGTTAGCCAGCAACTTTAAAAATATTGCATAGTCGAGTACAAAATTAATGGCGTGGATCGCGAGCGTTACGTGAGCAATACATAACACGACGAACAAACAAACAACGTGCAAATGCAAAGTTGCCGCTTTAAATATTCTGTTCATAATTTGTTGGTTGTATCGTGTGTGATCGCGCAATGCTAGCAACCTGCGTTATTAATTTTGCACTCGACTGTACATAAATACTTGCTATCTATTAGTATTAATTAGTACAACATCCATGGTTGCAGGACGATTCGAACCCCAGGTCGTTGGTTTATTATAAAAGTGTCGAGCTCTCTGGAATCTAGTTCACCATGTGAAAAATAGTAAATTAATACGTACAAAAGTGCCTGTTTAGTAGGTACAGGTTCGGAACCACTTTTTTAAGTATAACAAAGTAAGAAATGACGAAATACATGCGTTTCTATTGATTTAAATTTTTTACAAAATCTCGAAAAAAGAACGTACTATACCTAGATCATGATTTTGACAAAATTTTGACCCAATCTGAAGTGTTTAGTACATGTCCGGAACTGCTAAATTTATCGATTTAAAATTTTTGCAAAATCTAGAAAAAAGACGTACTATAGACTGGATATGTATAAGATATCTACTATAAATATCTATAACCATAAAATATGTAGAAATGGAGTTTATAAAATATTTTTACCCTGACATCCATAGCTATAATCGGAAATTGTACAGACTAAACCGTTAAACCGTAAATATTTAGCTCTTACAGCTTATGTTCTCCTGATTTTCGAATACGAATATCTGATGTTTGGAAACTCCGATGTTCCTGTGGCAATGGTGTTACAGGAAATCTATTGATATTGAACTGGACACGTATAGATATCTATATTAGTAAACTATATAGTAGTCTGTAAAATATCTTACAGTAATCTTCATATCCATAATCGAAATCTATACAAATTAAATGAAAACTGTAGATATTTACCTCTTATAGTTTATGTTTTCCTGAAGCCAAATACGAATAACTGATGTTGAAAAGGCGACGTATTTTCATTTTATGTATTTATTTATTTTTTAATGGCTCTGCATATTGATAGTTAGCCAGCAACTTTAAAAATATTGCATAGTCGAGTACAAAATTAATGGCGTGGATCGCGAGCGTTACGTGAGCAATACATAACACGACAAACAAACAAACAACGTGCAAATGCAAAGTTGCCGCTTTAAATATTCTGTTCATAATTTGTTGGTTGTATCGTGTGTGATCGCAAAATGCTAGCAACCTGCGATATTAATTTTGCACTCGACTGTACATAAGTACTTACTATCTATTAGTATTAATTAGTACAACATCCATGGTTGCAGGACGATTCGAACCCTAGGTCGTTGGTTTATTATAAAAGTGTCGAGCTCTCTGGAATCTAGTTCACCATGTGAAAAATAGTAAATTAATACGTACAAAAGTGCCTGTTTAGTAGGTACAGGTTCGGAACCACTTTTTTAAGTATAACAAAGCAAGAAATGACGAAACACATGCGTTTCTATTGATTTAAATTTTTTACAAAATCTCGAAAAAAGAACATACTGTACCTAGACCATGATTTTGACAAAATTTTGACCCAATCTGAAGTGTTTAGTACAAGTCCGGAACTGCTAAATTTATCGATTTAAAATTTTTGCAAAATCTGGAAAAAAGACGTACTATAGACTGGATATGTATAAGATATCTACTATAAATATCTATAACCATAAAATATGTAGAAATAGAAGTTTATAAAATATTTTTACCCTGATATCCATAGCTATAATCGGAAATTGTACAGACTAAATCCCTTAAACTGTAAATATTTAACTCTTACAGCTTATGTTCTCCTGTTCTCCGATTACGAATATCCGATGTTCAAAACCCGATTTATACAAGAACAATTTTTCGGTAGTTATTTAATACATATATTTTGCTAATAGTAATTATTTTTAATCGTTTATTTACAGATATGAATTAAGTAGAAATATTACATTAGATATTAATCTATATTAGATATTACATTACATTAAGGTAACACATCAAAAAGTTTAAAATTAATAAAAATAGCAAATAGTAATGGATGTTATAACATATAAGATTATGTATAAATTTTATAAAAACCAATACGGAATAATCGTTTATTGAAAATTACATATTCCAATTACACTACAGCGTCGATAATCCGAACTAATTGCGGTTTGATCCCGTCCGGTTGTGAAGTTATTCGAATATTGAATCCCATAAAAATGTTAGTACAATTTACGATATTTTATTGAAAATCTTCGAAAAATGATCAAGATTTCGCTTCTTTCTAGTAGCGAATGCATTATGTAACTTGGAACTTATGTTCGCGATTTTCGCTCCGTGTTGAGGTATCCGAATTTTCAACGCTTTTCTGTATATGATGAAAAACTGATAAATCTTAAAACTTGCATTGTGCTCCAGTAGTATCGAATTACATTACCTTGCATCCACGTCGATAGCTGTTTGTTAATCAATGTTGATAAAATTAGGGGCGTACTAAATATTATTTAATCGGGCAACAACCGTGCTACTTCCTAAAAACGCAACTCAATTTGCACTACTGTTGCTGTGTGACCTAGTTAAGTATGCAAATTTTTATACTAAAATATAGAATTTATTCCCGCTCAAAAGTCGTTTATTCCAAATGAGTTTATCACACTTCTTGTATGAACACTTCCAATCTTAGTTATTTTTAAATCAATAATCTGATTATTTATGTAATTAATAATTACCATAATTCATCGAAAACACTTTACAGACTAAGGGAATGCTAAACATTTTCTTTTAGTCCTTTCGCGCAAACAATTTATCAAGACCAACGCACAGTGGGGCGGAATACGTAAAACGTGGCAGAAAGTCAAAAATTGAAATATCATATTTACTTATTTAAACTCATATTTTATAATAGCTTAATCATCTATGGATGTTATACGATTAAGAAATTACTGCTATCATCACATATTTCCGTGTAATACAGGCAGAACTGGCAATTCCAATAAACTCGTATGAATTGTTTATTACACATCAAAATAGTTGTTCTGTTCTTCGTTTAGTTTTATATAGATAATTAATACAAAAGTGAGTCGAAATCGAGATGGATGCAAAGTCTACAAATACATAAACTTATTTAATAAGTTATTGTTCATTAACGTACCTAATTTTGTTTATTATAATTAATCTATTTTTGTAACTAAATTTCATTTCCTTCATGTCACTAAATCAACTTGTCCTTGACTTTTAGTTTACTATCAAGCTGTATCAGGTTACTTTTTTTTGCGTAGAAGTATAGCTAATACATACAGCTACTGCATAATAAAAAAAATTACTGCGACTTTTTGCGACATTAGAAGACAAAGACAAAGCTTACAGCCGACTCTGTGTTTATTGCAAAATAATTTAAGTAAATTTCGACCGATATTTCGAATATTTTAAAAGTAACTTTCCATTCTTCTCTATTCATCTTCAATTGTAGAAGTAGCAGAAAGACGAAAAACTTCAAAAATTTTACATGTTTTTTGTCAGTGTTCTAAAATCGCTGAATTAGTAAACTGTTTAGTTTCCGACAAAAAAAGTTGAAGCAATTTTATACAGATGTTTTATATATGCTCGGGGAAACAAATATTTTTCGATATACAGATGAATCGTATCCCGAAGAAGAGGAAATAGAAAGAGTTTCTACTTCAATAGACGACTAAAATACACTTTTTTCTATTGTAACTGTAATTTTATTTTAATTTTACGATTAGAATAGTTTAATTACAATAGAAAAAGATACCTGAATAGTTTACCTAATGAAGAAGAAGAAACATTTTGTTTTCTCTGTTTCCTTTTATTAGGCCATTTTTTATTCAATTATTAATTTATTTTTAAAATTATTTACGAATATTGTGTAAGAGTTTGTTTTGTGAAAGTTTTTGAACAGTTTAATAGCAGTAATATTTTTTATTTTTTTAGTAAGATAGTTTTTTGAGTACGTACGTTATATAATAAATGTAATTTTTTTGCTTGATAAACTTTGTTTTTAAAATAAGACAAATATTCTACAAGCAATACATTTTTTCCTACTGCGATGAAATTTTTAGTTCAGTATAAGCCCCTATTCCCCCCCTATTATACCTATTATACCCCTATTCTAAACCCAATTTCAGAGACACCCTATATATGTATAAAAAATATTTATGAAATTTCTCTTGTGACCAATAAAAATAATGGTTTACTATGAAATGTTCGAAAAACATTGTTTTCAAACAATATCTACTGACCCATCACAGCTCATGTTTGACTGCAGTTCAAAAACTGACCATTATATAACTTTTTCCGTATTACATTTTTTGTTCGGCAGGTCCTAAATTACAACATATGTGATAACCAATCAATGTCACGAGATCATATTTTCTATAAGATACAATTATTGCGGGGTATTTTTATTTTACCTTTTTTAAGCCCTTTATTTACATTTATTTTTAAAATAAAACTTGTAAAATATTATAATTGATCTATATTTATTCAATCTAAATGTATACCAAATAGTTAAAACAGTTACAGAAATCAAAATAGTTTCTGCAACGTTTTACGGTATCTCGTCCCACTGTGCAACGTAAGTAATGAACTACTTTCTGAACCATCTTGTTACAATTGATAAGCTTTTGAGTGTTGTAAGAAATCGAACAACAAACAAATTCAACTTTGATCAACGCACCAACTATTGGATTAAGCCGTTGATGAACCTAAAAACAAAGATAAACGACTACGTACTTCTCACGATATGCGGAACTGTTTTAATGGAGTACAATAACATTACTGAAAGCTTATAACTTGTTAGCTAGCGTTCAGGATTCGAGTAATAAATTTTTGCTTATCACCTGACAACGTAAAAATTTATGGCTGTCGTTCATAAAAAATAACATTTAAATGAACTTCGAACTGTATAAACCATCATTAAGTAGATAGTATATCATTTATTTCTGAAAATTGACTCCATAATAAGATACCGAAGCGTATGAGATAAGGGGGTTGGTATATACAGTCAAGTTCATATGTTTTGTCCCGTCGCTTGCGTTAGTTTTTATCGTAAAAGACTCAAAAAAAGTTTACTGTCCGTTTTTATTTATTATCTGACGTATCCCTTTTTACAATTGAAAAACAACTGCTACCCTTCAACCCTCTTTACCCTCTCTCGTCGCTCGTTTACCTGCGATCATATCTCGCGAGACAAAACATATGGACTTGACTGCAACAACTGTTTATTTGATGATTTCTTGACAAAATTGTTTTACACTTATTTAAAAGATAATCGTGTAAGATTATGATAATTTAGAAATTAGATGCAGTGGAACTTTTACAACTTCGACCCAAAAATATTGAATTGCCTAATTTATAAAGAATTTTCATTTAGGAAAAATGGTTTATTTTACGATTATCGATTTTTTAATGCATTTAAATTAATTTCATAAATAAATTAACGAAATTCATTATTTTCTACAGGATAAGCTGGGGTAAGACTACTCCATTTTTGCGTTAGTTGAAGTTTTAGCATTCACACTAGTTACGCTAATTAAATTTGAAATAGAACCACTGCAACTATTGGTTCAATCGGGGTTCAAACCATTTTCTTGGTCAAATTTCTCTCCTATGAATGCTTAGCTAAGCACCCCCAGCTACGGTAAATTAAAGAATAACAAAACAGGAGGAAAAGGACCTGGTTGAACTTTATAGGTAAAAACAAAGTTCGTATTTCACAAAAACAAATTATACAAATCGATAGACTATAAAAAAAATAGAAATATCATAATTTTTTCAACCGAAGTCGTGGTTCGTGAGTTATAGGGGCACAAAGTTCGTATTTTAACATTCATATCAGGGGAAATGTAAGTTTAATAATCGCTTAAAAAAGGTACCGATACCCAAGGTTCTAGTTTGATACACATATTGTATATTCACCAATATGTAACCTTAAACATACCGCGTGTAACAATTATCATGACTCGCCTCTCCTAATTTTATTATTTATTAAATTAAAATTTGACACTTTTTGATATGAAAATTATGTTTTTCCCACTTCCGGTTTCGCCGGAACTAATATCAATTTTCGATTTTCAAATGGTACATCCTGTATATTATTACATTTTTGGAATCTGCGTAATTTCCTGAATATAATTGAATCAAATAAGTAAGTCACATTCTAACTGTCAATAAAAATTGGCGCCCATTTTATTTTTCAAACTGGAGTACCATAACCCCACCCGCCCCGGATCGATTTTAATCGATCTGATCAACACAACGAAAAATAAAATCACCCCAAAAAACATGTAATCGTTTAACCTATCATCTGTAAAAGTTACCACCAATGGTTTTTGAATCACGAGCTATTTTTTCAGCAAGATGGTGCGCCACCTCATAATGCTACATAATACCTGCGTAACAGATTCGAAGAAAATTATATTAAGGTGGCCTCCAAGGTCACCTGATTTAACCCCTATGGGTTTTGTCGTTTGGGATTCTTTAAAAATATTGAATACGCGACATCCCATAGGACCCGCGAAGCTATGGAATTAAGTGTGCGACATGCCATTCAAAGTATAACGCCACAGCAATTTACCGATGTTATTATAATAGAAATACTGCGCAAAGAGTTCAGAAGTGTACCGAAGTAAATGGCTATAATTTTGAGCAACTTTTATAAATTTCACTGTTTTTTATTAATAAAAGGGCAGGGTGTGGGGAGAAGTTAGAATGATATCTATGTGAATACAAAGAGAACTCCACGTGAAATCTCCAGCTATTTACTTAAGAAAATCGCATAGAACTCACATTAGATGTGAATATCTCTGAGATGTTAGCTAACAGCTGATTTTCAATCTCTCATGCGACATCCTGGCAGGCGGGCGTAAGAACTCTTTAAGATGTACCCAAGGTATCGACGAATATTTTATTGCAATGTCGCAAGCTGTCGAAGTTCATCTCTGAGATTTAGCAAAGACGAGTTTTGATTCAGTGGAAAAGCTTAAAAGCTCAAATATCCGCTGGGAAGGTCAACTGTTCAAGGAAAATCAATTAGACAAACGTTTCAAAGAGAAAATCTTTGCGTTGGCAGCGTCATAAACATTCCATTATTTTCGAAAAAACATTTTTACCTACTTTTATGGAAAATTTTGACGTACGGGAACGATATATCCGAAAGTTCGTTATTTACGAGTTAGTCATAAACATTAAAATTTATAAGGTTGCATAGCGGGACTTTTGAAACCGTACGTTATATCCGGAGATTCGCTATAAGCAACTTCAACTGTATTTTCAGAAAATCAAAAATAAAAATTGATTTTTTCTTGTTCAGTCTAGCTGGAGACGCGCTGTATTTTTTTTATGAAACGATTTTTAAACTTTTTGTAACGTATCATAATAGATTAATAAAGATAAATGGTTGCCAAAAATAGTTATCTTGCGTATAACTACCGAATGTGTTAATTCATTAATATGTCATTACGATGCGATTACATGAAAGTTTTCTCTAGCTCTCTGAAGAATCAATAAAAATTTCATATAACGATTTAGTTAGTGTTTCTTAAAACAATAAGGTACAATTTTTGTATAAAAAGTAAAATATGTACTAGTTTAGACCATATTATTATATCGACCATTAAAAACATAATTCCACATTATATTCGCAATTACGTTTAAATTTACATTGTATTTTGGAATACTTAACTTGGGCCGGAAATTTTTTTTATTATATTCTAAATTATCGGAAGTAGATTGTATTAGTTTATGGCGCTATTAAATATATTATAAATGGGGCGTTTACACGAATTATGGAATAAAATCGTACACCTAACGTTTAACGTCAAATCGCGGAATATAAGTAGGCGAATATTTTTTTATCCATACTTACCTATGTACCACTTTTTGCTAAACAAACAACGCTGTTTTTTATTCTACCTTCTCGTTTCAATTTACAAAAAGAAAAAACCCGTGCAAGATTTCTTCTGTTATTATATAAATAAGGCGAAAGAAGAACATGAAAATTTGTTATATTATTCCTGAAACTGTATAAAATATAAATAGAATAATTTATTCGACCTACAAGGTGTATTTCTGAATTTTTGCATTTAATCGATTCCATTCGTACCTTGGAATTTACAGCTAGATTCGACGAAATAAAGTGGAACATTTAATGTGCAATACATATATCGAAAATTTAATTTGTAGCTTAAGTTGTTTAATAATTTAATTTAAATATCTTTATCCGGTATGCGGTTGAATAAATTTAACATTATATATAATATTTTCCACGCACAAAAGTTTAAATCCGCCACCGGAAAGCATTTCGTGTTCGGTCGATCGACTCTATTTAGATACAGTTTTTGATAATATAATTCCTACCGTTTTATAAGAACTTTTTAAGAAAATAAAACGATGTTGCCAAAACACGAGCTTTCAATTATACGATCTCGAATTGATACGTTCTGTTTAGAGAAGTTATAGAAAAAGAAAAAAAATACCTTTATGTGTTGCGTGACATTGTCCGTTGGAAGGTGCTTTGTTATCTCCGCAAAGACAACTTTTTCTGCCGGAATCTCTCGGTTCTACAACACAGCTCGTTTTCGGTATTGACCAGCATTCGGTGTGATTTCCACAGAGTTTTGCTGGAACTGAAACATCAATCTGATAATCGAGAAGTGCCCATTTTGATTAAAACTATTCGTATAACGGAATTTTGTTTAGCGAAAATTAAAGATTTCCGATTTCCAACTCACCGGTAGCCGAAAAAAGAATTATAAGCGCGAAACTATAAATCAAAAACATTTTAAGGAAAGATTACCAAACCGAGTGCCGATCCCAAACAAAATATTCGCACATTCATTGGTAACCGAATTTAACTAAACGGAGATGGCACGGGATGGTATTTGTTCGTACCTTGGCGTGGTGGTGCTTGAGTTTGTGGATTCGTTGGTGTTTTTCCAAATGTCGTAAAACCGTGTGCGTGGTTGAAACCTGCCAGCACCAAGAGGAACGGTATAGACACTATCACATAAAAAGCATTCATCCTCGAATCGTTTCACAACAAGATCTTATAATAACCACCGTTCAAGTAAGAATGAAATCTTGTCGCAGTTTTCACTTGCTTTGGTCGCGCTTGCGTTTCGGTCTCTGTTAAGCATGCACGTGCTGAATACGCTATGCATTAATGTCCACCAAGAACGATCTCAGAACGATAAAAACTTCGGGCACCGCGGTGCCTCGAGTACTCCACCACACGCAAACTATTACGTCACATTATAAACCCAACAATATTTCTTTACTTTAGCAACCATCCTTTTCCTTTATATGGTTACAACAGGATGCTTACCCGCAGAAATTTATTCCTGGCTAAAGCTTATTAATCTTGATTATATCTATTACTAAAGGTCAAGATTTTGAGTTTCCCCACCAATTTTATTTTATATAACTGCAGACGAATTTACGTCAGATTTGTGGCGTCATAAATCGATATATTAGTTACCGGTGATAATAGGTTGTAGTTCACGAACAAAATAATCGTCATGAAGGAGCTTTAAATGAAGATTGGAAACGTCGTTTCATAATCGACGCTCCAACTTCCCGGGGCGTTTTTCACTCATTATCTCGCCGAAAACGAAAGATAGTTATTTATTTTCCACATTTCATCCGCAACATTCACCGAAAATTCATATTTCAAACAAGCAAAAAGAATCGTTAAAATTGCTGTTAATTTTTTAGACGTATATTAAACTTAAAAAATATAATTAATGATATCCGCATTCGTCTTCTTAGCATAAATTTAATATAGATTTATATTTGGTGAAAATTGTGGAATAGTGAGCCACAGTTTTTCAATGCCTCGAAATTCGTTAACTATTGGCAAAAAATAAAACATTTTGTTGCTAATTTGTAAATAAATGGAGGCGCGATATACACCACGATTTGTAACTACAAAAAAGGCACAAGCAAAAGCCCATAGCGAGAGCGATAGAAGTTCTACTCAAATGTTTATCTAGCAATCAACCAGTCTAGAACTAACAAAAGCAACTAATTATTCTCCGTGGAAGGCGACAGAAAACTAAAGAAAACACAAGATCACATCGCGCCCCTCACAATCAGAAAGAATGATCACCCATGGGCAAGGATTAATAAAGAAAAAGCCCAGACGTTTACAGAACATCTAAAAAAACACTTTTAAACTTTTCCATTAGAAACGTCATACGAAAAACAAAAAGATGTTATCTCACATCTTGAAGACCCGTACCAAATTGCACTTCCTATGGAGCCCTTTAAAATTACAGAAGCAAAAGACAATACCGTGGGCTTACAGTAAAAATACAGCGAGCAAAATAATAGTATTTCAACCTGTAACTTAATAGCAAGCAAGTAATTCGGACAAAACATTGGTAACTAGAGGCCGTTTGCGTTCCCAAAGTGTGATTAATGTTTGATAGAAAATCAAAAACAGGATTTTTCACAAGAAAAATACGTTTAAATTGCGCTGTTCTCCAAAATCACTAATACGGACATAAGATTTTTGCAGTAAGTCCACGATATGTCAAAACTCAAACTCTTGGTATTTATCTGATAGATGGTCTGATTAAAACACGTTGAGCGCCAAATTTATTTGTAGTACTAAAATATCCAACGAAAATGAAATAATTTTACTAACTTAAATTTGGACATTTTCCATCCCAATGGAAAGTTTCTCAAATTATATCGATTTCCAAATCTCGAACGAAAGCAGTCGCGTCGTATAATTCAATCAGCTTACTGTCTACATTGTCAAAACTATTTTAAAAATTATTTTTGAAAATATTGAAGACAGTACTCGATAAACTCAAGCTTATACCAGAGCATCAGTTCGGGTTTCGTGAAAGACACGCCACCACTGAGCAGATACACATAGCAGTAGATTTTTAAGTTGTTCAGCAAGCATTTGATAAAGTATGGCATCAGGGTTTATTATACTAATTACAAACGAAACTGCCTACACCTTACTAACAAATATTGTCTTCATATTTAACCAACAGATATATCGTAGTTAAACATCAAGAAGAAACAATCTTTATTCAATACAAGCAGGCAGTCTACAAGGTAGCGTTCTGGGCTCTGTACTCTACTTGCTATTTATCGCTGACATACCTACTACACCAAATAGTACAATGGCTACATTCGCGGATGATACTGCAATTACGTCAATAAGTGAACTACCAAAATATATGCGTCAGAAAATCTTCAAGAAGCCCTAAACAACATCCAAGAGTGGCTAAGAAAATGACGTCTTAAAGTAAATGAATCAGAATCACATTAAGAAGAGAACATGTCCCATATCAAAAAAGGCCAACGTAAAGTACCTAGGAATTCACTTCTCATCAAGCGTTAACAACTGGGTCATAAGTTTACCAAAATGTAAGTTATCTCCAGCTAGTAAGCTTCCGGTGTACAAAGCGTACTTACTAAAACCGATGTGGACATATTATGGAGTGTAGTCATGGGGTACCACGAGTGCATCTATTATTACTATAATACAAACGTTCCAGTCTAAAGTGTTACGTTTATTGGTTCATGACACATGACACGCTACACCGTGATTTAGAAATGCCTACGGTGCTACAAGAATCCAGGTCCGCGAGTGAGAAATTCATCTCAAGACTTGAATTACATCCAAATTCTCTTGGTGTTGAATAGCTAGACAAATACTAGTGTTTCTATCGATTTTTTAAATTTTCGAGGAGCCTCAAAAAAAAGGCAAAATTTTGACCCAACTTGAAACGTTTAGAAACAAGTCCGGAACTACTTGAAAACTCGTTTTTCGAGTATAATAGGACGAGAAATGACAAACTGCACTCATTTAAATAGATTTAAAATTTTCGTAAAATCTCGAAAAAAAGACGTCTACGGTTTTGGCAAAATTTTGACCCTACCTGAAACGTTTAGTGCATACCCGGGACCAGTTTTATAAATACAACAAGACAAGAAACGACGAACTACACGCGTTTCTGTCGATTTAAAATTGTCTCGAAATCTCGAAAAAATGACGTAGGATAAATGGATATCAAGAAATTATTGGATATCGCTATTAACTTAACCACAATAAAAATTATTAAAAAGATGATAAAGCTACTACTGATAATAAAGATGATGAAGAAGAAGCTAATCATCTAATTGGTCGCAACGTTCGTTGATCGGGGGGTCGTTGAAAAATGTAGTGTATAATTCGTGCTAACAAATATTTCACACGAATATAATTAAGTCACTCGTTTTCGGGCTCGTTGATGAAACTGTCGTACTCGTGTGAAATATCCGCTTTTCGGTACTTGTTATATAGTATATACTATTTTGCATTATCACTGTATTTAGTATGACTCGATAAATAAAAAATAAAAGAAATTTGCATCACAAAAAAGTGGCGGTAATGCCTTTAATAACCCCAATTAAATCTCCACTTTATTTTATTGGCAAACATTTACCTACTAACGAATCGTTTAACAGCACACGAACAGATTCGCATGACGAATTAATTCAGATGAATCGATTCGAATACATGCATTAATTTGAAGGAATATTTATGAATCATTATATCCAATTCGATTTTAATCATTTTTGTCAGCACCAATAATTACGTTGGTAATGATTTATTGTTTTGTAGCAGAAAAACGCGCTATCTGGAAATAATTCGTTTTTCGTAAATATACTCGAATGCTTAGCATTAGAAATGTATCGAAGAAAGGGTGTTGAGAATTTTTAAGAAAGCTATAACATGAAGGTTTGCACTGTAGCCTTTCACTTGTGTTAATATTCCAGAGGTAATTAATTTGCACGCAACCATGCGGTATGCTTGCTTAAATCGATATTGTTGTTGATTCATTTCTTAATAAGACAGATACTCGATAAATTGCCATTTTATAAGATACCATAATAACGAAGAGAAATAAGTAGAATTTCGAATTTATGGCCATATGAGTTGTCAAAAAGTGGAAAATACTGTCTTATCATTTACATTAAAAAATTGTTCATCTATGTAAAATCTATTTTGAACACAATTTTTTTTATCGAAATTAATTTGTAATGATGTAAAAATAAGAAAAAAAAAGAAAACAATTGTCCTTCAATATTATTTTACAATTGAACTTTTATTTAATTTCGGTAGGTATATTATTGTATTTTATTTTCCAACAACAGCTTATTATAGTCAACTATACGCATTGTAATTATATAACAAAGGATTTTCTGCAGCAGCGGCGAAATAATATTACTTTTAACATTTCATACAATTTGTGCTAAAATATAAGAAATAACGAAATGAATATTTTACATCTTTTATAAAAAGTAAATTTTATGTAAGTTAAATAAAAAACCTAATTTATTAGCGACACGGCACTAAAAAATATTTTGTTGTGAAAATGATTTGTATTTAAATCGTTGAAACTGTCGTGTTTTATTTCTTCTTTAGATTATATTTAAATAATTAAAATAATAAACACGTAAATGCCGCTAGTTTAATTATATTAGGGTTGCAAAGTGAAATTTATTTTTTAATTTTTTTTATAATCCATCGACTTTCTTTTCGAATTATTTTACATAAGAAAATCAATTTATTACGTAGGTTTGCAGTAAAAACTACAAAGGACTTAGGTACATACTTCAAAACTTATTTATTGTATTTTTTATTCAATACACATATCTTTGAAGCCGTTTATTATACCACAAAATATATTTTCTCTAGTTAATAATAAGCTTTTTTCAAGGTCGTAAGCTTTATTTGATATCGACGAGGATAATAACCTTGATCTTGAAACGCCTTCGATTTCTTAAGCTTTCGTTATACCTAACGACTATTTTTTAAATCTTTTTAATACTTTAACCATTAGTTTTGAATATTTAATCAATTTTTACAATACGGTAAATAAATTCGTGTCCTGAGGCAGTGGTGGACCAGTGAGTTAGACACTCTCTTCGTAAACCAACGGCAAGGGGTCGGTAATTATAGTAAATTTTATACACAGTAATACAAATTCATACTATTGGGTTGGCAACTAAGTTCCCGCCGTTTTTTTAAATGTTTTAAAAGTTTATTTTTCAATAAAAATTAGCAACTAATTAATCAATAATGTATGAATTTTCGTGCAAAAGTTGGTTTAATCGGTCTTCGTCGAATTCAACTAGATGGCCAGAACGAGGTGCATCCTTGAGGTCAAAATTTTCATTTTTGAACTTGGCATACCAATCACGAGCGGTTCTTTCAGCTATGGCACCCTCTCCATACACAGCACAAATGTCGCGAGCAGTTTTTGCGGCCTTAGAACCTTGATTAAAAGCAAAAAGAAGGAGGTATCGAAAATGCTCATTTTTCTTAACTTGACATTCCATTTTAATGATCTGAAAATTAACATAAATTAACTCGAACAAAAAAAACATAGATTCCGGTTGAACAAAACATCATCTTTCGAATGATTTAAAACATTATGCCAAAAATATTTAATGACATGCGGATGTTAAAATTAAAAAAAAACCGCGGGAACTTAGTTGTCAACCTAATAATTTAATCTAATTTAGACCTAATTCAAATCTAATGCAAACTAATATCATAGTAATACATGTAATTCAAACTAATGCAGGCCTAATTCAAACTAATTCAGACCTAATTCAAACTAATTCCATAGTAATATATGTAATTCAAACTAATTCAGACCTAATGCAAACTAATATCATAGTAATACATGTAATTTAAACTAATTCAGACCTAATTCAAACTAATTTCATAGTAATATATGTAATTCAAACTAATTCAATATAATTCTGTATTAAATTCTAGAAACAAATTCACAGTAATTCATAGCTACCGACCCGTCGTCAACGGCCTGGGGTTCGAATCCTCCAGCAACCAAGGACGTTTGTTATCGTCTTACTAACACGATACATAGTATCTACATATAATTAAACCAAAGAATATAGTTGCTGGCTAATGGTCGATGACCAAAATCATTAAATAAAAAAAAATTCACTTACATTCCATTACTTATGACGTCACCCTTACAATTTACTACCTGATACATAATACGTAATTTATTAAATGTATGCTAGTGCAATCTAAGTAGTCCAATTAAACTAATAAGCCGAACTCGATTAAGATTATCTACTTTTAATCCCATCAACTTAATAAAAGGTAAACCTCTACGAAATGAAAATTAAATAGAGGAAATACAGGGTCGTATAACTAAGTGGCTATTAGGATAAATTTGTATCGTTGACGTCCCCACAATCGGTTAAACAATGGCGACGTTATGGAGTAATGTCCATTTCAGAATTTATATACGAAGTGTTCACGATTTCCGCGATTTCTTTAATTGTTTAGCAGAAAATTTTCATTTGCATAAAAATATGAATAAGCTTTTCCTCTAGGTCGTACGGCCCCTAACAAGAATAATAGGTCAACTTTTTGCGCAGAATTGTTCTATGCGAACGTATTAATGGTGGCCATTTTAAACATTTGCTTTAAGAATTATTTTTGCCAGCCATTTAAATTTTGCAGCTATTTGCAGCAATTTTTTGTTACGTCATTATAACCAGTATTATGTGGAAACCATGCAAGATATTAAATTTTTACACGAGTAATAAAAATTTCTAAATTAACCAGTCTTTCGAAAAAACATTCCCAAAATAGTCGGTGGCGTACGTATAAAACTTTTTGGTAAAAAAAGCAGTCTATAGCCTCTAAAACTAAACGCCCTGTGTGTTAATTTGAGTAGGACGCCGTGTGTTTGTTAGCCTTAATTGCAGCAATACGTGTACCAAATTTTAGCTTTTTAAATTAAGTGGTTAATAAGTTATTTTGAAAAAATATCTGATAATGTCTCCCTTCGAAAAGGATGCAATTTAAAATATAGGTAAGTGGTAGTAAATTGGCATATTTTCAGCTCAGGAATTTTCAAGTCAAGTGTTGTACAGATCTTTCAAGGACTTCACTTTTAAAAGTAAAATTGATGCAAAGGACTTTTGGTTTAACATACAATAATAAATTTACAAAAACGTCAGAATGACAGTTAACAAATATGTCAACATAAGTTCACAAATGTTTCTTTGTGGTTTTTTCCAGACAGTAATTGAAAAAAGCATGCGTGTAATAGATAGGAAAAGTATTTTAACGTATATGGCGTGTTTTTGATTGAGGTACGGTAAACAGACCGACTTAGCTCGATTTCGATAAGGGACATTTTCAATATTGCGATACCATATAATAAATATATTTCATAAATTTTGGAAATAATGACAAAATTTCTTGATATCAGAAATAAAACAAAATGTTCACCTATATTGAAATTACTCGAGAATTGTGGGGAAAGAGCGATGACCCTTTATAATAATATTGGGACTATGCGCCCACATAAGTTGCGATTACTTATTGTTCAATAATATAACCTCTAAATGACAAAAAAAATATTAGAAAGTATTCAAAAAATTCCAGATGATCAAGTTCGGAAAATACTTTTGAACAATCTTATAATAATCTTCAAAGTCATGCTGAACATGCCCTTCAGTTGCTAATAAGTTGGAGTCTTTCGAAATAATTTTAATTAGATAAATTTAACAATTTGGTAAAAATTCTTCAGTTTCTAAACAATAGATGTTTAGTCATCCAATAAAATCAATAAATAACGTAAAACGCGACAAAATAACACAAAACACATATAAACAAAAATAATGCACGTTTTATAACTAAATAAAATAATATTAAATTATTTCGTGTAATCGGGGTATCCAATTTTTTATCAACGTGTTGTAATTTGTTTATAATCTTCACACACAATCGATTTTTTATGTGCAGAAAGTAAACGATATATAACTACACGCTGTAAAATAAATAAAAAATCTGTCGAACTTAATAATTTAGTCGCATTAGTATTTTACGCACAATTTTTTTTTGGCCAAATTTAAGTATTTTTCTATATAGGAACAATGCCAAATATAATAAGATGATTATTGTTCTTACTTTTTCTAAGCATAGTCTATTATTTACGTATTTTATGTTTATATAACATGCGTCCCCTAATTACAATTCCGGAAACATCTCAATAATTTGTGAATTACCGTCTAAATTTTCGGCTATCATAAAAACTGGCACGAAGTATCCTACGTGTATTTGTTATTACTTTTTTGCGATATTAGCGTAGTGATTGAACTTCTTGTAACTAATAAAGTAAAGGAAATGTTATGCTCTTTAATTTGTGTCCAGTTAATTTTTTCTTAAAAATTAATCGTTTTCGTGATATGTAATGCTTTTGTTTAAAATATGCGATTTTGTCGCCATTTTTTAAGATGGAGTAAAATCCAAGATGGCGCCAGAAGTGTCCCCACTCTACTTAAAAAATTGTATCGTTTTAATTAATAATTTTTTTTTAAAGTATTCAATTTTTATTCGAGTATTGTTTAATTTTATCCATGTTTAGATGTGTTCGAATATATTTATTTGTTAATTAATATTTATTGTATAACCTATATTTAACTAGTTTCAAATATTTCATAACCTCTTATTCTGTATTCAACAATAAGTACATAAATAAATAAATAAATAAATAAATATATATATATATATATATATATATATATATATATACACGAATAAGGGTAGGTATTTACGCATTCCAGGTGTTCATGTTATAAAAATATATATAAATGCAAATAAATGAAAAAAGTGCGTGTTGCGTTGAAGTAATAAATGTGAAGGTTGTTAAAGATTCGAATTCTCGGCGTATAACAAAAAACAGTAATTCTTTTCTTTACGTATACGTGTAGTGCATTAAATTAAGAATTTTCATCAATTATTTTACCATTAATCAGGTGTTAATAATCAACTAGAAATATATCAACAAAATACAATAAATTCAACTTAGGATATTAAAGCAATACTGTTTGGAATATTAGGTACCCATACCTATGTAGTAAAGGATTTCACAACCTCCGTTTAATAAAATATGATTAAAAATATATATATTACCTACTCAAATAAAATATTTGACAAAAAGAATATTTATTTTTAATATTGCAAAAATAATTGTCTTTATGTTTTGCATTTTTGTTGGTATGGTTTTGTGTGCCTTCTAAAAAGTACGTTAATATATAAAATAGGTATGCAACACACAGTGCAGCTCCATTAATCAATAGCACCTCGAGGAAATTCTTATTAGTGTTTTCTTCGACTTTTAAATTTTATTTTCTAGTTTCGTATAGATTACAATATTATCTAATTATAAACTGTCGACATTTTGAATTCCTATTACTAGTTAAATCTTGTAACATAAAAGTTAGACCCACAAGTTTTGGTATTTTCGTCAATATTGTAGTCAGTCAAAAAACGTTTTAGCGTCTTCTCAAAAGTCTCAATTCCCGGTACAACTAAAATCGGTAATCTTTGTTATTTTTTTACATTTTTATTAGAAAATACCTCCTGTGGGAGGGGCGGGGGGCGGGGGGGTTCTGATATTACAATTTGATTAGAAAGGAGATCAATGAGTAATTATGTTCTATTCCAACTTAACTAACAATGATTGTAGGTATTCAAACATCTAATAATAACGGATTATAGAGTTTCGTATTTATTTATGAAAAATTAAGAAACCGTATTTGTGTTGGTAATTTGATAATTAGATTAATGTTTTCTTTAATAAAACTTGACATGTATTTTCCACCATCGTTTTTGAATTTTTGAGTATAATAAAACTGAAATTTTTATTAAATGCTTTTAATAAAATTTAAAAATGTTAATAGTGATCCTATTCTTATACACACGAAAAACAGTAGATGCTGTAATATTTGTTTTTAGTAGGTAACTGGCATTGGATAAATCTGCAATGTTGAAAGTTTTGTGTATGCATAGCTCAAAAAGATTACATTTCGTCATGAATTGAGAATAAAGCAAAAAGGCCATCCGATTGTGAAATTGTGAACAAAATAAACTTCGAACTTTTTTAAAGTCACATTTATTTGAGAACAATATATCTTGTTTACAGTATCATAAAAATTTAAAGGAAATGTAGTTTGTTTTAAAAATTATCGATAGTAGGTATAAAGCGCGATTCACACTTATTATTAATAAGTATTCGTCAAATTTTAAGTTTGACTGAATTTCGTTAAATAACAATTATGAAAGTCTGAAACAGTTATAGTTTTTTTTTGACAATGAAAAAGAGTGATCAAAAATTTCCATACCCGTTTTTATAGAAAAACTAAATTATATTTACCTACTAAATAAGGCTTGTCTCGGAATTAACGCACATCCCTACTTTAAAACTATAAATATCACACGGTAAGTTCTAAAGTGTTTTAATATTTCGTAATTATAATAAACAATTAACATAAAGATACACTTATGGCCTAATTAATCAAATTAATTTTAATAACTGACTAGATTATTCTTAAAAAAAATGTAAAGAATTAATTTTTGCAAATTTTAGTATTCAAATTTTGTCTTGTTTGTCAATCTAAATTGTTGCGACAATTAAAAATTTGAATTCCGTTTTTTATCCGTAAACGAACGCATTGAAAAGGTAAAATCTCTCAAAATAAAAACATTTAAAAAAATTCAAGTCCCGAAACGAAATTTTTTGAATATTTCTGAAAAAAGCAGACTAAAGGTAAGCGTCCACTGGTCCACATCTGACGAATCGGATTTGAAATATTTTACATTATTTTGAATGAAACTTTTTTTTTTTTTGTTAGTAGCACACCCCAAAGGGCACCAGGAACCGCCATTAGGCATTACTTCTAGTGCCCCCCGGGACATCCATGCCTACCAGGTGGATCGAAGGGGGATATTTCACCTCCCGTACCAGGATTCGAACCCAGGACCCATCAGGCGAGAGGTTAGTCTCCTAACCACTCGACCACCGGGTCGGCATTTTGAATGAAACTGCGTTTACCTATCCGCACCGCACGTATCGGATGTCCGCAATGCCAATGACAATTCTAAATACTGATTAAAATGGAATCCGTCCGGTGCGTGCCATACGACGCCGATGCTAGTGAACGCACGTCTCCGCAATTTGTATCGGTATTTCCAGCATTAATATCTATCAGTAAAGTTACACGATTATCGTGAATAGCGCGATTTTCTTCAATATGGCTTATTTTATAGAAAGTGGGCAAAAGTACCTTTTTATCTTAAAATGTTTGAGTACTTCAGTTTGAGTTGAGTATTTCATTTATTAGGAATGCAAACCAAACATGATTAAATGTTAATAACAAATAAAAGAGTTACCTATTTAAACAAATTGATTTTCATTTGATTTTCCTATGGGGGTGATATGTTAGTAGGAGAATGTAGTAGGAAAAACGTTTATAGAAACTTAAAATTTTATTTTGACGTGTTCTATACGGCCTCGGAAGATTTTTTATCATTTCCTAGACACCTTTACTTATTGTGTGGTATATAGAATATACTTACCCCTAAACTTTCATGATTGCATCACAAAGTGCGGGGTTTATGCACTTAGAACCTAGACTAAAAATGTCGAGAACGAAATAGGGATCTTTCGGAAATCCGAATACTGCAGATGCAATACAGGCAGTACCTAAAATCCATCAATTTCATCCGATGCGAACTAGTGGATGCTTAGCTTAACACTGCTGTCGCTGCCGCTGCGACTGCCACTTGTCTGTAACAGACTAAGAAAAAATTAGAAACTTCTAAATTTTTCTTTGTATTTCCTACCTTTTTCTCGTCATCGTTTTTCCTCTATCATCAATTTTCAGCGTAGATTCTTCCGTTGACTGCGAACTTGTATTATTACATTCCTATACCTACATAAGGTAAAATTTCGTTCCGCGAAATTGGAGCGCTGAATGTTTGAGGGGAGCCCTAACCAAGACCCTAATCGAATCCCTATCTGAGAACCTAATTAAACTCGATTTTCAGAGAATTTGTGTTAGAGATTAAAGGTCCATGTATTTACACTTTATAAATACGTGGAGAGTTAATCGACAAAGAAATATCCTATCGTCGTATTAATATTTTTTGTTTGTAATCCTTTTAAAGAACACAATACAACACAAACACTCGCGCATTCACACGCAAAAAGGCCTTATAAACTGAACGAGCACTCCTCGAACACACGAATATTACGACGCCGTAATTTAAAATTCGAACTACTGAAATAAGCACTACCGCTCTGTACCACTAACGCGAAAAAATCTGAAGCGGTCTAGCGAGAATTCTATATATAAACGCATTCGAGTACTAGGAAATCCCGTTTTTATTTTAAAAACATTCAATTTTTTATTCGCTCTCCGATAAACTACAAACGTAGTTGTTTTGTATTTTATCGGTCTCATAAAAATGCGATTAAACTTTTATCTGGTTTATGGTTTGTAATAGGGAAATTTTCAATGCTTAAGTACACGTGAATAATTTTTAAATTAAAAATAGAGTAAATTTATAATTCTGCGGTATAAAGGCAGTAGATAGTGATTATTCAAATAATTTTACTACATAAAAAATTCATAATTTTAGAATAAATTTCCTAAAACGTACATGTTTTAAAAATTTTCGGTCATTATCTGCATATTTTTTTAATCAAACTCCACTACGTCCCTGTAATAGTCCAAGCTCTCATCGCATAAAATCTACGTCACAACACTATTAAAATTTTCTTAGTGTGTTTAAGAGATAATATGGTGGAAAATATCCAACCGGTGGCAGACAATTGAATTTTTGTTTTAATCATTTTTGATAAATTTGATACTTGATAAAATGTATTATAGACTTTAGAGAAATATCAATTATTTAGAATTATCGTGGTCTGCCTCGCAAACCTGGCAGACCTCCCTCCAAATGAATAAATTTTCAATATGTCATCTACTGTATAAAACTACTCACGTTGGTTTTTTTAAATTATAGTTTTAATTGTCCTTTACATGAATACATATGTCTGTCGATGTAAAAATGTACCCAAGTATAGCAGATTTAATTCTTTTGAAGGCAGTAACAAAAATTCAATTGTCTGCCACCGGTTGAATTTTTCCCCACCATATCATCTCTTAAATTCACTAACAAGGTAGGTTAGGCAGGTGGAAATCCCAGAAAAATTTGAAACTTTTCAGGATTGTAATACTAGTCAACCCTAATCAAGAGCCGTATTCCGTTCGTGCTCTTACGCGGTTTAAGAGGGCGAAATTCACCCTCGAAGATTGGAACTTTTTGCGATTTTGCTTTTATTTGCGAAATTACAAGAGCTATCGCCAACGAACTATATATTTTTGTAAATGACTGTTTACAAGGCTGTTTTATCAAAAAATCGGTGCCGTTTTTTCTCCCAATTTACAACGTTACTAGTATAGAGTCGTCCCACCGGCACTGTGCGGAGTGTGCTGTATAGGAGATGTTTCGGAACACCCTGTTTATTAATATCCACTTGTTCTCGAGATTGCAACAAACAAAAAAAAACTGCCCCCCGTTCTATTCTGATTTCGTAACGAGCGAAAAAATGAGACTGTCTTTTAATTAAATAAACGGGACAACTAAAATGTTGTTATTGGATTAACAGGATAGCAGCCTTGCAGAAGCTCGATTGGCACTCGGTGGGGATAACCACGCGGGACGCATCAGTTATTTCTTGTAGATACATCTGCGCCGTAAGTGGGTGATGTTGTGTGATCAACGATGTTGATTACGTTCGTGGTGGTGGTGTAGACGAAAAAATAATTTATTTTCTTTATTAATTTTCGTCGATTATTTTTTATAAATGGGCGACCAAAGTTTAAATTTACCCAGTGATAACATAGAATATTATTTGGTGACGTTATTTGAAAAAATCGACGCCTTGCGAAATGAAACTGTATACGTAGCGCCGAAATTTTGGGCACTTCCAGTGCGAACTGAAATGCGCTCGTTAGAATTTTGGCGGTCCGTTATATGCGAATGTATCGCTTCATTTTGTTATGTATTTATTGTTTGCGGTGCCACTGCCGGTGTGGGCGCAGGAGCCTCTACGGCATCCGTTTTATTTGCAACTGCACTTGCGGCCGGCTTATGTATAACCACGTTGACTCAATGTTTTGGACATATAAGCGGTAAAATTTCTGCGCGAAACTGAAAATTTTCAAATTTCAATCGAATCTAAATTCCAGGAGCTCACATTAATCCAGCAGTTACCGTGGCCATGGCAATCACAAGAAATATTACCCTCGTACGTACAATGATGTTTGTAATTGCGCAGTGCGGCGGCGGAATTGCCGGTGCGGCGTTCCTTTACGGGTAAGCCAAATCATTTTCTCTAATTGTAAGAGTAGGTATGTACCTACATAATTCGATCTATCGATAAGTATTGTTTTACCGAGAGTTGCGTCGATTTCCTTTGGCTCCCAAATGGGTTTGACAAATTTGAAGAAATACCATAGGCATCCGCCGTTTGAGCGGAGCCGCCGAATTTTTACCTGAACCTCGATTTACCTGAGGTGCGCCTATTTACCGAACACTTCTGCAGCTGTCTATCACAAAACTTCCTCATTTCAAAGAGCATAAAACATCTTTTGAACTACATCGTCGCATTTATAAATGAAAGAACCCAGAAAAATGTTACCGGATATTTGTCTTTGTTAGATAATTTTGGTTTCGCATTCAAAATACCATGCGAACGTTTATAAGCAAAAATTCGCGAGGTCTCTATATTTATTTACATATTCAAATTCGGCCAAATAACGCGCGCACGTCAACGTACTTCGTTTCTATATTCTAATTAGTATAAAAACGCGAACGAAGAACGAAGTATATTTTTTTTAACTCGCAAAATGCCTAGTCCCACGAGGTTTTTGTAGAAATTTTTATTCGGAAAAACGAGAATCTTGCATCTGGCCGACATCTGCCGCATCCCATAAACTATAGTTCGAAAAATTTCACACCCGCACTCTATCTAGGTGTTAGTTTTTCGTTCGATACGGTACCGATCGGACGGACGGCATAACCGCAATTCCATTAACGTAATCAATTGGCACCGTAGACGTTCGTCAGTCGAAACAATAATGCAATTATTACGAGACATTTATAATTGTCGACATCCACTTGTTTGAGAACCACTGAGGAGCAGCTGGCATGTTCATCGGCCTATGGGTCGTTTCACCTAAGAGACTTCTCAGTATGATCGCCAGCTGTTGCTTTCAATAACCATGTGTGTTACTAATTAACATCGTAGATTAATCAACGTATCCTAAATATTTAGTAAAGATTTTTATTTATCTCGATCGCCGTTGTTGTTAAAAAAAACTGTTTATTGCCTTTTTTTTATAGTCGGGCACCCAGGGGATTGACTACTTATTGCTTATTCGCGAAAAGGGCAATGTGTGATTTAATATCTTGCATCGTCTAATCCTACGAAATGAGTCGTCGGCAAGTAATTTTATGTCGAAACACGAACGTATTTCTCATTAGCGTTCGAACTTAATAACATCGTCGATTTAATAGCGGACGATTTTTAAATACTTTTACTGCAGGTGGTGAATGCCAAGTAGGGCACATGTGGGTACAGTTGCGTTAATTTTTTTTTCATTGTTAAAATCGGAGCGTGTGCAGTATATAACCCTTGGGAACTCGAAAAATTAATTTTATTGTACCTAATAACAGAGCGCGAAGTACATCGAGTAAAAGATTCTGAAGGGTCACGCCCACACCCCACCAAATTAAAACCAATTGTTCCGTCGTCATTATCAATTTAACTTGCAAACCTTGTTTATATTTTACCATTATCTGCAAGTGTATTTTATCAATCCTTATACGTAAAATTATTACGAAATACATAATAGTCAACCGAGAAAACGGTGGATCCAAAAATATTTCTTAACGCCCCCCCCCCATATCAACGCACCTACGTTTATATCGATCATAGATAAACTTTCACACGAGTTCACCCTAAAAACTCGTCCATAAAAGGAAAAGGGGTCCTATAAATCCACCCTCTGGATTCGAGATGCGGCGTGTGCAAATCGCAATTTGCCTCTCCATACTATCGTATTTTTAATTAAATCAAACGAAATCGTTCGTGAATAACGGCCAAACTCCATCAACAGGTGCACTTGTTCGTAAATCAGTTTATACGGGCACGTGAGATTGTTGTAAAACAACTTTTACGTCATTCGTAAAAAAAAACTTGCGAGAAAACATTTTGTAATTATGGGAAATATATTATTAACACCGTGGAGTTTGATTTGAATTTCAAACAGTCTTGAAACCAAAATCGATTTAAATTAATACCTCGATTTTCCTAATGAGAAATGGTTTGAAAATGGTTTCCGGTTTGTTCTCATATAGACGGGGCTTCACTTGTTGCTCGAGTGACGTTAATGGTAAGATCTTCATCTGTTGTAATGCAGCAAAACACGTGCATGTCATGCGGTGACGAAAATAAATCTACATGTAGTTTCACATACTTTTTACTGTAACAGATTATTTTTATCAATGAAAATATACAGGGTGGGGCAAAAGTATGGAACCAAGCCTCTCGCGCCTAAATTATTTGCTTTAAAAATAATAATGTATGTTAAATGAAACAAAAATGCGCATCTTTGGAAGTCACTAGTTGAATAATTAATCTTATCATTTTTGCGTATGACGTCATAACTTTCTACTTTTAAATGGAAACCCCCATTATAAATGATCCGATTAAAAAGTACATTAATTTTTATAAAACTGCATACGACTTAGTTACGATAACCCTAAACTAAGTTAATATTCGATCATTTGAAAGGCATTTTTGACTTGAAACCCATTACTAAAGACAATCCAAACGATTGTTGACAATTACTCAACGAACTTACGAAACATGTAAGAGCACCGAAACTCAACTCAATTAAAATTTACGATAGGGTAGTTGCGTGAATTTAAAACATTTAACGAAACGCAAATAAATAGTTTTTAATAAAATTTGAAAATTTGAATAAATTCAAATAAGTATCAGGTGAGGCAGAACGCTCGCCTATTGGCGTGCGACGATTTACGTCACTGAAATCACCGAACGAGCTATCGCCGTACCCGAGAGAGTTCACATTTTGTTCGTATTGTCACAAGCCGTTCACGTGCGCTCGATATATACAGGGTGTCCCCGTTTTTTGTAGCAGGACTTTCACAACTTGTAAAATTCATTTTGAAAACAAAAGTTCATATAAACATATATGTATGGAGGCCTCGTTTTCGATTTACAGGGTGTCGAAATTTAAAAAAAAATTGGATGTTTTATTTGTAAAACAAAATTCCCTTTTTTGATTTTGTTGAAACTTGGCAGTTTTGTTTGTAATAATAATACACATTTTTTCACATCATTGAATTTGCCCTACTTCTTCCAGTGCCGCCACAACAGGGGACCAGCTTGATAAAAATAGAAAAAAATATGGTACGCCCCTGCTTTTTTGTAAGTTTGAAATTTTTTTCAGATTCAGCAATCAAAAATAAAACTTTTTCTATTACGCAACTTTTTTCCTATCTCGCTTCGTTTAGAGAGAAATAAAACTTATTTTTTTACAGAATTTATTGTTTGATAATAATTTGTATGTCAAAAATCAACCACACGGTATGAATCCTGCCCAATAGATTAAACGGTCAATTATTTTTGGAATTTTTAAATGCAGAGTATCATAACATGATGGAGGATGTTCCAATCCAACAAAGAATAGAGTCGTTTTTTCAGTTAGATGGATGCCCTGCCCATTATGCTTTGGTGGTGCGGAACTGGCTGAATGCAGCATATCCACAAAGATGTGTGGGTCGTGGAGGACCAGTAGGGTGGCCTCCTCGATCGCCTGATCTAACACCCTTGGATTTTTTTGTTTGGGGATTTATTAAGGAAGCAGTTTACTCTACGCCTGTCAATTCACAAGAGGAACTTGAACGACGAATCCGAAATGCTGCTCTTAGAATAACTCCAGATCATTTGGAAAACGTTCGGCAGTCTTTAATACGTCGTTGTAATTTATGTGTTGAACAAAATGGCAGGCATTTTGAACAGCTCCTTTGATTTTATGTCTCTGTTTATTGAATAAGTTTCCTTTCATACCGTGTGGTTGATTTTTGACATACAAATTATTATCAAACAATAAATTCTGTAAAAATAAGTTTTATTTCTCTCTAAACGAAGCGAGATAGGAAAAAGTTGCGTAATAGAAAAGTTTTATTTTTGATTGCTGAATCTGAAAAAATTTCAAACTTACAAAAAGCAGGGCGTACCATATTTTTTTATTTTTATCAAGCTGGTCCCCTGTTGTGGCGGCACTGGAAGAAGTAGGGCAAATTCAATGATGTGAAAAATGTGTATTATTATTACAAACAAAACTGCCAAGTTTCAACAAAATCAAAAAAGGGAATTTTGTTTTACAAATAAAACATCCAATTTTTTTTAAATTTCGACACCCTGTAAATCGAAAACGAGGCCTCCATACATATATGTTTATATGAACTTTTGTTTTCAAAATGAATTTTACTACAAGTTGTGAAAGTCCTGCTACAAAAAACGGGGACACCCTGTATATATATATATATATATATATATATATATATAAAGGGTGATTCATTTAGAGGTACTTTTTTTTAAATAAAAAAAATGAATAAAAACAATTTTATTTTATAATCTTTATTATCATATAAAAGAACCATTCTTTACAATTATTTCTTAAAGATAATTTCTTTCAAATGTTGTCCGCGACTACGGTTAACAACGTCCATTCTGAAGTTCCAATTTTCAATGACGCGTGTGAGTATTTCGAGTGGTATTTGGCCAATGACTCGAGTAATATTGGCCTCCAATGCCTCAATTGTAGCTGGCTTATCCATGTAGACTTTGGACTTTACATAGCCCCAAAGGAAAAAGTCAAGAGGTGTGATGTCACATGATCTAGCCGGCCAATTCACTGGTCCAAAGCGTGAAATGATCTGTTCGCCGAATTGCTCTCGCAGTAAAGCCATGGTTTCACGGGCTGTGTGGCAAGTGGCGCCATCTTGTTGGAACCAAATTTCGTCGAGACCACGGACTTCAATTTCTGGCATCAAATAGTCTGTTATCATGGCGCGATAACGGTCACCATTCACAGTAACATTCCGGTCGGCCTCTATTTTGAAGAAATATGGACCGATTATTCCACCGGCCCATAAACCACACCAAACAGTTGTTTTTTCTGGATTTAATGGCAGCTCTTGAACCTTTTCGGGTTGTTCAGCACCCCAAATACGGGCATTTTGTTTATTCACGAACCCATTAAGCCAAAAATGGGCCTCATCGGTGAACAAAATTTTTCTCGAAAACAGTGAATCTTCTGCAAGCGTGTCAAGAGCCCAACGATTCGGAAGATCGGTCGGCTTCAGTTGTTGCACTAGTTGAATTTTATATGCTTTTAAAGAAAGATCCTAATACGCCAAGTTGTTGAATATGACAGGCTAAGCTGTTGAGAACGGCGACGAATCGACACTTCACGGTCTTCGCGTATACTCTCCGCTACCGCCCCTATATTTTCTTCACTACGTGTTGGATGTGGTCTATTCGGTCGAGCATTATCCAATAATGAAAATTGGGTCTCAAACTTATTGATGGTAGAGCGAATTGTGCGTTCGGTAGGCCGATTATGTGGACCATAAGTTGCTCTAAGCGCCCGATACACATTCCTCGTAGAACGCCCATTTTCGTAATAAAGTTGAACAATTTGTAGACGCTGTGCCGGGCTAAGTCTTTCCATTATGAATTGTCAAACACTACTGAACAGGAATGCCACTTCAGTTGACACGACGCATGCGCAATCTGCAATTAAATCCCCATCACAAAAAGTACCTGTAAATGAATCACCCTTTATATATATATATATATATATATATATATATATATTTCTGTATTCTACTACATCTAAATAAACTATACGGCGAAAAATAAAAAAATGTGCAAGTACCCTATTGCGCCGTATTTATTTATCAAATTCTTTTATCGAAATTTTTCGAAAACCAATCGGTAAGTCGTTTTTAATAGGTCATTGTGTAAATAAATGGTGGCAAGCTGAAATAAATGTTATTCTATTTATTTTAATTTAAAATAAATTCCCAATATGTAGATGAATACGTAAATTCCGCGTTTCAAGATTTTTATTAATTTTAATTCAAACAGGTTTCATTTTGATCAATAATAATGAAGTGGCAACAGTAATAGTGTAAAAATTCGGATTGTTCGTAACTGCTCCTGTTCAAAGGTCCTCATTTTCCAGACATTTGTCGTTGTTGAAAGATTTACCTACTTTAATTTTATACAGTAAAACCTGCTAAAACGTAAATCGGCGGACCATGTAAAATTTCCAAGTTCGTCAGGTCTGATAAAAAATATTTGTTTATTATTTAATTTAAATTGCCGTTTGTAATATCTGTTATTGGACATTTTTAACGTGTACGTAATTTATTAATAACGTGGATAATACAACTTCAAACTGGGACCGTGGCGATGGTTTCTTCTAGTAAATCAACGGTCGGGAGTTCGAATTTCCATGCAACCGTGGACGTTCGTGAACGTTATTGAATTTTAAAAAAGGAAAGCAACTACTAGGTATATCTACTACACTGCCAGCACATAGGAAACAGGTGCTGGACACGATCAGTAACGAGGTGGATAATTCCTGGAGAACACGACACGAAATTTCCGAAACCAAAAAAGACTTTAAACATCACCAACGAAACGTTTTTAGGAACCACACACTAGCTGCGTCTATCTACTTTTGTGGTAACAACAGAATTACATACATAAATGCGTATTTATACAGAATGTATGGGATAACAAATTCCAAATTCAAGGTCCACACATTTTTTCTGAGAACAATAATTACCTAAACCGACCGCACTGTCCTATTATGAGCAAATTTCCGGTAACTGATAATTGAATTACGAATATCTAGGTAAATTTACGTTCCGCTTCCGCGTCATAAAATTATTCGTTTTACTATACTAATAAAAATGTAAGTATACATTTTGGCGGGACTTAAAAATATTCCATTTTTTCAGAGGTTTCCATTTTATAAGTACGGTTTCCGAATTGACAGGTTTTACTGTAGATATTTCAATATTACAATTTTTTAATAAAAATATTTGTAAATGAAATATTTAAAAGTTTAATGTAAATTTTCGTTATACTACTACGTCACTGTTTTTTTTTTTTGATTTTTTTTAATGTAACTTGCGAATAACGAATGATAACAGAAATTCCTTACGAAGTCGATCAGTAAATCTACCCTAGGTATAAATAAATTCTGATTCGCTTTCCGCACAAACGACAGCTATATAAAAGTAGTGGGAGTCGGCCCCCACTCGCTTCAAATATTATATATTATTAAACACGCATGTTCGTAGTCCTGACTTTCTCCTATGGGGATATATGTATGTAGATATATAAACGATATATAAAATAGTTTTCCGCCAATAGTAATCGATTAATTCTTACGACAATTTGATTCATTTTTGAAGTTCGTCCGTTAAGTGGGGGGGTGTCGACTCGCGCCCTTATCTTTTCAGTATTGCTTCTTTCCTATTTTGTAGGTTCAGAAAGCTGTTTTAGTCTGATAACAGATGACTTGATTAACAAATGGGATGTCACATTCAGTGTCTATTCAATTTTAAATAGAGAAACTTTAGGAAACGATAGACTAGTAAAAAAACAAGCGCAGATTACTTAAGACACTTTCAAAATGCTTACGATTAGTTTCCATGATACAGAGCTTTTTGAAGTTTGTTGTTTTAAGTTGAAGTTGACAAAATGTAGTTACAAATTGTCTTTAGTGACATCGATACAAAGGATAAACTTATTTTTTACCTAACTTACAAGAAAAAAGTGTCCGTGTAATTTTACCAGGTCAGGCTCGCAAAGTCTGATGGGGATCACACTCGGAAAAAACTTGTAGATAGAACACGCCAAATTATTATTACTTGAAATATCGAACTTTTCTACAAGGCATAAACATTATATTATTATTTAATGTCAAAAAAAACAAATTAAAAAAATTCTCTTTTGGTGGCATCTAGATTTTCTTCTCGTTACAACAGTGTTTTAATTCCACAAAAATTCTCCACTCTCACTAGTTGTCACTATCGCCAAACCACGATTTATAAATCCAACTTAAAGTTGCTGTATTAACCGGCGTGCGGTTGCAAGACTCACGATTCCCGTTAAGGAAAGTTCCAAAAAATCCTTTTAGAAATTTTTAGTAAATATGAAGTGCTAGTACAGAAATAAATAGTGGTTGTTTTGAGCAATTTTTATATTATTGAGCAAAAGTCGAATGTTTTGAGTTGGTAAATGGCGATTCGACTGATAACTACTGTACATACGTACATACAAATACGTATATGTATAAAAGCCTTTTAACAATGTCGTGAATTTTACCACCGCATTTAAATGATGGCCTAATTCGCCGTTGATTAATGCCAATTTTACTACATAAATTATTGAATTTAAAGATATAAGTATAGAACGGTTTAAAAGTCAATTTCCATTTCAGTAGATATGCTACGTAAATTTGCAATGCTAACATTGATTAATAGACTATCATTAAATCAAATATTAAATTATTCCTACAGCGAACATGCATAATCTATTTACGTGTTCCAATTCTTGATGTTAATGACCGTCATATATTTAATGTAGATATATAAGTGTCGCATTCAGAAATTGGCTTGAGGACGGGGGATGGAAGGGGGGGGGGGGGAGCAGAGAAGAGTTTTTGGAGAAACAGGTTTTATAAAAAACAAACGTTTATTGTGTTATTTAGGTTAGGTACTGAATATTAACTCAATTTGACGTCAAGCTCTAGAGGGTTCTCTGTTCTAACACCCAAAACTCCCCCTCGGTGAGTCAGTGGATATATTACCTATAGGTTATACAGTGTTCTAAGTCTATACCTTCCGGTATTACACTTTTTATTATAAAAAATAAAAAATTTAATCTAGACATTTTTTAATCCAATGATTATTATAAAACAGTGGTGTCAAGCACGCGACCCACGACTCAAAGCTTGAAGTTAATTTTATTAATTGAAATACCTAATAAAATGAAATTAAAAAAATAATACAAAATACATTTTTGTGAGATACCTTTTTTTGTCTGCGATCCACGAATTCTAAAACTGTATTTAGTGACCCCTGCGCGCTTATGCGACTTAACACCACTGCTATAAAAATATATTAAAATAATTTATTTTTAAAAAATATATTTTTATTTTTAACACTAAATATTTTCTAAGTGTAGAATCCAGTTTTATAATAACCAGCGTAGTTTTATTTTCAAAAGCAACCCTAGGTCGAATGGGCGTTCAGAAATGTTTTTAATTGATTTATTATGAAATAAAAGTAAAATTGTTTAACGTTCTTCATTTAAACCACTATTACCTATACTTTGTGAAATACCATGGTGGGCCAATTAAAATGGACACCCTATATAACATATGGTCTATACAATACAGGAAATAATTAAAATCGTTATTATGTTTGTAACAACTGAATCTTATCTTGATACACACATGCATAATGTATCAAAAATTATTTTAAAGAAATCCCCAAGTAGTATAACGTCTTCTATTTACATTAGTTTTGTAGGTAATTAAGAGACCTTGGATGCTTAGGAACCCCTCAGCCATATTTTAAATGTGTATACTGCATAACGTAAATTGTTACCATGTTAAATTGACCTTATTTTACCCTAATTAAAGTCGAGTCCGACACGCTTCTCTTTGATTAAATTAAAAGTAGTTAAGCACCGATAAAAAATCTAGCATTTTTTGTAACGAACGCCTTTCCGCTTTAAAAGTAGGTAGGTAGGTAATTAATCTATGAATTCTTCTCAATACCACCAATGACAAATTTTTGAAAATAGTTTCGTTACAAGACATACCTAATGTATCCATAATTTATATATCTAACTTTAAGTTACATCATAATATTCATTAATACCTATGTACTTGCTTAAAAGATATTTATGCGAAACGGTTTGGTATCATATTATTGACTAACGGAAAATATGCGCATTTTAAATATGTCTAAATGTAAATTAGTAAAAAAATAGCTTACAAGGGAAAGGCAAATTTTATAAGTAAATATAGGTATCTACTACATTACTGGCTTTCAATATTTTTAGTGACACAGGTTACTTAATAAGTTTAAATTGCAATAGATTAAGAACATTATTGTAATAGGTGTCACGCCCTGTATATTGAGCCTTTGAGAAGATGTAAAAAACTCTACATTTAACCGTATTTAATCAACTTATCATTTTAAAGGAGTAAGTATAACAAACATTAATGGTGGAAAGTTTTCCACGTCATCTTTGAGTTACTGCCTTAGGTGCGTTGTCTTTGTGAGGTCGAGACTTCGCCTATAGTCCTACTACACCTTCATACTCTCCTACTAGTGATTACTACTCATCTGCTAGTCTCTAGTTGCATTAAAACATCCAAGTCGTCGATGTACATATCTTCTTTGGAGATCAATTTTCAAAAGAAATTCGTATTTTATCGAACTCAATTTAGATTAAGCCTAATTTAACTTACATCGACTAACAATAAGGTTCCTATCCAAAAGCCTAACCAACCATATCTAGCTTTCAGAGAATTTATGTTAGAGCTAAAGGTCATGTATTTACACCTTATAAATACATGAAGAGTTAGTCGACAAAACAAATCCTACCTTTCTTCGTCGTGTAAATTCTTTTTGTAATCCTGCTTTGAACATGCGCAATATAACACACGCGCACAAACACAAAAAGGCCTTATAAACATTCAAGCATTCCACGCACATACGAATACGACTCCGAAATACAAAATTCGTACTTAAATAGACACTACCGCTCCGAATAACACGAGAGAACTGAAGTAATTTTGTTAGAATTATGTTTATAAATGGATTTGGGTATTGCATAACGACTAGAAAACCTCGTTTATATTTTAGAAAGTTTATATTCTTTATTCAAACTCCGATAAGTTATGAAAAAAAGTACACATGTTTTATTAGTTGCTTTGTATTTTATCAGTCGCATAAAAATGCGATTACCTAAACATTAGGAGAGTTTTCAATCCTTTTAATACACACAAATGATTTTTCAAAGTAAGAATAAAATAAATTTATAACTGTGATAAAAGGCAATAGATTTTTGTCGAAAATTTGAGATGGGAATGTCAAAATTCAATTTTCCTGGATAAATTGACCGGATAATTGCTGATTGGATCGTTATCGTTAGGTAACTTACACTTAGTTAGACTATAAAACGAAAATTATTACAAATTATCCACTGCTTTAATCATAAATTATACCTACTTATTGAAATATTTATTGTTTACAGAATGTCTGTACCAGGATACCAAAGCAATTTATCGGTTGCTTTAATGCATACAGCAAATATTATGGCATGGGAAAGATTTGGTGTTGAGCTTATTCTTTCCTTCATAATTGTTCTGACATATTTGATGACAATGGACACTTATACCAAATGGTTGGGAAGCTCTTCGCTTACAATTGGTGCTGCTTATGCAGCTTGTACTTTTGTCTCGGTAATTATTAATATAGGTACACACGATTTTAAATATTTTTATAAATAAATTAAATTTTAGATGCCCTATTTAAATCCAGCTCGATCTTTAGGACCTTCATTTGTATTAAATAAATGGGATAATCATTGGGTATATTGGATTGGCCCTTTAACAGGGGGAGTTATCTCGGGACTGCTCTATAAATATATTTTGAATCCTCACAGACATAAACGTCCAAAGACTACTGCCGATTGTGATTCTTCAAGTATTCAGTCAGATGAAGATCCATATGATGATCTAGAAAAACCAACTGGAATGAAATATAATAGTTCTTATAATTATCGACAAACGGCCAATACTGTTGTTACTTCTGGATCCGGCTATTGTCCTAGTTTAATGTCTGCCAGTCTATATTCTGCACCGTTATGTAAATTGGAACGTGTAGAATCACTTTATGGGGGAACAAAATCGTTATACTGCAAATCACCTCCGTTAACTCGTGCCAATTTAAATCGCTCACAATCTGTTTATACCAAATCTAATAATGGTGTAAATCGAGATTCTCTGCTTAGACCTGGACCTTTAGTTCCTACTCAATCTTTGTATCCAATGAGATTGAGCCAACAACAAAGTCACGTTCAAAACCAAAATGTACAAAATCAAATTCAACAACGATCAGAAAGTGCTTTCGTTGGACGTGGAATCACTTCGGCGGGCACCGTGTCTCGATCTGACGTAAATGGTACAGTTAGTAGTACTGGAACTCATTCAACTCGTACCGCTTCTGATGCGGATAACAATAAATATGAAGACTGTCAAAAAATTGCTAGAAGTAATAGACCGGAGTCTATGTATGGTATGCCAAGTAGTTATTCTCGACATGGTCCTTCTGATGATTCAAATTATGGTTTATATTATGGATCTACAAAGAGACCTAATACCAACAGTACTGTAACTTACCATAACGCATCATCCAACTTGCCAGCAAAGACTTCATGTGTTAACACTACATATGGATCGAGAGCGGCAGAGGCCAAGCATTCTCCTTCACAACTTCTGACGTCTGCGCCAAATTCAAGTTCCTTTCATCATATAATTTCACAACATTCACCTACATCGCAGTATTAAATAATTATTCAAGAAATATGAACTACGATGAAAGTAGATATGGTATAGTAAGGTTTAATGATTGATAATAACTAATTTATTTATGATCGAAGATAATCCTAATAATTGAAATACCAAATAGGCAGTAAGTGCAATTTCTATTAATATGGACGAGAACAATCCTGCACGGATAGTACTTTTATATCAAATTAACTAAAGCAAAATTTCAAGAACAGGTTTTTAGTTAACACCAAAAGCATATTTTTGAAAAAGCGAATATTGTGTTAAATATATGTAGAATGAGATTTAAACCGTATAAAAATCATGGATATACTAATTAATTGGATAACCATTTAACAAAAGCTGAGATAATATAAATATAGATAAATTTTTCAATTTAAATTATTAACTATTTTGTTCAATTAATAATCATAGCAATTTATTATACTATAATTTTATTGGACAAATATTATTTAATACTGTCTTTAAGTAATACTTATACCTCATATAGGATTATTTCATTAACATAGACTATATTAGTTTAACAGGGTGATCTCACAATCAGCTTAAAAACACCTTACTATAACATACGCAGTAAGAACACGCTCGAGTTGTTTTTGATACATTAATTTATCAAAATAAATATTTTCAAGATGACGTACCCACTAAATGACAAATTTCTTGTAAATATTTGTCAAGAACAAGTCTAGTTTGTTTAATTTATATTAATTTTATATTTTGTTATCTCTGATTTAGTTACATTCTGTGTATTATTACAATTTAAATTTTTAAAACTATACTTGAAATGAAATATTCCAGAAATCTATGTTAAGTTAATATTTAAGTTTTTATTTTTCAAAAATTCCTATTTACACAACAATATATGTTAAACACGATTTTCTAATAAATTATACATTTTGTATATAATCAGTTTTATCGTTTATGATGTTTTTAGATAGGTATATTAAAAGGTGTGCCATACAAATAATTATTATTAATTTAAAAAGCCATATAACTGTATATAATGTTTTCAAATCCTGTCTATATTCAATATTTAGCCCAAAATTTATTTGTTACTTGTGCAATACGATCGTTATGTTGTACATTATTAAATATTAGTACCTAATTCACAATTTTTTAATAATTTCTAAACTATCTAGATTATTGCCTCCATATAATTGTATGAAATTATTACAATTTCATTTAATTTAGTACAGAACACAATTTTAGTATCTATAGTAGTAAAGGTGGTAGGTAGTAGTAGGCAGTATAGAGATATACAGTCTAAAAGCGAGTGATAAATAAAAGAAAAATTATTTAACATTGTATTTAAATTTAAATGTGTTTTTATTTTTATACAATATGTTATATCATAATTGAAAAATGTTCATTTAAATTTTTGTATAAACATGATAAAATTAATATACAGTAAAATCTTGCTAATTCAAATTTAAGTTAATCTGAAATACTTAAAAAAGAAAGTGTTTTTATAAAAATGAATATTACAGTAGAGAGTTGATTATTCGAACTAATTGGGGCATAACAATTTTGAATAATCGATCGCATTTGGGAAAGGACAGAATCAAAGATAAAAAAAAATATTACGTATTTTATTTGCAGAAAAAGGTAAATAAATACTAATACAATAGTATTTATATAAAAAAGACATCATAACAAAGAAAACACTGTATTCATCTATTGTAGATTGTGATATTTAAAACTTCGATTTCGGATAATAATCAGGTCTCTACTGATAAAGAAATCAAATACCTTATGCCCGTCCTTGTATGTATGTACCTACTGTAGTTTTAAGTAAAACTACGTTAAATTTTTACTAAATATTCTGATAATTTTTACTGTTTTTTTTAATGACATTCATTTCGTGAAGTATTACTGATTCATCCTAAGTAATGTTCCTGTTAATTCAGATTTTTGATAATTCAGTCTGACCCAAGTCAACAAAACTATAGTTGTATAACGATCGAGATAAGATGATAATTATATTTTCAAAATTTTAAATTTGAAAATGCAACAAATTTGAGATTTTATTTCTTATTCCAACCTAAATCAACCCTGAAAAAATGAAAAATATCTGAGACCTAAGTGCGAGACCACTAGTGTTCGATTTGAAATGGTTTGACCTTATACCAATAAAACATTGCATTTTTATAAACATCGTAACCATTTAAATATTTAGATCTCAGGTTCAATTTATTTTAAAATTTAAATTTGTGTTCGTTTCGTGCGTAATTTCGTTCCCAGGTTATTTAAAAACAAAAAATTTAAATAAGTTTATTTATTTGTGGTTGGCAATAGTATAACGATTCGTTATTCCGATATTTTTAAGGTTTGCCACAGGTTTACCTTCGTTTACCTTGTAAAAAGTAGTTTAGTCAAACAGTAATGATATTTAGTAAATAAAATATAATGGTATAACATATTTTTCAATTATGTGTAACAAATAAACGAAAATTACTTGCATAACCAATCAAAACATCTAATTAGTAGTGTAAAAAAGATTGTATTAATTTATGAAACCAATTGATAAAGAAATTACAATTACATTTTCTGTATAAGTGCAGTTGAATATATTATAATAGAAGACTATGAGCGATAACACGTTCCAAGATGCTTCTGTTGATGATCAAGATGCAATTTTAACACGAGAAGAATATATGAGGCATTTACAAAAATGGATCGAAGATACTCGTAAAGATATTGAATTAGCGTATTCAACGTGGTATAATTACAATTTACAAATATATGAGCAATATTATCAACAAAGATCGAATGGACATTTACATATACATGCTGCTAGATTTCGTGCAGCTTCTTCAGGTAAATCAATATTGTTTATAGTTCTAAATATTATGCTGCAATTATTTATTTTAATTTACGTTAATTTATAGCCACTGGAAATGTAGGGGTCTCCTATGTTTACACTGTACCACCAATGTGGAAACGTATTATTGCGGAAGCAATCGATTTTATGATATTATTTGCAATAAAATTATTATTAACCGTAGTTGTCATCCAAAACTTAAATCTAATGTAAGTAAATTATTTCCTAAGCTAAGTATTTTTAATTGTCATTTACAGTGATATTGAAAATTATGGTTTAAATATTTTTGAAAAAACTACAGAAAATCCTAATTTGATACAAATGTCAATGGAGATATTATTGTTAGAAATTGTTCATCGTTTTATCGGGTGTATTTATGAGGTAAGTTGTGGGTTATTTGAAATGTTCATTATTTTGTTTAGTAGGTATGTAGGTACTTACATAAATAATATAGTAAACATAAGGAAACCTGAGAAAAATCGGGCAACTTTGTAACTTGGTATGCTTACAAATTATTCACTATCCTATAATTCCACACATTCCAGATTACCTACCTCATATTTTGATTGTTAGAAACTTTATTTCTACAAAACTGCTGCACAATATTCAACTTATCAGGTTTCGTGTTATTTACTATACTTGATTGGCTTATGCTTCTGTCATTTAATTGTAAATTACTTTTAAAATACTTTATTAATGAAGATATTTTTCACAAAATTCGTACGCAACTATATTTAATTTAATTATTTATTTTCTAGACATATTGGATAACAGTACATTCAGCCACACCTGGTAAACGATATATGGGATTGGCCGTTCTCCATGTCGTAGCAGTCGCTAATATACAAGGCCAGCCAAAAGATATCGTGATTGCTTACCCCTGTACTACATTGAGCGTAAAAGATGCCATATTTCGTTCCCTATTAAAAAATTTATTTGTTGGATTGTTATTACCAATTTGTTTCATTTTAATGTTTTTCAAATTTAATCGTACAGGTTATGATGTAATAACCAATAGCTTGGTTGTAGAGTATAATCCTAACCCTCCTACATTAGAAATACGTTAAATGTTTATCATTCAAATTGTTAAATGTCAAAGTATTTATCGATGTTCCTTTTTTACTCTTTTTTTTTTTTTAGCTGGGACCAAAAATAAATTATTTTTCTAATAGAAGTTTTTTTTTTGCTTTTTCTATAAATTTGAAGGAGATTAATTTTATTTTCTAGTTTAAAACGTTTTATATTTCATAAGAATTTTGGTTCAGCTATATAACTATTAATAAACAATTTATAAACTTGTTAAAAATGGTAATTTTAAAATATACTTCATTACATAAATAGACTACTATGTTTTTACATAGATATTAACTTTTTGTTTTTATCCAATGAATTTAACTATGGAAACTTATGCTTTATTATGAAAACTATATAAAAACATATTAAAATCAGCTTTACAATCTAGGAATCTCAAAATAAATATTAAAGAGATTATGTAAAAATTATACATTAGTTTTAAAATTGTTGATATTTAATGACAAATCTGAAGGTTTACTTGCCAAGTTTTTTATTATGAGTAATGCATTTGTAATTTTAATTTTTATTCATATTTTTAAACGATTTTCTTTAAATATTATATATAATTCAAAGTTTCTTGTTAAACATCTGTAGATAATATACAATAATTGCAAAAATTAGTCGGTTTCCAAACGCTTTATTAAAAACCTATTAATAAAGAATGGAAAACAATGAATTTTAAAATTATTATATAGATATAATTTAAATTGAAAAAAATTAGAATTAAATGTATTCAATAAATCTTGCATGCCAACAAAACTATTGTGTGCTGTAATTCACCATTTCTGTCTTATATGATGTATATACATATATTTAGAACTTGAAAAAAATTAACTAATAAAAATACTTTTACCTATTTTTTTTAATTATATAACTTGTTTTTTAGGAATGTAAATATATTAAAAGAAGCATTATTCCAATCCGCATATAATGTTTGCTCTACAAAGCAATCATTTTTATCATTCCTATTAATATAGATAGTTACATTAGCATTTATCTAAGCTTACTGTATACACTCGAAATATGTCCACACTAGTATTTTTTTTCAATTTGTTCCTTTTATCCTATCATTTTTCTTTTTTCCATATATCTTGCCCAACAATTATTTGCTTTCCGTACGAGCATAAGAGCCCTTATGTAATACAATTTAATAGAGCATTTTGCTCCTCGAATCTTTAATGCAATGATAAAAAAAACTTCGGAACTGGATGGTCCGTATAATGTCAACACCTGAGAATTTGCGCTGAAATTTTTGGTTAACAAGTATGGACATTTCTGAAGCGTATGATAATTACTCCTGTAATTGTTAATTTATATATTTGTTTGACTATTACCGCTCAAATAGTTAATACATTATGACAGTTTAACATTTTTTATTACACCAATGCGGAAATAGTATAAATAATGCTTTAATAGCATTTCTTAAATTTTATTTAAAAATTTATACGAATTTTAAAATGCATCAGTGACTAATATGACTAATAATATGTAAGTGAAATTAATTACTTCTATTATATAATTATAATTATTAAAACAAAATTGTGAAAAATAATTTAAAAAAATAACTTCAAAAAACTTTATTTTATAATATCAGGTACAAAATACAAATTTATCATTAAATAGTAATTTTTTAGTAAGTCACAAATATCAAAATTATAGCAATTTATGAGTAGCTTTTTATAAGTTTATATGCAGTTTATAATATTGAAATATTATCAAATCTTGTAACTATATAAACTAACTTTAAATATCAACATTAAACTTTTTACATAAACAAGAACAGTATTAATATGGCAATTGACTAGTTTATTATAAATCTATGCAACATTATAATACTGTATTCAAAACTAGAAATTAAGGAACTTCAAAACTTTAAGGAACATTTGTAGTTGAGCAGTCTCAAATATATATATTTAATAAGTAAATAACAAAATTCACCAAGAACAAATTAGTTAGCATGATAGCTGAAATTAAAACTCTTCGTGGTTGTTTAGTATTTTCTACAAAATAAAATATTTGCTTTTAAAATAAAGAAAATAGTGAAATCAAATACTCACTTATGATTCTTTTTTCATTTAGTAGTTTCCTTCTAGGCAGAAGATTTTTGGTCGCTAAAAAAATTAAAATATAATTATTTAATTTATTTGATATTAAAAAATATTAAATTTAATTACATTGTTATAGAAGACGAGTCCATCATACTTGCCTCTTGTTCCTCAATCCTTCTATTACTAAAATGAGAGATATACAATTGTTTTAATTTGTAGACTAACGAATACCCTATTATACAAACTATCCAAAACAGCGAACAGTCGAAAATTAAATATATTAGGTTCATAGAGTAAATAAGATCATATACATAATAATCAATTTAAATTAAAATATCTGACTTCAGTAAACTTTCCATATTGCAGAAATATGTGGAAAATCCGCAAATAAATTGATGACAATCAAAATATACTGTTTATTTTAAAACATAAATTATAATATTAAATTTAATTAAATATGAAAAATATTTACCCAACCACGACTTGCTCAAGTTGTATAATCTCTCTAATCACTTGATTATACTGGTCCAAAAATATATCTCTCCCTAATTTTGCATTATAAAATAACAATAATAACTTATTCTAAAACATGATTAATTACTAAAACAAAAACAGTATACTTAATCTGAAATAAAACCTGTAAAGCTTTTAATTCGCGATATCTATTTTCCATGTCATTAAAAGATAAATGCTTTAAGTATTTGTTTTCGGGAATTTCAAACTTGGCTTTTGATTTATTAATTTCGACAGTATAATATTTCGCAATTTTATTAATGTTTCTCTGGTACTTCTTAATGTTGCAATCGTTACACGAAAATGCCAATTCTTCCTGTAAACAATTTATTACATTTTCAATTTAAATATTTAAACGAGTCGCTTACATGTTGCCATACATTTTTCTCAAAACCAATATCGACATATTTCTGGCATTTCGAGCACAGACGTTTTACAACAGTGATTGACGGCTAAATAAAATTGAAAAAACAAAATGATTACATTTTTACATTAAATGAAAAACTTAATACAGTGAAACTTCTCTTAACAGACGCCTCCAAATAACGGAATCTTTCAAATACTCGACATTGTTTTATAATGTATTATGTATTTCACATTAGCAATTTTTTTGGTCCTGCAAGTGTTCGATATTGAGAAGTTTCACTGTACACGAATTTTAACTGATCTTAATAGCATTTACCTCAAAAATGTCGGCCGTTTGAAATAGTTTACGTTTAGAAGGGGTTTGTACTTTAACATTTTTCCTATATTTTTGTTCTGGTAACTTAGGTTGACCTGCTTTTTGTTGATCTGAAGATTGTTTAAAAAAATTTTCTAGTAGTTTAGAAACACTTTGTTTGTTTTCTAAACCAGGAGATGATTTTGGGATTGAAAAACAATCTTGTGTTGGACGTTTTGCTGATTTTATTGTATACTGTTTACTTTCTGGAGAATAAAGTGGTATTGGGGATGAAATCGATACTCTCGAATAACATTTCTTTGGTACAGTATTAACTTTCTTACTTTCAGATACATCTGATGATTTCTTTGATATTGTATCAACATTTTGGTTTAGTGATTTTTGAAGTGGAGAAGACGTTGATTTAGTATCTTCTTGTATATATGCAATAATATCAGATTCCGTTTGAATTGAAGCTTGCTGTTTTGAAGAATGTTTAGATTTATAATACACATTGTTTTGTAAATTTAAAAGTGATCCAAAAGTTGTCAATATTTGGCTACCTGATTTTGGCGTATGTTGTTCAAAATGTGATTTATTTTGAAACCAATCTATCAACCCCATTGCAGCCTCATTATTATCTTGACGAATGCATGGTCGTGAAACTGAACCAGGACTACTTGGTAATGGTTTTGCTAATTCAGGTACAACTTGTTTATTATTTGAATCATGTGTTGCTCCTTGTTCCTTATTGTTAATGTCTTTAAAGACATATGGTTTTAAAAACTGTTTAAAATCGGCGTCTTCCAAAAATTTCAATTGTCTTGCCACAGGTTTTTTAATTGCTCCAGTATTATGTTTAGCATCTTCAGATTTTGAAGGATTTATGTACATGCTTCTTAAATATGAAGATAAACTCTCTACAGAACCGGATACTTTGGTGATATCTAACTTATTATCGCCACTAACATGTGTTCTTGAGTGCTGCATTTCAGGTTTAGGTGTGATTTGTTTATCATCCGAATCATGTTCTAAGACTGAAATTGCAGCCTTTTTGGAGTCTAAATGAACATTTGCTTTTGAAACATGTCTATCGGAGTACCCACAAGTTTCTTCAGTAGCAATTTGAAACTTTTCTTTTATTTCTGAAAGAAATCTATCCAAAATGAATTTTTCTTTGGAAGGAATTTTTTGTTTGTCATTAATACTTTCGAACGATGTGTCGAATGTAATATCTTGTAAAATTTGTTGTGTTGAATTTGACGTGTCTTGATCTTCGTTTAATTTTTTTTTTATTATAGTTTGAGTTGTCGAATCGGATGTATATTTAGAAATAGGATTTAAAAAAATACATTCGGCAGATGCACCTTTTACTTTTAGATCAGTATGTTCAGCAGCAGGCAAACTACTTACATTTTCTCGATTTTTCTCAATATATTTTGGGGGTGTTTGAATAGTTTTTTGATTTTCTTCACACTGATCACATACACTTTTGGCTGGACTTTTTTTAATATATGAACTTAATTTTGTTGTTGAAACGTTAGTTTTAAGAACACTCTCCAAACTACTGTAAGTTTTATCTTTTTTCATACTTTTCTCTATATTTTTAATAGTTTGACTCATATGTTTACAAATACTGCCCATTTTTTTATGCACACTCACTAGTGATTTTATATCATGCTTTATAGATGCATGAAATTTGCTCATTTCCTTGGTCATAAAACTACTTTTGCCCTGTCCTGTCAATGATTGTTTTAAATCTACTATTTTAATAAGAAATGACATTTTCCCAAGAATGTCCCTATTTTTTGTGGTTAAATATGTGCGACTTCTTAAATAAGTGGTCTAAAAATAAATTTTTAAATAATGTTTAACAAGAAATTAATTAATATATCTACCATAAAATCTACATTTAAACGGTTAAATTGAAAAACTCCCATAAGCAATAATTTACCATCAAGTGCATCAGAAACAATAACATGTGGAGGGTATCTTATTAACATATCCAACAGAAAACTAGGTAAAGCTGAATAGTTCAATTGACCTAATGTGTCCAACAGTAATAAGTTTGGTATATAAAGAGAATGACCTTCTTTCATAATTACACCACTGTTATCCATTGGATTGATAAATCTAAAATTTAAATGTTCAAAAATCAGAAATGTGCTAAAGAATACATTCATATAACTTCAAATTTGTCTAAAAAACATTTGAAATGCGATATATAAGTATGAATGCTAAAATTTCTTAAAATATACTATAAACCTAAATTTAACCTTCGAGTACATGTTACCTAGGGAAATTTAAGGTACTCTTTTAAGAATACTGGAAATCTTTTAGATCCTTTAAATTAACTTGATATTAATTTTTTTAATTAGATTATAGTAACACTTCTCTTAACAGTTCAATACGATGGAACCTACGAATCCATATAAAATGTGTGCTCTTATATATACTTTGTACTCATCTAATTGGATCGTTTTTTTTCAATATTAAATCATACTGTTTGTTTTAGAATATTTCTCCACTTTTATCCTTAGTTCAAAAAAATGCCTCTGTAATTGACAACATAGTATACAATAACTAGAAAAGGAAATTGCCTAAAAGTCTAGCACTAAACTTAACACAATAGTAGCAAGCATTCGCTAAGTGCTATTGGAATAATCAAGATTTGGCTGTGTTTCTTTTATCATTTCCCTTCTCGATCTTGACACAACAAACAGAAACCACAGTTTAAAATAAAATTATATCTTTTATGAATTCTATCTTTATTTTATTTTATTTTAATCTTTCACGTAATTATTTTTATTATTGTTAAAGTTGTTATCTTTTTGTATTTTAATAAATGTATATGTATTTTTTTTAGTAAACCTATAGTTTATATTATGAAAAGTTGCAGTATCATCATATTATTAATATTAAGATTCTTGTGATAAAGTAGACTTCACCAAAGCGTGTGTGCTAGCAATAAAAGTTGAGGAAAGTGTAGGTAATGAAGGTTTATTTTTCAAGTATACACATATAGGAAAAATTCAAAATATAAATAATATTATCATATGATTCATTTAGATGGTATAACCTAGCGTTTTTAAATACATATATTGTTAAAACATTTTTTCATTATACTATTGCTTGAACTTTTAATAATTGTTTTGCGTTTCAGTTCAATGGTTTTATAATATGGAATTAAAACAATTTTGAATGTATCTCATAAAATTGATTATTTTAAAACTGTACTTATATTAAATTTACAGAATTTAAAACAATTCATTCAAAATTACGCCAATTTATAGTACTAATTAAAAAAAATACAAATAATGACTTACTGAAAAATTACTTTTTTTCGTTTCATTTCTGTATACCATTCAATTGTAGTTGTATTAATGCATAGCACATAGTCATGCATAGCGTAACTTTCATCTTGTTCATCTTCATCAAAAGTATTTAAAGTCATAATAGATGAAGCAGATGATGAATCTGAATCTCCTTCAATCTGAAAATTATATGTGCATTAGAAAGCTTTGTGAATTATAAATAAATAAAATATGATTTACGTTGCCATATACATATATGAATAAAAATTGAAAAAGTATACGGGGCTTCTAGCAATAATTGAAAATAAACAAGTAATCAAGCGACACATAAAATTTAAAAAAAAGTGACTTTTTGTGGTTGGCAACAATTTTTCTTGAAACATTAATATGTTCAACAGCTTTGTTCACAATTCAAAAACGAAGTATAAAAATAAACATTTACCTATTAAATTTTCAATAATATAAAACTCAAAAAAATATTAAGCTGGTAACACTCCCCCCGAATTACGTAACACATGATTCATATTTAACTTTAATGTTAACTGCAATTGCAGTTAACAATGTTAACTGTTAAATGCAAATCAAATATTAAATTTTACCACAGTATTATTTTAGAAATTCATTTAATTCAGCTTTACTTTCTTAACTTTATTTTAAGATCGTATGATCATTTTGTCTTGGAAGGTGACACATTTTGGTTGCAACTATTGCTTGAAGCACTAGATATACCTAGGTAGGTATCTATGTATAATGATTTAGAATATTAAACAAATCGGAATCAAACTAATCTATGGACAGTAATGCTGCAACAACTTATTCGTGATAAGTAACTGCCACTCTCAAAAAACGACTTATTTAGTTCTTATTTGTTTATTTATATTATACTACGAAAGATTTTAAAACTATAAATTTATATATCTTATTTACATATCTATACGTTATTCACAATAAGTTCCAACACGTCATCAATAAAACCTCATATTTTTACAATACTAATAAATTGTAATCTTTGCTGTCATGTCTAAATCATGTCATGTGTGCAGGTAAATCGTCGGTAAAATAATGCCACATTCAAAACTTTAAACTGAATATTACAAATATACAATTTAGTAACGTTTTATGCATAACATGCATTGGAACCTATCATGCATAACGTATACTTATAATATTATGCGTAAACCCAATTTTTTTGTGGTGCATGAAAGACAACAAAAAGCAAATTACCATTCACACACAAGGTACAGTTACACTTACATATAATAGATATTAGAGCCTAGAATAATACTGTACATTTTACTTTTTTAGTGCAAATTCTCAGAAATGATTCATTTTATCGAAAGTAAACAAGAATACTTACTATACCTTTTTTTTATCTGAAAATGTATGGGAATTCGAAAATTTAGTTAAACATTTTAACAATGATTCCCCTTAAAAAACGTTTCATTGGAAATGTTAGGAGTAATATATCTTTGATTCCCCTGTGGTGGTATCAAAAAATCTATTAAGTACATTGTTTTGAAAACCTTCAGTTATTACGAATGCAAACCAAAAGTTATGAAATATTAATAAAAAAATACAAGTGTTTAAAAAAAATGATTTTTACCTTTATAATGTTTGTTTTCATTGTTTTTTATCTTTTAACTTTAGGGTTGAATATCTCAGTAGGGCAGCGTCATAGAAAAAATGTTTACTAATAGGAACTTATGGCATTCTTCAAAAGACTTACCACCATTTCTTAAATATTACAACGCGTTCTGAGTATTAAAAAGGAGTTATTTTGAATTAGGGGGTGAATTCGAAATGGTTCTGACGTTTATTGTGGTTAGTATGGGATATAAAATATACCCCTAACATTTCATGCACAATAATTTATTATTAAATTTTTTTTATTCTTACCTAAACTAAATTTTCACAAAGTGCAAGTTTATGCACTTACAATATTAGAACCTATAGACTAAAAACACTCCAAAGTCGTTATTAAATGTATTTAATTTTTAGTTGATATTTTCAAATGCAGCTGTAAAATGAAAACATAAATATACGAGTAAAAAATAAATTAAACATAATGCAAATGATATTGCAAGGCATACAGAATCAAAGAAGTAGATTCAAAGTTACTCGAAGACCAGAGACTTTTCGCGTCAAACCCGAAGTGATTTTGGCGTCAAATGAAATAAAATCAAGCGTTTCTGTTTTAACAATGCGGTTGGCTTTATATAACCTTTATAATCAATGCTAATAGTGTTTTTATTTCCTCTGTATAGCGTTTATGTTTTATAGATTTTTTAGTACTTTGGGCAACTTTAAATTAATAATCAAAAACGATCATTTTTTGCAAAATTAGTCACTATAATGAACACCGGTCTAAAAACATGATTTTTAGTAACTTTACTGACTCACTAGAAGCCCTGAGAATAGGCATGCAGATTAGGAAAATATATTTTCATCCAGAAATATTTAAAAACGTAACTTTATCAAATTTCCTCTTTTCATATCATAACGGTTGAAATGAAACATATAATGAGGAGTTCTCACGGTAGTCATAGATACCAAATGCAGAAACAAAAATTTTATTTGTGAATATAAAAACAGGTTTATTGGAAAATGTAAGGATTTTAGTAAAAATTGGATTTATGCAACAATACAACTGTAGATGTTCGATGTATAGACGTTCTGCCATTATAGCTACATTAAATTTAAATTTAAAAACTTACTTGTGAAAATGATATAGATATTTCGCTTCCAGTGCTCATTTTGTTATCATTATTTGATTAGCAGCCACTTGTTTTTATTGTTCGTTTTTCTTAGTTTACTAAAACATACACGTAAATTATAAATTTTTAAAAATAATATAAGAGCTGTATTTTTTAAGTAAAGTTCATTTTGCAATAAAAACTGAACTGTTAAATATTGTTTTAGACTTTTCGTTTTATTTTTTTATGTAGTTTCAGTATTTATTTAAACATTTTTCATGTCTTATGATGAGCTTTTGTATACTCTACTCGTAACAGTCTGCCACCTGCAAGGAAAGCCATCTCAAACTTCTTTAGATGGCAGAAGAGGTGATAGTTACTAGGAGCAAGGTCCAAGCTGTAAGGAGGATGATCCAATTGCTCCCAGCCAAAAGATGCCAGAACCGGCAGTCGAGGTATGGCTTTATTCGCAGGCGGAAAACTTCTATGAAGAAGGTATGCAAAAGCTCATCAATAGTATATATTTAAATGATATAGGTTCTTTTTCTTTATCATTGCATATACAGGTGTGGTAAACCATTATTTACATATGTTATTTGAATGAGTGCGAGCAAAATGAAATGAAAACCTCAACGTAAATGACAAAAATAATGAAAATGTGCTGTGGCCATTTCGCAAATCTCGTTGATCTCCCATTCGCAGCAGGCTTACAATCGATTAGTACTATTTTGGAAGGGTTGAGGTGTATTACTTGCAACATTTATTTGATGGATTGCGATTTAAATACGTATTAAATATTCAGTATTTTTAGATTATCTCATAATCTTCGACGTTATTTAACATAATTCGATATTAAATGAAACTTGTATTTTTAAACAAAATAAATAATAATTCTAACGAAATTAAAAAGCATTCTAACAGAAAACCACTTAATAATCTGCACCTTTTCTTCAGTGATATAAACTAGCATTTTAAAAAGAATGTAATTTAATAAAAATAACACCAATTTCACCTAAGTACATAATAAAGTCGATATGTAAGTAACAGCTAGTATACGCATGAACCTATTCTCGAGCAACCGAGAATGAACGGTGTGATATGCAGAGAAGTTCTCGTGCACCAAAGAGTAGAGTGATAGTGTCTTATAATTGGACAATGACGATGATAGACAACATTGATTTATATCTATTTCATTCTAATACATGAAATTCCTACTTCGCTTTGTTTTATTCATTGCAGTGGTTATATGTAAATAATGTTTTACCATACCTGTACATGTAACTACCACACTGCAATCATTAAATAATAATAATAATCTGGTAATAACCCAGCAAACACAAAATTATTGGGCGAGCAACAGCCAGCCATTGGCCATTAAGTTGCCGATACTTTGTATTTGTTAGGATGGATCTTATAGTCATAAATAACACATTTGTAACTAAAATAAATACTCTATAAGTATAATAATAAACATCAGCATACCAAACAGTAATGTCATGTTGCTAAGTGATTATAACTGTAAAGCAAGCGTATCAATAATTATAAAAGCATGGTAGCAAATTAAAAGCGTCGTAAGTACGAAGTTCCGTAAGTCGGAATATATATGTATGTAACATCAACACTTTAAACTACCTCCACAACTCATGGAAAAGTTTAGTTAAAAATTTCAAATATACAATAAATATTAATATATGTTATACAATACTTATATAGTTAATAACAGAAAATTGTCAGGTCGGTATTAGTTTTAGTCAGTTTCGTCAACTACGTTTTTCGGAATATTACCTTAAATTAATGGCCGTTGTCTCAACAAACGTTAAAATTTTAAACTCGGTTTTTCAACGGTTTTCGTTAAACTACATTATAACTATTGTCAATAATCTACAGTGGAACTACTACCAAACAGTCGAACTACTACACAAAATCATCCAACAACATAAAGTATAACAAATTAAACATAATAGTAATAAAATCATTTACTACGTTTACATAAACATCGTTTTTATTTTATATAAAGAAATGTAAATATAACGAGTGGTAGGTACACGGTTGTTAAAACAAAAATTAACCGTGAAATTTGAAAATTATTTATTGGAATAGTTTTAAACTTTAATTAGCAATTAGTTTAAAAGTTAAGTATAAATAACAAATAGGTTTCAGATATAGATTTATCGATATCGACACGAGCCTACTACAATAAGTAATAATGTATCTTAATAGTTTTTTAACGAAAAAACAATACTTAAAATAGTTCGAAAAATCGTTTTATCTAGTATTTGTGCACGACAATTAAAAGTAATTCAGAAGTTAATACCAAAAGGCCCAAAGCCCCCCATTTCAGTCAAATAAAATAAATACAAATTACTTTACAACTAATAAATATCTTACTTGATTAAATTGTAGTTACAAGGTCTTTTAAAATTTTATTATATGAAATAAATGTATTTTAAATAAATATACTCTTTGATATTTATAAAAATATTTCTAAACTGACTGCGGCACACATAGAAACTTTAAGAACATCAAATTTAGTTTTACTACTGTTCACTAGATGGCAATTACTTTCAACGCTTTCAAAGTCTCCTGACGTCAAAATTGTTTATTTTTGAACTACAAACAATTAATTTAATTAATTAATTATTATTATTATATTAATAATAACATACAATAATCTTATTTTTAATTTTATCTTGATTTTTGTATGCAACTTATTTAAAATAAAATAAAAATTAAATGTTTTGTAATTTGAAAAAAATATATGTAGATAAACAATTGCAATCAGAAAATCAAGAAAAAATATTTTCTATTTTGGTAAATAATTCTATGTAGATAATGCAATATGGTAATTATGATAGTACCATATTATAATGTCCATGGCTAAATAATTCCATAGTTCCACAGAAATATACCTATGTAAACCATATCATTTCTAATGTTGACTTAGTTCATTTTTATCATTAAAACATTTTTTAGAGCTGATATTTTTTGTCCTCAACATTAATGAAAGATAGAAGAGGAACTGATTTTGTATTGTGTATTTTTTAAGGCTCGGTTAAAGTATAACCAGTTATAGTATTCACAAGTAAATAAATAAACGACCATTGTCACAATTCTTAATCACACGCCTTCGATTTAGTTAAATGTAATACCTTATTAATAATATATTTTTCGTTCCTTGCTTAAACTTTCCAAGCAGCCAAATATGACCTATGACGTTATATAAATGTTTAATTTCCATTGTTTGATCATGTTATATTATATATTAATGACTAAAATATGATAATAAAACAATAATCAATAATACACATGCAAAAACTTAGAACAAAAAATCATTTGCAACATCTAACACAATTGTCAAACAGAAATTAGCATCTTCACCACAGTTTTTCCACTAAATTTTCATATGAACACAAATATAAATTTATTAGTGGTCAATTAGAGTTTTATTGTAAATCATTTTATATAGATTAATCCTAATTTTGAAAATTCATAAAACTACTACTACACTTAAATTGTTCAAATTATTTTTTGATATTAAATTTAATAAGTATCGTTTAAAATGATTATTAATGTTAATAACAATAGCTTTAACAGTTGTTAAAATTCAAATAATATCAGATTAGTACATTTTTGGCAATTACTAATTATTAAAGAATGTATTTTGTAATGCCATTTGTGGTAACAATCAAATTAAAGAACTTGGTCAAAATTTACTAGTTAATAATAAAACAAATAAAAAAAATGTATAAGTTAATATAGGTATTTTACTTTAATTACACATATAAAAACCTGTTAATTATAAATGTACAATATAAAATAATATAAAATATTTATATACTATGTATATGGACGGAAACGTAATGTACGGAGTCAGTATAAGAAATACTTTTTAAAAGTCACATTATGGCCATAATAATTCGATATTTGGGGATTGCAATTCTTCAAATATTTGGTATTGTGAAATCACTACCAACCAACAATAAATCTGTAATTAGCATGTTGCGATTATAATTTAGCGAAAGTATTTATCCACTTACATTATAAGACATCCATAGCCAATCTATTAAAGTGTACAAAACAGTGTCCAACTAAAATAAGCAATTTTAAAAGAACATCAATTATATTTAATGCAACAAACTTACATAAATATAGTAACCACCGAGCAGCCATAATCCAAATATTAATTGAAACAAAATTGCTAAACCAAAGCATGCTAACCAAGGAATCATCATTCCTCGATTCATTTTATTTATTCCAATTACTAAAAACACTGCCGACCCAATCAGCAAGATAAAATACACAAGTATAAAACCTCCAACTACTTGCATTGCTGAAACATGATCGATTTCAATAACACACGAATAAACAATATTTGGGTTTGTGTATTTACATAAACGAACATCAGCTTCAAATAGCGGATTGTATAATTGCGAAGAATCTCCACCAGCCATATCGAAAACAGTAAAAGCCATTAATACTAGAGAAAACGCCACGGTATAAAAGGCTATAGCTCTGCAACCTGTTTTAATGTTATCACTCCAAATGCACGGAGACCAGCAAGAGTTTAATAAAACCATCTTTACGAACAGTAGAAATCAATTAATGGAACGTGTAAATTAATATGATAAACAATAATTTAGAAATAAACCAATTTAACGGTTTTAAAGTTCATAACTACATAAACAAAAACACACCCACTTTACACCAAATACCAAATAGTATTTTTAATTGTATTAAATTAGAACTGCTATTGGTAACATTTACATAACGGCGGTAACAATATATTTAAATTAAAATTCTTGAAATTTTAATTAAAATAGTTGGATTTATACAAAACGTAGATGTTTTAATTAATTTTTATATATAATATTTATTTCAAAACTAAATATCCGAAAATATAGTTAAAATTTTCTTAAATTTATCGTGAGTGATTTGTAGGGTTTTTAACATCTTTGAATATATCCCCTGTTGGTGACATCACAAACTTAACATAACCTTTAATTTACAATTATGTGAATTTACATTACATTTATTTTATTTATTATAAACATGGAAAGTTCTCCACAAGAAAATTTACTTCGGTCAATAGAAGGACTTAAAGAACAGAAAATTCAAGAAAATATTACAAACTGGCAATCAGGAGATTTTCCTTTGGCAAAATTATCAGAACCTCAATTGGATATTATTTACCACGTAAAAGATTTAATAGATGAGCATTATTGCAGATTTTCAAAGGTAATGTTATGAAACAATTTCTATTTTATATATTATGTGCAGCAGATATGATTTCAGCTTTTATATATTTAGTTTGCAACTATTTCACATCTACGGCTTAATGTGCAAACCGTCTAACTTCAGAAATGAAAAAAATTTTAATCTAAATCGATAGATTTATCTATTTTATAATATGTGGCATAATTATCCCAAATTCGACCAAAAAATGGAGTTAAATGGTTTACACACTAAGCCAAGTCTGCACAATATGATTATCTTTGAGGGCCAAACCCAACTTGGAACACCTGATCATATCGGACCTTGAATCTTACAAGGAAACTGCACAAATTGACCTCGTGCCGATTTGAATGTTATATGGCGCAATCGATAGGTCATGCAAGGGATAAAATTTGATGCACAGGGATTGGTAACGGTCGTATGAATGCAATTACCTGTGGCCAATGCGCACAAAAGCACAATGTCGGTGTCAATGTAACCTGGTTTACTGAAAAAATGTTCTATCCTGTCGTAAAACAGATAAAACTTAAACTGGTCGCTAATGTGGGCTTGAAGGTGAATTATAGAATACCTATTGGTAATATCAATGTCGGGGGGGAAATACTAGATATGGTGATTGGCGAAAAATTTATTTGATGTTCTGTAAAACTAGGTTTTGGAGGCATATGTAAACAGGACCACGAATGGATCCGTCTGCAGCAATAGTGACCTTAGTGCTATACGAATGGGTCATCTTATTTTTATTTTCAACAAACCTTTTCACCTGTAAAAGATAAAAAGAGTACGATTTGTTTGCACTGCGTAATTATAACCAGATCGGTCGATGTTCCGGATAAACTGTAGTGGAATATTGTAACGCATTATGCTGTCTTTAACATTAAGAACAAAAGTCCATCGCCCCATTGTTCAACTTTTATAACTTTTGATTTTATTACTATCTAAGGTCTGTTGATTGCGCCATATAACATTCAAAACGACCCGAGGTCAATTTGTGCATTTCCCTTGATTGACTAGTCCACTGCAGCTAAATTTCAAGTAAATTTGTTAGTAGATTGACAGTAAATACTAATTAATATGCATGCTTATTCAAAATTTTTGAGAGTAGATATACACATATGTATATAAATAGATATAGCTGCAAAATTTACTTATTTTTAAGGCAGACTAAGCCAAAATAAATAGCATTGTGGACCGTAAGCTGGGCAAACTTGCTCTAAGGCATTGAAATTTTGAAGTCTTATTTTAGTTTTATATAGAAAGAATTGATGTTTACTGTTGCATGATTTATTTATTGTCACTATGTGACAGATTAGCGGACTACACGTACGTTCTTAACTGAGCCTCCATGTAAAAAGTGAACTTCACATTTAGATTTACATACATAGATTACCTGCATTTATTCACCTTTTATATCGAAGCTCTTGCACAAGTACGTGGTTAGGAGTGTACGTGTAAAGGTCACTATTGTAAATTTTCTAGGGAAAAAGAAGATTCAATATTATACGTATTAATGAACTGATAGAATTACTAATTATAAAAATAGAAGCACGAAAAGTAAATTGCTTTCTGAAATATTTATAACCATCGCAATAGTAAATAATATACCTAATTATTATTTTGATAGGCAATAATTTTTTAGATAAATCGGATAAATTTATTTTGGTAAATTATCCGTTTAATAATCCAAGTTTAACTTCACATGATTTTTATCGAAATTTCAAAATATGGCTCATTTACAATAGGTTGAAAATGACGGTATACACATTTTATTAAAATATTTCTGATTCCAGGATGTTATTTGAATATGTTCTTCAGGATATGACACGAGATGAATGTTATCAGAACTTGTCTTCTAGGGTTTTCACTCAATTTTCTTTCATTCAATATAACGACTATTTAATTACGAGATTATAAACAAATTTTAGTCAATTATTTCTATTTCATGTCCTGCTCATATAATAATAGGTATGACCTAATTGCAAAAATTTGTAAGTCATTTAATATTCGAGTTTAATTGAGCAAACCTATTTTTGTTACTATTGAAAAATAAATAATTTTTTTTGTAAATATCTAATTATATGCATCCTTAAGTAATATACAATAACGAGAATGATTACAAATAAAACAATAAGTTTTAAGCGGCATGAACACCCTTAAACATTTTACTTTTTGTTAATTTAAATTTTTGTTTTTTAGGATAATGATTCATTAGCATTAAATAAAACGAGTGAAGAATCTGAAAATAATCTGATCGATTTACCCACGATCAATACCAATCAGGATTACATCAAATGGATGGTCAAAGCTGAAAGTGAAATTAAATTGGAGAGTTTGAAAGGATATTTCGGATTCTATAATAAACTAGATCAACAAGCTCGTGAATGCGAATTATTATTTAAAAGCGTAAGTCAAATTATTTCTCTAGGTAAACGAACTTTTATATAATGCATAAAATTTTTTAGACAGAAGATACAATAAATAGGGTTGATCATTTACATCAGGAATATCAAGAAGTTACATCTAAAACTGATTCTCTTCATAGCATTAGTGAACAGTTAATGAATCATCAGAAAGAATTAAAAGATAAAAAGGCACTTTTAAAAGAACGACTACAGTATTTTAAATTATACCACGTATTAAATAATAATATTAACCATAATGCCGATAGTGTGAATAATAGTATATTTATAGAAAGTTTAGATAAAATTGACGAGTGCCTAGATTTTTTACATCTTTTTGTAAGTAGATTTTTATTTTAAGATCCTATCTACGTAAATATACCTACCTGTATCCTACTCTTATATGTTTAAGTTGGGAGAAAGTTTAAGAAAATTTGATGATGATTTGATGATTCTCTATAAATGTATTGCTCTAACATTTTTTTTGTGAGCATTGTAAACAGTATTGAGGGATGTTTTATTTTAATTTTCTTATATGATTCATTACAATTTGACGATCAGATTCACAAAAAAATAATATTAATGTACACGATAGCACTACAATGAAGTTTTACTGTATTTAAAAAAAATATTTAAGTTGAAAGTTAATCCAAAAAATGATCTTTTTAAAGATAGAATCTAAAATTATATTTGAATGAATGCGCTCTTATATGATTGTATGTGCTATATTTCACTGTTATTTAGCATTTAAGCAAAAACATTTTTATTATAAAATGGAGGTGTGGATGCTTTTAAGAGTCTGGCAAAGCCAAAAGGGACGAGGCACCTTGAGGAAAAGCATCCACGCCTCCATTTTATAAAAAAATATAAATAGCAATAATGGATGGAAAGAGGTACCTAAGACAAAAGCAAAAGTAATCAATTATTCTATTTTTAGCCAAACTTTAAAGAAACAAAGTCTTATACTACAAAGTTTGAACACCTACTTTCCAAAGCTATGGTTGTAATTAGAAGATATTTTAATAACATAATTGTAAATTCTACAAAGCAGATAACAACTCCCGAAAATACGAATTCGTTGCCTTCCGATGGTAATCTAATAAATGAAACTAATCAAGAAGAATCCACGTTTTCTATATATTATGGTAAATTTCAAAACGCTGCAATTAAAGTTAAATCCATTCTTAAACATATTCAAAATAAAATAGATAAACATAATAGGTATTGTATACATTAATTATCGTAATTGTTGCGTAAAATATTTTTTTTTCAGTTATAAACAACTATTATCTGATTGTCAACAGTCTTATTTTACTCAAAGAACGCCTGTAATGACCGATGCAATAACAAAGGCACTGGCAGAACTTCAAATAAAGCATAAAAATGATCATAGTACTCTTTTTCGAGCAAGTTGTATTTTTATAATGCAAACATGTCAAGATGAAGTTATTTGTTACAATTATTTCTTTACAGAATATTCAGAACAATTACAGTAAGTTTTTGATCACTTTTTATTAGTATATAATTTAAATAGGTAACTTAATATAGTTTACCTTTGTGGTGTTTATATATCTACTTATACAGAGTATGTCACTACGAGTTTTGGTTAGAAGAATAGGAAAGTAATGAGAGTGAAAAATAAGAGTTGCGATTTGACATTTTGGAAATAATGGTAATTTATTATGTCCTTTCGATTTAAAATAATTTACTAAACCTTCCTTATTTCAAATGGAACACCCTAATTTTTATTATTGATTTGTATTTCCAAGACAATTATATGACTTTTTGTTCTAAAAAACATTGCATCTAAAATTAATTCTTTTCGAATTATTTCAGATTTTGTAAAAAAATTGACAGCTGCAAACTATTACAAATAACTACGTTTCTAAGATATTTATGCATGTACAGATTTAAAATTTTAGATTCTTCTAACCAAACCTCGTCGTGACATACTGCGTATACAATCAATATTTTAAACATATTTGAGGTGTAACCTTATTTTATATATTACATTTTTATATCAAAACCTATTTGGCATAATTTATGTTATGTAATATGATTTATCTTGATTTATTTGCTTCTTTTTTTGTTTAGTGAATATTTTGGGATTTTATGTCAGAATTTATATGATATGTTAAGACCATCGTTAATTGGAATATATCACTTAGAAGTTCTTACAGAACTTTGTGGAATTCTTAGAGGAGAAATGTTAAATGAGCAAATTCAAAACAATGGTAAGTATAATGCATACTAAAATTATTTTTAAAATGTACAGTTATAGTTTGATATATGTACTTGAATAACTTATCAATTGTAATGTTTTGCTATTTAAAATATTAATATGATGATATAATTAAATACATAAAAGTTAATTGATATCATTAATATTTAACGTTAAATCCAATTATATTTACTATATATATAAATTCACTATATTTTATGTAGTTTATAAGTTTTAAACAAAAATATTTTTATAATAGTTTCTTTAATAATATTCATTTTTCAATAGATATTCTATATAAATTTGTCGAAATAGTTCGACAATTATTAGAAGACATTGAAGAACGCTTAGTATTTAGAACTCATATTTTCTTCCACAATGATTTAAAATCTTACAAACCATCTCCAGGCGATTTAGCGTATCCAGAAAAATTAGAACAGATGGAAGTAAGTTATAAATATTGTGTAGTTGCAGTAATTATAACAAGACATTAATATATAATACAGAATATTACTGAAGATATCTCAGAAAATGATAAAGAATCCAGATCATCAGTGGCATCTATGGAGTCTCAGGAAGTAGCAAATATAAATACAAATCACATAACTCAATTTCGCTCGTATACTGGTAGTAAGTAATATTTAGTTTAATACTCTTGGAAACAATTTTATTTACTTTTTTACTTTACTTACAATTGATTTCTCTTATAGATTCCCCAGCTGATTTACATGGAATGTGGTATCCAACTGTAAAACGAACATTAGTATGCCTCTCCCGCCTTTATTTTTGTTTAGATCGTGAAATTTTTCAAGGTTTGGCTCAAGAAGCATTATCGATTTGTATAGAAACGATAGTAAAAGCGGCAAATCAAATAACTGCCAGAAAGGTAAAAATTTATAATAAAATTAGTATACATACAATAGAAATGTTGTTTTTAGTCTCCAATAGATGGTATGCTTTTCCACATTAAACATCTTTTAATTTTACGTGAACAAATAGCTCCATTTCAAGTTGATTTTACTATTAAGGAAGTTGGCTTAGATTTTAGTCATTTGAAGTCTGCCGCTGTTGGATTAATTCATAATCGGAATAAATTGTTTACATTTAGCAGTAGCAACGCCATTTTAGAATTTCTGTTAGAAGGCACTCCAAGAGTTAAGGAATATTTATTAGATTCCCGGAAAGATATTGATAAACAATTAAAAAATACCTGCGAAGCTTTTATTGCATATGGCTCTTCATTATTAATAGAAAATATGTTGAGATGGATACAAGATGTAAGCTTTTACTCATAAGTTATTGTTTTTATAGGTTCATTATACTTTTGTAGGCTGAAAATTATTTCAAAATTTCAAATGTACTTCAGGAATCTGCAAGTCCATTAAACAAGCAAGAATTTGCAAAACCCGAAATTATTGCCAAAATTGTAAGTGATTCCAGAAAAAATATAAAAACGAAAATTCCAGACATACAAAGATCAATGCAACTTTATCTTGCTAATAGAGAAACTGAATTTATTTTATTCAGACCGATCAAGGTAATATATATAATTATAATAAACACAATTGAAATAATATATGTATACATTTTGTTATTAAGATTTAACCCATAATTGCTGCACTTTATTCGTGCATCTTAATTTATAGTGCTTTACTCTAACATTATAATGAAAATAGTTTTTAAAATCAAAATGAACGAAACTATTTTGTTGTAAACTATTAAGTTAACAATAATTTAAATTTATATGATAGTAAAAATACCAGAGTGTTTTATTTACCATTTTGAATTTTAAATAGTTTTGGTTGTGTAATTCATTCAATTAGACTTTATAATTTTTATAATCCATCTTAAATAGTGAACATTTCTAAAATATTAAATATTCAACATTGTTATAAAGTATTAAAAAGCTAAAATTATAAATCGACAAAGTATTCCAATTAACTATTATGGTGTTTTTATTGTTATATAGTTACTGGTAACTAATGAATTAATGAAGTTTTTGATTTTTATTTAATTTTTTCGTAGAATAACATCATAAATGCGTTTTCCCAAGTGGAACATATTTTGGAAGTAGCAAAATATGATAATGAAGTTCAACTAAAAATCGCATGCCCCACTCCCGAACAAGTAAATATATTAATATGTTCAGCATCGTTAACTATTGAACAGGACAATCAACTTGTAGGATACATCAGTTAATTGTTTATTAACGATTTATATTACAAGCAATGTAATGTGTAATTGTTTTTTAAAAGCAAATTAACTTTCCATGGATTTATATATTTATAATAATATTGGTTTATAATAAAAAAATATAGAAACTGTAAATTATGATAATATTCTAATTAAAACAAATGTAAAAAATTAAATATATAAGGTGCCTAAATATCTAGTAAAAAATATTGTATTATATATATTTTTTGTCGCAACATATTTTTCTGTAGTTGATAATTTAGAAGAGCTTTAACTAAAATAGATAAACTGAATAATTCTACTTTAAATAATACGTTTTTTTTTAAGAAATGTTCTATTACAAATAATGATAAACTGGAAATTATCAAAAATATGTAAGATTATAAATTTAAACAATAGCAGTAGATTCTCTCTCCATATCTGGACTAATGGGGGCGAGAATGATCTGGATATGGGAGTGTTATTTTTTTTGTAATAAAATGCGTTTTATGCCATAAAAGTAAAGAAATAGCGCCTCATTTATTACCTCATAGACACCCATTTTAATGATCTTAACAGGTTGACTGCAGGCAGTGCGCTAAGATGTCATCCAGATGCCAATAACATTTTTTGTATTTACTACATTAACATACTACAAAAGTGGATGTGTTTTTATCCTAATTTCGGCTAATAATACAATAATTTATCCGCTGCGATCGGAGTGATTGGCATCAAGCATAAAAATTGTTGGATGCCGAACATTCTGATCGTAGTGCAATAAATTATTTTACATTATTAGCTGAAATTAGGATAAAAACATATTGTGATCACTCTGTTCGGAGCGGTCGTTGTTAGAGTGGGAAACTGGTATCATTACGATCGGAGTGATCGACAGTCAACGTGTTAAGCTTATACTCACATACGCTATATCAATTGCAATATAAAAAGTTTGTTCCGACAAAGATTCCCTGACAGTTTCCAATTATTACAACCAATCAAAATTTTAAATTAATATTTACATTTTAGTACTTGTTAAAATTAAGATTTTTATTGGCTAAATCTTAAAGTAATCACAGATTACTTGTTGAAATAAACCTAAAGATCAGTCCGGATATGAGAGAGTACTGCATTTGAAGAAAATTTATAAATTCTGTAGTATACAGTTTATTTATTCAAACTTAACAAATAGTAACAAACTAAAAATGTCTTTATCTTTTTCTTTTATCTTTAAATAACTTGGTTGTGGATTATTTAGTTCAAGTTGATAATTGCTTTGACTTTTATATCTATTAATTTTAAATAAAATGAATCAGACAAATTTAAAATTTGTTCCTGTAATAGATGTTACTTTAGATCAGAAAACAGAGTAAAAAATTTTCTACAAAATTATGTATAGTATTTACCAATATAACACTTTGGCATAACATAATTTTCTTTTGTTGGTTAAAATATGGTTATTCTAAACATTGATATTCCAATTATCACTAATTACAAAAACTAAAATTATTTTATAATATATTTATATTAAAACATTCGAATAATTTTTAACTATGCATATGTACCTGACAATAATTTATATTTTTGAAATATAAGAAGATACATAGTTAGAAATTTGTTAAAATTAATTTTTATAGTTTTGGAAATCATATTAAATGTAATACTTTATGTAGAAGCAGATTTTGTACTGAATTTAATAGTTTTCTATAAAGACAGCCCATTACTTGTGTACGTTACAAATTGTTACCCAAAAATCCAGTTTTGTGCTAGATTTTTCATATTTTACATATTGACAAAAGATGGTGAAATAAAAGTAGAGGACTGTCTAATAAGAGAAAACAAAATACAGTAAAACTCCTCCGATCGATCACTCCAATAACCGATGGCAGTTTTTAAGAACGAAACATTTGTAAGATATTAATGCATTGTTACTTCCTGTAAAAACCATCCTTTAATGTGTCCGAAACTGATAATTTAAGCTTAAAATGGTCATTTGCTAGTTTGTGTGATGCTTTTTATTTACTTAATCTGTTTATTTTTGTGTATTTTTTAAGCGCCGGCGCCCTTTATTAGTTATTTATGGCCAGTTTAGTGCAAATGCAAGTTTTACAGCTTAAAATGGCAATTCTAGGTAAATAGTTTTCGCGTGGCCATAAGTAATATCTATCTAATCATAAGCTGTTTTAAATACAAGTACAATGGATGTTTATAGCTAAAGTTTGGCCATTTTAGCAGTTATGTATTTATACATAGGTACAATTTATATAATAATTTTTTTAAAGTTACATATTTTGCTGTATATTTTATTTTGAACTTAAAAATATAAATTTTCTAAAGCGACTACTACAAGAGATCATTTTTTAGAAGAACCACAGGTGGTCGTTTTCTAGGAGTTTTACTGTATCTAAATATTAATTTTAACACTTAAACCGTCGGCACTAATTTACGAAGGTAAAAGTTTCAGATAATGTTAAGAATGGCCAAAAACAAACTGAACACTGTAGTATGTATGTATGAGTAAATATTTACATTGTTTCTGATGGCACAAACTGTAACCAAACAATACAATATAAAGAAAATGTTGGCAATATTATGATTAGACATTTTATGTTCAAAAGCTTATAAAAGATATCTTATGACTCAGTCATTTAACAAGGATACCGACTCGTAACTATATCATAAGAGATTGCAAAAATGCAACGCCAGTGGTTTAAGTGTTAATAATTGGATGTTTTAGCTTTACTACAATTATGTTTCTGCTTTTCTAAATATATTGCTCAAAACAAACTGTTAAATAGTGTTAAGTTAACAGTTAGTGTCATTTTATTTATAAAATGTAAAAATATATATTGTTAAATAATATATTATTTAAAAACTTTATGGTATAAAAACTGGTCTATATCAGAGTATGTAATATATATACTATATGGCGTTATATAACTTATAGGAAAAATAATTTGATCTATCATTTATTTAATTTTTTTTAATTTAATTTATTAATATGCCATACCATCTATGGGTTTAGGCACAGGTTATATTTATATTATTATAATTACTGCATTAACTAATACATAATTGGTTTTCACTTTAAATCTGCTGAATCAGTAAATTTTAATTAGTAAAATTAAACAAATATGAACAACCATATATTATATAAACAAAACTTTCCAGTTTTATTACACAATTTTCTAGTTCTTATCTTCAAAAGTCAAAAAACATTATTTAAAGCAATTCTATTTGAGCAGTGCTCCAGTATAAAATAGCTCAATTACATTGTATATATAATAGTTTAGTAAAAAAATATTTAAGAAAATTTATAAATACTTAAGGCGCTGAAAAATCTAAAAGGCCTTTTCAGTTCAGTTTCCGTTTCAGTTCAATTGAACTGAATGTTTCTGTTTTTACAAACCAGTTCAGTTCTCAATTTACATTTGCTACATGTTGAACCGTCATGTACCATTTCTAAACTGAATGCAAAACTGAGACTGAACTGATAGTATAAAAGGCCTCTAATCCTAATTGATTTAATTGAAGTAGCTAGATAATTCACCTATCACTTGAGTTACAGGAAGTGATCTTTTGTTTATTTTATAATAATTTGAGCAGAGATTTAAACTTATTCGATCAAACCTTAAATTGTGCCTTAACATATTGACTAATCATTGATTGAATGTTACTTCTAACTAATAATTTACTTGGTTTTTGAAAAGAATCTTTTAGTGATGCATATGTATATTATAAACGAATTAAACAGGTAGATGTATGCAGTTTATGAAATTAAAATAATAGGTATTCTATTTTATAATATAGTTTTTCTACAGCTTTTTTCAATTAGTGGATGCATATGTATTTGTCTAGTTTTATTTGTTCACAAGTGATCAATAAAAATAATTTAATATATAGTTAGTGGATCAATACTTTAATCATTTTTTACTGCAAATCAATTTATATTTTGTTAAATAAACAAAGACAATTATTGTTAAAAAATAGAATACCTGAAATATTTAAGCATTTAATTTTGAATGAAAAAATGTGCTGAATTATATATTCTAATGAACAGAGAATATGAGTATTTGCTGTAGATCAAATTAGGTGTTTTTTTTACTATGTAAGATATTTTATTATTATCTATGTTAGGGTTTTTAGACTAATGTTTTTTTATACTATCTACTGTAGAAATGATTTTTATAAATCACAATAAAAATAAGTTAAAATGTGCTGTATATTTCCAGAGTACAAATTAAATGTAAAATTTCTCAATTTGATATATATAGTAGACTATAAGTGCAATGTAAGTACCTACTTACACTTATTGTTAACAAGAAAGAAATAGAGCTATGACTATTTTATAGATTATTTAAATAACATATTTTTAGTATAAATGCGATTTTTTTTAAATATACAGATTGTCTTATTTATTAAAAAATATTTATTGTCCTTCCTTTTTTTGGACAGATTGTGAATAGTGGAGCAATAAAAAAATTATTCTTATGCAATATTCGTTGTCTATGAACAATATATAAAAAAAATTATGTAGGTACTGTAAAACCTGGTGATTTGGGACAAATGGAATGTTTCCATAGTTGACTCATTGCATCATCTGTTAGGTAGTAGAACAACTCAACAGAATTACAGAGAAAACGTTTATTTTAGAAATGTATGTGAGTTTTGATACAAATTATACGTTTTTGAAAATATTTTTTATTTTCTAAAACTGCAGTTAGTGCCCCAACCCGTTCGTACTTAATGTAGATAATTAATATATACCTACTATAAATAATATACTAGATATATTTTGAACAAATAATGAAATAAAAATTATTCATTTATTGTGCACAGCAAAAATTTAATATGTTCTTATGGAAAATGTGTCATCAAATCTATTCCTAAAGTTGTGTCGCAGAACGAATTTATGAACGTACCTAATAACGTCTATATAGTAGAGCGTCGATAATCCTGAACTAATTGAGATCAAAGGTGGTTCGGATTATTAAATATTGCTGCTAAATACGTACATAGTTGAAAATATAAGTATTAGATACAAGAGACACCTGCATGCCAGAACTCAAAAGCAATGTATTTTTGTAACACATAACTAAAACTCAAATTGATATCTGCCACCAATGTGATAAAATTCAACAGAAAGATAGGACCACGGCTCGCGCCATGCCTCGAGCCGAGTCCTCTAGCAAGGGCAAAGATCACCGATTTGCTCCACTGATTTTTTGGACGTTTGGATTACCGGAGTTCGGATTATCGACGTTCTACTGTATCTCTTTACTCAACAAAGATGTTAGAGAAGAACTAAAGCGTCAACATAATGCGCTTATATGAAGCATTAAAATCACAGAGTTGACGTATTTCTATCTTTTTCTTACCAATTAACTGAGTCAATGACGTAAGAGAAATAAGAAACGCCATATTTCTGATAATGGGTGAGTTCCGCGGACCTCGGCGGCTGAGCACTGTCACACATCAATTGCAGGCGATCGGTTTATTTATTTAAATCTTGAAATTGCCGTGTGGCAGTGTTCAGCCGCCGAGGTCCGCTGAACTCGCCCAATGTTAACGTATTATTTTCTTTTTTTTCGCTAATGAATTGAATTACTGAAGAAAATAGGTTTGAGGAACTCATCAAAGGGCCGAATCTCAATCGGTTGTGTATGCAAATTTCTGCGCAAGATCTTGAATTCGGCTGCGAAATATTAACAGATTTTCAGGCTGGATTCTTTTTACATGGGAGATTAAACTCTTGAAGAAGAACAGATGCTCGTCCTCAGTTTCGTCCATGTTTTTACTTTCAATTTCTTTGACCAAGAGCTCTAGTTTTTTCCGTTCTATTTCTAACATCCATGCAGTGTAACTTCCCGTAGTCATTCTCTTCATCCTCTTCAAGGAAGACCGACTTCTTCGAATATTCGTATTTGATTCTGTAGAAGTTTTGGATGTCTGTGGCCTTACGTCTGGAATTAACGATGAGTTTTTCCTCACAGATGGATTTTTAGCTTTAATGAGTTCATCTTGATCATCGTTTTCAGATAGTATTTCCTCTCCGATAACATCACTTCTATTTATATTTTCAGTGGCATCTAAAACTTCAGAATTAATTGTCGGATACCTTTCAGATTCTTCTTCCCGCTTTCTTTTTGAATTACTAGAACTGAACCGAGATTTCATAATGTCCTTCAGGAAGATTAACGATTTAAAATATGGCCATTTGCTTGATACTGTTTCATCGCTTCCGTCTCCTGATTGGGATGAGTATTTAAGTTTAGATATCTCTTGCTCAAACTGATCGCGTAAATAATTCCATTTTCTTCTCAGTTTAATTTCTGTAATTAAAGAACGAGAAAAGTTTTAGGTATTTTAACTTTTCAATAAATTATATAGGTATTCGTTAAAAATCATCAATTATGATCATTAATGTTGAATTATTGTTTCATAATTGAATAATTATTTTACGAATTTGTATAAGATAAAACGTTTTCTAATACTTAGTTTAAATACAGTAAAACCTGTCTATGTTGATCATTTCTGTTTCCGTTCGAATCTTGGTAACTGGTCAACTTCACAGTTTTCATTGTAATCGTTTTGTTTTCATTTAAAAATTAAAAATAAATAGAATGAAAACGGAAACTTTCATAAAAACCACAGCTTTTTGTTTAATTTATTTTTTAAATTAATATGTTAAATTTCGGCTATAATTTACTAATATTGGAAACTGTTTCGTAAATAAATCTATAAAAAAATAATTAATTAAAAGATAGGTGTTTACCTTCAATTTTCATGATCGAACTGATATCCTTCCAACATTTTTCCACTATGTGTCTATTTGAATGTTCTTTTATTCTATTATCCCATATAGCACGGTTTTCGTATACTAATACAATTAATTTTTTATTATCCGCTGTATTTGACATATTGCACTTGACTGACTAAAGAAAAAGAAGTTCCTAAGAGGAGAAGCAAGAAATATACTCTCTCTTTCCACCCCTTCTTCATCTCCTTCAACCACTTAAGCCATCGTTATTCCTCAACAAAAAAAAAATTGAAATAAGTTGTTTTAATATTCATTTCCTTTGCATATATATACAGTCAAACCTTATTAAGATGCTCCCGCTTAATACTCTTTTTCACTTAAGACTCGTTTTCTATTTGGTCCCTCGAAGAATTTGACGTTCTATATGAAATTATTTCCTACGAGAAAAATTCTTCAATTTTCATGTAATTCTTGGGAGAAAATTATCTATGTAGATACGAATACAGAATAAGTGCTTATAAGCGTTGGTGTAGTTAGCGTCCTACGTGACTGTACTCTAAAATAGCATCGTTGTGCGAAATTTTCCCACAAAAATTATGTAGGTATGTATATTGCCCTATGCGAGTCGTACTGAACTCTATATGCAAATATTGGAATCAACAACCAGAAGTCTTCAAAAGTTGAAGTGATATAATGCTGACGTTTAAATCTTTTTCAAAACTTGAAAAAAATCGTTTCAATTTTTCACAATTTAAAACTGTAGTACTTAGTTTATTTATAGAACATTATCCTTAGTCGGTAAACCCAGAAAAAATCGCTATAGGAAATTTCGTTATGTAGAAACGACACCTTTTAGAAAATATTATTTTACTTTTGTTTTCATTTTAAGGTCTTTAGTGTAATGTTTAATCTCTCGTATAACTTTGATTTAGACAAATTTAAGACATATTTTTGAAAAGTTTACATTTTTAAAAATTTGTTAAACTTTGTAGGTAGGTACAGTCGATCCAAAAAGTAATGCGTGCCCCAGAAGCGATGGGTGGCGGCACAGCATAAGATGCCTTGTAATCCTTTCATTGTTAAGGAGACCCTTGTTAGAATAGTTGAAATAGCCGGTTTCCTAATCGAGTTCGGATTTCTTTTAACGATAAATACAGGCAATGTAAGGCTTTGAAGTGTTTCAATAATTTTAAAACGCGTAACGTTTAAAGCTATCGTAGTTTTTAGGGATGCTTAACTATAGTCTTTTATTTGACATTCTTACGAAATTTATTAATTTATCTAATTAATTAATTTAGTAATTTTTTAATAATGTGGATTATACAACTTCAAACACTACCAACAAAACGTTTTTAACAACCGGGCACTTAACTGCTTCTTTCTCTGTCTACTTTTGTAATAAAAGCAGAATTACTTGCATAGGTATTTATGGAAATGTATGGGGGAAACAAAATCTAGGTTCAAGCATTCTTTCTGCGAATAACAGTTTCTTAAACTGACTACATTGTCCTATTATGAGCGAATTTCGGTAACTGATGTATACATACATTTTACCTCGAAAATTTGATTTTAGTTTGGCTTAAAAAAATTCATAATGCAGAAATTTTACTTCGTTATTTAGAAGCAGTTTTATATGTATTTTTTACAGCACAAAGTTCGTTATATGGAAGTTTGACCGTATATAGGTTTTCAATAATCGAAAAAGAATACGTAAATTCTGCTACTTCTAACGTTCCTTCATTCTTGTGGTTCTTCGACAATGGCCTACTTGAAATGGTGGTGAAATGTGAGATAAAAATGAAACAAAATGGAAAAAAATGTTTTTGATATACATACATAATTTAATTAATAATAAAAAATTACATTCTACCATTTTTTGATTATGAAGATTTAATTGTTATGTTATGTATTACACAAATACTTTTGTTTAAATAATTTGATATTAAAAAGAAAAAACGATAATGATTTAAGTTATAGGTATTGTTGATTTAAATTCATTTATTTCAGTTCTTAATTTTGAGAACTTCTGGTTGCAAAGTTCAATATTAAATGATGAGTCTACTTATACACTTTATTTAATTGTAATCAATTTTCTAATAGAGCCGATAAAGCCCTATTGTAATTTTTATTCACGGTAATAATGCAGATTTAATAAGTTAATGATCAATTTGGATTTATTTAAATTAAAAAGGAAATGCTCGACGTCATATGCTACTCGTTGAGTTTTTATTCTGCTCATAGGTATTATTTTAAATAATAAACGAGCTTAAGACATTGGGTTTTCCAAAATGTAAAGTTCAATGATGTGGCTATCTGGTTATTATTGTTCATAAAGGCTAATATTGTTGCGCACGCTATGCGGGCGAGATCAAAGAAGCGGCATAGCCTTTAATGTTTTAACAATTACTAGTTGACATTGACCGTCACACCTCTAGCGAATCAGTTATTGAAAAAGTTGTTCGTGTACCGTGAAGAAATTGTTATTCAACGACGTACATTTTGAATGTAAAAATTAATTAGATCACAATATACCTACTATATAAAAAATGATAAATATGCATTATTACGGTGTTGCGTTTTTATTGTATTTTGTTTACGTATTAAATACATATTCAGATATATAATGTTTATACATATATACATATGTGTGTTCGAAACAAGAGAGAAATAAATCAAATTTAAATAACATCAAATCTAATTTTTACATAGGCAGGTTCGTAGAAATTCCTTTAATATACAGGGTGTAAACTTCATTTAGACAGATTAAATTTTAAAAAATGTACTATTTTATTTAGTAATTTTCAAAATTTTGGAAAATTTAATGATTGATTATACTTTATTCGGCATAGTAAATAAAAATGACAACGTATCCTTTTCTTTTCTTGTTCATAGTTTGTAACGATTATCATTCTAAAATATAGTCAAAGGAAAGGCAATTTGAAATCGAATAAATATATGATAAATAAATTTATAGGTAACCACAAATCTAATTACAGATATAGAAAAATTTGTATGTAGTTGAAAAGACGTTAGGGATATATTGATATTTGTTAAAAAATCCATAACAATAACAAATATTAATTCTCGTTGTTTCTATATACATACATTTTATCTTTTTGAACAACAAAGGTCACCGGCATAAATTGTAACGGTACCGCTTATATCCTATTAATTAGTTCCGCTTTATAATATTATATTTACAACATACGAGAGTAATAATATTATACAATAACTAATTAAATAATTACGTTAATTGAAGTTATTATTTATTAATCTAGTAGTAAAACGTATTAAATTTATTGAGATAATAAAATAAAACCAAACGATTTGATAATGATTTAATTCTGCGAAGAGTATTTATTTTAAATGTTAATAGAAACCAGAATTAATATTCAAATGACATCAAATCAATATCGAGGTCAAAGTTTCTCACATCATTATAAGAGATTTTTCAGGGCATAAAGGAATTCTAAAGATTATGAAATTTCTAAATCAAGCTAATTCTCGAGCATTCTTTTATATCTCATTGAACGTTAACTTTGATTTCATTAATCAATCCAAAAGGCATATAATTGAAAAATTAGATTATTTTCGCTGATAAATATGGACACGGTCGATTATTTCCTAAAGTAAAATATACATAGCTAGCAAAATATGTTAAACACGAAAGTTTTAGGATTGTTTAAAATCTATTACAATTAAGAAAGATTAATTATAAAGGAGTGGATACAAAAGTCATGTTAAAAAAGAATTGCATATTTTAAATAAAATTTTGACTGCAATAGTACAGTAAAACTTCGCATATCCAAAATAAGGGGGGGGGGGCTAAACCCATTTCAGTTTTGGAAAAACTCAATTAAATTTTACTATACATAGTGACTTTCTCCGACTTACGCGATTCGTTCGTTTCGTTATTTAATAAGTAGGTACGTATTACCAAAAAATGACCAGAAATAAAAGTCTTTTTTTCATTTATAAAGTGGATCGGGTGCGCCCAGGCACTTCTACATCCCTGTTTCGGATATGGGAGGTTCTACTGTATTTTTATAAATTTTAAAATGTCTTCTTTTTCAACTTAGGTACTTACATTCAGACATCGATTATCTTTGAACACCGAAATCCACCTGCACATGTTCGTATTTTCTGTAATTAATTTCTTTCATACATTTTTTAATCAACATTATTTTCAGTTTTAAGCCGGCTACTCGCTTGATACAATAAAGCTCCTACAAACTTACTACAAACGAGATTTACGAGTTGCACGGTTATTACTTCCACAGCTGTAAAATCCGTTTCCTGGATCAAATGGTCGAACTAAATTTACCTCTGGCATCCGTTCTTTGGTCACAAGTTTAAAAATTGTAATTGAACTAGAGGAATTGTCGCTTCTTTTGTCTTATCGATTAATGTCCATTCTTTGAAGATCATGTCTAACGGAAGTGTTTCGTATTTGGGCCATATCGCAAAATTAACGTTCGGAGAAAATCAAGCGATGGCAAAACTTTTAAGAAGAGGACTTTTACAGATTGTTTTAGTTTAACAATGAAACATAAATAATATTTGCACATGTGATATATTTAATGAGCACGTTCTCGTCTTTACAAAGTTTTCGGAGCGTTATTTCCGGTACGCTGACCGATCTAACGGTAGGTAATAAGTCAAGATTCATAAACGGAAAGACTATATAACTAGCCGAGAACGCGTGTAACGTGTCGTTACTTCTCCCTCGTTGCACTATTGGTTGTATACGCGCTCACGTTGCCTGCGACATAAAATAAGTTCCTGGCTGCACATAAGATCTTAGATTAAATAAAAATAAAGATTACAACATAATTAAAATTTAGCAAATTTTACTAAATATGAACGTGTTCAGGTAAAACAGATTTAACTATAGAAAGATTTTTTAATAAAAAATGAGCCAAAATTGTATTTTTTTGATATTCCTCGTACATTATGAAATATTTTAAATTTATGATGCGTAGGTACTTTATTGATCACACTGTAGATTAATATTCAATTAGTAATTTCATCAATAAACAAAACTGCAACAAATACTTGTATCTTTTTAAACGACGACTAGTGCGCGTATTTAATAGGGATTTATTTTCTTTAATAGGCTTATATAAATAAATTTTTGAGAAAAATGTAAAACCGTTCACAATCGGTGCATATGTATTAATCTCGACACCAACGATGGCTTTTAGTTCTCGAAACAATTGATCGCGCTATAGAAATGTTACCCTAACACAAATAACTTCTGAAACGTACAATAAGCTTTTAAAGTACTTATACTAAAAGTTATAGAGCTAATCGTCCGTTACAGTTACAAGTATAAAGCTGGATAGTACACATACGAAAATAATTATTGGTAGATGAATTTTTCGAAAAAATAACGAATAATCTTTTAAAGTAGGTAGATGCAAAGTAAATGTTAAAATCAACGATACAGTTAACGAGCAAAACAAATTGAGCAACAATCCAGAAAATTAATTTAAACGTTTGAATTAATTGTCGCCTTATTTGTTTTATTTATGAATAACAACGTAACAGAGTACGGTTTCAGCAAGACAGGGCTCCTCTTTATTTTGAAATCGATGTCTAACAATCAGAATTTTGAATGACACGAACTAAGAGCACCCTTTTTTCAAAATTCAAAATTAACGTGTTCGCTTGCAAATTAACAAAAAAACTTTCCCCGCTATTGTGTTGCATATTGTGAGAAAGGCCAGAAAAATGTTTACAAAATGGCACTCGTTCCAACTCTCTAGTTTAATTACAAGAGATGCTACAGTAATTTAAAAATATGTCGGTGATGCGATTTTTAGGTTTTTTTAGAAACTTTGGATAGTCGTATTTTCAAAACGGATTTTTATATTTTTCTTAGTCGATATGGTGGCCAAGTCTGCGCCAAATTTGATCAAAATCAGAGATGGTTAGGTAAAAATTTTATTAAAAGTGACATGGAATAACCTCCCCCTTCCCCTCTCCACAACGATTTATAACGTATTATCTAACTTCGGACCATAAGACGCATGCTAATTTTAAGTCGGCGTTTTGATACGTATGATCCGAAAAATACGGGGTTTGCGCAAACCTCCGTTTGTCTACACACACGGGTTCCGTGTCAAAACACCGTCGCCAAAAACGTCGCGGCTAAAATGCCGTGAACAAAAATGCCGTTAGTTCAAAACGCCGCCAAAAGTAAGTAGGTACCTATCTGTTAAGAATACATTTTTGTTCACGGCGTTTTGTCGATGGCCTTTTCACGACGGCGTTTTGGCATACGGCGTTTTTATCGACGGTGTTATTACCGATAGCGTTTTGAACGGACTGCGTTTTTGTTCCCAGCATTTTAGCCACGGCGTTTTTGTCGACGGTCTTTTGACGATGGCGTTTTTGTTCACGGCGTTTTAGTTACGGCGTTTTTGCCAACGATCCTTTCGCGACGGCCTTTTTACGACGGCGTTATTACCAATAGCGTTTTGAACGGACTGCGTTTTTGTTCACAGCATTTTAGCCACGACGTGTTAGTCGACGGTCTTTTGACGACGGCGTTTTTGTTCACGGCGTTTTAGTTACGGCGTTTTTGTCAACGATCCTTTCGCGACGGCGTTTTGACATACGGCCTTTTTACGACGGCGTTATTACCGATAGCGTCTTGAACGGACTGCGTTTTTGTTCACAGCATTTTAGCCACGACGTTTTAGTCGACGGTCTTTTGACGACGGCGTTTTTGTTCACGGCGTTTTAGTTACGGCGTTTTTGTCAACGATCCTTTCGCGACGGCGTTTTGACATACGGCCTTTTTACGACGGCGTTATTACCGATAGCGTTTTGAACGGACTGCGTTTTTGTTCACAGCATTTTAGCCACGACGTTTTAGTCGACGGTCTTTTGACGACGGCGTTTTTGTTCACGGCGTTTTAGTTACGGCGTTTTTGTCAACGATCCTTTCGCGACGGCGTTTTGACATACGGCCTTTTTACGACGGCGTTATTACCGATAGCGTTTTGAACGGACTGCGTTTTTGTTCACAGCATTTTAGCTACGACGTTTTAGTCGACGGTCTTTTGACGACGGCGTTTTTGTTCACGGCGTTTTAGCTACAGCGTTTTTGCCGACGGTTTTTTCGCGACGGCTTTTTGACGGCCTTTTACGACGGCGTTATTACCGATAGCGTTTTGAACGGACTGCGTTTTTGTTCACAGCATTTTAGCCACGACGTTTTGTCGACGGTCTTTTGACGACGGCGTTTTTGTTCACGGCGTTTTAGTTACGGCGTTTTTGCCAACGATCCTTTCGCGACGGCGTTTTGACTACGGCCTTTTACGACGGCGTTATTACCGATAGCGTTTTGAACGGACTGCGTTTTTGTTCACAGCATTTTAGCCACGACATTTTGTCGACGGTCTTTTGACGACGGCGTTTTTTTTCACGGCGTTTTAGTTACGGCGTTTTTGCCAACGATCCTTTCGCGACGGCGTTTTGACATACGGCGTTTTTACGACGGCGTTATTACCGATAGCGTTTTGAACGGACTGCGTTTTTGTCAAAGCATTTTAGCTACGACGTTTTAGTCGACGGTCTTTTGACGACGGCGTTTTTGTTCACGGCGTTTTAGTTACGGCGTTTTTGCCAACGATCCTTTCGCGACGGCCTTTTTACGACGGCGTTATTACCGACAGCGTTTTGAACGGACTGCGTTTTTGTTCACAGCATTTTAGCCACCTCGTTTTTGTCGACGGTCTTTTGACGATGGCGTTTTTGTTCACGGCGTTTTAGTTACGGCGTTTTTGCCAACGATCCTTTCGCGACGGCGTTTTGACATACGGCCTTTTACGACGGCGTTATTACCGATAGCGTTTTGAACGGACTGCGTTTTTGTTCACAGCATTTTAGCCACGACGTTTTAGTCGACGGTCTTTTGACGACGGCGTTTTTGTTCACGGCGTTTTAGTTACGGCGTTTTTGCCAACGATCCTTTCGCGACGGCCTTTTACGACAGCGTTATTACCAATAGCGTTTTGAACGGACTGCGTTTTTGTTCACAGCATTTTAGCCACGACGTTTAGTCGACGGTCTTTTGACGACGGCGTTTTTGTTCACGGCGTTTTAGTTACGGCGTTTTTGCCAACGATCCTTTCGCGACGGCCTTTATACGACGGCGTTATTACCGATAGCGTTTTGAACGGACTGCGTTTTTGTTCACAGCATTTTAGCCACGACGTTTTGTCGACGGTCTTTTGACGATGGCGTTTTTGTTCACGGCATTTTAGTTACGGCGTTTTTGCCAACGATCCTTTCGCGACGGCGTTTTGACATACGGCCTCTTTACGACGGCGTTATTACCGATAGCGTTTTGAACGGACTGCGTTTTTGTTCACAGCATTTTAGCCACGACGTTTTAGTCGACGGTCTTTTGACGACGGCGTTTTTGTTCACGGCGTTTTAGTTACGGCGTTTTTGCCAACGATCCTTTCGCGACGGCCTTTTTACGACGGCGTTATTACCGATAGCGTTTTGAACGGACTGCGTTTTTGTTCACAGCATTTTAGCCACGACGTATTAGTCGACGGTCTTTTGACGACGGCGTTTTTTTTCACGGCGTTTTAGTTACGGCGTTTTTGCCAACGATCCTTTCGCGACGGCCTTTTTACGACGGCGTTATTACCAATAGCGTTTTGAACGGACTGCGTTTTTGTTCACAGCATTTTAGCCACGACGTTCTAGTCGACGGTCTTTTGACGACGGCGTTTTTGTTCACGGCGTTTTAGTTACGGCGTTTTTGCCAACGATCCTTTCGCGACGGCTTTTTTACGACGGCGTTATTACCGATAGCGTTTTGAACGGACTGCGTTTTTGTTCACAGCATTTTAGCCACGACGTTTTAGTCGACGGTCTTTTGACGACGGCGTTTTTGTTCACGGCGTTTTAGTTACGGCGTTTTGCCAACGATCCTTTCGCGACGGCCTCTTTACGACGGCGTTATTACCGATAGCGTTTTGAACGGACTGCGTTTTTGTTCACAGCATTTTAGCCACGACGTTCTAGTCGACGGTCTTTTGACGACGGCGTTTTTGTGCACGGCGTTTTAGTTACGGCGTTTTTGCCAACGATCCTTTCGCGACGGCCTTTTTACGACGGCGTTATTACCGATAGCGTTTTGAACGGACTGCGTTTTTGTTCACAGCATTTTAGCCACGACGTTTTAGTCGACGGTCTTTTGACGACGGCGTTTTTGTTCACGGCGTTTTAGTTACGGCGTTTTTGCCAACGATCCTTTCGCGACGGCCTTTTTACGACGGCGTTATTACCAATAGCGTTTTGAACGGACTGCGTTTTTGTTCACAGCATTTTAGCCACGACGTTCTAGTCGACGGTCTTTTGACGATGGCGTTTTTGTTCACGGCGTTTTAGTTACGGCGTTTTTGCCAACGATCCTTTCGCGACGGCCTTTTTACGACGGCGTTATTACCGATAGCGTTTTGAACGGACTGCGTTTTTGTTCACAGCATTTTAGCCACAGCGTTTTTGTCGACGGTCTTTTGACGATGGCGTTTTTGTTCACGGCGTTTTAGTTACGGCGTTTTTGCCTACGATCCTTTCGCGACGGCCTTTTTACGACGGCGTTATTACCGATAGCGTTTTGAACGGACTGCGTTTTTGTTCACAGCATTTTAGCCACAGCGTTTTTGTCGACGGTCTTTTGACGACGGCGTTTTTGTTCACGGCGTTTTAGTTACGGCGTTTTTGCCAACGATCCTTTCGCGACGGCGTTTTGACATACGGCCTCTTTACGACGGCGTTATTACCGATAGCGTTTTGAACGGACTGCGTTTTTGTTCACAGCATTTTAGCCACGACGTTTTAGTCGACGGTCTTTTGACGACGGCGTTTTTGTTCACGGCGTTTTAGTTACGGCGTTTTTGCCAACGATCCTTTCGCGACGGCCTTTTACGACGGCGTTATTACCGATAGCGTTTTGAACGGACTGCGTTTTTGTTCACAGCATTTTAGCCACGACGTTCTTGTCGACGGATCTTTTGACGACGGCGTTTTTGTTCACGGCGTTTTAGTTACGGCGTTTTTGCCAACGATCCTTTCGCGACGGCCTTTTTACGACGGCGTTATTACCGATAGCGTTTTGAACGGACTGCGTTTTTGTTCACAGCATTTTAGCCACAGCGTTTTTGTCGACGGTCTTTTGACGATGGCGTTTTTGTTCACGGCATTTTAGTTACGGCGTTTTTGCCAACGATCCTTTCGCGACGGCGTTTTGACATACGGCCTCTTTACGACGGCGTTATTACCGATAGCGTTTTGAACGGACTGCGTTTTTGTTCACAGCATTTTAGCCACGACGTTCTTAGTCGACGGTCTTTTGACGACGGCGTTTTTGTTCACGGCGTTTTAGTTACGGCGTTTTTGCCAACGATCCTTTCGCGACGGCCTTTTTACGACGGCGTTATTACCGACAGCGTTTTGAACGGACTGCGTTTTTGTTCACAGCATTTTAGCCACAGCCTTTTTGTCGACGGTCTTTTGACGATGGCGTTTTTGTTCACGGCGTTTTAGGTACGGCGTTTTTGCCAACGATCCTTTCGCGACGGCGTTTTGACATACGGCCTCTTTACGACGGCGTTATTACCGATAGCGTTTTGAACGGACTGCGTTTTTGTTCACAGCATTTTAGCCACGACGTTTTAGTCGACGGTCTTTTGACGACGGCGTTTTTGTTCACGGCGTTTTAGTTACGGCGTTTTTGCCAACGATCCTTTCGCGACGGCCTTTTTACGACGGCGTTATTACCGATAGCGTTTTGAACGGACTGCGTTTTTGTTCACAGCATTTTAGCCACGACGTTCTAGTCGACGGTCTTTTGACGACGGCGTTTTTGTTCACGGCGTTTTAGTTACGGCGTTTTGCCAACGATCCTTTCGCGACCGCCTTTTTACGACGGCGTTATTACCGATAGCGTTTTGAACGGACTGCGTTTTTGTTCACAGCATTTTAGCCACAGCGTTTTTGTCGACGGTCTTTTGACGATGGCGTTTTTGTTCACGGCGTTTTAGTTACGGCGTTTTTGCCAACGATCCTTTCGCGACGGCGTTTTACGACGGCTCTTTACGACGTTATTACCGATAGCGTTTTGAACGGACTGCGTTTTTGTTCACAGCATTTTAGCCACGACGTTCTAGTCGACGGTCTTTTGACGACGGCGTTTTTGTTCACGGCGTTTTAGTTACGGCGTTTTGCCAACGATCCTTTCGCGACGGCCTTTTTACGACGGCGTTATTACCGATAGCGTTTTGAACGGACTGCGTTTTTGTTCACAGCATTTTAGCCACGACGTATTAGTCGACGGTCTTTTGACGACGGCGTTTTTTTTCACGGCGTTTTAGTTACGGCGTTTTTGCCAACGATCCTTTCGCGACGGCCTTTTTACGACGGCGTTATTACCAATAGCGTTTTGAACGGACTGCGTTTTTGTTCACAGCATTTTAGCAACGACGTTCTAGTCGACGGTCTTTTGACGACGGCGTTTTTGTTCACGGCGTTTTAGTTACGGCGTTTTTGCCAACGATCCTTTCGCGACGGCCTTTTTACGACGGCGTTATTACCGATAGCGTTTTGAACGGACTGCGTTTTTGTTCACAGCATTTTAGCCACGACGTTTTAGTCGACGGTCTTTTGACGACGGCGTTTTTGTTCACGGCGTTTTAGTTACGGCGTTTTTGCCAACGATCCTTTTGCGACGGCCTTTTACGACGGCGTTATTACCGATAGCGTTTTGAACGGACTGCGTTTTTGTTCACAGCATTTTAGCCACGACGTTCTAGTCGACGGTCTTTTGACGACGGCGTTTTTGTTCACGGCGTTTTAGTTACGGCGTTTTTGCCAACGATCCTTTCGCGACGGCCTTTTTACGACGGCGTTATTACCAATAGCGTTTTGAACGGACTGCGTTTTTGTTCACAGCATTTTAGCCACGACGTTCTAGTCGACGGTCTTTTGACGACGGCGTTTTTGTTCACGGCGTTTTAGTTACGGCGTTTTTGCCAACGATCCTTTCGCGACGGCCTTTTTACGACGGCGTTATTACCGATAGCGTTTTGAACGGACTGCGTTTTTGTTCACAGCATTTTAGCCACGACGTTTCTAGTCGACGGTCTTTTGACGATTGCGTTTTTGTTCACGGCGTTTTAGTTACGGCGTTTTTGCCAACGATCCTTTCGCGACGGCCTTTTTAAGACGTCGTTATTACCGATAGCGTTTTGAACGGACTGCGTTTTTGTTCACAGCATTTTAGCCACGACGTTCTAGTCGACGGTCTTTTGACGACGGCGTTTTTATTCACGGCGTTTTAGTTACGGCGTTTTTGCCAACGATCCTTTCGCGACCGGCCTTTTACGACGGCGTTATTACCGATAGCGTTTTGAACGGACTGCGTTTTTGTTCACAGCATTTTAGCCACGAGCGTTTTTGTCGACGGTCTTTTGACGACTGGCGTTTTTGTTCACGGCGTTTTAGTTACGGCGTTTTTGCCAACGATCCTTTCGCGACGGCCTTTTTACGACGGCGTTATTACCGATAGCGTTTTGAACGGACTGCGTTTTTGTTCACAGCATTTTAGCCACGAGCGTTTTGTCGACGGTCTTTTGACGATGGCGTTTTTGTTCACGGCGTTTTAGGTACGGCGTTTTTGCCAACGATCCTTTCGCGACGGCCTTTTTACGACGGCGTTATTACCGATAGCGTTTTGAACGGACTGCGTTTTTGTTCACAGCATTTTAGCCACGACGTTTTGTCGACGGTCTTTTGACGACGGCGTTTTTGTTCACGGCGTTTTAGTTACGGCGTTTTTGCCAACGATCCTTTTCGCGACGGCGTTTTGCTACGCCTTTTACGACGGCGTTATTACCGATAGCGTTTTGAACGGACTGCGTTTTTGTTCACAGCATTTTAGCCACGACGTTTTAGTCGACGGTCTTTTGACGACGGCGTTTTTGTTCACGGCGTTTTAGTTACGGCGTTTTTGCCAACGATCCTTTCGCGACGGCGTTTTGACATACGGCCTCTTTACGACGGCGTTATTACCGATAGCGTTTTGAACGGACTGCGTTTTTGTTCACGGCATTTTAGCTACGACGCTTTTTACTCGACGGTCTTTTGACGACTGGCGTTTTTGTTCACGGCGTTTTAGTTACGGCGTTTTTGCCAACGATCCTTTCGCGACGGCCTTTAAATTACGACGGCGTTATTACCGACTAGCGTTTTGAACGGACTGCGTTTTTGTTCACAGCATTTTAGCCACGAGTTTTGCGACGGTCTTTTGACGAGGCGTTTTTGTTCACGGCGTTTTAGTGTACGGCGTTTTTGCCAACGATCCTTTCGCGACGGCGTTTTCATAGCCTCTTTCGACGGCGTTATTACCGATAGCGTTTTGAACGGACTGCGTTTTTGTTCACAGCATTTTAGCCACGACGTATATATCGACGGTCTTTTGACGACGGCGTTTTTTTTCACGGCGTTTTAGTTACGGCGTTTTTGCCAACGATCCTTTCGCGACGTGTTTTATATTTACGACGGCGTTATTACCGATAGCGTTTTGAACGGACTGCGTTTTTGTTCACAGCATTTTAGCCACGACGTTTAGTCGACGGTCTTTTGAAGAGGCGTTTTTGTTCACGGCGTTTTAGTTACGGCGTTTTGCCAACGATCCTTTCGCGACGGTGTTTTGACATACGGCCTCTTTACGACGGCGTTATTACCGATAGCGTTTTGAACGGACTGCGTTTTTGTTCACAGCATTTTAGCCACAGCTTTTTGTCGACGGTCTTTTGACGATGGCGTTTTTGTTCACGGCGTTTTAGTGTACGGCGTTTTTGCCAACGATCCTTTCGCGACGGCGTTTTACATAGCTTTTAGCGGCGTTATTACCGATAGCGTTTTGAACGGACTGCGTTTTTGTTCACAGCATTTTAGCCACGACGTATTAATCGACGGTCTTTTGACGACGGCGTTTTTTTTCACGGCGTTTTAGTTACGGCGTTTTTACCAACGATCCTTTCGCGACGGCCTTTTTACGACGGCGTTATTACCGATAGCGTTTTGAACGGACTGCGTTTTTGTTCACAGCATTTTAGCCACGACGTTCTAGTCGACGGTCTTTTGAAGACGGCGTTTTTGTTCACGGCGTTTTAGTTACGGCGTTTTTGCCAACGATCCTTTCGCGACGGTGTTTTGACATACGGCCTCTTTACGACGGCGTTATTACCGATAGCGTTTTGAACGGACTGCGTTTTTGTTCACAGCATTTTAGCCACAGCGTTTTTGTCGACGGTCTTTTGACGATGGCGTTTTTGTTCACGGCGTTTTAGTTACGGCGTTTTTGCCAACGATTCTTTCGCGACGGCGTTTTGACATCGACCCTTTACGACGGCGTTATTACCGATAGCGTTTTGAACGGACTGCGTTTTTGTTCACAGCATTTTAGCCACGACGTTTAGTCGACGGTCTTTTGACGACGGCGTTTTTGTGCACGGCGTTTTAGTTACGGCGTTTTTGCCAACGATCCTTTCGCGACGGCCTTCTTACGACGGCGTTATTACCGATAGAGTTTTGAACGGACTGCGTGATAATTTGTTACACGCATAGCTTTAGCCAACGACTTTGTTGAGCTTCGACGGTCTTTTAGAACGTACGGCGTTTTGAATGCCAACTTATCACGGTCTTTTAACGTTACGGCGTTTATTGCTGCAACGATCCTTTCGCGACGGCCTTTTTACGACGGCGTTATTACCGATAGCGTTTTGAACGGACTGCGTTTTTGTTCACAGCATTTTAGCCACGACGTATTAGTCGACGGTCTTTTGACGACGGCGTTTTTTTCACGGCGTTTTAGTTACGGCGTTTTTGCCAACGATCCTTTCGCGACGGCCTTTTACGACGGCGTTATTACCAATAGCGTTTTGAACGGACTGCGTTTTTGTTCACAGCATTTTAGCCACGACGTTCTAGTCGACGGTCTTTTGAAGACGGCGTTTTTGTTCACGGCGTTTTAGTTACGGCGTTTTGCCAACGATCCTTTCGCGACGGCGTTTTGACATACGGCCTCTTTACGACGGCGTTATTACCGATAGCGTTTTGAACGGACTGCGTTTTTGTTCACAGCATTTTAGCCACACGTTTTAGTCGACGGTCTTTTGACGATGGCGTTTTTGTTCACGGCGTTTTAGTTACGGCGTTTTTGCCAACGATCCTTTCGACGTTTTAATCGGCCTCTTTACGACGGCGTTATTACCGATAGCGTTTTGAACGGACTGCGTTTTTGTTCACAGCATTTTAGCCACGACGTTCTTAGTCGACGGTCTTTTGACGACGGCGTTTTTGTTCACGGCGTTTTAGTTACGGCGTTTTTGCCAACAATCCTTTCGCGACGGCCTTTTTACGACGGCGTTATTACCGATAGACGTTTTAAACGGACTGCGTTTTTGTCACAGCATTTTAGCCACGACGTTTTAGTCGACGGTCTTTGACGACGGCGTTTTTGTTCACGGCGTTTTAGTTACGGCGTTTTTGCCAACGATCCTTTCGCATTGACGGCCTTTTTACGACGGCGTTATTACCGAAGCGTTTTGAACGGACTGCGTTTTTGTTCACAGCATTTTAGCCACAGCGTTTTTAGTCGACGGTCTTTTGACGATGGCGTTTTTGTTCACGGCGTTTTAGTTACGGCGTTTTTGCCAACGATCCTTTCGCGACGGCCTTTTACGACGGCGTTATTACCGACAGCGTTTTGAACGGACTGCGTTTTTGTTCACAGCATTTTAGCCACAGCCTTTTTGTCGACGGTCTTTTGACGATGGCGTTTTTGTTCACGGCGTTTTAGGTACGGCGTTTTTGCCAACGATCCTTTCGCGACGGCGTTTTGACATACGGCCTCTTTACGACGGCGTTATTACCGATAGCGTTTTGAACGGACTGCGTTTTTGTTCACAGCATTTTAGCCACGACGTTTTAGTCGACGGTCTTTTGACGACGGCGTTTTTGTTCACGGCGTTTTAGTTACGGCGTTTTTGCCAACGATCCTTTCGCGACGGCCTTTTTACGACAGCGTTATTACCAATAGCGTTTTGAACGGACTGCGTTTTTGTTCACAGCATTTTAGCCACGACGTTCTAGTCGACGGACTTTTGACGACGGCGTTTTTGTTCACGGCGTTTTAGTTACGGCGTTTTTGCCAACGATCCTTTCGCGACGGCCTTTTTACGACGGCGTTATTACCGATAGCGTTTTGAACGGACTGCGTTTTTGTTCACAGCATTTTAGCCACAGCGTTTTTGTCGACGGTCTTTTGACGATGGCGTTTTTGTTCACGGCGTTTTAGTTACGGCGTTTTTGCCAACGATCCTTTCGCGACGGCGTTTTGACATACGGCCTCTTTACGACGGCGTTATTACCGATAGCGTTTTGAACGGACTGCGTTTTTGTTCACAGCATTTTAGCCACGACGTTCTAGTCGACGGTCTTTTGACGACGGCGTTTTTGTTCACGGCGTTTTAGTTACGGCGTTTTTGCCAACGATCCTTTCGCGACGGCCTTTTTACGACGGCGTTATTACCGATAGAGTTTTAAACGGACTGCGTTTTTGTCTACAGCATTTTAGCCACGACGTTTTAGTCGACGGTCTTTTGACGACGGCGTTTTTGTTCACGGCGTTTTAGTTACGGCGTTTTTGCCAACGATCCTTTCGCGACGGCCTTTTTACGACGGCGTTATTACCGACAGCGTTTTGAACGGACTGCGTTTTTGTTCACAGCATTTTAGCCACAGCGTTTTTGTCGACGGTCTTTTGACGATGGCGTTTTTGTTCACGGCGTTTTAGTTACGGCGTTTTTGCCAACGATCCTTTCGCGACGGCCTTTTTACGACGGCGTTATTACCGACAGCGTTTTGAACGGACTGCGTTTTTGTTCACAGCATTTTAGCCACAGCCTTTTTGTCGACGGTCTTTTGACGATGGCGTTTTTGTTCACGGCGTTTTAGGTACGGCGTTTTTGCCAACGATCCTTTCGCGACGGCGTTTTGACATACGGCCTCTTTACGACGGCGTTATTACCGATAGCGTTTTGAACGGACTGCGTTTTTGTTCACAGCATTTTAGCCACGACGTTTTAGTCGACGGTCTTTTGACGACGGCGTTTTTGTTCACGGCGTTTTAGTTACGGCGTTTTTGCCAACGATCCTTTCGCGACGGCCTTTTTACGACGGCGTTATTACCGATAGCGTTTTGAACGGACTGCGTTTTTGTTCACAACATTTTAGCCACGACGTTTTAGTCGACGGTCTTTTGACGACGGCGTTTTTGTTCACGGCGTTTTAGTTACGGCGTTTTTGCCAACGATCCTTTCGCGACGGCCTTTTTACGACAGCGTTATTACCAATAGCGTTTTGAACGGACTGCGTTTTTGTTCACAGCATTTTAGCCACGACGTTCTAGTCGACGGACTTTTGACGACGGCGTTTTTGTTCACGGCGTTTTAGTTACGGCGTTTTTGCCAACGATCCTTTCGCGACGGCCTTTTTACGACGGCGTTATTACCGATAGCGTTTTGAACGGACTGCGTTTTTGTTCACAGCATTTTAGCCACGACGTTCTAGTCGACGGTCTTTTGACGATGGCGTTTTTGTTCACGGCGTTTTAGTTACGGCGTTTTTGCCAACGATCCTTTCGCGACGGCGTTTTGACATACGGCCTCTTTACGACGGCGTTATTACCGATAGCGTTTTGAACGGACTGCGTTTTTGTTCACAGCATTTTAGCCACGACGTTCTAGTCGACGGTCTTTTGACGACGGCGTTTTTGTGCACGGCGTTTTAGTTACGGCGTTTTTGCCAACGATCCTTTCGCGACGGCCTTTTTACGACGGCGTTATTACCGATAGAGTTTTGAACGGACTGCGTTTTTGTCTACAGCATTTTAGCCACGACGTTTTAGTCGACGGTCTTTTGACGACGGCGTTTTTGTTCACGGCGTTTTAGTTACGGCGTTTTTGCCAACGATCCTTTCGCGACGGCCTTTTTACGACGGCGTTATTACCAATAGGGTTTTGAACGGACTGCGTTTTTGTTCACAGCATTTTAGCCACGACGTTCTAGTCGACAGTCTTTTGACGACGGCGTTTTTGTTCACCGCGTTTTAGTTACGGCGTTTTTGCCAACGATCCTTTCGCGACGGCCTTTTTACGACGGCGTTATTACCGATAGCGTTTTGAACGGACTGCGTTTTTGTTCACAGCATTTTAGCCACGACGTATTAATCGACGGTCTTTTGACGACGGCGTTTTTTTTCACGGCGTTTTAGTTACGGCGTTTTTGCCAACGATCCTTTCGCGACGGCCTTTTTACGACGGCGTTATTACCAATAGCGTTTTGAACGGACTGCGTTTTTGTTCACAGCATTTTAGCCACGACGTTCTAGTCGACGGTCTTTTGAAGACGGCGTTTTTGTTCACGGCGTTTTAGTTACGGCGTTTTTGCCAACGATCCTTTCGCGACGGCGTTTTGACATACGGCCTCTTTACGACGGCGTTATTACCGATAGCGTTTTGAACGGACTGCGTTTTTGTTCACAGCATTTTAGCCACAGCGTTTTTGTCGACGGTCTTTTGACGATGGCGTTTTTGTTCACGGCGTTTTAGTTACGGCGTTTTTGCCAACGATCCTTTCGCGACGGCGTTTTGACATACGGCCTCTTTACGACGGCGTTATTACCGATAGCGTTTTGAACGGACTGCGTTTTTGTTCACAGCATTTTAGCCACGACGTTCTAGTCGACGGTCTTTTGACGACGGCGTTTTTGTTCACGGCGTTTTAGTTACGGCGTTTTTGCCAACGATCCTTTCGCGACGGCCTTTTTACGACGGCGTTATTACCAATAGGGTTTTGAACGGACTGCGTTTTTGTTCACAGCATTTTAGCCACGACGTTCTAGTCGACGGTCTTTTGACGACGGCGTTTTTGTTCACCGCGTTTTAGTTACGGCGTTTTTGCCAACGATCCTTTCGCGACGGCCTTTTTACGACGGCGTTATTACCGATAGCGTTTTGAACGGACTGCGTTTTTGTTCACAGCATTTTAGCCACGACATTTTAGTCGACGGTCTTTTGACGACGGCGTTTTTGTTCACGGCGTTTTAGTTACGGCGTTTTTGTCAACGATCCTTTCGCGACGGCGTTTTGACATACGGCCTTTTTACGACGGCGTTATTACCGATAGCGTTTTGAACGGACTGCGTTTTTGTTCACAGCATTTTAGCTACGACGTTTTAGTCGACGGTCTTTTGACGACGGCGTTTTTGTTCACGGCGTTTTAGTTACGGCGTTTTTGCCAACGATCCTTTCGCGACGGCCTTTTTACGACGGCGTTATTACCGACAGCGTTTTGAACGGACTGCGTTTTTGTTCACAGCATTTTAGCCACAGCGTTTTTGTCGACGGTCTTTTGACGATGGCGTTTTTGTTCACGGCGTTTTAGGTACGGCGTTTTTGCCAACGATCCTTTCGCGACGGCGTTTTGATATACGGCCTCTTTACGACGGCGTTATTACCGATAGCGTTTTGAACGGACTGCGTTTTTGTTCACAGCATTTTAGCCACGACGTTTTAGTCGACGGTCTTTTGACGACGGCTTTTTTGTCCACGGCGTTTTAGTTACGGCGTTTTTGCCAACGATCCTTTCGCGACGGCCTTTTTACGACAGCGTTATTACCAATAGCGTTTTGAACGGACTGCGTTTTTGTTCACAGCATTTTAGCCACGACGTTCTAGTCGACGGACTTTTGACGACGGCGTTTTTGTTCACGGCGTTTTAGTTACGGCGTTTTTGCCAACGATCCTTTCGCGACGGCCTTTTTACGACGGCGTTATTACCGATAGCGTTTTGAACGGACTGCGTTTTTGTTCACAGCATTTTAGCCACAGCGTTTTTGTCGACGGTCTTTTGACGATGGCGTTTTTGTTCACGGCATTTTAGTTACGGCGTTTTTGCCAACGATCCTTTCGCGACGGCGTTTTGACATACGGCCTCTTTACGACGGCGTTATTACCGATAGCGTTTTGAACGGACTGCGTTTTTGTTCACAGCATTTTAGCCACGACGTTCTAGTCGACGGTCTTTTGACGACGGCGTTTTTGTGCACGGCGTTTTAGTTACGGCGTTTTTGCCAACGATCCTTTCGCGACGGCCTTTTTACGACGGCGTTATTACCGATAGCGTTTTGAACGGACTGCGTTTTTGTTCACAGCATTTTAGCCACGACGTATTAGTCGACGGTTGCTTTTGTAGCTTGTACGGCGTTTTTTTTCACGGCGTTTTAGTTACGGCGTTTTTGCCAACGATCCTTTCGCGACTGCCTTTTTACGACGGCGTTATTACCAATAGCGTTTTGAACGGACTGCGTTTTTGTTCACAGCATTTTAGCCACGACGTTCTAGTCGACGGTCTTTTGACGACGGCGTTTTTGTTCACGGCGTTTTAGTTACGGCGTTTTTGTTCACGGCGTTTTAGTTACGGCGTTTTTGCCAACGATCCTTTCGCGACGGCTTTTTTACGACGGCGTTATTACCGATAGCGTTTTGAACGGACTGCGTTTTTGTTCACAGCATTTTAGCCACGACGTTCTAGTCGACGGTCTTTTGACGACGGCGTTTTTGTTCACGGCGTTTTAGTTACGGCGTTTTTGTTCACGGCGTTTTAGTTACGGCGTTTTTGCCAACGATCCTTTCGCGACGGCCTTTTTACGACGGCGTTATTACCGATAGCGTTTTGAACGGACTGCGTTTTTGTTCACAGCATTTTAGCCACGACGTTTTAGTCGACGGTCTTTTGACGACGGCGTTTTTGTTCACGGCGTTTTAGTTACGGCGTTTTTGCCAACGATCCTTTCGCGACGGCCTTTTTACGACGGCGTTATTACCAATAGCGTTTTGAACGGACTGCGTTTTTGTTCACAGCATTTTAGCCACAGCGTTTTTGTCGACGGTCTTTTGACGACGGCGTTTTTGTTCACGGCGTTTTAGTTACGGCGTTTTTGCCAACGATCCTTTCGCGACGGCGTTTTGACATAGCTTGGCCTCTTTACGACGGCGTTTTATTACCGATAGCGTTTTGAACGGACTGCGTTTTTGTTCACAGCATTTTAGCCACGACGTTTTAGTCGACGGTCTTTTGACGACGGCGTTTTTGTTCACGAGCGTTTTAGTTAACGGCAGTTATTTGATTAAGATCTTTCGCGACGATTATTAGACATTACGAAACTTTTACGACGCGTTATTACTAGCAGTTATTACAATTGACTTTTGTTATGATATTCTTAACTAATTTATAATATAATTTATCTAAAATGAACTGTAAAACTTTATCTAGATAAGTATATTTAATGTATTATAATTAAATTTCATACAATTATAAAACTGCAAAATACATTATTTAATGAACAATAATGGCAATTATTTCAATAGGATTTGATTTAATAATTAATCTTATAAAATAAACTTGATGATAAAAGTAATTACATAGTAATATGTATTGTAATTACTTACAAAGCGTAGTTTAAATTGTATCTTAAACTATAGTATAATTTAAACAGTACCTCAATATTAAAATTATCGAATGTGACAGTATTGAAATTACTAAATCTATTAAGTTCAATACGTAATATTAAAGTCAAATAAACTAAATTTAAACAAGTTAATAATCTATTAAAAGTTATGATGAAGTAATCTTTAATGTTTCAAAGTTATACGATTTACATAGTTTACAAACGATTGATCAATTTAGAAATCATTAAGATTAATTGACACATTGAATTGAATTAATTGTCGAACTTAGTTTTAAATTTTGAATAATCAAACGTTCAGAGTTAGTTAATAGCAACAGGCTATCTAAAGTGTTAAATGTGTCAAGCATCAATCTTGTATTTAGAAGAAAATGCAGTTTAACATATTTGCAAATTCAACGTCTTTTTGAATCATTTCGCTAATTAGAGTTTCTATTATGCATTATGCAGAATTTGCTATCTCAGATTTGAACGTATAGTCATTACAGAACTTTACGCATCTGTTTTCAGATATTAAGTTGACATCGGTTATCGTTTTAGTCTTTACGATACTTATGGCGTAGTGTCATTTTAACGTTAGTTTTTATGTTAGAGTTTCGAATTTATTCGTATTTAGATGTCAGTTTAAGTTTTTAGTTGTAATTTGAGTGCTTTACAAGTTTCACGCATTTACGATCGTTTTAGGATTTGCAACGTTGCTAGAGCTTTAAGGTATGTTCGCTTTAGTATCGTTAACTACGATTTACGAAACTGCTTGATCACGACGTTCCTTTAACCAGCGATTTAGTGGCTAATCGCTTTTGAAGTTAGCGATATGTTGATCGATTTGTACGGGTTTTAGCTTTGACGCTTTACGGTTTTGTCCTGTTCACACGTCTTCACGGCATTTAGTCCGTGCTAAACGCTTGTGCTTTAGTTAGACCTATGCATTTCACGCGATGTAAGAGTTACGATTGTTACGATACTTTGCGTTATTTTAGTTTACGTTTTGCGAGGCTTTTGCACGTTTCTTCACGGCGTTTTATGGTTACGATGCGTTTTCGACGTTTTGAGACGGTTTTACGGCGTTTTTCACTTTGCACCTTTAGTGCTTTTACGTTTCACGTTTAGTCGCGTTTTTGCGCGGTTTGTTGACGCTTTCGTACGTTTTGTCACGGCGTTTTGCAACATCTTGAGCGTTATTGTACGATTAGGCCGTTTTCGCAGCTTGTACGTTTACGCGTTTATACGCGTTTTAGTACAGCGTTTTTTGCACGCGTTTACTGCGCGTTTGTCGTTTTACGGCTTTTAGTCTAGCGTTGTACGTTTTGACGCTTACGCTTTTGACGCTACGGCGTTTGTTGACGGCGTTTTTACGTTTTAGCGCGTTTTGTGCACGGTTTTACCGGCGTTTTTACGCTTTCACGGCTTTTGCTTTGCTTACGTGCGTTTGGCGTTTTCACGTACGCGTTTTTGCCAACTTTTGCGACGGCTTTTTACGTACGGTTTTACTGATTTTTCATCGGCGTTTTGCGTTACGGCGTTTTGTTCACGCGTTTTTAGCGACGTTTTATCCGCTTTTGCACGTGCGTTTCTGAGACGGCTTTTTTACGTTTACGCTTTCTACGCTTTTGCACGCGTTTTGACTGCAGGTTTTACGTTTTGACGAGCTTTTGACGTCTTTTGTTACGCGTTTTAGCTCACGCGTTTTGCACGGTTTTGACGGGTTTGACGGTTTTATCGCTTCACGGCGTTTTTACGCTACGGCGTTTTGACGTACGCGTCTTTTGTAACGGCTCTTTTGTTACGCTATTACGACCGTCTGAAAATCAACAATCACCGTATCACTACGATGATAGTTAACCGTGCCGTCATAATTAATTTACACGCACAATAACTAATACAAACTTTGTTGACTTCTATCGTTTATTTAAATGTAGGTTAAGTTTTGAATGCCTAACTATAATAAATTTTAATAACATGTTGATTGTCATTTATGTGCATGCAATTAAATAAAGAATCACGTGTCATCGAAACCTTCATATTTTTCTTTTTCACTTTAAGTAAGTATTTAAGTACCGAACTGTTTCAAAATTACTCCCAAGTATTTCATCAAGATTTCACAAATTACGAAGTAGTATAGCAATTAAAGGTCGATCGCAACGATTCTTTGTTTTACATTTGATACAGGGTGTTTCTTAGGTAAATGTACATACGTTAACTGTGAATAGAAGACACCTAGGCGATTCCAAATAACCGAGATCGATTTTGCACATTTCTTTCACAAATCCTAAGTTTCGAACTACTCTGAATACTTTTTTCATTTTTCAAAAACAATAACATACTCTTATACTCCCAAAACAACACCTTATATATCAAAATTTGTAAAATCCGCTTACATATTTGAGAAGAACGAAAAATATCGAGTTAGACCGTATAATTTTTGTAAGTGCACATTTTATTTTAGTATAAAATAGTATAAACTCAAAGTAAAACGACAAAATTCGGTGTATATAAAAGTTACAAAAATACAATTTTGTAGTTTAAAAATACGAATTATTAAGGTGCTCCGATACTTAGAATAGAAACTAAAATCCGTTAGATGCCACTAGAATCGCTTTAGAAATTAAATATAAGATTCTGCCTCTACAATTTCATTGGTCATAACAAAGATAAATATGCCAGTAACTTGTGATAAATACGTTATCGTAAATTTAAATGTTTATAGTAAATGATACGTCTAGGGTATTTGTTCTTGAAAATAATTTGGTACAGTTGACTACAAGGAAATTTGAATTATTTTGAAAGTGTCAGTGAACGTTGCGGAACACCAGGTGTGGTTATTAATGAAGTTCCACTTTTATTCAGCTTCTTTATTTATATTGTACTATGTTTATTAACTCCGTATGACCGTATGCACCGTAACGTTTGCACTGAAAATTGATGTAACCATGTTATGTTATGTATATCTCGCAACGTCGTTATTATTAGGAATTTTAGTGTGGACATTAGTGACTCTGTTGATTTGTCAGCATTGACGTATATTTTGTTGGTCATGTAACATAACCAAGACGTGAGTCAGGACGTCAGATGTAAAAAGTGTCGTACAGAATTTAGCGTAGCCCATGGAGATGCCAGCGATATCGAGCAACATTTAAGATTAGAAAAACATAAAATTTCTAATCTTGCTGTCGCTTCGAGTTCTTCGATGTTTAATTTTTTTTAAGAAAACGAATTCACCAACATTGAAAGATCTGGTAGTTGCTGCGATGGAAGGCGCCTGGGCTTATCATACGGTGCAAAAAAAACAACAGTTTTCGCTCAAACGATTGTGCTTCTAAGTTAATTCAAACATGTTTTGAATAGAAATTTAGAAGCTATTGTTGTAAATTTATTTGTAATAATCTAATGGTTAGATAAGTCTATGACCGATAAATATTTTACGTGATCTTACAAATTGTTTTCATACTCTAATTTCACTTCTATTTGTCCCAAAATATTTAACACTGTCGGTTTCGTCAAATTAAATCTTTTAAAAAACGACAGGTCATCAATATTTTCAAAATAGTCCACTTCTTTCGTTATAGTCTTCTGGGAAAATCATAATCTACAACGTCTAAAATATCTAAATCATCATCAATAAATATTTCGTCTTCAAATACCATTTTTTTGAATGCTAATTTTAATATTACGATATAATCGCAGGAAAAATCACATTTGACGCTATTATTCACAATAAATTAGGTTATATTTTTATTTATGTCAATGCTAATCCACGGCAATGTTTACTTAGGGCCTTACTTTACTTTTCATCTTTTGATAAATTTTTCAGACAGATCTTTATTATAAAAACGTTTGTTCGGACAATTGCTTCCTTGGTCTGTTTAATAAATTTATCAGAAGATAAAATATCGGACCGTAATCAGAGAAAACTGCTTGATCAAAGTGAATCGTCGTTTAAAAACATTTTCGAGTCGGTGCATAGAAATCATTCATGTTAAACACGATTAACCTTTAATCACGTTTAAATTTCGTCGATGTATACTGCCAGAGTATCCTATTATACAGGGTGAATAAAAGTAAAGAACAATGATACTAGAGACTTTATTAAGGGTTTTAGAAAGAAAAAATTTTAACAAAAGTTTGATATCTACTTCTTTGCTACAATTTGACAATGTTCATTTATTATTTTTTAAGTTATACATCTTCAAATTGTGTCATCATCGGTATTTTTTTTAAATAGCAACTATATTTTTTTATGACGGAATTTGATAGTATTTATTTTTCTCTATACGTCTCTCTAAAAGTATCGTAAGATTGTATAAGAAATATTTTTAGAAAAAAATCAAGTTTAATGTCTGAATATGTTATTCGCGCTAATCTTAAATACTTGTACTTTTATTATAAAAATTTAACAAATTGCTTTATTTAAACTACTCAAAAAATGTTTAATATTGATAGCACAGAAGATGGCCAAATTGTTCACCATTAACTATCTGACAATGTGCAATTCGATTTGAAAATCTCGTATAACACATTTGGTATTGCCCGTATTTGTTCCCGAACTCGAATTTTCAATTGTTCTAAATTTTGGGGTCTATTGCTGTAAACGGTACTCTTAAGATGACCCCACCAAAAAATCCGGCGGATTTAAGTCCGGCGATCGTGCTGGCCACTCGATGCTTCCTTTTCTACCGATCTACCTATTCTCAAAAATTACATTTACTTAATTTCGGATTTCAATGTCATAATGTGGTGGGGCTTCATCTTGTCGGAAGTAAATGGCTTCGTTGGGTATGTCTGCGTCTTCCAGATTCGGAAACAAAACAGTTAATGTAGGAACAAGTTCAAATCGGGAATAACATATTCAGACATTAAACTTGTCAAATTGTCAAATCACTAATAGGTAATACATAATAAATTAAAATAGCTAGAATCCCAATCAGTAACTCTCCGCATTAAACTAATAATTATGCTGTGTCTCGATACGCGGCTTATCGGCAATTATTATTTACTTTAGGGCAGTGCTACCGAGAGGAGCAGATTATAAATAATTTTCCAGCTCTATTAAAAAGCTAATGAACTAATTGTTTAAACTTTGAACATAATGAATAAATAATAGTGTAAACTATATCATATAGACCCCTAAACATTAAATTTCCTCTAAATATATACGTTAACAACATTTTCAATTTTTATGTTTTTTTATGTCGCAAAACTAAACATTTTTTTTTACAAAATAATTTCGAAGAAACATAGTTTATATACATTATTTTCAGTTGATAAAGTTTCGCGAAATTCTATCGACTCATTTTTTATTAGGACGCGAGAAAAAATTACATTGGTTTGAATAGGAAAATGAAACGTACCGAACACCCTCAAAGAAATTTTTTTATTGCGAATGAGTTTACCCTACGGTAAATCTGTTTTTATTTTAATAAACTTCACGAAATAGGACAAGTTGTGACCCAATAAACGGTTGTTGCAAACACTAAACAAAGTTCTAAATAAAAATTTAGATTCTCCTGCTATTTAGTAATGTATTTTTGATGTCGTTTTATAATTTGTAATAAAACATGAACTTAATAAATTTAAGAGTTTAAAATTTTAGTAGTAGAATACAGAAATGCAACTAATTTTTCTAAATACGCAATTACAAAATGTATACAGTGTAACTCGATTTTTCGCACTATTCAAATATGTAAATCAATTTTAAATATACAGGGTATCTAAACTTTCATGAAAAACGTAGTATTCTGACCTAATTAAAATAAAATATATTTAAAAAAATATTCAGAGTTGTTCGAAATTTAGGGCTTATGAAAGAAATGGGCAAAATCGATAAAACACTTTGTATCTCGGTTATTAAATAACTAAGATCCAGTAACTATAGGTTATTTGGAATCGTCTAGGTGTCCTCTACATTTAACGTATGTACATTTACCTATGAAACACCCTGTATAGGTACCTACCTATTCATTTTTAGATCATCAAAGTAATCTATGTACGATAAAACTCCGTTAATTCCGACTAATTGGGGCTCGAGGTTATCTGGACTAACGAAAATCCGGATTAACGCGAATATATTATGTAATCGTCAAGTCTTGTTTATACAGGGTGCAAGTAACAAAAGTAACTTATATCGACTAACTTTTTAATTAGAAGACAATGACTTAAATGGTGTTGAAAATTTATTATTGTTCTTTCTATTATGTCTTCGGGTATTTTATGCACTGCGGTAGTTATTCGCTCTTTTAGGTTATCTATATTACGTCGTCTCTCTTTATATATAATGTTTTTACGTAACCGCACAGGTAAGGAAACCAAGCCGATAGATTCTCTTCTGCCAATCAATCTGCTAAGTAAAACGTTATTCAAGCATTCCCTATCACATGCTGCAAAATGTGGAGCCACTCCATCTTGTTAGAAGACAATTTTAACATCAATACCTATCTCCGTTTTCTCTGGGAAATTTTCTCGCCGTCAGTCGTGATGGCTACTATCAATTATCGGGTATTAATACACAAGAGACTGATGTTTTACCGGGTACATTTTTTTTGACAAAAACCTATTTCCCATGGAAATTATTCGAGATTAAGTTCATTAATTGCAGAAGGGTTGATTGATAATCTTCAAAGTTTTGGATCGTTTTTGTCTTGTGTTGTGGAGTAGATTTTAGGTTAATTTCTCCTTAATTTCTATGACTATTGGTTGGTAAATTTTTTAATATTAATATTTCTATGTTTTTTCTTACAGTGGATTCTAAAGAGACTCGCGCGTCTGATACGCAGGAATTATTGGAAAGCCAAAGCGTACATTATCAAACATCTTGTACCACACCACCACTGCAGTCACAGTCACCGTCAGAATCGAATTCAAGTTTTTTATTAAATGCGGAAAATCAAAATTCAGAACCAAAGCAATTCGATCAACATCATATAAATCTCCAGGTTAGTTCATTATTTTACTAATCAATTATAAGAGACTTCCGATAATTTGTTCCATTGTCAAGATTTACTTTATAGCCGGATGTAATCATTTATACAGGTTGAGTTAAGATAGTAGCACCCCCCTCCCCCCTCCTCCATTAGTTCGTTGAATATCCATATTAGAAAAATATTTTCTTCACAAAAGATGTTTAGAATGATATGTTGTATATTATTGTACATTTATTTTACTTCAAGGCTTAATGAGATTTGAGCACTAATGTGCAACTTTTTATTTTTAAATGATACCCTGTATATGTTTTACTTTTTTTTTAAGGACTATTTTATTAATACGTTGTTATAAAAATATTGTGAGGTTAGATAACAAAATTACACTGTTAAACACGATTAAAGTTGAAAAATATTTTATTTAACAATATTATAATTAAATAAAAATAACTAGAATAAAGTAAATGTACAATAATATACAACATATCATTCTGAATATCTTTTGTTAAGAAAATATTTTTCTAATAAGAATATTCAACGAACTAATGGAGGCGAAGGGGGGTTAATGGGTTAAATCGTCTTATATATCTCTTTCCGATTTCAAAAATATAATTTTATTATTTTCTCGATTATTTTTTATCATTATATTTAATTTGACAACTTTAAAACACATGGTCTTCAAACGGAGTATTTTGAAGTGGAGTTAAGCGACACACTGCTACCGTAAACATGCAACAGATTAGGCATATAATATGATCTAAATCAAAATTTTTGTAATATTCTTAATGTTCGAATAGTTTATGAAAACTGTAAAATTTGTCCTACATAATTTGTTTTTTTTTAATTATTATGTAATAAGATACAAATGAACTTCATGTCTAGTTTAGAGACTCCTTAAGACGTTGTTAGTTAAACTATCGATGTCTCTCAGATCTAAAGATGTGGACGTCTGCATCTTTCTACATGCAGTGATAAATATTTTTTGAAGTTAAACTACTATATTATTTAAAATTCCTGCTTGCAACGGCGGCGTTTCATATTCATAAGCGTAGCTAGATTTCAAAGCGCGAGGGCGCTCTTGACAGGCAAAGACGTGATTCTTCATTATTTCGAGCCGTTTAATTATTTTCAGCTGTCATTCGAAGTGATTACATCAAAGCTCTGTCTAATAATTTTAGAAGTTAGTCAAACTTGATAGACCGATGTTATAATTTTTGTTTTTTAATTGTAGCAAAATACGTTATGTTAATAACTATCTGAACAAATTTTTATGTCGGTGATAGTTTTCCCAAATATATTTAATATGTCGACATCACGATATCGGTCAAAAAATATAACCAGCCATATTGGAATACGAGTGCATTAAAGTTGGGTTTCTTTCATATTATAGGTGTATAACAATAATTAATTAACACAATTCCACCGATAGTCATTAGAAATAATTATTAAGTAGACAACTAAAAATAAATATTTAATTAATTAATATAAATATGTATAATATATGTAAATATATGAATCCGTGCAATAACTACAGTTATTTAAAATGAGAAATTCAGAAGACAGTACAATAGAACTTCTTTTAACCGAACTAAAGGGGGCCGATGGAAGCTATTGCTGTCTGTTAAAAGGCGTAAAAAACAAAATTTACAGTTAAAACAGTTAAAATAATTTACATGCTACACATTTAATTTATTGTTTTAGTTCGCGTTTAAATATTTTCCTTTGAAATAATTTCTTCGCGGTGTTTGTGCGTGCTGCTACATTAGTAGCTGCTGTTAGTACAGGTTAAATTAATTAACATTCATAAATGTCCAATGGTTACAGAGGGATTCGAATCCGCAGCCGTAATGGCGCTAGAAAGCCTTTCAAGTAACTAACTCTCTGCGCCACCACGGCTCTCTTTTGTTGTCATTGGTAGTATTAATAAAGTTAAGTAAAACTGTAAAATTTCAATTTTTTGGGCTTGTAGTTTTTGAGCTATTGACATTAAAAGAAGCAAAAGTTATACAAATTTGACATCTTTAACTTTTTAAAAAGCTGTACCTATCTCAAAAACGATTTGACCTAGAGAGCTCAATTAGGCGTCATTATTTTATATTATTTATAGTGTAAAAATTATAAAATAGATTATTAACAACTTTCAAACCACAAATTACTCAGTTTATAGTTATGGAAGTCAATAAATTTAGCGAATTTCACGTATGCAATATAATATAAAAAAATTAATTTCCATAGGAACCCATTGACTTCTTATTGCGAAATTTGGTACACAATTAATCAATGAATGTCTAAAACATTAAAATTAAATTAAAAGATTTTTTTTTAATTTTTATTCTTCCTAGTACATGGGACTTTGGAGCTTTAACTGCAGCGCTTATTAGCTCTACTATCACAGACATCTACGTTTATCAGGGGACTATTTCATCAACCGTACTGGGATTCCAACCCAGGACCCATCGGGTGAGAATCGGCAAAAAGGGTATTTTGAGATCCTCAAAAATTACAAAATTTATATACCACAGTCATGTTGTATATCAAATTAAAGCCCATTAAAAACTGAAGAGAATGACATCAAATTGAGCTCTCTAGCTCAAATAGTTTTCTAATTATAGCTTTTTAAAGAGTTAAAGATGTCAAATTTGTGCGACTTGCTTCTTTTAAAGTTAACAACTCAAAAATCTGAAATTTTGGTTTTTTGTTTTCTTGATACGTACAATGAATAAATAAAAATCTTGCCAATTTGAATCCTTAAGGTCCGAAAATATTTTTTTATTGGTTGATTTGACATGGAGTTGACACGGACATAAGCCGAGTTCGGTTAAACCGGGTTTTTCTATATATCAATTGAAAATGAGTGACTGATTAAGTTTATTTTTTAACAGTTAATGATGGATTACGGTTGTATAGTTTGTTTTTTTTTTCCGTCTAATTATCCATTCCAATGTTTCCATCGACTCCAACACAAAACCGTCAAATTTAATTTCGATAAAACTGTACGGTTTCTCCTTCATGAATTAAATACAAATTGGTTTTCATTGTATCATTCCATTTTCATAGCTACGCGCGGCAGATATAACCGTGTTCTCAAAGACGACCAGACTAAGCGTACGTAATTTTCTTTGAGCAAGTCCGAAAAACCGACAGTCATCGGCTCGTGTTTGAAGTGCATGCGTTTTTAGTACAGTTTCTGTGTTATACAATAGAATGGCAGAGTTACGATGTGCAGTAAAAGCGTTCGTTTTAAAACGACCTGTGTCGTTGCTTTATAAAGTGGACTAAAAATAGACTTTACTTACAGTTTTGTTAAATCATTTAAATATTTTTTCTTATCTAGTAATATAAAAATGTTGTAATGATTTTATAAAATTTTTGGCTTTAATTTTTTTATGTGATATATTACCAACTGGTTTTTGTTATTAATATTACTTCATTGTTGATTTTTTTTTTGTAAAATAAACAGACGTCGAATGCAGATTTAAATTTTTTAAGAAATACTTTTAATTATTTATTAATGGGGTGGGGAGGGATAAACTTTCAATTCATTTAAAACTATTTCAGTACAATAACACTATCCAGCATGTTATCTAAAAGAATTATTTTTTTGTTGCTGATTCATGAATTAGACTTAAATCCAAAGTTTAAACGAACGCTATTCATGTTCAATATTAGAAGGTCAGAGATTCGTTAAGTTCAGTCAACATTCCATCAATTTTGCCATATTCATAGTTTGTATTTGACGTTGACGGTCCTGAACTGTAACTGATACTGTGAATAATATAATTCAATTAAAGAACATTTTGACTAAACGTAACGAATGTGACGTTCCAATATAATGTGAATCGATCGTTGTTTGGATATGTGGTACCTATAGATGCTAAGGTAATTAAAATTTCCAATTACCAGTATGTATATTAGTTAATTTATAAATCACCAACATTAATCGAGAAAAATGTTTATTTTTGATGTTGTAGCCTCTCTTGTAGAGGTATTGATTCGGCAAAATACACTCATCCTAGGAGTAAACCGAGCCCTCTTATATTCGTAAGTGTTGGTTTGCCCTTGGCGCCACAGTTTAGGGTAATGAGAACGGGCATTTTTTTGTTGAAGTAAATTGTACATTGATGAGGTATTAAGAACGCCCAACAAGTACCTGTACAAAGATACACGAATAACAGCGTAAACACCGATACTCACGATAACAATTCAGAAATAAAAAACGAAGCAAATGATACAGAAATGTAGAAACCGACAGTTTCAGCAACTGAGAACCAGAAATTAAAGAAACTAGCAATGTAGGAGATTTGTAAATTAAATATTACACTGAAAACAACACAGGAAAAAATAAAGAAGTAAAGTCTTGTTTTCACGCAAACAAGTTTTGTGCCCAATAATGTTGGCCGCAAAATTCTACAACATTGCGTCCAACATTGTCCGTAACAATATTCCGAATAATGTATGAATGAAAATGAGGCTTAATACTAAAATAAATCCTTACTCTGTTGTTTAGTACATCAGTTTATTTGAATTCTATATTAAGTGGGATTCACACCTGTGCAATTTTGCTGCAACAATTTTATTGCATGAAATAGAATCGCACGAATTTCGACATGTTCTAAATTTGTGCAATAATTGTGCCAATTATACCTAAATATATATTTGTTAATGTATGACTAGTGACTATTAATTTTTAGCGACTCAAGATTGCATGCAATTAATTGCAGTGACAAAATTGCATAGGTATGAACTTCATTTTAACAAAACATTTATTCAGTTGCATAGTAACCTTGATTTTAATAATGCATTTCTAAAATATTCTGTTTTATATTCTTTGCTACAATAAATGTAGGTATAAAAAAGCAGGTTGTTTGGAGGAGGTGGAGGTATTATGTCATATATGTACAATAGTTTATTCCAATAATCCCATACTGGCATTTTTAGCATTGTTAAGATGTTTTATATCATGTTCTCGTAAACCCCAGAAGGAATATTTAACAATATGCTAGTGTTTAAACTTTGTTTTCTTTACGTGGCAGTAAATCATTAGTAAAACATACATTTTGATATTAACACTGAATATTTATGTACATAATATACATGAAACCTTTTCATTTTTGGCTTGTAACTCTTGGCACAATCGCCAAGATCAATAGGTATTTTCTAGTAGTATGAATTATTTCCCGCCTAGCGTATGCAAAAAAACTTTAAACTCGGCGATTATCAAGATTAAACAAAGGATATCGTAATTTTTTCTTTTATTATTATTCTATTATTTACACCTATCATTATACAACTAATAATGATGAATTTTAGTTTTGTTTGTCGATGTTATGTTCAACGCCCTAACGAGAGTACGAATGCCTGTGGCAAGTGTGTAACTTGCGCCACCCTAACCCAATAATAACAAAAATTTAAAAACACTATAAAATAACGGACTTTAAATAAAGAGAATTAATTGTGTAATACATAAACTCAATTTCCAGCGGAGATGAAAGACGAATCGTTACGAAATACCTTCTGTTGATTATGAACTTGCAATATTACACACACTTTATATTTCACTGTATTTCGCCGATCACTATAAACGCGGAGATACAATAACGTAAGATATAAATCGCGAAATTGGACCGGAGAATGTTTACGATGGACCTAACCCAAGTTACTATTCCAAGATCCTAACCCAGCCCGAACTTTAGATAATTTGGAATACATGGAAAATTAGTCGACAAAAAATATCATACCTTTCTTCGTCGTATCTACGGTATGCGCCAAAATATACAGTACTGGATTTCGCACAGTTCTCATGTGCATGTCCGTTCATCGACGTACTGTTACATCATCATTACGTGTTGTTAGTAGTGCAAAAATGATTGTGCTGTGAGATTGGAGTTGAAAATGAATCTCACGACGGAGGAAAACGTTTTCATTGTCGAGTATTATTTGCGCTCATACGGAAATGGCAATCAAGGCGGGCCGAGTTTGAAGTTAGTGGCGGAACAATATCGCGAACAATTTAATAAGGCGGCACCAAGCAATACAGTTATGCTATCTATCGTTACGAAATTTCGTCATATCGTAGTGGATTATGTCAACGGAAGGGAAGGTTTGATAGGTCAATAACTGTGTCGACAAATGAGAATTATGGACGTGTCCCCGATCAGATTTTGGAGTCTCATAAACGAAATCTTCGACGAACGTTCTTGAAAATGAACATCAGCAATATTGTTGCTTCGCCGATTGTTGGATTTCCGTACAGAATTCAGGTTGGACAACGATTGACGAATCAAGATATGCATGCCAGGGTTGTGTATTGTGGAAGACTTTTGGCCATTGTGTACGAGGATCCAGATTTCTTGTGCAATGTGTGGTTCTCCGACGAAAGCCACATTCACTTGGACGGTTTCATCAATCGCCAAACAACTCGCTTCCTTGGTTTCGAGCGGCCAGACGTTATCGTCGAGAAACCGCTACATAGTGAGCGTGTGACGATATGGTGTGCAGTGTCAGCACACGGTGCGATTGTCCGTATTTCATTGAGGATTGAGGTGTGGCGACCAGTCACACCGCTCGACAGTCTTTAACAATGCTGCAGGAAATCTTTGCAGGACGAATCATTTCCCATGGGACTGATTTCAACTACCCATCACGTTCCCCTGATCTTACACCACCTGACGCCTACATATGGGGAATGCTAAAAGATAAAGATCCACCCAGAACTGTGCCTGCATTACGTGAGAAGATCATTACGGTTTTCAGGAATCTACAGCAACCTGTGTTCGAGAATATGTTTGATAATCTGCGTGACCATTATGAACAGTGCCTACAGCGCGGTGGCGCACATTTTGAACATTTATATCATAGAAATAAAAATAACAATAATCCAAAATAACAGCTCCAGTACTGTATATTATGGCGCATACTGTACCTTCTGTTGTATAAATCCTTTTTGCAATCCTGTTTAGAGCACTCACAACACGTGCTCACTTACACGAAAAGGCCTTATAAACACTCGAGCTTTCCAACGCACTCTCGAATAATACGACGCCGAAATTTAAAATCCGTACTGAAACAAACACTACCGCTCTGAATAACGCAAAAGAACTGAAGTCATTTTGCTAGAATTGTGCTTATAAATGTATCAAAGGTGTTGCGTAAATACCGGAAAACCCCGTTTTTATTTTAGAAAGTTTCTATTCTTTGTTCGAACTCTGATAAGTTACGAAAAATGGTACACGTGTTCTATTATATGCTTTGTATTTTATCGTTATCATAAAAATGCGACTAAGCGTTTAGCTAGTTTATGGGCCGTGATAGGAAAGTTTTTGATCCTTAAATGCACATCCATCAGTTTAGGACTTTCTTTCGCCACGGTTCCACGTGTCCACAATACAGGGTTTCATTGCACAAAAATATAATTAACGTTTTAACATATTTATATGTTTTTGTAATAGTTAAAGGTGGTCGGATTTTTGTTCGTCAGAATATGGCACTAAAATAAGTGTAAACGGCAGTTTTTTACTTGCCACATATTTGCATCGAAAGTCAATTAAAGGTTATTGATGGAGCGCAGGTGATTGGATGGTTATTCACGAATTATATATTACGAAAATTTTGTAAGTAATTGCATATTTAAATTAGGGTCGCGTATTTTTTATTTTACAATTGAACTAATGTCTTAACTTTTTATTTCGAGATTCATTATATAGGAACAAACTTTTTTTTTCCGATTCGGTTATCCACCATCGTCCAGTAGGAACAAACATAAAACATTTAGTTTTATTCGTCATTTCTGTTTTATTTATTCCTAATTACAGGTGATCCTCTATATTATTATGTATTCATAATCATCCTAGCATCAAAAAGACCGCGTGTAGTTACCATCGATGTTTTTATAAGTTGTTTAGCCAATAGCGAAAAAATAAAAGATAAAATTAAATTAAAAATTCCAACGCAATCAAAGTGAAGCTACTTTAAGTGAGACAACGGCCTTCCTTGTCTTCGAAGATTTATTCTATACTTAATAACAACTGGTGATAATAGTTCAAAGCGGATGTCATTCGTTTTAACTGCTATTTTTTATAGTTGTGTATATATATATATATATATATATATATATATATATATATATATATATAAAATACAATACAAGGTAATACAATAGCTGGTAATCCCGATAGAGATGATTTGTTCCTAGCAACTTGAAATACGGTGCCATTTGTTTATCAAGTATTTTACTTAGGTAATCATTTAGCGGCTTTGAAGGTCATTTTTAAATGTAATGTTATTTCTAACGCAATAAATATTTGTTATATAATTTCCAAACGACTATTCAAATTACATATTATTTTATTTGTTGTAGGAATTTTCATGTGGCGTTTCTCTTGATGGAGGAAGGCCTCTTAAAAATACGCAGGAAAGACAAGAATTTTCTTTTACGTTGTACGATTTCGATGGCCATGGAAAAATTACTAAAGACGTAAGTTTTCTTTTTTTAATTCAAATAGTAGAAAATGTACTTGGATGTAGAAGGGCTGCTTTAGAGTAGTATAGTGTACCTGCCAAAATATCTTCTTTTCAGAATTTACGATGGCCCCTCGGTATTTTATATTATTGGGCAAATTATTTATTAGCCTATAAAAGCTTGTTTTATTGGAGCTAGTTTTTTAGCGCTAAATTATATACATATAGAATGTAGAAATGTGTGTCACAAGGATTTAACTATTTTGCAAATTTGTCGATTACGACACGTAATTTTGAACCTTGTAAATTGTAATAAGTATAGCAGACTGAAAAAGACAAAGCGAATATTTTGCCCTTGCCTTATAAGTACCATTCAAGAAGAAGTTTGTTTGTCTATTGGTGAGCAAATGATTAACCACTAGATTTTTCTGTTTTCTAACAAATCAACTTTGACCATAAATAGAATTGTTAGCGAAAGAGAATCCAAATTTCCGACTTGTAACACATAGTCAACGATGTAAAAAAGTACATGTTTGACGTGGGATAATGTACTGTGTGTCCCATTTACGTTGTATTTTCAGGGTACGCTCATGTCCGTTATTATAAAATGATAGAATTGCGAATTTTACATTTTTGTTCTACTTTTTGTGTCTATTTCAATGGTCAAATAAAAAGTTACGTGCCATTGTTTGGTTTCGAGTTATAGCCGAAAATCGATTTTTTGACTTTTTAAAGAGGTTTTATATCTCATTCCGTATTTACAATTTAAAATATTTTATCAATGTTTTTACCATAGAATTTAGTATATTGTGTAGTATCGTGCATAGTATTTTTTCAAAGGGTATCGTTTTCGAGTTATAACACAAACTTGTATTTTTTTATACCGAGTGGCCACGAGACGCAGGCCAAACTTATAACTCCTATGTTTATTAACCGATTGTTTTTAAATTTGGAACATACATGTAATACATAATTTCCAATGTATTAAAATATAAAGTCAAAATGGCCGACTTCCGATTTCGGTGGAAGTGGCACCAAATTTTTATTTTTCAAATGAAACATACTGCATATTTTACTATTTTTGAAATCTATGGACCAAATACTATCTGATTACGTTTTCAAATTTTTATTTTTCAACACAGAAGGCTGTGACTGCGGTCCAATTGTTCGATCTCGACGTTGGCGCGCAAGGACTCTGGGTATTCTTTTATTTCTTTATTTCCAGGACTACTATGTTTATAATTTAAATAAGCAAAACAATAAACACATTCTAGATAGGTAATGTAGCATATCGTTGTATTCGCAATAAACATTTCTATCTAATGATGCAGGTAACCCTTTCGCTTTCTATATAAAAAATTGACGTTTTTAATAAAAAAAAAAACAGATTTTTACTTAATAATAACTTGCTATAGAGAATTATTATTTGGGTGGATAACAGAGTCAAGGTAGAACAATTGTACCGTAGTATTTTGAAATTATGTTTGAGAAAAATAAAAATTTGACAACCTAATCAAATAGGATTTGGTCAGTAGATTTCAAAAATAGTAAAATATGCAATGTGTTTCATTTCAAAAATCAAATTTGTTGTCACTTCTGTCGCAACCGGAAGTCGGCCATTTTGACTTTATAAGTCAATAAAATGAAAATTATGTCATATATATATATGTTACGTACCAAGCTAGAAATTGTACATTTCGCACACTGCACAGCGATTTTTGTGCCAAGCGCGAAGTGCACAAGTCGTTTTGTACGAAGTTCAAATTATGTACTTGGTATAACGAATTTTGTACTGTTCGCACTCTGCACAGTTTTATTGTACCAAGTTGTAAATTTCAAACGCACATTCAACTTGGTACGGCAGTTTTTGAACAAAACTCGAAGTAAATATTGGCAGACTATAACTACAGAGTTGTAAAGTGTAATTCATAGCTGTGCCAAACTTATCGTCATTCTTATTTCAGTCATTGTAATTTGACATTTATTTTTAATCCATTTTAGAAATGTAAATCTGTTTCATGTCTTTGAAATTTGAATTATGCCATGTTTAGTAAATATAATTTAGTTTTTGTATAAAAACAAACATGAAAAAATCTTTCTTCGCTCTTTTTCGTTGAAAAACAATAACGCGTGTCATATTTTCATTGTTCTTTGATGGAATTCAGTTGAACTTTAATTTTGAACATTTCCTATAGTAAATGTGAAACACGCTTTATAATTTCTAGGAAAATATTTTGTAATAATCAAAGGAATAGCATATTTTAACAAAATAGAAGTATTTACCTACTACTTCTAAACGCAACGAACGAATTTTAGCCCCTTGTGGGCCCTTCTACGCTTCCGTAACAAACACCTACGACGTTACGGATTTAATAAACTGAGGGTACATATAAATATTTATTGTAATTTGGCGGAATAGAGACTTCAGGATAGCCAACCAGTTAGTATAAAACTCTACAGGCGCTTCGAAAATGTTTATTCACGACTTTGTACAAGAACTATTGTACCAAGTTGAATATGCGTTTAAAATTAACAACTTGGTACAATAAAACTTTACAGAGTGCGAACAGTACAAGATTCGCTGTACCAACTGCAATAATTTGAACTTCGTACAAAACGACTTGTGCACTTCGCGCTTGGTACAAAAATCGCTGTGCGTGTGCGAAATGTACAATTTCTAGCTTGGTACGTAACACACACACACACACACACACACAATATATATATATATATATATATATATATATATATATATATATATATATGTTCCAAATTTCAAAACAATTGGTTCATAAACATAGGAGTTATAAGCTTGGCCCGGGTCTCATGGCCACCCGGTATACATATTATAGGCAACCAAATGTACACAGAGGTGATGTACTTGTTTATTTATGCACTTTGAAAAGATAAAAAATGTAGGTAATAGGTACGAACACATACATAATATTATAAAATATGTTTTAAAGACTTTTTTCTTCTTATTATTTTCTTGTTATTTTTATAATTCTCAAAAAGCAAATCATATATCTATAGTTTATTATAATAAATGTGGGAAATTAAAAAGGGAAAGCGCAAGTTAAAAAATTTAAAAAAATACAGGGAACTTAGCAGTCAATTTTAACGCAATAGACACTGAAAAAGTTATTCTGAAAATTTAACGACAAATAAAAATATTAATTTAAGAAAATCACTATCGACCAATGTAAATCGCAAATCGACGTCATCAACATCAACGTCAGTGCTTTGCCAGAATTTATGTAAGTAATGCATTTCGATTTTTAATACTTTTTGGCGTAGGCTTCGTTTACTTTTTAATTAAATGCACGTGTATGGTCAACCGAACTGAAAGAATAAAATGAAGGAAGGAAAATTTGAAATTATTTTCTTTTTTTTCTTAGGCCCGTGTCACACTATCAGTCAGTTTGTCAAACTTGCTTGATGACGTCAAAATTTGATGATTTGAACAAACCAACAAACTGCATGGTCGCACTATCAAATTTGATTCGTCCAACTGTTTTCAGAGTTTGACGGGGTACACATTTTTTGGTGAATCCAAAAAGTCCGCCATAGCTTTGTAAACCATAGATGAAATTTAAACGTCAATTATATTTGTAAAATTAGATTGTATCAAAATGTTGGACATTGGTTTAGAATCGTAGTTAAATTTCATTAATTGTCAAAATCGAAAATTCTGATTAGTTGAAATAATTGGAAATCAGTCGGAGTTCGCTTTCGAATTTTAACAATCTTAACTTCTACAACGCTTTTAGTCTAACTTGTATTCCGAAAATAATATAATCTCCGTGCCTCCTAAGCAGCTAAATGTTTTCGTAGTTTTATTTCTTACTAGTACACACATCAGTTATACTAATCGGCAGATAAAATTGAGAGTACTGTATGTAGGGAGCGTAACTTGGAGCTCACAAACTCGTGTCCAGCTTAATTAGTCCAACATAGTATGTAGTAGTTATGTTTGTAAGAGTGCCAATTTTAGAATTTTGAACTGACCAATAAACGTAACGATCGCATCAAGCTGACTAAGGAGTATAGAGAGAGTTTGACCAAACTACTTTAACGGCCAACCGAGTTTGACAAACTGACTGATAGTGTGACACGGGCTTTAGGAGAGGTCAATAAATTTTTTTATAGAAGCTTTTGTTGTAATGTTGTGTTTATTATAATTTTGCTGTTACGAAGTACTAATACAGTGCGACCGCTGTATCAGCGGGGGTTTGGTTTCGCCGTCTCCCGTGTATAATAGCGAACAAGTTGTAAACCTCAAATTTTTGCACATAGCAAAATTAAAACAGGAAAAATTCGAGAAGAAATGTTCTGTCATACGTACGTAAACATAAATCTGTCCTAAACGGCCCGCACACGGCACGATCTGTCGTATTGCATGCAGTACTGCAAATTGCATAGAAAATCATTCAGACAATAAGAACCGTTTGAATTGTACTGCATACAGTACGACGTGGTCGTGTGGTTTCGTAGTATGAACTTCCGTACAACAGATTGTACCGTGTGTAGGCCGTTTTAGTGCACGATTATTTCCGCATTTCGACAAGTTTTGTATGTTTCAACAGATCTTTTTGAACCGCGGATACGGCGGTCCTACTGTACTTCATTCGACCAGTTCGACGATGCACGTTATCTATAAAGAAGTCACTTAAATGGCGACAACATACATAATAGAAAACGCTTTGAACGTGAATTTATCTTCGACTAAAATAAGAAAATTGATAATATTGAATAATTTATTGTTGTTATCAAATAAAACAAAATTGACGATTAATCGGTAAAAGTACGGATTTACTTCACATTTTTGTGATTATAATGAGTAAATTATTGTACGAAATCGCTAGAAACGTTTTTAACATAATAATAGGATAAAATTTACCGCTTTTCAAATTAGGTATAAAATTATCTAGGAGACGATCTAAAACTATAGTTGTCGGACCACAATCAAACGCACAGGTAAAAATAATTTAGTCAAAACTGGAGATTCTTTTGTTTTACTTTCTGTGAAGTTTTCCGACTTGTAGCTGTATGAATACTGGAGATAATATAAATGTTATTTCTGGAACTGTTTGAAATTCCTTTCAAGATTAGTCTGTAAGGACTTCGTTACACGGAATATCTTTTAGTGTATTGAAAAATAAAGTTTTTATTTTTAAGTCGAAACAGCAATTATTTTAAGGATTCTTTGGGATAGACAGATGTTTTTGGTGGATAAGAGTTTTAGTTTCTAGTTGACAATTTGTTTGGCACACAAAATTTCCGTCTTGCGGTCCTACAGTAAAATTCTTGGCAGACCATAAGAACGATTAAAATTAAATTTCTAAATACATTTGCACTTTGTAGATCTAATTATAAGTAATTAGTTTTCTGTCGTTGAACGTACTTAACTTTTAGCGCTTTTAGTCAAATAATTATGTTTGTGAATCCACTACCTATATAACAAAGTTTTAATTTTATAGTGAATGCTGTTCGTGAGTTGTGTAGATCACCCATTTAGTGCTACATTTCAGTCCGTAATATACCTGGCGGGCGCCAATAATGCAAATTTATAAACGGCGGCTCCTTTGATCTCGCACTCTCTTTGAACTTGTTTTATAAACAAGAGAGTTCCTGTTATATCAAAACATTTATGTCTACCATATATACGTATTAATAGTTTCTATAATACTCGTTTTATTTCATATTACAAAATCAAATTAATATTTGATCGATTCTCTAACTAATTAAATATTTGTATTTAAAGTAAAACATTTTATGTATAACACGACAAGACCAAATAGTGGCAAGTCGCCAAAAGGCTGTCGTTTAAAAATTATTTCTATTTATAATTTCCAAAATTAATATAATAACGGTGTTTAAATTACCACCACTAAATAAAATCGTTATATACGCACTAACGCATGCAAGTATTTACTTATTTCTAATTTTCTAGTTTAAAAAAAATAGTTAAAAAATAATTTTTTTAAGCCACATATTAGTATTACTTCCTTTACAGTGATTATCAAAACACTTCTTTGTCTAATCCGGCAGTTACATTTTTTAAATATTTTCTTCATTATACAGGGATTAGAAGAATAATTTTTTAACTAGGTACAGTAAAACTCCTATAAAACGACCACTTGTGGTTCTTCTAAAAAATGGTCTCTTGTAGGAGTGGTCGCTTTAGAAGATATATTTTTTAAGTTTCATTTCGTTTCGTTCTTAATAGCCAGCTTTAAAAGAAAGATTATCTGTAACTGTTACAGAAAAATATGCAATTCATTAGTTTTCGATAGTTCGGGTCGAACCTTATTTGCGGAGGGGGTTAATACTTTAAATATCGGACTATCGAAAAAAAAAACAAACTATATTTCAGATATGAAAATTGATAAATATTTTTATTTCTCGATGTTTCTTTCAAATGCGCGAGATAATGTATTAAAGAAATATCAATCGAATCTTCAGGAAATCAAAATGTTTATGACGTCATTTTCAACCGATCGTCTAAAAAAATAAAAAGCAGGTAAAATCGTCCTCAAAATTAATGTGCGTACCCGAGGACATGAAGTCCCTTGTAATACACTTCAAATCGAACACTTTTACAAAAAGTGGTCACACTTAGGTCTCAGATTTTTCTCATGTTTTTAGGGTTGATTTAGGTTGGAATAAAAAACAAAATTTCAAATTTGTAGCGTTTTCCAGCCATTATTGTCGTCACGACGGCTGTTCAAAATGCTCTGCGCGTCAAAATCGACTCATCCTTAGACAGTTTTTCCGTTTCTACTACAGTTACAAAAAATAGTAATATTCACTGATAGCTCATTATGTCCTGTACTTTCGCTGGAGTTAAAATAGTTTTGGCGCGAGGAAAAATCATAAAAACATTAAAATAAAAAAAAAAGTCAATTTCAACATTTTATTTCCAGCAAATGAAAAGGAGTACTTTACTTGTAAATTTTTTTACGTTGCTGATGACGTTGCTTTAATAATACATAAAAAAACATTAGGCATGTGGTGCTTGGATCTTTTACAATGCTACTATATCTTCGAAATTATCCAAAATTTGATTTTTCAGTATTTATTTTCATCAGGAGTATACGGATTTTTTTGATTAATTTTTTTTTATTGGAAATACGTGCGAGGCCTATCTGTGAAACAAAAATTGAGATGGCACTTGCCTGATTTTGGAGAAAAAAATTCTCAAATATCCACAAAGAGAGAAACAATTTTTATTTTTGATTTCTCATCAATTTCCATTCTGCATGATTTGTCGTGATTGTCAAAACGTTGTCAACAGAAACGCCGTCGATAATAAGGCCGTTGCCAAAAACGTCGTCAGTTTCAAAAGTAAAATTATACACGATTGTCAGTTTCTATAGCGAGATATAAAATAGAAAACTGGCTAATATTACAATTTTGTATCTTACAAAGAACCCAATTATGTAGTCGTGTAGAGTTTTACCTTCATAGAATTTCAATTAAACATGACATTTTTTGCTAGGCCCTTTGATGCATTTGTTATAGTGTGTGTGTATTGTCCATTAACATTTCTACTTGTAGTTGGAAATGTTAAATAAAAGATTTTGATAGGGATCTAATATGTATAAGTGTATATATAAGTATAATGTCACCTGTATCTATACGAGACTTAAGTATTTAAAAATAAATTTTAATATAGACTATAGAATGTTTAAACAATATATACATATATATTAGACTTTTAACGTAATTTTATTTTTGAAACTGACGACGTTTTGTTCACGGCGTTTTTGTCCGCAGCGTTTTTATCCATGACGTTTCTGTCGACGACGGCATTTTAACGTCGTATCAAAGAAGTTACACGTACTAAAGCGTATGTTACTGTTAAAAATAATTTTTGTATATTGCTTTTATTGCCAATTACGAGCGGTTCGCTTCTACATTAATTATCTATAGGTATATTAAAAAGTTGTTTAAATTGAAGTATTAAATTTATTCATTTTGTTTATAGGATATCACCGGTCTTGTCACAACGATCTATGAAGTATTAGGGTCTTCCGTTAAAGTGCCTCATTACGGTAGTAAAACTATAAAAGTAAAATTGACCGTTTCACCTGATCAACGAAGATATGTAAGTGCTACTGTAATAGATCATAAAGACAATAAATTTGAAGAAAAGTATCCTATAAAAGATTTTAAAATAAAAGAAGATCCTAATATAGCTGTCAAAAACAAATTTAAAGATAAAAAACCTTATTATCAAAATAAAAATAAAGAACAAGGAAATAGAAAACATTATTGTTGTAGAAAACTCGACGAAGAACTTGAAGTAGGTGCAGATATATCGGATAATTATTCAGATATTTGTAGCCGAGTATCAGAAAATTTACTTACAAGCGAAGATGAAAAAGACGAAAGTTTAGAAGAACATACGATAAAATGTAAAAAACTTAAACAAATTTTCTGTCAGAAACATTCCATTGGGAAATCTAAAACATCAAATCAATGTACTAATTTATTGCATACAGAAAATCAGAAGGAATGTCGTTTACCATCTAAAAAAGTAAAGAAAAGATCTAGTTTTCTTCAAAGACAAGAACTTTTAAATATTATACAATCAAATATGAATAAAAGTAACGCCAGTTTTCAACCGGCAAGGTAATAACTATTTAAATTACTTAACAATTTGATATTAAATTATACACTTTTGTTTCAGAAAACCATGTGTCAGTAATAATATAGAAAATAAGCATCTGTTGCAGACTGAAAGGAAACAACTTCGACATCGTCCAAAAAGAAATCATACCTCAATAATACCTTTTCATTGTTTAGCCGATACAAAGAATCCTCACTTTTATGTTAATTTGGATTCTCTACAAAATACTACACAATTACTGCAAGGTAATTGCCAGTATGAAAAATTAGTAGATGCCGTTATGTGCGTTTGTAATAAAAAAATTCCTGTAACTAGAAGTACTCCATGTAAATCACTTAATCACTGTAAATCTTACGATTCTCTTACAACTCCGTCTCAACACCAATCATCAGAACGTCCGATAATTAGTATAGAGAATTTAAATAAGAATGTAAAAAAGTCTACACGGAAATTAACCGAAGGCGAAGGAACCGCTGCATTGAAAAAGAATATTCGAAAATTTCCACAAGTAGTTTTAGGACATACTTCTTCCCCTCATCATTTAAGGCATAGAAACAGACAAGAAGATCAGGCAAGAGCGATGGCACAAGTTGTGAAGTGGTTAGAACAAGAATTTTCATCGAATCTACAAACTAAAGGTTTAAAAGAAAATTACGTTTGTAATTTATGCGAGACTCCAAATATTGCTAATAAACATCATCCACATCACCATGTTCATGAACATATTCATCATCATTACCACCATTATCATGAAGCAGGTGTGGTTGTGTAACAGTTGAATCAATTATACCTATGTGATTAATACAAAAATTTGGGACCATTCAGTTTCAAGTGTTTTAGTACAATTCATTCAAGATATTGTACTATTTCCAGAGTGAATTGTATATTAGAGGTATGTCAGTCGAGTGGTATATTTTTATAATATTATATCGATCACTAGTATACAGAAAATCAGAGCTCCATTGAACTATATTAAAACAATATTAAGGACATAATCGAATGACTTATTTGGTTCCTAAATTTGCATTTCACCAAATATACATATATGAAATCGCAACATTTAATAATAGTATTTTCTGTGTAAATATGAGTTCACTTTCATTATTTTACTTTTTGAGATTATTTATTTAAAGTATTATTTATATAATATTAATACATTTTTTGAGATTTTGTTTAGCTACGAGTGAGTTTTCATGTTAACTTGGTAATTAATTTTGATAATCGATTTAATGATGATAGATTATTTTTAATTAGAACAGAACACTATATTATAATGTGTGGTAAATGTAAACTTGCCTTATTGAATCTAATATGATTTGTCACTTTCACCGATTATGTTTTCAGATTAAAAAACTGTCTTAAATGTTTTGACATTTTGTAATTAATAACTTAGGAGATTTTAGGAACAACCGCTTCTTAAATTTTTGTGATCAGGTTAATACGAAAAGTTGTGTATTTAATGAAGCCTCCCATATCCGAAATAATGCGATAATCTGATACGCAAAAATTTGACGGAATTTTTTGTTATTTGTGTTTATTGTATTTACAATTATGCCAAAGTGTATATGTATAATATTCTACTTATTAATATTGCAATTGAAATATAATAATCTACTTTTTTAAGTATTTAATATTTCTATAATTTTTCTTAACATTTGAAAACATTGATTCAGTTTTTCTAAAATATTTGTTGTATTTTTTTAAATTAAAAGCATTTTTTTTTTATTTTTTCAGTTATGAGAAATTTGGATATGGGAGGTTTCATTATATATAAATATGTATAAAAAAGTATTTTGAAATTATCGAGATACCTAACTCATTTGTTATAAATTATTGATTATTTATTCATTCACTGATTAGTAATAGTGTTATTTATGGAAATATAAGTTGTCATATACTATCTTTTTAGTGAAATTAAAAATGTCGGGGTTTGTAACCTACCTTGCACTTAAAATAATTTTAATATTTCATTGTTTTGCAAAATTAAGTTATAGGAGAATATAAGTATTTAATACAAACAATAATTTATGTAACAGTACCTTTGCCATATCTGTTAATAACTACATTTTAAAAGTAAATACAACTAATAGCAGTCGTTTTTACAACATTGAGGCCCTAATAATTACTAATTAATATCGAATTTTTATATTTATAATTTTTTGAAATTTAAACAATTTTATCATTTGGTTCTTTAGCCCTGCAAAGCAGTTTTATATTTATTTTATATACATACGCAGACTACAAAAGACAATATTTTTGATAACACAAAAGTGATGATTCAGTGTGAGTCATTTGATCTTCTAGGGTCTAAAATCCATGATCTTCATCGTATTTCTGATAATATTTTTAATGGTAAATTTACCAGTTAGTTTATTAAAATCTGATTTTATGTAATATTTAGTAATTAGATATTTCGATTTGTTTGATAACACTTAGACCTTTTGTAATATATCATTTAAATATAATTTAATGGAGTTTCTATCAAAAGCATACTGGATTTTGCATATGCACTTTATAATTTATGTGTGTAGATCTGTGAAATATACTATTAATTAATAAAAAAAATAATAATTGCGTATAATAATTTTAAATTTTATAAAATATTGAAGCTTTGCAGGGAAATGTATTTTTTTAAGAGTAATTTAATGATATTTTAAAAGTTGTATGTTTTTAATGGTCTATATTTATTTTATTAATAACACAAAGTAAAGGAATATCTAATTTTTTATGCAGTATCAACACTTGAATAATGTTGTAATAAATATTTATACGAATGTATTGCACGAGTTTATGTACAATAATTTTCTATATACTTGATTTTTGATAGCAATACTACACATATTTTTATTTAATTATTTATGTAAGTTTCAAACAATAGCATATATAAAAATAATGCGAGGCTCATTATTGTATCACATAAAATATTTTTAATTTCTTGCTCTTAAAGTTTTGAATTAACTACATTTTACTTTTATAGAACCGTTCTACCTCTTTAAAAGTACCAAGTAGTTTATACATAATTGTAAATAAAAATTACATATATTTTGTGGTACTCGTATAAATACAGTTGAACCTCGATAACTCGAATCTGAAGGGAAGAGAAGAAAATTTCGAGCTATCGAAAGTTCGAGTAATCGAAATATTTGACTTGTCGAGGTTCCACTGTACCTATAATCATAATAATTTATTCTCATTAGTATAATAAATTTTATTACAGTAAATTTTTTTAAATAAGTAACTGCCAGGCACATTTGAGAGCACAAATTGGTTGACGACTGGATGTAAAATCAATGAGTCATGCTTAGAAAGGAGATCCACTTTTACCATATTGGTTACGCATCTTAAAAGTTTTACACATACCACATAACGAATAGCCGCCCCCACATCTCATCCACTTTTTCTAAATTATAAAATATAGGTATAGGTTCACGTTAAGGTATGTATTCTTATGTATATATACTTATACAAAAATTGACTCCCTGCTGTATTTTATAAGCATATGTAGTAAGTTTATCGATATATTTGTACTTGCAATTGTATCAATTGATATGAGATTATGGATGGTTTTAAAATGAAAGAATTAACATTTCTTCGGCCCATTTTAAAACATTTCAGATTTGAAATACCTAAATAAAAATTGAAATAATATCTTCATCTTTTTTGTGCTTTTATAGTTATTATACTAAATTAAGTGTTATGTTTATTCACTTACGAATCTTCAGTGAATTCACTTGTTCACTTATTAAATATTTATTTATCTAATTTCGTTCAATAATCTCAATATTGACTATTTTCTTACGTAAAATTTTGCAAATGAATGGAGAAAGTTTGGGGTTTTCCAGGATTTATTCAGAAATATTATTTATGACTCTGTAAAATTTTACTATGCTGCACCTTAAACCCACATCACAAGATGTTAAATTATGTAAAAAAGGGTTGCAAGAGTCGTCAACCAATTAGCGCTCTTCAGTGTACCTAATTTGTATATTGTTAAACTCTTACAAATAAATATTTTTTATATACAATGTAAAAATAGTAAGTAATAATTGTACGATCATATTAGTATAGGTATTATCAATCATTATACCTATTAGGTAATGTCTTCAACTTGTTTACATTTGATCACTAATTTGTATCATGTATGTTTTAAGAAGCCCAAAAATAATTAACTCTATTATGTTAATGCTTAAACTGTCGGCACATGTTGTAAAACTACATGGCTGGTTGTTTAAGTGTTAAAATAGAAAGGTCTGAAAGGAAGTTAAAATCTAAGTCATTCTCTAAATGAGTATAGTTCATTACATAATTAATTTTTAGAAAATATCAATAAATTCTAGGAATTTATCGAACCTTGAAGTTTAAATTTGAAAATAAAGTTTTATAAGTCTTTAAATTCACACTTTTGTTAATTTTTGTAAAATATGCAATTTTTCTAATTTTGCAAATCCAATAATAGACGTAATATTTAATTTCTTAACGAATAAGTATTAAAATAAGATTATACTAATTTATTTATTTTACTAGTAAATAAATAATACACAGAATAAAACAAAAGCTGTTTATTAATATTATTTTTTCTCTATATACCTATATGTGTGTGTGTATCTATATTAGTTAAGTGATCATGATTTACATTTTTCTCTGTCTGCATTGACAGGCCAATCACATACATATGTTTGGGTATTAAAAACTGTGCCATCTCGACAAGTAAACTCAACCAAGTTATTATGGACACATCGGTAATACTGTAACAAAAACAATATGCATAATAATACGGTCATTAATATAATTTACAAAAATTTCAAATTGTTAACTAGGTACCTACAATAATTTAAATTTTATAGTAAGATAGATACCTTATTACATTCTTCATGTGGTAAAAAGTCTTTTCCGGTACAGTCGATGTTGTTTTCTTCAGAACTATCATCTTGAGGTGTAGTACTTTGAGACGGTTTGCTTGTCGATGATGATGTTGGGGGTTTTATAGGAGTAGCTGTTGTAGGTTTTAAGGTAGTTGAACTGCCTGGTTTTTCACCCTCACTGGATTGTGTACTCGGAGGACGAGCCCATTCAGGCTGCAATAATAAATTTAGAGGATGAAAACTTAAAAGTTAACAATTGATTACTCGAGGTGTAGTTGTGATTGTAGGTTCAGGTACTGAGTAACTCTTCATATTCATGTGAAGTATCTCCATCAACACATTTTTAGGGCCACATATACCATGAAAATCATCCATATCAATAGCCCAAGTCATTGCTCCTCCGTAACCTTTTTCCTTAATATAGTCCATTTTAATTTGTACACTCTCAGGATCTTCGTAGCCACACCACTGTGTTTCTAAAAGTAGATGTTTTACTGTAGTACCTAAAATGTTGCCTAATTTTCACACCTTTGTAAGTGTAAGGTACTTTTCCATATTCATCCCATTTCTTTGTCCATCCAGATTTTTCATTTAAAACTTCCGGACAAATCTAAAAATAAATTACCGATATAAAGTGAACATTTAAATTTTAAAACTAATACTTCATAATAAGCTAAAAATCCAGTAGCGTTTGTATACGGTCCTGGAGCACCTCCACCGGCTTCTTTGTTTATGTAAGTGCCCGGATTGTAATTATTATTACCAGCACTAAGAGTAAATGTTCTGCCATAAAATGGAATTCCAACAATTAACTTTTTTGGAGAACAACCATAATTAACCCATAGTTGTAGGCCGTCGTTCTAAAATAATTTTCTAACTGTAATTATGAGAAAATAAATGTAACACACCCCGTTAATCCGGATTAATTGGGACTTGCGGTTGTCCGAATTAATGAAAGTCCGGATTAACGCGAATATGCAATGTAATCGTCCAGTCTTGTTTATATTATAGGTCTATACAATTTTAACTATGAAAAAATAAGGATTTAATTTAAAAAAAAAATTGTTAGGTATACAAAAATGCAGTTTAAATTTTACAAATACACTATATACAATAAAAATGAATATTTTTACATATTTACATATTATTTAAAGATAGGTATTTTTTTGTTTTATATTTGCCGTCCGGATTAACAGAGTTTTACTGTAATATGTTAAACATTAAATACATACCACATTTAATTTTTCGTAAGCCCATTGATCGTGAGGTCTCTTATAAAGTGGACTATGCACATCTGCAAATCCAGCCCAGTTTCCTCGTAAATCATACGACATTACATGAATTGCATCTAATAATCTATAAAAATTTTAAATTATTATCTGGTTTTTGTCACTTATAGGTTTTATAAATGACAGATATTTTACATACTCGCAAAGTTCTGGTACATGATATCCTTCGTCGAGTCGAAATTTAGCAACAGGTACGGCCATAGTAATTTCCCAATTTTTTTCTTCTTTATCGAAAGCTCTACGAAGCTCCTCGACAAAATAGAGGAATTTATCTTTATCAGAAAATTTACCACCACGATCTGCTGCTCCAGGATATTCCCAATCGAGATCGAAACCGTCGAAATTGTAACGATGCATAAAAGCTAAAATTATATACATAGTAATTTAATTTAATTTTTAATATCATTTATAAAAAATTACTTATAACACTAGAAATAAAGGAATCTCTTTTAGATTTATCGGCGACCATTTCTGAATATTTACTACCCCCTTCGTCCCATCCACCAACAGCGACTTGGAAAGCCACATTGGGATATTTCGATTTAAGAGAAGTAAAATTTTTATAACCATTTTGTTCAACATCCAACTAAGAAATAAAAAGCGAATTTTTGTATTTTTGTATCGGAGCTAATTTAAAAACTCACTTTAGGATCTATTACGAGCACGCTCCACGATTTATCATCGACTCCAATAAAAGAGTATACCACATGCGTACATAAGCTTACGGGTATATCATCGATGGTATATTTTCCAATTCCTGGTCGATAAATAGCCCAATTACTGAAATAACACACTATTCTTGCAGTTGTGGCTTCTATAGATAGAAATAAATAAAACACATTAAAAAATTGGAATATCAAAATTATGGAAAAACCTAATTAAAATAAATAGTGTTAAATTGTATGAAAAGTTTTTTGTATTTAAATAATTGTTTTTATTTTATATTGTTAAAGGAACTTAATTTTACTATGTCCAAGTGTAGTTCATTTATTACCTATAACAATTTTTAAAAAATCAATAACATATCAGTAACAATGTAATCAGTTACGATCCTAAATTTTGGTTTATTTGTATGTATAGAATAATAATTACTAGTTCTATTGTATGCACGCTTTTGATATACATATTTGACGATAATAGGTGACATTACGATAAGTGAGTTGTGATGTGGTTTTAAATTTATACATATATTTCTTTGATGTAGTTAAATCATGGAATAAAAGATATTTAAATAAGAATAATAGATGGGCTTGGTCCTATTCTTGGCATTACCACGACGAATTACCACTTTTTGTACTACCTGCCAAATGGAAGATTTTTATCTCTCTTAATATACAATGCATAATTTGTCGTTGTAATTTAAATATGGAACAATTTCAATTTTTGCTATACTACAAGCAGTATACTTTTTGTATAAATTAAAATTTAATTATTTTAATGTTTTTAAAACCAAATAGACCGAATTTCTAAAATATATACGTAAATATTAATTTAATTTCTAATTGGTGTTACATTTTATAATTTAAAAATCATTTTGATGAGTGGCTTGGGGTTTGAAAATAAAATATTTTATTGTGGGCATTTTATTGTAAAATGCAGTTGTTTAGTTTGGTTTCTTGTTTTTATTTAAATTTATTTATTTTTTTAAATAATATACCTACTGGATTAATCAATTTTAAATCGAACACTAGTGGTCACGCTTAGATTTCAGATTTTTCTCATTTTTCAGGATTGATTTAGGTTGAAATAAGAAACAAAATCCCAAATTTGTAGCGATTTTCAACAATTAGTGTCGGCGTGAGGGCTGTTCAAAATGCTCCTCGCATCAAAATCGACCAATCTTTCGACAGCTATATGTATATTTCTGTTTCAACTGCAGTCAGAAAAAAAAATTGTGTTGCAATTTTGTCTAGTTGAAATTATTACTATATGCACTGTACTAACAAAACTTACTTTTCAACATTATGTTTTTTGTAAGAGTTTCAGTTTTTGATTAAGAATAATATTGTAATTGCGTTTGTAAATAATTTTTCCTATACTTTTTATTTGCGATAATTTAATTATACACACGACACAACAATAAATACACTAATAAACTTATTTAAATGATTTCTAATATCAGTAAAATCAGGAAGAAAAATGAAAATTTGAGACTTTTTTCTCCGAAATCAGGCAAAGTGCCATCTCATTTTTTTTCACCGATAGACCTCTCGCGTATCTTCAATAGAAAAAAAATTAACCAGAACAATCCATGCCCTCCTGATGAAAATAAATACTGAAAACTCAAATTTTGAGCAATTTCGAAGATGCAGCAGCATTGTAAAAACAATAACACAAAAGGGCATGTCTGATTTTTTTTTATGTACTATTATAACGTCATCAGCAACGTAAATAAATTATAAGTGAAGTACTGTTCCTTATCATTTGCTGGGAATATGTTTTTTGAGTTTTTCATGTTTTCATGATTTTTTCCTCGTGCTGTACCTAACGCATCAAAACTATTTTAACTCCAGCTACAGGAACTACAGGACATTATGAGCTATTAGTGATTTTTATTTTTTTTGTGACTGTAGTAGAAATGGAAATATAGCTGTCTGAAAATGGGTCGAATTTGACGTGTGGAGCATTTTGAACAGTCCTCGTGCCGACTCTGCGAATGTTTGAGAAACGCTACAAATTTGTGATTTTGTTTCTTATTCCATTCTAAATAATCAACCCTGAAAAAATGAGAAAAATCTGAAACCTACATAAGTGCGAGCACTATAGTGTTCGATTTGAAATGGATTGACTCCACTACTAAAATAGCTGTTATTTGAATGGGGATAAAAATGGATTTAATTTTTAAGCAACATGTAAAAGAAGTTGATGCAGGAAAATTGAATTATCTTGGGCCTGCATAAAAAACTGCCAGTTTTTATTTAAAAAAGTTTAAAACGTTTTACTATAATTTACCTAAAATAAAATTGTGAATAACAGATAAAGTATTTATACTGTTAAATAAATCTACATATTTAAATATAATTGTCTAGTTTGTTATTAATGCAATAAAAAACTCACCTGTACACCTTAACATATACAGTATTGGCAAAAGAAAAAATATGCTTTTCATGATTCCGTTGGAAAATCTAAAAATTAAATATGAAAAATATTTTTAAAAAAACAAATTTCAAATTTTTAACAGGTAAATTAAATTTTCAAAATGTTTTGCGTTTATTTTCTTAAATTGTTGTTTATTAAAGAATAAGGTATTCAATGTTTTGAGATGACTAAAACATATAACAAAATGCAGTTTATTTATATAGATAAATCGATAGTTTTTTTTTATCAAAATGAGTAAAAATTGTTAATCCAGAATAAACACCCGTTTATCTATTGAATGGAGGTAGACGCTTATTTTATTTATATAACTTAATTTATAATTTACGAAAAACGCGATATAAAATAATTTTTAAATTTTTTCCCATAGCTAATATAAAAATTAAACGGAATAAAAATAATTTAATTTTCGTATTAAATTATAGGAAGAAACGACTTACCCTTAAGTAACAAAACTTGAATTTAAACTAACCGGAGAATCGCACCTTAACAACAGTTTTTAAAATGCGCGGAATAGCGGCACTGTCAAGTTTTATAGCGATCTTTGTGGACGTTTTTTTTTTGTCATCGGCCAATAACACATAAGTGTATTAAGGCACAACGTCCTAGAGTGTGTGTCACCTTAAGATTTCCGTATACGTACATTTCCTTCCATCCTTGTCACGTCTGCTCTTAAATATTCGTTCGTACCGTTTATTGTACGATACGTGATTTGATATTCAAATTTAAGATGTTACCTGAATAATGATTAAGAAACAATGATGTGCTTGCAACGGAATTATATTTGTTCGAGATTAAAATATTTGTAACGTTTATGAGGAAATTTACAATTTTGTTTAATATCACCTACTTACCTACATTTTTAATTTTGTACCTAAACAAATAAACCTAATTTTTTTGTTGAAATTCGTAAAAATTTCGTTACTTTAATACACATTGAATTGGGTGTTAGGATAGTTGTTATATTTACTTATTACATAGTATATATCATAAATAAAACGGTTTACTTTAATTAACGGCCCGGTGCGGGGCGCGCTTTACCTACTTACATATCTTAAAATTAAAAATATTTGAAAATGGAGAATTTTTAAATATTTTATTTATAGTAAACAATTATAATTCTGGTACAAAAGTTTGTATTTTTACAACCATATATGTATCTAAATTGTAAATACAGTAATTCCTTAACATTCGAAAATGAGGAAAGATTTAACATTAGCGAGGACGCAACTTTTGGGTATTCACGAATGTTTTAATTGATTAATAGTGCATTGAATTGGTTTATTCGTTAAAATATTAATACAGATCATAACAATATGAACATTTTAAATAACTTATTCAACAACAACTTGTTGAGAAAGCAATAGAAAACGGCCCTTCACTGGCGAGGAGCCTTAAATTCAAAGGAGGAATCCTTTATAATAGAATTTATAAAGAACCGATTTGTTCTGCTGAAATATCTTCAGCCGCATCGACTAGCAAATAAATTTCATCTGTATTATAATATGTATACAGCAACAATTAAATCTATGCGAGTACCTTCATATTAATACTTAATAAGCATATTTTTTTCGTTTGAATTGCTTCATCCGCTCTAATTAAAATTTCATAGAACCTAACTCCCTTTTTTACACAGGAAGATAGTCACAATATTCGCGAGTGTTTTCTAGAACGTAACCCCACGAATGTTATGGGGTTACTGTACATAAATTTTTCCCTGAATTGTGACCGATCGGTCTTTAGCTAAGTCAAGCGTCATATCTTATCTGATCTGGCCGGATCAGTATTCTGTTTGTCTGTTGTTATTTAAATAGATTATTTAATATACGTGCAAGGATAATTTGTTAAAAACGTAGTGTTAAAAAATGGGGTGGCTGGCAGTACACAACATATTCGCCTCGATATAGACGCGAGGTGAACATTTTAAGCGAACAGGAGCACATTTGATGATTTTCTATGAAAATGAAGTAAAAATGTAACAATTATGTGAAATAACCGCGATAGCCAGCCCAGAGAAAACGCCTGTAACAGGGATGTAACTTCGACGTGACATGGATAAACGTTACAAACATGTTCTAAAATTATCATTGTAAATTTTCGTGTTCATAATATTATGGCGTTTCTAACAGCGTTAGTTTTGGTTTGGACAAAGCTTAACAAGCAGACTCTCGAAAATGGGGGATTCGTTATAAAAATCTAGGGTGTAGTAATATAATGAAGGTTGTATGGTGCATCATTATTGGAACCCGTCCAACAAATACACTTATACCACATCCACGTAACATACTTATAACATTCAGGGGCTTAGGGGAAAAGTGGTACAAATGACATTTGTTCAAATCGTGATATATATGCAGTATAACAAGAATTGTGAAGTGGAACTTGCTCAAAATAACACAATTTATAGAAAAAACGGTAGTATTTAGTCCGTAATGGCAGACTATATGGCATTCAAAAAGCTTAGAAACATTTTCAGTAATGTATTTTAAGTTTAAAATTAAGTATCTCGCGTAAACTCAAATGTCACTTGCACCACTTTTTCGCTAAGTCCTTCAATTATCGGTTATGGCTATGGTTCCGACCGATCGGTCGCAAAGCGATCTGGACGTAAGTCGGATCGGTTTAGATAAATCAAACACCGTGTACAACACAATTGGTTTACTATATAACAAAAATAAAAAATATTATGACAACCTAAACAATATTCGCAGTCGTAAAGCGCAAAGGTCGTAAGTCTACAAATCTACTACTTGTACTAAAATTCCGTTTTTATAACCGAAATTGGGTGTAATAATTAAGTAAGATGTAGTTAGTAAATATTTTATAGAAAAAATACGATGTTGGCAGATAATGACCGTTATTTCTAAAGTAACGGGTCCATTCATTTGTACAACAATAACAAATTATATATAATTATCTAGAAATTAATAACGTGCGTTAAAAGTTCCGCACTTTCTGAGGTTGGCGAAATTTTTGTTTAACAGCGATACATATAGTTAAATGCAAAAAAAAACAATTATTTGGGTTATTTCGATGTTTCTTTAATACTTTGTTGTTTTTCTTCTATAATTATACTTAATTCGTGCTAATTTATAAGCATTGTCAGATTTATAAAAAATAGTTGCTATATAAAAAGTCGTTACTTTTACATTTTCCTCAGAGATGATTGTATTGTAAGTACTTATTTGATACCTAGGTACCTATAATTAAAAGATATTATTCTTTGCAACCAAAATATTTTGATGTAAAACAGGCATTTCCAACGACAAACACTTTCTGTTATTTCGCTGTAGGCTGTAGGTCGATTGTGAAAAATTTTTGTGGTCTATTTATTTTCTAGATTTTTTGATGTTTTGTCGTTTGTACAGCGGGCTCCTAAATTAATGACACCCCGCCCGAGTCGGCAAGAGTCACCTTATTACAGTTACGTGTCTATACAGTCTCGAACGGGATGTTAAAATTTGCTAATAATGTTATCTAAAAAAGTTTTAAAAGATAATGAACCATAAATATAGGTGGGTTAAAAACCCATTGACCTCTTAAATTTAGCTAGTTTATATAATTAAGTTTGTGCCCATATTGAAAGTCGCGCGTCACAGCAATTTAAATATAATTATTATTATGTAGGTAGGTACAGTCATGGACATAATTAATGTCGTCGGCAACGTGCTTTTAAACGTATTTTATATTTATATATGTTTCTATATTATGTTATATATCCTATATATATCATATATAAGCATTTATGATATTTCTGCTATGTTTAGCTATCAATTTGCTTAATTTCTTATTATTTATTAGTCACCTAGAACGTTGTCGGCGATATTAATTATGACATGGAAAATTGCAAAACTCGATATATTTGATTTATCTGTTTTTAGAAACATTTTAATTTTTTATTTTCGTTTTGTGATAGTTCACATCTAGGAAATTAAGTATGCTGTTAAAAAATCAAGAGAGATCTACTAAAACGAATAAAATTTCCTCAAAATCCATAACCCGCTGACATAGTTCAATTAATTTACCTTAACAGTTATCCAAATATTTTGCCGAAGTTGATATTTTATACACATGTTGTAGTTTTTTTATAACGCCAGTTTTTATACGAACTGTAAATTATGCGGAGACATAAATTTGATACCGTTAAACCTGATTTTGAAGAGGTTCTGTGATCTCACTATCAATTTTATCAAAAATATTAACAAGTCGTTTTCCTCTTTTTAACCAGAATATAATTAAATTGAAATTCTTTATACAGTATGTCCCCAGATGTGGGGTTTACAAAGAGGGAACAAATTTTTATTTTTGATTTGTCAAACATTTCTATTCTACATAATTTTCTCTGCTTGATTTCAAACATCCGAAACTGTTTTTACTTTATACATAAGTTTTACCGTTAATTAGTTATTCGCTTTTTCCTGAAATTTTTGGATTTGAGATTAGTGCAATTTTTCACTGCGACTTTAAATTAGATCAGGTGGCGTTAATTCATTTTTCTATCTTGTAATCGTATTATGCTAGTAATTTTTTTCGTCATCTACGCAGAATATTTAAGTTTATATCGTTTCGCACTATAATTATTCTTTGTTATCTGTTATCTTATTGAAAAGTAAAAACAGTTTTAGAGGTTTGAAATCAAGCGGAGAAAATTAGGTGGAATAGACATTTTTGAGAAATCAAAAATAAAAATGGTTTCCCTCTTTATAACCCCATTTGGGGATATACTGTATAACATGTATGATAAAATAAATTTAGAATTCTCATTCGTATAATTTTAATAAGTTTTGATTAAAAATTATTGTTAGATTTTTGATATGTATAGATACTCAAAACAACATACGAAGTCTTCATAAACATTGCAAAATAAATAATAAAGCAATTCAAAATTTTACTTTTTACCTTAAACATGGGCGAGAATAATTTAAAACTGTTTATTTAATTTTTTTTTAAATTATTTAATCTAATTTTCTATTTAGAAGTTTTGCCAATATCTTTGATAATTTTGACAAGAAATATCTACATATGTATAACATACGCTGAAAATCGTCTACATCCAAATTTATCGAAATATACAGGGTGTTCCATTTAAAAATTGTCGATAATGTCAACAGTCCATGGATATGATAACGTCACTAGCATATATTGTTTGTGATAAGATAGTAAAACTATAATCAAAAACCTTTGTGAAATCTTATTCCGTTTTAGATACTTTAATCTAATTATAATCCAATACTGATCTTACTTTTTATGTCTATCGTTATCTACATGTTATCCATTTATTATATTTAATGACATTTGTTATTTATAACTGAAATATTTATTTGTAGAATTCTTAGAAATAATTAACGAACATATTTGTAATAATCGCGAAATCTAAGAATTATAATAAAATACTTGGAATATGACCCTTGTAAATAAATACAGTCGAACTCGTTTATAACGAGAACGGGTTTAACAAGATCCCGGATATCACGAGCATTTTAAGTGCTTACGTTTGAAATTGAATTCACCCAATACTAGAAATTCCCTTTTACGAGGTACTTGGTTCCCGGATATAACGAGCAAAAAGTTTAAGAATGTCACTTTGTTCCAACTTTCTGGCAAGTGATTGAAAATGATTAAAAATGATTTTACTTGAAAACGATGCGATTCATCGAAATTTGATGAGTACCTACATTTGTTTAGTAGAAAAAGTTGAAATGTTTGACATACAAAAAAAATTAAGGTGATATTTACCCACTCCCTATGCAGTTTGACACCCCCTCCCCAAACCCGAATTTAATTTTGAGCATTTGATAACTGTAATTTAATAAGACTAAAAACAATAGTAAATGTACCGATTTTCGTCATTTCATCTTAAAAGGTTCAGGAGATATCATAAATAAACACCATTCTAAAACCTACTTTTGAACAAAAACATATTGAGGTTTTCGTCACGTTTTTCTTGCTCTACGTGCCCTAAGTTTTGACCATCTATTTTAGGAACACCTCGTATGTAACGTGTCGGTTTTTAGAACTGTATTTTTTCTGGTTTTGAAAATGTCATTTTTGAATCAGTTCTTTTAGCACCTTTGTAACTCGGAAATTAAGTGTTTTAGAACATAATATTATGCTTAAAATAACTTTTTGTCGTATAAAAACATACCAGCATAAAAAATCGCCCCTTAAAATGTTTCGCAACTATTTAAGAACACACTGTATGTAAATATGTGAATGACACTATAATTGTTGGAATTCCTTTTTTTTTATCACAGTGGTTATAGAGGCAGGTACCTGATTTTGGGATCACTACCTCCATACAGATTAGAATTTAGAATACATGTCATAGTATAACCTTGAGATACACATAAAATGTTATCAATTAAATCTGATACATTATCTGAATTTTGCATTTTATTTAAAGTTAAATTTTTATTTAAACGTTATTTGCTAGACAAGCGTTTGCATATAAATTTTTTTAACCAAACAGCAATGTATCTAATAATAGACCACTCATTGAAAAAGTTACAGCAAATATTTGCTGAATACACAAATAGAAAGTACCTATATACATACACTAGATTACTATAAGGAGAGTTAATTGGAATAAAATTAAAATTTAATGATAATAATATTAATAAAAATAACGAAGTATAAGTAAGTACCTAATCAAAAATTGACTATTTGATATTGATTTCATTTAGAATTTATCACAAATATGTTGGTAGTTTTGTGTAGGTACATACATAAAGACTCAATAGAACATTTAATTAGGTAAAATGGTTGCAAACAAAAATTAATACCTAAATAATGTATTGTCTTTGCTATGATAAAAACTAAATTACAATCATTTATATGTAATTTGTTTCTACTTCTAAATTATTTGGAATAGTAAGAAGATTAAACGAGATAATATGATAGTAATAGAATGTATATACGTAAGCATTAGTTCTTTTGTTAACACTTTTGAGTGCTGTCAATTATTTAATTTATTTTACTTATAACTGTATACACATTTAAATTCACAGCAGCACGTGGAAGTCCTTAATGGTCACCTATGTAACTAAATATTGACCAATATGCTCTGTATTATTTAATTTCAGAAAACTTAGAAAGTCCCCGAATTTATTAGTTTTATGATAATAAATTTATAAATAATAAAATAAATTTTGCACTAAATAGGTACAAAAATTAATAAGTTTTTTTATACCTATATAGTTATTTTAATATTCAATCCACCTACGTGCATAATAAGATCATTCACCCTTGGGCGAGGCTTTAAGACAATGACACAGCTTCCCTGCAGTAAACAGCGAATTATTATACAGATAAAATTTACATAGATAGGTACGAATCTATTTTATTTTGGTTTTTAAATAATAAAAAAAACAAACGATTTACTTATTTTGTGAGAAATGAAAAAATTAAACTTTACACAGGGCTATACCTACTTTATTAAGTGTATAATAATATAAATTTAAGTCCTTTAAAGTAAATAAGTACCAATCGTTATACCTAAATATATTATTATTGAACTAGATTGCGATATATTTTAAACACTCTACATATACTGATAGTTAATATAATGTTTCATTACCAAAACGAATAGAGTATAAATATTAAAGTTTTTAGTTTAAAAGGGATATTATTTGTAACTACAGCAACAATTATAAGTTTTAATATGTTTGAATTTTTCTAATTTTAAAACTTTTACTGTCATAATACATTTTCTTCAACTTGTGTTTGTAGTTCCTTTTATAGATTTACAAAAATAAAAGAACACAACGGAACTGACAAGGAGCAGGTCAGGACTGACCTCTCGAAATTCGAACAAGCATATCACTGTCAAAACCATCTTATGGACCTTGTCACCGCTACAAATTGCAGTAACAAATATAGAATAAAGACTGCCATGATTGCATTTTTTACTGTTATGTAAGTTTGTACTGTAAGTGACACGATGAGGTACATGTCGACAGTATTTTAAATAACTTATTTATGATTATGTCATTCGTAGGAATTACGAGATGGTTTCGATATCAGAATCTCATATAACACATAACTCAAAATTCCAAAGACCAATCCTTACTTCTTGTGAAATAAATTTACAATCGATACCCAAGTAGAAATAGAACGAGTGTAAAATGATTTGGAAAAGTTATTGTTCATTGCAACACCTCATAGTAAATACTATGTATATGGAGTAAGTATATACTGTATTATACTGAATTAATAAATACCGGATATGTATTATATTAAAAACATAGTATGTAAATAAAACCTATATATTTCATAAGTATTGGCATATTATTTTTGTAATTTGTATAGCAGGTTATATTTATTTTTAGATAACTTAAAATTAATGATAAAGTTTAACATTAACGGTAGTTTTGTAAAATAACTGGTATCTTAGATTTAACTATTAAAAAATAATAATTCAAAACCCAGATAAAATCTATTATTGATATTATTTTACATAAATGTTTAACTTCGAAAAAATTATTGATAATGATCGCATTTATAACACAATAAATTAATTTGAAAAACAAATAAAACATTTTCCTACATTACGTTTTAAATACAAATGGCGCAATATAGTTTTAGATAGATAATTAACAAATATTTAAAAAAAATTAATTTAACAATTTCACTTAATATATTAGGCACTATGGTAACATGTTGTACTTTTAGTGTTATCACAGTGAGAACTACTTTTACAGACTATTTTGAAGTATATAAAAATACATATACCTAATTTTATAATTTCTAACAAAATTTCTTAATAAGTAAAAAAATAACACTTATAATATTTATAGTATGAAAATTGTCGGAAATATAAATATCGTTATTACACATGAAATAACTAAATAACTTGCTCAACTATAGTAATCCAGTCCAGATATGAAAGCATATACAATTAATGAAGTCACTTAGAAGAGCTTTTCGATCGATCGAACAAACATTAGATTCTTTGCATTTATTAGAAGTACGATATACAGCATATAAATTCTAAAATAAATAAATAAGTCTCATGGTAATTTATTAATTTATACTTAATCTATATAATTTTAATTTAAAATAAAAGTATACTTACACCACGACTAGTATGTAAATCCATCGATAATAACATAAAAGCACCATGATAACGAGAATGTAATATTACAAAATGTTGTATATTTTCATCAGGAGATATAAATACTCTATGTTGATCATAATATTTAATTAAAAATAGTTTAGAAAGTCCTTGATACCAAGATAATCGTTGATTAAGAAGACTACTAAGATTAGGATGAAGATCGCTTAAATTTTCCACTCTTGCGAGGCTTTTTAATTCTATAAATTCGTTGTAAGTTAAACAGTTCAATTCTTGCGGCGATATTAATTTGTTCCAAAGTAAATGTGTTCTACAGTCAACCATTCCTGAAAATATAACACGAGAATAATTTGTTTTACAAAATCACTTACCCACCTCGAGAAACCATATCCTTAATTTTTTTATCAGTTGCTAAAGCATGTTCTAGCATTAATTGTTGCATTAATTGTTCATGGGATGAATAATAACCTAAATAATTGACTAATTCTTGTTTAATTTCGACATGTGATTGTGTTGTACCATGTTCACCAAGTTTCTGTGAATTTTCTTCTTGCGAACTTACGGTCAATTTAGATTTTTGAGAAGTCGTTTCAGACTTAAAATCAAAAGATGCAGTTTTTTCCAAAGATTTTTCGAATTCTATATCATCGGATGTTATACATTTTGCACTACTAATACTACTATTAATAGTTTCTTCTACGTTAATTTCTTTTTCATAAGTAGAATTGGAACGAAACATAGAAGATACTGTACGAAATTTACCCAGTTTCCTATCTATCTCCATTTTAGGATAAATTTCTCTACAACAAAAAATATACAGGTATAAGTTACACAAAAATGTCCATGCAAATAATTTGATCTAAAAATAATATATTTCTGCACTAGACTGCAAAATTTGAATTTTATTAAAGTACAGTTATGTTCAATAATATTTATAATGCATCGTATAGCAATTACTACTGTTTTTAACACTTTTATGATGCAAGATTATGTATTTTCATTATAATTCATTTAGTGTAGATTTTAGTTGGAATCGAATATATACCTACCTATGACATGTAAGAATAAGGTAGTATTTTAGATGTAATGTAGTTACAGGTTCATAAGGTGAATTTAAACGAGAAATTACTAGTGTTATGTTGAAATCATCTGTATGTTGACAGTCTTGAGAATCATTGTAATACATTTGAGGTGTACTTCCTAGTTGCACCAAAACATATTCTGTACTTTCATTATCTTCTTCGTACATACTAAACACTTCCATATTGTATTGTTTGCCATTACTCAATAAATAGTCGTATAATTGTCGGCCTTCAGTTATGAGCTCTTTAATTGTTATAGTTTCTAGAAGTTAATAAACTTATGTACATCTGTAATAATAATTAAGTTCCCTCATTCGTTTCTAGTTGCAAAAATATAACATACATTATACGATTAATTCAAATTTATTTGAAGTTAAAAAATATTAGGTAAACTTTTAGTGTTAATTATGCGATATTAAATAAATAATTGTCCAAATTCAAATGAGGGAACTTATGAGTAAATAACTAACCTTGATGAACTAAGTTGCGGGCAAAATTTGGAGCTTTATTATAATATTTCATAAAATCGTCTAAAAAATGAGTTAAATGATAACCTTCACAAACTCTTCCACCATTAGAGCTGTTAGATACATAATTATGAATGCATCTTAAATGAAAATCGTACGTGAAGGAATGCAAATGCATAGCTATTTTAACTCTGTCTGATTCATCAAGGAAACTCAGTGTAAACTGAAAAAAATTAAAAGATTAAAAAAATTAATGTAAAAATAATAACTTAATCATTGCAATAAGGAATAATGAGCTTAAAGTCTTCGAAGATTAAAATATAATTTTAGATAAACTATACGCGTATTAAAACGTTATAATTAAAAGGTATTTACTTTATCTACATCAATAAAAATCATTTAATACATAATTACATTCTAAAATATAATAATGCTATTACCTACCTGATTAATAGAAGTTCTTGAATTGGTAGATTGAAGTCTTTTGCATTCAATGGTGTACAACTTCGTAATAAGAAATGGTTCATTAAGGTGAATTGAAAAAATAAGGATTCCTCCTAAAGTTGCTTTTTGAACATAAAATACTGAATTACAAGAGGAATGATCTCTTCTAGGAACACTAAAATTATTTCGGTTAAATTAATATTTTACGACAATACCTACTAAAAAATACCTGTGTTTTTTGGGCGCACTTTCAATTTGTAGAGGAATAAATCCTAAAGTTTGTAAATAGCATTTATATTCTGAAATAAAAACGTGACATAAACTTGCTGTGCCAAGAATCATTTTTGTTATTTTGTATATTATTCTTCTGAATTAAAACGTCTAAGTTGTCAGACACCGAATGGCTAAATGAATGGTCTCTCGTTGAAGCCGATTGAAATCTCCATCTAAAAATTAACAATTGTCATTTTAAATTATATTATCTAAGAATTATTAATTTTTACCTTGATAAAAATAATAAAGGTGTATGACAAAAATGTGTAATTCGCGAATGTTGTTTTAAAATTTGTATTTGAGCAGACGTACAGGTACTAGTTCTCGATTGCCACATCGAATGAAGTTTTTTCAGTTCATCTAAAAAAATTCCACATTCCGCATTTTGAGAAATATTTATTATGGGTATTTTTGTAAATTACTTTTGGTTATTTCAATAAATATTTAGATTGCCAAATTTAAAACAAGTCTTAATTAATTCTATAATGTATGCATACCTTTATGTTTTCTATCTGTACATTTTAACTGTTGTATTTCGACACAAAACACAACAACTGGATCATAATGGGATGGTGTTGTAGTCGGATGTATATCTCTAAATGCTTCCAGCATAGATATTGGTTGATTAGGTAAATCTACATTACTGCGACGGGTACGATCTTTCGAAAAATTCATCATTAATTCTACATCATCGATAAAATTTAAAAAGGGATTATTTGAAGATAACTGCAATAGCTACATTATACTCTACACTAATTTAATACAAATATTAAACTTACCAAATTATTTCTTGTTAGAGTTTGATTATAAAAGATTCCTAATTTCTGTGTTGTAACTGAATTTAAAATTCCACCACGAACACTTAACCACAAACCCAGATTAGACCCATATTCTATTAATTTATCAGTAATATCTTTTGACCAATTATATGTATATAATAAAATCTGCAATAAATTTTGTTTCTAACTAATTCACAACACTTTGGAATTTATACTTACTTTGTTGGTTTCGATAAATGCCCAAAAAAGTTTCTGTCGAGGAATTAATTTATTTTCAATAGTAATAGTAGGGGTAAACTTTTGTGTATGTTTTAGTAATTGTGGATTAAATAAGTCGGGGTAATCTTGGAGATTGTTTGCTAATGTATATGCTTTCCATTGTTCGAAATTACGTGAAATAAGAATAGCTTTCGTTGACGAATATGAAGAATTATAAGGTACATAGACCTCCTCAAAATTGTCATCATTATTTTGTATAGGCAGAGGCATAAATACTTTTGTGGAATCTTGAGATAATTGTTTAACAATATTTTGAAGTTCTTTTATAACTGTATGTATAAAATGACGATTTGTTAGAGTAATAACATTTTTTCTTACTGCAGGAACAGAAAATTCAACTCCAAAATCTAACCATTTGCATAGCGTTGTTGAACAAGTTTCCGACATAATTCCCGATTCTCCCATTTCATAAGGATCAAGTTTAATGGAATGTTTATTTACATTAACCAAGTCTACATAATTATCGAATAAAAGACTTCTACGTATAGTGGAATTTAATGGAATATATTTATTTTGCTTTTTCGAAACTAAAATTTTTGGTATTTTCTTGCTTTTATCTTGGTTTTCTTTAACAACTTGATTAACATTTTCTGGTGTAGTTATTTTAAGTGTAATATTGTATTCGATTTCATTTTTTGAGAAAATTGCTATAGGTTTCATATTATCGTCTAATAGTCTATTAGTGTTCATAATTATTTTACACTGTTCTTCTAAATTTTTTTCACACAAAGGACTTTGTAATAAATAATATTCTATAATTATGTCCCATAAAGCTTGACTCGTCGAATCACTTAATTTTTGATATAAATTTTCCATATTAATTCTACCTTGTTTCCACAAACGAAACTCAATATAAGTCGATGGTTTTTCTAATCATAAAAATAAATAATATAATAAATTAACGAGAGAAATATTGATTAAGTTGAACATGCTATGTTCAAGAAATACCTTTATAATAATATACTCACCATTATCTTCCAATTTTTTAGTAGAAATAATTTCTTGAAATGAATATCTTTTAAAAATCTCTAGAAAGCTCCCAGTATAATTTGCATTAGTTTCGGATTGTGTCACAACAGCAAGAGCTATACAAGCAATGCCTCTATTTCCTGACGATGGATTTTGACTTTGATTATAAATAAAAATATTTTCAGAAGAGTTAGAACTTTGCTCATTGTCTGTATAATCCTGAAAATAAGTTTATATTTATTTAATTAGTCAAGAATTATTAATTACCTTAAAATGGTAATGTGATCTACTATCTGTGTATTTTGGAATATTTAAAAATTGCAATAAGTTTTGACGTAAATAATGAAGAAAAGAATTAAGGTATTTTATAGCATATTCCTGTATAGAGAGCTACAAATAAAATTTCATTAACATCCCTTTTAATTTCAATCGTGTATCTTACTCGCACTACAGTTTCAGGTAAACGAAAGGGTTTTTGTAAAAAATGCACATCTTCTGGAGTTAATGGACACATAACATTTCTAGATAACATAATAGAAAGACATTCTAAAATGGCATCATCTAATCTGTTTTGTAACACTTGTACAAGTTCAGATCGAACGTCTTCTCCTGCTTCAGTAATTCCATGTACTTTTAAAATTAATGTATCTTCATATAAACTATCTCTCTCGCCAAAAGATCTAACACGTGGTCTTATATCAGAATCTTTCTATGAAAATACATAAAATGTCCACAATTTTATATTATGAATAGGTTATTGCTTACTCCAATAGATAATGCTATGCTTTGTTGCGACTGTGTTAAACTACTTTTTTGTGGTCCTAAGGGTAGTGAAGCAATTGATGGACTTCGTGATACTATAGTATTTTCATATTCACTTGATTGTGCAAGCGAACCCTTGTTTGAAAAACTTTGAATATTTTCATGTAATCTAAAAACCAATTTAATTTGATTATTTCAAATTAAATTGTATAATTTGTACCTTAAATAAAAAACATTGGACTGCACATCTTGATAAACAAACATATTATTTCTATTTGATACTGAGAATTTGTCGAGCACAGTTTTTAATGCTGCCACACCTCTTGAAAATCCAGGCTTTCCTGGACCAGTTTTAAGACGTGGATGAAGAATGAATTGGGTTTGCCATACAACTGGACAGCTAAAATAGCCCGATTTGAACTTGAGAGATGTATCCGATAGAGCGAAAGGGTACAGCTCGGACTCATCACATGCTTCTAAAAATAAATTTAAATTAAAAAAATAATATACTATATTTATTCTATTCACCATACAATCATATTTTTATTAATACATTTTAACATGTATTTGTCTGGCCATAATTGTAATATCAAATTTACAGATTAAATATGCGTAGTTCACTAGATAACTTAAAACAAATAAATTTGTTTTTTTGTGGACGTTAGTAACTTTAATAATGCATATCTCATTATATAAAGAAGTAGTTTTAATATAAGATACACCTTGTATTATATTACTTTTTTACCTATATTTATTTTTATAACAGACTATACAGTATAATTTACATAGATTACCAAAAATTGCATTAATAATCGGCCAGATAACATGGAAAATATTAACTGTATATTAAAGAATTACGATTGATCACATAAAATACGTTAAACTATGATTTTAATTTGTAAAACAATTTCAATTTTATTATCTATTTATAGTTTTAAACATATTGGTTTAAATTTAGATTTAATAAATTGGTTTATTCTTTAAATTTCTTATAATCAAGTAATTGAAAATAACTGGGACTCTTTTTGGATTATTGAAATTGCACAGTAGTTGTAAAAAAATATATATATTACCGTCCATGCTTTTTAATCTTGAAAATGACGTATTTCGTGTAATAGTTGGTGTACTAGCATCACTATGCCATTCTATAAAATTATCATCTTGTTCTAATAAGATATCACAGATACGTGTGTCATGTAATGATTGAAGCAATAATGATTGATTCACTTGTTTACATAAATCTCTAATGGCATCTCTAACAGCTCTTTGCACTTGTAGATATGTACCCACATGAGTAGTTGGTAGTTCTAGAAATCTGTAAATAATTGATTAGATCCACAAATTCATATTAAGCTTTTAGAACTAAGATATATCCTGTGGGTGAAATAAAAGCCTCTCATGCATGAACTATTGACTTTTTTGAAAAAAAAAAAACAAAAGTGAGTACATACATAATTTTCAAACATATGAAATGACTAAATCAAAATCAAAATTATCTAAATTAGATACAACGTTAAAAACATTCCTTTTATTTATTTATGCAACATACCTGCAGTGAAAATAGATAGTTACTGAATTGTGATTAATACACATTATTAGCCAAAAGTTTGGCAAATGTTCTCGTTTCCTATCTAACTGAATTAACCAATTAAAATCATCGTCATCTTCACTTACATCCTCATCATATCCTAGAAATATAGTTATAGGTATATAATTTTATACAGTTTTTACTATTGTATCAAACTTACCACCATCATCTGAACTTAAGTAACTTTCATTTATACTGGATGTTTCACTTTGGTGCGAAGCGCATTCAGTTTTTATAAATACATCTTCGTTTGTTATTTCTATAGTTTCACTTTTATCAGATGATTTTAAAGACACCGAATCTCCAAGCAAACATTGATCATCAAAATCTGTTGTTAAAAAATTGCTGTTTCCATATTCTAAATTATTATATGCGAAACTCTTTGTTATATAATAATAATTTTCTTCCTTGCATAATTTGTAAAAGGGAATATCAATTTTAGCAAATTCCTAAATATACAAAATAATATTAAATTATGTAACTAATTCCAGACTTTTATATATTATTCAATTTAAAACCAAAATCTATTTTTACCAATTTAGTACTTTTATGTATACAAAGGGTTTTAAAGTTAAGTAAGTGTTGGATTGGGAATGCATATTTTCAACCTACATATATGTACGTTATTCACGCTAGGTTCCAATGCCGTTATGCATAAAAAGTTACTAAATTGTATATTTGTAATATTCAGTTTAAAGTTTTGAACATGGCATATTCGACCGACGATTTACCTGCATACATATAACATGGCAAAGAAATACTACAATCTATAAGTACCTATTGTAAAAATATGAGATTTCATTGATGACACGAATTGGAACCTATGGTGAAAAACGTATACCTTTATAAATTTTTCATAGCTATGGTTAGAACCATACACAAAATTGAGATCTATTATGTCAAGCAGACATGATGTAGAACCGGCATTTTCATTTACATGATTAATTACAAAATTTAATGTTTCAAATGTTACGGGCTCAGTATCCAAAAGAGCTGTTGCGATTTCATCCTTCAATAACCATGTGATCTAAACATTAAAATAAAAAAAAATTAAAAAATTAGATGCTTGTAAAAATGAAACATACCTTATATTTCAATTCATCAATTGCCTTTTTCTGAATTTGAGGTAAATGTGCAAGAGGGTCGGAAAATCTTTAAATAAAAAAAAATTGTGAAAATTTACCTCTTATTAAATTTCATATAACTTACTCCGGAACAAAACTATTATCAGAAGTAGCACTATTAATGCTAGGTTGAAATCCATCAGAACAAAATGATGTGGTTCTCATTTCTTTTGTAGAATAATCATTAATTACGTTTTGAACATCTGTAGGTAAAGTTAAGCAAAGGATATCTAGTGTTATTCGTATTTTAGACTTTTCAAAATATTTAACATCATCTTGAATACTTTGAGTCAATTCTCCTACAAAATATCACCATGAAAAACTTAAGTCAGCAAAATTTAACATGTTCTTGGTAAATATATAATTATGACAGTGAACATGTAAATGATTAATTATATACATACCTAAACAAGTTGGTAACACTTTAACAGAAGTATTCACAACATTATTATTGTAATGAACAGTACAAATTAGATGAATAAACAATGGAGTCATACAAGTATTTAAATAAATGCTATTGATAGTATCTGGGCGGATGAAACCAGGACTTAATTCGGTAAAACTGATTTCTTTATCAGATTTAAATTCAACTCCATCAGATGGTGGAATTGATATTTCATCATCACTATCTGCTTTTTGTAAATGCAATTTATCAATAATTATATTACGATAATAATAGAATTCTCTGTTTGTAGGAATTGGATGAAATGCTACGTTCATAATATCCATAAATTTCTCCTTTATTAATCGATGCAATGGTTTTAATTCTGTACAAGGCTGAGGTTGAAGTAACATATCCAGATTAATATTTTCAGTTTGATGTTTTAAATGGCCACATATTGTCTAAAAATTTTCAATAATTAAGTTTCAAATTTATTTACAATTTAATTAAAACTAAATAACTAAGACATTTTATTAATGTCAAATCCTTGTTTTAATTTTTTTGATCAATTAATCAAATTAAGTGTCATTTTTACTATAATAAACAGTCTAAAATAATTTTAAAATGATCAAAAGTAGATGTCTTAGTAATAAAATATTTTAGTGAAGTTTTACAATGATTTTATTAAATATATACCTGCATATAATACGAAATATCAATATCAAACAAAGTTTCTTCGCATTGATCCATAGCAGATTGTACATCATAATTATGAACAAATGCTCCTTGTTGCAAGGCAGAAAATAGAGACATTACAAAGCATTTCGAATGGGTTAATACAAGTGCTTTACAATGTTGCCTAATATTACTTTTGTTATCGTTACTTTCAGATTCATCACTTTTTGGTTCTGGACTGTCATTTAGTTTATTCTCAGCTTTTAACCTACAAGTTAAAAAGATTACATTTTAGTTTGTTTACTATCAGAAATAAGACAAAGACAAACCTGATGAAATCTTCGGTTACAATGGATCCAAATTTGAATCTATGATCCTCATATAAATCGTTATTTGTCACATCATTATTATTTAAACTTTTAACATACGATTCGACTAATAACGCTAAAGGACAATCAAATACATATATAGGTAGTGTTATAAAATTTGTACTGTTAATAGGTACATTGCTCAAATTGCTTTCTCGTGAAGAAGTTCTCTCTATGCTCTCAGAACTATCAGAGTTACTATTTGTAGAAATTAATTTTTTCAAACTTTGTAACGTCCCCGGAATAAATGTTAAAATTATGTGAGTTACTGAAACTCCTTTTATGAAACATTTCCATTGTGGTGTTTCTAAATCCATTGATGCAGTGGATATGATGTTTTCTAAATACAACATAAAAAAAACGAATTATATATACATTAAGAAGATAATAAATAAATTAATAAATTTTAAAAATTAATTTCGCCATTTCATAAAAATCTTCTTTTTTAAAATACCTAGTGATAAATGAATATACTTTTGTAAAGTTGGGCTCACTTTTGGAAGATAGGTTTTACTAACGACATGCTGTTTAAAAATACATTTATCCCGACAAAATAATACATACATTAAACAAATAAATGCTGCTTATTCAGTTGTAAATGAATGTCATTATATTATTGTAATGTTAGTTAGAAAAATAGTTTGAAACTCAAACCACCTTTTGAGGCCAAACCCAATTTTATTACTGTAGCTTTACAATATAATTAATTACCTTTGATAGAGTTTAACGATATAGGACATAGATTTGGAGGTTTATTTCGATGTCTTGATATAATCAATTTAGTTAGTCTTTCAAATTCCTTTGTAGCAGTATCTAGTTCATGATCATGAAGACATTGTAAATGATCATATATATTATCCAGTAAAAGTTTGTTTGATATTTCATTCTCACAGTCATTAATAGATGAAATTTTATTTTTACCTACAAGGTAAAATTATATACAAATTATTAAAAATTCTTGATTTTTACCTTCAATAAACATTGAAAATAGTAATTCCGTTTGTTGACACAAAGGTAATATACTAATTGGATCGAAAATAAATGGAATTTGTTGAATTCTTTCACTAAAATTTTACTATTATTACCTAGAAAGTAAAACTGAAAATAAATCTTACTCGATATCATAAGCATAACTGATTAAACCATTTTTATTATTTCTCTGATTAGAATTTTGCTTCTGTTTACAAGATTCATTATAATATTGAGTGATTGGATCGCATAATGACATATGAGATTTATTTTGACAAATTAAATTTAAATGTCCCAACGTGAGAAGGGCATGTATGCATTGCATATCCATTTGTCGTATCTAAAATAACATTTTACAAATTAAAAGTATTATAATAATTAATAATAAAATAGGATCTTACTACATCGGCAATTTCATAATATTGTTTATCGTCCAAATAAAGATTATTTGATTTTGTATGTTTTACAGTTCCAAATTGGGGTTCTACCCAAACTTCAGTAACCATTTGCAGTTCAGAATCTAATTCAGATTCAGGTTCAATATCTTCTTCTGAACCACTAGTTAAATCACCTTCTCGCCATGCTCTATGTGGTGGAAAAAGAACATATTGAAGTAAACAACTTGAAGAAGAATCCATATGCAATTCTAAAACCATTGTTATGATTCCAGAGGAAGAGTGAGCAAAATTAAAACCTTCCTTTATCCTCATTCTATAAAACAATACTATACAAAATTTTAAAAATCTACAATAAAAATATTACATGCCTAGTAAGGGTGCTTAATATTCGAGATAAAGTAGTCATTTCTAATTTATGATTATTAGTGTGAGATGTATTCCAAATCCATCGTTTATGAAATAAATAGCGTGATAAAGTAGTAAATAAAGTACCAACAAGAGGAGACTGCAAAATTGTGTGAAGAGAATGAAGAGGACGAGTGCCATCTGGAAAAATTACAGTTGAAAAATCAGTTGGCATTCTTTCGTACCTAAAATTTGTACAAATATAAAAATAGATAAACTAAAATATGACTTAATTACCTAATGAGAATTCTTTCCAGAGGTTTTTGTAATAATTTACAGCACATATTATCTTTAGATTTTATTGGACTCAATAAATATGATAAGGAAGATAATTCGAGTTTTAATTCTTCACATATCTATAGAAAAATAAAATTTTAAAACAAAATTTAAATTAAATTATATATTATAAATTGTAACCAGTCGAGGCTCAGCGGCCTCCGGCCACTTCCCGTATCCTTTCGTTGGCATTCGCGCTTCGCACGAAGCCAACCACACAACCTGTTTCGCAGCTTGCGTCACTTTGTGACCTAGAATCTTACCTAAGAGGGACTGGCAGATGTGTTTCAGCCAGTGGTCGTGATCGTGTCCTTCGGGCACTTTCCACACTGGTTAAGTTCGCTAGAATGCCTACTAAGTGTTGCGGGAGGGTTACGTGGTGCCGCGTCTCAATTTCCGTCAATATCGGTACAATTTGGTACATAATAACAACTTTGAAAAAACAATTTCGAAACACCCTCTATATTTTGAATGTTCCAGAAGTCGACCACTCGAGAGACCACTGCAAACTCTTCGACGGCGACATTAACATAAAAAAACCGAAGTGCTACAAAAAAGGTCCCTATCGATTTCTTCCCATCTCCGACCGTTCGCGATATACACGCAATTAAACTGAGAAAAATGTGACGATCGCTATATATCCTATGGAATTTCGAATATTCGGATTTTGACGGGACGCGCACGGTCCGACATAAATACCTGAATAACTTCGGACCGACTGCAATTAAAAAGTCGAGAAACATGCAGCGTGTGATCGTTGACAGTCGAAAATAGGTCTGAAAGAACCATTTTTTTCGCACGTTTCCCCTTTGAATATCGAAACGGGACCCCTCCTAATGATAAAACGAGGTCCCACGTCCCTACGCTCTACCAATTCGACGCCAAACCCATAGAAAAATACTTCCGAAAACCGTACAAAACCCGCACTTTTACGGATCAAGAGTGCCAGTTTACATATTATATTATGAGCTAATATTACGACTTATCGAAATTTTAAATAAATGTGTATAAATTAGTTTTTAAATAAGAAAATATAAAATATATCGAATATCCGATATTTTATAAAACTATTACTTTAAGTTATATCAATTTATTTAATAGTTAATTACCTTATGTCTAACTCTACCTGGTGTTCCTGTTATAAAACCAATATTAATAATGGCACATGGAAACTTTGGCATAACTCTTACTAAGCAAAACCATGTTGGAAATCTTTCTTGTTCTTCATATAAAAATTTTAAATATGTGTGATTATCAATTAAAATAAAAGATGACCATTCTGAAAGCATACTATATAACGCACTTGCTGCTTGTCGACACTGAATGACCTATAATCAAATATGTATTAGAAAAATTACATTATTTTTTTCATCATTTACCTGAAATCTTCCTGATGAATTTGCTAAGTGAAGATGTGGTGGTAGTGGATGATCGTATTTTAGAGCTACTGTTAATTTATGAGCATGAAACCATCTTTTCCAATTAACATTTTCAATTTGACAGATGGGCTGCCAAACTGACATAAATTTAGGGCAAGAGATATCCCTGACAATAAACACATTTAAATTTCTATCAAAAAGTATTTACTAATTTATATAATTTGTACCTAGGAGAGAGAACTAGTTTGGTCGAATCACTGCCATTTAAAATAAAAACCGGAATTCCACTTTTTACACTTTCTGGTAAAGTACACCAAACTGGAGAACTTTGTATTGAACTTAGCTGTTTAGCTAGAAGCATGTCCCCTGATGACAACTGACTTAAACGCAACCAGAATTTTTCTATAATTGCTTGTCGATATGAAGATTTGGGTTCTTTTTTTATAAGGCAAGTAATATCAAAATCGTGTAAAAATTCATAAGGTGCTATAAAAATTACCATAATTAAAAAACATATGTATATTAGATTTTTGGGTATTTTACCTAATATATGAACTTCTACATGAGCCATATGTTTAACGATAGGCCATTGACAATGTATATGATATTGAATATAAGTGAAAGGCTTCCATTCTAAACTAAGATGAACTTGTAAAACACCATTTTCACATTTCACTCTCTAAAAATAAAATAAGTTATAAAAATTAGATTTTAGTAATAATTAATTTAAAATTTACATCTACAACATAACCTTCTCTCATACGTCGTGCAAATAATAGAAATACAGAAGCATTAATATTTTCTTCAGTTTGCATCTTTGAAAGTAATATAGGTTCTTTAAGATTAAATGAATGATTTCTAAAAATATAATATAAATTATAAGATAATTAATAAATAAAAAAATATATACGCTTACAATATTATTCTTTTATTTTGTGAAAATAATGGAAAATGATTGTACTTTTGGTTACCATGAAATGTCCATAATAAATATGAAGTTTGATAGATGTTCATACACGAAGACGGTTCCAGTTTCTAAAATGCAATAAATAATATTACTTTTTTTCACAATTAAATATTCGTACTTATATTTTGTGCGATATACAGTGACCGGTATAAAGTTGGGACACAAATGGAAAACTTTTTATTTGAAATTTCTTAGAAAATTTTATTCGTCGTAAAATCTCTGCATAATTCTACATTCAAAATACACATGTTAAAATTTGAATATAATCTTTCGATCGCCTGATGACTAGAAAATTATCATAATTTAAACTAATGCTAATAATCCAACTTTTTGTATCTGATTATAAAAAGAACATACAAACATGTCGTCTTTCTCACAAAATTTATTGAGTAATAAAAACAAAAACAAAGTAATTACATTCAAATGATACAAATAAAGAACATAGCTCGTCAATTTTATTTTATATGCAAAAATTGGCCAAAAAGTAAAAATATTTAAAAAAAAGTAACTAGGATTTCGTATTTGACAACTTTTTGCAATTCTAAGAAACTTTTCCAAATAACATTTTTGTGTAATTTTCAGAAATAAGGACTCTTGAGCCGATTTTATATTTTTGAATGTTCCACATATAATAAATTCAAATTTTGACATGTATATTTTGAATTTGGATAACGAGTTCAACAATATATAACTTTCGAATTTTGGTCAAGGGCAACATGTCACATCTGAATTTGAATTTTCGAAAAGTTCAAAATCGCCCAGAATTAGTTGTACATGTAAAATAAGTATAAGCTAGATGTAGAATATAATTAATCGTTTATCCTCATTTATTTTGTACATCCTCTCTTGTTAAACTAAAGTTTAATAGATAATTTTAACGTCATTTTAATTAATATATTAATGCAAAATTTCGATATGGCATAAATATAAGATACTAAGGTAAAATTAAGGTACAGTAAAACCCCATTAATTTGGACTAATCGGGGCTTGAGGTTGTACGAATTAACACAAATATGTATGTAATTGTCCAGTCTTGTTTATATTGTAGGCCTATACAATTTTAACAAAATAAGCTTTTTTAACAATGAAAAAATAAGGTTTTAATTTTAAAAAAAGTTCATAGATATACAAAAATTCATTTCAAACTTAGTTTTGTAAAATAAATTACTGAATACTGGTGGTCGATAGAACTATGTACCCAACATATTTACATACTTTTTAAGTATATGTATGTATGTTTTTGTTTTATTTTTGCCATCTGCATTAAGCGAAATTTGGATTAACAGGGGTTTACTGTATTTTTAAGGTACTTTTACAAGTTTAAATAACATCATTTTTGAATTAATATTAACTAAAAATCATTTTTACGTTATAAAATAATATAATAAGTCAATAAACTTACTGTTTTTGGAAATTCTTCTAAACAAGTTCCTAAAGTACAGTGTGATATAAAACGAAGTAAATCTAAGTACGGTATATAGCCAGCACTGCTATGTGGATGAAATTTTGGACCAACTTTTAAAAAAGAAACTTGTATACTATCATAATGTAATTTCACTAATAACGATTCCATTATGTTACTATCAGGCATTGCTACAACACCATCAGTAATGACTAGAATATCTAGAAATAAGAAATTGATTAATTTTTTTAAAACATAAAATTATTATTTATTTATTTATATCCGGGTTTTTATTGTATAAAGCATTATTTATCAAAGTACTACTTTTGACTATTTTATCTATGAGAGGATTAATTATTGATTATATGTTGATTTGATTTGCTATGATTTTTATGGAACTGCAATAATCAGAGAATAAAAAATAAAGGATGAAGTAAAAAAATTCTAAAAATACAATTACATCTTAATGTTAAAATATGTTTTACTATAGTATTTATACTTACGATTTAAACTATTTTCTGGTAGAAGCGAAATGGCTAATATAGAGTATCTCAACATATTTACAAAGTTGGTATCGGGTGAAACCATTGGAATGTGGGATGTACATTGTTCGCCTTCTTTTAAATGAAAAAGAGAACCAATTATACCTTCATTTTCAACCTAAAAAACATATCAACGTATAATAGTAGCGAGTAGCGACTCAACCCGTGAGGATGCAAAGGTGTATTGCTGTTATTCTTTTCATTAAATGGAGGGCTCAGAACTCAAACAGCGTAAGTTATTATTGTCCTGCCATTGATTTATGTAGTGCAAGTCCCATTGCAATGTTCATACTTTCAGTGGATAAATCATTATGTTACTGGACCTTTTATTAACCGAATGTATAAACATTGCAATGAGACTTAATCACATGGCAGGATAATAATGACTTACACTGTTAGACTTCTGAGCCCTCTAAACATTAATTAAAGTGGTATTTGTATTATTATTTTATTAATCTTCATACCATCATCTTTACTATGCTGTTTAGAACCGTTTATCGTTCTTCAAAACATCAAATAAGTAACGTGTAATTATAATTTTATTTGTTCGTCATTATAAATCGGTTACAGACTAAAACAGATGCAATCATTGTAATTGCTTTCTGTGCAATTACTTGTTCAGCATGTAAATGTAACATACAGGCAAAATAGTATTATTTTATTTTTTTAAATAAATTTTAGTAAATATTTTTGAGTATTTAATACTACCATAAGCTGTTTTAAACAATGTATACTAATTGTAAGATTAGAATACAGTTTCTGTATGATAATGACGATTCTATAGTATACAGTAAAGAACTTTGGGGTCAATAATGACCTCATCGTTATCTCATTTTATGAAACAAATATGGTATTATGAGGGTTAATCCAACAACATAATTATAATTAGCTAACAATTCTACATTGTATTTACAATAAATTGTATAATTTATAAGAACCACGTAAAGGCTTATTCAACGATAGATCGATGAAAAATAAGTGCACACTTACAATGCACGCAGTCGTTGTAGTAATATGTATATTGACATTGACTTTTATCATTGTATACTAATAACCTATCATGCTTACTCTTTGTTGTTCAATTTCATCATGGGCCATTACCGAAACTTGAGCAATCTTTTCTTCTATAAATTGAAATTGTTTTTCAATTAAACATATTATCTCTTGTATATTGTGAGATGAAACTTTAACACCTTTTACTAGAACTTGTTGGGCAGGAGTCATAAAAAATGGAGTATTAACTATCACAGTCAAGTAGAGAATTGGTTGAAAATTTACGGAAGTTCCAGGTATTGTGAACTGAAATAAGAATAAATTATTTATATTTTTTAGAATTCGTGTAAAGCAAAATTGTATACCTGTCTACATAATTCCTCCAGAGATACTTTGAAGCAGTGAATTATTTCATCAAACAATATTTCACCTTTCTCGATGTCGACGGCCGATTGTGAAGGACCCATATCCACACAATATACAAAACAATATGAATGTGCCAAAAATGTAACAGTTGTGTTATTCGTAATTAAATATTTATTTATTGCATCCGTGTGCACTACTTTAGGAATTATAGAAATAATTTCCAACTCTGTAGAGGAGCAATCCTTTAAAGTAATAATTAACACACATTAAAATGAAAACTTATTTATAACATCAAGTTTGAAGTGATCTGGCCTGTGGTCAGTCAGGTGGTCCAAATTGAGTTTGACCCTCAAAGATAATCAAGTTGTGTAGACTTGCATTATAAAATATAAAAGTAAAATGACGATTTATGAAAATGTAACTTTAAAATAGTTTGATTTAATACAGTAGTGCCTTATAATACAGATCAATCCGGATTATTAAAAAACAGTCGCAAGTTATTGTGAATACAATCACATATAGAAACAAGGCAATTCAGAGCTTGTACGAGATCTGTACCCTGTCGAAACCTTTAAATTGTTAATTCGTTTTAACAAAGTATAAAAAAATCCAGATTCGAGAGTATTTAATAGAGAAATGATCAAATCTGGATTATGAGGATTCAGATTATCGAAACACTACTGTATCATCTTTTTTCTTTATAACTTACCGGTTTTGAAAGTATCGGAACTGAAATGATAGTATTTAAATGATCAAGAAACCATTGAAATCTAGCAGTTCTCGATATGGGTACATCTTTAGGCATAAGAATGTAGATAGTTTTTGCCTCGAGATACGCAGGTTGATTTTTTAAATTAAGCAATTCGTATTCTGCCAAATTGATAGGTACATTAGCTAAAAGTAAATTTGTTTAAAAAACCATATAGAAAGTAAATAAGGCAACTAGAAAATAATAAAATATACAATTACATTTAGTAACAAATAACTCCACTTCTTCATCAGATTCTTGAATTAGTACATCCGTATCCATGTTACATATTTATTTTATTATTTATTCCAATCTGTATCCTTGTCACTTCAATACGACTTTCATATACTACATGGTATCCTCCGAACAATATAACACATTGACAGTTAATAAAATCGTTTAAAGATGATTTATAAAAACTAATGCCTTTTAAAGCCCAAAGTTCATCAAGAACAGTGTTTATCGAAATACGTTTATCAAAGTTACTGTAATAGAAAAATCTTTTAGTGACGTTTTCCAGACAATATAATTTACTAAAGTCACATAAATTATAAATTTAATAGATATAATAGATAAATAAATATTTACATTTATCACATACAAATAGATTATATCAGTATCAACATAACCTACACGTGACACTTTGATTTATGACTGCTAAAAACCACTAATTTTAACCGTAGTGAATTTAGCAGCCTAAAACATATGTGGCAACGTCGCATTTTGCGTTCAGATCGACCGACCAAACACATGTAAACTAAATTTTGGACAAATAAAAATCAATAAATACTTACACTAACGTTATATTTAAACAATAATAAATATCAAAATATATTAAATTGATAAATAATATTTAGAATTAAACTACCTGCCATAATATAAAATTCGACCAGACATGCCAGTAGTTGTGCTCGCGCCCTTCGCACTCAGAAAAACTAGTCAACCTCGCACCTAACTCATGTGCAACTCGTAACACCAAAACGTTTTTGATTTGTTAAGACAGGCCAGTGATTGTGCTCGCGCCCTTTGGGCGTTTCGCACTCTGAAAGCCGTTTCAACCTCGCACTTAACTCGTGTACAACTCGTAGCACCAAAACATTTTTGATTTGTTAAGACAAGCCAATCGTTGTGCTCGCGTCCTTTGGGCGCATCGCACTCTGAAAGACGGTTCAACCTTTCACCTAACTCGTGTACAACTCGTAGCACCAAAACATTTTTAATTTGTTAATCTCATATAACGCATGCGACTCGAAGGCCAAAACTACGTATTTTTAAGTAGACATTGTGTTTTATCAACATAGGTCTTATTTAAAATAATAATAAAATTTGAAAATCCTAAAATTAGACACAAAAATTATTTTCTAAATTGAGAAGGTTTCTTTATTATGTTTATTATGTTATGCCATATTGTTCAAAAATTCCTTAATTGAATAATACATAATATATAGGTACTTATATCAAGAAACTAATAGACAGAAAAAAAATTAAATTTTTTGCATACCATGAGCCTGAAAGACTCGCTGCTACTTTTGTGATTTTGAAATAGTTTACTTTTAAGGAATATAATTTCTAAAATATAATTTAGAACTAACCACTCAACTGCATATCACGGGTCTCGTGGACTCTGTTATATTTTCATAAAAGTTTCCTAGCAGCACACTTAGCTAAAAGTAACATAATTTCCCGATATATTATTATAAGCCAATGTGACGGTCTGTCTTATCATCACAATATAGAATTTTGATGTAAAACCTATGCAGTTAAGCTATATTGTCAAGATATGTAGATTCTATATCTTAAACATCAGGAACATGTACTTTTTTGAGGTTGTATTGATATTTTTTTTATATTGTTCTGATCTTAAATGTATATAAATAAGATATTTTGTCATTCTCGTATTGATATAATAGAGATGTATATGAGTTATTTAAAATCTATATGGCTAGGAACTATTTTACTTATGTTACAGTGGTATAAATAAGAAACTACTATATTATCTTATAATTTTATTATTGAAAAAAGGATATAAAATATTTTAGTTGTACATACTAATTATAATACAAAATTAAACATATTTTCAGTAATATCTTAAAATTTCAATTCATTTTAATAAAAGTACCTATATAAAGACTTGATAAAAAAGGCCAGATTTATTAATTTATTATTTATTTATTTTCAATGTTTCGGCACAATTTCTGTAATTTTCCAACAAAATTTCTTTTTGTTAACAATACTTACAATACAAAAATTAACAAAAAAGAAATTTTCGTGTTTAACAAAAATAGTGTAAAATTGAAAATAAATAATTAATCAATAAACAAATTTGGACTTTATCAAGTAGGTGCATATAATCAAATAAAATTTAATAGATATCTATAAATAACACTTATATTTATAAAAATACCGAAAATATGAAAAAGTTGAAGTGAAGTATCATTGTTTAATTTTTGTATTTGCCAAATAGATGCCGACGGATTTTCTTATAGTTATCATCATGGATGGTGTATAATACCCGTCGTATTATTTCTGAAAATTAAATTACACATTAATCGACTATACAAAAATTACTTATATTTAACTTACCAACAATACATTCATTACTTTCAGGTCACAGAATGTCGGTTTGTTGATTCTTTTTTCTAACGCCGTGTCCGCGTCTTGTACTTATTGGCTACAATGTGAGTTAGTAATTTGACCATTTAGCAGTAAACTGTCTTATGGGCATTTTTTCTCCGATGGGATAATATGATACATTTATCTGAAAATTAATATAATTAATCATTCAAAGAAAATAGTAAAAAATAATATCTAATAACAAAGATTACCTACTAAGTACATTCTACTTAATTTGTTCGTGTTTTTAAATACTGAAGTAAGTAGGTATAGTCAAAATGGAGTATGACTCACCTATGAAAGTAATAAGTAATGCAATGTGGCGTTCGACTATCGTTGTCTCTTTCCACAGAAGTTGGCATTGTAAAAGAGACCGAAATTATCGACGTACGTTTGAAGTTGCTTAATTCGTATGTTTTTTAATAATTGCTCCCAGAATGTTACATCCCACGACGTCATAAAACATTAAATGTATTAATAAAATGTAATATATAAGATCATAAAAATCGACTTACGTATACTACTACTTACTATTGAACATTGAAAATAGAAGTACACTATCCGCTTCGTTGCAGTGAACTGATACCCCTCTATTTACACAACTTTGGTCAAGCAACAAGATATGATGTCCCGTTAGGTATATATTGACCGAGGGTTAACAATAGCAGGTATATACGCTTAGGTACCTGTACTTGGTATAACAATTTACTAAGGAAGGATATCCGAGTGTTCTAAAGACGTTCAACCGCGCAGTGACGTCATCCGTGCGAGACGTAATTGTCCGGACTTTTGATAGTTTCACGAGTGACGTCACATCTCGATGTGCAGAACTGCCCCGATATCTTACCTTAATAGTTATTGAACCATATACCAAGTTGATAAACTAATATTTCCAAAAAACAAGCATTTATTTAAAATCAATTTTATAATTAAATTCACATTAACCCGCAACTTTAAAAAAAAATGATCGAAAGTTAATGAAAAACGAAAAGGTTTCGTTGGTTTTAATATATTGACGGGGTGGAAACCATAACACCCCCTTATTTAGATTTTTAGTAGGTATCTTTCCGAACTAAATCAACAGATTCGCAGCCGTATTGGAAAAAACACTTTCCTATGTTTCACAAATGATTTTTTCTACTATTGCTTCAAAAAGCAAAATAGATATCTAGGTATAGATAGTTTGTAAAAAAATAATAAATTACAAAATACATAACTTAAGTAGGTTTCGTCGTTTTTTTCGCGGACTCTAGCTCTCAGTCGCTTATACATATGTAGGTACTTTTTGGTTACGCACTAGCTTACATGTCTGAGACAAAGAATGATTCCCTATTGTCAAATTTTCGAAGAAATGGCAAAAGCACAACCTAGTTTATCAGTAAAAATGTAAAAAATTTAATTTCAACATTGCCTGGTAAAGCGGGCATAGTCATAAAACTACGTGATTTTAAAATAGCGAGTGCGAATAACAAAGGAGATGGGTCGTAAAGAATTTGGGAAAAGGTTTCCTACTTCGTAGAAATGACAATGACGAAGGTCGCAAAGTTCTACCTATTTGCATTTTTGATTATTACCCACTTAAATAGTTTGAAAAATATGTACCTTATGCTTACTCAAGCTTATGTTTTACTCAAAACTGCTAACTTTTTTCAACGTTTAGTATTTATGCTGTTTTAGAGTGAGGTCATCCCAAGCATTTGAGGGTTAAATAAAATTATAAAGGAAACCGGCAAACCAGCCATTTTAATTCCCAAAAACTTTTTATGAAAACAAATTCTATGAAGACAGCTTTCTCCAAGTTTGGGTTTGGATTTTTGTCATTAATTCTCTGCTAATGAAAAGTAATAACAATTTAATAGTTGTTACTTATCTAATAATTAAACTAGGTATTGATAATATTCCGTTTATCAGTGATCGGTGTATGCGCTTCTCCCTAAATGCTTTTTTAATTAGGTAAGAAAGGTTAATAACCCCATCGACCAATATATTTTGAGAAGGTTTTGCAAGTTTTATATTACCTATTTTCTAGATAGCAGATTTTGTTAAATTTGATATCTATTTAAGCTAATTCAAAAGACATTGACTAGATATAGAAAATCCATATCAAGTATACTTAAATTTAAACATGTTTATTAGTTTAAAATTTAAAAGATTTTAATTCATCATTTTTAGATAAATTTAAACCCATTTTAAGATATTTATTTAAGCTCACTATTTTATGTCGCAGATATATCACGTTAAAACATTATTTACAAATATGGTTTACTAAGATCACATCGATCTTAATATTATCTAATTTTGTAATATTTAAACAAACCATCTAAAGAATATCTGCAAAACCTTATACTAAAGTCACATATATAAATGTGGTTTATTATATCATATTTAGATAATGCTGAGTTTAATAAACTCAGATGTGCTGCTAGGGTTGGTGCTTCTCCCAAAACTAAAAATGCACCAATAAAAAATTAAAAATATCTTATAATATAATAGGGAGATCAAAAAATATAATTTTGGCTCAAGATTAAAGTACCTGAATGTTTGAAAGTGTCGAAAAATGTTACTTAAAAAAGTTGTTTAAAATGAAAAATTATAGAGAAATATGAAGTCATAACCAATTTAGTCTAATCTTATATATTTCGATAATTTTTGCAATGGTGCCTTGAAAAATAATGTTGATCATAATAATTCATGAATGTCATTCTTTTACCTTAGGTACACTCAACAATATGAAAATATCTTAAGTTATTTAACATTAATATCAATTTCATATACAGATAAACTGAAAAATTTCTTTGATTTTATTATGAAAATATCAAAATTTTGGACATACGAGAGAAATGATGAAAAACGGTTTCTATCCGAAATACTACATATCAAAATTAATAAATGTGTCTGTAACGAAAAGAAAGATTTGGAAGAATATTATAACCAAATTTTTAGTCGTTATATTTCCACCGACGATAAACCCAAACAAGTTTGAAATATATGGATAAACTGTTCGAGTTTTAATAATTTTAATTTAGAAACTATTCGAATGTATGGTAGGTATAATTACAAAAAAACGTTAATATATAATTTGAATTAAAAAAAAATGTGTAATTCACATTACAGGTTCATATTTAGTAAAATTTGCTAAAGAAGTAAAACATTTCCTTTCGAGTCATTAACATAACGACCTAAAACAAATTTTCTTGGTCGTTCTGCAATTATACGAATATTTTAGAAACAACTAATCACTTATTAATAAGAAACATGGTTATTAACGTTTAATGTGATGCACGGACGATTATAATTAATTCTTTCGATGGTTACGATCGATCACTTACACTCAAATTTAAAGCTTATAGTTAACCCCTGCTCTTATACAAATAATAAAGATACAAATTTTTGGTCGATGTTAATAATCTTCTTTAAAATTATGGCGATAAGCCAATATACATAAAACTTCGAACAATTAACAAACGCCATATATTCCAACTCTGATTAGAGTTATCTTCGAGAATTTCACGAAAGATGGAAACAATTAACAGTTTTCCTATTCTTTCCGGGTTACACTGGAAATGAATACCAACTTCCTTATTTTAAATGGAATTTTTATTATCGATTTGTATTCCGAGACAATCGTACGACTTTTTGTTTCAGTAAACGTTGCCATTGGAATTACTTCACGTTTGGGTAACGTCGAAATATCGTTACATGAATTCTTCGCTAAAATCGAAAGTTACAAGTCAAAATTATAGCAAACAATAATTACATTTAAATATTACTTTTAGTGCCACGGATGGATGGCGCCGAAACATCTTAAATTAAGTCGACTTATTGTTACCGAAGAAAACTGCTCCAATTTTATAACCTGTCCGTGAGCTTATACAGAAATACGTGCGTTTCGATTCGTCATTAATTACCATCCAAAATAGACACCTATTGACGAAACTACATTTGTTGTCTTCGAGGATACGTTAACCTACAAACAGGCTGTCCGGTGTAAGAACTGTCACAGCTGGTAAAACGACTTGTTACCAACGTGAAAAAAAATTTATCTCGAACAGAAAATGTCGGGCTAGTCTGGAAAATGGATATTTACGGCACAAAGAACATCCTCCTTCATCCGCGTGAAATCGATAGATTTACTTAATTTTTTTAGCTCATTAACTCGTTGGAGGTTCCTCGTTGTCAAAACGGTTTAGATCGAATACGTACTCGCGTTCGGTTATTAAGTTAACCTCCGTACCGATTAGGTCTTAAATCGACCTAAATCGTCGATGTTTTCGCCACGATAGTAGAATTAGCATATTATTATAGTAGTAAGTAATCATTCGCACAGTAGGGGTAGCTAGCGTCGAGACCCCCACGTCTCCTTTTGCACAGAGGTGTCTTAATATGTTATAAACAATCTGTGAAAATTAAAAAATTTCTCATGTGTGGAAAGCCTTCAAATTTTCTAACAGCCCAACAATTGCGTACCTACCTACTTTTCGATAAAATTCGATCATTCGCTAAAAAGGGGTGATTAACGTCGAGACCCCCACGTCTCCTTTTGCATAAAGGTGTCTTAATATGTTATAAACAATCTGTAAAAGTTTAAAAAATTTCATATGTGCGGAAGGCATTCAAATTTTCTAATAGCCCAAAAATCGCGTACCTATCTATTATTATACCTAATGTTTTACATGTTCAATATCATATCGAGACGGATCATATAGTTTTACTTCCTTTATCCGAGAAAATAATTAAAATAATAATCATCTGAAATACTCTGCGTCTTTTTAGATTAAACTGTACCTGTTTCACCTATCCTAAAATGTCTTTGAAATCCGAAAATCAGAAATAAAATATAATACATATAATAACATCTATAATTTTTCTAATAACAATAATTGTCTAAATATTAAATTATTCAAAAAATGTAATATCAGGCCAGAGGGCAAAATTGAAATACTTTTTTAAGAAAATAGAATTCAAAAAGAAAACTCATCAACACGGTATAATTAATTTTTGTGATAAATATATAACAAAGTCTATATCGGTACTTCGCATTACAACCAGTAAAAATTCGCGCAGTGGGAAGCAGGCGGCCCGAGGTAACGCGTACACGCCCGTGATTGTCCATCGGATCCGTGGTGAGTCGGTAGAAAATAAAATAAGAAACAACATTTACTCAAAACTTTTTCAAATTTAATCAATAGATAAAAAGGTCTAGCAAAAATTAAAAAAAAACAAACAAACACTCGTCGTTACCATTTCTGTTAATTAACTAAGTATTCACCAACATATCGGAAATTTTTTATTACCATCTGAAAGATACTCTAAAGGTCTCTCACTTAAAGAAAAAAAAATGAAAATCGAACAAGTGGTTCCTGAAGGTATACCGGTAAAAAGTTTAAGTGGTGGCGGCCAACTTTATGACTTTATAACTTCTGTCCACACTCAAAAAAATATTGTACATAATATTAATGAACACCAGTTATTGGCTTTTTGATCATTGATACAATGAAGAAAATAAGTGCTTAATTATGCAATTAAAACGATCGTTGTATTACTAATCATTTATAATTTTTTACCTAATAACTTTCTTCATACCTACAATGAAAATTTTTATCGAAATAACGGATTTTTCGTTACTTTTTAAGAATTATCTAACATACGTTTGTAATGTACTTTTATCTAATGTACGTTAATGTATGTACATTGGACGCGTTACATCGGATTTTTTTTTGAGTACACGGAGGAATTTTTTTGCGTTCCTTAGATGAAAATGTACATCTTAAGTAGGTCTAACGATGTACAAATTTTCATGTTCGTATCAAAACGTATAAGGTAATTTTCCTATGTTATAAAACTTTCGTCAATTGACGTTGCAGAGTAAACTTTGCGAAGTTGGCACGCCGAAACCATCGATTTTACAGAAAAATTGAGGCATTTATTTTAAAACTGCACAAGTCCAAAAATACAATTGTTGGGAAATCTAAAAAAACTTTCTGGCAAAGATGTGTCAAGTATTTTGAAAAACAATTTTAAGATGTGATTATGCTTTATATTAACTAATTACAAAAAATCCAGTATTGAGAAATATTGAAAAACTGTCAAAAAAAAAGAAATTTTTTACTAAAGTGGTTCGCTAGTCGGTCCTGCGGAATCGACTATTTGTGGCCTGGTGGGCATGCCGAACAGGCTCGCATCCAAAAATTTCGGAAAATTTCCCGTTTCAACGTCAATAAAAATTTAATCGCCCCTAATTTAAATAGTCGACTACGAGTGGCTGTTTCGCGTTACGGACTTGCAGATTCGTATCGTCTCGTCTGGGAAGGTGCCCCGAACACGACGCGACCATCAAAGCTGACAAATTTTCGGTTTAAATCGGTTTTTCAAAAAGCAATAATATATCGCGTTCGAACAAATCGGGTTTTTAGCAAACGCATTTACGAGGGGTGGCTCGCGTCCTGGTACTGTCAAATCGGCTTTTTGTCGCCTAGGAGGAGGTATGCCGAACAGGCCTGCATGAAAAAATTTCGGAAAATTTTCCGTTTCAACGTCAAAAAAAAATGTAATCACCTCTAATTTAAATAGTCGCCTGCGGATGACTGTTTCGTATTACGGACTTGCAGATTCGTATCGTCTTGTCTGGAAAGACGCCCCAAACACGACGCGACCACCGAAACTGTCAAATTATCGGTTTAAAAAAGTTTTATAAAAAAATCTTTAAAACGGGTTCGAAAAAAACGTAGTTTTAAACTGACATGGGCTAGGTCTTTATCATGTTCACTCGAGTGCAATTCATTGTTGTGGATCACGAATATTCTGTGAGTAATACACAATACAACGAAGAATAAAGTGAATTACAAACACAAAGTTGTTGCTTTAAATACTTTGGTTATAATTTGCTCGTTGTATTGTACCTATGTTGCCTACACAATGATTGTGATTCACAACATTACATCTGCACTCGTCTGTACATACGTTGAGATACATTCCTAAACAGTCCAAATTACGCATCCATCCTTGCAAATTATATGCATTTTATCAAAGTTAAAAGATTAAAGACAAACTTTAGTTTTAATCTTATTTTATTTCGAACATTTTATAAGTAGGTAGGTACATTTTTATTAGGTAATTGTATTAAAATAAATTAGAGATGCTATAGTTTCATAAAAATATAAATATTTTTAATAATTAATACTTAGGTACCTGCGTACAAATTATTTTATTGTTATAAATGTGATTTCCTTGCTTATATATATCTAGAGGTATATCTAAAAAATTTGAGGTAATTACATATTATGTATATAGTATTTTACTATTAATAATAATTAACATATCTACATACAAAAAAATCAATAACTTAATATTTAATAACAATTTACAGTAAAATATTTTAAGTTAATTACATTGATTTAAATAAGAGAAGATGCTAATAGTAGAAATAAAAAGTGTGTTTGGTCAAAAATATAATTATTTTAAATAAAAAAACTTCAAAAATTTTATAAAACATCGTTTTTTTATTAATTGTTTTATTGTAAATCGATTTTCAAACATATCCAAAACATTTAAATGTAGGTAAGTACATACGTTAAACAAGAAAATTTACCTAAGATTGTAATTGTATTTCAGCACCATCGCTTATTGTGTTAGGTACATACGATTATTATTTTAGTTATCAATTTTGACATAATATTTT